>CM032769.1:10687366-12152191 GCA_019155195.1 Avicennia marina | reverse complement strand
TGTAAAATTGTTTATAAATTACAAAAATAATGTATTTTAAATAATATAAATAAAATTATTTTAAAACTAAAAGTATTAAAAAACATTTAGGATAAACAATAAGAAATTGAGAGAAAACAAAAATTAAAAAAGTAAATTAAATTAAAAAAGAAGAAATAAAGAAAATGATAGAAGAAATAAACTAATTTAAAATTAGAGTAATTTTACATCATACATCTTTAAAACTTTATTAATTTAATAATATAGTATAAATAAATAAATAAATAATTTATTTCTTATCTTTCCTTGTGTGGACACAAGCAAGTCACTGTTTAATGCATTATTGGTACGATGTATTGTCGTTTATGGGACGCATACGTGGAATTTCAAGTTAACAAAATATTTACTAAAAACAGAGGCTATGTTTATTTTGCTTTACTGTCAAAAAAATATATGCATTTTAATCATTATATTTTTAAAATTTTATCTTTATTTTTCATATTTTCACACAAGTTTAGAAAAACATACACTTAAAAATCAAAACAAACATAACTAGAAGATTTGATTGTGATAAGTTTCCTAACAAATTTGTAATATTAAAGATTTTGTAGAATTATGCAAATATTTTGTATTTGTCTAAGGCAATCATATCTAACTAGAAAATCATCTAAAATACGTTGGATCTTACCAAAGGAAAATTGGAGAGATTGAGTTTCCATAATCCAATATTTGAAGATATGAGGAAGCCAATGCTAAAGAAAAGTCAACTCAGTATTACAACATTTACAACAACTCAAAGAAATACAAAATAGAAATTGAAGAAAATCTTAAAGTATCAAAAAAATTACAAACTTCATAGAAATTGAAGGAATCTACTTAAACACAAGATGGGAGAAACTATATATTCAATCATAGAGAGTAATTATGTTGAATTTGGCTAAGTCTTTAAATGTGTTTATTGACCTGTTTGGCAAGTTTGAGTGAAACTTTCATGCATTGGATAAAATGTTGAGCTTGTTGAAAGAAGCTACTATAATCAAGTCTTAGAATCATGTTCCTCCTTTGTTTTACTCACTTTAATAAAAATGTGAAGTGTTTGATCTTTATTCTATCAAATGAGTGTTGTAGAATATCACTAGTTGTAAACCCATGTTTGTGAGGAAGTAAAATTGATTGAACAAGGTCCGTTGTTTAAATTGTGAACTTATTTTTACTGGTTTCATTCCTACTAGATACGATCATGTAGACATAGGTATGTTATTAAGTAAACAGTTTCTTGTACTCATCTATTATACATTACTTCATTAATTGAATGATAATATTTTGGTGAGGTTAGTGAGCAATTTGCACCTAAGTATTGATAAATTATTCTGATATGTATTTAGTTGTTGGTTGTTTGTTGCAACACTAAAATAACAAGTGCTAACATCCCCCATCCACGCCAACAGTTCTTTTGCTAAATTTCAGTGCAAAATGTTTAGCGTTTGTCGATGATTTTTTTTTTTTTTGGCACTAATTTAAAACATTTAAGCCGGTTCTTGGTTTGGATTTTTAATCCTGATATGTATGCCCATACCAATATCTTATCCATATTTTAGAAGTTAAAATTTTGAAAATATGAAAAAACTTCTATGATATGGCGCAATCTGAAAAGCTCAAAAAAGTTGTTGGATGTTACCGGAAACACATCATACTTTTTATCCTCTTGGATGCCAACCCTCTGGGACATTTGTGTTTGTTTTCACTTCTAGCCTTCATGACAAGAATAATAAATCTTTTTCTAAATCAGAAAAGACAGAGGAAAAAGGAAAACGAATCAGAGAACATCTGAAATTTGAATAGCCTTGAAAAGGAATAAGACGAAGTTTTTTACAATTGGACACTCACATACAGCAACGGTGAACGGTTTGATTTGCAACAGTGAATGGGATTCAATTTTCTCCCAAGTAATCTTGGTAATACCCTTTTCATTTATGCAACATTTATCCAAAATGTTCAAAATGGCAATTTCCTTATCCAAAACCATGCTTCTCATGCATTGTCCCCAAACTCGTGAAACCTTGCCATACAAGGGAGTAACGCCATTAGCTAAAATGAACAAGTTGCTAATCCTAAGGCACTTCTTTATCACTTGCTTCTTGTTAGTGAAAAATTCAAACTTTTGTCGTATCTTGTAAAGTTTCTCTCGCAGAAGTCTTTAAGAAGAAGCCAACATGGTAATGCATGAAAGATATAAGTTCAAGTGTGGTCCCTTTTTGCTTATTTTTCTTTAGGGTGGGGGCTGTAGTACCGCAATAAGCCAAGGCCAGCTTTCTTGCAGTGCTACCTATGTAACCACTGCCCATATTTGAGGAGAAAAAACTAATGACAATGATGAGAATAGAGAGAGCCTTGTTGGAGAATTTATAGCCCATTTGTCCAGCTACCGACCTACAAATAATATGCAATAAAAACTCATCAACGCGTCAATCAAGTTAAGCAATAAAGTAATAAATTTGCCAACTGACTATAGAGAAGACGAAAGTTAACCTCCTTTTACAAGGATGAAAAACTTTTATATGTTGACTTGACAATGACACCACACCAAGAAAAGAGAGGAGGTTTCATTACAACATGCATGTTTGCCTGGTTTAAGGTACAATAATTAAACAGTGATGTGGGATTTCTTTTTCTTGTATGGGGAACCTTGAGTGTAATTTCTTAAACCCCTTTAAATTCCTTCCAAACTCCCACCTAACTTGAACTAAAGCACAACCCCTTCTGATGGGGTGGCTCCATTCTCTTCTGTCCCCCTTGAAGGAGTTCTGGGAAAGGCTCCGCGCAACGAGAAGAACACGTAATTCTTCTGTTCCGACTTTCTAGTCATGTGTCTTTCTAACATGAATTGCATTTGTTTCATTCATCTTTATTGTGTCCACTTTCATGGTTTGTGCTGCATTTTCGGTGCTTTTTCTTAGCTTCTCATCTCATCACTCGTTTCGCGCTTCTTATTTTAGGCCAAGGAATCTATGTTCTGTATGAAGACGTGCAGTCGTGTTCATGTGAAGATGTACAAGCTCTGTGGACACTACTGGTTAATTCTGATGCAAAATTACCTTAGATGGATCAAGAATTGCTCACTGCTGTCTCAGTTATTAAGAGAGAATTAACTGGCTTCCCAGCTATGTTCTCTCCATGTATCAATGTATGATAAATTCAAGTGCCTCAGAATGGCTATTGGGTTCGGGACATCTACTGCTACTGCTACACAGTATTTGCACAGACCGTTGTAAATAATCTCCACAATCTATTGCCATGTAAATGAAGGAATATGTTTACTTAGCATTATTCTCTCTGTTACTTCAGCATTTCTGTTGCAGGGCCGACTAGACATCAAATCAAGTTCTCACCATCAATTCTCAAATTAATGATGTGTGGGTGTGAGAAAGGCTTAGGATCCCTTTCATTTCGGCAGAATTTTCATCTCCATTTCACCGTTGAAAAACGTTTTGGCAAGTTTATCATGGAAAGGTCAATATTTTTAGTTAACTGTATAACCCAAATCTTGACTAGAGTCTTAATAGGGATACTCAGTGCTCTAAGTTTAAATTCATTGAAAGGTGTTTAAGTGAGTTTGTAGGTTAAAAAATTTCAACGTGAAATAAAATTTCTTTATAACAAAATGCACATTTAACATCGTGGTTCCAAACAAACTTTTTGTTTATTCATTTGATAAACCGGTTAGTTAAATGGTTACTCTCAAAAATTGTAATTTATCAAACCTAAATTATTTGAGAAGTGTATTGTTAAAAACGAATTGAGAACAGAGACACAGTGTTGTAGTTCTTCTTTGTTCCATATGTATTAGAAGCCCATGGCGTCCAACACGGCCCATATATGTCGGCCCATTCAAGCCCATGAGGATGAGTTCTTTACTACAAAACCCTAAAATTAACGCGCACCGCAAGGTCTTCTTTCAAAACGGAAACGCCTCGCCAGCACAGAGACGACACTGAGCTTTCGAAGAGCACGCGGCGTGGATCTCCTTGAACGACACCGTAGTTACTCGTTCTCTATCTCCTCCAGTACGGGCATATGAAATCCGAATGTATAGATTGATATTTAACTGAATCAGGAGATCGTTTTTGTTTTTTACAGGAAATGGCGGACAAGGCAGTAACTATCAGAACGAGGAAGTTTATGACAAACCGTCTCCTCTCTAGGAAACAATTTGTATGTCTTCTAGGAGTTCTATTTTTCATCTTTTTTTTTTAATATTTCTTTGCGGCGCTTTCCTGTTCATTGCAATTATGTTCCATTTCGTTTGTGGTTCTGTTTTGTAGATTATCGATGTGTTGCATCCAGGAAGGCCTAATGTTTCCAAGGTATGTTCGTGTGATATTTTATTGTGTTATTGTACAGCTTTTTTCTCCTTGGCTTATCTCTTTCATGATATGGTCATAGCTACACAACTTTATGGGGTTATACGATTAAGCCGTAAATAGCTTCCGACATTTTTAACTTATGAGTGCCTGTAGATTCTTCCGTAATTTAAAAGATTGATGAAATATAGGTATGTGAAAGACATAAGTAGATGAACTAAGATGCTGGTGTTGCCCTTGCAATTGGATTTCATGCATTTTTTTCTTAATCTCTGGAAAGGGAAGGAGTTGCCTGCTTTGGACCAAATGTTTATCGAATCAATTATTATGTTTGTTTTACAATCTAGTCTTTTGTGCGGGAAGAAGTGATGGGATTGGGAAGAGTCCTATATTGTTACTGGTAAAATGTTTTACACTTCATCTGTGTGCAAATTAATGAATAAATTATAAAATTATGTATTTTAAATAATAAATTAAAATTGTTTAAAATTAAAAGTTTAAAAATGTTTAAAATAAAAAAGATCAAAAGAATTTAGAAGGAATAAAATTTAAAATTTGGAAAAAAAACACAAATAAAAGGAATAAAGGAAAATAGTAGAAAAAAAATACTATGTTAGATTTAGTATAGATATCTTGTGTAATCGAAACACCTTATTAACATAATAATGCATTATTGATATAGTATAGAAAAGAAGCATATAGTTGTAACGGTATTTGAGTGTATTTAGTCTTTTTAATTAAAAATAATAGTGTAAATATGCAAATTAGGATCTGAATTCGGAGCCTTATTTTAAATTCACAACATGTAACCAAATTAGCCTCAAACTTTCACAATATAATATTGTTATTTAATTTGATTTTCTTGTATAGAGAAATAATTGAGTTGTATAGAAACATTGCTTGGTGTTCTTATATGTTTTTTCCTTTGTAATTTTCCGAAGGCTGAGTTGAAGGAGAAGTTGGCAAGGATGTATGAGGTTAGAGACTCAAATGCCATCTTTGTGTTCAAGTTCAGGACCCACTTTGGTGGAGGCAAATCTACTGGATTTGGATTGATCTACGATTCTGTTGAGAGTGCAAAGAAATATGAGCCTAAATACAGGCTTATTAGGGTAATTTTCTGTTTACATACTCATCCATACCTGTATTTGGTTGCACATTGATCTATGGAGCGTTACATAAGATGGGCTACCCATTAAGCGGCTTGTCTAGTTTTAATCTGGCATTATGTAGTTATATTTCTAACATGGACCTGGTAACTATTTTGATGGCCTCTGTTTTTGTAATTATTTTCGTCTTGGGAGTTTTTAATGAATTAATATTAACTGAAAAAGTTTATTTCCTCCCATCTGATTTTAAGCTATTAGTGTTATTTGAGTTGCGTCGTGTTTGTTTCTTTTGACATTGACATTGGACTTATAATATCTGCACTTTTTAATTCTACACTTTTGCTCTGTTGGTAATGTATCTCTACACGCTTTAACTATCTGGCATTTTGGAGTGCAGAATGGTCTAGATACCAAGGTTGACAAGTCTAGGAAGCAAATGAAGGAAAGAAAGAACAGAGCAAAGAAAGTCCGTGGTGTGAAGAAGGTATAATTTCCTGTATATTTGTATCTAAATTTCTATTTTTGCTATGACTGGAAAAACCCCAAATTTTGCCTGAAACTCTGTGGTGAAGGAAATACCTTGGTTGAAGCCAATATTTCGAAGTACTAAACTCACTCGTGACATTATTGTACCTATTCAGAATTTAAATTCAAATATTTGTTCCTTCCTCGCCCTCATCACTCTGTCACCACACCTTTTTGCAGGCCAAGGCTGCAGAGGCTGGTAAGGGTGGCAAGAAGAGATAAGCCTCTCAGGATTTTGTACCCTTTTGGTTTTGAAATTGCAATATTTGGATGAACTTTATTTTCGTTGTGACTGTGGTCAATTCAGCTCATACAATGTTAGTCTGGAACAATTTTGTGGTGTGTAAGCGAAATTGCGAAGAAGATTTGCATATGACCGTTAATTTTTATTTAACTACTTATATAACGTTAAACGGGCGCAATTTTGTGGTTTTTCCCAAGTCTTGAATTGGTGTTGTGATTACGTCTATATGGATTATCTAGATATATTTTCCTTTTTCGCGTCTTGATTACCGTCTCTCGGAAATTCATACGAATGTTAGAGTGCTAAAGTAGCCGATTTCACTTTGCGTGATGCCAGATTCGAGGTAGTAGGTGATAATGATCGATCTTGTCATGAAATATCTTGACCGGGGTTTCACTTTTTTATTCATGGGAAACTTAATTTTTGTTTTAGTTCATTTTATTTTAATTACGAAAAAGCTGGATAAAATGTGTGTGTGTGTGTGTGTGTGTAGAGAGAGAGAGAGAGAGGGAAGTATAAATGGTTCTTTATTAATTTACATTCAAGACAATGTGAGAGCAGCAGGGTAATGCTTGTACAGAGAAATTTCGAATTTCCATTCAAAAAATCATTTTATCGTCTTTTCATTCTAAAAGAGTCCAACTGTTAATTTTTGACCAATTTATCTAGCATTTTTTAAATGATTCATTGGACCGTTTTTAGTAGTCAAAATTATATATTTTTGAAGTTGTTCGTACTGGCATCAATGATGATTTTAGTTTTGATAGTTTGAACATTTTGATGGAAAATTTTGAATTTAATGAAAAGGATTTTAAGAAAAAGTTGCTAAATGATTTCAAATCAATTCGTTTTATTTGGAGTTATTTAAAAATCACTATAATTTAAAAAATATAATTCATAATAAAATAAAAAAGATTTAAAATGTGTAATGAATTTGTTAATATAGATTTAAAATTTATTTATTTTTCAAATCTTTCAACTCAAAAAACGCACTTAAATAAAAAATTTCTTCTAGATGTGTCAATATTTCTCGACAGAATTTTAATTTTAAAATTGTGCGAAGGAAGCTAAAAGATTATTCCCCGAAATTCGCTTTTGTAAAACCCTCAAGAATAGATACACGCACCTACACAATTATAATAAATTTATCTGAAACTGAATAATTTTAAGTGATTACAATTTAAGGATAGTTTCACCACAAATATAAAAAGAAGTCAGTGGATGTTTCTTTAAAAGAATATATATAAAATTTCACATTCTGATTTTTGGATATAAATTTCTTAATAATTTTATGTAAATAAAAAAAGGAAAAAGAAAAAAGCCAAATGGCCATTTCATTTTTAACTTGTGTTCTAATATACTCGTTTACGTGTACAACAAAAAATAATTATTCTGTAAATAATTATTTGATATATTTTTTTATGTTATTGATGTAAATTAGTTATATTGAAAAATTTTTTTATAAAAATTTAACAAATATGTCTGAACTATAAGATATAAGTTCAAAATAATTAATTCTTCAATAAATGACAGGATATAATTTTATCAGCAAACTCCCTAGTTTGTTTTTTTTTTTTTTAAATTAGAAAATAAAGCAAGTGGTTATAATTAAATTTTTAAATAGGATATTTTCAAAAATCAATTGACGGATTAAAAGTAATTTCTATAGAGTATATTCTTTTAAATCAATAGAATATATTTTTACTATTAAATCTAAAATTTTATTTCTTTATATTGAAAAATAAAGAACAAACAATTATATTTGAATTTATTAAAAAGTGTATTTTAAAATTTATATATAAGAAGATGAAAAAAGACGTCTAATTCATTATTATAAATCAGCTTTTCTGCATACTATTGTGTGTGCAATTTAAAATTTATTTTACAACAAAAAATTATGTCAATAAAAATATATTTTATATTTGTTGTCGTGATCCAATTATATTATTTGATTAAAAACTTTTATAAATTTGAGAAATTTTGATAATTAATAACATGTACTTAATATAAAATTATATGAAATACTTAAAAGAAAAGTAAAAAAAGTCAATTAGATTTTAGAAAATAAAATAAAATAAAAGATATTCAATGAATACATATAAAAATTTAAAAAGTTAAAAAAGGAAAGTTTGAAAATGATATTGTGAAGGAAAAATGTATATAATATATTCGATTGAAACATAACAAATAAAAGTTTGGAGAAGAAAGTGCAAATTTTAATATAACGTAAAATCATTTAACTCTTTATACTTGAAATATTAGATGGTTCACATTTTTTATAGATAGACATACATAGAACGGATGTTTAAGGGTTAGGCTAAATTTTGATTTTATTTTTTACCTCAAAAATATACAATATAATCTTTGTTGTTTTCAAATTCTAAGTGTTTTTATCTTCCAAATTGTATAAAAGTAAGAAGAAAATAAAATAAATTTTAAAAAATATAATAATTAAATGAATATTTTTAAGTCTATAATTTGAAAACAAATACAATCTATATATTTTAAATTTTATTCTTTCATTATTTTTATACAATTTTTAAAAAAACATACATATAAAAATTAAAATAAACATAATTGCCATGAAAAGATATACTTACACACGCACGCACGCACAGATAGATAGATAGATAGATAGATAGATAGATATATATATATATATATATATATATATTCGGGATTTAGGAGATGTTAATGCGTGATTCTGGTAAAATATTGGATCTAAAAGTACATATAAACCTAAGTTGAGGACCAAAATGCAATTTCCATCGTCACGGGACTATAAATTTTAACCGTGGATAGGGTTTCTGGCAACAGCGTGGGGGCCGTTGAAGAGCATAATTTTCCGCTGCCTGATTCGAAGCTTGAGCGATGGTATGTTAACCATTATTCGACCGAAATTCAATGGTTTCTCTGTTATTTCATTTATGTATAGCTTTCTTTTGATCGACTTGTAATTCATCCTAATTGATGGAAAATTTTGAGCTGCAGTCGCTCGTAACAAATGAAGATTTCCAGCACATTCTGCGTGTGCAAAACACCAACGTGGACGGGAAGCAGAAGATCATGTTCGCTTTGACCTCCATCAAGGGTATTGGCCGCCGCTTCGCCAACATCGTCTGCAAGAAAGCCGACATCGACATGAGCAAGAGGTCTCTGTTTCTCTTTCGTCTATTATTTGTTTTAATCCTTTTTTTTTTAATTTTTCATTTCTTGTGTTCTTTGCATCAAACTTCGTAAACTAGATTGGAAATATGATTTACGTAGTATGTATATTAGTAACGGTGAAACGTCTCCATTTTTTTTTTTACATTTTACGTTTTTCTGATATTGTCGCTGTTATTGTTTTGTTTAATAGGCTGAATTAACGCTGTTATCTGAAGTTTATTTCGTTCTCTCGTTCTGTTTTGTACCCCGTTGTATATAAAACTGCGGTGGGACCTGCGTTCTTCTATGATTCATACTACAAATAGTAACATTTTATATTGAGTAAAGGAAATACGTTGAATTTGTGACTTCTATTTTGGTGTAGCACTGCATGAAGAACAATCTTTATAGTTTAAATTAAATTCTGTCTGAATATGTGATCAACATTTGTACTTGTTGGAAGCATACTTGTATCTCTTAATGGAAGTAATCTGACGTTTCCTTCAATCTTGCAGGGCTGGTGAACTTTCTGCTGCTGAACTTGACAGCGTGATGGTAATTGTTGCAAATCCTCGCCAGTTCAAGATCCCTGACTGGTTTCTGAACAGGAAGAAGGATTACAAGGATGGAAAGTACTCACAAGTGATATCCAATGCTCTGGACATGAAGCTTAGGGATGATCTTGAGCGATTGAAGAAGATTAGGTTTATTTTGCACTTGCAGGATTTTGTCTTACCAAGCATGTAGCATGTACGCATTTATATTAGTCTTCTCATAATTTGCTTTTGGTTGCGTCTCCTAGGAATCACCGTGGTCTCCGTCACTACTGGGGCCTTCGTGTTCGTGGGCAGCACACCAAGACTACTGGCCGTAGAGGAAAGACTGTTGGTGTCTCCAAGAAGCGATGAGCATCATCATCTCTCTATAGCTATGTATGGATGATCTTATTTGGATTTTTTGGTTTTAGGATACCCCTTGCATTAGAGGCTATATGTACCGAGATGTTTTATGGTTCTTGTTTTGAGTATGAAATTTGGTCGCCAGTTCGAATTTTGATCAAGAATTTTGAGACTTTTACATATATTTGGGAAAGAATTGATAGGTTTTGCATTGATTCTGTCTGTTGCCCTTTTTGACGAGCAATTCCATTGCCCCACAACCGTTATTACACATCGGCTGGATCAAATTTAGTTTTGTGGTTCTGTTGGCTGTGTTTGTTACCCAGTTCCAAATCATCTGTTATCTTATCAAATTTCACACAACGGAATATCTTACACCACAAACTATTTTAATTATTATTATATTTATTTTACATATTTATAAATAAACAAATTTTAAAAAATAATAATATTTATTCTGTCAAATCTGTTATATATATTATCTATCTCAATACAAATTTTATCAAATTCCATCGCCACGAAAATATTCCTTCCACACAGCCATTAAATTTTGCCATCAATTATCTCGTTCATCCCAAATGGGCATCAGAAAATTATTTACAACCAATAATATGCATAAAAGTGGAATTATTTGACATGGGGTGGTGGGAAGATGACGGTGCAGTGCGTCCCCATCCCAATCTGTAATTTTATCTGCTGCTGATCAGGCCATCTCTTTTCAGGGAAGAGGTTTTTTTTTTTTAAATGAACAGAGAAGCTAGTCGTGAACTAGGCTTCAGTTCTTAGGTTGAAGTGGTGTGTTGTCACTGGGACTTGTCACTGGGACTTCCAAAATTATTTTATCTATAATTTATTAAAAATTTGGGGCTTTGGACATGCATCGTCCAACGGAGGGGTACGAAAGAAATACAGCCATGGGCATTTGTTATTAATGAATTCTTTCGACACTTGGGAACAACAGCAATTAATTCAGGGTTGAACTTTCGTAGTTCAGTAAGCCCAAGGACCTAGCTTTCGCAGTCTCAAAATCATGTAAAGTTGTTTTGTCTATTGCGTGTCATCCCACGATCTCTGGTGACAAACATTATTCCCAAAACAAAAACAAAAACAAGGAAGAAAAGGGGAAAACGCGGAAGTGGCGAAAAATGGAAATTTTACTTGATGTCTTGATCATATATAACCATGACAAGCGACATCGCAAAATTACATGTCGATCATAAGTACTTATCGGTATCGTTCTCTTGGTCGCATATTTTCTTGCGAGCCATTTATTACTGGATCGACATTCTAGACAATCCCCGTTAGAACAATGGCATTCGTACGTTTCACTCAAAAGAAGTCAAACAATTAGCAACTTGTTCAAAGAAACAGATAAATCACATGCACCTTGGTTACATGGAACCACAGAATCTTCAATACTGAGGGCGACTCATCCCAAAGCCACAGAGAAAATTATTAACTTCAGAGAGAACAGCAAAGCAAGAAGGGATGGAAAAACAAATCCAAGATTCCCTGATTTTGTCTGTGTTTGGCTCCCACTTGTTTGGCTGTTTATTGATGACACATGGCTTGGTTTCATCTTATCTAAATATTTGTCCTCACTTCAAGATTCTGCCACCAATCAAGCACAGATGACACCCTTTTTTTTATTGTTTCCAGGGCTGTAATTTGTAGCCCGTGAAAATCTTGTAACATATTTTTTTTTGTCTGATTAGCATTTCCAGTCAAGAGATTATTTTAAAGGTGGTTGGTAAGTGACTGCCAGAAACGTTGTCACGACTACAACTTGATTGAAGAAGTGAAAAGAAAGTTTTTAGGGTTTTGCGCAGGCAATGAGCCCACGGATTGTGTTTTCATTAAAAGGACAGCGGGAGACTTTTCAGCAATGATCATAATATTGTAAGCATATACAAAGGACATTGTGTGCTGGAAGCATTTATTGGTTATCTATTTTCTTCTTCTGTCCATCAACTTCTTGGTGCACACAGACCATTATCTTTTGACATGGTAAACTGTCCAAGTTAGAAGATTCTGAGCCAACACCCTAAAGAAAGGCATCGTTTCTTCACATAGAACCAGAGTGTTGGTTTGGGAACTTGGCAACAGAAAAAGAGGGTGAGGTTGGAAAGTTTGTAAACAGAAACTTTTGTCCAATTTGTACCATTCTACAAAAATTTTCTTTAATTTTTTTACTATATCTCAACTCAATTTTTATATTTTAGCTGCCCTACCCTACGTGCATCTGATATCATTAAATATAAGGACAATAATATTTCCACTAAAATGATATCACCTCTCTAACAACATCACAACTAATAACTCCTTTTCTTTTCTACCAAAATATCTAATCATTATATTTTTTTTCCCCGCAAAATTCATCCAATCACAAATAACTTTTTACTATTTACCTTCAAATATTAAATATTATCCAAAGTCCCAAAGACATGAGTGATTGCACCATGCAATCACTCTGTGTGTGTGTGTGGATTCACAGATTGGACCAGTAGCAGCTGGCTTGGACCCCAAATCTGTCTTCCGGAACCCTTTCACTTGTCCCAATTTAGGGAACGGATTCATTGGATTTCTTACGTACGAAAAACCATTGGGACTAAAATCTTTAGCATATCAAAGCACGCACCTGAATCTTAGGCATTTAAGTCAGAATCTTACTTTAAAAACGCTAAGCAGATCTGTAACAATTAATGAATCCCTGAACGCTGTTGCAGTTTTATCACAGCAGTTCTGAGTGTGAATCACGCTTTTCCATTGAAAAGGTTAGACTGCTTCTCGAAGACAAAAAACCATAAAAGATGTCTGTGGAATTTAAAGTAACTGCAGAGCATAAACGGTAATGGACCAAAAACAAGATAAATTCTTATGTGATGTACATAGGATAAGGCGATTGAAGATAATCGGGGACCAACTGAATGCTCTCTGTTTTCCCCTCAGACAATGAGATTAATTTACCATTTTCTTGTCGGCGAGTAATTGGGTCTACCGAGAGATCTAGCGTTTGCCGTCTGTTTCCCGGCAGGACGCCATGAGGCTGACGAGGAGGTCGGCGAAGGCTCCGACGATGAATTTGTGTGTGCTTTTGGGGTTCAGAGAGAGATAGCACATGAGGAGGTGATGCAAGTAATCCCAGTCCTCTCTCACGTCGCGGATTCCGCGGGCCTCCACCATTTCCTGCATGGATCGGCGGAAGTCGATGAAGGGATCGGGCGAGTAGGTGGGGACGGCGATGCTGCCCGCGGATAAGGCGTCGTTTTCGGGCTGCAGGTTGGAGGACGACGTGGACGCCAGGGACGAGGAGGAGTCGATGATGGAGTTGGAGCGGCCGGGGGAGGAGAAGAAGAAGCGCTTGGAGGCGAAGGCGCTGGCGAAGTCGGGGGTGGAGGCGGAGTCGGAGTCGGATTCCGAGGCGGCGGCGTTGGAATCTTCGTAGAGGGAGTTGTAGTTGTTGACGCAGAGGGACGGGGAAGAGCTGGAGAATGGACGGGTGTGATTTCCTGGGAGGGCGTGATCGGGGGACGACAGGGATTTGGCCTTGGGGAAGCAGAAATTGAGGTTGCTTGACATGGCTGACATCAAATCGAGAAGACAAAGACAGAGACAGAGAACGGGGCGAGATGAAAAGGGTCAGTGCTGGGCGGAGTGTATTTATGTGTGGGCATAGACGGAGGAGAGAGTTGGGGCAATTAATGATTTGTGACGATCATACAACGAATATATATGTTGTTGTAACAATCATGTAATTAGAGGGCACGAACCACGACATATTCTAACCCTTTTTTTTCTTATAAAAATGGGAAAGTTTGGATGGAAAATAATCAATTCTCCTAAATATACCATGCATCAAACCAACAAATTTAATTTCTCTCTCCCGCATTGTTTTTAATATTTTATGTAAAATTTTTTACCTTCAAATTTTACATCAAGTAGAGTCTATACATTTGTGATCCATGCAAGGGTGCTAATGAATCTATTTCAATTAGCATCAAACTCAAATTTATTCAATTTAATTTTGTAAAATTCTAAACAAATTTAAAATTTTAGTTAAACGATAAGTTCAAGTGTAAAAAACTTTGTTAAGTTCAAATTTTAAATTGATTAGATTCAAAAATATGCTCGTTTGCATTATCTACACACCCCTTGACCCTAAAAACACCATGTTTTCCAAATATATATTAATACACCGTTGTCAAATGTTTTATTTTATGCCACTCATTTTTCATAATCTTTGTCCTCCAATATTGTCAAAATACAATTGTCATGTTTGTAGTTTAAACTATGCCACGTGACATGTACAAGTACACTATGTTTGGATGCTTATTTTCTTCAACTTTTCGAACACAGTGGTCACTGTATATTAACGTAGACTAGCTGCTTGCAAGTTTGATTCGAAGATGTCTCAACAACCGCAACGCCCTACCAAATATCATCTTTGGACATTTTTTTTAAATAATAATGATTGATCATACGGGCAATTAGTAAATAATAAAATTAATTTCCTTCTCTAACAACCCGATATCTTGTGTATCAAACTAAGCCATATTAAAATTGGTCTCAAAATTTCCTACCAAAATTTATTTCAAGCTGGTAAGTTGACATCAAAACAAGAAAAAAAATATATTTCTAACGTGTTAACTAAATCTTAAGGCATTGTTTGTTTTTAAATTTTGACAGATGTTTTAGGTATTTTTTTAAGAATTTTATTTTTAAAAAAACAGAAAGAAAAAGAGATTAAAACAATACAAGTAATACTTAAATGTATGTTGTGATTAATTGTAAAATACAGACTTAGGTTTTACAAGCAAGAAAGAAGAAAAAGGGGCACGCCCGAAATCCAAGCTAAAGCTAAAAACGACGTCGTAACGAAACTCACAGCCGTGTCTTCAAGCCCACGTGGTGGGGATGCTCCGGGGTCCGTCCACTCACCTACCATCTAATTTGTTCCTCTTTGCACTACTTATATAAATATATTAAATTACATTACGGGTATATTTTATTTATATAAATTATTATCTAGTAAAAATTATATATTAGTGACAATAAAAATACATAATAATATATTTTTTCATAAGTTTTAAAAATAAAATAAATTATTGAAAATTTGAAAAATATATCGGAAATTCATATAATAAAATTAGATAGACAGAAAAAAAAAATAAGAAGCAAACAAAACCAGAAGAAATACAGTCAATTAAATTCTAGTTGAGAAAAATAAAAAACCAAAAGGACAACTTAATCCTCTCAAAAACCGGATTCTCACTTTCTATAAGGTAATCTTAGATATGCTGTTCCCTTTATCTATTAAAATCCTTTGGGACAAACATAGTAATGAAGAAGGTAAGGCACCAATCATATCGAATCATGTAGAACATCTCAGGGAGCATTTTGAAGCCATTAAAGCGTGCAACAGCATTTAATTTTTAGGTTATATATTGATTCTGAGTAGTTGGAATATATAGATACCAGCAACAATGGCATTGCATGTTAATTATCTTAATTTTTTAAAAAAACTTTTTTGAATGGATTAATTTAGAAAATCAATTAAAATACCAAAAACAGTTATTATGAGGCCCCAATATAGATAAAAATAATAAAAGAAATTCAAATTATGTTAATTAAAATTTTCAATCCAGAGATCAGACCTTTTATGTAAAGAGTATAGATAGATGTTAATGCGTCATCTTATGGATCAGCCAAATATTGTCGCATGTGTGAGTCGATGCCTATCTTTGGTTTGTCATGATGAGCAATTAATCAGCATTTCAAATCCTTAGACACAAATCTTTGTCACATAATGATGTCTAGTGTATTTCACATACCATAGTTAAATCAACCATAATTTATGGTACGATTGTTTATGTAAGAGAGATAGAGAAATACATACAAATACACACAAATAAACGTGACGTGATCATATAGAAAAAAAAAAAAAATCTTTCAAAACTTTAAGGGACAACGGAATTAGACCCCATAAATCTAAATTTTAGATAGCACCCTTTTTTTTCCTTTTTCACTTGTTTAAGTCATTATTATGGAGTGATTAATTAAACACTATTGGGTGGAGTCAACTACAAAGTCACGATGGGCGAATATGGCTTGAGTTATTACAATGAACAGGATACACGTTGCGAAAATTCATTGGGCATTGACTAGTCTTTCGAAACTGGGATATCATTATTTCACTTGATTGAAGATCTATTGCCAAAAATTAGTGTTATAATTTATTTACATGTAAAATGTATGTTAATAGAAATGACTTGTACGATGGTAAGATTTATGTAATCTGTAACAACAAACGATTCCATCGGTCATCACGTACGATCTGAGACATTAGTTGTTGACTCAAAAATCTACTAATTTTACGAATTCCTGGCCATGAAACAGACGTACAGAGGACTGTGCAACGCATAATCTAATAAAAGTTAAAAAGAAGAAGAAATAAAGAAAGAGGAATATTCATTTTGTTGTTTCGGGCACAAGAGTGTGCATATATTGTTATATCGTGTTAAATTATAACAAGAAAATGTGTTAATAGACTGAATCCACATGATGTTTAGTCTTGTAAATACTACATTCAGTGCTAATATACTAATGCTTGATCACATGATATACATCATCCTTTTTAATAATGATCAATTATTTTTGAACATATAGTTATACCGTAACACAAGTCATTTGAAAAGCACCATCTTAGGGTTACAATCCATGGCCATATTGGCTCATTTTATATAACTTCCATTCGCAATTCAGCCACTATTAGTCAATATCTTGGCATTCATGAATCTGAGATTTGTTTGTCATAGTTTATTTCCACTCACAAATCACCATCACCACAAAATTTGATTGGAAAAATAATTACAAACCTCAATACGAAAGTGTGTTTACGTTAACCACCTCTTGAAAATTTCTCTACCTTCTCTTGAAAAGAAACAAAAGCTATGTTCGGTTCTTTTTGCCCACAAAACACACCCTTCAATAACTACAATTTTAAAATTTTCTCTATTTATATTTTTTATTTTTACACACTTTTTTAAATATATATCTGAAAACACATGTCAAAAGTCAAAAATTTTCCTTGAAAAATTCCGATCCCAACATCCGTAAAAGCCCATCCATGGTGGGTTGAAAGACAAATCTCACCACCAAAGGCATTGTCAGCGTTCACACCAATTTCAACAGAGAGAGAAAGGAATAAAGGCCTAACATACATTTACAAACCTCGATTCCTTCCTTTCTGAATTTCGTAGTGGACACTCCCATCTCTTGTCGTCATCACCCACAAGGACAGAAGATGAGCCATCTCACAAAACTAATGGGAGGACAAAAGTGGTGGAGAAAAAGAGCCCCACCTCCCCACTCATCAGTTCTAAAGCTCTTAAAGAAAAACAAGCTACGACAACGAGAACAGAGAGGCTGTAGGGACCAAGTTTAAGATGCATCAAGATCAAGCCCCGGAAGAGAACAAGAGACAATACACCAACTAAACCCAAACCAAGCTATTACAAAGAGATCATGTGATATAGATGCAAACAGTGCAGCTGAATATTAGATGAATTTTAGCCAAAGATCTTGAATTTTAAGGTTCCCGGGAATTTAAATTTGTCCCAGAGTTAGCATAATTTTGTTGAACTAACTTGACATGGTTAAAGATACAAGTTAGTAGCTCCTTAGGCCACCCTTTTGTATGATTAAAGATTGCTCTACAGGGCTTCAATCCTCTTGCAACTGATCAAATCAACTCACCTTGTCTAGCAGTGTGGTTGCACAGGAAGCAAAAGTCCCTGGTGATTCAGGCAACCATTACAGATACTGTCACTGCAAAACATGGTTTGTCGCCAACCTTCTGTGATGTCCCCTCAAAGTACAAAATTTTCCAGTAATAACTATAAAATAAACAAAACCACCCTTGTGAACTTTCAAATTCCAGCAGCTTCAAGATTTCCAGAATTGTTTCATGTTAAGTACACAAAAAGAGGATGTGAAATCTGATGGTTTAAGAAAAACCAAAAAACGCGTCCATGTAGAAATAAATTCACAGGCTTCAGCTCACATTTCACCATTAAGAAATGTCTATTTTTTCAGCTACACCAAATTTCCCTTCATTCATAAAGCCCAAGGAAGACATGTCTGTCCTTTGTTTAACAGGAAATAAAGATGCAATTTTCCCATTTTAACAGTACCAACTAATGATATCAATTCCTTACCCTATC
The DNA here is from genome assembly GCA_019155195.1 of Avicennia marina. Taxonomy (NCBI): domain Eukaryota; kingdom Viridiplantae; phylum Streptophyta; class Magnoliopsida; order Lamiales; family Acanthaceae; genus Avicennia; species Avicennia marina. The sequence continues at coordinate 12,133,705 of CM032769.1, read as the reverse complement.
ACAGAATGAACAGCTGAACAAACTTTTGACTCATTTTTGTACCTCAATTCTACTCAAAAGATTCCACAAACAAGCAACACACAACTGACATTTAAGTATTTGTATTTTCAAATTTTCTTCCACAAACATGATTCGAGCTAATTCAATCAGATTGATTAGAAATTGGAATGAGAATTCATGCACCATCATAAGCAAGGTCAAGACGGATTTCCTTTTTAGGGTTTTTTCATTAACTCATGTATCACAAGCGCATCGAAATTGCGTTGTAAGAAAGAGTGAAATAATTTCCAATTACTGTACAAGAACGAGCCTATTCCCAGCTCCCACGTCCCCATCGTCATCCTCCTCGGCCGCAGCTCCTTTCGGCACCGTCACAACCAGCTCCCCGTCGTCGTAAGAGGCGGAGGCGAGTTCCGGTCGTGTCGACTCGGGCAGTCGAAACCGCCACAGATCGAGCTCCAACTCAGTCCCCGACAAGTCAACGACGCCGTTTCCCCTCACGACAATCTTCGTAACGCCGGGGTAGATCTCCACAGCATCGGCCCTGACGCCACCGCGGATGTCGTCGGTGGCGGCGGCGAATCTGAAGGAGTGAGGGGTTTCGTCGACGGAAACGTCGGCGTCAGAGCAAAGAGGCAGCTGTAGAACCTTAGCGAAGGTGTGGGGCAGCCGCCTCAGCTTCTTTTGGCGGCAGCTGTTCGCCTGGGCTAGCACTGATGCAACGTCGTATCCCAGTGCGACGTCGCGTTTCCTGGGCACAGGGTACACCTTCATTTGGGGCAAATCTCGTATCCTAAGAAAAAGAATAAACACACAAAGCGACGAGCCCAGATGTAATCCAATGCAAAAATTGAATTTTCGCCAAAAGAACTAAAAACGTCTGGACTATAAGGTAGCAGACAACAATATGAGGCTAGGATTGGAACGAGAGACAAGAAAAACGCCCAAGATAAAAATGAATCGGAAGGGGGCCCGAATAACGATTTGAGGTAAAGGTTCTCAATAAATGTGGCGGCACAAGAATGGAATCGCTCGCAAGATAAAGAAGAGCGAAAGGATAAATTTTGGGTTTGCTCTGAGAATACGTGTACAGACCGAAGAATTCAAAAGGGCGGTCTGGAGAAACGAAGAAGCCAGCAGTGCACCGTCAGGCGCTCATAGCATTTAGCGTGTTTTCTGATTGAAACAGGCTCTGGATGACAGTCGTTTGTTTCTTAACTTTCATCCTTTTTCGTCCCATAATTTGTTCCTTTTTTTTGAATCAACATCTGTGGCCCAGCTCAATAAATAGTTGCAGCTTAATACTATGTTTGGAATCCAATTTTAAGTCTCAAAAAATCTTTTCAAATTTCACAATATCAAATATACCATTTCACAAAATTTTCATACAAATTTAAATTTACATTTTTTTTCTCTTTCTCATATATGGTTAACTAATTATCACATTTTCTCACAATCAAGTTAAACCAATAACTATATATATCACGCATATATTTTAATTTATTTTTATTTTACCTTAAAAATTAATCATTATTTTTATATAATACCACATCATTAAATTATTATTATATATATTTTATAAATATATTTAAATAAATTATATTATTTATCAAATCAAAATCTTACTCCCAAACTACTATTCATCTCAACACTATTTTTGTCAAACATCATCCCCAATAAAAACTCATCTCCCAAACATAGCGTATTACTCTCTCTCTCTCTCATGTGTATTAAACGATATTTAAAATCTAAACATTACACTTAATTATTATCAAACCAGATACATTCACACACTCGTATCAATACATACAATAATAATTATTATCCTCATACGTTGTATACGTACTTTATTTTATTATATTTATAATCTGAAAAAATCACTCTTTTGCATGTACAATCATTGTAGTTATATAATTTTATTTTTTGCAATAAAAATTTTAATAGAGAAACAAATGGCGTGAAGATAAATAAAATAAGGATACCGTGATAAAATATAAATATTTTACTTTTAATGATTTTATCAAAAAAATTAAAATGATTTAAAAACTAAAATCGTATTGCAAATAATTTAGAAAGAAAAGTAAATTATAAATAAAATATAATATAAAAAGAAAATGGATGAGTTAAGAAAAAAAAAAGGAAAAACAGAAAAATAAAAAAGAATAAAAAGTTAATTTGATAATTTAACATAGTAAACAAAAAAAATTAGTCTAAAATGTTAATCTCTGATGGAGTTATGTTCGTCGACGCAAAAATTCTCCGACATGGTGGGTCGTTTTGTCATTTTCAACTGGGGCGAAGGAACCAAGACTACGTAGTTGGGGACAATTTTGAGAAACACTCACAAAGTTGGATGTGAAATATTAACATTTAACATCATGCTTGTTTTTATAAAACCAAAATGCGCGTGTTTTGATGGACTTGTATTCACATGAAGCAAGACAAGTGTCTGATTAAGCTGAACTGGCATTGTTTGGTTTGAGGTTTTGATGGGGTGGAACTAATCAGAATTTCGTTGAGAAAATTATGATAAGATATAAAATTTTATAGGATAAAAAAAATTAATTTATTTAAATTTTTGTAATTATATAAACATAATAATAATGATGACAATAATCAGATAATGTGATAATATATAAAAATAATAATGAGTTTCTTATAGAGTGCGCGCACACATGCACATATAGATATATGCGAGTTTATGTGTATATTGTATGTATTGATTTGATTGTAAATACATTATACACGTAGAAATTAGATTTTAAAAAATATATATATGTATAAGAGAATAATTTGAATGTAAAAATTAAAAAAAATTGTTAGATTATATAATTGAATTAGTAAATTTGATGGGATAAAACTGGTGAAACAAATATTGCCATATGCATCTTAGTTTATAAGAAAATGGATGTGTTTAGGCATTGAATAACATACAAATAATTTGAAATGGATCTCGTGTGAATTTTATTTTATAATTTATAATGTAATGAAAGTTGCACTTGCGTGTGTATAGTTATTAAAATTATATAATTATGTTCTTGTATTAAAAATAAAATTATATTATTAGAGAAACAAATGACACGAGAATGAAGAAACAGAATAAGTTTAATATAATACTATATAAATTTCATAATTTTTTCATGACTTTATCAAATAAAATAAATATTTAAAAATTAAAATTGTATTACAAAATTTATAAAAAGAAGATATATAAATAAATAGAAGATAAAAAAGAAAATAGATAAATTTGAAAATAAAAGTATAAAAAGAATTCAAAGTTATTTCAATAATTTCACACGGGAACGAAAAATAATTAATGTAATATTTTTAAAATTAATAGTATGGTATAAGTAAACCCTAATTGAGTTAGGGTCCATCAAGTTGAATATTTTCCATCATAGTTGGTCGTGTGTCATTTTCAACATAGTTGGGGTCAATTTTGAGGAACGATCCCAATCTAGGATGTAAAATATTAGATATGTGTATTTGCTTAAATGTAAATTTGGGAATTCACCCAACAGAATACCCATTTTCAAATATATGACTTACTAAAACAACTCTTTTATCTTTAAATTTTTTCTTATGTACTCTTTTTTAAATTTTCGTATTAACTTTCATCCCAGCAAAGAAGAAGGAGAAGAAGAAAGAAATTTCACTTAACCCCACTTATTACTAAAATGTCCTGTGCAATGAATCTAGAAAGAAATTTCACTTAACCCCACCAATTACAAAAATGTCTTGTGCAATGAATCTAGAAGGCTAGTAGCCACTACTGAAATTAATATGCAAGGTCCATTCAAAAATGTACAAAGTACATGTACACTAAATGCTCGAAATTATAACAAATCTTATAATCTTATACTCAAAAAAAAATAAAAATATTAGTTAAATAATAAAATTGTGACGTCACAATTTTATAACATGATACATGCAGCATCTACAAGACGTAGCATGTATATATGCATCAAATTCAACATCTCATAGATACGAGTCAAAAGTCTAGGAAGATAGAGAGTGAACAACTTGGGTGGCAGTGTAAGACAATTAATATATTTACAGCCCAAAAGCCCGCCTCATCCCAATCTTCTAATCTCACTCTAACATGTTTGTCATGCACAAACACATTGTCAAGACAAAAGTTGCAGGAGAACTGAAAATAGGCCTGGGGACAAAGTAGTACTAGATGACATCTTGGCCACAATGGTCTGGCCCAGAAGAAAATTACACGTAAATGAGGATGGGCTTGTCATGTTAGATAGCTGAATAGCATTGGCTAGTTTGTTAGCATCAATTTCGTATAACTAAATATTTTACACAACAAGATATTCTCTTAAATTCAAATTTAAAATTATATATATAACTAACTAATTAATTTTTAATCAATACACATATTTATAATAAAATCAATATTTACACACACATGCACACTTACTCTCAATTTATATATATTTAAACCTTAAAAAATAGTCATTATATCTATATACTATCACGTCATTCAATTATTATTATATTTTTATACATATTTAAATATATAAATTCAAATAAATTAAATTATTTATCACATTAAAATATTCATTTCAAATGTATTACTCATTTTAACACAAACTACCAAACATCATCTATCGTCAAAACCCCCTCCCAAACATAGCCATTGGGTATGTTTGGTTGTTAACACGGGTGGAATGAAGTGGAGGAGGTTTTCACGGGTCATAAGCTGTAATCATATCTAAGAGAAAAAAAATTTAAATTTCAATTTAATTAAAAAAATTGTGATGTAAAATGTTGGGTTGGTAAAAATTTGGATCCGTGGAAATATTTGCAAAAGAGGTACCTAACAAAGCCGCTGGCTAATGCAAAAACTGCTTCACTTCCATTCATTCAGTTTAAGGTAAATGCAGTTGCACTTGAAGGTTGAGAGAGGAAGAAAACCTAGAGTGAGCATATTCTGATTGAAAGAAAAGTTAGTAAGAAAATTAAGAATTTTGTTTAAAAATTTTGAATTATATTTAAGTAAGAGAAATATTAAAATAAGAAGCAACGGACCCATCTTCATTTTATTAATGGATTTATTTTTATTTTACTCCATGTTTAAAGCAAAAGCATCACATCCACTTGATATAAAGCTGCGAGAATTTTAGGCCATTCCACCTTTTTCTCTTCAATTAATGAAAAAAGTATAAGTGCTTTGTGTACGTTATATGCTACTATTAAAATAAAGGATGCCATATGCCATTCAGACAGGCGATAAAAAGTGTCATTTTGGGACCACCACTCCACTAAGTGGGACCTCGAGTCTGGGTAGAATGCGTCGCAGTCGGCGACACGGGTGCGAATTTCAATGCACAATCGTCTACTTTTACAAAATTGAAGCCTAATTTTTTCAATTTTGAGATTAAATTAAATTTGAATACACAGGTTTGGACTTAACGGGATACAGGGCACATTAATTAAATAATACCCTGGACAAGAAAACTCATTTAATAGGTGATCGAGAGTCTAAAAAAAGTGATAATTAAAGATATATAGGATACATTTGAAAGAATTTGAAAAAATATGATTTTAGTTCTATTGAACATTAAATGAAAGAAAGGTTATCTCATTAAATATAAAATTCCTTGTAAACAACTCTTTAACAAAACAAATTTTATTCTAAAATTAGCATAAATTAGGCACAAGTCTAAAACGAAGAGTTAACTCATAATTCAAAATCAAGAAGCATACAGGACTGAATTTCAACAAAATTAAGAATTAAATTGGAATTTGTTATAACTTGCATAGGAAATCAAAAAAATCAAACCCATTAGTTTCGAGATCAGTAAATGAAAATCAATTAAGTGGTTATTTACAGTGATTTGCTACTACTTTTGAAAATAATTTTATTTCCTAAATGAATCCTTTACTGCGTAGGTGCTTATATGTAAGTTTTTGTAAATGTTTTGTTTAAATAAAATATTTTTTTAGAAATTAATTATTTTACTAAAATTATTCCAAATTAAATTTCGCATTGATTCCGAAACATTTTTGGAAATTATTCCTAATTGACTTACGCAAATTGGAATGATCTTGGTTAAAATGTTTTACCTGAAATACCTTAGATGCAAACAGGTACCAAACTTTTGTATTGCGAATTGCTCTAACCATAAATTATGGAATATTGGAATGTGCGACATAATGCTTACAATGACTAATCGGGAGAGTGTAAAAGTAATTTTACCCATTTACCGAACCATATGTGAGATATATGATCCTCTCAATTGAGATAAAAGATTAAACTAAGCGATCCACTCGACTCACCTTATAAGTTAAGATACATAATTCTCTCATTTAAGTTTATAAAATGAGACAGCCGCGAAGGTTGTACGTGATCTTACTTAATTCTAGTAAAAGACTAAAGTTCATAACAACTGTTTAAGACATTGAGTATGTTAAAAAATAATACTTTTAATGAATTTATGGTGCATTACATGTAGAATTTTAATTGTTTACTTCATTGTAAGTTTCCAAATAAATATTGAATTTTGTAAATGTTTTACTATATTCACATCCTATCAAAAAGATACGTACCTACTTATTAGGTAATTAGTTGTTCACATTTTTTAAAAACTCCTTTTGCAGAGAACTCCGGTGAGAAAGAATAAACGTGACGATGGTAGGCTTAAGAGAGGAGTAATTTATCTCTAATTGGTTAACGAATAAGACTGTAATATAATATAATAAGTTCATTCACTTTCGTTGTAACGAAATAGACTAGTTTTATTTCATTTTTTATTGTGAGAAATATAATAAATCTTATATTGCAATAAGAAAATTTATAGCTTAGCATGTTCTAATATTTTGAATTTCAACATTTGTTAAGATTGTGCATAAATACTGTCGTACCACGACTCCAATTTGGAGATTTGGAGGGGTGATATTCGCTGCATCCACTTGTAATAGTATGCTTTCCTCATTTCCCACGCTTGATAAATGTGATCAATTTTACTACACATGTATGTATGTGTGATTTATGTTTCAGTTGATTTGGTTGTTATTTAATAAAGTTCAAATGAATTTTAATCAATAATTTAATACGAGCCAATTTGCTAATTTAGTAATTGAGCTGTCCAACGAATAAATATATGCAAAATCTAATTTAGTACATTCAACAGACTAAGCGCTATATATGTTTGATCAAATGACTTCATTTTTTTTTTTTTTCATGTAATTTCCATCCAAACTCGACCATCCGTGGGTTATAAATTAGAAAAAGGAAACAAAAGAATTCCAATTATAAGTAAACTCTCAATGAAATTTAGTACTCATGTCAAAATGATAATTATGTTTGATTTCAAATTTCGTACCAAAAAACACGATACGATTATTACACTTTTAAAATTATATTTTTATATCTTTTTTTTACACAATTTTCTTTAAAATCACAACTAAAAATATACACAAAAAAACTAAAACAAACACAACCATCTTTCTATAAAGTCTTTGCATATTGGAGTTTTAATTTTCACAAATTCCATCGTCTATATTGTCCTTACCATTACTCTATTCATCAATTATTTAAAGTAAAATGAAATTGTCTTTTTTTGCTTCCTAACTCATTTCACACTCATATCCACTCTCACGGCTCTAGATTTATCTCCCATGTGCGTCATGGCTTCTCATTTCTCATTTCTCAACCTCTACTTCTACGATCTTGTACATGTCACCAATAGATACTTGTAAAATTGAATATGCAAGCATTAAAGTTAATCCTATCAAATTTTACCAAATTAAATATATTATTTAATAATTTTTTTAATTAATTTCGATATTACAATGCGGTTGTCACGTTATATTACATTTTAACAAATTTCCTTACACTCTTGGACTCTTGAAAATGAAGAGGAATCTTTGGAAAGTTGTGTTGATCCGTGCTTGCCAACAAATTGGGCATCAAGGACATTTAAAAACGTCGGTGATATCATTGAAGAGTCATTGATGAATGACTTAACACTTTTGGTTAATCATCAAATAGCCCATATATATTCAACTACATGTTGCAATACAGTCGACAACATATCTAAAAGATATAAAGTTGATCATATTATCTATACATGTTACCACATCTTAAAATTATTATTATATATTTTATACTTTATTCAAATATATAAAATTTTTTGCTCTATTAAAACCTTACAAGCAAGATAATATTCATCGAGTACAACTTTTATTAAACATTATCCCAACAAGCCCCTCTTCCAAACAAAGCCAAAATCACCTCCGTCTGCCGCCGATCCTTTGCATTAAATCACTCCTGCCTTACTTCGTTGGACCATTTAGTTTCTTTTCATTCTATTTTGCATTTTTATATATTGTTCGAAAATCTCTGAAAAATGAAGGCATCAAATTGGAAGGCCAGCCTTCTCTTGCTTCTCTTGGTTACCAGGCCACGATGAATAAAAGCCATGCTTTGACTGATCTCACACTCACTCGATTAATGTTTTCCACTAGTGGTTGTGTCATAAATTTTAATAGTTTATTGCATTTATATTATTTTTGTGTGTGCAGTATAGAATGTGTAAGTTTAATATGCATAAATTTCATTTGTGTTTTATTCTTCCTGTTGTTCAATTTATGACATTGGTTATGTTTGGAAGCCAACTTTTAATCCTAAATCATATTCTTAAACTTCACACTATGAAACATAAAACATGTGGTTTAACAAAAGTTTTATTCAAATTTAAAATTTTTCTTTATTATATATGTAACTAATTTTTTTTAATTATTACATATTTTCATAATCAAATCAATACCTAAATATATTACATATATATATATATTTATTTTTATTTATACTCTAAAAATCTAAACATTATCGTTATATACCATCACATTATATAATATTTATTATATATTTTGTATAAATATTTTAATAAATCATATTATTTATTACATTAAAACTTTTATTCTAAACATTTTATTCATTCTAACGTAACTCTTACTAGTATCATCTCCAACAAAGACCCTTCTTCCACCCACAGCTGTTAAATATAGAACTTTTTGACTAAGGTTAGCAATTCATAGTGCTGCGGGTTGGTAAATTGAATTGAGAGTCATGTATTTTACATAAATAGCTAATTTGAATCTGACTTATTAATTCTCATGATTAGTTTTTGAACTAAATTTAATTCGTAATTTTTGCAGGTTACATAAACTTAAGCATACATCATTCTATTTTGGCCAAAAATGAAACTAAAACAAGTTATATGCTATTGAGGTCAATTCAACAATCAAATACTCAATATTATGATCCACATGCTAAAATATTTTACTTACAATGGTTAGTTAATAAAAATATTTATTAAATTATTTTAAGTATATAAATGAGTTAATTGGTTAATTCATTGGTAACTTGAAATCAACTATTATTTTTTTAAGTTCCGAAGGGTGGTTGACCATTGATTTGATTCAATTTTAACTTGTACCAATAAGGGTTTAAATTAAATTGATTAATTTTGTATTAGGTTTAATTTATATAAAAAATTGCCACCTCATTGCCACTTGGGTGGAGTTCAACATTTTAAGGCTTTGTTTATATACCAATTATCCATGATTAACACTACCCAAAATTTTAACAACTAAACATTTTAGTTAATAAATTTTTATTCAAATTTAAATTTAAAATTTTCATCTTTATATATAAATAATTATTTTTTTAATTATTACATTTTTTTAATAACTAAATTAACACTTATACATGTATATATGCACACACGCTACCATTTATATATATTTATACATTATAAGTTGATATATTAATGTATTATCTAATTATTATTATATATTAAATATATATAAAAATATTAAAATTTAAATCTTGCACATCTTACCATCCGACAATTTTTTTCACATATCTAAATCTCCTTCGCTCTCATTCTCACCCGAATCTATACCCATACATACCCTAATGCAATTCGGCCTCATCATTGCGTTGGACATTCATTTTATTATTTTTAATCAATGTTTTTAAATTCGGCTCGACCCAGCCGGTCTATTACTCGAGAATCAGCGGGCGGACAAGGTTGAGTGACAAGCAGGTCTGAAATTTGTTTTTTTCTGTTTGTTTTTTTTTTTGTCTTTTTGTTTTTTTTGAGAAGAAGAAGACAAAAATGGAGGAAAGGGAGGAAGAAGAAAAAGAGAGGAAGAGAAAACGAAGGAGATGAAAAAGAAAGGAAAGGAAAAAAAGAAAATATAGGAGGGATAGATAAAATAGAAATGAATGGTTAGATTGAAATATAATAAAAATAGAAAAATAAATAAATAAAATTGAAATGTATAGAAGAAAAAAATGTTATACCATAACAATTATTTAAATAAGTATTTATTATTTTCTTGTCTTTGTATATGATTATATAATTAATTTATATATAGTAAATAAATTATTAAGAATTAATAAATTGATTATTATATACTTAATTTGTTAGATTTTTAAAATTAATTAATTAATTATATATTATTTATTTAAATAATAATTTTAAATTAGTTAGCATACAAATTAGTTATACAATTTTAACATATTATTAATATATTTTAAAATTTTTATATTAAAATACACACACACATATAATAATATTAATTAATTAATTTGTAAATTCGATTACACTGATTGAATCGGTGGAATTATGAAACTAATATATAATAATAATAATAATAATAATAATAATAATAATATTAGTTAATCAATTTTCAAATTCGATTGCACTGATTGAATCGGTGGAATCCTTAAACTAATATAACTTCTGATTTTCTGTCCGATTGTAAAAATATTATTTTTAATTGCGTATCAATCGTGTGGGACTCTTTCAATGCACAGTCATCGTATCTGGATAACTTTCTTGACGTATTCCAGATTTGACAAGTTTTATGGAATTGTCAGCACGTAGACTACGACCAATACCATGCAGTATTGCTTTGGGCAATGGTTAATATACGTGTCCGAATCCTTGCTTACGTAAGCCGCGACTTTGTGCACGGTATTGGCTCCCAAACATGGTCTTAATGTTTGTAAATATAATAATATAATATTATCGGAAATGAAAAAAAAAGAGAGTTCTATTAAGAACTTATTCATTTTAGTAGATAAGATTAAAATGTTAAAAATTATTTTAAAAAATAAATTAATTATATAATAATTTAATATTATATTTATTAATATAAATTAAAATATAAGATAATTTAACATGAGGGTATCAAATCAATGAATGTATCGGATTATTTTATCATTTTTTAATTAAAATATGTTATTTAATGTTTTATTAAATAATATTAAATTCATATTTTATCATTAATTTTTATTATTTAAAATAAATATTTAATTAGTCTTAATAAATTAATTTATGATGTGGTGAATGAATTAAAGATTACATTTTTTATTTTTTAAATTTGAAACATTACGGTCATCCGTACCGGTCAACTAGTCACTACCCAACTTGACGGGAAATTGGAGTATTTCTTATTTCACATTGTAAATATCGCCTTTCAATAATTTTGCCAGAAATAAAAACACACTGGTAAAATAATGACGTAACAAGTAAGAACCAAAATAATATGGTCAATGTTTGTTTTTCCTCTTTTTATTTTTAACACAATAGAACTGCTTAAATTATTTTATTTTTTAAATTTTATTTATTTATTTTTATTCTCATACAACCGAAAATATAAACAAATACAAATAAAAAATTCATTTTATGGGGAGATGTTGGTGAGTGACGTGGACAAGTAATTGCACCGGAAAAGGAGGGTCCATTCCGTAAATTCGTAGACGAGATTTGAATCCAGCTGTGAGTCCATTTCACGTCCGCAGATTCCTGCTTTCATTTCACTTCATAGAAAGCATACAAAGCCAAAGCAGTAAGCAGTAAGCGGAAGGTCGCACGCGCACGCCGGAATTGATCTCAACTTCTAAAATGGTTTTCTCGTTTCCCTTCTCTCTCTAAAAGTATCAAGACTGCTCGATGCATGCACCTATACATACAGTCTGCCTAAAAATTCACCTGTCATAATAAATACAGATACGATGTTCTAAATCCATATATCAGGTTAGTTATTTGATCTAATCCATTTTTTTCAGCTGGATTCAAATATGTTTTGGTTTGTATATGTGTTATCTTTGTAGGTGTGATTTCGTTTCGTTGTGGTGATGTTTGGGTTGGTTTTTATTTTTTGTGTGATGTGTGTAGATCTGAAGAAACTGAAGCTTGAAGATACGTTTGTTGTTCATACGTATGGGTATTCATGTGTGTTCGATGTATGGCCGGGGTTAACTAAAATAGAAGTTGATATGCTCAGATTTCGTCGGTTACGGAGATCTGAAATTTCGGATTGTTTCGATTCGTGGAGTTCTGAAAGCTTTTAATTTGTCAGAGTTTTTTTTCCTAGTTTTTTTTGAGTTGTAATTAAGCTTTAGTGAATAGGAGAGAAGTTCAAAACGACCGAGCTGGGGGTATTCTCTAAGCGTGCGATGGAGACTCTAGTTGTCGTTACTCACCATCGGAATCAGCATCAGTTTTATGATCGAAACCGGAGTCACGGTCCGACAAAATATGGATCGTTTGGTTCACCACCTTCAGCAAATTTTGGGGCCATTAATTGCAGGACATTTCAATCTGGAGAAGGATTACTCCCGAGCTCATTCAATTCTTGCTCCACTACTACCCCTGTTACTGAAAAAGCCTTTACAACTCCACTTTCTTGCAAAACCCCGTCGCCTTTTATTGAGAACCTAAAACTCTCAAAGAGAATTGCAAGGAGCCACACAATTCCGGTACCGATTAAGATCAAGTTCAGAAAAAGCAAGAGTGGCTTCCATTTTTCTGAGCGTTGGGCTGGACCTGCTTATTCAAATTCGCCACCCCCGAGTTCGTTGCCCATCCCTAAGTTTTCCATGCAGCCTAAAAGAACTGTTTCCCTTGACTTGCCTACTATGGCCTCTGAAATTGATTTCCATCCCATAGCGAAATCTGCACCTGCTTCCCCCATAAGGGAGCGGAGTGCTTCTCCCAGTGATTTGTTTGACAGTGCTGATTCTGCGACTAAGACACTTCGTCGCATCCTTAATCTTGATATTACTGATGAATGAAGGAGTGCCAATGGTGGTTGGTTCTTGTACATAAGGAAATTGAGTTACTTTGTTGGTTAGTAGCAGGTTGTATATAAAATAAAGAAGAATAGGTCCTTGGGATGACCTGTGGAATTTACGTGGCACTCTGAAGTAGAGGTGGCAAGGCGATGCGAGAGCTGCAGTTGGTAGGGTGCCTGCAGAATATCTAGAATTTAAGTTTTTCCTTTGGTTAGGAATTCAAATGTGGTATGATTGTTCAGATGTGGATTTTGCCTTCAAAAGTGTTGTGAATGGGGATTGATTGAATACTGGGACATAGAGTTGACATGATTTCTGAACTGACTGAGACTAAACATGGTCAAATAGGACCTGTAGAAAGTAGCAATTTAGTTCTTGAAAGTCTATTTGGTTCTCGAGATTGTTGGTTCTTTCTTCCCATTTGCCCTCTATATCCAGTCTCTCCCTTACAAACTGTAAATATGTTAAAATCCTTTTGGTAACTGTCAGTAGGATTTTTTCCCCTTATTTTCCTTGGCCAGTATCTTAACCTCGTAATAACCTTAGCCTTGATTAACTTTCCAGTTTCCTTTAGTTCAACACCTACTGTAGGTTTCTCCCCCGCTTTCTCTTGGTTGGTTGAATTGGTGCACCACCCTTCATTTTAGTCACACTAGTTTGTTGATTTCAGTTTTCTTTTTGAAATAGTTCCTGACTCCTTTATCTTCAGCTTTCCCTTTGCCATGCTTCCTGGTTTTTGAAAATGGAAGATGGGAAGGGGAATAGAGATAGACGTTCATTTTTCCTATTTCTTAGGTTCAATCTGTTGTTTTTGCTCTTACAAGCCTGGCCTATTCTCTTCATTAAATGTGGGTTGAATGATCCTTCTTCGATAGTGTTTGAAGCTTGATCCATTCTGAGTTCTCTACTGTAAGCTTACCTACTTATCCTCTCCGGAAGTGGGTTAATCCTATGTCTTCTTGTTCGAGAGTTTCATTAGACATTGGAGATTCTTGATCATACTAATGTGTTCCAGGTAATCTATACCACTCATGGGTTGTACCTTTTTAACCATATATCACTGTGCTCACAGGTCCTAACGCACACTTCTGTGTTTTTGCCATTTGTACAGATGGCCGAGGGAAGAAGACTTCTTCAGGAGGCTGTTCAAGTACCTGGTTGCACAAATGTTACGCGTTGTTCTTGGCTAGTCTTTTCCGATGCATGTAGAGTCTGCTTTGAAACTTTATGCTTTTGCCTCGGTTCTTATGTTTCTGAAAGTGAAGAAGTATGTTGCTTGTGTTGTTCTAGCGTTGTTTGGACTTGTGTAATTTAGTGACTTTTCTTTTTATTGTTTGGACGTGTAGTTAAGTGGCTTGCTTTTTATCTTCTTGTGGCTTCTTTCTTAGTTATTATATGTTTTTTCAGTTCGTCACACCTGTTTTGTCATTTAGAGTTCTGCTAGAATTGTGATGCTTCTTGCTTTGTGGCCTTTTCTATTTGGCTCTTTGGGTGTTACATCGTTGAGAATGCTCTTCCGCTGGTTTCAGCAATTGATGGCTGAATGCTTGCTATTGTCAACCTTTGCTAATTTCTTGATGTCATTTTGCAGTATTTCTGCGAACGGCGGGAGGTTTTTCATTTTTTATCTCACACAAACGAGAAATTATCAACTCTTATCCAATTCGAATCTTGGGAAACCCCGCGTCGCATTGAAATTCCATGGATAGCTCTCTATAAATTATTTAGCCTGGTTGGTTGATGTGTCAACGCACTTATTTAAATTATTGATAAGAATGATTGAGGGCACATTAAGAAGTAATTTAAGTATTATGTCCTGAGTTACGGGGACACCGCGCCCTGGCCGTGCATCTAATTCATTTCCTATTTCTTTTCTTAAATGTGAACGTGACTTTTTGGTTTTAAGGCGAAGTCAATAAAATCAATTGTCCATAGAAACCTATGCAAGCGAATTGCGTGTTTTGGTCACCATCCCTCGAGATATTACTGCCACTACCTTTTTTGTGAAGAGCTTGTGCGTGTTAGTTGTTGGATATTTTAAGATAGAAATTGTGTGTGATAACGAGTATTGCTTGCATCGCAAGCAATGCTGTGGGACCAGTGCCCTCTGTCGCTTCGAGTGATGTGTACGGGTACAGCTTGGCCACCAAATTTTTGTGGTTATTCTATGAGGAGTCTCGAAAGATGGTGAGGAGGGAGGACTGTGGATGGCTCTTTTCAGCCGTCGGTGTACTTTCCCACCGCTTTTAGGAAAATTAAGATGTTAATCTGTGACGTGCACGTTGAGTCCACTGGAATTTGAATAAAACAGTGAATGCCGGTTCTTATTTTAACAGTAACTGGTTGCAACTAGTTAGAGATTTTAGAGGAAATCAACTTCAGTAAATTGGCTTGCGTAGGTATGCCCACTACTTTATTTGAAGAATTTTAGTAAAAAGAAATACTAGTCTCTTGGATTATTGGGTTTAATTGGTTATGGAAGCTATCCTGGACAAGATGATTACAAAGGCAGTGAAATCCGGTTTGGTTTTTGAGATGGTACTGATTACTGAACCAGATAAGAGCGACGCATGAAAGTAGCACAATCAAAAGAATTGTGTCGTCATATAAGACGCGAAGTTATGGTCAACCGCAGGGACGGCTCTGATGCACTGCATCGATCGACCAACTTGCGTTTCTTTGTACCGTCTGGTGTTTTCTATATGTGATCAGCAATCAATAATTGAGAAATTCATTAATCATACGACAGCATCTGATGAATTGCCAAAACTCCTGGGGCTACCCAATAGTAACTCATCAAGATCTCATAGGTCCATTATACAACAATCTCTGCCTCTCATTCCCATCATCTATGTATGTGCAAGGAACGGAGATTCAACGGAAACAGCAAAAGATGCAAGAAGCCAGAAAAGAATGAAGAACCAGAAGAAACATTTCACATTGAAGTAAATCATTTTTTCACTTGCTGGTCAAACCATGTTCCTTTTGATCATATTCATTGCAGGAAAATCCCCCCGAAGATGCTAAATTCCTCTGAAGCAAGAAGCCAGAGATTGAGAGCACTACAAAGCATCATTCAGCTCTGGATTTTTAGTTCTTTCAGAACATTTCTTGGCTGCAGCGTTCATGGCTACAAAAGCCTCTCTCTTCCCTGAAAAAACAAAAAAAGGATTTTCTAAAATTATATGCCACAGAATGAAAAATGAAGGATTTTCTTTTGAAGCAAAATTAGAGGAATCGAGAAGAGTGCATATGTGAGAGTCACTGAATCCGCCAAGTTGGACCACTCCCATGTATTCAATTATTGCAGTTCAACAACCCAGTTTGAAGTAAATAGTGAGGTGAGACATCACTACTCCAATTGTATTGTGAGACCAATCATTGATATGCAATGATTCAATGAAATCATATTAAATGTTATCATAAATATTAATTATCCTGTCTAAACATGCCAAAATTTTCACTTCAAAGATCTAAACATTTCTGCTATGATTAATGATTCCCAATGACACCTGCAAAATTAATGCATCAAAACATCGGAGAAAAAATGGGCTAACCGGGACATGTAAATATCTGTGCCTTGTCCAAGAATGCCTTTGCAGGCGAGATGAGAGCTCACGAAATCTGCCGCCGGCGAGTTCGAGTCGCCGGTGTCAAAACTACTCTCTTTTGTTATCTTGTGATCAGAAAATTTTGTGTCATCCCCACAGCAGCTCTCCACGATGCAGTCATCATATATGTGAGTGGTTTTTGGATTAGGGCCATGAGTGGTCACACAAGTATAGTCCTCAGACAGCTCCATTTCTTTCAAAGATAGCTGCTTGTTGAGATCCTTTGTTGGGGTGCCACATAAAGGGCTTGGCAACTGAGAACTTCTAGTCTTAATTCCAAAGTCAGCAGGTGATTTCGGGGACTCCATTGGAGAGAGTGAAGATGGGGGACTGAGGACTGGAATCTGAACCTTAAGCTTGGAGCCTAATAAAGCCATTCTGTTGATTGGCTTCGAAAAATTCCCATCATTCCCATCATCTTTTTCCTCAACGATGGAGTCAATCAGGGCAAGTCCTATTGCTTCTGGCTCTTGTTTGTTAGTGAAGCAATTGGTTTCTGCAGATGCAGATTTGGACTTGTTTCTGTCATAGCCGAAAGGGCTAACTACACTGGATGAGGTTTTGATGTCAAGAATGGAGGTTGGGCTTGTAACACTGGTTTCTGTGTTAGAAGGATTTTTGGCCGAAAACCCATTGAAAAATCTTGGAGAACCCAAGAAAGATGAGATTTGGGCAGAGGGATATTTGGTGGAAGAAGGCAATGAAGTGTGATCAGCCATGAGAGCTTGTTTGCTGGTCACTGCCCTGGATCTGTTCCTCAGCATCAGTATACCCTTTTATCAACCAACTTTCAAGAAAGCCTTTTTGAAACAAGTTAAACAGCAATTAACAACAAGAATGAAATCATCAACCCCGACTAAACATGGAAAATCAAAATAACAAGAAAAGATGATTCAGCAAGAAAGGGCTAACCTGGGAGCAGTAAACAATCCCACTTTTTTGAGCCTCAAAAGAACAAACAGAACTTGGGTTTCCTCTCAGAATCCCAGATTTATCATTCACTAATTAGTAAAGTTGGTTAAACAAGTGGAGCATAGAAAACCCTACCAAATCTCATTAGCCTCCATTCAAGAAGACTGACAGCACATAATCAAAACCTAGTCAGTATCCCAGCTTTGGAACGATGATGATCAAGCAGCATATAGGAGGGGAGGAATTATTGCTGATAAGGATGGAAAGAAAATAAATCAAGAAAAGGAAGAGCAAGCGAGAATAGGGTCCCACCTCGTGTCCTCACCTAATAATAATTGTTTGCTGTTCAGCTTTGGAGTTTGGACTTTACCATTAATTTTTCTTGTAATGATGATTATAATAAACAAAAATGAATTATTCGTTTAATGAAAATTTTGAAGTCGCATTCAAGCATGGGCAGTCTCAATGCCCAATTAAAGACTGCATTAATAATTTGGCTGTGACATCCATACTATCATCAACAATGGGTGATATCCCTTAAAAAACTAACTTTTATTTCACATCTCACAATTCAACTACAAAAATACCTGCGTCTATATTTAATAAATAGCTAAATTTCAATAATACTCTTAATTTCACTCACATTTATTTAAAGTTCTACTCTTTTTACACCAAATTCATATAATTTTTTTACTTTTATCAATTAAATTTAGTTTTTCTTTTTTAAATATAATAATTCTTACTTTGGAATTATTTAAATTATTGAATATTTTCATATTTTCAATTTAAATATTTTTATTTTTATTATTTAAAATAAAATACTATTTATAATTTATAAATTAATATGTACATATAGAGGGTGTGGATATAAGAGTTTTTGGTTGCATAAGTTGAATTTTTATAATTATCCTTATATTAAATTCCTCTATTTTTTTTTTATCATTCTTTCTTTTCATCTAACTTATGATTTATATTTATATTTGACCTCAAATTTTCTCATTTTTAAATTCTTTTGATTTCTCTTTATTTTCTCATGTTAAATATTTCTACTCAATATAAAATCACGCCATTTTCTTATTTTAATTTTTTATTTTCTATATTTTTTCCCTTTTCTTTGAGCTTATTATTTTTTATTTGAGTTTTTTTTTATGAATTTTTCTCTTTTCTCAAATTCTTTTGGATATTTTTTTTATTTTCAATATTTATTATACTATAGACACATAAAATAAATAAATAAATAAATAAATATCACATAAAATTAAATAGAGAAATTAAAATATGAATTAAATAATTTTATTTTAGAATTTTAAAACAAATACACTTTTCTTAATAAATAATTAATCAATCAAAATTGTCCAAATCAAGCGGCAACAAATGGCACAATCCGGTAAGGAGGTAATAAATGATCAAGAGGGCCAATCATAAGGCGACAAGTGGTGCAGTCTAGCAAGGAGCCAACAACCCTAGCTAATCAGAACGTGCCACGTCAGCGAGTTAGGTGACTACACTTTCTCTCTTACAACTATAAATAGGGGTCAAAACCCCACAACAAAGGACACAGAAAGAACAATAAGTCAAGGAGAAGAAGAGAAGACACAAATCCTCTCAAGACATTCAAGAACATTCAAGATGTTCTTCGTCAAGTTTAAAGAGTTCGTCTTCTCTAACAGAAATGGAAGGGTTTTCTTCAGCCTCAGAGCTAAGCATTCGTTCCCAGTCGACAACAGCAGTTACGCCTTTTTCTTTTCCGCATGCCCCTACTACTAAAAGAGCGAAATCGATTGGGGATCGTTTTTAAAGAAATTTCCTGTTTGCCGCTTCTTAATGGTAGGCCTTTGCCGGGGAAATAGTAGTGAGAAGAACTGGCTTCCCCTTCTTATTGGCATAGCCTTCGTGCTCCATACCCATGGGTCACTTCAGTCCCTTTAGAGATGGAAAAGGCAGTTCGTAAGAACTGCTAGCCATTGACCTTTCGCCCGTCTTCTTCTTCGCTTAGTGAGTTGCCTCTCTCCTCGGATGACTGAATTCGCTTTCGAGCTAACTGTAGCGGATGAAATGGCAGCAGAGTCGTGAACAGGAAAAGCTTCGTTCTTTTAAGTTGTAGCTGGGTAGCCTCCGATATGGCTAGGCTATTAAGTCAGAGATGGGCCTTGAGACGGGATCAACTACAATTGGCCTATCGCTTCTGTAGACTATTCCTGGTGAGTTGCCTACCCGAGCCCGAACTCGCTTAAGGGAAAAAGAGCAAGCAACTGAAGACATCACATCGCTTTCTTCAAATTCAAGGTGTTCTTTGTTAACGGTCTTCAAATTCAACGTTCAATCTGAAGTCAGGGCGCCAAACTCGAATATCAACGTTAATTAGAGAAATCAACAAATTTCAAGGAAGATCAAGCACAAGCTCTTCTCTTGAAAATATTCCAAATTAAAGCCACAACTTCGAACATAAACCCAAATTTAAGGCGTTCTTCGTCAACGATCTTCAAATTCAACGTTCGATCTGATATCAGGGAACCAAGCTCGAAGATCAGCGTTAATTGAAGAAATATACAAATTTCAAGAAAGATCAAGCACAAGCCCTTTCCTTGAAGACACTTCAAATTAAAATCACATATTTGGAGGAAGAATCAGAGGATTAAATTAGAGAACATAATCCGCATCAAATTCATTTGATTCAAGTTGTAATCGATTTGTACAAATTTTTTGTTAGTAAAAATTCAAGAGGAAGATTTTGTTCTACATATACTCTTTAATTTAAAAATAATTTTATTTTTATTAATTAAAGTACAATAATTTTATAATTTAAAAATAAATATGGATAAGTAAAGAGTATACAATAGTATACAATTTTTACCAGCAGTGGTGATTCTTTTCCTATTTCACGTTGATTGATTATTTATTAGTAAATTATCAGAAATAGGTCCTCCTTTCTTTGTCCTGATTCTCTTTTGTCGTTATTACACTGTGGGTCAGCCCCACTGTTATATATAATAAATAATAATAATGAAGACGAAGCAATCATCTCCTCTCTCTTACACAGGCAGATAGACACAGAAAAACCAGGGGCGGATGACGACATTATTACTGCATTAACCCGTAATTGATTATTTGTAAATATATTTAAAAAGCTAAAAGCTTCTAAAGTATTTATAAAACCATCCTTAAATGTGCCATTTAAGAATTGATGGTACGAATAATTACTGCATGTGAGAAATTGAGTTTCATTTTGAAAATTAAATATTAATTCAAAATATACTTTATAATTATTATATTTTTAAAATTTTTATTATTTTTCTAGTACTTTAAAACTAAAACAAACTTAAGCTTTGAGAAGTAAACATGTTTCACCTTCACCTATGGAGTTAAGCTGAAAAAAAGAGTTGAAAAGAATTATTGCCTGTTCCCTGTGTTCACACATTAGGTCAAAATATTGTTAATTACTAGCAATTAAAAACAAGCACGTCTTAAAGGAACTTTTTTCATTTGTCATTAGTATTAAAGATATGGAAAATCCGCTTTTCATTAATTTGCAGAAAAAAAAAAGTCATGAATAAGAAAAAAGTGATTCTATAATATTTGTTCCTAAATAATTACTGAAATCTTGGGTAATTAGAATTGCCACATTGTTGTATTACACAGAATTAAAATATTCAGTAGCAAACTAGAACTAATTTATCTTTTCAGGAAAATTGTATGTGTGTGAGAGAGAGAGAGAGAGATTAATGATGGTACTTGCAATACTTTATAGTTTTTGGCTACACAAAAATAAATAAATAAAAAAACAACATAAGAACTTAGATAAAGAAATTGCCACTATATACAAACTTTATATATGTAGTTAGTTCATTTTGCGAGGAGTTGAGACTAATAGCAAATGTAAAGGCAAATAAAATAATACAGAAAAAATTTAGGCTTGAAGAAGCCCTTTCTTACTATTCCTTCCTTTTTATTTTTTTTAATGAAAAGGAAATAAATGCTAATCCTTGCTTGGTTCTTTCATTTACTACAAAATAAACAAGATTGTTGGAATTAAAATGTACTCGCGCTTATGCAGCATACATATGACTAAATATATCATCAAAAATCATTGTCGTATTTGTGATTTTCAAGAAATTGTGAAGGCTGACCATTTATTGAAGATAAAGATGTAGGAAAGCAATGATCGATGTTGCAAACATGCAATTGATATGGGACAGAATTTCATTGGTTCTTAGAAGATTCGTAGCAGATTTTAAGAAGCATTTTCAATCTAAAATCCATGAATTTCAAACTATAATTTGAGGTTGAACTCAGAAAGGTTGGGTGAGTCTTTACTCCATCTTTAGCAAGCTTTGTTCGGGCTCATGAGTGTGATAAGATACTTTATTTAAAATTTTCATATTATGAGATTAAGAATCAATCTTTACTATAACAAAAAGTCGAACCTAAAGGATATTCAATAATGTACAAAATAAGAGTAATTTTTTTGTTTTGGTGTGCCAAGTAACCGTGAACCTTTTGATTTAGGGTAATAAATTAATAGCGATGATTGATTATTATTATTATTGCATATAATCACTTATTTTTGAACTTTGTGAAAAAGTTTAAATTGAACAATACAAGATAATTGCTTCAAATTGTGTGAACACATAGTTGCCTCACTCTTTACTTTCTTGTCCTGTTTGTGTGTGTCGGTCAATCTAGCACTGCACACACATAAACATATTCCCAACATTTAACGTGACGGATTTTCTTAAAGATAATTAGAAACGAAAAAAGAAGTCATGTTTGATGTGTTAGAGTTTTGTGGTGAAGGTTGTTTCTCTCATAAGCTCTGTGTATTATTAATTAGACTAATATATATGTTGGATGATTGTTTTGATTTTTTGATGCTTGCACGTAACAAATAACTTGTTAGTGCCTAATTAAGTCAAAAGTTGTGATGAAGGGATGATCACAAGTTAATCATGCATGCGTGGATGAGGCAATACCCTATTTTTCTTTAGACTGCATTTTTGTCACCATATAATTAGTGTTATTATCACTATTGTTTTTGGTCACATTTTTCTCCTCTTCACCAATTACAGAACAGACCCCAATCAATTATTTATCAACATTTGTAGATGAAACCTTCAACGAATTAAAGACTGGCAACAAATTCTTGTATCAGATGGTTTGTTGACACTGATGGCTACCTAAACCAACCCTAATCTTGAGGCCCCAGCCTCCCAGTTAAAGGCACAAACCCCACTTTGAATTGCTGTCGATAGATCTTCTCTTCTTTTGGCATCACAAAGAAAGAAGGGAAGAATATTCAATTATCAAATGAACTGAGATTTAAATAGTTTGATAATATACACATCCGACTGGAGTTTGATCAAACTCAGATAATATTTTTGAGAAACTTGAACTCAAATTATAACAATTTTTAAAAACTCAATCTTATTATTAAATTTGATTTTAAGTTTTACAAAATTAAAGTGAGCAAAATTTCAGTTATTATTGAGTTCACATAACAATTCAAACTTGAGCAATCGACCCCCGACTTGATAAATAGAAGGGCATCAATTTGTTTGCAGATATATGTCTCGTGATTCAGAAATGGTGGCCCTTGTCCTTTGGGTCTGCATCAAACATAAAGTGATCTGTTAATGTATCTACCTGCATTATTTCCTGTTGCATGTCATGCGACTAACATATCAATTCAACAAATTATTTACGCGAATAAAATCGGTGTGATCATAGTTTCCACCCAATCTCGTTAAGGTGGAAGCTTTGCTTGCATGTATCATTGTATGTGTACTAATACTGTTTAGTATTTAGTATTTGGAAAGTCTAAAAAAAATAAACCTAGTAAGGGTTTTTGTTTTCCAATGAAACAAAGATTGTGGTAGCCAAAGATATGAGATCACATTAAAAGCATTATTAAATACATTATTATTACGTATAAAAGTGGGAGCACATTCATAAATTATCTTTAAGTATCCCACTTGCAGTTGCACCTATCTTTAATCCTAATTTCAATCAACTTTGTCTTATTGAAAAAAAGAAAAGAAAAAAGTAAAGAACTATCAACTTTGTTAAAACCTAGACGGTTCTTAAAAATGCTCCTCCAACTTATATTTTAGGCAATAAAGAATATTACGATATCAGTGATTATCGACCAATAACTTTAAAATTCAAAAGATACTGAAATCAATGCCCATCTAATGGTGGCTTGTCTTTGAAAAATAAGTAAGAAAAAGCTGGGCCAGCTTGATGTCCCTTTTCCTTTTTCTGCAGAAATAATCATTAATTTCTCAGACAAAAGAAGGTGCCCCGGTTAACGTCATGTCCTTTGTCATTTGTCGACTGACACCTGCCCTGATCTCATTCTCTATCCGGTGTTTGGTGGGCACCAACAGAGGCATCTCTTTCCACAGTTTTTCGTGTTTGAAACTTTCTTCTCCTCTCCGCCCTCATTGCATTATTGGTGTGTCTATCCCTATCCCTGAAGAAGAGCCCTTGTCTCTTCCCTTGGATTCTTTTTTAGTGAAATAAATATTTGGGCAGGAATTAGTTGGGCAACAACACGCTTTCAAGATTGTGAAATTGCCGAGCTCGATTTGTTTATCAGATTTTGTGCTTGTGATTGACTGCAAGGGCCACTGTTAAAATGCTGCAACAAGAATTGATGAGTTCTATTTTGGTTATATAGTAAGAAGATTATTGACAGAATACCTATTGACACACGCTTTATAGCTGGATGATTAGAAGGAAGCACAAGGTGAACGCATTTGACCAATAAACAACATAATTAGAAGAAAACAGGGTCAGGGAAGATCAAATTACAAGGTTGATCTCGTTAACCTGAAGTCCATCTCCAGACCAACAAGGATCTCTAAAATTCAATAATTATCCTACCTGGGCCAAATTAACCATTGCATGAAAATATTACAATGCCTTCTTCTATTTTGCAAATGTCAAGTGTGTGTTACAAAATGAGTCCTAGCTACCAGAAGTCAGAAGGGTCGTCTCAAAATTATATCAAACTAAGAGTGAGCTGATGCTTGGTTCTTCTTATCATTTCTACCTCTCTTTCTGAACTCCCTTATCTCCTACTGCTTCTTATCATCCCTACTCCGTATGACCCAGGCAAAAGCTTTGTATCTCACGAGCTCCATCTAAGGGCTTTTTAGGAAACACAGTGACCTGCCATCAGTAACAGTAAGCGAATAATTTCATTAGATGAAAAACTCGTGGTGATGTACCAAATGGTATGACTAAAGAAAGTTTGTTCCACGAATTTTGAAGTCTCGATCAGCGCGAATAATGTATTTTTCCGTGTGGTGAAAATTCCTGCACTAGGATCATGCTAAGAGTAAATAAACTCCCTTATAAACAGCTTGCATGCCACAATACAAAGGCAGAAAGTTAAATAAGAGGCCTTAGATGCGCATAAGAAAATAATTTATCCATGTCCGCAGGTGATAACGAAGATTAAACAGCACATAATCTAGAAAGAAATCAATGAATGCATAACACATATACTCACAAGAAGAGATGATTGCCATAGTGGCTACCATGAAAAGAAAAGGTTGAAAAGAAAGATTAAAAGTTCAAGTAGCTCATATAGAAAAGGCCATACCAGTCTGGTAATAATGCTACAATTAATAGTGGGGAAGAAATGGAAAAGCCTTCGTATTAACTAAAGATGGATTTTCGTAATTGTAATCTCAAATATCCACAACATGGACAATGCCAAACTTATCGGCAAAACACACAAACATCCCATCACAACTTATCGCAAGAGAAGTTACTCTCTTGTCCGAAACCCTGTTAGCATAACCACAATAAAATTTTACCAAAAAATCAGTTATCAGTAAACCCGCAGTATGATTCTGTCGGATTGATTGAACATATAGCTCATCAGAATTGAGTAAAACTACTTACACAGAGCAAACAACGCCAAGAATTAGTGTCCCAAATTTTCACAAGCTCATCATCTCCAGCTGACACAAAAAGCCGCCCGCTTATACTGTACCGAGTGGCGCGAATTAAAACTGTATGTCCTCCATTTTCATCTAGTAGTTTAACTCCAACGCTATCACTTCAGTACAATAACACAATTAGCACGCACACTCAGTCATGTGGCTTAAATTCAACCCTTCAGCGAATTAGACAAACAAGAAAACTGTTCTTTCTTTCTTACTGGAGACTGAAACCCGAAGATCCGACCCAACGGAGACGGATACGTATTGTTGGTGCGGACGAATTGCATTTAGGGCTGGAGCTACGTCGGTTTCCAGCTTCTGATCACTTTCTTCCATGCGATTGCCCTCCATTTCCTCCGATTTTGTTTTGCCGAGTCCTCTGGCCTGTTCAGGGTTTACTTTAGGGTTTTACCTATTTGGGCCGACTGGTAGCGCAGCCTCATGCATGCAGCCCAATCAAGATATATTGGGTGTATGTTCAGTTTTTTGGGCCTTAAGCATTAACTGTTACAAATTAATAAAAAAAAATTTAACATATGATGTGAAATGGCGAATCCTGAATTTTCCGCAATTTTTACCATTATTTATATCCTTTAAGAATGCAAAAACGAACACGAGAACCTGTAATAGAATTTTGGCCCAAGAATGATACGGACAATGCCTGAATCATCACAACTTCGCATTAAGTGGGCGGCCACGGGTACAGACAACAGCAGTTGCCACAACAATTCGATACAGAAGCAACTCAGGGAAGCTGGTGCACTCTATCTAAAGCTTAAAGAGGGTAAAGGTTTCTAAGTATTGGACAACAAAAAAAAGTATGTCCAAACCAATAAGAAGCATCATGAGTTCATTACAAGCAAATCTAGGACTGCTAAACAAACCATTTCTTCTTCTGTTCAAGCTCGGGCGGCTCAATATGAAGGGTCTAAATTCTCAGTTGTGTACATCCAAGAATAGTTCCTCGGCACCGTGTCATGGGAGCCACCTGGCGCCAAACTGATCGCTCATTTCCAAGGGTCAAAACATCAACATCGTATGTCGACTTGATGTCCCAGTTCAGCCTATCAGGTCCGATAACCCCTCCAATGATGTAAATGTCATCTCCCAAGCCAATCATTCCAAAACCAATCTTTCGACGGAACTCAGATGCTGAAACAATCAACTTACTTGAATACCTTTCCTGCTTGTAGATTTGACCGTGACTCATTACATACAGTTTCCCTTTAACAACTGCCATGGGACCCTGAAGCCAACTGTAGTCATGAACGGTCCAGCCCCGCACAACACCTTCCAAGACTTGCACGGTTGACAATCCCTTGTGCAAGACATGAACCTCCCCATCAATAACCACCCCTGTACATGCAGAATTGTGCGTGTGATGAAGATCAGGTATCGTCATCCACTCGTCCTCTTCGGGATCGTATAATTCAGCTTTAGATATTGATTTCCTGCAGTTAGTAAAGCCACCAGCAACAATTATCTTTTCATTCAGCACACAGCAAGCAAACATGGCACGAGAGACAATCATGGACGCACATAGGGCCCACCGCCTAGTCACTGGATCATATGACCAAACTTCATCAGTGGCAAAACATCCATCCTGGTCACCTGTCAGAGGATCCACAGCATCACTACCACCACCTAGCACAAATAGCTTTCCTGCTGCAGAGACAACACCAAAGTGCGCCAGGTGCCGAATGTTCGAAGGACGATTAGGGAGAGTGATCCAAAGGTCATGCAGAGGGTCATAAAGCTGCCACAGATTGTCAGGGTCATAAGTACACACACAAATGAATCCCTCAGTGGCGTTTACCTCTTGGCGGGCCTTGAAGAGTTCAGTGCTATGAATGGCTTCTCTCCAGGAATGGGAAACAAGTTCTAACTTGGGATGGAGATAAAAGGGAACTCTTGCGAGGCACATTAGGACCACTGCATCAGGAAGACCTTCAATAAGTCCAGACATAAGTAATGCACAATCCTGGCTCTCAATTATTTCTTTGCCAAACAATTCTGATCCGCTGGAAAAAATTTTTAAGAACGGCCCCTGACAGATTAAATATATGAGTTAATATAATTAAAATATCTCAAACAAGAGTATTTCAGTCACCTAAGCACTTCCATATCACAATGATTCTCATGGTATAGATTAAAGGTATTCAAAAAAGAAAACCATAATCCTACTGAAGTCTGTAATGCAGGCTTAGGTTTGTGGTTCTGAACAAATTAGCAAATGATTGGTTCAAGCATGAAAAAAATCAATTGTTTCAACAACGTACAAAGGTGTTGATGGGCTACCCAAAGTTTTTTCAACATAAACTCTCACGTGGCACCGCATAAACCTCAGGAAAACTTGGTTTTTCATTAAATGAAAATAGACTCTGTGTTGAAGTCGCCTGAAACATCACCAAATGCTGCTCCTTTCCAGACGATGCCAAATCAACCAAATTCACAGATGAAATAATTGAAAATGTAAAGGGCTTTTATTACTATGCATATGACAATTAATATTCCCCCACAGGTGGTGCAATAGAAAATATTGAGCTGTTTAAAGCAGCAAATGACAGTTAATATCCATCACAAATCACATAAATGAGGATAAACTTCTTGGCAAACATTATGAAACAACGCCCTGTTCAATGGGAAAAGAAAAACATAAGCACAATATTATCTTACTTCCTACATATAGAAGCATAAACATGTGATGGACCTTGCATTATTATCAAAAAAGGCAAAACAATTCAAGAAGAAACCAATGCATTTAATTTTAACATGCGAATACAAATGTATAAATCACAATTGAGAGAAGGCTATGATAGACTTCATAGTCTGCATCTTCACACGAAAAGTAAATAAAAGATATAACAATGCAATGCAAACCTACAACAAAAACATAAATCTTCAAACTGTGCTCGGATATTTAGCACCTCATAGCTAGTCATTTTCAAGTTAGTTCAGGGCAAGTTAATTGACTAAGGCAGCTATACAACAAAAAGAGGGAAATAGTCACATAAAATCAGAAGAACAAAAAGCAAAAGAAATCCAAATTGTGGATGATTTTAACAGCATCATATTAAAATAAACAAGGAGGCACCCCTCTATAAGCACAATCAAAAGAAGAATATATTCAAAAAAGTGAAAACAATGTCAGCATTCAAGCCTAGTGACTAGGAGGCACTGAAATCATAATTACAACAGGGGATCAAGGTCAAGGATATACAATATTGATCCTTAACATACGAGAATGCATCCTGACCGTTGTCAGAGGCCAGAAGTTCTACGCTGCTTCCACAAGGCAAAATAACTTCTTTCAGATTCTACCGTCCGTCCGTCCCTGAGGATCAACCTTTCGAATTTATCAATACCATATTATCACATATACATTGCAGTCCATTAGATTTTATGTTCATTTTATCAGGTTAACAGTAAAAGAAATAAAGAAAGAAACAATCGACAAACTCAAGCGCACAATTCAAGAAGGCACCGAAAAAATGCACATATCAATTATCATGTTTTCTTTCCCATTAAAATTTTAATCCACCCTGTACGCACACAAGTTTACCACAAAAGTCCCCGTTTCAGACACGGGTCATCTCAAAATAAATCGAAAGGAAAAGAAAATTTCACTGTTGAATAAAGTCAAGAAAAAAGAAATTAAGATTAACCGCCCCAGAATACAGATTAATGACGCAATTCAGGGGCAAAAGAAAACATACCCCGACAGCCAAAATTCGATCAAGCAACAATATTCCAGCTGCACTTCCCGAAATTCGCAGTAGACATGAAAAATCGGAATTTAACTCCCGAAACAGAGGGAGAAAGGGCCCTTTTGTTCTTTGATGTCTTGAGTTTCGGGCAGTTGTTACCAGAAAATGCAAGCGTTCGTAGATTACAAACGTTGTGTGAACGCGATAACGCACATTTCTTGCAGACAGGAAATAAGAACTACCTAAGTGCGAAAAGTCTGCAATCGGAATTCTACGAGAATTAGGCAAAAGAGTTCACCCCTGGAATTGGGAATAGAAGTGGGCATTTAGATATTCCATGCGTTCTGCTGTGGACAGTTTTTTTTTTTTTCGGTTTTTTTTGGGGGGCTGCCAAAGATCACGTGCTTTGCACGTGTCTCAAGTATCCAGTCTTCTTTTTTTAAAAATCTCCCCAATCTACAATTTTACTCTTGAACATGTAATATCTTAGGTATCAAATGCAGGATAATATTGCAATATTTATGATCATCTCAAATTTCTAGACTAGCCCTTTCCCAAAGGAATGTATTGGCAAGCACATTTTAACAATAGGGAAGTAAACTGTTGATATGTTTAAAAGAGAGGAAAATAATCAATAATTGTGTTGAACTATTAAAAAAAAAATTAGTGTAATTAATTTTCCTTTTTTTAAAAACTTTTGCTTAGGAAAATTTTGGATTGGAGTAAAGCATTTAAATATGTGGCTTTTTGGTGGGCAGCTTGGCGCAAGCTGTTTCCATCTGTAATGCATCACTGATTCTCTGCCACTTAATTTGACGCTCTGTCATACCACAAGCCACTATTTATATTATATTATTAAGTATTTGATTTTATTTTATTTATACAAAATATAATTATATATTTATTTTTTAATTATATAATATAAAATTATGTATTTAACTTTATTTTTAATTTTTTTTGTCGTTTTCTATTTTTTAAATTTATTTTTATAAATGTTTTTTTTTTAAGTTCTCACTTTTAATATCTGTTCATCTTTATTTAGATTCTTATTTTAAATCATATTATTTTTATTATTTAAAATATAAATATTTTATAATTTTTTACATAGATTTTGTGTGCTAATTTTACTAGTTTATAGTTAATTGTTTTGGTAATGGGAAAAAATTAGTGGTACATTATCTTAAACAATAGGCTAATTAATCAAGATTCATAAATCAATCTGAGCTTCACGCAATTGCCAGTAATACGAAAACTAATCCAAATTTAAATGTCGGTGTACGAATGTACGTACATATATACAATATAAAAAGTGTTTAAAAAGTACTGCTCGTTCAAGGGTCCTCGTATTTTTTAATGCATATGCACTTCTCTATGTGAAAAAATGAACCAAACATGAGCTTTCGGAATAGTCGTATACAGGTGGATGGGTTTCTAGAATATCGGTAGCGTGTGGTAATGGAATTAGGTTGCTCAGAAGTCACAAGGGGTTGGACAGGGAGGGGTTTTAAGATTTTTTTATTTTTTATTTTAATAAATCTTAGCTCAAAGCTGGTAATTTCATTTGAGGAAAATGAATCATGTTATTTATTTAGATTTGAAGATACGATCCACTGCAATCTGTCTCCTAATAACAGGATAAATCTATACTATAATACTATTTTAACTGCACCAAATTGACAAAATTATCTTTCTTATTATTATTTATTTTTATTCTTTTTTAATTATAATATTTTTTAAATAAGTGTAATGATTAGTGTTGTTGTTGGGGCGTAATTGGAAGATATAATAAATTTGGAGCAAATATTTTGTTTCTAATAACAAAAATAAGACGAAAGGAATTAATATGATTTACTTCCAATAAATAGGTAGAAACTTCCATCAAATTATCTGCATACAACTCTTAGCTAACAACAAACGCCTAAAATCAGAAGAGTATGGCGAACTCCAAGTTTTCTATATAGCTATTTGTTACGTCCTGTGTTACTCCATTCTCCTGTTGTCTGGTGCCTCCTTCAATTCAAATTTTTTTTTAATTCATAATGTTAAATTATACGATTATTCTTATATTTATTTTTTATTATTTTCTATATTTTTCTTTTTCCCTTTTTTTTTTTTTTCTCTTTGCTCTTACCTTATTATTCTTATTTATGCTTTCTCTTCAATTATCCTTTTTTTGTTCAAATTCTTTTGGTCATTCTTCATTTTATTATTCTAAACATTGTTTAGATTTGTTAATTTGAATAATTTTATTTCTATGATTTAAAAATATATAATTTTATAATATGCAAATAAATATGCACATACGTAGAAGATGCAACTCTTACCAATATCTAAATACTTCATTGTCTGTCCTTTCTTATATAAATAAAATCAAATGTAAAATTTTGTCTGAAAAACCTATTTCGATCCCATTGGGTCAACGTCTCTTTTGTTCCAATTATGTCAAATATGTACGGTAATTCGACTGAATCGGATTAACATGAATTAATTTGCAGTGAAAGATGATGAAGATTAAGGCAAAAGAGTGCATGGTAGGGCATCCGTGGGGGAAGGTCTCCTGCGACGGGGACAAAGTCGATCGGCCGTGTTGGAACGAATGTCAGAATCGACGTGGACGTGAAGCAAAGGCATTTTGCCTCAATCAACCCCTCTTGCCTGATAAGCAAGACTGCTTTTCCTCTTATGTATCCTTGCTAAACCTTTTCAGTTAGGCTTATTACACAACAAAACAAAAATTATGTCTTCTCTTGTTTTTCGAACGTGTGATTAGCGTCTGACATTTAACTGGTTTTGCCATGGTTAAATTTCGATACAATCTTTCTACCCCGTGCCAATTTCACCTTCATAAAAATGATGTAGAAAGAAGAGAACCTTACGGAATAGGCTAGACGATATGGATTCATTAAAACAGAACAATGATGTTAGAAGAGTCAGCCATACCATGAAAATTAAATTCCTCTATCCATGTAGCCTGATGCGAGTCTATTTGTCACTGAAGCTTGATCGAAAAAAAATGGGGGGGGGGGGGGGGGGGGGGGTTATGCAATCATAATCTTTTAATTAGAATTGTTATTGAATAGGAAAAGTAATTGGATTTCTAAAAATGACGATATAATATAAATATTATAATATTTTAATTAATTTCACGAAATAAATCCTATTCAATTCTGTAATAAATTTAATGACGAGTCTTACATGCAATATTTATAACGTTAATAATTCAACTTGATTGTAAATTAAAGCAAAAATATAAATACTAATACTGGTGAATTAGTTTTACAAAATAAAACTACTCAATTGATATAAAAATAATAAATTTGAAATGCAATATTAAATTTTCGAAAAAATTAGTTAGAATAAAGACCCAAGTTAACCAACCGTGTTAAAAAATGTGTTTGCTAATGAACTCCAAGCAAGGGCTTTTTGCCATGTCTCTGGCTTTCATGGGGTTAAAATATTGTTCAAAAATTAGGGGACAAATACACTGTCCTATCATGTAATATGTATTATATTGTTGACATGACGTCAAAGTTGACTCAATATTACGTCGAGATATGTCACATATTGAAGTATCGCATGCATTTGGACGATATTCGACATTTCCTAACCTGTGTTTAATTTCAACCTCTGGAATTTTAATCAATTTCCTAAATCTTATTGATTATTCCCCATTAAAAGGGGTAAAAATATTAATAATATGGTTATGATCAAAGGCACAATTACATGGTCATCTCGTCTTTTGGATATTATTGTCATGTTACGAAACTTTGTTGTTGAGTGCATTAGCATTAAGTTTTCTTGTCCAATTATTTTTCTATTTCTAGTATATCTTGTCATGAATATAATCGCTAGTTTTAATCATACCACTCCCCTTTTTCATTAAGTTGTGATTTTTAAACGGGAAAAAGGTCTTAAAATTGTCATATTATTATTATGCTTTCTTCACAAAAGTTTATTCAGATTAATTCAAACTATTAGGCGTATATATGTTTCACTACGATGTCATATGAAATAAATGCGTACCTTTAGTGTTAAAATTAATTTTTTATTCATAAAAAATAAATAGAGAAAACATCTGGAAAACAAATTGTCATAAATGAGGGAGAAAGGGAGGATGACGGAACCATAGTCATAGGCTCAATGATAAAAACTTAAGTCTGAATAAAATTTTATGAATTTAATTCTGATAAGATATGCGCTGTGTATAAATTAACATCTCATAATTCTGTTGCATTGGTAAAATAAGCCTTCATGATTTTTCAGTTAACAAATTTGAGTCCCAACATGTATGTGAATATTTTATCTGTATTGAGGTTGATCATTTATTGATGTATTGATTAGTTTGAGTTATTTTA
Source organism: Avicennia marina (assembly GCA_019155195.1). Taxonomy (NCBI): domain Eukaryota; kingdom Viridiplantae; phylum Streptophyta; class Magnoliopsida; order Lamiales; family Acanthaceae; genus Avicennia; species Avicennia marina. Next base: position 12,100,057 of record CM032769.1, on the reverse strand, counting down.
GAGAACAAATTATCTCGTTATAAATTAATAATTAGGTGCGATAATTTATTTAATTGTTTCAATTAGTCTTAAAAAAAAATATATATATATATATATATATATCCGCTGCAATTACTCTCATTTACTTAATACATACATATAGCTATATATGATAACACAGTAAACACACCCTAAATATGACAAAATAAAATCTTAAAAACTTTTATCCTGTAAAGTGAACAGAGAGATTATAATCCTTCCGAACAAGTGAACATAGCCGTAGCTGATTAATGATGCACTAAGCAGATAAACAGACTCTTCGTGACAAAGGATTATCTCCCAATGGATAATAAGAGCCCTAAGAGTAAAAAATATTATATAGAAGTTGAATGCTTGAGAGAAATTTACTGACGCATCGTTTTCCTTTGCCTTTTTCTTAGTTTATTTATTTTCTTTTATCTTTTATTCAATTTCTAATTTTTTTTTTATCTTCTTTCTATAAAAAATTTAATATAATTTTATTTTTGGTATTAAAGCTGTCAAAAAGTAATGATTTTATATTTTAATACAGTAATCTAATAGTATTTCTTTCCTTTTTGTCATTTATTTCCCCGATCTCTATTAACATAATTTATTTGTTTAACGTTTTGATTATTATACAGACACAAGTGTGTGATTTTTGCTAAATTCAAAGGCATAAAATAAAACATATATACTGCATATTTTGAAAATTTTGGATGATAAAAATAAAAGTTTAAATGCAATAATGATTTAAACTAAAGCTTCACATACATCAATTATTTCACTGCCATGTCTGGTATTGATGTTTCGTAGGAATTTATAACTTTCTTGTTCTTATCATGGAAATCTAATTAGACTATGGAACGTTTTAAAAATTCTTGGAATAAAAAAAAAAAACTAATACACTCGATCAAAAAATAAATATGACATGCAGAATTAAAATTATGGATACAATCGAAGCTAATTTTATGGTACATAGCAAGTTTTGCACATCCTACATTCTGAATTGTAAAAATCATAAATTGCTTTTGATTCACCATCTTAAATTACTTAAACAACCCAACTTCCTTTTATTATTTTCTTCTTTTCCTCTTTATTGGTTTATTCATTTTCCTTTTCATCTTTATATTTCATTTCAAACTTACTTTCTTTTTCATCTTTATATTTCATTTCAACCTTACTTCTATATCTTTCTTGCATCAAATTTGCAATATAATTTATATATATTAATTTGTTATTAAAACTATCAAAAAGTAATGCTTTGATATTTTATTACGGTAACCTTATAACGGTTGTTTATTAATTTTGTGTCATTTATTACCCCTATAAATCTCTATTAACATAATTTTCTTTTTCATTATAACACTACTTTTTTTTATTTTCTACTTTTTCTTGGTTTATTCATTTCCTTTTTATCTTTTATTTCATTACATTTTTTCTTCTTTTCTGAAATTTGTAATAAAATTTTACTTTTATATTAAAATTATCAAAATCTTATGTTATTTTATTTTATTTTCGTTTTGTGTTATTTATTTAACCTATCTCTGTAAATATAATTTTTTTTATTACTGGGCTACTTTCTTTTATTTTTATTTTTTCTTCTTTATTTTGGTCTGTCCTTTTTCTTTTGATTGTATAATTCATGTCTTACTTATTTTTATCTTCTTTTAACAAAAATTGTAATATAATTTTATTTTTAGTATTAGAATTATTAATAAATATTGATTTTATAATTTTCCTTATACAGTACCATTATTCATTTGTTTTTCATTTTTGTGATATTTATTTATGCTATCTCTATTAACTTAAATTTATCTTACCATGCAGCACTACTTTGTTTGTTTTTTCCTTATTTTCCACTATCTTGATTTATTCATTTGCTTTCATCTTTTATTTCTTTCACAACATAATTTTTTTTGTATCTTTGTTTTATAAAATTTGCAGTATAATTTTATTTTTTTTGTATGAGAATTATTATTTTATAATAAATTTTTATTTTATTGCAGTAATCTTATTCTATTTTTGACATTTTGTATCATTTATTTCTCCCATTCCTGTCATTTTTTTTTTGCTACAATAATAAAATTTTATAGAGTTTGATAACTATGCACACATAAATGTGTTATTTTTCCTAAAGTAAAAATTCTAAAATAAAACACATCTATAACATATTTTAAATTATTTGTATGGTAAATTAAAGATTTTAATGTGATAATAATTTATACTTTAAAATTTAAGATGCAAATGTAAGAACTGATAGTGTGTTTATACATGCGTGTGTGTGTGTGTGTGAGTATATATTGATTAGATCATGGGATCAAAAATTATTAGTATTATTATTACTATTACTACTACTACTACTACTGCTATTATTATTGAAATCGCAAAGGAAAGGGAGAAAAACACATGTAAAAGATTCAAGAGAGGACTCGTATCACAATCTGAATAAATGGGCACAAGGCTCTTTAATTTGGGGTAAGGTCTACTGGTATTTTTAAAATTTTCCCCCAATAAATAGCCAAAAACTTGCGTCGTATCATGCATAAACTCTTGCAAGCAACAAGCGTTAAACATTTAAAAATATATATAGGCAAATTCAAAGTTTTCTTTAGCTATTTGTTGCATCCTGTGCTACACCATTTTGCTGCTATCAGGTAACCCTTTAATTCAAAAGTGTTTAGTTTGCCTCACTATATTTGATAATGAAATTAACGTGTCTGCATGTTTCATCAACTGAACTTCCTTTGAAAACATAAATAAAATCAAGTGTAAATGTTGTTCAGAAAAACCTTGTTTGATCCCATCTATAGGGTCAGTGCTACAGTCGTTTTAACTAGTCATGCCATTTATATATATGTATGTACGTACGTACGTATGTATATCTGTATGTATGTATATCGAGAGAGAGAGAGAGAGAGAGAGAGACAGAGAGTAGCTGATTGAATTGGATTAACATTAATTTGCAGCGAAGACGATGAGCGTTGAGGCGAAAGAGTGTACGGAAGGGCTTCCATGGGTGAAGGTCATTTGCGATGGAAGAAGTGCAGTTGGCGGAGATTGTTCGAAGGAGTGCCAGCATCGTCATGGAAAGAAGGCGCATGCCTTTTGCCAATCTGAAGAACCTTTCCTGCCCACCAATGACTGCACTTGCATTGCTCTTGGCAATGCTGACTTCATTTCAGTTTGGCTGATTACCCAATGGAATGATACCTTGTCTTGTTGCTTTATAAATGCGTAATAATGTCTGGTGTTTAAGTGGCTTTGCTATGGCCAAATCTTAATAAGGCATTTGTTGCCCAATTCATCTTTGTAAAAATGACGTAAGCTGGTGTTGAAGTTCGCAATACATCCACGAGATTGTTATGAAATTGACAACGTGCACACAATTATGCACACAAACAATAAAGTGAAATATGAGACGCCAAAATTGATTATGTGATTTGGAGTAATATCTCTTATGCTATGTTTGGTTCTTGGAAGAATAGAAAATAAAATGTTAAGGAAAATATTTTTGCTTGTTTGGTTAATAAGGAAAATTCTATGTAAAAAAAAATTAGAAGAAAATTGTTGTTTAAGAAGGGAAAGTTCATTTCCCTTACAAAAAGATGAGGAAAATAGAAGGAAAATTATTGTAACCTTTGCTTTTCTTTCAAAACTTCATCAATTCTATTTTTTTTTACCAATTTCTTTATTATTTTTTCTCAAATTATAAAAAAAATTAATTATAAATTTTTATTGATTTTATTTATTTATTTATTTCTAAATTTTCCTTTTCTTATTGAAATCCTTTTCAACCAAACAATATATGGAGCATTGAATTTCTTTCATTTTCTTTTCCTTTCTCTATCATTTTCCTTTCCATACTTATTTCCTTAAACCAAGCATACTGTTAAAGGTCTTACCTAGACAAAATTTTCCACTAAGTTCAAACCGACAATCCTTTCGCTTAATTCACTTGTAGAGTTCTTGATTTATTAATAACACAAATCTAATATCAAACTGATTAGTGCCTAACATAAAATCACTTTATGCTCAACTTACTATCATAATGAATCAATCCCCAGAGGATGTACCACTCACATACTTCACTCACAAACATGAAAAGTAATATGAAGATCAAGCCCACTAAGTTAAGAAAATTCACGATTTCTCTCTAAGCCTCACTCCACTCTTGTATCTTCATCGCGCCTTTTTCACCAAGTTTTAGTTAACATAGGCTCTAGTGGATCAACACTCACACTCTTAAAACTAGTTGAATTTCATTTTAATGTTTTGAGTATGTTGCCAACATGGTGTGAACTTTAAATTGAAACCAACTTGAACTCTATCCATCCATCAATTATTTCAACTTAATTGCATCACCTCAAAAATTGTCCAAATTTATCTTTACCAGTTGTCCAAAACGAGTCAAATTTATAGAATCCAACAAGACAAAAAAATTTGGTCATAACGTATATTCATAATGTAGCAACAATATATCCAACAAATCAAGAGAGAAATGAAGAAATAATTACTAGGCTAGACAATATAAATTTATTATTCAAATTTTAAACAAAACATGAATGTTTGAATCGTCAAAAGTGTCATTCGAAAATTCTCTTATTCCTGTAACTTAATGCATGTTTATTTGTCATTGAAGCTTTATCGGGAAAAAAACCAAAAAAATAGAGAAGTGATAAAATCATGTAAGCTTCTAGAGATAAGATTGGAAAAGGAATGCTTTACTACAAATACATTTTCTTAAGCTAAAAGATTTCATTGAAGGTGACTTTAAAAGTATTATTGAATTGAAAAGGTTACTGAAATTTGAAAAAGAAAAAATCGATTGTTTTGAATGATGCAATATATATATATATATATATATCATACTTAAATTAATTTTACTAAATAAATCAACTTCAATTCCTTAATATATCAAATGATGAATCTTGCGTACAATATTTTAAAATTTGTTAGTTTGACAAGAAATAAAAACTACTATACCAGGCTAAAAAAAACGAGATTAAATATTAAAAGCAAAAATATGAAAATAGATATTGGCGATTTAGTTCTTAAATTTAAATAACTCAATTAATACAAAAAAATTGTAAATTTGAGAAGCAATGCTTAAATTTTAAAAATTTAATGAAAATTATTTGGAAGCTCACCTCAATTCGCAAGGATTTTTTGAAGTATTCAAGTTTATATTATGCAATAAACCATTTGAACTTGAAGCAATAACCTGTTTTATTGAATTTTAAACTGTCATTTCCTATTATATGTGTAAAAACTAAGTCGACCCACCGTATTAGAAAACATTTGAGGCAATACTGCATTTGCTATGTCTGTTTCGAAATCAAGAACTATTTATTATTATTTAAAAATTTTATAAATCAAACATCTTATTATACAAATTTAATTTAATACAAATTTAAAATTAAAATTAAAATATTTTCATTCTTACATTTTATAATTAACTAATAATTTTTTAATCGTAATACCTATTAATAATTAGATCGACACATACTTATATAATGTTTCTACTTATATTCATGTTTTATTATCTTATAAATTTATATATAAAAATATTTTTTTTACTCGCTAAATCTTACAAATTAAACATAAATTTTATTCCCACTTAAATCACCAAAATTTCAAACCCATGCAAATCTGGAACCAAACATGCCCATTCTACGAACATATGAAATGACATCTGTTACGTAATTATGTGTTGCATTGTTATCATAAAGTAAAAAATAATTCAGTCTAACCAAAGAATATGATGTGCGTGTGTGTGTGTATTACCAGACAAGACATCCGATACATTTATACCATGTTTCTTCCAAACCTATAGATTTATATTTTATTCATTTCTCCATCAACAAAAACTCCTATCGAGCATACACCAATGTAGAAGATATAGTAACTATCATCTCAGGTTTTGATCATTAATGTAATGACATCACACAACCAATCATCTTTTCAATTCTATCAAGCATATCCATGTCATGGATACGGTCACTGGTCATGAAGTCTGGACTGGACCACTTCTATTTTAGACAAGTAGTAATATTAATTAATACGGGGAAAATGTCTTAAAATCATCATATTGCTATTATGCATTCTTCACAAAAGTTTATTCGTATTTTTTCATCTATCTGTTGTATGTTTCTTCTTCTAATCGCATAAAGTTTTAGTGCCAAAAATAAATGGAAAAAAATTAGAAAAAGGGAAATTCAAAGTTAATTTTCTCATGTAGCTACTCAGTACATCCTCTGCAACAAAATTTTCGTATTGTCTGGCAGCTTATTAAACCCCCCCCCCCACCCCACCCCTACTTTATATTTTTGTATAATTCTATTCTTGGTTTCTTTTTAACGTTAGGATTTACATTGGAGACACTTAAAGTTTTAAATTATTGATGCAAAGATCGTATGGAAGGGCTTCTGAGGGTCGTATGCACGAGGATTGAAGTAGAAACCCTTTATATAATTCTATAAAATTTTATATACCAGAGAAAGAGACGACACATTCATGACATCTCAATTGTTAACACGCATGAGCATTTTTCACAAAAAAAAAATAAAAATACAAAAGGCATATTAAATTATTTTACAAGAATGAATAGCCTATTATATCGCATTGCTAAAATACAATTAACAAATCAAATGATTAAAAAAGTGGCTTTATCATTTAAATAAGATAATAAGAATCCAACATAAAAGAACCACTTCTTTTAGCGTAACTTGATTGTGCCCAAAAAAAAAAAAAGTTAGTATTAAGACGGTGTTTTGAGTAGGTTTATCTTGAAAGAATTTATATCACATGAACTTATAAAATGTAATTTTTGTATTGTTTAAAGTTGACGTGGAGTCCATGTGGCATATTTTGGTTGGACAGGACAGATCGGACAACAAAATTGGGGGCTGAACCTGCCCACTCATTCTTTCTTTTCTCTAGTTCTTCTCGTCTCGCTCGCCCCTCTCAATTTCTGCCACCACCTGTCCCCTTCGCCCTGCGTCATCGCCATTGAATTTTGCTTACCGCCTCCTTTGTCGGTTCCTTTTTGTTATATTTTTCGTGTACCTCGACGGATTTACGAGACATTTTAGTGAGTTTTTGGTTTGTTTCTTTACTATAATTCCTCTTACAACTTAATTAATTTCTCGACTGCATGGTTTACCAAAATCTAAGACTTTGTTTGTTTTTAAATTTTAATATATATACATTTAGGTATTTTATTTTGAAGATAGTGTAAAATTAAGAGAGATAAAAAAAATAAAATTTAAATAGTATAATAATTAAATGTTTTTTTTTTTTTTTGGATCTATAATTTGAAAGCATACCTAACCCGAACTTCTAGAGATAAAAGAAATTATTTGAAGCGGGGATAAGGTTCACACAAATAAAAGAAATATTTGAAAACTAGATGAAGTTGGACTTGCTGTTGTTCCTGTTTACTTGTCATGTTGATGCAATTTTCAACATGGATGGATTTTGGTTGGTCTGCCTTCATGACTCTCTTGACAGATATGGTATACAACCTCTTTAAATTTTTTTAATTAATTCGTTGTCGTTTCGAATGGCAAGAAGTTATTTTGAAAACCTTCTCCCAATAAAGACGACAAAAAAAATAGCAGAATAAAAAATGTAAAAATCCATCCAGCCTGCTGCGTCAGACCCACCTCCAAAAACTTGAATTCATACTTTTCTTATTTTTAAGTTGATTTCCAATTCGTTGACTTTGTCTTGGTGCCGAAGTGCATTGGGAAGGCAGCATCAGTGTCTACATCACCCAACCCAACCTGATTTGTCTCCCTGAGTCACTGAGAGATTGACAGTGCCCATCTGACAGGCTTGTTTAACAAGCAAAGCTTAGTTTGACACGAAAATCCTACTGCTTGCTTATTTCCATTGCGTAGTACGTGACAACTTTCTCCATGCTTAGTTCACCTGCAGTCATCAATGCTTTTCTTTAAATGCTTTGCCATTTTTGGTCTCAGAACAGCCCCTCTTCCTGTCTCCACGACGAGCAATTCAATTCATTTGAGATGGGGCCTCTCACTCTCACGATAAAAGGTGAAAAAAGGGTGAAGATTGACCCCTTGAATTGAAGTCATATTAGCCTATAGAAACAGATCTATGGAGCTGATAATACGTGGCTAAACAATGGCTATGTTTGGAACCGTATTTTTAATCATTCCCCTTTCTTACTGTTAAATATATTATATAACATAATTTTTATGTAAATTTAAATTTAAAATTTTTATGATATATATATATATATATAAATAATTAATTATTTATTAATTGTTAAATATATTATTAATCAAATTAATACTTATATATCACACATATACCTATATTTTTATTTATTTATATCCTAAAAATTAATCATTATTTTTATATACTATCACATTATCAAATCATTCTCCTATAATTTATTCTTACATTCAAATAAATTAAAATTTTTATCTCATTAAAATTTTGACAACAAACTTACTATTCATCTACCAAATATTATTTCCAAATAAAAAATAAAAAAAACCCTCTCCCGAACATAGCGATAGGTCCTGAATTTGAAACATGTGTTTAGTTTGGTAGTTCTGTGACCATATTCTCGTGTTGAAGGTTGAGGGTGTGTTTGGTTACTTATTAAACTGAGCAGGAAAATTTTTTGTAATTTGAGTGTGAAGAAAATTTATATTTGGTATTAAGATTTGAGGTCATTCAAATGGATTTAATATACAATAATGATTAAATAATATAATAATAAATAAGTTAATAGTGCTTAAAAAATAAATGTAAGTAGAACAATTATACAAATAGGCATTGATTTAATTAGGAGTAGATATAATGATTAATTAGTGGTGAAATGTAAGATAAAAAAAAATTAAATTTAAATTAAATTTGAATAAGTAAACAAACAGAGCCTCCGGGTTTAAATTCCGCGGGTGAGTATGCTGATATATATATATATATATAGTTCTTTATAAAGTCAAAGTTCGTCCTTTCATCTCTTAATTAATAGTCTATCTTGGTTTACAAAAGTAATTATTTTGAAAAATTAAAAAAATATTGAAATAAAAATAAAAAAGATAAAAAAAAGTATAAGTGAAAAGAAAAGAGAAAAAATAGAAAATAAAAAAAAACTAATATAAGAAAATTATATAAATTTACACTTTACAAAAATATTTAAAGTAAAAAATAGAAAAGGTCAAAAGAATTCAAAAAATGTGAAAATTCAAGCGGAAACATAAATATAATTTATAAGTTAAATAAAAAGAGGGAAAAAGAAAATGATAAAAAAATAAGACTTTAACATGAAAATAGTTGTGAAAATTTATTTTGTACATTTAAAAATCCCTTGTTTTGTAATTATAGTATGTGTTTTTAAATATTTTTATTTTAAAAATTGTATAAAAGTAATAGAGAATAATAGATAAAAAAGAAAAGTAATAATTGAGTGTAAATTTTTTGAGAGTGCATTATTGCAAAACAAACATAAACCTTTTATTTCCACAACAATATAATATTTGTAAATGTTGCATATTCTATACATGTACAAAATTATTTATAAGTTACAAAATTATTGTATTTTAAATAATAAAATTTATTAAAATTTAAAATATAGAGAATATTTAAATGAGAAAAAGATTAAAGATAAAAAGAACTAAAAATAAATAGCTTAAGGATAATGGTGTCAATTTATAACAATGTACAATTAAATAGTTTCACTTTTTAAATAATATAAGTACAAACATGTGTGTGTAGTACAAAAAAGAACTAATGCTATGTTAGTTGTCATGTCCCAAAAATTAGATACGATAATACTTTCAAGACTTTTATTTCAAGAATATATAAACCAACATGTATTAGATATATCTAAATCAAATCACTTGAATAAAACCTTAATTTAAATCTATTTTTTACATTGAAAATAAAATAATCTCAAATATTATTATTACAGCGAAAGCATTTAACTATAATATCACTTATTTTTTAATATAAGAAAAGATAAGAATGATAATCATGATCTTCAATTCTCAAGTGTGGCATCTACTAACCTCTAACATACTCCTCTTTCCAATCATTATTTGTAATAGTAAACTTAACTTGTGAGCGAAAATGTCCAATAAGTGATCTATCTATTTTTTTATGGGTTGAAAACATAATTAAAAGTGTATCACAAAGTGTTTCAAACAATTTTTAGAAAACAAATTGTAACATTGGAATCTACATTTATTTTAACTCATTGATTGTATACTTGTAATTTGAACATTTGAAACATCATTCCACTGGTAATTAGCTACGTCCACTGTAAGCTTTAATCTTCAACTTTGTATCTTAATCTATTTCCCGATTAATAGGGTCATATGGTTAATTAACTCCATCCATTGGAAGCCCTAATTTTCAACCTCAACTAAACAGTAGCCCAATCTACTATTTTGATCGATAGGATCGTATACATTTATTGGTTGCGTTCACTGTGAGCTATAATCTTCAACCCTGATTAGATAATATCCCAATATATCCTTCCAATAAACAGGGTCGAAAATATTCTCAATACGTGTATACATTCTTTCATTAACTTTCAAATTCAAAAGGGATTCCATCCAATCAACATTCAAAGAAATTTTAAGATATATACATTCAACAACATTTCATGTAAAATATAGACAAAATCAAGTTCACCTCCAAACCATTGGGTAATAAAGTTTTTATAAGCACATCCATAAAGTTTAATCACAGAAGTAATAGAATTTTCAAGAAATTCATAATAAATCAAAACCTTTCATAATGATGCACAATATATCTATATATCTCCTTTGCACAGTTAAACAATTGAAGATTAACGTAACAATAACTAATTTAAAAACAATAATAAAATTTCAGAAAAGCAATTGAAACATTTACAAATAACCCATTTACTTGAAAATTAATGTTGCATGTAGAGAATGTCATGTGATATTAGTTCCATATTCCTCTAAATCAATCAAAAATGATTCTAATTTAACCTCAATTTAATGGAAAATTTATATATTCTATACATCATAATCACGTGGTTCATAAACAAATTCTTTCCTCTTCTAACTTAAAAATTTATACTGGTCTTAGATTTAAATTTCCCAATTTATAATGTTAAATTTTCCAATTTAAAATGTTCTCTATCATCAATTTATTGGATTGTGATTTCTACCATCCACGTATTCCGATTTTTGAAGCTCACTATGATCAAGAATGTAACGAATAATTAGAATTTTTATAAAAATATAAATCTATATATTTTCTTTGCAGTTTAAACTCTTAGTCAACTCATAAAAATAAACTATACTTATATAAGAATATTTTTGCAATGATTTATATATTGTTGGAAAGATTTATGAATATAGTTTAATATGAAATAAAGCATGGTTGATTTCAAACATCCTATAGAAAGTTATAGTTGTTACTTTGAAGTTGCGCAAAATTAATCTGATAGTCCAAAAGTCGTTTTTCATTCAATTAATCTGGTGATCTATATACTGATTGAAAGATCTTTAGATTTAATTTAATATTCAATAAACCGTGATCAATATGGCCCTTTCTACAGAAAATTATGGCTCTTACACTAAAATAGCATAGAATTGAATTTACATGTGCAGGATACCTCGTTTGATCTTTCTTTATTCGCCTTTCATCCTATCTATATAAAAAAAAAAAAAAAAAAACCTCAAACCCCTAGAAATCTTAAAACCCCTTATGATGGTAGAATTAATCTTGTCTTAAGTATATTTAAGGATTCCAATACTTTCTCATGAAATTCCATACAGTTGGTTGTGAACATCAACCTATGCAATCATCCTTTTCATACTAAACCTATGCACAATAATTCAATCATAAATTGTTGGAGGTGTTATCTACCTACAGTAGATTTCTTAAGAAAATCACAATAATTATAGTAATTTATGATTATGGATTCAATCATGCTTTAACAGTCACTTAGACGTGTATGCCTATATATATATATACTTCACATGTACTCATGCTTTTACCTTTTCTTTCTAATATATTTATCATAAACCCAAAACCAGATTCACATCCTTTGAGTGATAAAATTCTAATTTGCATTTTGAAATTTCTTTCCTGGTTCCTTCTTACTTTGTCCCTAGTATTTTCATCAAGTAAATGAGTGAAACCGAATAGACCTTGTTCTCCCACTTTTGAACCTTAGTTAGGTGTAGGAAATGGATTCAAAGAGGATAAGGTTACGGTGGCTGTTTTCTTCTCATGGGTCTTCAATGTCCTCCGGATTTTCCTTCTTCTTCTCTCATGAATTTCTCTCTCCTCACTCTTTATCTTCTTTTCTTTTCTCTAGTTTTCTCACGAACATGGCTTGTGGAAGTTGAAAATTTTCATCTGGTCAGTTTGGTTTGGTGACATCCCCTTTGTTATTCTCCAATTGAATAATTGCATGCCTCGTTTAATTCCATGGTCAACTGCCTTCAGCTAATTCACTTCCTTTAGCCTCTTTCCCCTACGGTCAAACACTTAATCTCTCTCTCCTGGGAAGCCTCATCTGTGTATCAGTGTTGACCCAATTAAAAAGGCCTACTGTCCCTTGGGATGGCATCTGCACGAATAGACCCCTCTCTTTATTTTATTTATTTTTTTTTATTTTTTTGAAAAAAAGTCTGGACATTACATTAGTAATTGTATTTGGAAATGTAATGAATAGTGGTGTAAATTTATCAATTAAAAATAATATTATAAATTTGTAATGTGAAACTAAATTAAGCGTAAACTTCAAAATATACAAGAGATATATATAGATACAGATACATGATAAGTTGCTTTTTTCATATTATGATATTTAGAACAAGAATGGGACGTAGCGTTTGGCGACAATTAATTAAAGTGCAAGGATGGACCCAAAAATGGAAACCACATCGCCACATCGCCCACCTGGATCTCTCTCTCTCTCTCTCTCTCTTATTTAGCAAAATAAAATAAAAGAAAGGCGTTGTTCCCTTAACAGGTGCCTGCAGTGCAAACCTTTCTTTTATTAGTTGAAGGTTATGTTTGGGATCCAATTTTTAACTCCAAACTATCCTCACAAATTTTACACTATTATATATATATATAATACTAATTATATTTTAATCATTATAATTATTCATAATCTAATCAATATATATATATATCATATCTATACTCATATTTTTATTTATTATCTATAACATAATAATTATTCTTATAAACTATCACATTATTTAATTCTTATTATATATTTTATGTGTACTTCCAACTAAATTATAGTATTCTAGACTATGGACAACATAATTGTTCCCACAATACCTATTCTTAATATGCAGCAATTCTGAAGAAGAATGCAAGATCAGTGACAAACAAGAAGCTGACGACAGATCCCAAAAGAAGGTATCAAACGTCATGGCTGTCTAGAGAATTCAGGATGTAAAAAAAAAACATAAAAGGGACTAGACATAATAAGCAACTTCTTTCTCAATATCCTATTAAAATATTCTTTTTGAACTTCTTACTTATTTTAACACTATTCTTATTAAATACCATATCTAACAAAAATCCCTATCCAAACGTGGCCAAAAGGCTGGGATACCCAATTCCATATGTTACATCTGTTTGTGCAATTGCACATGAAACGGGCTTTGTGAGAGTCTCCGCAATTTGGAATTTGTAAACATAATGTGTAGCCACTTAGTCCTCTCATATTTGGGTACAAATTTTAAAAGTAAAAAATTTAACACAAAAATTTAAAAATAGTGTAAATGTAAGAAGAAAAAAGAAATAAAAATATTATTTTAATATTTAATATGTTTAGAAAAATTAGTTCCCTGATCTGCATCCAAACATATTAGACACACTTATTTACTTATTGGTGGTAAATAAAAGCCCATTTTTCAGTAAATTTTGTTGGTGTGAAGCACATTCTTCCTCAGTTCAATATTCCCTTGGAATTGGGGGTGGGGGGTGCAAATGTCCTCTGCACGTCCCTCCACAATTTATTTATTTATTTTTATTATTTTCTCCTCGAAAAAGTGTTCTCGCTGCACCACTTTTGGACCAGCTCTTCTTTCCAAGGATCTATTATAATTGTCTTCTTATTACGTCCAGCATTTTCATCCCAATTTTTTCAACAAGAATTTCCCTACACTACATCAAGGCTACGTTCGGCTGCACATTTTTCACAATTTTTCTTCTCATCAATATGTACACTTCTAAACCTCTTACTCAACAATATAAACTTTTTTTACTTTTCTATTTTACTTTTACAAAACTCTAAGTTTTCATGTCAATGTCCTTTTCACCATAATTTGCATCTAAACAAAGTCCAAGAAATTAAAAATTAAAATATGTAAAATAATAAATTAGAAGTAAGATTAGTTTTCCAAAACGACGGCCAACCAGTAAGCAACAAACATAGCTAACGTCAGCAAATTTGTCGTCTGCTTTTATCTACTCGAAATTCAGAATCGAAACAGTAAAAGAAAAGGAAAAAAATTAGAAAACATTCTGCAGCAATTGGGAGTCACAGTACAGTTTGCCGCATAGACACGGAGATTGTTTACATTAGCGCACAGGTCACGCCGCCACATGGCGTCCGTGAATTACTGCTTTATTTTCATCGGAGGGGGAAAAATTAAAAAATTGCACGTCATTTCGCCACATGTCTAATAAATACGGTATTTTATATATATATATATATATATATATAAATGCGTCTGTTGTTGTTGTTTGGTTTCAAATATTTATCAGCTTCCGTTCTTCTTGATTTGTTAATTGACAACAAAAGGTACGTTTGGATGCAATACTTTGATGGGAGGAAAGTTCGTGTAAAAATTTGAGGTATCACGTAAAAATAAAAGAGAGAAAAAAATATATATTTTTTTTAACAAGGATATGCTTGGAGAGTTGTTTTTTGACCAGATGAAAATCCTGCAAAATTAACATCCAAAAATAGCCGAAGGCTTTTTGGTAGCTTTTTATTCAATGAAAATGTTAGCTTGACAATGCATAGGAACCAAAGAGCAAAAGGGATTTGGGAAAGCATATACCATAGACAACCCTTTCCCTATAGATTTCCATGCTGCTTTTGAGACAATAGTTGGCTACTTCCCAAAATAGGGACAAAGTTGCAAATCTACACGCAAATAATTTGAACCCCCTTGGAAGTACCCAAGCATCAAACTTGACTAACATAAAGCCACTAATTAATCAGAATTGTTTTCCCCTTTTCAATATATATATATATATATATATATATATTTGAATACACTGTCATTTACAGTTGCAGGTTCTTCTTACAATGCAGGTCAAATAAATCATAGCAACAATACAATTGACAAGAAAAAAACTTTCAAATATTCACAACTTCATTCCTACAAGAATCGAGTGCCTGCATCCAGTCAGTTTGTTAGTTCCCAGCCCCAACAGCTTCCTGTAAAACCACGCCTATGAAGTTAAGCTAGTTTTAAGAATGAAAAATTTAACAGATCGACAATGAAATTTCTTACCACATTGTCAATTGTGATTCAAAATACTTGCTTGTGGTGCCAAATGTATTAAACACACAACTTGCAGGTCGTCCAAGAACTGAGTGAGTTAGCTTCTTTTTACGGTTTGTGCCTGCCAAGATTTTGAAACATCAGAAGCAATTAGATAATTCGTAACACAGATCCAAATAAAAGAGAGATTGTAAATAATTACCATGCCCATCGCAATGACACTACATGTCTTCTGTCTCCAGTTCATCTGAAATACCAGCCAACCTAAACATGAGTAGCAGTTGAATTAAGGCATAGGAAGTGCATTTATATATCATTCTGGCATTTCATTTGCTGCTTCCACATAAAAATAGAGACATCATAAACCACCTGAATTATCAAAGAATAACTCACATTAAATCAGCAACAAAGTCGTCCGACCAATCAATTTCCAGGCACTCCTCCCTGTAAACGTCGCCCTGCAATGAAAAGCCACAGAATTTTCTTTGCTTTATGAGATGAAAAAGTTAGATAAGCAGATATGGAATTCCACTTGTCTTCTGGAGAAAAAGTGACCTACTTGCTTGGCTGCTGCTTTCTTCATGTCCAAACATAAGATCCAAAGAGCCAGCACTTTGAACACATAACCCCCTCAGTAAAAATATGGTTGACCGTACCCTTGTGCATATGGCAGCAATTCTTCAACCTCAATCCTGGAGCTCGAATAACTCATGCTCTTCCTGATTCTGTTACGGTTGATAGACTCGACTTCTGCCAAGAATATACCGTACACTGGTCTGTGATCGGAAAACCTCGACTCTCCACGAACGTATGACAGCTGCCGGAGGCCACGGCCATGCCATAGTATGCGATCACACCTTTATTGAAGCCCAAACAAAATAAGCAGTGTCTCATAAATATTCACTAAAGATATAGGAAAGCATGTGTATCCGAGGAATCAATTTATTTTGGTGTTTTTATATGTAAGATTACCATGCTGGTGTTCTCCGTTTCTCCTTCGGATGCACGTTCTCTCCAGCATATCGGTCTGAATTATTTGAGTACTTGTAAGTAGGAGGGAAATATATTTTACCCTCATTCCATCCAGCAAAAACTCTCCCATGTCTCTGCTCTATTCTAAGCTGTTTGAAATAAAATAAAGACTCTAACATTGGCATAATGATCTTAAGGAAATGAATTTTGAAAATAAAACGGAAGCCTGTGGTTGTTGCCTGGTCATTTTCTAACAAAGCTCTCCAGTTGCGCATCTCCAAAAGGGCCTTTGCACATCGATAAGACAGGGCGATTCTGTAGTTCAAATCACCAAGCCATATGATTCGGCTGGAAGAAGAGAACTGAATTTAGATTCTAATTTCCTCCTACAAGGACAACAAGGTAGGGCTTCTGGTTACTAGTGAGACAACAAGAAGGGGCTTACTCATGCTCAAGAATTGTTTGAGGGGTGCTCTCGTCCCCCGTGCCATGAACTCGAGGAAACCTTGTTTTCCTCAAAATTTCCATGACATCAGAGTTTCTTCTCAGCTCATCACCGTCCTTCTCTCCAGAGGTTAAATGACTACAAATGAAGCAGAAGCTAGTTTGGTGCAAAGACATGCTGATTGAAATTGAACCCTGGAAATTTAACACAACAAGGTTGTAATTCTTGGCTTTTCTAACACAAGTTCTATTCTTGAATCACAAGTTGCATTGAGGCAGAACCATACCTTGTTTCCAAGATAACCCATCAGCCCTCTGCCAACACAAGACACCTTCAGATTTCGAACAGCATCTCTTAGGTCACTCTTTATCCATACTGTAAGAAATATCCCTACCATTTGCTTGCTTGCCACTAAGCAATACCTTGACTTCTCCAGATATCTATTGCTGTCCTCCAGAGATCCAGAAGGATTGTATGAAACAGGTGAATAATGTGCATAAGGCGAATCATTAGGACCATTTTCATCATCAGAGGAACCATCCCACCTGAGATTTGGATCATAATAGTCACTCAGCCCGTGCCCATAGATCACCCTATCGCAGACACTGAATCGACGATCAAGTCTAGGCTGCAGCATGGAAATGTCACTTTCTGTCAGTCTCATGCTGCGGCTCAATGACTGGAAAGAGCTGCGGTGGAAGAATGAGGAAGCCTTCTCTCTATTTGATCCTTCAAAGTCATCCTCCAGCTCAACAATCGGATCAGGAATAGGGGAAGGCGTACGACAACTAACACTACTACCAGGTAGACTGTTTAGAGTTTTTCTAATAAGTGCCAGCCATTTCCTGGCAGGACCATTGTCTTCGGCACCCAACACATTACCAGCATTTAGAGGAACTATTTCTTGAAACCTTAAAAATGATGAACAAACTCCCATTAACAACCATGCTGGCAAATAGTCCACCACCTAAGGTGAAAATAGATAACTTCTTAACAAATTAACTAACCCTAGGACATAGATATCAGCAGGAGGTGAAGTGTGTAGCCATTCTTCAAGGTTTAAATAACTAGGTGGAGATTTCCCAGCCACATTCCATGTTGCCACAAATATCCTGTTCCATTAGAAAGAGGGGCTGAATAAAGACTTGCCTTCTATGAGAATGAAATAAAGCATCTAATGAGAGGCTACAAAGGAGCACAAACGTACCGGTAGTTGTGAACATCTGTAATTTGGGAGGCATCAAGGTCAATCTTACTTCGCCGGTCAGAGGTTCGCCTAATCGATATATCTGTCAACCCAATTAAGGGAATAAACATTGTCAAAAAAACCCAAGAATCGTTTGTTAAGAATAATGTCTAGTAATGGTATTGTGGTGGAAAAGCAAAACCAGTTACCTGATTCTGAACCTGTTTTGCTTTTCTTGATAGTGCACGCCTCTCTGTCTGAGAAATTGCTCCTCCATTCTTCATCAACGCCTGGAAAAGCAAAGACTTAAAAGCTCTTAAAGCTGTGGCCATCCACTGTTACAGCACATGACCCACATTTGCAATAAACAAAGCAGAAAAAATGATTTCCTTAGGACCTAAGAAAAACAACCATCCAAATAATTTCAGAAATATGGCAAAACAAAGAAGAGATGTCAGCAGATTCAATACAGAAGAAATCTCTGAAATCAATATTTCGGCACTCCTTTTCAATCTAAAACTTGTTGCAGAAATCAAAGACTTCATTTTTATCAGAATCTCAGATTAGATTCATCTTTCACAGATGAACTTACCTCCATAAGTGATGCCATCATCAGCATGAAAATCCTCAGTTTTGCTTCTGATGTTGAACCATTTCTTCATGAGAGTCTTAGGCCATGAAAACTACATCAAGAAACACAAACATCAACACATTGCAAGTAGCAAATGCAGACAAACGGTAGAATCTACAAAAAGCTCATTAATGCACCGTTTCTCAAGTCTTCTGACAAAATACAAAACCAACCTTGCTTTTCATTGAGTTTCCATCTCTCATTGTCTCAGCACTTCACATACGAACAACTTCCTTCAGAAATTTCGCCTCTTTTCTTCAACAAGCTCTTGCCTTTCTCTCTCTAACAACGGATTCTGAGTACAAACAAAAACCAAGAACTGGGCGCTGGAAAACGGAATAATTGTGATGACGTGGTCAATGGGATGAAATCCGGCACCACATATTTCTAGGTGATGAAGAGAAAACAACAGAGAGAAAGAAGTAAACCCCAGTTTCTTGGCATGTTGATTCAAGGATACAGAAAAGCCTAAGTGAAATTTCAAGAATCCTAGCGAGGAAATTTTCCCTATGTCCCAGTTATTTGTTAAGTATTCACAGGACAGGGAAGGAAGAAGAAACGTAACGAGATCAAGAAAGGAATGGGAGAAGTGTGATAATCAGATTCTGAGTGTAGAAACGGGACAATGCAGAACATAAAGATAAATGACAGACAATGTGTAGAGATGGGTGGGGTTGAGATGTGTGTGTGGGTGTGTTCTCTTCTCAAAACCTCGTTCAGAGTACAGAGCAAAGTATCGAATTTTGAAGAGAATAAAGTGCAGAGATGGGATAAAAAGGAGGAAACAGGACGCACACCCCACACACACACTGTGTATTTCTCGAGGTCTTTAGGCTCAAAACCAAGGGGCCCTGACCCAAGTTGGTAATGTACACTTACTCACCAACAGGACCCCCCCCCCCCAACCACCCACCCCAGCTCCTCCCCTGTATTGGGGTGGGGTTTTCTTTTCTAAAAGAAGAAGAAATTAATCAGAAAAAAGCGGTGCGAAGAAGGAAAGAGAAGTTCTAGGGAATGTATATTACGCGTGTAATCTGAGAGCCTGGGTTTGTTCAACTTTTCCTCAAAATTTTATTACCCGTGTTAAAACTAAAGGAAATAAAAACAAGTACTGCCTGTAGTATTTATGGAGACCTGGTGTCTTCTTTCAGGCGGGTGTGTGGAAAGGTTTTCCGTATTGGTGGAATTTTTGAGTAATCTTCCAGTATCTTCATTGGGTTTTGACAAAGATATTTTTGTGCATGGGAATGTCCATTTCTCCAATGTAGATTTTTGGGTTTAGAAATTTCAACATGCACATTGGGGTTGGCCTCACTTCAACCCACATCGTGTACCTAAATGTAAGAACGCTACATGTTTGCATGTCAACTCATGTAGAGGTTCTCTTTTGGTCAAAACAGGGCAGTGTCTTGGGACCCCAAGGCAACTTGTCCTAAATTGAGGGGTTGTGTTTGGGATTATTCCATTTGCAAGTAAGCTCCAAGCTTATTCGGCACTTCTTCTATAATTACACCAAATGTTGTATCATGTCACATATGTTACATAATTTATACATAGCAAAAATTGATTAGTTATTATTAAATCGTGTCACACAGTCATATGATAAAATACTCAGTACAATTATATTGGTGTGGCATTTACAAGACTATCACAGGCAAATTAGCCTAGCAAATGATGCTTTAGATTTTGACATGTACCGGATTGTTTAAAAATAATTAATTACTTTCTGAACACATATCTAGAATTAATATTCATTATATTTGCATTGGATGCGTAATTTCCATAGGTGGACAAATTCAATTTTTTGTTCTTGCGCAATCGTTCATTCTAAAAAAGCAATAAAATATTGCATTTATGTGGGAGGATCTTTGTTTAGGCCATTCAAGGCAAGTGTCTAGGGAGGGTCCACCCACACCCCACTCAACCTCCGAGGGCTTTTGGGGCAAACTCGAAGTGAATAATCTAACAAGTTACAAGGAAGTAATTTCTTGGATTAAGCTCTCTAG
Source organism: Avicennia marina (assembly GCA_019155195.1). Classification (NCBI taxonomy): domain Eukaryota; kingdom Viridiplantae; phylum Streptophyta; class Magnoliopsida; order Lamiales; family Acanthaceae; genus Avicennia; species Avicennia marina. The sequence goes on along the minus strand of CM032769.1, from coordinate 12,079,314 downwards.
GCTTGGAGTTTTAATTGCCTAATCCTAAAACCCACGAGCCACGTGTTGGAGACTGTGCTTTGGTCCCAACCCAAGGAAACCTACCTACAAACGAAATTTCCCAATAATGAGTCCCTAACAAACCCTCTAAGGGCCCACTAGTCTTTGTTCAATCTTCAAACCTCCACTAGGCATGGTAGTGTACTTTTGGTCGTAATAGTAGGGTTACGTAAGTACTCAACTTCTCCACCTAATGATATTCAATTTTATTATATTATTAGTTCAGCGAGAGAAAAGGGGGAAATGTAATTTGTGGCCTCCCATGTTGTCACTGTGCCATCTAATTAAGCTCTAAAACAGCTGATAATAGGGTGGATCTTTTGGTTGCATGAGTGCCTTCTTTCGGCAAATCCCTAATTACTAATGTCACAATTCTGGCTTCCTTTGAATATTAGCGTACGAATTAATATAGTTACAAAATAAAATGGCGAAAAGATTGATAAACTCCCAATTCACAATCATTAGTAGAATAGTACAAGTTCTTGAATTTAGAGTTAACCCAAGTTATGAAATCTTAAAATTAATTGTTGTTTGGTCCACGAGATTATGCAGTTGGAGCGAACATTCCAAGTGCTTAATTTTAAGATGCATAACATATTTTGGAAAATAATCAATCACACTCTTATCATGTATCAAAATCGTGTCATTTCTTATGAAATTAAACACTCTGGTATATATATTCACACATTTTTATATTATAAGCTCCTGGATAACTATTTCTATTTCTGTTTTTTTATATTGAAGAACACTATTTTCAGTAAATGAGATAACATGGGACACCACATATGAACTTTTAGGTGTAGTCAAGACTACATATATAGGATAGGATGAATGGATGATTCCCTAGTTTACAAGACTTGAATCTTATCTTCTTCTATGTATGCATACGCCACCTGGGATTTCATGGCCCAGTTTCCTTGAATTCTCGTGATGATACCAATCCATATTTTTGCCCTTTCTTTCCAGTTTGACAAAGCTCTATTAATATGTTGGTTTCAAGCATTTCTTGAGCCGAAAAATCTGCACTAAGACAAGCAAAAAAAAAAAAAAAAAAGCGTTCGCCAATCCATCTATTTCCGCATAATATAGCATCATTCAATGTTGCATTAAAAATGACCCAAATGGGCACAACACTTGAATTTTGATTAAAACCCTAAGGATTAGGCTTTAAACTTTAACTCAAAACAACATATAAAATAAATAAAAAAAAGTCGAGTTCCACTATAAAAGGAGAAACAATGGTGTTTGGAGTCAAAGAATGAATTCTGTTTGTTTAGTGGTTTAATCTTGTAAAGAAATTTTAATTTTTAATTCAGCAAAACTGCACTACTCTGCCTAGGAAAACCACACCCAGCTTAACCCCATTTTGTCTCCATTCCTCATTATTGGTCTGAGGTGATGATTACATACGTGCTGCAATCCCTCCATCAGCAATGCATCTTCTTTCCTTTTAAGAAAGGTTTAAATGAATCTTGGCAGGTATACAAGACAAAAGTTATTCTGGAAAGTTTGGGCTCTTTTAATCTTCCCAGTACAAAATCATGATTTCATGGCACGACAAGTATTCCCAACGAACAAATTTTGACATCATCATCATCATATGTTTTCCAATTAGGAGTAGAAAATGTCCCAAACATAGATAATCACAACATCTATATCTATCTATACTATATATAAACTTAAGAAATTGGTTTGCACAACAAATACCCTTAATTCTTCTTATTTTACCTTTTCTGGATTCTCCCACTTGTCATTTAAATCATTCAATTCTTAGTTTTAATTTTTTTGATCTATTTCAAATTCTATAGAGACATTATTTTTATTTATAATGTTAAATTACTATAATACTATCATTTAAATATTTTTTACTTTTCTTTCTGTCTCTATTTTCTTTTAATATAACTCTATTTTTTCTCTTATATTTTTTATAGCTTTTAATTCACTCTTTCAAATTTTTTAAAAATTTTCACGTGCTCTTAATTTTAAATTATTATTATTATTATTTCAATGAATAAAATAGTATAATTTATATAAAAATTTACACACGAGTGTGCCATTAGTACTTATTTTACATAATTTTGTTACTCATTACAGTTATTTTTTATTTTTATATTATTATTATTATTTTTAGGAGACATCATTCTGTAAGACAGCATCTAATGAAGTATGTTCATACGACTTTATTTGTTTTTAAATTTTAATGTGTGTTTTTAAATCAAAAATTATATAAAAATAAGAGAGAGAAGATAAAAAAAAAAAAAAGATAATAGTTAAGTGTGTATTTTTTTAGCAACACATAACTGTTAAACAAACATATTTGAGTCCCAAAAAATGAAATTTTAAATAATTCAACCAGGAGAAGATGGCATGGCCTGCCCGGTTCCACGTGGATTGCCTTTGAAATCTTTGCATCCCTGTCAAATAGAAACTAACAAATATAGAATGCATGAGATTACAAACAAAAAACAGAAGGGAGACCATGTCTGATGTGAAGCTTTTCACCAAAGGGTGTAAAACTTTGGTAGAAAAAATTCACCAAAATTTTTAACTTGTGAAAAAAAAAAATGATTTTATTCATATCAGCTGCCTTGCTTTGCCCCAAGATCTTGTCACTGTCTTTCTTGCCTTTCCTTTTCCATAGCCTCTCTTAATCACACACATCAATTCAAATCCACACCCTATCTTTTTCCTTGTTACAATATCTCCACCCTCCCATGGCAGCCACCATCTCTGCAGCGTTATGCAGACAATATTTTTTTCATCCTTTTTATTTTTATTTTCTTGATTACTTAATCAATTGACTATTAGGTCTTCTTTTCAGTAAAGCCAGCAAGAATGAGTCTGTCTCCATTTGTAGCCACCAGAAACTGATCCCTTGTATTTATTAAGTATGCCATTAAGAATTAACATCATAAAATGGTGGTTATGATAATGGCAATGGGTGGAAGCCATATGCTTCCATAAATTTTCATATATAAATGGTCCTACCCACCAAAAGCAGCAGCATGTCACAGGCCTAATCCAATCCCTAAACAACCAATTATCTACGTAACAACAACGCCAAGTTAATTTGATTCCTTGTCTACACGTGGGGGTTGAGGCCAAAGGAAGCACCCACCCCAGCCATTTTACGCAGAGCAGGAATATCAGGTTTAGGTAGTTCTTGGAACTTCCAACATTATTCTAGAGAACATAAAAGATTTAGTAGTTTGTAGAAATTTCCTATTTTTGATAAAAAAAAATAATTAGGGAAGTCCAAGTAAGAAGTTTTGGGTTCTGACAATCCAAGTGCAGCTTAAGACTCCAGCTAAAGGAAAACCCAACTTCAAGTGGTGATGGGCTATCCTAGTGGATTTAGAACTAGTTGGACTGTGACATTTTACTAAACTGGCTAAGTATTTGGTCCACGGAACATGCAATATCCCCATCTTTGATTTTTTCTTGCAGCAAAAACATTAAAATCAATGAATCATTAGTGAAGGAACAACCTAAAAAATGAGTCTAATGTCGGTTCTTGCTTCACAAAATTGAAGGAATGCAATTTGGTGCAGCCATAAAATTGATGCTAATGAAGTCTTCACCATTAAAATTGAATTCCTAAGACCCTACAAATGTGTCTAACAGATAAAAATAAAAGAAAGAGAACTTAGATCATGTTCGTTTTTAAAGTTTAGCGCGTGTTTTTATGTGTTTTTATTTTTTGAATTGAATTGAAGTAAAAAAAAGAAAAAGATAAAATTTAAAAAGTGTAATAATTGACTATGTGTGTTTTTTACTGCAAATTTGAAAACAAACATAGCCTTAACATCTACTGCAATATTTTAATGTATGGTATACTTAAAAGAAATAATTTAAATGAATGCAAATTTGCATCCAAACGTAGCTCTTGTGTATTTAAATTATTTATAAATTTTATATTTTTATTAATTATAATATATTCTAAAATTATTATATCTAAAATAGTGAAAATATATAAAAAGATAGAGGGGAGATAATAAAAAGTTAAAACGTGAAATAAGGATTGTTTAATAACTCAAATGAAAAATTATGGGAAAAAATGAAAAGAAAAAAATTAAAAAACGTTAATAGGAGGGATTTTTTAAACAAGTCTAATTTAACAATTTTACATTTTAGTCGACAAAAAATAGTCATCATCCTTTATTATATAATGTGTGTATCTATTGCATATCTGTTGACTTAAATTTTTCAGATAAGCTATATAAGAATTAAACTTGGAAATCCTCCACCACATTAGACATATAGAGAATTTTAGATCTAATTCGCATATTTAAATTTCGAGAGTGTTAATCGAAACGCCAATTGCGAAATTTATTCCAATTTCTTATTTTAAAATTATCTAGTCAAGTGGTTCAAAGGTTTTAATGTAAAAAAAAAAATATATATATATATATATATATATGTATGTATGTATGTATGTATGTATGTATGTATGTAAAATAAAAATAAACACCCGTTTTCTGACCCGCCCAAAAATCAGCGGGTCATAGGAAAAGGTCTACATGGCGACGGGGATCCTTAAAGCGGTATATAAACGACGTCGCTTAACAGGGACACGCATCGTCTTTGTGCTATGTTTCCCGGAGTTAGAAACCCTCCCTCTCCTCGCGATTAGGGATTCTGAACTCATCAGGTACATACAAATTTATAGATATACTGAAACTAGAAATGAAGAGGGGATTGAGGTGGAGCGATGGGGAAGAAGGTGATACGTTGTCATCTGACGATTCCTCAACTCTCGATACGGATACTGAAGATAATAACGGAGGCTCGAAGTCTAAGAAGAAAGATACGAGTCCATCCTCCAAGCCCAAACCATCTCAAGGTATACCTTGAAATTGGAAGAGTTTTTGTGTTTCTTTTTTCTTGAATTTTGTTGTTTTTCGTGGTATTGTTTAGTACACGTAGTTTCTTTATGTTGAATTGGGCGATGCTTTGAGAGATGTTTGTTGGTGTCCGTTATTGTGTATCGTACTGTTAATGAAATGCTCTTGAAGCAATTTGTTGGGAGACTGTATACTCCAAGATAGATAGCAAAGAACGTGAAAACAAGAAATGAGTACTGTTATTGATTTAAAGAGAACCAAAGCAGAGAAAAAGAAAGATACGGTTCCTTTGTTTGTGTTATGTTGTGTAATGATTTCTTTCTGAACAATGCATACGTGTAGTGCCCCTGTGTTTGCTTGATCACCTTCAAAGTATAAACATTGATTTTCGTGGATTTGAACATGAAAAATTTATTTTTATGGTTGTGTATCTGTCTGAACTCTTTGGTGACCTGATTGATGCGATCGTGTACGGCATTCTAAGCGAATTTTTTGGCCTAATGCACTCTATTATCAATTTAGTAAGAGGTGGATGAAGGATGAAACTAAGAGGGTGTTTGCCCAAGTTAGGTTTTTTGGCTTATAATAAGATCATTTAGTTTTTAAAATTTATAAACTTTTAAATCTTAAATTAAAAATAAGTTAATAAAGTATTTGATAAAATTATTTTATAAAATTTTATTGATATACATGATTATGATTGATTATAATTTTTTTAATATAATAATAATGAAAATAAATTAAATATTATTAATAAAATATAAGTTAAAAATATTTATGTTAATTTTAGTATATAAAATGAAATAACTTATAAGATGTATAAAAATAAATTTTAAATAGTTAATTTGTTTTTAAGGAGTTATAAGTTTCAAATCTTTTTTTTTTAAAATTATCAAATACTGTTGAGAGAGATTATAAACTCTTAAATATCATATAAGATATTTTAAAAAATTTATGAGCCCACTTAAACACCCTTTAAACGAAAGTAGGAAGAGAAAAATCTTTCCGCAATTTCACCTCTGCGGGGGAAATTGTATATGAATTCAACCTTCAATCTTGCTTCTTGATTGCAGTTGATTCTGCAAAGAAGAAGAAAAAGGGTATAGACTTTGAAGCTTTGAGTCGACATGGATATAAAGGAGGATTGTCAGTCTTAAGCGTGCCAGCACCAAAGGTACCAGAGCAGAAGTCGGACTGGTCGTGGTCTACAGGGAAAGAAACACAACCAAAGGAGGCAGAGGAATCGTTTGAAGAAAGACAGAAAACGAGGGCTGCATTAGCCGTGGGGGAGCAGCTTTTAGATGTTAAAACCCAGAAGGAAAAGAAGAATCTCTCGTTTCAGCAGAAAGAGAAGAGGAAACGAGATCTTGGTCAAGCAAGTAGAGGGAAGAACTATGTTGAAGAAGAGAAGAGGTTGCTAAGGGAGAGCGGGATCTACTCTGGTTTTGACTCTTAATCTGCAGGCTATTATTCGTCATTTGTATGCAATTTCCGGCTTTTTAAAGTTGGGTTTAGAGCACATTTGAATGGGAATTGGTGACGTGTTAGCGCGGGAGAAAAAAATGTCGTCTCGTCGCTGTGTAAAATTCCAAAATTTAACTGTCATCTCAGCTCATGATTTTACCTAGGCTTTCATTTACTTGCATAATTTATATTTTGAAACATGATTACAAGCACTGTTATAAGCTTGTTGATTCTGGAGACCGTTGAAAATTAGCATTCAAGATTGTCAGCCTATCCAGGAAGCTGTGGGCAAGTCCACAGGCTTCCTTCCTTCCTTCCTTCGGTTTACATACAATGGCTTGTTTTATGAGTCCCACATCTAAAATGGACAGGTCAATAGCATACTTGCAAGAGATGAGATGAGCCCTTTCGACAGAAAACAGGCAATTATTAGTCAAGCAACAAGGTGGAAAGCAAGATGGAAAATTCAACTGACGGAAAAACAACGTTACATAAGCCTTGCCAGCATCGGTCATAAATATTGCTACAAGCGAGTCAACTAGCCCCACCTATAACAAAACCTGCAACAACACAGTTCTTTCTTTAATGAGAACAACTCTCTCTCTCTCTCTCTCTCTCTCTCTCTCTCTCTCTCTCTCCAGTTATAGTGGAAACAAAACTTCAACCAGTTGCATACTGACAAGGAAGACTTCTTCTTTTGGAATTGTGATGCCATCGATTCTTCAAGACGGGATGGCAGATCTACTGGAGAGGGTCCTATAAATTGCTTTGATGGTGTTGGGAGTTGTTCGGCAGCAACCTCCTATAAGTGATGCTCCTACTTCACACCATTTGCTTACATATGAAACAAAACCTTCGTCCGAAACCCCAGTATGTTGCTGCAACATTAAACAAGATGAATATTAATAGAAAAATGGAGCAATGCTAGGTGCACGTATTGTTGAAAAGGGCATAAAGGTCTCATTTTTCACAAAGGGTGATTCAGAACCATATACAGCCCAACAGCATAGAATATATGCGCATTGCTTTTTAGTATGTTCAGTTAAGACTCTTTACTTTCTAATAGCAATGTGTATCAAACATGAGAAATAGGCGAAGCCTGCTCTGACAGCCAATTAGCCCAGAATATTAGTTTTGCTGGTATCCATACCAAAAGAAAATTTGAATAACCAATAAATATATGTAACTTCTGAAGTTGTTGACCGTTCAAAACACCTGAGGACCTCAGCATGTGTTCCTTGATAAAAGCCAGAAATTAAAACGTTTGACACCAGACCCATATACTTTGTGCATGAGAAAACCAGAGTTGGTGTTAGTAAGTCCCAAACTTAGATTTCTCTTCAAAAATAAATACTTCCAAGGTAAAGCATGTGCTTAGTGCTATGAGAAGAACAAAAGTGTGGACGAACAGTGTCTGTAAGATGAAGCCCGAGGGCAAATCCTTTATTTTCAGAAGAGTTAAAATACAAAACTAACTACAGAACTTACCACCCACTCCTTCTGATCAGGATCATAACTCTCGCCACTATTTGGGTAAATCAGTATGGGTTTAGATGTCACCTGTGGTGAAATCAAGTCATGAGCAACAAATATAAATATCATTAAACTGTCATTATACAGCTAGATATTGTCCAAAAAGTCAGCTTCATATGAGAAACAACAACATTAAACAAATATTTGACCAGTATGCATCAATGATATTGAACACTACAAACCACCAGCACTTAGTGCAATGAAAGAGAAAAACCACAGAAATCCTCGCATTAAAAAATTTGTAGACCAGAAACAGTTAGCTGGTTTTACAGCATATTTACGCAAGTTTACAAGCAGAGAGAAAGACACAAATGAAGGTGGAGAAGGAATGTCAAAAATTCCCCCATCTATTTGCTTTCCATGCAAATAAATCACACAAAAATAAGCAGCCATATTTTGGCGCTCTTCACCTTATTGTTTTTCCTATCATCACTACAAATCCATGCATGTTACAGTGGCATCAACTAATACAATAGGGAACTCATGTGTAGAAGGAGCAGATGATACTATGCAGGCGAAAAGGGGAAACAAACTGATTACCTTCTTGATGGATAAAACCAGATCCCAGATAAATCTTGGCGGGGTGCAGTTTATCCCAACCGCAACAATTTTGTTGGATGACTCAGCAATGGAAACACACTCATGTAAAGAATCACCACTAACCACATTAATTCCATCCTTAGAATTGAAAGACAGCCACGCAGGAATATTAATTTCTTCTTCATCAAGAAGCTCAGCAAAAGCCTGGTGGAGCACAAGTTATTATTAGTACAAAATAAATTAAGTTTATAACATTGCATAATGCAGCACTGCAAGCTACAATTATACTCTATGACAGCCAATAGGACCAGGGCAGTGTCCATCTCCTAGCTATGTTTCAATGTCTATTCATTATTAGCACAACTTATGATGTCTAATAAGAATAAGTCAGAAAAGACACAAGCCATACAACCGAAGACAGCCTTCGGTTTATTTTTCATTGTAAAGAAAAAACTAAGTGATAGGGCCAAAAGAATTTCTGTACCTGAGCTTCCAGCTTGTTGGGTACTGTTTCGAAGGCTATAAGATCAGGACCTGAATCTGCAAGAACCTTGACCCTCTTTCGGTGAAAATTCTTTAAGAACTCCAGATCCATATTATCTCCATAATCACCACTATGACCAGAAAGTAGTATACATAAGTTGCCCAGGATATGCTAAATTAAAATTGTAATGCAAATGTAACTTGATTCAAAAAAATACAGTGACCAGTTCAAGCCATCAAAGTAAAAGCATCTGCCCTTGCTTAAGTTATTGTTCATAGTTCATGAAGCAGGCTGATAGAAAGTTTGAGCAAATATTATCATGAAAGATTTAGAAGTTCAAATAAAAAAATTAGAATGATGATGTTTACAACATGAAATAAGAAGTAAGAACAGATAATCATCAAAAACTAATCTGAACGTCTTTTCTAGGTCATATCTTCATTAATGGAAAAAATATCAAACTAAAAGAAAAGATCATGTGGTGTCTGGGAACATTGAATCAAAAGCACCTATATTCTGAACCATCAGCTAGGTAAGCGCCGTAGCTCCCCACAGATGCTGCAACCAATATTGGCCGCTGCTTCAGAATTCTCCCATCAGGAGTATGACCACTAAAGGCTTCATGACACCTACTGTAGTATAGTTCTCGTGCCTCACATGCAATTTCAACACTCTTTCTGAGCAAGTTCACACTTTCTTCTGGAGAATAACCTTTGCTCTCAAACCCCTGTATCGTTGCCTGTGCAATTTAAGTTGTAAATTTCTGTTTACCTACACAAATGCATAGCAAAACATGACCTAAATTCTAAGGAAAGAGAGAACTACCTGATAAGAAGCTGTAATGATTATATCTGCACCAGCTTCAAGGTAATCAAGGTGTACCTGCTCCATAGAGGTAAAAGCATGCATTACTGATAAAAATTGCTTTGAACAGTGCACTGTCTCTTCGATTTTAAATCTTTAAGCAATGAAATTTTATCAAACAAGCAGATGTGCGGAATTCAATCTCAGTAGCACAAGAAGCTTCAAGTTTTGATGTAGTGCTCAAAACCACTAACATAGATGCAATAGGGCGCTTGTGGTAACTGATGATGCTATAAATTTCCATTAGATGCTGATGAGCACATAAAATTGTTAATATCAAGACCTAAATGTTCTAAGTCAGAAAAAAAAAATGTATAGAACTATCATGTAATTGAGCTAAAGCATGCATTCTACCCTGAGCTTTGGGGAATTTTGGCTATCTATCAAGCTAACTCCAGATTAATTTCTCTTAAACCTCTGCTACGTCACTTGCCTTGAGGGCAAAGGAGGGGCAAACATCGGTAGATTAAGAACGTGAAACACTTACTTAGCGAGTGATAAAACAGTTACAAATCATTTTCCTAAAACCTTGCTCTGGAATGCGATTTGAATCCTGAAAGGTTTCTAATTGTTTACCATAACTTCCAGATCATCTTATGGTCGATCATGCCGCCATTACTAGCCACCACAGAGGCTGGTAAGTTCAACACGTGATTGGATAAAGATGCTCTGTTGCCCTCGTGATTTTCTTCCACACCTCATTATTGCTTTTGTTCTTTTCTATCCTAACACTTAACGCATCACTCCGACTCACTGCAAAACCCTCAACTATCAAACCCCCAAAATGACTCCATAGAAACAAATCACTTAAAGCCAACAAAACAACCATATCGCACCCAATCCTCTTTCTCATTATCATAAGATCATATGTAAAGCTATTAGTTCCCAACAACTTCTTCATAAATACATAATAAGTACAAAAAGAATCACGGTTTTCTGTAAGACAGAACTCAGTAAACTTAAATATCGTGAGCAAGAAAAAAATGGCACTAATTCTTAATGACTATGAATCGAAAATGCGAAACCGAACAACGGTATAGAATAAAACACACCGAAACAAAAAAAAAAAGGAAAAAGGAAAAAGAAAGCAAAAGAAAAAGAAACGCATACGGCACGGATTAGGTGAGGGGAGGTGAGGAGGCATTTGGCGCTCCAGAGAGGGTCGTTGAGATCGGCACCGTGGCGTTCCAGCTCCGTCGCCAGTCCGCCGTCGATCACGGCAACGCCGCCACATTGCCTGAGGAAATCTGACATGAAGGTCTCCATGTGGACCATTCTCCTGATACTGATCGAAGAACTGAATCCTTCTTGACCCAGTCGGTGCTCCGGCTTGGGGTTTTGGTGGAGCAGAAGAGGCGGGGTTGTCTTATATACGATAAAAGAGGCTTTCTGAAATGGAAAAGAAATCTGGGAATTCGGCCATCTGTTTCGCTGGTGATTGGGTGGGTGCCCAAGCGCTGCACAACGCACCGTTTCTCGATTTCCCGTCTTCGTATTTGTTTTTTAGGTCAAAATCTTGGAGTTTGCCATTTATTAAAATTTTGTATTATTATTTACTTTGAAATTTAAATTTTTTGTTTGCTTATGTACATAAACATTTAAATTTTAATTATTATATAAAATTACAATCAAATTAATATATATATACACATATTTATATTTAAATATATCTTAAAAATATTTCATATTATCACATCATGCCATAGTTATTATACATATTATATATAAAAATATAATTAATTTTACATATATATATAATTTTATTCTCATTAAAATTTTACAGTTAAATATAATTTTTATACCTTATAAAATTATTTTCAACTCCCACCGAGATAAGCGGCTAAATAAAGCTCTGGAAACCTTTTGTGAATACAATGTCGAAATATCCATGGTTATGTTTGAAAGCTGTGGAGAATTTAATAGGCATGGAAATTATATTTGTTGTTAAGATACTGAATTTGAATTTTTTTATATCTATATAATATAAAAAATAATTGAATAATACAATAACACATAAATTTATAGTGTATAAATATATATATATATATATAAAACTGAGTGTATAGTTGTGGAGATACACAGGTGTTTAATTAATTATTAATTAAATATACACAATTAGAAAATAAGGATTATTAGAATGGCTACCTTATCATTTTGCAGTGGCTGATAATTACAACAAGGTGGCAACACAAAATTCTATGGATGGATAAGGATATTCAGAAATTGTTTATTCAAATAAACAAATTAATCTTATTTATTATGGCATCCAATGTTTGATTGCGTGTTGTCGTGAAAGGGGACATATGACTTATTATTAAAATATATTTATATATATTATTTGTTTTTTTTTTTATAAATATTTATTTTTTATTTTTATTAATTATATTGTAATTTCTTTATTCTTTAATTTTTTTCTTTTTATATTTTTTTATCTCTCTTATTTTATAGAGTATATAAAATTTATATTTAAAAACCTTATAAATTTACGTATATAATAATTTTATCATTAAATTTATTTGCTTGAATCTGCAAGTTTTAGAGAGTGTTTGGATGAAAATTTTCAAAATATTTTATAAAACATTTGAAAGTTTATAAATTTTCTAAAATTAAGTTGATTTTTCTCTGTTTATCTTCAAACAACTTATATGTTATTTTATTATATGTATTAAAAATACTATAAATATCTTTAATTATATTAGTTGATGATATTTAGTTTATTTTTATTATAATTATTATAGTAAAAATTATAATTAACTATAATAAAAATTTTCAACAAAATCTTATGAAATGGTATTATTAATTATATCAAAACAGCTTATTTTAAAATACTTTTACATGTAATATCTTTGCAAAGACCGTACTATAAATGTTCACTCATTACTCAAGTTCACAAAAGAAATTTGGAAAATAAAACCATTGTTTTTAAAGAAATAAAAATAAAAAACCAAGAATACGTTTCCATGGCAGCACAGAAAAATGGACAAATTCATCACTGATTCTAGTCAGCAAAACACTTGAAGCCATTTTCCACTGTCACTTTAATGGATAAATTCATCACTGATTCTAGTCAGCAAAACACTTGAAGCCACTTTCCACTGTCACCTTATCTATATCTATATCTATATTTAGGGGTGGTAACGATAAGGCCTTTAGGTATTATAATTGATTTGTTGATGTAAATTTAACTCGATTATTTTGACAGAGTCAAAAAAATTTGACGTAAATTTAACCTGTCAATTTTGCGAGTCTGAATTTGACATGTCAAATAGTCAACAAAAAATTAAAAAAATAAAATCTTCACTTAAACATAAGGTTTAATATTTTAAATATTTACATTTTTATTATTTAATTTTATTTAATTAATTTTTTATATCTATATAAATATTTATTTAATTATTTAAAATATATTCAGGAGTCCACAAGTTACCAACAGGTCAATCTAAAATTGACAAATTTATCTTTTTAGGGTTGCGAGTTTGATTCGGTTTTAATTCGAAACCCATTAATTTCAAATCAAATTCAAATCGAGTTTCCGAATCATGTCAAAAATTGACATCCTATCTATATCTGTATAAAAGTATGGGTTGCCCAATAGGTTTGTTGTAATTTTGATACACTTAATATGTCCCTAATTAATTGTTCAAACTAAGATTAAATTAGGACATAAATGGAATTTAATAACACTTAATGACATGTAATAATGTATTATATTGACTTTTCACATTCATAATTTTTTATTTTATTCTTTTTAGTATAACTTTTAAAATATTTTGAATTTTCAAATAAAATTTTTTTATATAAAAGTGTATTTCAAGATCTTTCTAACAATATATTGTATAATATATTAAGAAATTTATACAAGAGTTTTATGATTTTTTTAAAATTTTTGACCAAACAAAATTATAAACTTCCAATAAAAATTGATTAAAGATGAAATTAAACTTGCTAATGTTGAGATATTCTACAATTTTGCTTCAATTTTGATTTTTAAGAAATTAGATCAATATTAGAAAGTTATTATCAAAATTTTAATCAATTCATCAAATAATATCACATATCAAAACTTACATAATTTCAGACTTAATTTTAATCAAGATTTTACATCATCTATTCTATACTTATAGATTTATTTACTAATTTTAATCAAAACTTACATTTAATTTCACATAAGTTTATTTACTAATTTATTTACTATTCTATAATTTTGAGCTCACATATCAAAATTTACATAATTTCCCATTTAATTTTAATCAAAATTTAAAACATCTTCTATTCTATACCTATAGATTGATTTACTAATTTTTTACTGTATTTTTTCTATTTTACATAGTGATTAATTTAAAAAATTATAAAATTTTCAGATGAAAACTTTTAATATAAAAAGTTACTATTATATTCTTGTTGCTTAATGTATAACATTAATAGATTCCTACTTTACCCTTTATTTTTATTATTTTATACTATTTTTAGGGTTAAATTTGACAAATCAAAAATTGAAATTTAGATGTATTAAATTATAAGATAAATTAATTGAAATTGAGATAAATTTTTCTAACGCTCATCTAATTTCTTAAAATAGAAACTAAATTAAATTATAATATAATCAAAGTTAGCAAGTTAAATTATAAAATGCATTATTTATTTTTAATAAAATTGAACATGAGAGGAATTTCAACATGCATATATAATAAAAAACATTATAACATTTTTGATTTTATATCTAGGAGATGATAAGGAAAAATAAAATTGACATAATTCTACACAACCTTTTGTATGTTCTCAAATCAGTGTATATTTTGTAAATTACATGTTTATAATGATATGTACTGGCAATTGAAGTACAATCTATATGTATAAGAAAGAGTGAATTTTAAATATTTTTTCCTATAAGATATTAATATAGCTACATTGTATTTCAAAAAATTAGTTATAATTAAAATCAACAAGTAAAAATGATGAATAAAATTTTTGAAAATTAAGTATGCTTATTAAACTTTGGCCTATTATTAGTTGTAATACACTTTTTTAATTTTTAAGGAGATTTAGTTTTAATAAGTTCATTGATTTAACATTTGTTTTTTCCTACTTACACTACGAAATAAAACACTAAAATGTTCACCATTAATAAAATAGTTAACAATTAAGTAGTTCTTTTTGTCAATATTCAAAATCGATACATTTTATGAGCTTAAGATACATTATATATTACATGTACGTATCCATTGTGTGTGTGTGTATAGAGAGAGAGAGAGAGAGGGAGAGGGAGAGAGGCATTTCATATATACAAATAACAAAAATGTATGTGTTAGTTATAAGATATCCATTTTGTATTCAATTTACAAGCGTGTATTTGTAAAACATACTCTATTACTTCTTTTTTATTTAAGAAAAATACTATGTGAAATAGAAAGAGTATCAAACTTCCATTTAGTTCCTTCTATAAAATAGAAAAATTATGCCGAATGATTGGTGGTTCTATATTTTAAGTTGATAGTCATTCAAAAATTATTAAAATTTGTAATGTGTGTGTGTTTGTACATCAATATATGTGTGTGGATAGTGGAAACATGTGAAATGCATTAGTACAATTAGAATAAACTATAGAATTAAAATATTAAAGAAATTAGTTAGATATTTTAAATGTAAAATAAATTAAAGATCAATTTGCAAACTTTAAAATTTTTAAAATAATATATATTTTTTATTTTACTAAATTTTACTTTTTACATAGATAAGCTTTTTTTATGATAAATATTTAATAGGATTCAATTTAAATAGCTATCGCAGAATTAATAAAATTTATCTAGACTATCTAAAGTTAATAAAATTTCCTAAAAATGATTTACGGTAAAATTGTAGTATATCACAAAGGTAAGTTAAATTCACATAATATATATTTTATTTGTATAAAAATAATCATGTAAAAAATTTGATATACAGTACCTTTTATAAATGAAATTAAGATAAAATTTTGATAGACAATTATTTCTAGCAACTACCAATTCAAGATTGTTTTAATATACATTAGTGTCTATTCATGGTCAAAAGTCTTCGTTTTTTCTTCTTTTCCACACAACTTTTTAAATATTTTAATTTTAAAATAAAATTAATTTTGTATAAAACTAAATTTCAAGATCTTTTAAATCATATCTTATATGATATATATTAAATTTTATATGAGAAAGTTATGATTATTTAAAATTTATTGTTTTTCAGATTACGAATTTATAATAAAATGAAAAGGTTAATTAGTATGCAAATGTGTTACATTATTAAACTCACATGTAAAGTATTAAAATTACATAAAATTATTAATTATTTCAATCTGTCTATGTATTTATGCATATCTCAAAAGTTAGACAATCTTTGATACTTAATAACATATTTAAACAAAAAGTTAGAAGAATTGGTAAGATAGAATTATGATCATTTATATTTAATTGATGTGATTGCTAAAATTATATGTAAATTATTAAAATGATAAAAAATTATAAAATATTTCAATCTATTTATATATATTGATACATGTGTCAAAAGTATAATATGGAATTTTGTAAATTTCTTTGATGCCTAATATCATATTTAAAAAAAACAATTATCAAGAAGAAGAAAAATAAAAACATTTCATGAAATCAAAAGCACGAGAAAAGTTTGTTCGAATTTTGTAGTGTCTAATTTTTTAGAAAATAATATAAAATAAAAAATATATAAAGTAGAATTTTAAATCTTTATGATCATAATAAAAAATTATTAAATACTTCACACACACACACACACACACACACATATATACTTGTAGATTATAAATGTGCCAAAAGTCTGAATGACGGAAAAACATATTTCTTAAATTTCTTAGACATAGAATATAAATGCTAATATTTTAAATTTAGTTATATTTAATATTATGTTTCAAATTTAACAGTATCTTTCCTAACTCAGTATTTTATAACTATAACAAATTATGAATTTATAATAAAATAAAACAATTTTGATTGATAGGTCAATATATATATATATATATATATGCTAATCAAAATTCAACAATAAATTTTCAAAAAATATCAGTTTTGTATGTAATTAAAATACTAGACTTTGAAATATCTCTAATTTTATCACATGTGATTTTTGCAAGACTTTCTATAAGAAAATTATGATTATCTGAAAATTTATTATTAAATTGTTTTATGAATTTATGAAGAAGATAATTAATTAATAAAGGTGCTAACTCCTAATTGATAGGTTGCGTATGTGCTAATATTAATTTAATAATAAATTTTTAAAGAAAATTACTTTCATATAAAATTAGATATACGAAATTCTATATGTATGCATATGACATATAAGGACTTTTTAAGAGAAAATTAAGATCATTTAAAATGTATTGATATATGAAACTATAAATTTTATTAATTGGTAGATAATAAAAGTTGAATAAGCTCTTAAACAATTTACAAAATGCTATAATAAGATATCACTAATTATAAGAAACAATGCATATAGTGTGACAAGAATATTGAAATTTATGTTATGATAGATTAGTTTGATTAATTGATTATGTTTTAGTTGATGGGTGTGTAGTATATTTTGGTTAAATTTGTTTATAGGCATTTGATTATTAAATTGCATAATGCAAGAACTTAAGTAAAATATTTTGAAATTTATAAAATTATTGGACGAATGTTAAGGATTCAAAATATGGTAATTTAATTATCATTATGTTGAATTTTTGAATTTAAAATTTAAAATCTATTTTAATTGATAAAAAGGCAAATTTTTGTTTATAAATTATCCATCCCTTGTACTTCGAATGTAAGATTTATACAAAAAATGAAAATAATTGAATTTAATTGATAAAAGGCAAGAAAAATGTATGATTAAATGCTTTAAAATACTATAAATATAGATAAAAAAATTCAACGTGGATTTCAATATTTTTTGTAAATCACTCATTTCATATTTAATTTATAAAAAGTACTGAACTAATAATTAGTTAATTTTTTAATTAGTAATTGAGTTTTTAAAATATATTGACTCAATCACTCCTAACTCAAAATTATATCAACATTCACAACAAAAGATTAAAAATATATTTTTACATTCTTTTAAATTAATTATTTTGAATGTATGAATTTATTGATGTTTAGAAATTTCTAACTAATTTTAATATATGATTCATTGATTTTTAAAACTTAAGAAGTTTGATAAAAATATTTTAAGAGAGCCAACTCACATAAAATATACAAATATGCCAAATCAAAAAAAATTACAATTAAAGTATAAGGAGAAAATAATAAACTTCCAAAATTTTAGATGGTGGGGCCGGGTTCCACCAGGCCCCCCTCTCAACACATCGTTGTTTTTTGCAATTTTTTAACTTTCTAATTATAAAGTCATCCTATAAATTTAGAAATATTTAAAAAATGTTATACTTAAAAAAAAAATCTATAAGTTTTAGTAAGAAGAAAAATTGAAAAACTTCAGCTAATATTAGGTTGATATTTATGATAAAATTTATATACTACTTAAGATATTTATTTATTTATTTAACTTTATAGGATTTATAAAAAATTCAAATATCAATTTGTAAACAATTGATGCATGTGCAAAGTTTGAAAAAACAAAGTTGATTTACTAGCATTATAATCAATCAATAAGAATTGAAATATATATATATATATATATATAGTAACCTTGGAAATGGTTTTAAAAGAATCAAAATTTCATGTAATAGTGAGCATCCAATAAAAGTAGAATGAATAAAAAATGATTGTAAAATATTAATTTCACTAAAATGTTAAACAGTTTCTTAAATATCCAACTATATTTTAATAAAAATGAAGAAACTTAGAAAAAATACCATGATATTAGTTTAATAAAAAAGTAATTCTTTTATTTTGGAAAGTAAACAAGTGTTTCGCCTTAAAGAAAAATTTTCGGAATCTCACACTTGAAATATCTAAAAAATATCCATTTGTAATAGAAAACTGGTTTCTTAATAATTTATTTATTCTAAAATTTATCTCGTTAAAATTTACTACGAGAATAAACTCGTGCTATTTGTTTAAACTCTATAACCTCGTATATACATTTAATTAAATTTCATTTAATACTATAGATACATCTAAGTATATCTAAATATCTATCTACACGTTATATTATAGGATTAATTATAAAGATCTCCCTTACAACTTAATATAATACTAGCTATGAAATTTCAAAATCCTCTGTTTTGCATTTGCTTTGTCTACTTGTGATTAAAAAGTTTTTAATTCATTATACAAATGTATATTTATTTTTAAAATATATATAATACATTACATTCTTTATCTATTATACTACTACGGATGAAAGAAATTCTTATAAAGAATTACTCTTCTTTACCTATTTAATGAGAAAACTTATTTAATCTAAAAGATTGTAAGCCATCAAATTGTTTCTTTTAAAAGATATTAATATCCAAATGTATGATTTAGGTTTCACAGATAAAGTAAAAATAAATATTGAAAAATTAGAATCACCTAATTATTTATCAATAAGAAGTAATCACATGTCTTATCATTTTGAACAAGTTAAAGTTAAATTATAAGAATAGTAAAATTATTCGAAAAAGATTATGAGCAAATACAATATCTTTTTTGATTGTGAAATATTAGCACGGTATAAACAATGTGATTAATTAAAAAGCTCGTGATATTTTAACCAAAATGATGGATAAGGAAACTCAAGAGACATAAGCAATGAAAAATACCACCATAATACTAACTATAAAACTGTAAAATTATTATTTTTAAATTTAGAGCATTTATATATTTTTAAATATTGAATATTTGTTTTAAATTCATCTTCTAGCCATATAATTTAAATCAAAAATTCATGTGAGTGTAAATATTCTTTAAAACATGCATTTTCATCTTCATTGTATATATCTGATAATTATATTCAAGATTGAATATAAAATATTTCACAACTTGAAAGAAACTTTTTAAATTTTTATAATATTTAAGAATTTGACACAGAGTAAATGCTTCATATCCAAATTGAAGGAAAATACACCTGTGCATGCATTGCATACTTGTGATTAAAGTTTTTAATTTGTTATGTATTTGACTTGAAAATATGCCCAATTTAAATGAATTTAATGAATTATTGTCCAGATGTTTCTTTCAAAGACATTAATATTCAAAGTTATCATTTAGGATTCAAAATTGAAGCAAACATAAATATTTAAAATTAAAATTATCCAATTATTCTATCCATAAGAAACAATCACAAACCTTGTTATTCAGAACAAGTTAAAATTTAATTATAGGAGAAAGAAAATTATTCAAAAATGACAATAAACAGATAAGATATTCTTTTTTAAAGTAAAATGTGGATTAATATAATAGAAACAACATTATTAATTCAAGGGTTTATAATATTTTGTACAAAGCTATTGATAAGAAAGCATGACAGATTAAGGAAATAAAGATTACAAGGGATGAATATCTACATTATTATTAAGAAAAATTAATCTATCTAAATACACATATTTTATCTATGTAGTGGAACTTAAGTCGGAAAAGATGACCGTGGTTTGTAAAGATATAATATAAAGAAAATAATCTCAAATATACATACACGTCTAGAAAAATAAGTTTGACTTTGATTTAAAAGCATCGTGAAGCAATTTTTGAAAAGTATCAAATTTCATCAAAATAAGTTTGACTTTGATTTAAAAGCATCGTGAAGCAATTTTTGAAAAGTATCAAATTTCATCACGAGAAAATAATAATGTATGGAAATTCAAAAACTTCATCCATTCTCATATATAATGAAAAGAAGTTGAAAATCTATAATTTAAAATTTTCTATGACATTTTTGATGCAAATAGAGTTTTTCTTCTTTTCGTGTGTTGTATTTCTTTGACTGAAACTTTGAAGTTTTCTTTTTTCTTTTTTTTTTTAAAAGTAAAGTATATTTATTTATAACAAGCACATGGTATAAGAGTTAAACAACAACATAAATACAGTTGAAACAATCTATTTTCAAATGAAAACGTATGATTTAGCTTATATGTGTTCTTGGTACACCAAATGAACTTTGTTAGACTAAGATGTATTATTATTATTTTTGAATTAGTTAATTTTTTCAAATAACCTTATGCAATTAGATTCAATTTATCTTACCGCTAAAATAAAAAACGTTCTCAATCATGGTTGCTCTAAAATAAATATAATCATGCTATAGATGGAAAATAAATATATTATCCTAATACAAGATTTATTTATTTTATTTGTGCAAAGAAAAATTAATAAACTAATTATTTTTTAGATTGGACATTTTTTCTTCACATTTTACATAAATTTGTATTTTGAAAAATCACAAAAAAAATTAAATTATTAAATTAATAAAGTAAATTTATACACATCACCCACATGGTCTTTACTAGTAACAACTAAAAATTCTCACATCAATTGACGTGCCCATACTCACAGCCAGACATCAATTCATCACAATGAACTTCTGATTCCCATCATAGGCATTATCAAAATGACAAGGCAGGCCAACATGCTCTGAGTCTCGGACATGTTCCTTGGATCACAACTCAGAATGGATGCCCTGTGGGCTCTATCCCTTGGCATGGGAAGTGATTGAGAAACCTCCTGGAATATGATTCCGGGGAACATATTCATCACCCCACAACCAAATGCCAAAATATTTACTCAATGCAAGAGGAAGGGATTCCAGAAATAAAGGCAGATCCAGATTCTTGATTCTTCAATCCAGGCACATCTTCACACTAACACTTGGCCAAGACAGGTTATGCATATAAGCATATTCTTACTTGTATCTCAACAGGAGAATCAAGAAAGGGAAGCAAAACTAAGTGCCCTGATGAACCAAATTCCATCCAAATTAAGCATCTGTTCTGCCACATGACATCTTAAATCACATTTTTACAACATATCCCACCGCCACGTTTCCAGAGGCTAACTTCAAAAGTAATAGACATCCAGAAGAGCATATTATTGCTTGATGAGCTATTTTAACTCAAGAGAATGGTCAGCTATGATCTACATTGCCAGTCATGTGACAGTTTAGATGAAACTTAACCTATTCGACTACTGAAAAGAATAGCAGCTAGGATTAAGAGGGCCTCAGTTCATGGACCATGAGTAGGTCTGAAACAAAAGCATCCGCCAGCCTGATCGTCTGGTATCATTCCACCGCCCTTGCTGGTATCCAGTGCTTCTAACAACTTTACGACCTCATCCATCTCTGGGCGGCTCTCTGGTTTTGCATACCAACACTTGCGCATAATGCTTCCAAATGCATTTGGGCAGCATCTAGGAATTTCTGGTCTCAAATTCTGGTGAAAAAGGAACATATGTGTTAAAAGGTAAAATCGTCATCAATGCTTTACCATTTCAGCACCCAACTGAAACAGAAACTAATAGCACATGGAATTCATCTTATCCATCCCTTGTACTTCAAATGGAGACTCCTATATGACTTTTTTTTTCTTACAATAAAAGGAAACTGCAACAAACAATAATCAGGAGCTTGCCAGAACAGATTCAATGGTCAAATCAGAATATGTAGTTTATCTTTGAAATCCTAAAACAAAAGCAAGAAAGCTATTCCAAATGAAATGAACCGAACAGGGTTGAAAATGATTCATGGAGAAGGCAGACCTGTTGAACCACAGCAGCAGACACCTCGGCAAAGCTGAGATCAGGATAAGGCATATCGCAGCAGTATATTTCCCACAAGCATATGCCAAAACTGTATACATCACATTTCCTATTGTATGGCTTGCCGTCCAGGACCTAAAATTTCAAGCCATTAGTTTTCATTGGCCAGTTGGTTAATATAAAGAAATAAACCTTGAGTCAATAAGGATATGGGTTTAAATGAAACAGCTAATAATTAAGTCGGAAAACAAATATAATGCACCTCTGGTGCCATGTAACCAAGAGTGCCAGTATTTCCAGTCATATCCCTTGGATTCTGAGCTTCAATTCGAGCAACACCAAAATCGGCAATTTTCAGAGTTCTACCAGCGTTTAGCAGCATATTCTCTGTCTTGACATCACGGTGTACAATTTTCTTTGAATGAAGGTAACTCAAACTGCAGAATCAGGAAGGAAAGTGAGAAGTAGAGAAGAAGGGAGAAAAACGCAATTTTTTCCTCTGTAGTTAGACCCAATTTATGAAATTGAACAATCGAAGGAAAATATATCTCACCCCCGAGCAAGATCCAAAGCAAGTTGAACAACAACCTTGTAGGCAAGTTTTTTCCGGCAATTCCTGATTAAGAATTTCTTTAATGTCCCACCTGGAATGTACTCGACAACAACACAGCATGCTCTGGATGGAAGCAAATTGCAGCTACCAGCCAAGGGTACTTCAGAAGGTATCTTAAGATTTGACGTTCCCATTGAGGCACCAACGAACTAGAAAGCAAAGAAGATTGAATTTAACTTTGATCATATTAAACTGCAATCATAATCAAGCTTATCATGTGTTAACAAAGTTCAAACCCAACAACTACTATCAAAAAGTTCGATTATAAAATACTATTATGAGCTTAAAACAATTAAAAAAACAGGCTGCATGACAGCCAAACTTCTGTCAGATAGTGTGGCAAAAAATTGCAGAACAAACTATTTTTGACAGTTGAATAAGCTTTAAAATATACCCATTCCTTAAATAGAGCCTAATATGAATGTAGAAGAATTAATTTTCACCTTTGTAACATTTGGATGGTCAAGCTTATGCCAGACTGCAACTTCTTGTCTAAAAGATGCCCGAAGAGCAGCGCTTTCAGAATCAGTGGCAATTCCATCTTCACCCCAGTCCAACACCTTCACTACATAGTTGAAAAGTTCTATAGTTGTTAAGTATTGTAGTTAAATATTTAAATGACTTTTTTCCATTACAGCAGAACCACAAAATTCAGCTAGAATCCGATGTTACTGTTATACACATAACTACACTTAAGTTCATCAATTTTTTTGAAAATTGACTCATGGTTCGCGTACAGGCCAGACCAAGAACACCAGAACAACAAAATTAGCATTCTGTGATACAGAGCTCCCGCACAATTAAACATGCAGAAGTTTATCCATCTCGCCCATAGTTGATTCACTCGTACACAAGGGCAAGAACACAAACTCGCTTCCCATGAAATAGAAGAGCACACATCTCATAGAAGAAATTACTTCATAAAAAGTATAAAGCTCCAATACATGGTTTGCAAAGTAAGTAAAGGCATCCTATGCTCCTAAAAGAAAGAGCACAATCGGTTACAACGGTAAGCCACTGCAAGCTTTAAAGATGCATAAAGGTTTTAACTTTACATATAGTTAAGAATTTAAGAAGCACTATAAAACATACTGATTGTTACCACAACAAAGGGGGGGAAAGGAAGAAAAGAAAAAAGGCCCTGCAGAACCAAGAAACAACTGAAAATTCCCTTCACAAAATAAACAGGATTAGAGGACAAGAATGTTGGAATCTCACCAGCAACATCTTGGCAATCATAAACGCCTTTATAAACTGTACCATACGTCCCATGAGCTATAACATTTTTAATATCAAGCTTAGTCAAATCGATTTCCCATTCTTCGGGCTTTTTATGGGATTCAGTATCTCTAGACCAAGCCCGGCTCAGATGCTTCTCCAGCTGTACATCCCAAGCCTTGAAATCAATCTTATCAGCCCTCAAGAACATGGTGCTCTCTCTATCATCGCCTAAACTGCCCACATCCTTTGCCTTCATTTCCAAGGCCCCTTCTTCTAATTTCTGGGCTGTCCCATCAGCGCCTCCCTCGTTCGCATTCTTGAAATCCATTCTCTTGGGCTCAGACGAAAACAAAGCTTAAACAACGAAATCAGAAGCGAACACAAGAAAAAAAGGAATACACCAACGAACGGCGTCAGCCCATTTGATATACACAAGTCTTCCAAGAAAGAAAGAAGAGGGAAGATGGATAAATATAGAAGCAACCACCCTTCAAAACGATGAGAAAGTTAAAATACTAATCACAGCAAAGGGCGTGAAGAAGAAGATGAATGGGTGCCAGAAATACAGGGAGAAAAAGACAGAGAGGGAGAGAGAGAGTGGCAACCAGCGAAGTTGGAACTGGGAATGACATCTCATTCGAAAGAGACGTAAAGGTTGCACAAGATCGAGGCTTTGCGAGGCCGCCACGAACACCAATTCTGACCCGTGTGCTAGTTGACGAGATCTACCAAATTACTTCGCCGCAGTAATATGCAATCTGACCTGCGATACCGGAAGAAAATAACGTATTACTGTATGGAAAGCATACATTTAACTGTAATTTGGCCATTGAAGTTAAAAACCGAAATACCTTATTTATTTCTGACATTTCTTCTCTGTTCTTTATATTTACTTGTTCTATCATTTTTTATATTATTATTTTATTATTAATTTTTTCTTTAAATTATGTGATTTTTTACGAATCATAAATTATAAAATAAAATGCATGCACTATGAAATGTAATGGAATAGATTAGATAGTAGACGCATTAATTTTAAAATATTTATAAAACAAAACTATAATTTTTGTATGTGTACATATTAAATTATATTTTAAATTTTAGATGCACGTGTATCGAGTACACAAAGTTGCTTAGTAATAATATATTGAAGGACCTCGCTGTGAGAATAATATTATTAGACAACCATTTTAACGTCGCAAAATCCCTCTAAAAAATTAATAATAAATAAAATAAGTAAATAAAAATTAACCTTTAAGAAACACTATTAAAAGAGTGATTGGGTGAAAGTGCTATTTTAAGGGTTTATAATTTCTTTAAAAATAAATTGATTATTTTTAATTTATTTTTAAATATCTTATAAATTATTTTATTTTATATATTATAGTTATATTTTATTGATAGTATTTAAGTTAATTTTTTTATTATTATTGCACAAAAAATTATACTCAATTATAATAATAAATTTTAATAAAATCTTATAAAATAATATCATCAAACACTTTTAAATTTATTTTTAAAACAGAAGCTAAGAATTTATGGACTCTTAAAGTCATGTAACCTTATAAACTCTTCAAAATCCAAACAGCTCCAAAGAGCTAACTCTCACATATTGGTTTTACATGGTAAGGTTCGAGCAACAGCTCTGGTCGTTGGAGTTCCTTTTGGCTTTCACAGTGATGTTTAAGTTCAACATGACAGACTAATAAATGGATTATCACAATATAATATGGCTTTGGTGACATACACAGAAAGCATTTGGAAATGAAAAGGAGACTCGTGTGTTAACAAAGAGCTGCGTGTGGGCAAAGACGAAAGAGATGTCTCGTTGTCTGTGACGTCGTCCAACGGAATCAAAAACATAACACATTTCTATTCTCTTTCAGTGGTTGTGCTGTGTTGTCATTTCCGTCTTAGGGACGTACCCTTGAGTTTATTCTGAATGCATCGACTAAGCAAAACAAGTGACAGTCGTAATAAAACACAAAGAGGTATAAAAATATTACATCATATATATCCTCAAAAATGTGCATCGGCTTTTGTCCTCATACAGAAAGGTTTGGAATTCAATGCCAAAAGCAAGAGAATTCCTGTGTTTCTCTTCATTAATCGCAGCGTAATGCTTTGGCACAAGGTTTTGTTGACTGCATCAGCTGCACTTAGGGAAAGTTCTTGAGGAGAATGATTTTTTAACAATTGGAGTAAGAGGTTGTTCGACTAAGTTTATTTTGAAGGGTTTATAAAATTATATAATTTATTTAAAATTTATAAGTTCACATGTCTTATTTTAAAAATAAGTTAAAAAATGTTTAATAAAATTTTATTGAAATTTATAATTATAATTAATCATAATTTTTTTATAATAATAATAACTTAAATATTATTAATACAATGTAATTTAATGATATTTATATTGTTTTTAATATATAAGATAAAGTAACTTATAAGATATTTAAACTAAGATGGAAAAAATTAATTTAATTTTAAAGAGTTTATAAATTACAAATAATTTTTTTTTTCAATATATATCTTTTTTATCAAAAAAAATTACTAGATACTTATTTAAAACTTAGAAACTTTTAAACATTTCATAAGACATTCTTAAAAACTTATAAACTCAGCAGACACTCTCTAAATTCGCAACAAAGTAGTACGACAGGGAGACCTCGAATTTTGTGATAATCTTATATTTTGGGTTGCTTTAGATTTGGACTCATGGCTCGCTACTTTGTTAATTAAAAGGAAAACTACCCTATCTTGGCATATCTTACATGTATGGCAATAATGCACTATTATACCCAACAAGTTGGATGATAGTGGTGAGATCTTTGTACTTTATGAATTATGCTGCTGAATTTTGAAGTTTTTTGAGTGGTTATGTTGGGGATTTATTTGAG
Organism: Avicennia marina; assembly: GCA_019155195.1. NCBI lineage: Eukaryota > Viridiplantae > Streptophyta > Magnoliopsida > Lamiales > Acanthaceae > Avicennia > Avicennia marina. Next base: position 12,052,138 of record CM032769.1, on the reverse strand, counting down.
GAAAAAAGAAAGAGGTGATTTTTACAATAGATTAGATTGGAATAATTATAATTAGTTCACAAATACGTGTTGCTCAATTAAGGGAGGTGATGACTTCCTATGATAAAGTTATAATGGCCATGTTTCGGAAAGGGGCTTTGTTGCAAAATGACTTTTTTGTGAGAGTTATATTATAATGGATATAATGTTTAGAAATACAATTTCAATGAAATTATTTGTATTATTTATTTAAATTTTTGCATTATATAAGAATAATGTTTAATTTGGATAGTGTGTGTATATATATATATATATATATGTTTGTGTGTGTGTGTTTAATGCTTTGGTGCAACGCTTCTCTTCGTTGTTCTATATGTAATTTAATTGTAAATAAATATAACAATTAAAAAAAGTTATATACATACATAAGATAGAAAAAAATTAAACTTAAATTTAAATAATTTTTTTTATTAAATAGCATATTTAATTACGTAAAGTTTAGAACAAATTTCGAAACATAATATGTTAATCTACATGAGCACTGTGTCGGCAAGCGAACAGAGTATGTTTAAGTCTATGATAATGACCGAAGTCTTCACTTCCTGTTAAAAGGTCGTGTGGATCGAATCACTGTAAGCACAATATTAGTGGACTACACTTGTGAAGATAGCGTGCTTCGATTTGTGGTGGTGGAAGAAGCCAAAGCAATCAAACTACTGGATCAAGAATTTATAATTAGGGCAAAAAAAAAAAAAAAATGAAGGGAAATAAATGTTCGTTTAACGACTGACTACTTGTGCTGGTTCCATAAAGTTGCAATTGTCCTGTAAATAATACTACACTTACTGAAAAAATATTAAGTATTTAAAATTGCGACAAATACTGTCATATTGAACAATCGAATTTTTTTTCGAGTGTGGCACTTGGAGACTCGCAATGGGTAGCCCCCGCCACCATCACATGGCACCCACTAGGCAAAGTCCAGGAACACTTCACCTCATCCACAACTTGGAAGGCTGCAATGACCAAACACTGCTTCTTGCAGTCAGCGTCTTCGGACCAAATCTGTGGGGTCAAGAGCATTCAAATGAATGGTGACGATACAAACAGGGAAGATCAATGAATTTGGCGAACAAAAGAATCATCATGATCATGGAGATCAACGCAAAAATTTGAGAGGAATTTAAAAGAAGGTGAAAGCAGTACAAATTTTGCTGCATTTTTTCACGTCATCCGCAGTTTCCTGTTTCATTACATCTAACAGGATTCTAATGCAGTGGCGCCCACCAAGAGATCCATGGCCTCTTCCATAATTTACACTATCCTGTTCGAGAATAATTATAATCGAGATCTAATAAAAACAATCCTAATTAGCTATCCCATTTAATATTTTATTTGAGAGACACTTTTGTTCTTCAATTTGATTATCAATAACATTTTTTATATATAATTTTGTGATATTAATAAGCGGTGAAAAGAATTAAATATAATTTTGAAATAATTTAATTTTTTTGGATAAATATCAAATAAAATTGTACTAATTATTACATGTTTATGACATTGATTTGTGTAAGACAGTGGAAGTAATAAACAAAAAATTACATAAATTTTTTAAAAAATCAAAGTAAGGGTATTTTGAAAAAATAAAAATAGTCACATTAAATAATTCAACTTAGTCAACACATCATTAAGTTATTCTATATTGTAATTTATGTTAGTAAACACAATATTAAATTTTCTTATAATTAATGTATCTTTCAAAATAATTTTTAGAACCTTAATATAAAATGAAGAGAAACGTCCCCTTCGTGGCCTGTAAAGCCAGTGAAGGTTGGGCTTCCCCAACTTTTGCCCCATCCTTACAACAACTTGAAGTACTAAACCAGGCATGTGAGCCCAGGTGAATGTGAGGATGACTCAGGAGTAGGCCTGTGATGGGATTCATCAATGTCATCAGCAAAGTCAAGTCCCTTTCTCTGTTTAAAATTACGATGACATGACGAAGTGAATGTGCCTGCTTGCATGACATGCAGATGGAACATGTGAACAGAATCCACCCACCCTCCACAGGCATAGCTTGTTGCACAACTTACAGGGGCCACTTGCTGTTAGAGGGTATTCAAAAATACTTAGTTTAATTTGACATCGTATGCTTTTCAATGTGAGTTTGAAAGGATATTTGACTTTATATTGTTTTTTAATTTATAAGTGTGAAATGTTTAGTTTTCTAGTTTACAAGATCAGAACTTATGTTGAGTAGTAATATTATTTTTGGAACTTTTTGTAATTGTAATTCAATCCCTTGTTACGAATGGAATTGCCATCAATAAAACACCGAGTTTGTTCTTTCAATCTTTTTTTCACTTACAATATTACGATGCATTAGCAACCATATGGATTTTTGCCATTATTTCTCTTTTTACGTGTATGATTTTATGTTTTTTAAAAAAAAATAAAAATGTGAGAAGTAGAGAGGCAGGGAGCTCTTGTTAATATCAAAAATCAAGAAATGTAGAAACGAAAAATAGATTGGAGGAAGGAGAGGAAGAGAGAAGTGGGTTGGATAATTTTGCAGTTTCAATTAAGTGAGTTGGTATGAAAAATGTCATAATTGTGCTTTGAGGTGTGTTAGAGGTAATTAGTATAGATGAAAATAATTGTGCTTTGAGGTGTGTTAGAGGTAATTAGTATAGATGAAAATAATTGTGAGGTGATTTCTGAATAGTAAAATTATAAATGCAGATTTTTAGAAAACTATGTCAAGTATATGATAAATAAGTCATTTTATAATTCTATTTTATGAAAGTAGAGCGATTACTTTATTATTGTTGCGCTCGAAATGAATGGATGCCGCAGATTAATTAATCCAGTCCAATTAAAACCAGACACGTGTAGGCCGAACCCCAATATTCCCCACAGTATTAAATTTATCTGGTTCAAATCTATAAGAACATTTTGGCATTAATGAATAAAATAAAGCAGGGATAGAATGAAATTAAGAAGAGAACGAGATTATTTACTATATCTTCATTTGGTATGCATTAAAATAGAATTAGGATTAAGAATAGGATAAAATTATTATTTTTTTATTCTATTTTATATTTTACAATGATAATTGAGAATAAATATAATGAATTAAAGATAAATATTTTTTTTAATAAAAAAGACATTATTTGAAAATATTTAATGAATTATTATATATTTGTTGTATGACTATATATATTTAGATATATGATAAATATTTAATATTTATACAATTATACAATATTTATATTGCATGTAAAAAATATATATTTATACACATGGTAGGCACTTGAATGAACATGTATAATTGATGTTTAATTTGTTTATTGTAAAATAAATATTTATATAGTTTTATTTTTAACTTTATATAAATTATACGGAAAATGTAAAGGTAAATATTTAATTAATATTATTATATTCGTTACCATTATAATATATATATATATATATATATATACTTGCACATATTTAGATTATATTACGTTTATTTATTAAGTATATCAACATATGCTATATTTAAAAATTATTTTATTATTGCTAAAAATTATTTTAGTATTTTTATTGGATGCATAAATATGAATATATATTTTACATATTTAGCATATATCTTAATTATATTATAAATAGAAGTAAGATAATATATATATCATTAATACATATGTATATATTTAATTTTAGGTATACTTGTGTAATATATATATATATATATATTCGCATATGAAATTTTTATATTTAATTAATTTTTTGTAATGTGTAATATTTATTGATATAAATATTTAACTTTAAAAATTAATAAAATTATTTTAATAGTATAAAATATAAGTCATTATCAACAATGCAAGAATGAGTAAACTCGTAAACGTGAAAAGGAATAGATATTCATTATTTTTAAGAATATTGATTCCTAGTAGAATGTTGATTACACAATATGTAATTATACTAATTATAGGAATAAGAATGATGTAGGAATCATTATTTCATTTCCACCTCATTTCTATATATCAATCATGTTGCAAGAAAAAAAATGTTGTGTGTACAAAATAAACTAAGGTATTCTTTCAAGAGTCAATAGGTGTATTTAAAGTCGAACCTAATTGAAACTTCAATATACTAAAATTAAATACATCGAATGTCACACAAACAGATATTTTGCTGAAGTCATTTAATAATATGGATTTGTATTCAATGCTAGAAAATTCTTCAAAACTAATTACAAAAGAAAGGGACATGACTAGGATTTTAGGCCCAGGTTTTAAAAATTATTTGACAGTCATTAAGAATTTAAAATAAACATCCAAAAAAGAATATTAAAGCACAAATACTACGGCAATTCTTGATAGTAGACGTGTAAATATTAAAAACGACAAGAAATATAAACCAGAATCAGATTTCTCTCACGACACAAAAATACAAAAAGCTAGAATATGCAACCACAGTAAAGGATTCATGCAATAGTGTTCTACACGCCATCAGATCTCCTTTCATCAGTGCACTCCAAAGAAGAAATACCCCCTCGCCTACTTTTTGCACAAGCCAATTTTCCCTAACCTTTAAAGTCACCGAAAACCAACCCCAAAATTTGGCCCATATTAAACTTCACTTCAACACCTAATCTAACGTCATCTCTTGTCTTATCCCATCCTAACAAATTGACTCTTTGCCCTCCACCAAATGCTTGAATAACAGCACAATTGTTTGAAATTTGGAATGTTGTCTACTCACCAACTTTGATTTTTCACTTGGGACTTGACCAAACAATTCTGATCTTATCCACCCTTATTCCATTACAGTTCATAGTTCATTTTCTAGGCTGGTTTGGTTTTGCCTTAAGTACACGGAAAAAATTATTAATTCCCAGCATTTGTGCTGCATAATAAAAACAAGCTCCCAAGATGTGTTGCTTAAATAATTAGAGTAAAGCAGGAGGAAATAATTAAGGCACACATGTGCGAATCATATGGTAGGACACCTTTGGTAGGCAGAGGCCAGGCAGTTGTCCCAATATGATATTAAAGTTAATCCTAATCACTTCCCTTTCTTCAGTCACTTGCATTTTATTACAATATTTATATCTTATTAAATGACAAAAGAAAAAAGAAAAAAATATGTTTAATGTCACGATAATGCCTCAAGCAAGAGAATATTCATGAAAACAAGAATTTTATTCTTAATTTTACAATCCAGTTAACTAGTCTAGAAAAAATACACACGCACGCACACACACACACACACACACACACACACACATATATAATTTGAACAGATGGGGTGTTATGGATTTTTAGAAACACGCACTCAATACGTGTGCAAGTTTTAATACAAATTATAATATTTTTTGTTTATCTTAAATAATTATAATAGAAATAATATTAATTCAAAATTTAGAGTTTATTAAAAATTTAAAAAAAAAAAGATAAAAAGAGTAAGTTGAAAGTTATCGAAAAATTATGTAAGTGAAAGAGATAGAATTATTTTAAAAGAGAATGGAGAAAAAAGTTTTAAAAAAAATAGATAAGAGTATTAAATTAATTTAATATTATACAATTAAAATTATGTCTTTAGTTTTAATACAAGTTGTAGAATATAAAATAAATTAAAACAATAAAAAATTAAAAAAATATAATAAGTGAATGATATAAATAGAAAAATTAATTTATAAAGAATTAAGAGTATTCAAGCAATTTTCCATCGCGTAACCAGATATGTTACATATAATCCTATAATAATAATTGTAATTTAAGTATAAGTTTAAACCAGAGTTAGTAAATTTATGTGTTCATCAGACTCTTCACTCACCAACTGTCCCAGTGCAATAACTCCACAGGGTCAACAACCCCACATTATATAATGACTTCTTTTTTATTGAATAAGAAAAAGGGTCTATGTCAACGTATGGTCCACTGCAATAACGCAATTATTCATTAACGTATAGACTTGAGTTTTTTCCTCTTTCATATACTGTGATTTAGGAAAATAATATACCCTATTCAACTTTGCAAACTTTAATTATGATGTGGGTTCTCTTGTTATTGTTTCCTATTTTCTTTATTTCATCCGAGTTTCTCATTTTCCTTTTTGTTCTTAGAACTTGTTATTTCTCTATTCTTCTGATCAACTCATACATATATACCAGCAGCCTGATTAATTTCCCGAGTGAGCGCCATCATAGTCATGCAATTTTCATGTGACCGCCGTAATGGCTCTATGACTGCCGCCTGATCTATTACTTTAGTCGTCTAACCTATATTTTGTCACCTTTGTAGACTTACTGTCTATCCTATAAATCTGTCGCCCCGCCTAGTCTATGAATACTACGTCAAGCTGCTTGCTCACTAGTGTTAAATTCCACACACGTACCTTAAACAATACATGCAGTTGTGGGACCGATTAACCGTGACATGACCAAAATTTTTGAATCGGGGGTGCATAGTGAAAATAATTACACATTTGATGTGGTCGGAACGTGCGAACAAACCACCGCAGCAAAGTCAATGTGTAATTGTGTTTTGCCCGTAGTGCAACAAAATTGTAAGCCAGCAATCATTTCAGTTGCGAAAGAAAGAGAAATCATATCGATGCATGATTCGCGTGGGCCAAGACAACTTCGGCCGTTCGTTTGATGGACGGCACCGTCCAGTCCTCTTTTTCAAAAGCCTGGATTTTGTGACAGACCAAAGCATCCGTGACGAATTTACAAATATGCCCTCCCGCCAACTTTTTAAAAGCTGGATGAAATGGAATCTTCCCCTTCTTAATCATTCTTCTTTTCCCCTTAACCTTTGCCTTTGCTCCGTTAATATTATTACCAAAAGGACGGATTTGGACAGCAATATATTAGTTATAAGGCACAAAAGATTTCGGTGTTTTTGAAACTTGTTAAGGTACCTTAACAGGCCAAAAGTTGTAGAAACACTTGTTCTAATAAAGTGTAAAAAGTTACAGAATAGTTATTTTTGTCAAGTATGATGTCAATTGCATATTCTCTTGAGAAAATTTTGTCTATATCTATAAATACATATTATTTGAACTTAGGTGTTGACCAAAACAAAGCAATCTTTTTTTTTATCAAAATCTCAAATTTTGGAGTTTTGAGTTTTTTAATTTTTAAAATTATTTAATTCATTGGCGTTTAATTTTTGGTATAAATTATTCTATTGAATATACTGATTTTAACTGGAATTAAATCATCGTGGTTATAAAATAACATAAGTTAAGGCAACGTCAAAAAATTGAAATTTAAATTAATTTTTGGATTTAACTCTTTATATTTGCTGATTTCCATAAATTCATTAATGTTACGCATAATTTTATGATCAGTGATAATTTATGCGAATCAATCCAAATCGAATCCCATCCCATTAATGTGCATAGTAAATTCAAGATTTAAGCCGTTCAAGTAAATATTTTATTGGTTTTTAGATTTTGAATTGATATTAGTTTTTTTAATTTGCATATGCTGATAATTTTTTATCTTGTCCAATATTTTATATATTATAATTTTGAAATTTCTACCTGCTTTATGAAATATTTCTCCAATCAAGAAAAAGTTATTCATATGCATTTCACGTACTTGGCTGACTCAGTGAAGAAAAATGTTAGATTATGTTTGTTTTTACTTTCAGATTTAGATTTGTGTCTTTATTTCTAAAATAGTAAAAAATAAGATAGTAATTAATATAAAAATTTAAAAAGTATAATGCTTATTTTGTATTTTAAAAGAAGAAAAATAGAAAATGATTGCTTTGAAAACGATTGTACCTAAAGCTATGTTGTAATCAACGAACACGCATATAAATTTTTTAAAAGGACTCTACTATTTATTTTTGAAATAACATAGGTTTATTTTTTAGTAGTTATCGATGTTTGATTTAATTTCAAAAATGATTTTGAATTAGTTTGCTGAACGCGACAAATTATTTAAAGATCAAGTTTGAGCATTTTTTCCCATACATAAAATTTGAAATATAACTTGAATCAAAATTGATTCGTTATGAAATAATAAATCTATAATATATATTGAGAACACTGGCCACTGTTAAGTTATGCAATATTAAATTAATTCAATATCCTTGTTTCTTTATGCATTCTCTGTTTCTTTCTTCTCCTCATTTTTATTTATTTTTATTATATTTCTTCAATTTTAATTTATTATATTTTTTAAATCTGAAATTTGATTCATTTTATTTTTTCAAATTTCTTTCTTATTCTCTTATTTTGTAAACGACATAAATTTTTATATAAGAATATTGTAATTTATTTATGTAATCACCCACACGCATTGAATACCACCTTCAATCACTAATTTACACTATATTATTATTTTAAAAAAAAATTTTACTGCACAAAGTAAATTTACATAATTACCCTTGTGTTACATACTTTTACTCTTTTTACCATTTTCTTTTTTCTTTTCCTACAACTTACAATTTATATTTATATGTTTTCTCAAATTTTATCATTTTAAAATTCTTTTGATCTTTTATTATTTTTTATTTTAATTTTTTTTTACACAGAGTAAAATTATATAATTTTTTATTTTAATGTTAATTTTTTCTTTGTTAACTTTTTATTTGTGTGTTCTTTAAAAATATCTCTTTTTCATTTTAAAGTCTCTTGATATTTCTTTAGTTTATTATTTTAAATATTCTTTATACTTTTTAATATTAAATACTTTTATTTTTATTGATTAAAATATTATAATTTATAAATACATTCACACATGCATAGAGTATGCAAAATTTACTAGTTATTAAGAGTTTGAGTCAAATTTAGTTACACATTATGAATTTATAATATTACCTTTATTTAATTAATTTATACTTCTACCCTTAATTAAAATAACCAAACACACTCAAATATAATTACTTACACACCTTTACCTCTTTTCTTATTATAATTATATTATTATGAAACTAAGACTTTTAGTTACATATTGTCAAGTTAACCAGCTATTCTAAATTAATTTTAATTTTAATTTTTCTTTTTTTATCTCCTTTTTAAATTTATTGCGTTTATTTGTTTCTTTCCAATTTTGTCTATTTTTCACAAGCATTTTTATCTTTCTTTTCATTTTTTATATTTTTATATTTTTATATTTTAATTTTTTTATTATTAAAGCGTAATAATCTTATAATTTATTAATTAATTTACACACACACACACACACACACACAAAATGTGTCATTTTTATTAGTATAAATAAATATCGAGCCACTTGAGTGTGATTTCAATTTGGCTCCAGTACAAGTCACTCAATATTGCCTTGTTTAATGATTTAACTAAACAGGACACGATTTTAACTCAATAATATTTTTTTCAAACTAGACTTGAACAATACCCTTTCCCAAATCCAGCCAATTTATTATATATCTCTACGGGGAGTGTATCTTAGTCTTGAGGTGCAAATTGAGTATAAATCTGGCTTTGAATTTGATTTGGTCCAAATTAAACTTGTCACGCGATTATCAATCGTTCTCAAACTAATACACACGAAACAAAACATGTAACAATCGTAATTTATGTTGAGTTTGATTTAAATTTGTTACCCGAAAGAGGTCCACTTTGACTAGTTTCATTAAGGTTTTTTCTTTTAAGAATAATCTCATTTATCTAAAAAAATTTTCAATTAAGATTTTACTTATTATAATTTAGGCAACACGTCCAGCTATATTCATTCGTTCGTAAGGCTGGTCCATTTGCTTTAGACAACAGATTGATTAGGCTCCAGCTATATATCCTTTTATATTATATGATTATTAAAATAAGATTTTTGGATTGCATTGAATTTACACAATCATCCTCATTTTAAATCTTTTATTTATTACTCTATCTCTTCATTTTTCTTTCAATTATTTCTTTTATTTACGAATTCTATCAAATTTTATCCATTTTCAAATTATTTTGATATATTTTATTTTCTATTTTTAATATTTTTTGCACTATGCAAAATTAAGCAAATGTGTTTATTTTAAAAATTAGTATTTCTTTTAGATTTTTCTTTCTCCATGTTTTGACTTGTTATATTTCATAACTAAAGTCAATCTTTCGTAAATGATCACTGTAGATCAACTCAATAAAATTGATCGGTCATTTTTTTCTATTTTATTTGTGCTTCCTTTCAAAATTTTCCAAGTTATTTTAATATTTTTTATTGTCTATTTTAAAAATTCTTATTTTTTTTTCTAGATTTTTCTTTCTCTATGTTTTATCTTATTATATTTTATGACCAAAGACATTCTTTCATAAATGATCAATGCAGATCTTTCAGTCAATTTTTTTTCTATTTTATTTGTGTTTCCTTTCAATTTTTTTCCAAGTTATTTTAATATTTTTTATTCTCTCACTTTAAATATTTTTATACTTTTTAACTTTAAATAATTTTATCTTTTATTATACAACTTGTACTCATATATCACTATCTCATAATTTGTTACAACGTTCCCTTTCCCATTGGATAATCATCTCTTCAACCAGTCAATAAAATAAAACGAACCAACAGACAAATAAATATATGAATAAACAAGCATTAAAGCAACAATCATATTCATAATCACATAAAACGTAATCTTTGACCAAACAATTCATCTCTGGCATATACGCAATTTTTTATTTTTATTTTTTATTTTTCCCAGACCAAAGACACGAGATAATAATTCAATCATTTTTCACTCTGTCAGGCTACGTTTGGGAAAAGATTTTTGTTAAAAGATGATTGTCGTAATTTCGATGAGATGAACAGTGCCTTCAATTATAAAATTAGTTTCAAACTTTTTTTTCTCTACATACATATAATTAACTTAAAATTATATATATATATATATATATATATTTTACTAAAATCTAATTATTAAAAGAGAGAATAAAAGCAAGTGGGCACAGATTGTTGTGGTGTCTATCTTCTAGAGCCCACGAGTAAAACGTAAAGGCGAATCACGAAGACCCCAAACATAGCCTAGAAGAAACTACCCCTCCAGAATCCCGAGTACAACATCGTAATTTCCGAGATACTGCTTGACACAGTAAACAACGGGAAGGATTATATTACTGGTGTTATTCACTTATTTGTAGCACCAAATTAGAAAAGCAAACAGTAGAGAGAGAGAGAGAGAGAGAGAGAGAGAGTGGGTCGGAACGGTCGCAGAGTGACACTCAATTTCCCTTAAATTTGTCATTTTCTGGGATTTTTTTTTTGTATAATTATAATTTCAAGAACGCCAGTTCGTCGATGACTCATGCAGTCACGGAGTCACAGCGCATCGAACACAAACAAAACATACTCACACAAGTAACAGCAGCCTGCAAAATTCGTTTCCTATAGGGCGTGGGACAGAGAGAGAGAGAGAGGGGGGGAGAGACAAAGTGAAAGATCTGATAAAGCTATGGGGTGAGTTAAAAGAGAGAGACCGAAAAGCAGCACAGGTGACTTATTTTATTTTATTTTATTTTATTTTATTTTATCAGAGCATCCAATAGAGAAAATTCGGCATCCAGTTTTTCCAGTTCATTTTTCCTTTCCCTGTAAGCTATATTTGTGTTTTTTTCTTTCCATGTTTTCTTTGTTATAATCGTAACAAATTCTAGTTCCTGTATGTTTGGATGTATTTCTCTGCACAAATATACGGCATGACTGGTTGGTTGACTTGTTTCATGAATTGTTTTTTTTTAATTTTTTGATGATCATGGAGTTGAGTTGCTTCGATGATCTGATCTTCTGCTTTTCATTTGATATGAAATCAGATCTCGGGTTTCAGTTCTGTTTCTTTTCCTGACTTTTTTATTTCTGTTTTAATATGAGCATTTTATTTATTTTTATGGGGAGAGAACTGAATCTCCACTACTTTTTGTTGTCTAATCCGTGATTTAATTCCGACCAGGTAATTTTTTTGATGAATTTATCTCTTGAGGCGGCCACTATCTTTGCTGAATTATTTAAGAGTTGAGAAGAATTTCGTTAAGGTATGCAAATGATGTGATCTTAAGCCTTGTGATCTCTGAACCTTTTTCTTGCTATACAGCAGCCATAAATTCTAGGTACTATTTATTGATTTCTTTGCAATTTCTTGGCTAGGTGCGGAGACCGACAGATCCTGAGCTCGATTCTATTTGGTAATATTGAATTGAGTGCTCGGAAGTTTTTTTTGGTTGAATCAGTTACACCTGTTGTAGTTTTAGTTTTAGTTCGGTAGTTTTTTTGTTGTTGCCACTGGAAGTCTGCGAGTCATTGGCATCACATCAGAAAAGATGGCAAAATTGTCGCATACAGATTCTAGACGAATGTACTCCTGGTGGTGGGATAGCCATATTAGCCCCAAAAATTCAAAATGGCTCCAGGAAAATCTCACAGGCATGTAAACACTTTTTGCTTGACTGAAATTATGTGCTCATTATTGTGCAGATCTGTCCCTTTTTCTTTCAAGTGTATGTATGTTAGGTGAAATTTGTGTTGCTGTTCATTTTTTTTTGGTTCTGAGAAGGAAATTTTGTAGTTAGTTTTTGTGTGTTTATGATATATCAAGAATCGTCCGAGCTTATATTTACTTCAGAATCGTGCTGAATTTTGAACGCCTATATTAATGGGTGAGTCGGTTTGGACTTTTTATTTTTTAAGTAACTTTTCCAACTGCCATCAGAATTGGGACAGTGAGGAAAATTTTATCTAATTTCTTTCACAGCATCTGAGCCAATAGCTTTTTCATGCCAGTCCTGCTCTCCGGTTGAGATACACAGTTCTTGTTATTCTCTTGTATCATTTTCCTTGATGGGGCTTTTAACTTATCAGATCATCAGGGCTGCCATATTTTTCCTATATATCTAGTCACTTGGTTTTGAGAAAATTCAAACTTAAAGGCCTTTCTTTCTGGTCAAACAGTTTGTGCCCAAGCCAAGATGTAAATTTGATAAATCATGACTGAGTAGCATGTATTTTGGTGGACTCAAAATAAAAATTTCTTGCGTTGCCTATCCATTTGGAAGTGTACCCCTAGTGCTGTTTGAACATGCTTGCTGAGTTTCAAGTTCAACAAACAGATTACAGCAGAAAACTTAGCCAGGGCATTATTGAAGAAAGATAAATTGGAGTTCTCATAATCAACCACTACTGGTTTACTTGTAAAAGTCAAATTTCAACTGAGTGAACATATTTGGTGATATTTTGTTGCTATGGATAAGATTCTCATCTCTAGGAACATGTGCAAGATGGATAATATCTGAAATTGGCCTGGGATGTCTCATCTTTCGGTCTAATGCTGCTTTAACTGGTTCTTTTGTGCTGTTGTAGATATGGATGCCAAGGTCAAGGCAATGATAAAGCTCATTGAGGAAGATGCTGATTCCTTTGCAAGGAGGGCGGAGATGTATTACAAGAAACGGCCAGAGCTTATGAAAATTGTTGAGGAGTTTTATAGGGCATATCGTGCACTGGCAGAAAGATATGACCATGCAACTGGTGTTATTCGGCATGCCCACCGTACTATGTCAGAAGCTTTTCCAACTCAAGTGCCCGCAATGTTTGCTGATGATTCACCTGCAAGTTCTGCTTCTTCAGCTGATTCTAGAACTCCTGAGATGTTAACCCAGGTACGTCTGTTTAGTTAGTATCATTACATGAGAAATGCATCTCTGGCACGCCTTTAGTCTTATGCTGTCAAACAGATTGGAGAATCCACAGACGAGTCTGATTCTGTCATGAGTCGCAAGGCTATGAAACCATTCAATGATCCATTTGGGCCAGTTGAGCGTGTAAGACGGGGTCTTAATTTTGAAGAGGTGGAGGACAAAGAACAGGGAATGCATAGCAATGAGAACAACAATTTCAAGGATAAAAAATTGTCAAGATCTTACAACGAAACCGAGGAGATTCAAACATTGAAGGAGGCCCTTGCCAAACTGGAAGCTGAGAAACAAGCTGGCCTTGTTCAATACCAACAAAGTTTGGAGAAACTGTCTCAGCTTCAAGCTGAGATCTCTAAAATGAGTGAGGATTATAGAGTCCTCAGTGATCATTCAAGTAAAGCTGAAAATGAAGTTGTTGTCCTGAAGGAATCACTCACCAGATTAGAAGCCGAAAAGGACTCTACACTTCAAGACTACCAACAGTGTGTGGAAAAAATATCTCACCTACCGACAGTAATACCTACTGCTCAAGAGGATGCTCAGGTACTTAATGAAAGAGCTAATACTGCTGAAACGGAAGTGCAGTCCTTAAAAGGTGAACTGGATAAATTAGCTGTTGAAAAGGATGCAGCTCTCAATAAGTACATGCAGTCGCTGAAGACAATATCAAGCCTGGAGAATAAATTGCAACTTACTGAAGAAGATGCTAGAAGGTTGAAAGATAGAGCTGAAAAAGGAGAAAGTGAAGTTGAAATTCTCAGACAAACGATTTCAGAATTGACTGAGGAAAAAGAAGCTGCAGCTCTGCAATACCAGCAGTGCTTGGAGACGATTTCTGGTCTGGAGAGCAAACTCACATTTGCTCAAGAAGAGGCCAAGCGCCTCAATGAGGAGATAGATACTGGAGTGACCAAATTAAAAGGTGCTGAAGAACAATGTCTAATGTTAGAAAGATCAAACCGGTCTCTTCATTCTGAGTTGGAATCCTTGATGTTGAAGATGGGAACTCAAACTCAAGAGCTTACTGAGAAGCAGAAGGAACTGGGAAGACTTTGGGGTTGCATACAAGAGGAGCGATTGCGCTTTGTGGAGGCTGAAACTGCTTTTCAAACTTTGCAGCACTTGCATGCTCAAACACAGGAAGAGCTGCAGGGTGTAGCTTCTGAGCTGCAGAATAGGGCTCAACTTTTGAATGTCATGGAGACCAAAAATAATAGCTTGCAAGATGAAGTTTTAAAGGTTAAGCAGGAGAACAAACAATTTGAAGAGCTCAATGCATCTTCTGCTTTGTCAATAAAGGACATGCAAAATGAGATCTCTAGCTTAATGGAATCAAAAGGAAAACTTCAGGAGGAAGTTGAGCTTCGACTTGATGAAAGAAATGCGCTGCAGCAAGAAATATATTGCCTGAAAGAAGAATTGAATGATCTAAACAAAAAACACCATTCAATTTTGGACCAGGTGCATGCAGTGGGCTTGAACCCAGAATCCTTGGGAACATCAGTGAAGGAGTTGCAGGATGAGAATTCCAGTCTGAAAGATACTTGCCATAGGGAAAGTAGTGAAAAAGCCGCCCTTCTTGAGAAACTGAAAAATTTTGAGCAGCTTCTTGAGAAAAATTCCCTTTTGGAGACTTCCCTATCTGATTTGAGTGCTGAAGTAGAGGCTGTTAAAGGGAAGATAGAAGCATTGGAACAATCATGCCAGTCTCTTTTGGAAGAGAAATCTACTCTTTGTGATGAGAAAGCTTCTCTAGAGACACAACTATATGAAACAAAAAAGAATCTAGAAAAACTCTCGGAGACTAACACTGTTCTAGAAAATTCTGTTGCTGATGCATACCAACAACTTGAAGCTTTAAAAGTTAAATCAAAAACCCTGGAAGATTCATGCCAGTTGCTTGTAGATGAGAAGGCTGGTCTGAAAAGTGAAAATGATGGTTTAACTTCTCAGTTGGAGAACACTCATCTCAGACTGGAAGACCTTGGGAAACTTCACAGAGAATTAGAAGGAAGATGTGTAGCTCTCGAGAACGAAAATGAATCAACTCTTCGCAAAGTTGAAGAGTTGCAGATGGCTTTGGAGGTAGAGAGGCAAGAACATGCCAGTTATGTTCAGATGAGTGAAACTCGATTTGATGGCGTTGAAACTGAGATGAGTCTTCTGAAAGAAGAAGGCCAATGGAGAAAAAGAGAACTTGATCAAGTACTGGAAAATGCCATAGTTAATGAAATTGAGATATTTGTCTTACGAGTAACTGCCCAAGAGATGAAAGAATATAATTGCTCCCTGAGTATTACAAATCAGAAATTGTCAGAGAAATCCAGTTTGTCTGAAGGGAAGATCTCGTTGTTGGAGCAGAACAGTTTAAAGCAACAAGTTGAAATTAAATCTTTATCTGATCGAGCTGGAAGACTTATGGCAGGGACTTGCAAGTTACTGAAGGTTTTGAACATCGTTGAGGATTGTGCACATGAGGATGAAGCTGAACAAGACCAGTTTTATATCAACCAGCTGTTAGGTAAACTACAAAACATGAAAAATTCCCTCCACAAAGCTGAGGAAGAAAATCTGGAGCAGACTGTGGAATTATTAGTTCTTGTCATGTGGCTTGGGCAACTAAGACTGGATTCACAAATTCTTGAGGTGGAAAAGAACAAAATAGATGATGAGTTGAAAGTCCGGACTGAGCAGGTTCTAGTGTTGCAAAGTGAGTTGCGTGCATTTCTTGAGATGAATGAAGAATTAAAGTCAAAATTGAGGGAGGGAGATAGCAATAAAGTAGCACTGGTGACCCAGATTGAGGATTTGAACAGGAAGTTAAAGGATGTGCAAGGTACTTGCCAGGTTTTGGAAAGAGAGAAATTGGAAGTTTTAGAGGAGAAAGGATCCTTAATGGATGACATCCTACACTTGAAGGAAAAGAATAGTGTCCTAGAAGAGGAAAATTCTGTGTTTTGTGATAAAATTTTAGCTCTGGAGAACCTCTCCGTGATTTTCAGAAGCTTTGCTGAAGAGAAATATATGGTATTAAGAGATCTTGGGGATGATCGAAATAAACTGCATGATGTGAACGCTGCACTTATGGGAAAATTAAGCATGACCGAGGGGAGCTTGGAAGATTCAAAAATCGAGAATCTTCAACTCAAGGAAAGGCTGCAGGAGACGGAGTACGAGTTAGAAGTTGTTGCAACAGTAAGAAATCAGTTGGCCAATGAGATTGAAAATGGAAAGAAACTAATGGCTGAGATGTCTTTGCAACTTCAGGAAGCAGAAGAGAAGATAAGTCTATCAGAAAAAGAGAAATTAGAGTTAAATGAAAGTGTGGAAGGTCTGAGAATCAAGCACAATGAGGTCCAGTTGGCTCGAGGCCAACAAGAGAACCAGATTCTTAAACTCTCTGCAGATATTGATCATTTGAGCCGGGAGGGCAATTGCTTGCATGAAGCATGTCAGAAACTGGAAGTTGAGCTGCATGACTTGCAAGATGAGCATAATAAGAGAAGAGTCCAACAAGATGATTTGCATTTTGAGCTGCAAAGGAAACTAAATGATATAAATGAGTTGGAGACTCAAGCTGCATTGGCTTTTGGTCAATTACAGTATTCCATGGTCAGTCAGCTTCTTTATGAGCAGAAATTTCATGAGCTCCATGAAGCATGTGTTGGCTATATTGATCAAAATGAAGGTCTCAAACTTCAACTGGCTGCATATGGTCCTGAGATTGTTTTGTTGAAGGAATGTGTATCATCTCTTGAGAAGCACACTGATATGCGCATCAAGTTTCAAACTCCTGAAAATGAGGAATTACAGGTATTTCTTAACTCTATAAATTACATACTGCAAGTGGCTAATCTCACTTGGAGTAACTCTTCCAAGCTTGATAATGCGTTTTATGATATTATCCTGTAACAAAGAAGATCATATCTTACCAAATACTTATTGTTTAGGTTGTAAACATATTTAACTTAATAACATGCTGAATTGACATGGATGCAACACATGTTTTTCTTGTTATACAGCAGAAAGACCTGGATGTTTGTAATTTAGTTCTTATGGTTATTATTTCTAGTTAAATCACATTTTTAAGACGAGCCTGCCTTGGTAAAATAAAGTTGTGAGAGAGCAATCACAGCTCCCAGTTTTTTCATGATTAGAACTGTGTATCTGTGACATGAAATGCACACAACAGCCACAGCTTACTAAAACTCAAAGTTGTAATTATCCTTGCCGGCTTAATTCCTAAGCTCCATCCATCAGCTGTTTTATAGCGTTTGTCTATTCTCTCTCAAGCAAGACTTTTGCCTGTTCCTGAGAATGGTAAAAGCAATATTAAATTAACTGGATAGTGGTCTACTGTTTTAAGATTCTAATGAGTAAACATAAGTTCGAACTTGTAATGCAACAAATCTGTCTTAAGCAATAACCTTGTCTTGATTTGAGTATTTGATTGTTTAGAATATCTTCTCTTTCTAGTGAAAATTGGTGATTGAAAGTCTTGATGTGTATGATTAATAATTTGATGGTATGACTCCTGTGCTCATTAGATGGCATGAATGGGAGATTTTAAGTATCTGATATTCTAATTTGTTATAACATTAAATGTTGGTGATGTGTTTATTAATTTCCCTTCTTCAGTATTCCTGCTCCAGGAGAACGTCTAACAAGTGCTGGCTTTTAGACTAATCCAATTTTGTTATGTTTTTTTTTTAGGGTCCTCAAGTTACAACTGATCAACGTGAAAGCATTATAAATGAAGATGAGAAAGCCTTGAAGCCAAGCACGTTTTCTGACTTGTGTGATCTGCGGGTTAGGCTTCAAGCAATTGTCAAGGCAGCAGTCGAGATAAAGGAGCAAATGGTTCAAGAAAACATTGATCTTCATTCTAAGCTGGATGCTTCAATGAGGCAACTTGAGATGCTACAATCTGAGAGTGGGCAATATAGGAGAAATACGAGGCCAACATCTGAAATCACTGAATCAGATAATGCACTTTTGACAAAAGACATAGTACTCGATCAGATATCTGATAGCTCTTCTCATCGCTTCAGCAAAAGGGAGCCTGTTGATGTGGACAATCAAATCATTGAATCACGGGAAACTGGTGATCCAGATGGAACCGTTGTTCTTACTGTTGGAAAGTCAAAGAAAATAGTCTCTCCATCTGCCATTGACAGTACTGATTTTCCTCGTATAAAACCTAAGAAAAAACAGAAAGGTGGGGTTCTGACCTCAGACTCGTTGGTTGAGGAAGAGTTGAGTGTGGACAAGTTAGAGATCTCCAAAAGATCTATGGATTCCCTTCAAGAAGGGAACAAGAGGAAGGTCTTAGAAAGGCTTGATTCAGATGTTCAGAAATTGGCAAATCTTCAAATAACGATTCAAGACTTGAAGAGGAAACTCGAGGTTACTGAGAAAAGCAAGCGGGGCAAAGCTGTCATCGAATGTGAGGCGCTCAGGGGGCAACTTGAAGAAGCTGACGTAGCCATCATGAAGTTGTTTGACCTCAATGGAAGACTGACGAAAAGCATCGACGACGAGTCCTTTTCTGACTCAAAGACCTCGTTTGACTTAGAAGGAGATGGAAGTGAGAGGAGAAGGAGAGTATCAGAGCAAGCGCGAAGAATGTCTGAAAAAATTGGAAGGTTGCAGTTGGAGGTACAGAAGTTACAGTTTGTTTTGCTGAAACTAGACGATGAAAAGGAGGCACAAAGCAAAATGTCGGAGGCAAAAAGAAGGATCCTTCTGCGAGACTATCTCTATGGAGGAGGAAGAACAGGCCAGAGGCGCAAGAAAAGGCATTTTTGTGGATGCGTCCAGCCTTCGACCGTAGAGGAGTAAGGTTTTTGATGCCTATTTGTATTTCCGGGAACCTGTTTAATCCAGTAGTCCCTTTTCTTTCTTTGCTTAAAAGAACATTATGTATCTATATTTGCAGCAGATTACTCTTTCCTGAGTACTTGTAAATTTGGTATGTTCCTGACTCAGCATAGATGGTACTTGTGTGGTTAGAAGTTCATTTGTTGCCTAATAATGTTTGCCAAATTAGCTGTGGGATTAGTGATTGCACTTCCAACACTTGTGTTTGGTGTTGGATTTCAGACTTTTAGGCAATGAAGCAGTAAAGAGATGATTTCTTATGTGATAACTATTCGTTTATTTTTTTGAGCTTGAATCCAAAGTCCAAACATAGTCTAGCGAGACTTGAACATTATTTTATAGGCTATGATTTTGTATTGTTTTCAAAGTTGAAGCCTTGGAATTTTGACGGCATGGAGTATAAATTGTTAAAGAATTATGTCTGGCTTTGCAGGGTATGGTGCATGTTTCTTGTTTTTTTTTTTCTTTTTAAGGGATATGATAGATGCTGGATCGTCCAAAATCAAGTGAAGTTGCATACTTGTATAATTATATACATATAAAAAATACATTTTAATAATAATAATAATAGTAATAATAAATAAAATTATTATATATTTTAGAATTTCAATAACAAAATTTATTAGAGAGAGAGAGAGAGAGAGAGAGAGGAAAATGTTAAAGGCTGGCAACAGATGAGAAAAGAAAAACCAATTGCCAATAAAAAAGATGTGAGAAAGAAGTGAAAAAACGATAGAGGAGAAAGGGAGAAAAAGACAGAGAGAAGGTCCTTCATTTCATTTATATTTATGACCAAAGGTAATTATTGCCATAACCTTGGCTTGAAATAAATAGTATGAATGTTGGAAATAAGCTATAACACGTGTCATAGGTACGCTGTCAGGTGAATTTTTAACGTTACTTTTAGAAGTACGAAAATTTTCTTTGAATTTTTTATTTGTCTAAAGTATCCCTGCGTTAAGTAAATTAAATTGAAATCAATTATTAATTCTTACGAATTGTCCATACTCAATGTATCCATATCTGTATCTTTATTCTACTCCTATAATCTCGATGCTATTTAAATCTTGAGCATCAATTTCATGATCAATGTGTCATAGTTTTGGATTTACACTCAACCATTAATTTGTCTGTTGAATATATCGTTGAATTAATAAACATACTGAATATCATAAATCGAAATTGAAATACGAAATTATGTACACGGCTGTTAACAAATTTAAAAGAACATATATTTTTAAAATTTAATCTCTATAAAAAGAAGTAGGTAATAAAATATTTTAAAACAAACTTGGCAGAGTTTAATTATTTTTAAAAAATTTACAAACTTCAAAATAAAATTTTTTGAATTTATAAACTAGCTTACTGAAAAATTTATAAAACACTTCTAAATAATTTATAACATTTTAAACATCCTATACAATATCTTGAATAGATTATAAGTTTAATTGAACACCCTTTAAATGACATAAATACTCGTAGGCTATGTTTGGGAGAGGGATTTTTATTAAATGTAATATTTGGTAGAAGTTGTGTTAAAATGAGTAATATGTTTGGAGTGAAAGTTTAAATGAGATGAATTGTATAATTTATTTAAATATATATATATATATATATATAATATAATAATGATTAGATAATATGATAGTTTATAGAGAAAATTATCATAATTTAAGGTATAAATAAAAATATATGTGAATATATGTTAGATATATATATATATATATTAATTTAATTGTGAATAGATATAATGATTATAAAATAATTAGTTAATTATACATATGAGAGAAAAAAATTTAAATTTAAATAAAAATATTGTTAGATGATATGTTTGGTAGCGTGAAGTTTGATATGATATTTTACAGTTGAAAGTTAAATTCCAAACACAATCTTAATTTCATCATAGCAGTGACATCTAATTTATTCTTATTATTATTTATACAAAAAATTATAATTATTTATCTTACAAATTTTATAATATTTTACAAGGTCAATTGATTGTTTTATCCAAATACTTAGACGGTTTATTTTAAAAATAAATTTGATATCTCATGTCTCTAAAAAATTATCTTTATTATGATCTCACTCTTATCAACGATGTCTTCTTATTAATACTGCTCCCTCTCTTCCACACATTTCTTTTTACATATTGCATAATATATATTATGTATTATTCATTTTTTAAACACTATCTATTCACTATCAATATCACCTTTTATATCCCATATCTGTAAAACATTTTATCCCACTTTTTTTTCATTTATTCCAAGAATATTTGGAGCATATACCTAACCGCAACCATAAAAATTTTGATTTATTTGGACCTTGGTGTTATAAGTTTTTCAATTAAATATTTTTTAAAAAATTATCATTAAAAAATAAAATAAACATTATTCATCCACGTGTCAAGTCGAGCACCTGCAACTTGTAACCCAACAACAGGATTGATGTTATAATGCCGCAATTACTTTTCCACCGTAAAGCAGAATTCAGATAATCCAAAAAGGCCCCTAGCAAAAGATTTTATAAATACGGGATAAGGATTAATTCAAAATCATAATGCCCCAACTACTTTCCACTGAAAAGCAGAATTCTGATGACCCAAAATAGATTTTAGCACAGATTTTTTCGTAAATACTGGATATTTACGTAATCTAATTACAGCTGACAATTTTGCCGATAAAAAGGATCATTAGGCTTGTGGAGTCTCTCACCTGTGAATTCCTCAGCAAACTTGAGAGCACTCCGCAGAAATTCTTGTCTGAGAATGGCAAAATTCGAAATCTTCTGTATTCTTGCAATAGCGGCTTTAATATCAGGTGTGGCTCTGATTCCTCTTTACTTCCTCCAACTTGCACTTTTGTCTGAATTCTATGGCAGCAAAAATTCATTTGCAAGATCTCCTTTCATTATTCTTCTGCAGTGGACACGACAGCTGCTGTGGGCGAGAAGAAGGAATGCTATGAAATACATCCAGAAATACTCTGCGAAAACGGGAACTCAGACCAGTGTTCTGCCTTCTGCCAACAGAAATTTGGACCTCCCACCACCGTACAGTGTATTGAAAATGCTGGATTTGTTGGCCCTTTTTGCGTCTGCAATGCCTGCTAATTTCTGCATGATCACGCCTAGTATGTAGCTAACCAGCAGCAGCGAAAACGTAAAGACCCCAAACCCTCCAAACCCGTCGCATTAGCTAGGTTTCTACCTGTCTGTACCTTTCATTTCTCGCCAATACATGATATGCCGCAGTTTATACATTCATCTTTCTTCTCAGCAATATATGCATACGTATGTACGGGGCATGAGAATAACATAACATCAAGATCACGTGATCGCAGACATAAGAACATAGTTCATCACCAATCATGTATGTAGTTAAACAAATGAGGCTGAACTGATGTGGATATTAAAGAGTAAATACCACTCCAGATGCAAGTTAATCAAAACAAAGCAAGCGTACAAGAGAACTATTATTAATTATAATCTTGCAAATAAGAGAAACACAAATCAGTTTGCAAAGTAAAATCGATGGACAGATCATGCAGAAAAAGCCTTCTCTTTTCTGTGCAACACTTGCTTAGCCAAGTTCTCCCTACTGTTTCTGCCTTCTGGATGAACTTGCTTACAAATCTGTCCTTTATAGTCTGAGTCATGATGACTAGACAAGGCAACATCTGGGTGCAAGCTGTCTCCACAGTCAATGATGATGTTATGAAGTAAACAACAGACCAAGATAATACTCGGTAGTTTCCTTTTATCAGGTCTCCACATGACCTTGTTGAGGATTCTCCAACCACCTTTCAGTTGTGAAAATGCCTTCACAGCGGCAGATCTTGCAATTTCAAGAATTCGATTGAAATCCGACGTGGAGACAGATAATTCATCACCTTCAAAAGGAGTTATAAGCCACGGAAGGAGAGGGTAACTAGAACCACCAACTACGTATTCTCTAATCTCATCACCGTCGGACAACGTCCTGACATTTCCATTCAACCGAGCACCACTTTCACAAAGTTTGTAAAATCCAGAACACTTCAACAGCCTGGAAATGGGCATGCCCCCAGGCCAACCAGTGACAATGTCAAGAAATCGCATCTCAAAGTCAACAACACCCTGCACAAACATACTGTAATTGTTCTCTTGGTCGCACCAATCATCTGATGTTTGAACAGCAGGAAGAGTCATAACAATGTGAGTAGCATCTATTGCCGCACAGCAATTAGGCAATTCAGATAATGCTTCAAATCCAGATTTGACTCGCTCCATTTGACTTGAATTAGGCCACTTGAGATGGTGCCTCGCACGTTCCTCCATGGCCTCAATAAACCTCCAAGTAACCTGGGAAACAGTTGACTGCCCGACTCCAAAGGAAGCTCCAACTGAAACTTGAGATTCACCAGAAGCCAATCTCCTTAAAGCGATAGCAACCTGCTTCTCAACACTGAGAAGCCTTCCCTCAATATTAATGAGTCCTGAAGGAGGTCTGGAGATAAGATCTTCTCTTACAAGCGAACAGATGTACTCGAAAGTTCTCTTCGAAACCCGAAAGAAATGCTTAAAACCTTCCTCCTCATCAAGGGGAACATTTGAAACTGCAAAATAATGCAGATGCAAATTAGCCCTAAACTCAAATGGCGAGGCACATGTTTAATCAGTATCAAATAACACAATTATGCCAAAATTGAAGGCCGAGCAGTAATCTATAGACCCACTAGCTCCACTAGACTTCTCACAGTAATGCCCAGCAATAATTTTCAGTTTAAAGCTTAATTTTGAGATACCCAATGCATCCCATAATATCAAACTTAAGACTAAACAAAATAAAGTTCGAGAAACAGTGTCTTTCCACTTTGTGATCACTAATTCTTCACAGATCAAGTGGAAAGGGAAAAGTTGCAATCTTTAAGATTCAGGAAAGGGCTTCCTCGAGAAGTAAAACACGATAATCAACTAGACTAACTTGCAATGCTGCAGTTCAATTTTCTCTGAACAATGCTGCCCCTGTAGAAAATTAAGAAAGACAAACAGCCCAAAACGCAGTCGTTGCGATTCTGAGTTTTCCCAAGATTTGTAGAAACTAAAAACTACCAGACCGGAAGATTAATCGCACGATTACGGCTAAAATTTCACAACGCAATAACTAAAAGGAAACGGAGAAAGAGGTAAACCGACAGAAGGGAGACCTAGGTTAGGAGAGTTCTTCTTCCAGAATATATCCCACCATTCGCAATCAATAGCTTTGTTATCTACTGGAGCTGTTCTGTTAATCTTGCTCTTGTTTCTCTTCTTCTTCTTGCCTTTCTGAAATTTCTTCCCGTCTTTCTTGATTTTGCTGGGTTTCTTGGGAGGAGCCATGGAGCAACCCAACTGTTCCTCCGGAGTGGAGTGGAAGCAATTTCACTTTCGCTTCAGTTTTGATTGCCCTTTTTGATTGCTGCAGCGGATCACCAGTAAAGGCTAACGACGAAAATCGAAATTACTCTACAATTTTGTTTCTTTTTATTATTACTATTATCATTATCAAGTTCGGGCATTTTTAGAGATAAAATCTGAACAAACATAGCAACATATGTTTCTTACTAATATATTAAAAGTAATATAATAAATTAAAATTAAAGAAAGGGAATAAAATGAATAAAATTTAGAAGAAAAATAATAAATATATATGTAAAGAAGTTCTGTATTATATTAATTTTGCAATACCACAAACAATTTATATCCTTAAACTATGTTTACTTTGAATAAATTAACTTTTTAAATAAATTATTTTATAAAATCTAATCATACTATTTATTTATAAAAGATAAAAATTCTTGATTAATATTAAATTTGATATAAAATAATTAAAATAAAATATAATTAATTTTATTTATTAAATATGATTAAATAATTTTTTAAAATAATTCCAATAAAAGTGAATGCGCCCTTAATATATAATATAGTATAGATATTAGAATTAATTTATACAGTAGCGAAAGAGGCAGGGTACAATCATATAAAGAATAAATAATAATAATTTATAGCAATCTAAAAAATAAGAAATAAAGGAAGCAACTAAAAAAGATAAAACATAGAACAAATAAAAATTTATAAAAAAATAACAAATTAAAATTGCATGACATTCAATATTTGTGCATACATAAAATAATAGTATTTTTTTAATACCATTTATCAAAATTCATTAAATGACAAAGGAAATTTTGAAATTGGGAAAAATAAAATAAATTCAAATTACAAAGGTAAATAAAATCAATAAATATTAAGGAAGTATTGTTGAAATATATATATATATATATATATATATGTAAAGAATTAAGGGTACGTAGTGTGCAACCAGGTCAAAAAAGGCATACAACTTTAATTGTGTAAATAAATGGACAATACTTTTAAAATATATATTTCATACTTTCTATAAAATAAGAGAAAAGAGTGGAAATTTTAGGAAAAGAAATTGCTAAAAGATGTTGAATTAAAATTGATGTATAATTAATAATACTTGAGTATATAAATAAAGTAATAATACTTTTAAAATTTAAATCATCTATGGAGTTTATAAATTGATAAAAAATTACAAAATTTAAAAATTAATAAAATAAAAAATTAACAAATAGAACTATTGATAAAATTCTTACAATTGAATTTTAATTAATAATAAATTTGTATAAATATAATTTGAAATTAAATTAGATAACTTTTTATGAGTACAATCTTTAATTTAATTTTTTAATTTTTTTTTCAACTTTGAAAATTGTGAATGTCCT
The DNA here is from genome assembly GCA_019155195.1 of Avicennia marina. NCBI lineage: Eukaryota > Viridiplantae > Streptophyta > Magnoliopsida > Lamiales > Acanthaceae > Avicennia > Avicennia marina. The sequence continues at coordinate 12,025,880 of CM032769.1, read as the reverse complement.
AGCAATTTCTTGAAGCGTGAATAAATTTGATCTCTCTCAAAGTTTGGCACGGTCTAGAGGAAATGTTAAATTTTTGGTTTAATATCATGATTTTGAATCAAATAGTAAATTTAATAAATTTTACAAAAATATTTTGAATCTTATAAGGATATTTTGAATGTTATTTGAAAAAATACAATTATGATTGATGTAGCTTTTAAATTTAGACCCTTTTTCGAGTTGATTGAAACTTTAATTAATATTAATTTACGAGCTTAACATTACAAATGTAAATCAAATATTATAATTTGATATAATTCTACAAAAAAAATGCTAAAAATGTCGAAAAACTTCTTCAAATGCGAGAGAGAGCATTTTCAAACTTCTTTCAAGATTTTTTCGCTTAATGGTTTGTTGTCTAGAAGTTATGAATGCCAATCCTATTTAAAGAGATGGAGAAGACATTATGCCAAAGAGAACGCCTAGGAACGCACTGATGCACACCACAAAGTCGAACTTGTCGACCTGCCAGAGATGGACTGCTGCTTCGTAGTTGATGAGGCCAAGCATGGCAGTAATTACGATGGCGGAAAGAACCACATCTGGTGTGTAATGGAACAACGGAGTCAGCGCCAACAACGTTACCATGACGGCAAACGCCATCGCCATGTTAGAAACTGCCGTTTTGCATCCTGCGTTGAAGTTCACAGCCGATCGAGAAATGGCCCTGCAGATTCAAGTTCATTCCACGAGATCAGCTGCTCATGATCTTCTTATAGGTAAGGTTTCTTATGGACTAATTTGACATGGAATTAAGGAGGCGATTAATATATACCTGTGGTTAGGTAACAGGAAGAGCAAGAACCGGCGATGTTCATCATTCCAAAAGCAATCATCTCTTTGTTGCCATCAATTTGGTAGTTCTTGACCATGGCGAAGCTTCTGCACACTGCTATTCCTTCCTGTCCCACGCACGTACATATCAACTACCATATGTAAATTTGTGTGCATTTCATCCATCGAATAAATACATCATAAATCTAATTATTAGACCCATTAATCATGCAAATTCATATGTGTTAAGACAAAAAGCTTGACAAAAAGCTTGCTCATGGCCGAAATTAATCTTGTGACACTGACATACTGAGCTTAATGTTGTGGCAATGATCAAGACTTGACCCAATATAGAGACTTGTTAGATTGAATGCTAATTGCTGGGGTAAAAAAGGATTAATATTTACTATAGTTGAAGAGTCAAATTCAGAGGATTTTTTATTTGTGAGGAGTGGTGAAAAGGGATACGTGTGTGTGTGTGTGTAAATACTTACAGCGAGAGCAATGATGCCGGTGAAAATGCCTGTTTTGAGCACTGTTGTCAAATATCTTGAATCGAAATTGAGGTCCTTAGCTGATGGTGGATTTATCCCTTTCCTCAAGTACCCTACCTGCATAAAACTTGTGCATTACTAACTATTCCATGCAAGAACAACCAAGAATATGTTTCTCTGAACATGCTTGTCCTCTCACATTGCCAAAAATTAACCAACTCCCATTCTTAGCTTTCTTGCCTCTTAGTTACTTGAGTTTTCGTCAGGTGATGAATTGATGAGCTACTATTTTCTTCTTGGTTCTAATCAAGATGTAGATACAAGACAGAGATACTAAATAAATAATGCATACGGTAATTAAGACGCTCCATATTAGACATGGTGTATGAAATTTTCAATTATTTTACTGTGTGTGGGTGCAGGACAAGACTGCCAAATGCAGAAGAAGGAGGGTTACTGGCTAACCACTTGGACTCCATGTTTCTCAGCGTGGGTGAGATATACCAGAATACTTCCCAAAACCACTGATGTCAGTGGAGCCATTGCTGACATCCAGAACAGCCTTGGCCTCTTCTTGCTCTGCAATATGCCAATAATTCATCCAGCTAACCATGATTAATTCTTCAAGCAACCTTATAAAATTATTCCATTGATCCAGCTAACCATGATTAATTCTTCAAACAACCTTATAAAATTATTCCACTGATAACAAGGTTAAAAACTTTCAAAAAAATTGCAAGTTGGACTATCGCATGCTTTGTGAGGTTTCCTGAAAGCTAGTAAAAAGTGCCCATCAAAATGTGGACAATTTCCATTGAATTGGACAGCTTTCAGGATTTCATGGTTTGCTTAGAGAGAAACCCTTGACTAATTCGTTGGCCTGTTACTGTGTAAAGTGATTCAATGTACAGATTATAGTATACTGGAAAATCAATGAAACGGATCCTTAATTGCCGTTTGAAAGCGAAAAAGAAAATGGAATATGTGTAGAGTAATCATCTGATCAACTTACCAAGTGTTTTGAAAGCGAGAGGTAGAAAAGAAAGCAAATCCCAGCACAGCACTTTGCCAACGCCACTGCAAGTCACGTAGCCATAGTCAAAGTCAGAAAAAACAACACTTCATTTATATATATAGCATACACACACACACCCACCATCATCGACACTAACAAAGGAAAGGCGTACCTCGTGAGTTTCCGAAAAAACAGAGTGCATGACAGAGATGACGCCGGTGGAATGGGTAAAATGTTCCTGCCGTAGCATGCCTTTGAGCTGTTGAAGGGCCACGACCGTCGCCACTCCTCCCATGAACCCTACTATCGTTGCATGCGATAGAAAATCCACAATAAACCCTAGCCTGCACTCGGATGCGTGTGAAAATTTTTTCATAAGTTGTAATACTTTATTTATTGTAACAAATTATGATAAAAATAATAATAATAAAATTAAAAATATGCAAAAATGAAAAAAATTAAAAAAGCATGAATTGAATATATAAAAATATAAGATAGAAAATGTAAAGCTAAATAAAAGAGAATAGAAAAGGAAAAAAATTAAAGAGTAATTAAATAAAAGTATTGTAGTAATTTGATATAATATAATCAAAGTTATTTTTTTGACCATTCATATGTATAGTAATATAATTAGATAAAGAAATAAAAAAATAGAAAAAATAAAATTAGAAAGAGAATAAACTAAATTAAACTTGAGAGAAGTGCTAAATACACACACACACACATATAAGCAATACCAGCAGTGCTTGGAGACGATTTCTGGTCTGGAGAGCAAACTCACATTTGCTCAAGAAGAGGCCAAGCGCCTCAATGAGGAGATAGATACTGGAGTGACCAAATTAAAAGGTGCTGAAGAACAATGTCTAATGTTAGAAAGATCAAACCGGTCTCTTCACTCTGAGTTGGAATCCTTGATGTTTAAGATGGGAACTCAAACTCAAGAGCTTACTGAGAAGCAGAAGGAACTGGGAAGACTTTGGGGTTGCATACAAGAAGAGCGATTGCGCTTTGTGGAGGCTGAAACTGCTTTTCAAACTTTGCAGCATTTGCATGCTCAAACACAGGAAGAGCTGCAGGGTGTAGCTTCTGAGATGCAGAATAGGGCTCAACTTTCGAATGTCATGGAGACCAAAAATAATAGCTTGCAAGATGAAGTTTTAAAGCTTAAGCAGGAGAACAAACAACTTGAAGAGCTCAATGCATCTTCTGCTTTGTCAATAAAGGACGTGCAAAATGAGATCTCTAGCTTAATGGAATCAAAAGGAAAACTTCAGGAGGAAGTTGAGCTTCGACTTGATGAAAGAAATGCGCTGCAGCAAGAAATATATTGCCTGAAAGAAGAATTAAATGATCTAAACAAAAAACACCATTCAATTTTGAACCAGGTGCATGCAGTGGGCTTGAACCCAGTGTAGAGATATTAAATTTAATGCCCAATTAAATAAATGCCGCACGAAAAAATGATATTAAAAATATTAATTAAAATAATTTTTATTTATTTGGAAATTTAAATAAATAAAAATTTTAAAATAAATAAATAAAAAATTAATATTTTTACCGGCCAATCAAATGGTGACAAGTGACAGAATCCTACTAGAAGTCCAGGCAACAAAGATTCCAAGTAGTAGAGTTCTGCCAGAAGTCCAAGCAACAAAAACTCTAAGTAATAGAGTCCTGTCAGAAGTTTAAGCAGCGAAGATTTTAAGTAGTAAAGTCCCGCTAGAAGTGTAAGCAACAAAGACTATAAGTAGTAGAGTCCTGCTATAAGTTTAAGCAACGGAGACTTTAAATAGTAGAATCTTGTTAGAAATACAAGCAACAAAGACTCTATTGAATTGTTGGGTAGAATACAAACTCTGACGGCCAATCAAATCGCACCACGTCAGCAGCCACTCTATCTTTCCTACAACTATAAATAGGGGCCAAACCCCATAAAAAAAAAAGGAGGAGAAGAAGAAGAAGCAGCTGAATAACTCCTCAAATTCTCTTTAGAATTCCTAAGAAGTTCGCCATGTTCTTCGTCAAATCCAAAGAAGTTCGCCATGTTCTTTCTCAAACAAGAAGTTCGCCGTGTTCTTCGCCAAATCTAAAGAAGTTCGCTGTATTCTTCGCCAAATCTAAAGAAGTTCGCTGTATTCTTCGCCAAATCTAAAGAATTTCTCCATGCTTTTCCCCAAATTTAAGAAGTTCGTCTTGTTTTTCGTCAAATTTAAGAAATTCGCCGTGTTCTTCGCCAAATTTAAGAAGTTTGCCTTATTCTTCCCCAAATTCAAGAAGTTCGGAGTGTTCTTCGCAAAATCCAAGAAGTTTGCAGTGTCTATTGCCAAATTCTAGACGTTTTTTACCAAAGTTCCCAAAATTCAGTATTTGATCTAAGATCGTGGTGCTAAACTCGAAGATCAGTGTTGCTGAAAAACCGACAACACTCAAGGAAGATCAAGCACAAGCTCTTTCCTTGAAGATTGTTCAAATTTCAAGTTAAACATTTTTGAAAGACGAATCAGAAGATCAAAGCTAGAGAGTATAACCACAAAAAATTTAAGTTGATTCAAATTATTCAGTCAAACACCAAATTTTCTTATTATTCAAGAATTTTGTCCTACACCTAGAATCCTTGGGAACATCAGTGAAGGAGTTGCAGGATGAGAATTCCAGTCTGAAAGATACTTGCCATAGGGAAAGTAGTGAAAAAGCCGCCCTTCTTGAGAAACTGAAAAATTTTGAGCAGCTTCTTGAGAAAAATTCCCTTTTGGAGACTTCCCTATCTGATTTGAATGCTGAAGTAGAGGCTGTTAAAGGGAAGATAGAAGCATTGGAACAATCATGCCAGTCTCTTTTGGAAGAGAAATCTACTCTTTGTGATGAGAAAGCTTCTTTAGAGACACAACTATATGAAACAAAAAAGAATCTGGAAAAACTCTCGGAGACTAACACTGTTCTAGAAAATTCTGTTGCTGATGCATACCAACAACTTGAAGCTTTAAAAGTTAAATCAAAAACCCTGGAAGATTCATGCCAGTTGCTTGTAGATGAGAAGGCTGGTCTGAAAAGTGAAAATGATGGTTTAACTTCTCAGCTGGAGAACACTCATCTCAGACTGGAAGACCTTGGGAAACTTTACGGAGAATTAGAAGGAAGATGTGTAGCTCTCGAGAACGAAAATGAATCAACCCTTCGCAAAGTTGAAGAGTTGCAGATGGCTTCGGAGGTAGAGAGGCAAGAACATGCCAATTATGTTCAGATGAGTGAAACTCGATTCGATGGCGTTGAAACTGAGATGAGTCTTCTGAAAGAAGAAGGCCAATGGAGAAAAAGAGAACTTGATCAAGTACTGGAAAATACCATAGTTAATGAAATTGAGATATTTGTCTTACGAGTAACTGCCCAAGAGATGAAAGAATATAATTGCTCCTTGAGTATAACAAATCAGAAATTGTCAGAGAAATCCAGTTTGTCTGGAAGGAAGATCTCGTTGTTCGAGCAGAACAGTTTAAAGCAACAAGTAGAAATTAAATCTTTATCTGATCGAGCTGGAAGACTTACGGCAGGGACTTGCAAGTTACTGAAGGTTTTGAACATTGTTGAGGATTGTGCACATAAGGATGAAGCTGAACAAGACCAGTTTTATATCAATCAGCTGTTAGGTAAACTACAAGACATGAAAAATTCCCTCCACAAAGCTGAGGAAGAAAATCGGGAGCAGACTGTGAAATTATCAGTTCTTGTCATGTGGCTTGGGCAACTAAGACTGGATTCACAAATTCTTGAGGTGGAAAAGAACAAAATAGATGATGAGTTGAAAGTCCGGACTAGGCAGGTTCTAGTGTTGCAAAGTGAGTTGCGTGCATTTCTTGAGATGAATGAAGAATTAAAGTCAAAATTGAGGGAGGGAGATAGCAATAAAGTAGCACTGGTGACCCAGATTGAGGATTTGAACAGGAAGTTAAAGAATGTGCAAGGTACTTGCCAGGGTTTGGAAAGAGAGAAATTGGAAGTTTTGGAGGAGAAAGGATCCTTAATGGATGACATCCTACACTTGAAGGAAAAGAATAGTGTCCTAGAACAGGAAAATTCTGTGTTCTGTGATAAAATTTTAGCTCTCGAGAACCTCGCCGTGATTTTCAGAAGCTTTGCTGAAGAGAAATATACGGTATTAAGAGATCTTGGGGATGATCGAAATAAACTGCATGATGTGAACGCTGCACTTATGGGAAAATTAAGCAGGACCGAGGGGAGCTTGGAAGATTCAAAAATCGAGAATCTTCAACTCAAGGAAAGGCTGCAGGAGACGGAGTACGAGTTGGAAGTTGTTGCAACAGTAAGAAATCAGTTGGCCAGTGAGATTGAAAATGGAAAGAAACTAATCGCTGAGATGTCTCTGCAACTTCAGGAAGCAGAAGAGAAGATAAGTCTATCAGAAAAAGAAAAAGTAGAGTTAAATGAAAGTGTGGAAGACCTGAGAATCAAGCACAATGAGGTCCAGTTGGTTCGAGGACAACAAGAGAACCAGGTTCTTAAACTCTCTGCAGATATTGATCATTTGAGCCGGGAGGGTAATTGCTTGAGTGAAGCATGTCAGAAACTGGAAGTTGAGCTGCACGACTTGCAAGATGAGCATAATAAGAGAAGAATCCAACAAGATGATTTGCATTTTGAGCTGCGAAGGAAACTAAATGATATTAATGAGTTGGAGACTCAAGCTGCATTGGCTTTTGGTCAATTACAGTATTCCATGGTCAGTCAGCTTCTTTATGAGCAGAAATTTCATGAGCTCCATGAAGCATGTGTTGGCTATATTGATCAAAATGAAGGTCTCAAACTTCAACTGGCTGCATATGGTCCTGAGATTGTGTTGTTGAAGGAATGTGTATCATCTCTTGAGAAGCACACTGATACGCGTATCAAGTTTCAAACTCCTGAAAATGAGGAATTACAGGTATTTCTTAACTCTATAAATTATGTATTGCAAGTGGCTAATCTCACTTGGAGTAACTCTTCCAAGCTTGATAACGCGTTTTATGATATTATCCTGTAACAAAGATGATCATATCTTACCAAATACTTATTGTTTAGGTTGTAACCATATCTAACTTAATAACATGCTGAATTGACATGGATGCAACACATGTTTTTCTTGTTATACAGCAGAAAGACCTGGATGTTTGTAATTTAGTTCTTATGGTTATTATTTCTAGTTATATCACATTTTTAAGACGAGCCTGCCTTGGTAAAATAAAGTTGTGGGAGAGCAATCACAGCTCCCAGTTTTTTCATGATTAGAACTGTGTAACTGTGACATGAAATGGACACAACAGCCACAGCTTACTAAAACTCAAACTTGTAATTATCCTTGCCGGCATAATTCCTAAGCTCCATCCATCAGCTGTTTTATAGCGTTTGTCTATTCTCTCTCAAGCAAGACCTTTGCCTGTTCCTGAGAATGGTAAAAGCAATATTAAATTAACTGGATAGTGGTCTACTGTTTTAAAATTCTAATGAGTAAACATAAGTTCGGAACGTGTAATGCAACAAATCTTTCTTAAGCAATAAGCTTGTCTTGATTTGAGTATTTGATTGTTTAGAATATCTTCTCTTTCTAGTGAAAATTGGTGATTGAAAGTCTTGATGTGTATGATTAATAATTTGATGGTATGACTCCTGTGCTCATTAGATGGCATGAATGGGAGACTTTAAGTGTCTGATATTCTAATTTGTTATAACATTAAATGTTGGTGATGTGTTTAGTAATTTCCCTTCTTCAGTATTCCTGCTCCAGGAGAACGTCTAACAAGTGCTGGCTTTTAGACTAATCCAATTTTGTTATGTTTTTTTTTTAGGGTCCTCAAGTTACAACTGATCAACGTGAAAGCATCATAAGTGAAGACAAGAAAGCCTTGAAGCCAAGCACGTTTTCTGACTTGTGTGATCTGCGGGTTAGGCTTCAAGCAATTGTCAAGGCAGCAGTCGAGATAAAGGAGCAAATTGTTCAAGAAAACGTTGATCTTCATTCTAAGCTGGATGCTTCAATGAGGCAACATGAGATGCTACAATCTGAGAGTGGGCGATATAGGAGAAATACGAGGCCAACATCTGAAATCACTGAGTCAGATAATGCACTTTTGACAAAAGACATAGTACTCGATCAGATATCTGATAGCTCTTCTCATCGCTTCAGCAAAAGGGAGCCTGTTGATGTGTACAATCAAATCATTGAATCACGGGAAACTGGTGATCCAGATGGAACCGTTGTTCTTACTGTTGGAAAGTCAAAGAAAATAGTCTCTCCATCCGCCATTGACAATACTGATTTTCCTCGTATAAAACCTGAGAAAAAACAGAAAGGTGGGTTTCTGACCTCAGACTCGTTGATTGAGGAAGAGTTGAGTGTGGACAAGTTAGAGATCTCCAAAAGATCTATGGATTCCCTTCAAGAAGGGAACAATAGGAAGGTCTTAGAAAGGCTTGATTCAGATGTTCAGAAATTGGCAAATCTTCAAATAACGGTTCAAGACTTGAAGAGGAAACTCGAGGTTACTGAGAAAAGCAAGCGGGGCAAAGCTAGGCGCTCAGGGGGCAACTTGAAGAAGCTGACGTAGCCATCATGAAGTTGTTTGACCTCAATGGAAGACTGACGAAAAGCATCGACGACGGGTCCTTTTCTGACTCAAAGACCTCGTTTGACTTAGAAGGAGATGGAAGTGAGAGGAGAAGGAGAGTATCAGAGCAAGCGCGAAGAATGTCTGAAAAAATTGGAAGGTTGCAGTTGGAGGTACAGAAGTTACAGTTCGTTTTGCTGAAACTAGACGATGAAAAGGGGGCACAAAGCAAAATGTCGGAGACAAAAAGAAGGATCCTTCTGCGAGACTATCTCAATGGAGGAGGAAGAACAGGCCAGAGGCGCAAGAAAAGGCATTTTTGTGGATGCGTCCAGCCTTCGACCGTAGAGGAGTAAGGTTTTTGATGCCTATTTGTATTTCCGGGAACCTCTTTAATCCAGTAGTCCCTTTTCTTTCTTTGCCTAAAAGAACATTATGTATCTATATTTGCAGCAGATTACTCTTTCCTGAGTACTGGTAAATTTGGTGTGTTCCTGACTCAGCATAGATGGTACTTGTGTGGTTAGAAGTTCATTTGTTGCCTAATAATGTTTGCCAAATTAGCTGTGGGATTAGTGATTGCACTTTCAACACTTTGTGTTTGTTGTTGGATTTCAGACTTTTAGGCAATGAAGCAGTAAAGAGATGATTTCTTCTGTGATAACTATTCGTTTATTTTTATGACCTTGAATCCAAAGTCCAAACATGGTCTAGCGAGACTTGAACATTATTTTACAGGCTATGATTTTGTATTGTTTTCGAAGTTGAAGTCTTGGAATTTTGACGGCGTGGGGTATAAATTGTTAAGGAATTATGTCTGGCTTTGCAGGGTATGGTGCATGTTTCTTGTTTTTTTTTTTTTCTTTTTAAGGGATATGATAGATGCTGGATCGTCCAAAATCAAGTGAAGTTGCATACTTGTATAATTGTATACATATAAAAAATACATTTTAATAATAATAATAATAGTAATAATAAATAAAATTATTATATATTTTAGAATTTCAATAACAAAACAAGATTATATTAATTTATTAAAAAGAGAGAGAGAGAGAGAGAGGAAAATGTTAAAGGCAAGCAAGATGTGAAAAGAAAAACCAATAGCCCAAAAAAAAGAAGTGAGAAAGAAGTGAAAAAACGATAGAGGAGAAGGGGAGAAAGAGAGAGAGAGAGGGTACTTCACTCCATTTATATTTATGACCGAAGGTAATTATTGCAATAACCTTGGCTTGAAATAAATAGTACGAATATTGGAAATAAGCTTAACACGTGTCATAGGTACGCTGTCAGCTGGCATATTTGATTCACACACTGAGAATTGGCTTTACCATTTCCATGTCAGAATATTTTTAACGTTACTTTTAGAAGTACGAAAATTTTCTTTGAATTTTTTATTTGTCTAAAGTATCCCTGCGTTAAAGTAAATTAAATTGAAATTAATTATTAATTCTTACAAATTGTCCATACTCAATGTGTCCATATCTGTATCTTTATTCTACTCTTATAATCTTTATGCTAATTAAATCTTGAGCATCAATTTCATTATTAATGTCTTATAGTTTTGGATTTACACTCAACTATGTATTTGTCTGTTGAATATATTGTTAAATTAATAAATATATTGAATATCATAAATCGAAATTAAAATACGAAATTATGTACTAAGGCTGTTAACAAATTTAAAAGAATATATATTTTTAAAATTTTATCTCTATTTTTATTTTTATTTTTACATACTTTTAAAATATATATATATATAAAAACACATGTCAAAAAATCAAAACAAATATAACCATACTTTTTCATATAAGATTAAAATAATATTTTAAAGGGTGTCAAGGTAACTTTGTAAATTTTTTAAAGCGTTTTATATAATGTTTGAAATCTCACAAACTCCTTAAAAATATTCATTAAACTTTTAGTAAATAAACTTATACACTTTAAATATCTTATGTTTGAGATTTATCTACTTTTTAAGAAAATATATAAGCCCTCTCCTGTTTGTTTTTAAACATTTTATGAGTAACCTAATTTTATATTAAAAGAATGTTTGACAATGTTTAATTTTGAGACCTTATAAATTCTTGTGTCTTAAAAAATGTTTTTAAAATTTATAAGTTCATATATTTTATCTCAAAATAAATTAATAAAGTATTTAGATAAAAATAATAAGGTCAAATTATAGGATTTTGTTGAAATCTATAAATATAGATAATTGTAATTATAGATAATTGTAATCTCTAAGTACAATTTTGTTGAAATCAATATATGGTAAAAATTTTAATGAAGGAGTTTATAAACTCACAAAATAATATGTTTAAAACTTATGAACTCCTTAAAATAAGTTAGATTTTCACAACTTTTTTTACAAATATTTTAAATGTCACTTCATTATACATATTAAAGATAGTATGTGTGTGTGTATAAATATATATATATATATATATATGAATAATATTTAATTTTTTTTGTCATTATTATGCTAAAAAATTATAATTAACTCAAATTAAAAATTTTAACAAAAACTTATAAAATGATCTACCGAAATGCTTTACTAACGTTTTTAGAATATGATATATAATGTTATAAATTACAAAAATATCTTACAAGTTACATAAATTTACGAACTATTAAAAATAAGTTCTAAGTACAATTTCACCATTAAGCCTATATTGATACATCTATAACATATATCATGAGAGATAAATCTGACTCATAATAACAAAATTGTACTTAGAGATTACAATTATCTATATTTATAGATTTCAACAAAATCTTATAATTTGACCTTATTATTTTTATCTAAATATTTTATTAATTTATTTTGAGATAAAATATATGAACTTATTTTAAGGAGTTTAAAAGTTTTAAACATATTATTTTGTGAGTTTATAAACTCTTTCATTAAAACTTTTACTATATTATTTTGTGAGTTTTAGTAAATGGGTGTTTTAAGAAATATATTGAGAGAATAAAAGGAGTTCTCCTGCATTTTAAATAGGATAGATGATGATAATGATGGTGATCATCACCATCATCACCACCGTTACCATCATAGTAATAAAAAAATAATGTTCTTTGACCTCCTTATATATAATAAAAAGACATTGCTATGGATATTGATTTGAAATATATAGGTTGTGATTGGATATGGATTCACGTTTCATTTTATCATATTTTATGTCTCTAAACAATCATCTTTATCACGAACTTACTCTTGTCAACGACGTCTTCTTATTAATACTGTCCTCTCTCTTCTGCACATTTTTTTTTTACATAGTACATAATATATGTTATATATTATTTATTTCTAAAACACTATCTATTCACAATTAATATCACTTTTTATATCCCATATCTATAAAACATTTTATCCCACATTTTTTTCATTTATTCCAAGAATGTTTGGAGCATATACCTAACCGCAACCATAAAATTTTGGTTTATTTGGACCTTGGCGTTATAAGTATTTCAATTAAATATTTTTTTAAAAAATTATCATTAAAAAATAAAATAAATATTATTCATCCACGTGGCAAGTGGAGCACCTGGAACTTGAAACCCAATCATAATGCCGCAATTACTTTTCCACCGTAAAGCAGAATTCAGATAATCCAAAAAGGCCCCTAGCAAAAGATTTTATAAATACGGGATAAGGATTAATTCAAAATCATAATACTTTCCGCAGAATTCTGATGACCCAAAATAGATTTTAGCACAGATTTTTTCGTAAATACTGGATATTTACGTAATCTAATTACAGCTGACAATTTTGCCTATAAAAAGGATTATTTTATCTTTATCTTTTTTTTTTTTACTTTTATACATTTTTAAAAAATATATATATCTAAAAATACATGTCAAAAAGTCAAAACAAATATAACCATACTTTTTCATATAAGATTAAAATAATATTTTAGAGGGTGTCAGGTAATTTTGTAAAATTTTCAAAGCGTCTTATGTAATGTTTGAAATCTCACAAACTCCTCAAAAATGTTCATTAAACTTTTAGTAAATAAACTTATACACTTTAAATATCTTATGTTTGAGATTTATCTATATTTTAAGAAAAATATATAAGCCCTCTCCTATTTGTTTTTAAACATTCTATGAGTAACCTAATTTTATATTAAAAGAATGTTTGACAATGTTTATTTTTTAGACCTTATAAATTCTTGTACCTTAAAAAATATTTTTAAAACTTATAAGTTCATATATTTTATCTCAAAATAAATTTAGAAAGTATTTAGATAAAAATAATAAGGTCAAATTATAAGACTTTATTCAAATCTATAAATATAGATAATTGAAATTTTTTGTTTAATGATAATAAAAAAAACTAAATGCCATTAATATAATATAATTAAGGATATTTCGACATTTAAAATATATAAAAAAAAGTAGGTAATAAAATATTCTAAAACAAACTTGGTAGAGTTTACTTATTTTAAAACAATTTATAAACTTCAAAATATTATTTTTTGAACTTATAAACTAGCTTACTGAAAAATTTATAAAGCACTTTTAAAAAATTTATAAGATTTTAAAAATCTTATACAATATTTTGAACAGATTATAAGTTTAATTGAACACCCTTTAAATGATATAAATACTCGTTGGCTATGTTTGGGAGAGGGATTTTTGTTAAATGTGATATTTGATAGAAGTTGTGTTAGGATGAGTAATATGTTTGAGGTGAAAGTTTAAATGAGATTAATAGTATAATTTATTTAAATATATATAAAATACATAATAATTATTGGATAATATGATAGTTTATAAAGATAATTATCATAATTTAAAGTATAAATAAAAATAAATGTGAGTATAAGTTTGATATATATATATATATATATATATAGATTAATTTAATTGTGAATAAATGTAATGATAAGATAATTAGTTAATTATATATATGAGAAAAAGAAAATTTAAATTTAAATTTGAATAAAAATATTATTGAATGATATGTTTAGTAGTGTGAAGTTTGATATGATATTTTTGAGTTGAAAATTAAATTACAAACATAACCTTAATTTCATCATAGCAGTGACATCTAATTTATTTTTATTCTTATTTATACAAAAAATTATAATTATTTACTTTACAAATTTCATAATATTTTACAAGGTCAACTGATTGTTTTATCCAAATACTTAGACGGTTTATTTTAAAACTAAATTTGATATCTTATGAGCTCTTTTAAAAACTATATTAGTATAAATACTCAATTATTATTATTACCAGCACTATTTTATATTGAAGAATAGAGAGAAATTGTTGTAATTAAATTTGTAAAAGTGGGTGTTTTAAGAAATATATTAAGAGAATAAAAAGAGTTCTCCTGCATTTTAAATAGGATAGATGATGATAATGATGGTGATCATCACCATCGTAGTAATAGAAATAATGTTCTTTTGACCTTCTTATATATAATAAAAAGACATTGCTATCGATATTGATTTGAAATATATAGGTTGTAATTGGATATGGATTCATGTCCCATTTTGTCATGTCTCATGTCTTTGAAAAATTATTTTTATAATAACCTCACTCTTATCAACGATGTCTTCTTATTAACACCGCCCTCTCTCTTCCGCACATTTCCTTCTTTTTTTTTTACACATATTACATAATATATATTATATATTATTTATTTCTAAAACACTATCTATTCACCATCAATATCACTTTTTATATCCCATATCTGTAAAACAATATATTATCCCACATTTTTTTCATTTATTCCAAGAATGTTTGGAGCATATACCTAACCGCAACCATAAAATTTTGGTTTATTTGGACCTTGGCGTTAAAAGTATTTCAATTAAATATTTTTTAAAAAAATTATCATTAAAAAATAAAATAAATATTATTCATCCACGTGTCAAGTAGAGCACCTGGAACTTGTAACCCAACAACAGGATTGATGTAATATCATAATGCCGCAATTACTCTTCCCCCGTAAAGCAGAATTCAGATAATCCAAAAAGGCCCATGGCAAAAGATTTTATAAATACTGGATAAGGATTAATTCAAAATCATAATGCCCTGACTACTTTCCACTGAAAAGCAGAATTCTGATGACCCAAAATAGATTTTAGCACAGATTTTTTCGTAAATACTGGATATTTACGTAATCTAATTACAGCCGACAATTTTGCCTATAAAAAGGATCATTAGGCTTGTGGAGTCCCTCACCTGTGAATTCCTCAGCAAACTTGAGAGCACTCCGCAGAAATTCTTGTCTGAGAATGGCAAAATTCGAAATCTTCTGTATTCTTGCAATAGCGGCTTTAATATCAGGTGTGGCTCTGATTCCTCTTTACTTCCTCCAACTTGCACTTTTGTCTGAATTCTTTGGCAGCAAAAACTCATTTGCAAGATCTCCTTTCATTATTCCTCTGCAGTGGAGATGACAGCTGCTGTGGGTGAGAAGAAGGAATGCTATGAAATACATCCAGAAATACTCTGCGAAAACGGGAACTCAAACCAGTGTTCTGCCTTCTGCCAGAAGAAATTTGGACCTCTCACCACCGTACAGTGTATTGAAAATGCTGGATTTGTTGGCCCTTTTTGCGTCTGCAATGCCTGCTAATTTCTGCATGATCATATTTGGTATGTAGCTAACCAGCAGCAGCGAAAAAGTAAAAACCCCAAACCCTCCAAACCCGTCGCATTAGCTAGGTTTCTATCTGTCTGTACCTTTCATTTCTCACCAATACAAGATATGCTGCAGTTTATACATTCATCTTTCTTCTCAGCAACATATGAATACGTATGTACGGGGCATGAGAATAACATAACATCAAGATCACGTGATCACAGACATAAGAACATAGTTCATCACCAATCATGTATGTAGTTAAACAAATGAGGCTGAACTGATGTGGATATTAAAGAGTAAATACCACTCCAGAGCATGCAAGTTAATCAAAACAAAGCAAGCCTACGACAAGAGAACTATTATTAATTATAATCTTGTAAGTACGGGAAACACATATCAGTTTGCAAAGTAAAACAGATGGACAGATCATGCAGAAAAAGCCTTCTCTTTTCTGTGCAACACTTGCTTAGCCAAGTTCTCACTACTGTTTCTGCCTTCTGGATGAACTTGCTTACAAATCTGTCCTTTATAGTCTGAGTCATGATGACTAGACAAGGCAACATGTGGGTGCAAGCGGTCTCCACAGTCAATGAAGATGTTATGAAGTAAACAACAGACCAAGATAATACTCGGTAGTTTCCTTTTATCAGGTCTCCACATGACCTTGTTGAGGATTCTCCAACCACCTTTCAGTTGTGAAAATGCCTTCACAGCGGCAGATCTTGCAATTTCAAGAATTCGATTGAAATCCAACGTGGAGACAGATAATTCATCACCTTCAAAAGGAGTTATAAGCCATGGAAGGAGAGGGTAACTAGAACCACCGACTATGTATTCTCTAATCTCATCACCTTCAGACAGCGTCCTGACATTTCCATTCAACCGAGCACCACTTTCACAAAGTTTGTAAAATCCAGAACACTTCAATAGTCTGGAAATGGGCATGCCCCCAGGCCAACCAGTGACAATGTCAAGAAATCGCATCTCAAAGTCAACAACAACCTGCACAAACATACTGTAATTGTTCTCTTGGTCGCACCAATCATCTGATGTTTGAACAGCAGGAAGAGTCATAACAATGTGAGTAGCATCTATTGCCGCACAGCAATTAGGCAATTCAGATAATGCTTCAAATCCAGATTTGACTCGCTCCATTTGACTGGAATTAGGCCACTTGAGATGGTGCATTGCACGTTCCTCCATGGCCTCAATAAACCTCCAAGTAACCTGGGAAAACAGTTGACTGCCCGACTCCAAAGGAAGCTTCAACTGAAACTTGAGATTCACCAGAAGCCAATCTCCTTAAAGCAATAGCAACCTGCTTCTCAACACTCAGAAGCCTTCCCTCAATATTAATGAGTCCTGAAGGAGGTCTGGAGATAAGATCTTCTCTTACAAGCGAACAGATGTACTCGAAAGTTCTCTTTGAAACCCGAAAGAAATGCTTAAAACCTTCCTCCTCATCAAGGGGAACATTTGAAACTGCAAAATAATGCAGATGCAAATTAGCCCTAAACTCAAATGGCGAGGCACATGTTTAATCAGTATCAAATAACACAATTATGCCAAAATTGAAGGCCGAGCAGTAATCTATAGACCCACTAGCTCCACTAGACTTCTCACAGTAATGCCCAGCAATAATTTTCAGTTTAAAGCTTAATTTTGAGATATCCAATGCATCCCATAATATCAAACTTAAGACTAAACAAAATAAAGTTCGAGAAACAGTGTCTTTCCACATTGTGATCACTAATTCTTCACAGATCAATTTGAAGGGGAAAAGTTGCAATCTTTAAGATTCAAGAAAGGGTTTCCTCGAGCAGTAAAATACGATAATCAACTAGACTAACTTGCAATGCTGCAGTTCAATTTTCTCTGAACAATGCTGCTCCTGTAGAAAATGAAGAAAGACAAACAGCCCAAAACGCAGTCGTTGAGATTCTGAGTTTTCCAAAGATTTGTAGAAACTAAAAACTACCAGACCGGAAGATTAATCGCACAATTACGGCTAAATTTCACAACGCAATAACTAAAAGGAAACGGAGAAAGACGTAAAACGACAGAAGGGACACCTGGGTTAGGAGAGTTCTTCTTCCAGAATATATCCCACCATTCGCAATCAATAGCTTTGTTATCTACTGGAGCTGTTCTGTTAATCTTGCTCTTGTTTCTCTTCTTCTTCTTGCCTTTCTGAAATTTCTTCCCGTCTTTCTTGATTTTGCTGGGTTACTTGGGAGGAGCCATGGAGCACCCCAACTGTTCCTCCGGAGTAGAGTGGAAGCAATTTCACTTTCGCTTCAGTTTTGATGTCCCTTCTCGATAGCCGCAGCGCATCACTAGTAAAGGCTAACGACGAAAATCGAAATTACTCTACAATTTTGTTTCTTTTTATTATTACTATTATCATTATCATGTGCGGGCATTTTTAGAGATAAAATCTAAACAAACATAGCAACATATGTTTCTTATTATTATATTAAAAGTAATATAATAAATTAAAATTAAAGAAAGGGAATAAAATAAATAAAATTTGGAAGAAAAATAATGAAATATTAATTTTGCAATACCACAAACAATTTATATCCTTAAGCTATGTTTACTTTGAATAAATTAACTTTTAAATAAATTATTTTATAAAATCTAATCATACAATTTATTTATAAAAGATAAAAGTTCTTGATTAATATTAAATTTGATATAAAATAATTAAAATAAAATATAATTAATGTCATTTATATTAAATAATTTTTTAAAATAATTCCAATGAAAGTGAATGCGCCCTTAATATATAATATAGTATAGATCTTAGGATTAATTTATACAGTAGCGAAAGAGACAGGGTACAATCATATAAAGAATAAATAATAATAATTTATAGCAATGTAAAAAATAAGAAATAAAGGAAGCAACTAAAAAAGATAAAACATAGAACAAATAAAAATTTATAAAAATATAACAAATTAAAATTGAATGACATTTAATATTTGTGCATACATAAAATAATAGTATTTTTTTAATACCATTTATAAAAATTCATTAAATGATAAAGGAAATTTTGAAATTGGGAAAAATAAAATAAATTCAAATTACAAAGGTAAATAAAATAAATAAATATTAAGGAAGTATTGTTGAAATATATATATATATATATATGTGTGTGTGTGTGTGTGTGTGTGTGTGTAAAGAATTAAGGGTAAGTAGTGTGCAACCAGGTCATAAAAAACGTACAACTTTAATTGTGTAAATCAATGGACAATACTTTTAAAATTTATATTTCATACTATCTAACAAATAAGAGAAAAGAGTGGAAATTTTAGGAAAAGATATTGCTAAAAGATGTTGAATTAAAATTGATGTATAATTAATAATACTTGAGTATATAAATAAAGTAATAATAGTTTTAAAATTTAAATCATCTATGGAGTTTATAAATTGATAAAAAAATAGAAAATTTAAAATTTAATAAAATAAAAAATTAACAAATAGTACTATCGACAAAATTCTTACAATTGAATTTTTATTAATAATAAATTTGTAAAAATATAATTTGAAATTAAATCAGATAAGTTTTTATAAGTATAATTTTTAACTTAATTTTTTGATTTTTTTTTTCAACTTTGAAAATTGTGAATGTCCTAGCAATTTTTTAAAAGCGTGAATAAATTCGATCTTCTTTAAATTTTGGTACAATCAGCAGTAAATATTAAATTTTTAGTTTAACATCACAATTTTAAATTAAATAATAAAATTTAATAAATTTTGCAAAAATACTTTGAATCTTACAATAATATCCTGAATGTTGTTTGAAAAAAATACAATTATAATTGATGTAGCTTTTGGATTTTGACCCTTTTTAGACATGATTGAAACTTCAGTTAATATTAATTTACGAGTTTAATATTATAGATGTGAATCTAGTGTTATAATTTGATATAATTCTATAAAAAAAATGCTAAAAAAACGTCGAAGAACTTTTTCAAACGTGAAAGAGAGCATTTTCAAACTTCTTTTAAAATTTTTTCATTTGATGGTTTATTGTCTAAAAGTTATGAATGCCAATCTTATTTAAAAGGATGGAGAAGACATTCTATGATGTATGTATTATGATTGATATTATTTCATTTAATCGTAAAATTACAATTTGACCTGTTGAAGTATTAATATTTGACTTCTATAATTCACCTATATTTGATTCGACTTTCACTATATATGACACAAGACACATTTTGATTGATCAACTTCAAACACTTATCATAATTTGATTAGTCAGTTATATTTATATTAAAATATTTATTTATTTATTTATTAAATTTAGAAATTATATGTAATTCAATTCCTAAAATCTTCTTAAAATATAAATAAATGGTTTTTTAAATTGATATTTTTTTGAAAAAATGTCATATGCCGTTGGACTAAAAGTTTGATTGTCTACAAGAATAAATGAGTATAAAAAATAAAATAATTTTTTAATTTTTTAATATTATACAACAAAAATTAGCTAAATAGCCCTTCTCATCTACTCGTGGTCTCGGGTTCCTAAGAGAAACACCATTAATTTAAACCCTACGTATGAGACTATAAAATACGTCTCCCAGGTCCTGGCTAACTGTATGGTTTAGTAGACCCCAAACATGAGCATAGAGATTTTGCAATAATGTTTGCTTTCATTTTTTCCTTTTACTTTTCTATTTTCTATTTTTGCACTATTTCTCCCTTTTTCTTGAATTCTGTTTTCAAATTTATTATTTCTAGATATTAAGAATTGGAAGCAATCGCAAAAAGAATAAAACTCCAAAAATATATACCTATAGACAATTATATGAACCTTAAAACCGAAATTCAAAAAAAGAAAAAAAGAAAAAGAAAGAGTAAAGGCGAGGAAGAGAGAAAAAATTAAAAAGAAAAAAGAGGGAAAGAATGAGCATTTGCGGGCAAAAGATTGAGTGAGAATTTATTTTTTTCTTATAATTAAAATCATCATAATAATGTTTGCACTATGTCTGCTGCAGAATTTTGATGAAGACAAAAATTTGAAATATTTTATTTATTTTAATTCTAAGAAAAATACTAAGGAAAATATGTACAGCATTAGGGGGGAAAAACACTATATTTCTCTGTAAAAATGAGGAGAAAAAATGATTTGAACATTCTTCTCTTCTTTGAAAAATATTTATATACCTTGTTAATTTACACACATCTTCTCATTATTTCTCTCTATCCTCGATCTAATTCTTCATTTCCATTTACTACAAACCAAAATGACAGACAAAGCGTATCGCATTATGCAATGATGGAGCAATCCATCTTCTCAACTTCTCAACACGCAACTTTATATAACTCGTGCAACCTCCCTCACACGCTGTCGCTGTATCTTCTGTCTGACGCACGAGAAGTGTTTGTTGGTTTGCCACGGTGAAGCACGTAGCTGCATGCCGCAACAGCGTCTCCCACCGTCAAGAACATCCATTCCTTCCCTATTGTTTCCGCCAATGTCGACTTGTCCAGCTTCTTCATCACCTCGGCGCCTGGATTCACCAACGCTAGCTGCTCGTGCCACAGTGTACGTATTTACATGAACTTGTTCATGTCTCAAACTCGGTA
Source organism: Avicennia marina (assembly GCA_019155195.1). Classification (NCBI taxonomy): domain Eukaryota; kingdom Viridiplantae; phylum Streptophyta; class Magnoliopsida; order Lamiales; family Acanthaceae; genus Avicennia; species Avicennia marina. Next base: position 12,004,754 of record CM032769.1, on the reverse strand, counting down.
TTTTTGATCGTGAATGCATGCAGAAGAATGAAAGGTTAAGGAAATACCTGGATCTCTCTTCGGTCTACTGCCTTCTTAACCTCATCGAGCATGCTAATCCCACTTGTGTCGATGTTTCCGACGGCTGCCATTTTCGGAACACATGAGAAGTTGTTCGAGCGCATGGCACGTTCTCTAGTCCATTTTAAATTTTAACTACTCACCACTCATGTCGAGTATAACACACTGTAATCCCATCTCTCGGGATGATTTCACTCTGTCTTCTTCATCTTCAATCCATCTCCAAATTCTGAGAACAAAGAGGAGGAAATGCAACGACTTATTACATGTACATTTCCTAAACAAAATTGTCACACTGCACTGGGGCTTGCACATGGATTAATATTACCTGTCTCTTAAGTAGTTTGTGTTGGCGAAATAAATGGGACCGTCTATCTGAAGAATCAAAACTCCTGGAACGTTCTTCGCATTTTGATACTGATTAACGTTTCTGTAAACCTTGGAATGAGGAAGGTTACCGAGAACTGAAGTCCTCGGTCTTGAAACGAATAATAGTACCCTTAGAATAGACAATCCAACCTGCACATTTAGTCGTCAAAACAATAGTCAATTCTCTCCTACCCTTGAATTTTGTGAATTGGCCTAAATCATAGCCCAACACTGTCCAGACAAAGGCACGAAAATGGATAGTCCTTGAAACTTAAGTGAACTGGTCAAAAAATCCGTCAAGACCGACTAAAACTGGTGTAAACCGGTAAAACCAGACTAAAAACTGATCATGACATCGAAAACCATAAGTTAGTATATTATTAAATTGAGTTACATTTATTTTGTAAAATTAATTTAATAGTAATATATATAAATATATGCATATATATAATATTATTAATTTAAAATGACCAATTTCAAAACAATTCAACTGATATAACGAGTAACTTCATGGTCCAGTTAGTTTTTTGGTTTAATCACCAATCCAATTATAAAAATATTGTTTTTAGGTGTGTTTCTTTTCTTAAAATTTGTTTAAAAAATAATAATAATAATAATAAAATTAAAATGTACAATGGTTAAAGAATATGTTTTTAGGAGGAGGCAAAAAAATCGTAGCCAGGGATTTTTGGGATTTGTGGTGTGAAAGGAGATAGCCCAAGACCGAAGCCCACCGTTGACCTCATTTGGGGTGTGGGGCAAAATCCTCGCAGCATTGACTGACACGCTTTATTAATTTGTGTTATGCTTAAATGGATGACTTCAGGGTTTATTCTATACTCTTGATGCTTGTTTTCTTGAAAAAATGAGAATACCCAACGAAGGTTGCATTGACTAAACCACGTTAATGTCTTATGCCCTGTATTTTTATTTTTCAAGGATTTTATTTTTAATAATATTGCTATTGGCGCAACATACTTATATCTATCCATGTATACACATGCAAAAATATGTGTACGGTGAGAGTATACGTATTGTACGTACCGCCAAGACCAGGCTAATTTCAAAGTCGCCAAAGAGAACGCCTAGGAACGCACTGATGCACACCACAAAGTCGAACTTGTCGACCTGCCAGAGATGGACTGCTGCTTCGTAGTTGATGAGGCCAAGCATGGCTGTAATTATGATGGCGGACAGAACCACATCTGGTGTGTAATGGAACAACGGAGTCAGCGCCAACAACGTTACCATGACGGCAAAAGCCATCACCATGTTAGAAACTGCCGTTTTGCATCCTGCGTTGAAGTTCACGGCCGATCGAGAAAATGGTCCTGCAGATTCAAGTTCATTCCACGAGATCAGCTGCTCATGATCTTCTTATAGGTAAGGTTTCTTAAGGACTAATTTGACATGGAATTAAGGAGGCAATTAATATATACCTGTGGTTAGGTAACAGGAAGTGCAAGAACCGGCGATGTTCATCATTCCAAAAGCAATCATCTCTTTGTTGCCATCAATTTGGTAGTTCTTGACCATGGCGAAGCTTCTGCACACTGCTATTCCTTCCTGTCCCACGCACGTACATATCAACTACCATATGTAAATTTGTGTGCATTTCATCCATCGAATAAATACATCATAAATCTAATTATCAGACCCATTAATCATGCAAATTCATATGTGTTAAGACAAAAAGCTTGCTCATGGCCAAAATTAATGTTGTGGCAATGATCAAGACTTGACCCAATATAGAGACTTGTTAGATTGAATGTTAATGGCAGGGGTAAAAAAGGATTAATATTTACTATAGTTGAAGAGTCAAATTCAGAGGATTTTTTATTTGTAAGGAGTGGTGAAAAGGGATACGTGTGTGTGTGTGTAAATACTTACAGCGAGAGCAATGATGCCGGTGAAAATGCCTGTTTTGAGCACTGTTGTCAAATATCTTGAATCGAAATTGAGGTCCTTAGCTGATGGTGGATTTATCCCTTTCCTCAAGTACCCTACCTGCATAAAACTTGTGCATTACTAACTATTCCATGCAGGAACAACCAAGAGTATGTTTCTCTGAACATGCTTGTCCTCTCACATTGCCAAAAATTAACCAACTCCCATTCTTAGCTTTCTTGCCCCTTAGTTACTTGAGTTTTCGTCATGTGATGAATTGATGAGCTACTATTTTCTTCTTGGTTCCAATCAAGATGTAGATACAAGACAGAGATACTAAATAAATAATGCATATGGTAATTAAGACGCTCCATATTGGACATGGTGTATGAAATTTTCAATTATTTTACTGTGTGTGTGTGCAGGACAAGACTGCCGAATGAAGAAGAAGGAGGGTTACTGGCTAACCACTTGGACTCCATGTTTCTCAGCGTGGGTGAGATATACCAGAATACTTCCCAAAATCACTGATGTCAGTGGAGCCATTGCTGACATCCAGAACAGCGTTGGCCTCTTCTTGCTCTGCAATATGCCAATAATTCATCCAGCTAACCATGATTAATTCTTCAAACATCCTTATAAAATTATTCCATTGATAACAAGGGTAAAAACTTTCAAAAAAATTGCAAGTTGGACTATCGCATGCTTTGAGGTTTCCTGAAAGCTAGTAAAAAGTGCCCATCAAAATGTTGACAATTTTCATTGAATTAGACAGCTTTCAGGATTTCATGGTTTGCTTAGAGAGAAAACCTTGACTAATTCGTTGGCTGTTACTGTTAGAAATTAAGCTTAATTTTCTAGCATTTCTATAAAATAAATTAGTTTTGTATTGAAAATTGTTTCTTCTAGAATTTGTATGTATGAAGATTGAAATAATGTCTAAATACATAGAGTTGGTGATGTATTTAGACAATGTGTGTGTCCACATTTATGTGGTTGGTAAGTTAGGTGGGGATAGGTGAAAATGGTTAGGTGATGATTAATTTGAACCATTAGATCTTCTTAATCACCACCGTCCATTCTTGATAGAAAATAGTATAAATAGAAGAGTCTTGCAAGTCATTTGTAATTCAAGAGAAGAAGAAAGAAAATATAGAGTTGTAGAAGAGAGAGTTTTTTATAAAAGTGTTGATTGAGTTGAGAAGTAGAAAAATTCTTGAGTGTTCTCCTCTCCACTTTTCCTCTTCTAATTTTGTTCTTATAAGTTTGTTTTGTGAGCCCACCACACAACAAACTGGTATCAGAGCGAGGTTAGGATGGCCGTTGCTGGTGGAGTCCTTCCAATTCCAAAACTCACAAAAGAGAATTACGAAAAATGGAGCATCCAAATGAAGGCATTCCTTGGTGGACAAGATGTTTGGGATGCAGTAGAAGAAGAATTTTTGGTACCAGAAGATTTGGCTACTGCAAGCAAAGATGTGAAGAAGGCAGTCAAAGAGGCTAAAGTGAAAGATCAAAAGGCACTTTCACTTATCCAACTCAGTGTGGATGATTCAATTTTTGAGAAGATTGCCCAAGCAACCACTTCTAAGAGGGCATGGGATATCCTTAGAAATGCCTTTAAAGGCATTGATAAGGTGAAGAAGGTTCGACTCCAAGCCCTTCGAAGTGAATTTGAGGTTTTACAAATGAAAGACTCTGAAGAAGTGTTTGAATACATTTCTCGAGTCACTCTGGTTGCAAACCAACTTGAAAGAAATGGTGAAAAAATGCTCGATAGTCGAGTCGTGGAGAAAATACTACGATCACTTGATTCAAAATTTGATCATGTGGTTGTAGCAATTGAAGAATCTAATGATCTTGAGACCATGACCGTTGATGAGCTTACCGGCAAGCTGCAAGTCCATGAAGAGAAAATCAAAAGAAGAAATAAAGAATCAATTGAGCAAGCCCTTCAAGTGAAGATGAGCATTGGAGAAAAGAAGGACAATGCCTATTGGAATCAAGTCGCACGTGATCATGGCCGAGGACGAGGTCGTGGACGTGGTCGAGGTCGAGGCCGAGGTCGAGGCCGAGGAAGAAGTGAAAGCTATCAAGATCAAAACAAAAATTTTGAGGCAAACAAGTTTCGATTATCAAAAGATCGAGGAAGAGGTGGCTACAATCAAAGGCAAGACAAAAGGGAGGTACAATGCTACAATTGTCAAAGGTACGGACACTATTCATATGAGTGTCGAGATGAGAAAAATGAAAAGTCCTTTTATATTGAAGAAACGAATGAAGTTCAAAATACAGTCTTGCTGGCACATAAGGGACAAAATGAAGAGTCACTGCATACTTGGTACCTTGATATTGGTGCAAGTAATCACATGTGCGGTTATAGGCACATGTTTATTGAGATAGATGAATCTGTGACAGGAAGTATTACTTTTGGCGATCTTTCAAAGGCTCCTGTCAAAGGTAAAGGAAAAATTCTCATCAAACTAAAGAATGGAGACCACCAATTCATATCGAACGTGTATTATGTTCCAAGTATGAAGACTAACATTCTTAGCTTGGGACAATTGTTGGAGAAGGGATATGATATTCATTTGAAGAATCAGAGTCTCTATCTCAAAGATAACAAAGGAAATCTCTTGGCTCATGTGCCAATGACTAAGAACCGAATGTTCTTAATGAATATCAACACCAATGTGGCGAAATGCTTAAAAGCTTGCTTTGAAGAAGAGTCATGGCTATGGCACCTAAGGCTTGGACATCTCAACTTTGGAAGCTTAAAGGAGTTATCCATGAAGAAGATGGTGAGAGGGCTTCCATCAATCAATCAACCTGATCAACTATGTGAAGGTTGTCTTGTTGGAAAACAACATCGAGAAAGCTTTCCAAAAGAATCAATGTCGAGAGCCAAGCAACCATTGGAATTGATCCACAGTGATATTTGTGGACCCATTGAGCCAGAATCTTTGGGAAAAAACAGGTATTTTCTACTATTTATTGATGATTATAGTAGAAAAACATGGGTTTATTTTTTGAAACAGAAATCTGAAGCACTTTCAGCATTCAAAAAGTTCAAAGTTCTCGTAGAAAAGCAAAGTGAATTCAAAATCAAGTCAATGAGATCTGATTGTGGCGGAGAGTTCACTTCAAAAGAGTTCACAAAATTTTGTGAAGAGAATGGAATTCGGCGACCCTTGACTATCCCATACTCACCACAACAAAATGGGATAGCAGAAAGAAAGAATAGAACTATTTTAAATATAGTTCGAAGTATGTTGAAGAGTAAGAATTTGCCTAAAGAATTTTGGGCAGAGGCAGTAGACTGTGCTGTCTACTTATCAAATCGGTGTCCATCAAGAAGTGTGGAGAACAAGACGCCACAAGAAGCATGGAGTGGATACAAACCAAGTGTATCTCATTTGAAGGTGTTCGGAAGCATTGCTCATGTCCATGTCCCAGACCAACAAAGAAAGAAGATCGATGAAAGAAGTAAAATGTACATTTTCATCGGCTATGACCAACATTCCAAAGGATACAAGGTGTATGATCCTATTGGAAAGAAAGTCATAGTTAGTCGAGACGTGGTCATTGACAAGAAGAGTTCATGGGATTGGAGTTTGGAAGCCAAGGAGCAATTTACATTTTATCCAATAGAGGAGGAGAACAGTCAAACTCAAGAAGAAAATAAAGCCTACAACTTCCTCTTCATCAACTCCACAATCAAGTTCGCAATCTGAATCAAGTTCAAGATGTTCCACATCATCAGATGATGAAAATGCTATTGGACCACAAGGAACGAGGACTTGGGATGAAATCTATCAACTTAGCCAAAATCAGAACTTATTTTGTCTTTTTGCAGATTCTGAACCAATCAATTATGAAGAGGCATCAAAAGACAAAGAATGGAGAAAGGCTATGGATGAAGAAATCGAAGCTATAAAGAAGAATGACACATGGGAGGTGACCACTCTGCCAACAGGACATATGCCCATCGGTGTAAAATGGGTTTACAAAATCAAGAGGAATGCAAAAGGAGAAATAGAAAGATACAAAGCAAGGCTTGTAGTAAAAGGATACAAGCAAAGAGCTGGAATCGACTATAATGAGGTATTTGCTCCAGTAGCCCGACTTGAAACTATAAGATTCTTGATTGCATTGGCAGCTCAAATGAGGTGGAAGATTCACCAAATGGACGTAAAGTCTGCCTTTTTGAATGGATTTCTTGGAGAAGAGGTGTATATTGAACAACCTAAAGGCTATGTTGTTCGCGGGCATGAAAATAAAGTTTTTAAATTAAAGAAGGCACTTTATGGTTTGAAGCAAGCACCAAGGACGTGGAACAGCCGGATTGATCAATATCTTCAAGAAAATGGATTCAAGAAGTGCCCTCATGAACATGCTCTCTACATCAACACAAGTAAGAATGGTGATATACTAATCATTTGTCTTTATGTTGATGACTTGATATTTGCAGGAAGCAACTCCAAGATGATTGATAATTTTAAAAAGACAATGACCAAGGAGTTTGAGATGACTAACATTGGATTGATGGCTTACTACCTTGGAATTGAGGTAAAACAACAAGATGATGACATTTTTATCTCTCAAGAGAATTATGCCAAAGAAATACTAAAGAAATTCAAAATGGAAGATTGCAAGTCTATTAGCACTCCAGCAGAAGTTGGTATGAAGCTGTCAAAAGATGTTAATGGAGATCCAGTAAATTCCACCTTATTCAAAAGCTTGATTGGAAGCTTGAGGTACTTGACATGCACAAGGCCTGATATCCTTTATGCAGTTGGCCTTGTTAGTCGCTACATGGAGACTCCAACAAGTTACCACTTTCAAGTTGTAAAGAGGATACTTCGATATATCAAAGGAACCATTGAATATGGTGTGTTCTATCCTGCAACTGGAGACATGAAATTGAAGGGATACAGTGATAGTGATTGGGCTGGTGATCTTGACGATAGAAAGAGTACAAATGGATTTATATTTTATTTTGGAGACGCAGCATTCACTTGGATGTCAAAGAAACAATCAATTGTGACCTTATCAACGTGTGAAGTTGAGTATGTTGCGGCAACAGCAAGTGTCTGCCATGCATTGTGGTTAAGAAGTTTACTTAAAGAGTTTCACCTTGATGTGAAAGATGAGACTACAATATATGTCGACAACAGATCAGCGATTGCTTTAGCGAAGAATCCTGTGTTCCATGATCGAAGTAAACACATTGACACGCGCTTTCACTTCATAAGAGAATGCATTGCAAGGAAGGAAGTGCAGGTAAAATATGTGAAGACTGATGAACAAGTTGCTAACATCTTTACAAAGCCCCTAAAAAGAGAAGTCTTTGAGAAGTTGCGGCATCAGCTCGGGATGAGAAAATCAAGCTTAAGGGGGCGTGTTAGAAATTAAGCTTAATTTTCTAGCATTTCTATAAAATAAATTAGTTTTGTATTGAAAAATGTTTCTTCTAGAATTTGTATGTATGAAGATTGAAATAATGTCTAGATACATAGAGTTGGTGATGTATTTAGACAATGTGTGTGTCCACATTTATGTGGTTGGTAAGTTAGGTGGGGATAGGTGAAAATGGTTAGGTGATGATTAATTTGAACCATTAGATCTTCTTAATCACCACCGTCCATTCTTGATAGAAAATAGTATAAATAGAAGAGTCTTGCAAGTCATTTGTAATTCAAGAGAAGAAGAAAGAAAGTATAGAGTTATAGAAAAGAGAGTTTTTATAAAAGTGTTGATTGAGTTGAGAAGTAGAAAAATTCTTGAGTGTTCTCCTCTCCACTTTTCCTCTTCTAATTTTGTTCTTATAAGTTTGTTTTGTGAGCCCACCACACAACAGTTACTGTGTAAAGTGATTCAATGTACAGATTATAGTATACTGGAAAATCAATGCAACGGATCCTTAATTGCTGTTTGAAAGTGAAAAAGAAAAAGGAATATGTGTAGAGTAATCATCTGATCAACTTGCCAAGTGTTTTGAAAGCAAGAGGTAGAAAAGGAAAGCAAATCCCAGCGCAGCACTTTGCCAACGCCACTGCAAGTCATATAGCCATAGTCAAAGTCAGAAAAAACAACACTTCATTTATATATATATATAGCATATACACACACCCACCATCATCGACACTAACAAAGGAAAGGCGTACCTCGTGAGTTTGCGAAAAAACAGAGTGCATGACAGAGATGACGTCGGTGGAATGGGTAAAACGTTCCAGCCCTAGCATGCCTTTGAGCTGTTGAAGGGCCACGACCGTTGCCACTCCTCCCATGAACCCTACTATCGTTGCATGCGATAGAAAATCCACAATAAACCCTAGCCTGCACTCGGATGTGTGTGAAAATTTTTTCATAAGTTGTAATACTTTATTTATTGTAACAAATTATGATAAAAAAAATAATAATAAAATTAAAAATATGCAAAAATGAAAAAATTTAAAAAGAATGAATTGAATATATAAAAATATAAGATAGAAAATGTAAAGCTAAATGAAAGAGAATAGAAAAGGAAAAAATTAAAGAGTAATTAAATAAAAGTATTGTAGTAATTTGATGTAATATAATCAAAATTATTTTTTTGACCATTCATATGTATAGTAATATGATTCGATAAAGAAATAAATAAAATAGAAAAATAAAAATTAGAAAGAGAATAAACCAAATGAAACTTGAGAGAAGTGCTAAACACACACACACACACATATAGATACATAAAGGGTATTATAGTAAGCATGCATGTGTCAAAAAATAGAACATAAATGATTTTTTAATTTTGTAGTTTTTTTTGAGATAGGATTTATCAAATTTTAAAAAGCCGGCCCCTTCTTCTTGTTTTTTTTTTTTTTTTTTATCAAATCAAAGGTTTACAATTGGATATTCGTGAGAAATGAAAAGCTTACTACAAAAGAGAAGAAGCTGATGAAGAAATTGTGAGTAGATAAAGTTTGAAAAGTTTGTGAGTTGGGAGAAATTTGAGGAAAAATGAAAAAGTAATTGTAAAAGTAGAGAAGTTGATGGAGAAAATACAAGAAGAATAAATAGAGAAATTATTTGAGTGACAAATGATATAATTTATGGAGAAGTTTTTATCATGAAATTATTCTTTTACTCTCATATTAATATTTTAATATAAGTTTTTTTATTAAGAATATCCTTAAAATTATGTATTGTGGAACCAACAACGGTCTTTACTCATAAAAACAGTATAGATATCCTATATATATATATATATATATAGAATTTATACGCGCATGCAGAACACGGGATGTAATTAAGTTTTAAGGTTGGGATTACAAACCTCAAAATGCCCATGGCAGCTTGAAAGATGCCTGCAAAGAAAGTCGTCGTGTATACAAGACGAATGTAGAGCTGGTAATCCTCTTTCGTGTTCACCACCTGCCCCAACATGGAAGCTGTTAGCAGCGATCCAACCGCCACCGTCCCCACCGCTAAATCTCTTGAAGTTCCCATCACAGCATATACCAATGGCGGAACAAAGCTCGAATCTACACATACGTCATAATCAAACAGGACTTGGTTACAGATGAGAGTCGTCAATCATTTAATCTTTCTAACTACCCTGAATATCTGTTATATATACAGTACTCACAGAGGCCGATGATTGGCGACAAGTTCGCGAGCTTGGCATAACTAATCCCCTGGGGAATGGCGAGGCTGGCAATGGTAATCCCGGAGATGAGGTCGGACTTAAATAACCCTAAAGTGTAACGCGGGCCCCACTCCAGGATCGGGAAGATGTACTGTAATCCGAGTATGAGCTTCTTTCCCGGCGGCTGGTCCTTCAACCGCCGGAGGGGGTCGTCGGGGAAGAACGTTTCCTTCAGCGAATTCTTGAGCGAGTTCATGAAGGGCTGCGGCGGCGGAACGACCACACGGTGGTTTGCAGTCGGAGGATCAGCGTCGGCCATTTTGCAAGAAGATGACACTATCGTTTTAGTTACGCGAAGGTTTCTGGGACGATTAGATCAGAGTTTGAAAGAACTGAACGTGGTGCAGTGAGGGAGGTGGGTGGGGGGGGGGGGGGTGCATGCATCATGCCGATGGTCCAGAGCTTTTATGGTGGAAGAAGTGCATCAGTTATGGTGGGCTGTGGGGTCAAAAGTCAGACCTCACCCAAATCATTCCATATCCACTTTCTCCCGATGTTTCTCGATCTCGCGTGCGATCACACGTTTATTCGTTTAGTTATTTTTTGTGTGTATTTATTTATATTTTTAAAAATAGTTATGTAATTTGATTGTTTTAGTTCCCACTCATAGCATGATTATATGCACTAGACACTGCGACGACTTTATACATGCTGCACCTAATAAAATGCAACGGATGATTCAATATTTAATAAAATTTTTATATTTTTAATATAAAATTATGATATTTATTATAATTTTAAGTAATTAGCGTAAATGTACCTTATACATATTTGAATAGACCCGCTGTGACGTGAAGAATTTAGGAGATTTTAGTTACTTGAACTCTAAAAAAATACATTTAATCATTATATTTTTTATTTTTAAATAATTTTTAAAATAAAAATATTTAAAAGTAGACACTCAAATTTAAAAACAACCATAGTCAGTATAATTTAGTAGAAAAAACATTTCAAATATTTGTTTTATTTTATTTTTGGGAAATTTTTTACCAAACTAATTAGTCCAACATCACTAACTGAATAAAACGTCTTTCCGCCTTCTTTGTGCCTCTCGTAAGCCACAATCCGAATGTGTGACATGGGAAAAGGTTTATTATGGATTGGATCAAAGTTTCAACGTACAATATCCAACCTAGTAAAGATATACACAAGAGATGAAATCTTTTATACATAATTATAAAGATATATACTAATGAATAAAAGCCGGGTAAGGTAATAAAATTATGACCTGTAAATCATGTACGAGGATGCACCAAAATTTATGGAATCGAAGAACCTTTTAATTCATTTCCAAAACAGTAAGAATTCAAGACTTCACTTTGCATCACCAATAATTTCAAAAAGCAAACCAATGAATAAATCTTATATTTTTATTTATCAAATATTTTGTACTTTTAAATATATTTTCTAACCATCAAATTCATATATAATGAACAATGCATTAATTATGTTGTAATAATAATGAGATATTTTAACAATATTATGTGAAGTAATATAAGATCAATGTTTGATTAGAAAAATATTTATGTACATACAAAATTACCATTAACTTCTTATAGAATTTATTCAAATAAAAATATCTTTTGATCCACCTAAATGTAAAAATGATATAATAAAATTAATTTAAAATATATTTACTTATTTTATAAGTTGGAACATAGTAATTATACTAATTATTATGTTAATTAATAAATATTCACATAATTTATATATTATAAAAATCATTTAAAATCTGCTATAGTTACAAACTCTGCACTATCATGTTCCATTTTTTGTAAAAACTTTCAAAAATTTTACTAAAAAAATTATTGAGTTCAAATTTGAACCCAAACTCTACATGATTTGAACTCAAAAATTTTAAATACTATCTTAATTGAGTTTTTTTTTAAATAATATATTAATTTATTTTTTTTTTTTTTTTTCTCAAATTTGAATTCGACTCGTGTTCATAGGAGTTGAATATGAGCAAAAAAAATTTATTTTACCTCCAATCAAACTCAACTCATTTAAATCACCAGCGATGGTGTGTCAAGATTTTGGGTTGATGAACCCATCAGGGTTGACGGATTGCCTCACGAGTCAAGAAGAATGACACCTGCTTCCAGATTGTCATGGCCATGTTTGTTTTTAAATTAAGATGGAAAGAAAATTTAGATGATTTAAATATGGATAAAAATTATGTTTGATTTCTAATATTTGAATAGGTAGGAGAATTAATTATATATATATATATATATATTTAATATGTAATAATAATTGAATTGCGTGATAGTATATATGTTTATAGAGCAATTAAAAAAAAGAACGTGAGTAGAAAAATTATATGGATAGGTGTTGATTTGACTGTAAATAAATATAATGATTGAAAATTTATTAATTAATTATAAAAAATAAGTAGGAGAAAATTTTGAATTTGATTTGTAAAATTTTTAAATTGTGGTGAATAGTATGAAAAATGGAAACAAATATAGCCCACATCTTTTGGGTATTAGCCCACTCAAATTACTCCACGTCGCCATCATAAATAGTGTCGGTTGTTATTTACACCAAATATTCTCTCTCATATTTTCACTAATACACGCATGTAAGATAAAACTATTATATATTAACAAAACAAAAGAATAAAAATGAGGCAAAAAAGATTCACGCGTATATGGAATAATTGCATGCTCTGCGTTCATCCCCAATGTGGGTGAGATTTACTTGTCTCCCACACAGTCCTCGCGGGACCTTATTAATTGCTAGCTCTAAACGCATCCGCATAAAATTTAAAATTCATATATTCTATTCGTATTACATAAATATTTTAATTATATTGTACGTATATATTTTATTTTATAATCATTATCTAATAAAAATTATATACTAATGATAACAAAATATAGATCATTATATTTAGCAAGTTTTGACAATAAAAATAAGTTATTGAAAATTTAAATGTGTATTAAAAATTGACATAATAAAATGAGATAGGAAGAAAATTTTTAATAAGAAAACAAAATAAAAAGAATTATAATAAAGCAAATTTTAGTTAGGAAGCATAAAATAATATATATATATATATATAAGATAAATAAGTAAAAATAAATAAAATAGGGGCATTTTGGTCGAACTACATTTAAAACTAAATACCTTTTTTTTTTTTTTTTTTGTTATGTGATTCTCCCACGTTTTATATAGTATATGCTAGCAATGTTTCCAAAAAATTTTGAAATTAACGACCAAGTTCATTCCTAATATGTTGACCACGTGGTCATTTGGCAACACACACTTAAGTATACATGTATGATTTATATACTCCGGAATGGTCTTCTTGATTTGGATTGATTGAATATGATGGGACTCTATAAAGAGTTTTTAATCTTTAGATTTAATCTTCTACAACACACTTCAATTTTATTTTTTTTAATGGAATAGTGAAAATTATGGAATCTATGTTGATCTTTTCCTTTGGATGGCTATAATCGTGTTATACCTGTATTATTTAGAATGCATTAGAGATTCTTTTGTAATCTTTTAATATATTTTTTAAAATACATTTGTTAATAAATTCAATTATAATTTATAACCACTTTTCTAGATTCTTAAATGTATAATAATATTAATGTAGACTTTGTTGGTGAAAACAAGTCCCTCCTTCATTAACTTACACTATTTATAGTAACCACTTTTAATCATTTAATAAATTTTTTAAAATGTAATATTTAATAAGTTGGATTATGATAACCAATTCCCTCTACTCTTAAATGCAAAAATAAACTGAAAAGAGAATTAATTAGTAGAAACATATACTTTTCTTTATTAAGAATAATTATTTTATATTTATATGTACTAGTTTATTTTAAAACAAAAATTCTATAATATAAGTTATCTATACCAATAGCATAAAAATATATTTCATTCAAAAATGTTTTTTTCTATAAAATATTTTTTATTGCACACTGACGTGTCAAAATGCTCGCTAGATAATTATTGGTATGAAATAAAGTGCAGCATAAAAAATGAACCCTATACAATAAATTATTGTCATCAATCATCGTTACGTGTGAAAGCGTATTAGGACTTGAAACAATTAAATTTACTTTCCAGCAAATACTGGGAAAGTTCCAAATAATTAATCATTTCATTACTACGTTGAATGGGCTACTGCTGCGGCAGCTTCAAAGACAAATTAACAGCACCACACCGGTACACGTGTCCAACTTTCATGTAATCACAATTTATACTCATTTAATTACTCGAAATTTATTCAACATATACACGTGTCAGCTTTTCACCATTTTGATTACAAGGTAGAAAATTAATTAAGCCAGCTGATATTCTAATATGCTGCTATAAATTATGTCAACATTTAATTGTTCAAAAGCGTGAAAAATTACAAAGTTAATTAATTTTGTTTATATTTTGCTTTATATTGTTTGTGAAATCAGTGTCACGAATGACGAATACCCAACGCAATATTCCTTTAAACTTCTCTAGTCACCAAAAGATGGCCAAATAGGGAACGTGACCATATGTTGGAGTGAAACATTGACCGATTAGCCAAGATGATCGAGTATATGTTGACTTTAAAAGGAAATTTGATAAAGTAATCCAAAGTGGGCTTTTCATCATTTTATGGTGGAATGCAAACGTCAACCCTGACCTTTACATAACATACAGTATTTAAAAGTCATCGAAGCAGTGTGTGAATAACAATTATAGCATACGAACAAATATATATACACACATAACTACACATATGATTTACAGTTTTTATTCAAAATTAAATTCTTTTCATACATATAATAAACAGAAATAATTATTTAAAGATAAAATGAAACAAAATTACCCTAAAGACAATCCATGACAAAAAAAAAAAATAATAATAATAATAACAAAATTGCATGTTAGATAAATTAATTACGTTGAAAGTATAAGATAAAAACAACATAACACAAAAATTATAATATAAAAAGGAAGTTAATACATATTTTCAAAACGTCAAAGCTTTGTAACTAAACATATTACCTACTTAACACAATTTATACCAAATATCGCATGTGACAAACCCCTCTTCCAAATGTAGGATCTTTTTGGACCGGAACCTTGATGTCGGGAAAAGACCTGCCCAAGTTGAAAAAGTTCCCAGATAAAACCTCGTGTGAGCGATACTTAATGGCAATTGTGGAACGTGGATCATTATTGTTAACAACCACAAGTCAATAATTACGTGGACTTTTAAGCTGTGTATAGTAAAAGTGATTAGATAAATATGTGATGTAATTATTGGGCAGCATGCCTTTCTTAGGGAAAGTGGAAGGGATACGCACATTATCCAAACTTTTCATAGAGATGATTAGCTTAAGTGAAACCCACTTGTGGGTAATTGATTGATCAATTAATTAATTTTAATTGATTAAGCAATATAACTATAGTATTATATTATTATTGCTAAAGAACCTTATACTGGTCTTTTAATGATTTTTCTACAATACTCCACTTTGTGAATCTATATATTTGCACTACTTAAAAACTACTTTTGGTCATAAATATTAGTGAATTAAAAATACTTTTAATTTTTTCTCTTTATCCGTTATTTTAAATTATTTCTCTCTTTTTTAATTAACACTTAGTTTCTTATTTTTCATCTTTTTTATCACCTCTAATTTTTTCATTATATCTTTTTTTTTATAAAAAATATATACATATAATAAAGTAGTTTTATTTTATTATTTGAATACAAAAAGATACAATATTTTATATTTTATTATAATTAATAAAATTATAATTTTTTTTTTATAAGCGTGCACACATAGGCTATGTTTGGAAGACAATGTTTCACTTCTTCAACTTCTTTGTAAACTTCATCCAACCAAACATTTTATTCAACCAATTTTTATCTAAATTCAAATTTAAATTTTTACTCTCTTACATGTATAATTAACTAATTATTTTTTAATTATTACATCTATTTATATTCAAATTAATATTTATACACACGCATATACACTCACATTTATATATATATATATATATATTTATTCCTTATGAACTAATTATTGTTTTTATATATTATCATATCATTCAATTATTTTTTATATATTTTCAAATAAATTAAAATTTTCAAAATATCAAATCATATAATCAAACATACGATCCATCCTAAAACAAGTACACCAAACATACAAAACCCCACTACCAAAGATGGTGATGAAGAATATGCAACTTTCATGTGTGCGCTTCCTTTTCTCGCGCGGGGCAATAACAATAATTCCATTTTGCAGTCAAGAATGTTGTAAGAACTACACTCTGGATTTATTAATTTATTCCATATGCTCCGCTGCCATGAAAGTGATAAATTTTTCTATCAATTACTTTGTAGGTTAATTATTAATATTAGACTAGTAATTGTGATACATTTATGCCAATTAATTAGTCGAGCCCAATGTGTATTTCCTAACCTCAAACGCAAAAAGACATATAAAAAGGTCAAATAATATAAATTACACAGTCATGAAATGTATCATTTCAGAAGCTTTTCGAGATACCACGTCAGGAGGATACAGTAAAAGGTTTTCTTCAAGACCTTAAGAAGTGACTTGTCAATAATTTTTTTAAATAAAAAAGAAGACTTGAATAACTACACTTTTGGTAAATCTTATTTTGACTAGGTATATTGGAAAAATGCATATGCCTTTCAAAAAAAGTTACTTTATAATTTCTTCAGAAATCATTTCGTTGTCTATATTTCAACCACTATGGGACCTTTTTTCAACTTGAACTCTATAGTGTCGGGAAAATACCTGCCCAAGTTGAACAAGTTCCCAGATAGGACCTCGTGTGAGGGATAAATAATTGCAATTATAGACCATCGATCATTACTAATTGCCAACCACAAGTCAATAATTTTGTGTAGACTTTTGAGACATGTATGGTAAAAATGATTAGATAAATGTGTGATTCATCAGAGACCATGTATGTAACTATTGCCCCGCAAGCTTTTATTGGGGAAAGTGGGAGGGATTGGACCATTATTCGAACTTTCATCCATGGATTTGTAGCCATTTGCTAAAGTGAAATTCCCTTGTGGGTAATTAATTAATTAAGCCATACATACGTGTGAGGGCGCACGTTCCCTTTTCTCTTGGGGAGCATTAACGATAATTCTTGAGGATTTTGCAATCAAGCATGTCGTAAGTATTACGCCTTAGATTTTATTATATATCTCATCATCCGCCATGAAAGTGACAATTTTTTTATATACTTACGTACTATAGAGGTTAATTATCAATATTAAACTAGTAAAGATGTCACATTCTATGGATGTGTGATTTTTTTAGGATGTCTTTCCAGAGAACCTTCGTGGAGACGGAGATGGAACTCCTGGTGATGCGCACCCGAAGCTTCGGCTTAGTCATGCTATCCTTGCTTTATAGCTCAAGGAATGCTTAAGGTCAGTTGAAAGCCACGCATTAACCTGACTTGGAGGAAAAGAGAATGAAAAGCTACGTTGGGACACGCAATGGAGGGCCCAAGAAAATTTGCCCAAATAGGATGATATATTTGGTCAGTAATATTTCCATCAAAGAAAATAGGGTGTGTGCTTATTCGGTCCACAAGATCTTGGGCCAAAAAATGATCGTTATGCACTTCTCAGTTATGAATATAGTCTCTAAGACAATGACTGCGACGTGACTGTTCTAATTCTGTTGCAATAGGTTGTTAGGGAACATTAATTGCACATTGAAGCAGGCTTAATGGTTCCCCAATTCCTTCATCTCCGCATCAAATTACGGCATTCCACCTCATTTGGCAGTACTTTCCTCCTAGAGGTGGGCATTGAAATGTAGGTGAGTGTGAGTTGGTGCAGAAGGTGAGTTCCATCTCATCCTCTTGTGTGTGTTTGGAGTGGATTCCAACTGGTGCACACTCTTCTGCGAACCCTTAAATTATGGCTTTCTGCGAGCTTCTACTGAAGCGTGAAACATCGCCTTAGACGACATTAGGAAATGAATTTTAAAGCCGGTCTGACGAGGCAATTGAATGTAAAATGCTTTTACTTCTGCACTTCACAGTGCTTTGGTGTGTATTGGAGAGAGTGATGTTATTGTCCACTTCAAACAGTAATCTGTGTTGTGGTTCACTCATCGGGTTACGATTTGCTTGCACGACAATTGAAACGCGAGGTGTGTTAATGAGTTGTGTCGTGTGAATTTTGTGAGCAAAATGTTTCTTCTTTTATTCAGGAAATTAGTGGCGAGTTTTGCTGTCGTGTTTGGGGCTACATTATGAGGTTTCATGACCAGATGAGTAATGGGAGAGGCCAGGCTGTAGCAGAGGCAATCAAGTGCACCAAGACCATTTGGAATTACCATACGAAGGAGTTCTTCATCGAAGTCATATATGATGAGTGGGAACGTGTTGGAAAAGTAGCCCCATACTTCAACGCTCAGTTATGGAATCGCATCACGAACAAGCTTATCAAGCGTGTGCTACTATGTAGGAAGCTTGAAGATAAAGCATGGTAAATTGAAAACACCTTGGAAGCAGTATCATGAGCTGATCAACGGTAAGATTGGATGGGAATGCAATCCATACACTGGCAGTCTTGTGGCTAAGTTGGAGGCAGCTAAGGACTACCTACAGGTAAGGTAAGTGTACTACGAATGCATAGAGATTAGTTTACACACATCTTCTCATTATTTCTCTCTATCCTCGATCTAATTCTTCATTTCCATTTACTACAAACCAAAATGACAGACAAAGCGTATCGCATTATGCAATGATGGAGCAATCCATCTTCTCAACTTCTTCATTTGCGAAGCTATTAGCCAACACGCAACTTTATATAACTCGTGCAACCTCCCTCACACGCTGTCGCTGTATCTTCTGTCTGACGCACGAGAAGTGTTTGTTGGTTTGCCACGGTGAAGCACGTAGCTGCATGCCGCAACAGCGTCCCCCACCGTCAAGAACATCCAATCCTTCCCTATTGTTTCCGCCAATGTCGACTTGTCCAGCTTCTTCATCACCTCGGCGCCTGGATTCACCAACGCTAGCTGCTCGTGCCACAGTGTACGTATTTACATGCACTTGTTCATGTCTTAAACTCGGTATTTTTGATCGTGAATGCATGCAGAAGAATGAAAGGTTAAGGAAATACCTGGATCTCTCTTCGGTCTACTGCCTTCTTAACCTCGTCGAGCATGCTAATCCCACTTGCGTCGATGTTTCCGACGGCTGCCATTTTCGGAACACATGAGAAGTTGTTCGAGTGCATGGTACGTTCTCTAGTCCATTTTAAATTCTAACTACTCACCACTCATGTCGAGTATAACACACTGTAATCCCATCTCTTGGGATGATTTCACTCTGTCTTCTTCATCTTCAATCCATCTCCAAATTCTGAGAACAAAGAGGAGGAAATGCAACGACTTATTACATGTACATTTCCTAAACAAAATTGTGACACTGCACTGGGGCTTGCACATTGATTAATATTACCTGTCTCTTAAGTAGTTTGTGTTGGCGAAATAAATGGGACCGTCTATCTGAAGAATCAAAACTCCTGGAACGTTCTTCGCGTTTTGATACTGATTAACGTTTCTGTAAACCTTGGACTGAGGAAGGTTACCGAGAACTGAAGTCCCCGGTCTTGAAACGAATAATAGTACCCTTAGAATAGACAATCCAACCTGCACATTTAGTCGTCAAAACGATAGTCAATTCTCTCCTACCCTTGAAGTTTGTGAATTGGCCTAAATCATAGCCCAACCCGCCGTTTTTTGGGATTTCGAACTAAAAGGGGCGGTTATGTTTGTTAACATTGTTTTCAAAATCGAATCCAACCTCGTCCGGTTTTTCGGCCGGATCAAGATATGAAAATTGATAGTTCTTGAAACCGGTGCAAACTGGTTAAAAATTGGTCAAATCGATTTTGAAAAAATAAAATAAAATACAAAATAAATTTTTACATTTTTTTTTCAAAATATCTTACTTTTATAACTCTTTAATAGAACATCTAATTTTTCTATTTTCACTTTTGTTTGTAGTAATTTTTTATCTATTTATTTTCTAATCAAGCTTTTGAAAATTTAATTATTGTATTTGAAGAGTAAAATTTTGCATATTACTTGATGTGTTTTTATTTTGTTAAACTATTTTTTTACATTTATAGTTTTATTTATTGTGAATTTAATAAGTTCTTTAAATTTCTGTAATAATTTTTTATTGTAGTTGAATACATGACTTCTAAAACTCACAAGTTAGTATATTATTAAATTGAATTATATTTATTTTTTAGAATTAATTTAATAGTAATATACATATAATATTATTAATTTAAAATGATTGGTTTTTTCAAAACAGTTCAATTGATCAAATTAGTGACTTAATGACTTCATTAGATTTTCAATTTGATCACCAATTTGATTTTAAAAGCTTTATTTTTAGATGTGTATTTTTTTAATTTCTATACTAATAAGAAATAGAATGTGATAAAATTTAAAATGTATCATGATTATTTTTAAGAAGGGAAAAACAAAACACATTTTTTGAGATTTGTCCCGTGAGAGGACGCAGCCCAAGCCCGAAGCCCACCATTGACCTCATTTGGGGTGTGGGACAAAATCCTCGGACCATGGACTGACCCGCTTTATGTATAACCATATGACTTCAGGGTTTATTCCATAGTCTTTATACTTGTTTTCTCGCAAAAAATGAGAATACCCAACGAAGGTTGCATTCCCTAAACCACGCTAATCTCTTATGTCCTGTATTTTTATTTTTCTAGGATTTTTATTCTTATTAACATTGCTATTGGCACAACATACTTATATCCATCCATATCCATATATACACATGCAATAATAGGAGTATGGTGAGGGTATATGTATAAGTGTACATACCGCCAAGACAAGGCTGATTTCAAAGTCGCCAAAGAGAACGCCCAGGAAGGCACTGATGCACACCACAAAGTCGAACTTGTCGACGTGCCAGAGATGGATTGCTGCTTCGTAGTTGATGAGGCCAAGGACCGCAGCAATTATGATGGCCGACAGAACCACATTTGGTGTGTAATGGAACAACGGAGTCAGCGCCAACAACGTTATCATGACGGCAAACGCCATCACTATGTTAGAAACTGCCGTTTTGCATCCCGCGTTGAAGTTCACGGCAGACCGTGAAAATGCCCCTGCAGATCATTCAATATTCAACGTACGAAATTTGCAGCTGATTATCATCTCATTGTTAATTAAGGTTTCTCATGGATTGAGGGAAATGAATTTGATATTAACATTAAGCTTGGTTCTTAGAATATAGAGAGGAAAAGAAAAAAGAAAATGTTAAGAAAAAATGATTGAGTTGTTTGGTTAAAAAAGAAAACCCTATTAGAAAAGAAAATTGAAGGAAAATTATAGTTAAATGGTGAGGAAATAGAAAAAAAAGTTATTTTAACTCTTATTCTTTCTTTAAAAATTTCTCCTTTTATTTAATTCTTCATTATTTTTTTATCAAATTATAAAAAATTTCAATTTTAAGTTTTTGTTCGTTTCTATTCAACCAAATACGAGATAGAATTTTAAATTTCTTTTATTTTCTTTTTCTTTCTCTACTTTTTTTTTTTTCACTCTAAATTTCAAAAACCAATTAAACATACTCTAAAGGACAAGGAGGTGAATAATACCTGTGGTTAAGTAGCAAGAAGTGCAAGAACCGGCAATGTTCATCACTCCAAAAGCAATCATCTCCTTGTTGCCATCAATTTGGTAGTTCTTGACCATGGAGAAGCTTCTTGACACAGCTATCCCTTCCTGTCCCACACACATATCAACCGCCACATTTAAATTTCCAAGCATTTCATCCATCAGATAAATACATCATAAATCCAATTATCAGACCCATTAATCATGCAAATTCATATATTAGACAGACTGATCTTAATGTTGAGGCAATGATCAAGACTTGACCCAACATGGAGACTTGGTTAACATGAATGTTAATTGTAGGGGTAAAAAAGGATTAATATTTACTATAGTTGAAGAGTCAAATTCAGAGGATTTTTTTATTTGTAAAGAGTGGTGAAAAAAGATGTGTGTGTGTGTGTGTGTGTGTATAATTACTTACAGCAAGAGTTACGATGCCGGTGAAAATGCCAGTTTTGAGCACTTTTGTCAAATATCTTGAATCGAAATACAGGTCCTTAGCTGATGGTGGATTTATCCCTTTCCTCAAGTACCCTACCTGCATAAAACTTGTGCATTGCTAACCATTCCATGCAAGAACAACCAAGAATATGTTTCTCCGAACATGCATGTCCTCTCACCTTGCCAAAAATTAACCACCTCCCATTCTTAGCTCTCTCGCCTCTTAGTTACGCGAGTTCTTGTCACGTGATGAATTGATGAACTACTATCTTCTTCTTGGTTTTAATCGAGATGTAGATACAAGACAAAGATACTAAATAAAGTAATGCTTACTGCAGGTAATTATTTATGCCCTCATGGTAGTAATAAGACACTTCATATTAGATATGGTGTATGCAGCTTTCAATTATGTTACTATGTGTGTGCGTGTGCAGGACAAGACTGCCAAATGCTGAAAAAGGAGGGGGACTGGCTAACCACTTGGACTCCATGTTTCTCAGCATGGGTGAGATATACCAGAAAACTTCCCAAAATCACTGATGTCAGCGGAGCCATTGCTGATACCCAGAACAGCCTTGGCTTCTTCTTGCCCTGCAATATGTCAATGTTTCATCTAGCTAACCATCATTTATTCTTCAAACATCATAATTATAAAATTATTATCGTGATTACAAGGTTAATAACTTTGAAAATATTGCAAGTTGGATTATTGCATGCTTTGTGAGGTTTTTTGAAAACTAGTAGGAAGTTCCCATCAAAAAGTTAACAATTCATTGAATTGGAGCAGCAGGTTTGAGTTTGAAAATGTCAACTGATGTTAAACTAAAACACCTTAGTAAAGTAGGTTATGAAATCATTGAGAAACAAATGGACAGTGCTTTCGGGATTTGATAATTTGTTGCTTAGAGAGAAATCCATGACTAATTTGTTAGCCTATTACTTTGTACATTGATGCAATGTATAGATTATAGAATACTATGTTAGTATTGTACGTTAAGTGTTGGCACATTGTACACAATATGAACAAACAAAAAAATCTTAACTTGCTGAGAATTATAGTCTAATCCAAATACGTGATTAAAGGCTTTCAGAGTATTTAAACCTATTAGAACGTTATTGCTGGAGAAGTCCTGCAAACTCTAGAGTTGAGAGGATAAGGTTCAAAAAGAGTCCCAAGTTATACAAATTTATCTAGTACTAATATCTTAGATGATGGGCAACAATTTCGCAACAAAAGAGTGGAAGTGAACTATGTGGATAATGAACAACAAGATTTTGATGTTATTTGGAAACCACAATTGAGAAGTCCTGATAGACTTAAAGAAAGCACGAATTAAAATGGATAAGAATCCTATCCTAATTAGCTCAGGTTGTTAGCAATGCAGTCTAGCCAGTTAAGAAGAATATCCTTAAAGATTTGGAAGCTAGAATGAGCGCTAAAATGGAAGCATAACTGAAGTTTGAATTTTATAATGATGATTTATAAATAGAAGGCAAGCAAGCTAGGAGAACCACTTAGAAAGTCTATTGAGTTTAATGTATTAAAGTTCTCTTTTATAATTAAGTGATTTAACATATTGTACTTGATAAAATAAAGAGAGTGGGAAGACAAAATCTAAGAGAGCCTACTATGATGAAAAGTTAACTCTAGAAAGTGTTCGGGTAGTCATTGTTGTGATGGTGAGTTTTCAACTAGTTGAGAATCCTAATAATGGGTTAGTAAAGCGAGAGATTTTATTGTATATTTCTTTACTTCATTTGATTAATGGAAGCATTTTAACTAGGTTGGACCCCGTGCCTACTCCAAATTGTGTTAACAGTTTTCATGTCTCATTTACTCTAGGTTGTGTGTGTGTGTGTTCTCAACACTATTAACAATTCACATTGTTTCAACCTTAATCTAACAAGTGGCATCGAAGCTTGGGTTCACTAGGTCAGCTTGATTGAGCAAGTGAGTGAGTCCTCAAAGATTAAAAATGAGTGCTAAGGAAGGAGCATCTGTAACAAGATCTCCACTTCTTAATGGATCCAATTACCCGTATTAGAAGGCATGAATGAAGGCATTTATCAAATCCTAAGATGGAAATGCTTGGTATGCAGTTGAACATGGATGGAATCCACCCATAGTCACAACTAATGATAGACTTGAAGTTTTGAAGAATGTGAAGGCTTGGATAACCAAAGAAAAAAGGACAGTACTAAGTACTTCTAAAGCTATTAATGCAAATTTTTATAGGTGTAGATGAAGAGTAGGTCAAGCTCATATTCACCATGTGAGACAGCTAAAGAAGCATGGGACATCTTCCAGAATGCCCATGATGGAACCAGTGTAGTTAGATTTTCAAAGCTCTAGATGTTGGCAAAAAAGTTCGAAACACTAAGGATAGATAAAATGAAACCATAATTGAATTTAATGATAGGCTTAGCAACATTGAAAATCAAGCTTTCCAACTGGGAAAAAAGTATTCAAAGACAAATCTAGTGAGAGAACACATGAGCTCACTACCTAAAAGATTTACTCTCAAAGTAGCTAACATAGAAAAAGCAAAGAACGTGGACGTTCTATATTTGGATGAACTTATCGGTTCAACTAAGACCTATGAAATGAACCTCAATATTATTAAGAAGGAAAAGGAGCTTGCCTTTCAGAGCAAAAAGTAAATGATGATAATTGTTATAACAACGATGATGACAATGTCTATTGAACAAGTAAGGTGAAGAAACTGCTAAGCAAGAAGAAGCCTGACTTCAACAAGAAATCAAGTAATACTTCTAAAAATCTTCTATTTGAAAATTGAAAGAAAAAATCTAAAAAGTAAGAGAAAGGCATAAAATGTCATGAACTTGAGGGTTTTGATCACATTTAAGCAAAATGTGCTAATGCCCTTAAGAACCAGGGCAAATTAATGAACTCAACTTAGAGTGATGATGGAACTAAATAGTTTGAGGATAAAGTTAATCACACCAACAATCTAATAGCTTTTAATTCTGTGAGCTCGAAACAGAAGGATGTTGGGATTGATATTGCAACATTAGATGAAGACAACAATAATGTTAATGACGAGTTGTACTCCACCTACTAACTGGCTTGCAACAAGCTAATAGCTCTACAACTAGAGTATCATGCTTTGAAGGCAGAGGTGAAGTCTCTCAAGGAATTGCACACATGTTTGAATGATGAATGTTCGAAGCTAAAGTTTGAGTGTAAAAAACTTAATAAACAGTATTGTGATGTGGACTCTACCTTGAAGAAATTAAATACGGGTAAAGCAAAATTGGAGGATGGAATGTTTAAGGTATGGTACCAAGTAAGCTAAAAACTTGGTTAAAAAATTTAGTTTGAAATGTTCAAGGCATGTTACCACACAATTGTCAACATCCACGAAGCTATATAAAGATGATGATGGAAAAACTGTAGATAGGAGCTGTACAAAAGTATAATAAGGAATTTGCTCTATTTGACTGCCAATAGACCGACCTTGTGCTTCAATGTTGGACTTTGTGCAAAATACTAAGCCAACCCCAATGAAAGCCACTTAACAACCTAAAAGTGAATCATCCGCTATGCAAATGGTATCGCAGAACTTGGATTGTGGTTTTCTATTAATATAAATGTCTCTTTGATTGGATAGAGTGACTTAGATTGGACTGGATATACGGATGATAGAAAAAGTACAAAAGGTAGTAGCTTCCATGTTGGCAACAATAAGGTATCGTGGTATAGTAAAAAATAAAATTCTATCTAACTTTCTACTGTAGAAGCTGAATATACTGTGGTTGGTAGCTATTATGTAAAATTCCTTTAGATAAAACAAATGTTAACAAACTATGGAGTAAAGGTGGAAGTCTTAATTGTGCTATGTGACAACAATAGTGCAATCAACATGTCCAAGAATCCTATTCAGCACTTACGAATAAAGCACATTGACATTAAGCACCATTTTATTTGTGAGTTGGTTGAAAGGAAGAAATTGGTTATCAACTATGTTGCAATAGAGAGGCAACTGACAGATATATTCACAAAAAATCTTAATGCACCAAGGTTTAAGTGTTTGAGACACCAACTAGGTCTTTACTTAGTCAACTGATGTGACATGGCCAAAAATGACTGAAAGACTATTGAGACTGTTGCAAACAAAAATCACTAAAAGACCTACCATGGCAAGGAGAAGATAAGAGCACTGGCAAGAAGAAGCGTGGTGGATTCTTAACTACCAACTATGACTACCAATGAACCTACACCACCAGAACCTCTCATGATAGAAGCACTTGCTATAGTGCTACTACTAATAATGGCATTCCCAACAACAACAATATAAGATATCCGAGAAGATGTGCTTCCAAAGGTTTCCATGGAGGAACCAAGCCCTAAACTGACAAGAAAAGGCAAAAAGACCACCAAGAAAAAGGGAACACGCCATGGAAGAACTAAGACGACTGAACAAGTAACTAAAAAAGAACCTGAAATTGAAGCAATTACATATGGGAGGTTGCAATAAAGAAAGATGGTTCAGGTGAAGGGGATTAAGGAGAAACTATTCAAGAAGTGATTCCAGCCTAGGAAGCCCCTGGGAAGGAGACTTCAACTCAAGAGGCACTAGAATCACTTGTTGAATAGATGGAGAAAGAAGATGTTGCAATAGCTGAGGCAACATTAGAATTGACAAGGTTAGAATCTGTTGAAATAACTACCGCCACTACTCTCAAGAAGCGTAAAATTAATGTTCTTAAACCAAACCGAAGACTTACACCAAGAATAAAACCAAAGAAGGCATAAGAGGAAAAATTGGTAGGATAACGAGGACTTCATAGCTGAATCAAATGTAGGACAAGTTAAAACATTTGAGTTATACTCCAAAAAAGGTGAAACAGGGTGCAATGATTAAACATAGGCACTTCACTGTTGAAAAGTTGATTTTGCCTAAGGCATTCATAAGAAAGGAGTTTTTGGATGTTCTGAAGGACGTTGGACTACTTAAGGCCATATCAAGGCTTGATGTTTACTATCCTCATTTAGTTCTTGAATTCTATGCTAACATGATTATGGAGGTGAATGATTAGACCTTAGGATAGTATCGGAAAGTTTATGCAAGAGAATAGTTGGTGAAGTTGTCTCACTTGATTCTCAACAAGATGCTGAAATAGGAGAAGCTAGACCTTGATTCAATTTATCCTCCTGGCCACGAGGTTGACTTTGATGAAGTGGTTTGCACTTTGATTTGATACAAGTTGGACAAATGGCCTACAAGTTTGACATCATTACTATCGTTAAGTTTGTCCCTTAAAATTTTTTTGTCGTATGAATTAGGTTAAACCAAGTTGTCAACAACTAATGTAACACCGGTAACTGTGCACATGGCAATATTCCTATATAGGTTAGGGACAAAGTAGCTAGTCAACCTAAGGTAATTGATATTCCAAACTATGGTGAATTATGCTGAATTTGATCTTAGTGGGTATGTACCTTATCCCTGTTTAATTTCAAAGTTACTCCAATGAAAAAGAATGACAGTGCAACTGAAGGAGAAAGAACCAATGAACATAGTTGAAGTATTGGAATATCAAAAGAAGCTTGATAACTTGGACAAGGTAGATGATTTGGCCAAGGAACCATTAGTAGAACTCGAAGCTATCACAGAAAAATCTAGAGAAAAAATTCAAGATATAATAAATAACTTGGCAGCCATTGGAAGAAATTTAGACAAACAAGTTGTAGGGTTACAGGCATTGCGAAGGCAACTTGAATTGCAAATTGCTAACTTGAGGGCAACACTAAGGCAGACTGTTGATATAGAACCACCAGAATCTCTACCCTTGTTACACTGGTCCCTTATGACGCTGAACACTTGAGAAGATGAGTTGTATAGAGTCTCTGCTATATTTACTTACCTTTTGGAAATTTGGTCACACGAAGGAGAAGGAATTGGATGCATAGGGATGAGGGGGAGAAGTAGGTAAAATCATTGGACTTCAATGACGAATCTACGTGATTTTAGTGTATTGTATATGTTGTGATTGATTGCATTCAACGAGTAATCTTTTGAATAGACTTTTTTTTCAAAATTTTGCTGAGCAAATGACTTTCTGCATTATGAAAGTTTGATTTGAAGTTTGCAGGAGTTAGCTGTTGAAAAAGCAGGTTGCTAAAATAATTTTTCTATACTATTGCTGAGAACAACTTCATAACCTTCATTTGGCATGTTTAGTCTTATATCACTTTGACTTTGATTTTTAAGGAGAAAGTTCTCCAAATCAATTAAAAAAATGTTTGATAAAATTGTACTTATCTTCTGTTAACTTTTTGTGAAACAAGTTAGGAAATAGAGGTTGTGTCCCAGTATGCCAAAGAGGAAAATTGTTAATATTGTTGGCTAAGTATTGGCACAGTATACACAATGTGATCAAATTGAAAAATCCTAATTTGACAAGAATTCTAGCCTAATCTAAATACATAATTAAAAGCTTTCAAAGTATTTGAACCTATTAGGACATTGTTGCTGGAGAAGTCCTGCAAACTCTAGGGTTGAGAGAAAATGTTCGAAAAGAGTCTAAGTTATCTAAACTTAGTCCTGATATTTCAGACAGTTAGCAATAATTTCGCAGTAGCAGAGTTAAAGTGAGTTATGCAGGTAATGAACAACAACAAGTTGATGACATCTGGAAGCCGCAATCGAAGAGTCTTAACAGACTTGAAAAAACACAAGAATACGAATAGATAAAAGTCTTGTCCTGATTAGGTTAGTTTATTAGCAATAGACTCCAATTAGCTAAGAAGAAAATCCCTGAAGATTTGGAAGCGGGAGAACTACGAATTACATTAACAATTTTTGTGACTCACTTACTTTTTCGTTGTGCTGTGTGCATGGGTTTCTAACACGGTTAACAACTAACATTGTTTCACCCCTAATCCAACATACTGGAAAATCAATGCAACGGATCCTTAATTGCAAGTGAAAAAGAAAAAGTAACATTTGTAATCAGATAAACTTACCACGTGTCTTGAAAGCAAGAGGTAGAAAAGGAAAGCAAATCCCAGTGCGGCACTTTGCCATCGCCACTGCTAGTCATGTAACCATATTCAACGTCAGAAAAAAAAAAAAACAACAACACTTCATGCCACTATAAAATTTCACCTCCGTCGAAAACACACATGTACGAGTGGCCGCCACCATCATCGATACAGTGGAAAGATATACACATATATATGTAACAAGGAAAGATGCACCTCATGAGTTTGAGAGAAAACAGAGTGCATGACAGAGATGACGTCGGTGGAATGGGTAAAATGCTCCAGCCCAAGTAGGGCTTTGAGCTGTTGGAGGGCCACGACCGTCACTACTCCGCCCATGAACCCTACTATCGTTGCATGCGATAGAAAATCCACGATAAATCCTAGCCTGCACTCGCATGCGTGTGAAATTTTTTTCATAAATTGTAGTACTTTATTTATTGTAACAAAGTATGATATAAATAAATAAATAAAATTTAAAAATAGGTGAAAAATGAAAAAAAATAAAAAAAAGTGAATTGAATATATAAAAAGCGTCGAAGTAATTTGATATAGTACAATCAAAATTATGTTTTTGAACATTAATATGTATAGTGATATAATTAGATAAAAGAAATAAAGAAAATAGAAAAAATAAAATTAGATATAGAATAAACTAAATGAAACTTGAGAGAAGTGCTAAATAAATAAATAAATAAATAAATAAATATATATATATATATATATATATGAAATAAAGGGGGTTATAGTGAGTATACCTTGTGTAACCAATTTTTGTGTCTATTTTAGTGGTAGATGCACAGTCGATGCACGCATGTGTCAAAAAATAGAACATTAATTTTGTAGTTTTTTTTTTTTTTTTTTTTGAGATATGATGTATCAAATTTTGATGGGCTGGTCCCTTCTTTTTCTCAAATCAAAGGTTTACAATTTGATATTTATGAGAAGTGAAAAGCTACTACAAAAGTGAAGAAGTTGATAAAGAAATTGAGAGTAGATAAAGTTTGTGAGTTGGGAGGAAATTTGAGGGAAAATGAAAAAGTTATTGTAAGAGTAGAGAAGTTGACGGAGAAAATATAAGAATAAATGGAGAAATTATTTGAGTGAAAAATGATAGAATTTATGGAGAAGTTTTTACTGTGGAATTATTATTTTACTCACATTTTAATATTTTAATATAATTTTAGTTTTTATTAAGAGTGTACTTAAAAGGATGAATTGGGCTACCAAACAACGGTCTTTACCCACAAAAATAGTATAGATATCCCATATATATATATATGGCAGTAAATTTAATTTGTACGCAAATGCAGAACACGTGAGTTAATTAAGTTTTAATGTTGGGATTACAAACCTCAAAATGCCCAGGGCAGCTTGAAAGATGCCTGCAAAGAAAGTCGTCGTGTAAACAAGACGAATATAGAGCTGATAATCCTCTTTCCAGTTCACCACCTGCCCCAACATGGAAGCTGTTAGCAGCGATCCAACCGCCACCGTCCCCACCGCTAAATCTCTTGAAGTTCCCATCACAGCATATACCAATGGCGGAACAAAGCTCGAATCTACACATACATCATAGTCAAACAGAACTTCGTAACAGATGAGAGTCTTTAATCATATAATCTTTGTAACTACCCTGAATATCTGTTATATATACTGTACTCACAGAGGCCGATGATTGGCGACAAGTTCGTGAGCTTGGCATAACTAATCCCCTGAGGAATGGCGAGGCTGGCAATAGTGATCCCGGAGATGAGGTCGGACTTAAATAGCCCTAAAGTGTAACCCGGGCCCCACTCCAGAATCGGGAAGACGTACTGCAATCCGAGTATGAGCTTCTTCCGAGGCGGCTGGTCCTTGAATCGCCGGAGGGGATCGTCGGGGAAAAACGTTTCCTTCAGCGAATTCTTGAGCGACTTCACGAAGGGCTGCGGCGGCGGAACGGCCACACGGTGGTTTTCATTCAGAGGATCGGCGTCGGCCATTTTGCAAGAAGATGACAGTATCGTTGTAACTACGCGAAGTTTTCTGGGACGATTAGATCTGAGGTTGTAAGAACCGAATGCAGTGCAGTGAGGCAGGAGTAGGGGTATGCATCATCATGCAATTGGTGGAGAGCTTTTACGGTGGAAGGAGTGTCTCAGTGTAGGTGGGCTGTAGGGTCAAAAGTCGAAACACACACACAAGTCACTCCCTATCCTCTCTCTCCCGATTTTTCTCTATCTCGCGTGCAATCACAGGTTTAGTTGTTTAGTTTTATTTTGCGCGTATTTAGTTATTTTTTAAAAATAGTTATATAATTTGATTGTTTTAGTTTCAACTCGTGGCATGATTACAGGCGCGAGACATTGTGATGGCCTTGTAGTTGTTGCAAGGTCAATTTGAAATATGCAAATGTTACATTTGTATTTGTATCGAATGTTGAAACCGTGATATTTGTCATAATTTTCAACATTTGATACAAATACAGTTGGTATATATTTGAATAGACCCATTGCGACTTGGAGAATTTAGAAGATTTTAGAGGTTATGTTTGTTTTGTAATTTTTAACTTTAAAAGTATGCACTTAATTATTATATATTTTAAATTTTATTTATTAGATAAAAATATTTAAAAACACGATATTTAAATTTAAAAATAAACATAGCCAGTATAACTTAGTTGGAAAATAACATTCAAAAAATTATTTTATTTTATTTTGAGAACTTTCTTACCAAATTAATTAGTCCAACATCACTAACTAAATGTGTGAAACGGGAAAAGTTTTGTTTTGGATTGAATCAAAGTTTCAATGTACAATATCTAACTTAGTAAAGCTATACACAAAAGATGAAATCTTTTATACATAATTATAAAGATGTGTATTGATTATAATAGCCAAGTAAAGTAATAAAATTATGGCCTGTAAATCATGCAGGACGATGCAACAAAAGTATTGAATTGAAGAACCCTCTAATTCACTTCCAAAACAGTAAGAATTCAACGCTTCACATTGCATCACCAATAATTTCGGAAAGGAAACCAAGTAAATGTTAAGGTTGAAACCCTTCAGAAAATCAACAAAAATATTTCCATACATATCGGTCGTCCGATTTGGAGTACTGTTGGTTTTCAAGTCAATAGATGCGAGTTTTAAAACCACATGGATTTGGATAAATCCAACTCCAACAAAGACAAATTGATATATATGGGCGTGCGCGCGAAAATTTTAAACCCTTTCGATGCTATTATCTTTTAAGTTTTAATTTAATTGTTAGTGTAATTAGTAAATACAAAAATTACTAGTGTACTTAGTGAATACAAAAATGTGACCCAACTAATCTGAGACAAATATTGTATAGGTCATGTTTGTTGCACAATTTTCATTTCATCAAAATTTATACACAAAATATACTGCTCAACTAAATTTTTTTTCGAATTTAAGTTTAAATTTTTTCTCTCTTATACATATATAAATATTCAAAATGCAATCATAATACATATTTACATTCCAATCAACATCTATATATATATATACATGCACACATAGACTCACATCTATATATTATTATTATCCTTATATACTGATGCATGATTTAATTATTATTATATATTCTATACAATACACTAATTTAAATAAATAAAAAATTTTATTCATCAAAATTTTATTATCAAATATAATCAACCCACCAAACATAATCATTGTCTTTCTTTGCCAGAGAAAAGGCAAAGCCCGACTGCAAAGTGCTTTTCTCCCTGCCTGCAACAATTAATAATGTCAACAAGTTGTATAATCACGTTATGGATGAAGCGTGGGGTGGTTAGGGTTGTAAAATGAACTGAGCCAGCTTATCAGCTCTACGAGTCAATTTAATAAAACTTCTGATCAAGCTAAAATTATTTTGAATTTGATTTAAGTTTGAACTAGACTCGAATTTCTATTGAACTAAATTTGAGTTTAATTTTCTTTACTCAAAAATTCATGAGCTTTTTAAATAATCTTATTTTTTTATTTATCAAATATTTCATACTTTAAAATGTATTTCTAACCATCATATTCACACGTGATGAATAATGCCTAACATGTTAAAATTATACATAGTAAATACATAATTATGTAGTAATAATAATAATATATTTTAACAATATTATGTGAACTAGCATAAGCTCTATAATTAATTAGAAAAATGTTTGTGCACATACACAATTACTATAAACTTCTTATATAATTTATTCAAATAAAAACATCTTTTGATTCACCTAAATATAAAAAATGACATAATAAAATTAATTTAAAATATATTTACTAATTTTATAAGTTGATACATACGTAATTATACTAATTTTTATGTTAATTAATAAGTGTTCACATAGTTTATATAGTTTCCAAAATCATTTGGAATCTGCTATATTTACAAACGATGCACCGTCATGTTTCATTTTTTGCAATATTTTTCAAACATTTTATTAAAAAAAATTAATGAGTTCAAATTTGAGCTCAAACTCTACTCTGAACTCAAACTTATTTGATTTTTTTTTTCGAACTCGAATTTATATGATCAAATTTCAGCGTAAAGTAACGAAAATGATAGAATCTATGTTGATCTTTTTGATTTGGATGACTGTAATTGTATTATACCTATAATATTTAGAATGCAGTAGAGATTCTTTTATAACCTTTTAATACGTTTTTATAAAATACTTTTGTTGATAAATTCATTTATAACCACTTTTCTTGATTCTTTAAAGTATAATAATAGAAATATAGATTTTATTGGTAAAAAACATGTCTCTCCTTCATTAACTTATACTTTTTATAGTAACCACTTTTAATCATTTAATAAAATTTTTAAAATGTAATATTTAATAAGTTGGATTGTTATAACCAATTCCCTCGACTCTTCAATGCAAAATTTAATTGAAGAGAGAACTTATTCGTAAAAAGATACCCTTGTGTTTACTAAGAATAATTATTTAAATTTATATTTACTAGTTTATTAAAAAAATTCCATAATTGAAGTAATGTATACCAATAGTATAAAAACATATATTTCATTCAAAAAAGTTTTTTTCTACAAAATATTTTTTATTGCTCGTATGCTGATGTGTCAAAATGCTAGCTAAATAATTATTGGTATAAAATAAAGTGTGGTATAGAAAATGAACCACATATAATACCTTATGTCATCAATCATCACATCGCGTGAAAGCGTATTGGGATTTAGAGTCATGAAAACCCTAAAGTGGTAAAGTGTACACTCAAGTCCACTTTCTAACAAAGACTCGGAAAGTTTGAAATAATTAATCATTTCATTACTTCGTTGAATGAGCTTCTGCTGCAGCTGCTTCAAAGACAAATTAGCCTCTACACGATACACGTGTCAACTTTTAATTAATCACAATTTCTACACATTTAATTACTCAAAATTTAATTTTCTCGATTTAGTAAAAGGGCACAATGTACTGCTTTTCACCGTTTTGGTTACGAGGCCGCTTACTAATTAAGCCAGCTGATCTTCTAAATTCAGCTAAAAATGAGGTCACCATTTAATTGTTCAAAAGAGTAAAAAATTACCAAAATGGATTAATTATGTTTATATTTCTGCTTTATATTGTTTGTGAAATCAATGTCCTGAATGATGAATACCTTGGCACAGATTCCTTTCAAATTCTCGAAGATGGCCAAATGGAGAAACGCGACCATGTTTGGTGTGAAACATCGACTGATTAGCCCTGATGAGTGAGTAAATTTTGACTTTAAGAGGAAATTTGATAAATTAATCAAAGGTGGGCTTTTCATGACTCTCATGTGGAACTCTGTGACTTCATTCCTGACCTTTACATAGCATACATTATCTGAAATTATATATATATATATATATATATATATATATTATAATTATAGTCAATTATGTGTAAGTTGTTCGCTCTATTTATTTCGTCTATCTTATGCATATTATTAATTGTCTTTAATTTATATGTTACCAAGGAGGTCTTGCCCACTGATTATTAAAATTGAGATTTCAAAATTATAGATCATGAGTTAGAATGCCTTCGAAAATTTAAATAATTAATCATGCTAGTATTATAATATTGGTTGTTTCCACGATTAACTGCAATTTATTAATAAATTATTTGTTTTCTCAAATTAATTTCTTATATGATAAAGTGATTCAGAAAAAACTATTAATCGCTCTTCATAAAATTTAACTTCATATTTTTTTAAGCAATCATTTTCTTGGTTGCGTTCATCCACCCAAATTCAAATTAAATTTTTTTCTTACATATATAAGTAATTCATTTTTTAATCATTATATTTATTAACAATCAAATCAATATCTATATATACACATACAAATTCACACACACACATATATATTTATACACTATAAACTAATCATTATTTATATACACTATCACATCATTCAATTATTATTATATCACAAACACACACACATATATATTCAAATAAATTAAAAATTTTAAAATATCAAAATCTTATATCTACACCAACACAATTTATATCAAAATATTATAATAAAAAATGTTACCTACACAAGGACAATTTATACCAAACCTCATGTTTCAACAAAATCCTAATTGCAAACATAGTAATAGGATCTTTTCCAACCTGAATCTTAATATTGGGAAAATACCTGCCCAAGTTGAAAAAGTTCCCAGATAAAACCTTATGTGAGTGATGTTTAGTGGCAAGCATGGAACGTGGATCATTATTAGTGACAACCACAAGTAATAATTACGTAGACTTTTAAGCTAAGCATAGTTAAAATGATTAGATGAATATGTGAAGTATGTAATTATTGGGCAGCAAGCCTGTCTTAGCGAAAGTGGGAGGGATGTGCACATTATCCAAACTTTTCATTTATTAAACCAAAAGAGATGGATAAGCTCAAGGGAAATCCACTTGTGGGTAACTGATTGATTAATTAATTAATTAATTTTAATTGATTAAGCAACATGACTATACTGTTATATTATTATTGCTAAAAAACCCTTATATGGTCTTTTAATGATTTTCCTAAAATACTCCACTTTGTGAACCTATATATTTACACTATTTAAACTTTATATTTTTTTCAAATCAAGCATGTTCTATTTGTATATCAATTATATATAACTCACGTCAATTACAAAGTATGTGTTTGATTTGATTAAATTAAATAATCTTGATCTTATTAACTTTAGATTTAGATGTAGATAACTACTTCATTTCTTTCCTTATCCAGAGTGTTGTGATATTTTTTGAAAAGGGAATAGCATTTCTTATTTTCTTACCACATAGTGAATAATTATAGTTTTTTTTTTTTCCAAGTCTTTTATATACAAATTAGGGGTTTCACCTTAACCCCACGTCCGTATTAGTGTTTTTGCATTAAAAAAATATTTACACTATTTAATAACTACTTTTGGTCATAAATATAAATAAATTAAAATACTTTTAGTTTTTTTTCTTTATTACCATTATTTTAAACTATTTATCTCTCTTTTAATTAACACTTAGTTTCTTATTTTTCATTTTTTATCACTTCTATTTTTTATTATATCATTTTAATACATATATATATATATAATATTAAGTAGTTTTATTGTATTATTGAACTATTGAAAGATACAATATTTTATATTTTATTATAATTAATAAAATTATAAAAAGATTTATAAGCAAGCACACATAGGCTATGTTTGGAAGACAGGTTTCACTTCTTCAACTTCTTTGTAAACTTCATTCAATGAAACATTTTATTCAACTAATTTTTATTCAAATTCAAATTTTATTAGTTTATATATATAACTAATTAATTATTTTTTAATCATTAATATTGTTTCATTAGTTGAGCCCAATGTGCATATCCCAACCTCAAACGAAAAAAGAAATATAAAAAGGTGAAAAGGTCGAACAGTATAAATTACATGGTTATGAAATGTATCATTTCAGAAGCTTCTCGAGATATTATGTCTGAGGAGGATACATCAAAAGGGTTTTTTCAAGACCTTAAGAAGTGGCATGTCAAGAATTAAAAAGAAAGAAAAAACGAGAGAGAGAGACTTGCATAACTACACTTTTGGTCAATCTTACTTTGACTAGGCATATAGAAAAACACATTAGTTGCTTTTCAAAAAATTGTACTTTATAATTTCTTCAGGAATCATTTGGTTGACAATATTTCAATAGTCATATGTCCTTTTTTTTTTTAACTTGAACCATAATATCAGAAAAATACATGTCCAAGTTATAAAGGTTCCCAGATAGCACCTTGGGTCAGACGTTAAATAATGGCAATGACGGACCATCGATCATTACTAATTACCTACCACAAGCCAATAATTATGTGTAGACTTTTGAGACATGTATGGTAAGTAAAAATGATTAGACAAATCTGTGATTCATCAGAGACCGTATATGTAATTATAACCCCGCATGCCTTTCTTAGGGAAAGTGGAAGGGATTGGCACATTATTCAAACTCTTCATCTATGGATATGTATCCATTAGCTAAAGTAAAATCCACTTGTGGGTAATTAATTAATTAAGCATTACATAGGGGTGCGCGCGCGTTCCCTTTTCTCTCGGGGAGCATTAACGTTGATTATTGAGGACTTTGCAATCAAGAATGTCGTAAGAATTAAGCCATTAATTTTATTATGTATTTAAAATCCCGGCATGAAAGTGACACTTTTTTTTTTGTACTTGCGTACTATGAAGGCTAATTATCAATATTAGACTAGTAAACAGGTCGCATTTTATTTTATGTAAGTGTGAAATTTTTTTATATTATAAAATTTTAATTATTAAAATAAATTATAATAAAAATAGAAAATTTTAAAAAAGTTAAAGAAATAATTGAGTAAGTTGGAAGATATATGAATAACAAGAAAGGATATATAATCATGTTAAAAGAGAATGAAAGGCTATGTTTGGACACACAACAGAGGGCCCAAGAAAATCGGCCCAGACGGAAGGATATGTTTGGTTAGTAGAATTTCACTCAAGAAATTAGGATGTCTAAACATTGTACGTATTCGGTCCACAAGATCATGGGCCAACAAAATAACCATTATGCCTTTGTCACTTCTAAAACACACTAAGGAGAATATGTTCTCTGAGACGACAAGACCACTACATGGCCCATTCTCTAATTTTGTCCTAGTTGGTTGTTGGGGAACGTTAACTGCACATTGAAGCAAATTTAGTAGATTTCCAATTCCTTCATCTCCATGTCAAATTAGGGCATTCCACTTCATTTGGGAGTGCTTTCCTCTAGGAGGTAAGGCATTGTAACTCAGGAGAGTGTGAGTTGGCATAAAAGTGAGTTCTATCCCATCATATTGTGTGCGTTTGGAATGGATTCTGAACTCGTGTACACTCTTTCACAAACCCTCAAATTATGGCCTTCTATGTTTGAGGGAAGCCTCTGAATATATTAAATGGTGTCCCCTAACTGGAATCTGCTCTTTGGTTTGCAACAAAGACAGAATAAGGCACGAAGTCAAGCAATGTGGACAATTTCTCCTTACTTAAGCATTTGAAGATTGGATAGAATAATTACTGCTTCTTACCATCTTCTCCATTAATTGCAAGCCGAGTTACATGTATTCTTGAAAAAAAATTCTATAATGTCATGCACTTGAAATATAAATTACATTGCACATTGAATCATCGTAGAGAACTATATTGTTGCCTCTATTATGTGCAAGCTTCTACTAAAGTGTGAAATATAGCCTTAGACGACTTTGGGAAATGAATTTTAAAACTATAGGCATCCAATGTGATGCAACAATTGAATGTAAAACACTTTTACTTTTACACTTCACAATGCTTTGGTGTGTATTGGTGAGATTGATGTTATTGTCTACTTCAAACAGTAGTCCGGGAAGGAAATCTATGTTGTGGTTCACTCATTGGGTTACAATTTTCTAGCACTGTAAAAGAAACATGAGGTGTGTCAATGTGTTGTGTCATGTGAATTTTTTGCACAAAACGTTTGTGCTTTCATTCATGAAATCAGTGGCGAGTTTGCTGTTGTGTTTGGGGCTACGTTATAAGGCTTCATGATCGAATGAGTAATGGGAGAGGCAAGGCTATCGCAGAGTCAAGCAAGTGCATGAAGACCATTTGGGATTACCATATAGAGAAGTTCTTTGTCCAAGTCATGTATGATGGGTGGGACTGTGTTAGAAAAGTAGCCCTATACTTTAGCATCTAAGTTATGGAATTGCACCATGGACAAGCTTAACAAGCGTGTGCTACAATGTAGAAGCTTGAAGACAAAGCATAGCAAATTAAAAACACTTTGGAAGCAGTACCACAAGCTAATCAACGATAAGAATAGATAGGGATGGAATCCATACACTGGCTGTCCAGTGGCTAAGTTGAAGGTAGTTAAGGACTACCAAAAGAGTAAGTCTATTACAAATGCATAGAGATTAGTTTAGAATGGTGTGATGTGTCCTCTACACTTAGGAGATGTGCCATATACTTGTGTTTAACAGCTTGTCTTCTTTCGTTCTTTAGTGAGCTTCTTTTTCATGTGACAATGTGCTTGTCATGTGTAATAATATCTTATCTTCTAATGTAACTTCAGCAGTTAGTAGAGGACATCATACTGTTCTGCAGTACGTTGCCACATAATTGCCTTTGCAATGAGATGTGGGATCGCGATATAGCCACAAGTGTGTTAGGGAGATCCTTAGCTCATCTACCGCCCCTTCTGCCAAACTAGGGTATTGACTCTCATTGGTCAGAAAGCATTGGGGTCAAGCATTTGAGGGATGAGAATACGATGGACACGGACTATGGTGAGATGCTAGCTTCAGTTGATAACACACATGCTATGTAATTCAGCCCGTGGGTTATTGTGCCAGAGGGTGCTGGGTCTAGTAGGCAATAACGTTGCGTGGACCACATGTAAGAGTCCTTAGGCAAGATGGACTCCTTGTTGTTGGATGCAACCTCTGAGAGGGGCCTGAGGCCAATGAGGAGATTCTACGATGCATGGATGTCCTACGCACGAAAGACGTTTCACAGTAAGAACTGCACAACAAATTAGACTGATAGTAGATTATTGTACTCTCACCCTTATGTGGTACTTTTTATCTCATACTGTGTTTTGGCGGCAAACCATGTTGTCTTCGATGCCAGCAAATGTTCTATGTTTGTAATGGGGCTATTTTCAATGGACTATCACACCCTTTCCATGTTATGTATATATATTTATTGGATTTTCCCATGTTATGCCTTTAAATTGATATGGTTTATGCAACAGGCATTGCAGAACATGGAGTGTGATGTTTGTTTAACTTTTGTCATGTTCTAAATTGCATTAATATAATCCTTGGACACAATGCAACCTTACTCACCAGTTGTCCATGTTTGTGTCACTAGTTGTTGTTAAGGAATATTTGACATGGACACGGCGGAGGATTCAAACTTCAAGCCAAATGTGAGCACTAAAACTATGGGTAGTCTAGGGTCGATGGGGTCACGTAGGAGGCACCCAAACTATGTGAGGGAATTATTGATTGGCACCATGAGACCTCAATATAGAGTAATACTATGAGTCCCACATAACATATCCACAATGTAGGGGCAAGATTAGTTGAGCGAGATCATTACAAGGCATGATGGTTGGTTCTATGACAATGTGTGGATGGTGAGGCCCTATTTCAATGCACTAGTTGATCTTTGTACGGTCACGCCTCCTCCCCCACTCCCATTCCTCGTGTGAGACCCTGTGTAAGGAGATTCTGCTGTTTATACAAATTGTAGGATGCTTAAATGCCACAGGACTGTGTGGAACATTTCTAGCACTCTCAAGACAATCAATTGGCACATCCACCGCGTTCTGTACATGTTGAACGTTGTCATGCTGGAGCTGATCTGCCCTCCTGATTTCTTTACCATACTAGATTTAGTTTCCACCAATGCTGAGAACTTTCCCATCTTTGAGGTATGAACCAGCATATTCTAAACTATCGTCTTTGTATAACAAAAATTGAACAGTTGGAGAGCTAGATGAAACCACCCTCATCT
Organism: Avicennia marina; assembly: GCA_019155195.1. Taxonomy (NCBI): domain Eukaryota; kingdom Viridiplantae; phylum Streptophyta; class Magnoliopsida; order Lamiales; family Acanthaceae; genus Avicennia; species Avicennia marina. The sequence goes on along the minus strand of CM032769.1, from coordinate 11,963,583 downwards.
AGAATTGAGCCCCATATAGGGGTAGGTTTGCATACTTATCTCATGAAAATAAGCTTACATAGAATGTTTTTGCCATATGCGATTTCAATCTCATGAGTACGTATGTGTGTGGGGGTGGGAAAAGTTTGCGGACAATGCGAAAGTGCTATCGAATGCCATTTAGAATGACAAGAACTTCCCATTTCCCCTATAGTTAATTTCTCCACTACCTAGTATACATTTGCATTGGTGTGTGTGATCATGTCTTTCTTACTCCATTTTCATCTTATGCATTACCCACTTATCTTAGTATGCATTTAGTAAGGAAGTACTATTTAGTAAACGTCAAGTACATGAACTACATATGTTTCTTAGCACCATATCGCAACGCGAGATATCCTTGAGGAGTTCTATGGCATGTGACATACGTATCGTGGCCTAGGGAGTTGTTTAACGATAGGTATGCACAACTTCAAAACTACATTAAACAGTCTTTCTGAATACTAAAAAGAGGTTTCCCATCCTCGCTTGGGGAATGCCTAGATGCATGTTGCTGAATCAAGTTTCTCTCATTATAGCGTATTGTACATTACACAACTTCATGCGGAGGTCTAGTACAGAGGATCGGTTCCTCAACTATATTGAGGAAGAGATAAAGTCGGACTTACAAACATTCCATTGCTAGAACCCCCAGATGTCGAAGAATAAAGGTAATTTGAAGATGAAAAAGTGACAGCCATATGAGAAGACCATGTCAACTAGTGCCACCTAATCCTCATCATCTATCCTTCACGCGAGATATGTGAATGTTTTTAATATGGACATTGACAAACAATAATGTTTTAGTATGTACTTCGTTAATGAAGTAGCAGTTGTCGTAGTCATGGCATGGAATGGGCTGTTTTGGAAATCATTATGTTAATGTGGGTTTGTTGTGCATGTGGCTCTTAAACACATGTATTTTGGACCTGTGAAAGTGTTGCACGTCCAGATTTTGTACCACTTTTTTATGTAAATAGCTACTCCTAAATTTGCAGTTGGAGATAGGGCATGGAGTTGTTGGAGTTGATGGCAAAGAGACTTTTAAAATGTTTCATGAAAAAAAAAAGGTGAAAATAAACCAAATAATAAAGGAGAAAAGAAAGCCCGATGTACCATCAAAATCAAGGAAGAAAAGAACTAATAAAAAAATATGTGATTTTGAATGAATTTAATTTTTGAAATATAGTATGCCAGTAATACTAAGTTAACCTATAGATTTTATATTATAAGTTATTATTTTGATGAATCAAAAATTTATATTATTAAATAATTTAAATAAAATTTAGAAATATATTCTTTACTAGTTAGCAATAATAGCAGTGGAGACGTAACAATTTACAATTTATTGGCATAAAAACTGGGCCTGCATGTTGAACATAAAATTATAGGCCCAATAAGACCTCAACAAAGTAACAAAGAGGACCTTTTCAACTTGCCTTGAAAAATTAAAATCTTACTACTTTTCATTTTTTTCGAAATTACTAATGTTTGCCTAAAATTTTTAGGCTTGGACATATAGGCCATGACTTCTTTACGAACTGATTAATTTGACTGTTCTTAGTTAAATGGGGTCTCATACTGCATTGGTTGATTAATACTTCCATATTTTACTTTGGTCGATATTTCTACGTAGTCAATGACGGCCAATAAAAAAAACCACATGAATGTCCTAATAATTTGATGATCTTTCTTGCAAAGAACGTTTTTAGAAATGCATATGTTTATATATAAAATGAATTCTCCATACCTAATGTTGTCTTGTACTTGAGTTCATGGGGTACAACTGGATCTTGTGAAATGGACTGATCACCTGACGATTGGGCCCAGTGAAAATTTTAATGGGCCCTGTGAATTTATGGTCCATATGTTGGAATATCATAATCAATGTATGTACATAAATATGGTACACATTTTTCTTATACATGTATAAATATATACACATAAAGCAAAAGCATAATTTGATTACGGAATTTATGGGTTCAGAGTAGGAGGACATTATAATTAGAAGTTTGGAGAGAAAATTATTGCTATCCCTGTGGAATTGCAACTCTTGATAATTTTTTTGTGGATTTTAAGACATTAAAGTACAGTCAGCCCCCATAAAATATATGGCATGGCCAGAGTGGAATTTTCAAGAGAGAATGAAATAAAACATATTCCCAGAGTAAAAGGGAAGGCAGTGATGTGATGGTAATTTATAATCATTGCAATGAGCTATTGTAACAAAGTACAGCATTCCATCCTACTAAGATATTAAAATATAACCACAACTACTTCAATTCTGTTCCACAACAACATGATTTGTACTAGATACTATTAAGAATTAGTAAGTACTGAATTGTCTAAAAAAATTGGTTTTGTTTGGAAAAAGGAAACTGTTTGAGAAGAAAGTTTTGTGTTAGTAAATCTAAAAATAGTGTAAGGTAGAGTAGATAAATTAAAAATTATTTTAATGGGCAACACATTTGAAATGTGTCTTTTGATTGGATGAAATTTGAGAGAAAAATATTCCGAAGGTGGGCTTAGCTTTGCTGTAATTGAATGTGCATTTAGATATTAAGTGAGCTCGAGATAAATAACGACAAATAGAATAGAATAATAAGGCTATGTTTCAATAGAATAGATTGATGATATTGCAAAGGTCGTTTATGTCATTTCCATTTTCAAAAAATACCACAGCCAGTTCTTTGTAACGCTGACTGCTTTTCAGAGAGGATAATTTGTCTATTTTGAGGATTGAGTAATAATTAAGCGATAATGGTGTCATAATTTATACAAAAATTGAATTGGCATTCGCCTAGTAATAATGTAGTGTTTCATAAGGCAAAGAAATCAACGGGGAAAAGCCATTCCAGTTGGAATGACATTAATATTTTTTTTCTCTTTCATTTTTATATACTTTTTAATAATATACACAAAAAAGCACACATACACCTAGAAATATAGACAAACATAACCTCTGCTTTTTCAAATTTTCAAAATATAATTATGGTACGATAATTAAATTAAATATTTGTATTTATATACACACACTCACAATATTTTATATATTTATAATTTAAAAACTAATCATTATCCATACATAACCTTGTATTATGAAATCATTATTTTATTATACATATATACCATAAATATAAAAATTCAGATTAATTTAAATTTTCTTCCATTATAATTTTATAAGAATTACCAACAAAATATCCGCTATTTTCTTCTTCAAAAAAAATACCAACCAAACATAACCTTAAACTTTTGTCTAGAAACTTGCAGTGGGTGAGAGTATAATGTTACCCTTTTTATTTCTTGAATCTCCACAGATACCAGGCATGATTGAAGGCAAATCACATTTTCAAAAGTGCCAAATCCAGTTAGGTCAATAAAAATATTCTCCTCAAGTGGATGCTCGTGTTCACCCGCCTCCTAACTTTGCTGATAAAATCATATGCAGACACGCAATTCCAGGATTCTGAGATGAAATCTGAGTGCCCCACAACCAATGTTATCTCTTAAGTACATTGGACACAGCCTAGGGTAGGTGTCCTGTCTTTTTCGAGAATCACAAGAATCAGCCCACGAACAAAGTACTGTTTCCGCAGCTTGACTCGCCGCTCGTATTTTATTTGAATTTATTGATAGTATAATTTGTTTGAAGTCTGAAGACGACCCCACGTCAGTCCTTCACACACAGACCACTCGCTGACAAATTTTCTCTCTTGGTGTGCGCGCGCGCGCGCTGCATAAGAAGTAGGTAGCGTTTCCTTTTCTTTTCGTTTCTTTTTCGTTGTGGTGGTGAATCACATTTTGAAGTTTGAAAAAAGATCGCCGTTTTCCTTTTTCTTTTTAATTTTTTGGGGGTTTATTTCACGAGCTGCCGCTCATATCTGCCGATGTTCTCTCACCTTTTCCTTTTAAGGGGATTAGACTCAAAGCATAAATTATTCAAATTCTTAATTATCTCTTTGGCCTGTTACGTCTCTCTCTTCACATGCTCCTAAATTTTCACCTTCGCGTTTGGGTTAAAAGATCTGCATTTCATCTGGGCGCCTTCAATTTTAAGGTAAAATTCTTGGCTCCAGGAAGTTTCTTCTGGTTTGACTTGATAATGTTTCAAGATTTACAAGATTTTTCTTGTAAACGTCTTTATCTTGGTAACATTTCGCTTTGTCGGTAGGATTTTGCAATGGTGTAGTTTACCGTTTTTGCAAAACCTTTAAGGGTTTATTGAATTTTAGTTGATCTTGAGAATGCAGTAGGGACGAGTTGATTCTCTCGTCTTTATGTGGTGGCCGTGTAAGTTTTTAAGAAAGATTACCCATTTAGCTTTCGAGGGATGCGAGATTTGATGTTCAAACAAAGGGAAAGTTTAACCTGGTGGGTTATATGCACAAGATACTCAGAACTGTTGAGTTTCTTTTATTTCTTTCTTTGAAGTTCTTGATATAGATAAAATGAGTTCTAGTTTTCGCTATTGGAAGAGAGAGATTTTTGTATTCTTCTCTGATGGTGGTAACCTTACACTTCTTGAAGTAAATGATATGGTTGGTTATGATTTAGGTTTTGTTTTGCCTGCCATCCAACATTGTTTTCTTCTCTGTTGTCGTCTGCACCCATTTTAGATCTGTAATGCCTACTGAAATGGCTTATTTTATGTATTTTTTCTGACTAAAAAAACAAATTCTAGTTTGAAACACTTGGAAATTCAAATTTGCGCATACAGACTCACAATGCATTCGCTGATGATTTGATTTTGATATGCAGGCCGCCTACTTAGGGGTTGGACATCTTAGGAGATATATTCTACTAGTATAGTAGCTGAAAGTGTTTAGAATGGAGAATTATGATGTACTGGAGCAGATTGGTAAAGGTTCTTTCGGTTCTGCACTTCTTGTTAGGCATAAACAAGAGAAGAAGAGGTAAGGGAACTACCTTATTGCTTTACACAATATTAGAATATGCTTATCCCATCATAATATTATTTACATACCTGTGATTGGCGTTTTCTTTTCCTGCTGTGTTCAAAGGTATGTTCTGAAGAAAATTCGGCTTGCTCGACAGACTGATAGAACTCGTAGATCTGCCCACCAAGAGGTGACTACTCAATTTGTATTTTCTGTTATGAGCTGAAATTAATCTAGACTACAAATACCTTGAGGAAATGTTGAGACACTGTCTAATAATTTGATCTGGGGAAACTTAAAAATGTTGTTCTACATTGATTGAGTGAGGCTCTTGAGATCTGTATTTTAAGTTTTAAAGTTCACTTCTATTGAAGTTTTGTAAATAAATTAGGATTCCCATTGAATGGCTCTCTAGTTAAAAGCCTTTTGTACGGCACATGGTGGAACACTCTGCATATCACCAAACGGTTGCTAATTCAGAGTTTTTTATTTTATGGAAAAATTGATAAAGCATGATCTGGGATTGGTTAATAATTTGAACCGCGACATTTGTGAATCTGACATTAAGATTTTCTCTTTGCAGATGGAGCTTATTTCTGGTGTCCGGTGTCCATATATTGTGGAGTACAAAGATTCGTGGGTGGAAAGGGTATGTGCACAAAATATGGGAAACTATTGGTATCATACTGACAATTGAAGTCATCTAGATGATCCCTTTTCTTGCATTTCATGTAGAAGGGCAATAGAGAGATATATACTTCTGGAAGTTTGTTTTAAATTTACAAACCCTCAATGTTATCTAATTAGAATGTGGAATAGAATTTGAAGTGAAAATAACCGTTAAGGCTCAAAAAATAAACTTCAGTGACAGACATTGAAACTGATAATAGGCTGAGATGGATTTTAATAGGTAAATAGCTTAGCCCTATTGAAATTCAAAAGCATAGTTAACCCTTCATCACATCGTGGTTTTTTATGTATACATTCCATTTGATAGGTAATTGCTTACTTAAATCCGTGTGACTGCTGCATTTTATTGTTTTTTAGAAGGGTGTAAATACCTTTTGTTCCGGGGGCACTGGCAGTTTGATGTTATTTTGAAGAGTTCTTGTCCTGGAGTATTAATAATGTCCCACTAACATGTAAATCATGCACTTTCAGGGTTGTTTTGTGTGCATTGTGATTGGGTACTGTGAAGGAGGAGACATGTAAGTTTCCTGTTTTGGGAGAATATGCACTTGCAAATGTTAGGCATGCTTATATAAAATAGGAATGCCTTTCTGGCACTAGATCTTCCTGTTGCTGAGAATGTTCATAATTTTGCATCTGAATTCTGTGTGTTGCCTTTCTTAATATGTGTAGGGCAGAAGCCATTAAAAAGGCAAATGGAGTTTGTTTCCCAGAGGAGGTTGTCCTATAACTTAGTTTCATACCCATTTTTCCATACTTCAAATTTCTTCACCAAATCTTTCAATTATCCAAAAACTATCTATTTCTGCACTTTTATGTTTCTTTACCAAAATATTGAATTGTTCTATTATCTAAGAACTGAATAATGAACAGAAACTTTGCAAGTGGTTAGTTCAACTGTTGATGGCACTTGATTACTTGCATACCAATCACATACTTCATCGTGATGTCAAGGTATGTTGGATCAGCATTTTACCCATTAAGACGTAAAGCAACATATGGCACATTTTGAAGGATTCATTCAATTTTTTCAGTGTTCAAATATATTTCTCACGAAAGATCAGGACATCCGTTTGGGTAATTAACTTTCAGTCTCATCTATTATTCTTGCATAGAAATCTATTCTTGTTTGCCAATAACTCATTCAGGATTTGCTTCTGTCATGCTAACATTTTCAGGGGATTTTGGTCTTGCTAAAGTATTGACTTCTGATGATCTAGCTTCCTCTGTAAGTAAAAATATAGTGCTGACTTATTCACAATGTCCTCTTCTGCTCTGTTTAGCTCAGTATATTCAATCTGGTTTCAGGTTGTGGGTACACCAAGTTACATGTGCCCTGAGCTCCTTGCTGATATACCTTACGGTTCTAAGTCAGACATCTGGTCCTTGGGTAAACTTCTTAAGCTTTTGAAGTCTCAAAAGTTGCTATGTTCGCTAACATTCTTTCCCTGACCATGAATCAAATTTAACATTTCTTATTCAGGGTGCTGTATGTATGAAATGGCTGCTCACAAACCTGCATTTAAAGCATTCGTAAGCCAAATTCTTTGAATATGTTGACATATTATGATTCAATTTTATCAGTCAGAATAGACACATAAATATCAACCCTCTGAGGCTTTATTAACTGTAGTCAACGTTGAAAAAATTGGTCATACATGTCTGCTGATATATTGTTCAAGAGATCTGCAACCAAAAGGACATATCCATGAAATTGTCTTTACTGGCTTGCAATGCATTCGTCAGAAGGGCTTGTATCCCTGGCAGTCTGAATGATGAACCTTCACGGTTGTAATTGATTCATTATAAAAGATGTAATTTTATGATCACTGGACGTTTTTCCATGGAAATGGAGCAATGGAAATCTATCTGAATCATTCATTTTTTACTTGAACCTATTTTATTTTGTGTCATATTTTTGCTGATCGTAACTTACTTCATGAACAGGATATACAGGGACTGATCAACAAAATAAATAAATCTATCGTGTCTCCGCTTCCAGCTGTGTATTCTGGTCCATTGTGAGTCCATTACCCGAATCATGTATATCCAAGCCTGCAGTTCCGTTGACTCTATTACAGAAGCTAATAATCCTCTTTGTTTGCACTTTCTTATTCAGCCGGGGGCTCATCAAGAGTTTGCTCCGAAAAAATCCAGAGCTTAGACCAAGTGTACGTTTGACTTTCTTTCTCCATCATTCCTTCTAACCCAACTTAAACATAAATACTGTTGTCTGTTACAATGATCTCTCTTTTTTCCCATGTCCAGGCTGCAGATTTGCTCAGGCATCCGCACCTTCGACCCTATATTCTGAACGTTCATCTCAAGTCTAACAACCCCCGAAGGCATACTTTTCCTGCTCCATCATCTGATGCTAATTATGTCAAGAAAACAAGATTCCTTGATTCTGAGGCTGTTAAAACTGAGAAGAGGCTCTCATTTGGCAATAACAGAGCTCTGAATCCTAGTATATCTGGAAATGAGCTGGACACTCCATGTTCTTCTCAAAGAGCACAAAAAGCTTCCAGCCATCTGAGTGATGGATTGTCTAAACTATCTATTGGTAGTGTCAGCGAAGATGCAGGTGTGAAAATGCTGGAAACAACCAAGCTTACGAGTGCTGTAAAAACCCCCAGGGCGACTTCAGGAAAGCCTTCTAAGAATCTTAGAAGACAGTTGACTCCATCAAAGATATCAAACCCTGGCTCAACTCGTGAATTGGTTCGTATATATCAAATTAAGTCGATAACTAATTTTCTCTTCTGAACTTCTACACTGTTCTTTGGTGTTTCTTGACTAATACTAAATACCACTTTGCAGTGATCCTAAGTAATTGATTGTTTGTATCCTGTGATAAGACTCAGTTGATTTCCATGAATGTGCAGCTTCCGGTGTCACATACCCCAGCTAGAAAGCCCTGCCAACCAACACGGAGAGCTTCTCTTCCACTGCCTTCAAGAGCCGTGCCTGCAGCGTCGCCTTACAAACCCAGTGTCAGTCTTCTTGGAAGCATGGAGTCCCCCAACGTCTCTGTCAATGCTCCGCGAATTGACAAGATGGTTGAGTTTCCTTTGGCTTCTTTAGAAGATCCTCGGCTGCCTAACCACAGGACTTCATCGACATCTGCTCAGTGCTCTTATACCTCACCGTACGGTGGCGACCGTTCTATCACTAAAGACAAATGCACGGTTCAGATACTTGATAGAACCTCTGTTAGGCCACACTCTCCTCGTGGTGTTCAACACAACGGAAGTGAGTGCTCAGAGCATAATCCAACAAGTGGCGTAGGATCAAGCCGTTCATCTTCAGATTCGCAACAGCGCAGATTTGATACCTCATCATATCAGCAGCGCGCTGAAGCCCTGGAGGGATTACTCGAGTTCAGTGCCCAACTATTGCAACAGGAACGCTTTGACGAACTTCAAGTGCTGCTGAAACCATTCGGACCTGAAAAGGTTTCGCCCAGAGAAACTGCTATATGGCTGAGCAAGAGTTTCAAGGAGAACGCAGCCTGATAAGAACTCTTTGACAACCGTCATGATCATGATTTTACCAGTCACCCCTTATTAACAGCTAAGGACTTCTATCAACATCGACTCTCGTTTACCCTACTGAAGTAGTCGTTAGGTATATTCTGGCGAGGCTTTGAGACCTCGTACATGGGAATGTGTATGAATTGACCCGTTCATGAGTAGAAATAGAATGCCATACTGTGATGTGTGATGTAACAAATTTTAGCTGCTTTGTTTGTCTTCTAATGGAATGAGTTGTTGCAAAGGAGATTCAACAGTTGCGTGCAGATAGGATCTGGTTTGTGGAATGGTTTGATGGAACAACATTTTCAGAAAAATTTGTATTTCAGACATAAGCTCATCTTTTCTTTCAATTGGAATATTTTGGGGAAAAATATATTCCAATTATTTTTCTTGTTTTTGCTCATTATAAATTTTTAAAATTCATTTTGCCCATCTATTTTAAAATAGAAAATCATTCTATGTTAGTAATAATCATTATATTTTTAGATTTTCGTTTGGGCTCCTAGATATAAATAAATGATCTTGTTGGCTAAGATGCATGACCACATTCTTGTGTTTGAATTTTATAAATAAGAAAATTATACAAGTGAGAATTTGAAATAAACCAAATAGATTTTTGAAAGTACAATCTTTAGTTATAACTTTTTAATTCTTTACTTGACATAAAAAATTTGGAAGTTTTAACAATTTCTAAAAGAACTTAATTTGAAGCCTATTTAATCTATAGAAAATGTTAATTTGTGGTTTAATGTTGTGATCTCGAATCAAATATTATTGGAAAAACATTTTGAATGTTGCAAAAAATGTTGTTGACTTTTTTCTTTTTTTTAAGAATACACTATTTGAGTAGTTACTATATTTTAATCCACTTTTAAGTTGGTTGGAATTTTGAATATCGTTAATTTGCTAACTTAGCATTGTGATTGGACATTAAATGTTGAGATTTTATCGACTTTCATGACGAACAATAGCAACATCATGATCCATTTTTTTTAAAAGTCTACCTCGATACCTCAATTGTATTTCAAGCTTCCATATAAGTGTAGGAGACTTTACTATCATATTTAATGCATGACGGGGGGGGGGGTGGAAAAACATTTTGTTCCCAACGTTTTTCAAATTTCTAAAATTGAGAGGGCATAATAACTTGACTTGCCAAATGAAAGGTCTCCAACACTCAATGCAATTTGATTGGTTGAATTCAATATTTAACATTATTTGATTAGTCAGTTGCCTTTATATTATAATATTAATTATTTTATTATTTAATTTTAGAAATTATATTTAACTAAATTTTTGAAAATGAAACATTAATATTTTAATTGAAATTTAAATAATTTGCCACATGTCGTCATTTAATTGTACCAAATTTTACTCATCTACAAAAGAAACGCATATCCACAATATTTTTTGTATCTTTCAATGTACTATGCTTTAGTTCTTTTGAGTGAATCTCTTTGCTAAGTCTAATTTTAAAATTTCTTAAAATAGTTTCTATTTTCAATTAGAGTAATGTGAGTTTGTATTCAATTTCATTAGAGTGTAGTACGTCCAAATTATTTTGAATTTAAAAATATTGTATTACAATACAAGAAAAATTGAGGTAATCTAAGATTTGTACCCATCATATCCATCTATCTAAATATCATTGACGACTGTTCAAAAGGTTTCAATAAACTATATTTGCAATCATTTGCAATTGAGGGGTGTTGTTCTATACGTACCATATGTATGGTATAGTTCTCAATTTTGTATTATGATGCATGTTTAAAATCATTTTATAATTCTATAGAAACAGAGGTTTTTAGATCAAGAGGTTTTCGGATCATGGAGGAGGAGACGATGTTAGGAGGGGTATATGGAATACAATGTCACCTTTAGGCATGCCTTTGCTGGTTATAGAACATGCTTGCAATTTGTGTTTCAAAGATGTTCAGACGTCCATACAAAGTGTCACAAATAAAATCCATCCTAAAACACTGGTATACTGGTATTTTAAAAGAATTGGTAACTCGTACATGATTAATATAAACTGATATTAGTATAGGTTCACACTCTCCCTTATTTGATGCCCACGCAAGTGCTTATGCACGCGTTATGATTCTCTTGATGTTTGTTTCTCTTAATCACAAATGCATGTACTGACCATTTCTTCAAGTCACAATGTATGGATTATATTTAAGTTGATTCCCTTCTCTAAGTATGCAAGGAGTTCTTTGAATACCAACGCATTAATCAAGTTCTAATATAAAAATATATCACAGAATTCTATTTATTATCAAAACATTTGTATTCTAAGAAGATGAGTAACTCATACATAATTAATATAGAACCATTTGCCAGGAGTTCACACAAGGGTTGGTTGGCTTATGGGGCACCAATACCTAATCCTACAGGAACTCACGTAAAGATTTTCCAAAAACAACACATAAATTATCCCCGTTAGCATTGCCACAGCTTGGCATTTTACGTAGCACTACGTGTTATGTGTTGGGAATTCGTGCCAAACACTTGCAACCTTCCATTTACGAATGGCTTGTGTGGCGCAACTCTTTTAAAGTCATGGTGCACGGCACGGCACGGCGCAAAACGCACAATAGATCATTCTAATTAAATATATATTCACATCTCTAATATATGCATTTAAAATATAAAATAATTATATGGTATGCCTTTTCTTATTGGAATATACAGTTATATTGTATAACTCATACAAACACAAGATGCACCCTAAGCTCTGTACACCCAACATACGCACATGGCACATGATATAGATTATAGAGCAACTAAGACACAATCAACCAAGTCCTACTGCCACATAGCGCCACACAAGAAAACCGAAGATTATTTTGAGAATAACAAGAGGGATAAAGGAACAAATAAGCCAGAAATTTTTGAAAAATTGACTCACAAGAAGTCGCGAGTGAAGGGGGGAAGTCGAGAAAACCGAAGCCCAGCAGTCCCGGTATGTTCTCTGTGCTGTGTCGCGTGCATTGTTGGTTCGTTGCTCCGTGTTGCGTGCATCATTCTCTATGCTGTTCTTTTTTGAAGCTAGGACTGGGGCCGATGGGCTGTTTGGCTCTAGTTTTGTTCTTCTTTTTTTGGCATCACATGCTTAAAAGCGTGTCTCTCATAACAAAATCGCCAAAAAAAAAAAGCCACTTCACTCTTGCAAATCCCACGCGCCAGAGTGAAAAAGAGCACCATTCATTTATAAAGGCGCGGAGGCCACGCCATTGGTGCCAGGCGCCATGCCGCACGCCGTCTAGCGCCTTTCAGAACCATGCAAATGTAGTTTTACAAGTTCGCCAACATAGCCAAGGAGACATTTCTTTGAGAAAGGACAGCAGAGACGGTGATTTAGGCTCAAGATGGAAGCCCGTGGAGTTGTTGAGTTCCAGTGCGAGGAGATAGGGCATCTCCAGGCTTCCTCTGCACTGCATCAGAAAGGAAGATAAGGCATGACAAAATGGCCGAAACTACCGAACTTTAAGCCAAGGGACACCAGTCTAACTCAAATGTCCGAATATGTGTGTCAACTTTACCCGAATTATGCTTTTAACTTGTTATTTCATCAGTTCTAATAGATGATGGATTTGAAGGTAAGTTTTATAGGTTGTCCATTTTAAGACAATTATTTCATCAATTTAGAACCCGAACTTTGACCGCCGGTTGGCGAGAAATGAAGCCCATTTTATGTGAACAGAGCTCGGATTGCTTTGGGTTTCAACTTACTGCGAGCTCATGGCGATTTGTCTATCATTAATTAACATAACGTGAACTTCACAAAATATTATACTGAACATTATATTAACCGAAGACATTATTGATGTATAATCCTTAATTTCTATACATGAATTTAAGCAAAATAATTCAAGGTGCCATCCATAAGAACCATACTGCATTCGTGGCTACTGAATTAGCAATGAACAGGAGACACCCATTATTTACGCACCATTCGAAATGAGGAGGAAGTAAGATCCTCAGTTTTCTATCTATCAGCAGCCCTTAAAAGGCCCAACAATGATAGGAAGAGGTTGATGATATCCACGTAGAGTGCAACAGAAGCCCAAATATATTGGTCGTAGGTATAGCGCTTGATCAGATTATCAGTATCATAAATGATGTACGCACAGAATATTATTGATGCCAAGCACCCATATATCATCACACTTATCCTTCCCAGGGGGAATAAAATCTGCAATGGGGAAATGTTTAAACAATCAGCACCGGGTTCAGCATATAATGTTCATTCTTGAATGAGCGACCAAAGCAGAAATGCAAATTTACTCACCTGAATCAGTGAAAACAAGATAAGAACAATAACAGCACCAAACAGGAAAGCTCCCAAGAAACTGAAATCTTGCCCTCTCTTCGCAGCCCAGAATGTGTACAAAGTGAGACTCACAACCACAACAGCAGTTAAGATGACAGACTCCAGTATAACTTTTCCTGGAAACAATTCAATCAAATAGTTTTTCAAGAATCAACTGCAGATCACCATCAGATACAAGACAGTATATAAATACAGCTGAAAAAAACACCTCATTTATGTAACGGAGAACAAGAAGTCACTATATGCGCACATCCAAATTATGATTGGCCGTTCTCTCGCCAAACTTGATCAATTTGATAATCATTTAAAACAAGAATGCTTAGATTGAACAATTCTAATTCTCTCAATCATATGAATGGCAGTGTGCAGGCTGACATAGACACTATTCCTCTTTTATCTCAGCCTATGTCAACTTTTGCAATCAGGTAAAATGACGCTTAATCTAAATTGTCAAGTGATTTCTGAACCCACAATAAAGTTGGAGAGTAAACTATCTTAAAAAGTGAAGCAAAGAAACAGAGAGCCACAAGGCATCAGTCCTCTCATAGTCCAAAGAGTAGTAAGAAAAAGCATTGAAAGGGCGAAGACACCTGATGCTCCTGGTAACATACAAAGGAGGAAGGTGCTAAATTAGTGCAAAGTTGCCTTGTGACAGTGCTCTCTTTTACTGCACGCAGGTAGCTCATTCCAAATCAACAAACCCACAACTGTTACTTGCCCAAGGGAGTATCTAGTGGCCTTTTGGTCACTTAAACTGCAGATTAGAAGGATAAAAATGTAATTTTCCCACGGTATTTGTTTTTGTAAATAACGAATCAAACTTAATAATGATTCTCTTGTGGCAACTCTCCATCTAAACCAATATCATTTTGACCACCATCAAAAAGGTTAATACAGTTAACAGTTGTAAGCCAACAGAAGTTCAATTCACATAAATCCAGTGCTTCCGCCTACTAAATTTATTTCTGGAAACATAGCCATACCGCAAGACTAGGAATTCTAAAAATTAATCAAAAACCCGAAATTATTTCAGACCACAGACAATTGAAAACCAAAAATCCAAGAAAATAATCACTTACCACTCGTATACGCACAAGTCAACCCCACCGCAAATGCAAGCGACACAGTGAATACCCCCAGCAGAATGTAGTTCAGAGGGTGCCTCTGGTAATAGTAATACAACGGGCACAAAACTGCAATCCCAACAAATTAAACAAATACGTCAAACCTACTAACATACCGAGAAAAAACCAAGAAAGCATTTCAACCAAAGGCAAAACAATCACTCCCCCACAAAAAAAGGAAGAAAAGAATTTTGAAAAAAAAAAACGTACCAATAAATGGCGTTACGATGAGAACAATGTAAAGCGCCAACCCAGCTCCAGTACTTGCAAAGAAATGCCTTATAGGATGAACAGTTACAACAATAGCAGTAACAACAATCGTGAGAAGCAACTGAATACTGACAATTGAATATATTTTCCGAATAAACGACCACCGCAGTTCTGGGCTCTCCAGCATCATCGGATACAGCGGCTGCCGGGCGGTTTCCACGTCATCTTTCAAACTAGCTTGACCCCACCACATACCTGAAACAAGTCTGAAAACTTCCCGATGCTACAGCTCAAATCAAGAAAACGGTTCTAGAGAGTGATCTCTTTAAGGATTGCGGGCTTCGTGTGCTTAAGATTGCTTAACGTCGAGGCTGCGTATGTCTGCAGAAACTTCTTGCAGGGCCGTGTTAAAGCGTGTGGGTTGGTAATGCGTCTTTACCCAACGAATTCTAGGCTTATCCCGATTGATCTCCAAAAAAATTAAAAAGAAAAAGAATATACTAGCAGTTTCTACATAATTTATACGTTTATGCAATGCATAAAATTATATTTTCGTTATATAAATATTTTAAGTTGGTATGAATTTGCTTTTATTTTATAATTTATTTTTTAATAAAAATAATATATTCTAATATAATAAATTATACCATAAAATTTTATATAAGTGAGTCGAAGAAAAAGGAAAATTTTAAGAGAAAATTAAATGAGAAGAAAAAAATTGAATACAATTAAAAGGAACAAGAATATATATATATATATATAAAGTGAAGAAAAAGGTGAAAATAAATAAATAAAAAGAACATTTTAGTTTTTCTGTTTTAAGTAGGAAAATGTAGTTAATTTAATTTAGGGGTTTAACTATAGCAAATAATATAAATATAAATTTATCAAATAGACATTTTAGGGAATTCATTAAATGACAAGAAGTTGTTACTCTAAAAGTATCATTCTTAATAATAAAAAAAAGTGTAGATAACTGCAGAATATGTATAAGTTCATTGAAATATTTTTAGTAATTTTAATAATAAAATAAAATTATTCAAATCAAAATTATATTTAATTATCAAAAATTGAGAGAGAAAAATGAAATAAAGGGCAGAAGTTACTTGAAAGAGAAGAGAAAAAAAATAAAATAAAGAAAATAGAGATAAATAAATAAAGGAGAATTAAAAAATATTTTAGTCTAAAATATTAGTAAAAAATAATTACTTTAGAATGTTTCACACTTAATAATGCAGAATATATAGATTAACAAGTTCGTTCTTTCTCCGTAGAATAATAATGCAGTTGACCTGTTTAATATAAAATACAACTTTATGAGGTAAGTTGTAGAAGAAACGAGTTTAGTAAAACATGGCTTCCCATGAATCTTAGCTGTGGGTTTGCAAATAAATTGAGTTTAATGTATACTTTTAAAATGGTTAATATATTTACAAATGCTTATTTCAATGCAACATCTATTTTTTCCTCCAAACGTCTTTTATTTATTTTAAAGTCAAAAGTAACGTAATTTAGTTGATTAAGCTCTAGATCAAGGTTTATTCATTAATTAATCCGTTATTAAAAATTCATCAACAAAAATTAAACTTGCATTGAGATAAGTGGATCAAATTTAAAGCCTAAAGTTTCTACCTAATTCACCGACGGCCTAAAGCTCCGGCTGCTCTGTTGGGCCAAAAAGATGGAAATGTGGTAATTAGTGTGGCAAAAAAATAAATAAAGTTTGGTGGATAATGCCTCGATATAATAAAAATATTTATACAAACGTTATACAATACAATAATTTATTCCACGGGGCGTTTTGGACCTTTTCCGAGCCACTTTCAGAAGGCTGGCTTTTCTCAAAAGATAGTTAGAATTTTTAAACTCGAATGGGTTCGACCAATTCGACTTAACTGAAAACCAGTCAGTTTTTCAGTTTAGGTTCATAAAAAATTTGGATACCCCTTTAAGTTGCTATTAACCAGTCAAATCCGGTTAAGAACCAATCAAACATGGTCAAAAGTAGCCAAAACTCGTCAAACGCGCTCAAAATTTGGTTTTTTTATGTTTAATCATTAATAAAAATTTAAAAAATCTCCTATTCAAAATAAAATAAAATATTTTTTACGTTTTATAAAATTTGTACCTCATAAAAATTTATTTTTATGTATGATATTCACTAACTATTTTTATTTTTACTTTTATTTAGTTAATTATTTTTATCTATATATTATTCTAATTGAGTTGTTGAAAAATTAAATTTTGCATCTTACAATTGATTTTTTGATATTAATTATGTTGTTTTTATTTTAGGAAACTAAATTTTCAATATTTATTTTTTTGGCTTTGAATTTAATTTTGTTTCTTTTATATTTTTATAATATTTTTATTTTTGTTGAATTATAAAATTTTAAAGTTACATTTAAAACTTATCATTTGGCAACTTAAATTTAATTTGTAAAATTGATTTAATATTATTATGTTTACATGTATAATATTACATATAATTTAAAATAATTAATTTTTTTAAAATGATTAAACCAATCAAACTAGTGATTTAATAACGAATTTAGTTTTTCAATTTGGTAATCAATTAGATTTTAAAAACATTGATGAAAAGTGAAGATTTAAATGATCAAATAGTTAAAATTTAACTCCACCTAGCCACCTCACTAAACATCCATACCAAATGTATTTGAATAAAAATATTGTCTAAGTTCATCACAAATCTGATAAACCTCCTAAATATCATTTCTTAACCAAGTACATCACATAACGGCTAGAAAATGTATTTAGACATTTAAACACTTGTTGATCGTACAAATGAGTTGCAACTTCAATAATTATCCTCATTGTTATTTATTTAAAGGTTTTAATCTAGCTTTTTTTGGGTTTCCCCTACATATGAGTTTTTTAACTTTTGAGTATCGTACGATTTTTCCTACTCATTAACTTTATAAGTCTTCCATCAGATTACTTGAACACCATATTCATAATTGTCTAAAGTTTAGGGGTTCTTCTTAGAATAAGGGAATTTTGGAATGTTACTCTATGTTATTTTTCTATAATGCAATCAACGCGATATTGGAACTTTGTACCCTTGAAGTATAACAGATATTTGCTTCTTTACCAAACTTGTTTCCCTTCCTTATTCAAGTACAAATTTCTTTTGCCTTCGGACAACATAGATCTCTTCCTTCGGTGTAAAGGGTGTTTAAACCTACTTTCTTTGTTAACAACCATATTATCATTAGTTAGCTTTCAATCACCGTTTGAGAAGTGGTTGGAATATCTTTCATCATCAAGTTTACTAGTCAAGATGAGATTCAATCTTTAGTCAAGCACATGCCTTGCATCCTTAACTAATGTACAACCCAAAGTAGTGGAAAGAGATGTTTCCAACTCCAGGAATGCCTCACGCCACTATTTTCTATTCTTATCTACCCAATTTCGATTGGTGTATAAGATGAAAATAACACTTTGTTTGTCGTCACATGGTAAGAGGTATCAAAGTGTAGTACCAAACTGTTACTTTGTCTTGTTAAATTAATAGAATATGTTATTGTGGCAGTCAGTTCACTTTTTTATGATCTTGCTTCTTTCAGTCCTCCTTCTTAATTAGCTCTCACTTCAAGATTTGACATTCACTTATGACATGTCCTTTACTCTTGCAATTAAAGCAGTTAAGTTTCTCCTCTTATTTATTAACTTGCCTTGAGAACGCCTCTTAAGTGATTAGGTTTTCATCTATAGCTTCTCTCTTTCAAATCTTGTTTTTCAATCTTGAAACTTAATATATTATTATCTTAACTTCTTCCTCCTAGTATTATCATCAAGAAGGGCTTCCTTAACCATGTTAGGGGTTGAAACTTTAAATGGTGTAGAGTTTGTTGTCATGACAAATAATGTCTTCTAATTGTCAAATAATGAACTAAATGATAAGATTGTTTGAAATTCATTATTTAAATTCAAATTTAAAGTAATACATTAATTGATCAATCCTTAAAACTAATTTAAATGTATATGCTTAACCATTCCTCATAATATACGTAAGTGATTTTCTTGAGGAGAGAAACCTTATTAGGATCATGTTACATTCGTACATATTGGCTTGTATCTTTTTGAATACATGGTTGAAGATTCTTGGTGAAATTGTCTATGGGTAGATTGTCTGCCTATGATCCTTTCCCATTTAGCTTCAGATTTACTATCAAATTTAGCTTGATCACCTAACACATAATCCCATAAGTTTAATTATTAACTAATCTTCCGTGTAAGGCCTCCAAGCATGATAATTGGAGGATATGAACTTGATCATGATGTTAATAGCAACTTCTGCGTAATGTAGTTAGTGTAATAAAAAGGACAAAGACACAAAATTGTATAGTAGTTAATGCTTCATTATAATAAATGTATTTATATAATGGCTAAATAATAGGCAAATTCTATCACTCTCAAGAGAATTTCAATCTCTTTTGAATCATTCTGAAAGTCACAACTATTATTATTTTTCATTCTAAAATTTATCAAGGACGGTTACAATAGTTAAACTCTATCACTATTTATTAATTCAATTTTAAAAGTGTACAGTTTAGATTCAAAGGATCTAATTGTCAAGATTGATCTCCACCAAATTAATCCATCCATCCTTCTTACAACATGTATTTTAATATGTTGGACAGAGTCATCACCAACTCTATTATGGGTGTTAATATATCTACCTACTTTATTTGAATTCGATTAGATTTAAAATTTTTTTTATGTCTTATCAAATTTAATCTCGAATTTGAAAATTTTTACAAGTTCAATCTCATTATTTGATTCAACTTGAACTTGACTTTTTTAATATTAAGCTATGTTGAATTTAAGTTGTAATCAAGTTAGAATTGCTATTAGAATGTAACTCATTAAGAATGCTATGCACCTTAACATCATTTTTTAATTAGGTGCATCACCTAATCATCATTGAGATGAATTGCAACCCCCCTCTCCCAAACTCTAACATGTAATTTTATTAATAAAAAAAATAATTTAAGCCCTTAATATCTTGAACTTATATTAGAAATCAAAAGAAAATTGTAATGCAGAGTGACACATCCTCAATTTTCAACCCCTATTTTTACTTTTTAATAATTATATCAAATATCCTCTGTTAACCACCTTTGTGGTAAGTAAAAGTAGGGTGGGTGGTTATAGAAAATAAAGAGAAAATGAAGGAGTGAGTCATTTATTGAGTAGAGAAAAGAAGAAAAGACATGGATAAAATTGAGGTGCCCTCCTCTTTCTATCTATGCCTTATCTCTCAATTGAAAGTTTTTTTTTTATAAAATACATCATATATTACACCCATGGACATAGGCCAAATTGGTCAAATCACATTAAATTATTACCTTTCGTGATTAATTTTTTTTGTTATTTTACATATTTTAAGGTGTGATTCAAAATAAAATCGATATTCCATGTTTTGGGTCACATCACAAATTAAGAGGAAGTGGTTGACATAATCTAAGCTATATTTGTAAATTTTGTTTGATATACCTATCAAAATTTACACAATTAAAACATATTATTAACAATTTTTTGTTCAAATTTAAATTCAAATTATTTTCTCTATTATATACATTTATGAATATTTACAATTTAATCATTACATTTATTAATAATTAATTCAATGCCTAAATATATACACATATACATTTATATATATATATATATAATTAATCGATCCATATATATTATCACGTCATAAAATTATTATTATATTATGTAGAGATATACAAATTCAATTTTTTATCCATTAAAATTTTACAATTAAACATAATATCTATACCTAACAAAAACTCTTTACTGTTTTCATTCATAAAAAAGATCACCAACCAAACATAACCCTAAAGATAATAATGGAGCAAGAGTGGGGATCACCCACACACATTCCCCCATAGGTGCTCCAATGGGGGCAAAATTAAAATTAAAATTATTATTAATATTACAATAAAAATATATTATTTTATATGTATAATAATTAATTAAGTAGTTTAGTGCAATAAAATATAATTTTTAATTTTTTTATCGATTAAAATAATTTTTTATACTTTTGTTTACTATATAATTAATTTAGTTTTTAATTTTTTACAATTTTTCATTTTAAAAAAAATATTACTTCGATTAGAAAGTATATATTTTATCACAATTAAAATTTATATTTATTCAAGTACATATGTTATTATAATTAAAATATATATATATATTCAAAATTAATTCTTTTTATAAGGTTTTTTTCTTTTAATTGTTATTACTAATTTAATGAATTAATTGTAAAATTAATCAAACCAAAACTATATATAAATTTGAATTATTCAATATCACTAATTTTAATATATAATTTATTTTTAATTAAAATAACATATACTTTTTGTTAATTTATAATTTGAGGATGGGCCAGGAATAAGTTCCCTCACGACCGCCCCATTTAAAGGTAGGGAAAAAAGCTCCCTCAAGCCCACTCTACCCTGTCCTGTTATTTGTCTCATTTCTTCTCTGACGGAGCGGGTGCCCGAATAGTGGTCTAGATAAATTTTGTCGTTGGGTACTATTTATTTGAATAGTGATTTTTTTTTAAATGTTTGAAACTTTTTCAATTGACTTATTCTTAATAAACAATTCTATATATACTAAAATTTTTAAAATTAATTCTAACATATTTATTTTTAATTATTAATTTAATTAATAATCAAAACTTATTTAAATTATTTCTTTTAATTTAATTAATTATATTAATTAAATTAAAAATTTATTATATTTTTAATTAATAATTTTTATTATTAATAAAAATAATAAGTACATAATAATTTTTTTGTTTGTTGTCTCTTTAATTTAATGAAATTTTATTGATTAAAATAAAAATTCATCGTAATTTTAATTAATAATCTCGTCGCTAAAAAAACTAACTAAACATAACAAGGAATTAATCAGTTGCGACCAAATTAATTCCTTCCCATCTCCTGAGAGTAACGTCCGCAAGTCGGGACACAGCAATTCATGCATATAGCCCTTGCCAACGGTCCGGAGTCCATTGTCGGATTGCTTGTCGATCAGCCTGTAAATCTTTGAGATCCCAACAAATCAATATCAACGTAAATCACGTTAACTTTCTGGTTTGCTGCAGTTCGTGAAGAAGTCAAGCCACGGACCTTCGTCTGCAACAACAAAGAGGCCCAAAACCCGCCAAGCGGATGAACGGAAATTCCACAGTTGTGCTTTGTGGTGGCAGCTCCCATATTCAGCACCTTGTGTTCTCCACCTCTCCCTGGCGCCGTCAAGCAGGCAAGCGGCACACCATCATATCTGCCATCTCATCCCTCACAATCTCCATGAATCTCAGCGGTCGTGTTCTTGGCCAGAGCTCCATGAGGTCTTACCCCGGAAACTCCTGGTTAGATGAATGATATCCCTCCCTCTTCTTGTCATTTGCAACTGTTTTCATGCTTGTCTCCTTCTGCGTAGGCCCACTTTTTCTTGCTGAAAGAAGCACAGGCCAGCCACCACCCCATTCCTTGATGAATCTGGTCGTTAAGTGAAAGCAGTAGATGGAAATGAAATGAAGGCAATCGAAAATCGAAGGTAATTTTCAATGAAAATCTTCTTCTTCTTCTTCACCATGCATGAAAAAAATCTTCTTGCCCGATTTTCACGGGTAATGATTCTCTTATGCTACATCCCTAATGGCATCTCCAGCAAAGGTCTAAAGAGATGTAACTTCGTCTTTGAAGGACACAGGTCCCGAACAATAATAGTCCAACGCCTCATTGATTCACGATTGCAAAAGTTGGATCACAGAGGACAATTACGTGGCGTTATGGGGTTGCAGCTTTGCTGCCCCACAATTCCCCATATTCCCATCCAAAAGCCAACATCCCCACCCACTCAATTATTGGAAAAGAGAAGAAAAGTAAAGGAAAAGGAATTTTCCCTACATGATCAGGCTGCGACGCTGCGGCCATAGTATTTTTCCTGCAGCACCCCTTTCGCCACGAATTCCGATCACTCAAAAAAAAAACCCTAATTTCAAGAGAAGTTTGAGTCTAAGGCAACGATCTGATATCTTGCTTTTGCTGGAGATTTGATTGCACGGTTCCAGGGAAATTGCTGCCGGAATCTTACGCCATGCCGCCGGAAGAGACGGCCGTTAAGTTGACTCTGGACAAGCCGCTTAACGAGCTCACGGAAGATGACATTGCTCAGCTCACTCGAGAAGACTGCCGCCGTTACCTTAAGGAGAAAGGTAGGCTGAGAAAGGAAGTTAAACTGAAAGAAATAGAAACAAAATGAAGAAGAAATCAGGTGCGAATCTCACATTATGTGGTTCTTATTTCGTCATTTTTTGGGCATTTTGTGGTGCAGGAATGAGGAGACCTTCCTGGAACAAATCACAGGCGATTCAGCAAGTAATAATGTTGAAGACACTCCTGGAGACGACACCAGATTCCGACGATGGTTTGCGCAAGAAACTTCGCAGCAACACCTCTAATCCGGAGACTGTGCGTAATTTTTCTGTCTTCATTATTTAATGTAATTATTATACTCTAATTTGTTGACATGGGAAGACTGAAAAGAGAGAGATTCTGTGCATGTTCTGCCTTCAATTTAGTGATGCTGTTAAACAAAATACATGTTTATTACTGATTAAGTAGTTTGATTTTCTTGATTACATAAATGTAGGTCACTAAAGGAACAAACGGTGATGCGGAGAACTCTGCATCCGCAGAGGAAACGGCCGCGCATCGTGTAAAAGATCCGGAGAAACCTGATTGCTCGGGTGGTCTTTCTGGGCGTTTCGCTGCCGCTAACGATGAATCTGCTCATATTAGGTTATTTATTTTATTATATAAATGCATCTCTATCTCTCTCTCTCTCTCTCTCTCTCAAAATTCAGTTTTTTATTTTTATCCCTCTTTTGCTGATTTTCAGTTCTCTGTTTTTCTTGACACACCAACACATATGGTGCTTAAGATTTGCATTAAGCTTTAAGATCTTTTCTACTAGTAAGTGTTTCTGAAGTGATTGTATGATGATGGAGCTGCTTCCAAGGTGTATAGCAAGGTGTAACCTAACATGCTTGGGTGTGGGGTGGGGGCAGGGGCGAGGGAGCTCCAACTGGACAAATGAGTATGAGATAAAATTGGTGGGGCTTTAATGAATGTGCTAGGTGGCTGTTTGAATCATTTGCTAGTGCTTTTCATGTTGAACAATGGTGGAGATCGTAGGCTACTAGAAAAGTAAACTTTAAATTGATTGGTTTTAATGATAGTGATTGGGCAAGTTCCTTAAATGATAAAAGGAGCACTTCTGGCAATGTTTTCACACTTGGTTTGGGTGATATCACTTGGAATTCTATGAAGCTAGTTATAATTGACTTATCTGTTGGAATTTGTGTGCAAGAAGATGAAAAATAATGCTGGAAGTAAACTAAGGAAGAAGGAAAATCGAGGGCAAATGTATAACCTTTTATTGCATAAAAGGAACAACCAAACAAGCCTTGAACTATTACAATGAGAAAAAAGAAAGGGCTCCACGGTAACGTTTCTAGATGCTGTCATGATTCACTAACTCCTATTTATACTACTCCAAAGTATGTAAAACATAGTAATCATTTAACCTAGCTACATGCAACAATAATTAAGGAAAACTATAACTAGGAAAGAAATCAATACTATGTGGAATAATTGCCCCCCAAAATCAAATCTTTGTGGTAGGTTTTCATTCTTCAAGATCTTCAACCTTCGTGGTGTGATTTTGCTCTCCAAGACTCCAATTTTAAGGAAATAATTTCTCCTATAGCCTTTGAATCAAATCTTCAACAGAAGGAACCAATTTACATGTCCAATGCATTCATGAGACAATGCTTTAAGCACTTTTGAAATCTAATAAAATGCAGAAAAAATTCCATGTAGAGTGTACGTATTTGCATCAATTTGGCAAATGTTTTCTGCAGACTAATTGAACATTTTTTCTGTCATTAGAGAACTTGAAAGCAGAAAATTGAGTGACTCTTTCTGTTAAAAGCTCCATGATACTCCCCTTGAAAGAGGATCAAATTTTTGATGCAAAGCTGGATTATTATGAAAAAATTAAGATACAATACAGATGAAAGTAAAGCTTGGGATCAAAACTTGCTCAAGCATGCAGAGTCTTGCTCATAATTAGTTTCTATTTGCTGCATTCTTCTTTGTCTAGATTTTGCTTGCCAAATCTAAGAGGTTACTTGCAGGTGATTGATTAATTACAGGATTTTATAAGACATGCAGACTCACTCGCCCTGCAGTTAACAGAAGAAGATCCTTTTTTGTGCTTGATGTGCTGTGTTTGGGTTCTACACTAATGTGTAAATGCCTAAATGGATACACTTATCCTGAAATAACTGCTATATATAAACCTTGTGAGTCAACAAACTTAAAGTTTTCTTCTCTAAATCCTGGAGATTCCATGTGAAACAAAGCTTAGAATTTCTGCTATTAACTGA
This sequence comes from Avicennia marina, assembly GCA_019155195.1. NCBI lineage: Eukaryota > Viridiplantae > Streptophyta > Magnoliopsida > Lamiales > Acanthaceae > Avicennia > Avicennia marina. Next base: position 11,938,270 of record CM032769.1, on the reverse strand, counting down.
AGTTTAATAATATAATGTTTTCACAATGTTGTGTTTGGATTGCATGCAATTAATAAAACAGAAAAGCAAGAACACAAATGACACAAGGATTTAACAAGGTTCGACAACAAAGACCTATGTCCTCATGATAGGTGTTGGTGATAAAATTTTATTCAAAAGTGTCTTAGGTTACAAATACAATGAGGTAACCTAACCAGCATCCCCTACCCATCAAAACCCACATCGTATGTTTTGCAACCCAATTAGCACTTGTGGAGATCCCACTCGTGATTGTGAGCCTTGATAGCGAAATCCATGTGAAGCTTGCTTCCAATGTTGTGGCTGCAGACTTGTCTCTCATGAACATGACAAGCCCTCTTGTAATCACAAGCCTTCTCGCAACAGAATATAGCTTTCTATTGTGTTGCTCTTTGCGCTTGTGGCTCATCTACTCATAGCCGTGGCTTCATCCCTCACAGCCGCAAGCCTAGCAATAATAGAAGGCTACCCTTGCTCACAAATGTCTTATGATTGCGTCTTTCCACCTCGCAATTGTGACTTCTCTCCTTGCAACCGTGACCATTGTTTGCGGTTGAACTCCACTTTAATTATGAGTCATATATTGAGTTTCAACGGGTTTGGAATAGAATTTTAAAAATTTGAAACCATAAAATAGCAGAGCAAATGCAGTGAAATAACATACCAAACCTGTTCTAGTTTTGTCATTCAACACCCATCAACTAAATAGTGCTTAAGGACATGTAAAGAATGTACCTTTTTGAATTCTATTCAAAGATGAACGCATTTATGATCCTTGAATTGGAGCCCTCAAACCCAACTTCTTGTCTATCCACATGATTGGAGTGTTGGCAAGTACCTTCTTTACGTTGCAAACTTTTTTGCAAAGCTCTCAATTAAAGTCTTTTTAGGTAAGAAGGCTTTCAAACAAGAAAAAGAGTGGAGAGTGGCTAGAAGTGTTTATCTGTTGCCTAAGGGATGCACGAATTTTCTTGTATTTATTTATTTTGATTTCATATGATTTAGAACTCTTTTAAATCTATTTATTATCAAAACATAATGCCCTACACTTGGTAGGATACTAATTTCTATGTAAAGCACTTAAAGCATACATGACATGGGCTCTATGGTTTTTCTATTTAATTATTCTTAGCCTCTAGATTATTAAATTATCAATTTCATAAATAATTTACAAGCTATTTAGCTATTAATAATTAAAGCCCACTTGTGTCTTGCCCTTTAATCTGATTAATCCTCATTAATTAAATTAAAGGCCCATTACACTTCCAATTAATTATCCCATTGTTAACAAGCATCATAGGAATTTCATTTGGCTCATTCCAACTACAACTAAATAAATTACTCTACAAGACTTCTTAAGCCGCATTCTCATCTCAACTTATTTACCACTTGTCCTACATGGCACTCTTTTGTGTGTGATTCTCTAAATTTTTCTTTTATTGCAACGAACATAACTTGAAAAATATGGATAGCGTCTAGCCTACAACTCATATCACAACCCAACAAAGTGAATAGATTACATGAACCCTCCTGATCGTGAATATCATGCGGTATAAGCCTTTTGTCTTACTTTGTCCCCACCAAGAGAGAGTTGTGGATTTAGTTAAACTCACAAACTCGATCATATAACCAATTAACGTTATCTCATGAGACTAATAATTTTATCAAAAATTCTTTTCAGATCACACACTACTTTGGCTAAGGATTTCTGTCTTATAAAACATCAATTACATAGGATAAATGTCTTGTTCACGTGCTAAGAGATAAATTTTTTATTGAACGCATACATGCATTAGTACACAATTGAACAACAACACGTTAGGCTCATAATCCTATCTTATACCAAGATACATATTGGCCTTTAATACCCTAATGATACGTTGATTATCATGCACACAATGCCAATTTTTCGTCTTAGATCTAAAGCCCATGCGCACTTAACACAATCATAAAGCAGGACACTCACAGCCAAAAGTAAACTCTATGTGTCTACTTCATTCTTTGAGTCAGTATTTAAATATTTATTCTCCAATAGCATATTCACACATTCTCAGTATTTTATAATGAATGACATGGCACTCATTGTATAAACATAAGGTTTTTAAGTTGTACTAACTCTTTAATGCCCTTTAGAATGAGTAAGTCGTGAACTGGTTTTAATGATTGTGTGTTGAGACAATCTTTTGACCATATTTATAACCTCCTATGAATAAAGCTTCTTAATACGATCACATAGGTACATGCAACACTTTATGTCATTCAGAATTTACACACATGAAATACTTACCATAACATTGATATGAAGAAATCAATATTTTATTAATATATTAGAAAATATACATATAAAACCAGTCTGTCCCCAGTATCCCTTATTATCTATTGACGTTAAAAGACATATCCTTAATACTACACATGCAACACACAACATCAATCGCTTCAAAAGATAAATGTTATATAGGGTAGAGTTCATTGTTATCAGTTGCATTGTCATGTTATTTGCCCTAGAAATATGGAAAGATTCTGGCAAATTACAGTATTGTCATTTTTCATTTACCTGGGCAAGCTTGCAAGGAGGAAAAAAGGTCATGTACTGTCAAATTCAGATTGAATATGTACAGATTCAGAGTTTAAACAGATGATACGGTATAGTTTGACCCATCTTTTGGGGTTGCTTGCAGAAATTTTTTTGTAAAGTCGCAAACAAGTTGAATAGCTGTCCTGCTCCTGTTCTTTCTTGCCTACCTTATTTCATGTTTCTGCAAATTTACTATTTTTGGAATTGTTCTGTCCAGAAAACACAGTTCAACCCAAAAAGTGATGACCACGATCAATTCACTGTTTTTGCAATACATATGAAACATTGCATGAAGGTTGCATTTCTTATAAATATCATTCTTTCTTTTTGCCAGACCCACAGATTCAATGAATATGCCAGTTGGGCAATTGACAATATTTTACTGTGGCAAAATAAATGTATATGATGATGTGCCAGCAGATAAGGTACAGGAGCTTTTAGCCTATCAAGAGTTTATTTGGCACTTATAATGTGACTGCTTCAATGTGTGCCTAACCCACTTTATGCTTGCCTCTACCATAACGAAATGGCATTTTTATTAGGCTCAGGCTATACTGCAGACAGCTGCAAATCCATTTCAATTTCCTGAAGGAGAACTGGCTGAGAGCACTAAAATAGTGCAACCTTTACCATGCATGTCTAATGCTGTCAGTACCAAAGCACATCAAGATTCTGTTGCTGTTGCCCTGCCTACTCTCCAAGCAGGTGGCTGAAACCTGTTAACTCCAGATTTTTATTTAAGATTTTGCTCTTCCTTTATGAGAGTTTTCCACACTTCTTTAAAGGACAAAATACAACCCCCACCCCCACCCTCTCTCTCTATATCATGGCGCATGCATGTGCATGTTCTTGTTCACCCTCAACACCTTGAAAGAGCAAAGCAGGAGAATGCTTGTTGAACGTTGCTGATGTTATGTAACAAGCCATTACATTGGTGGTGATCAAGTGCTCAAGTCTGGGAATTCCTGGAAGTTGTTAATGCTTTTGTTTTTCACTTGTCTCCATATATACTATCTATGTTAATTGGATTTTCCGATTGCTTTTTCAGTGAAAGTGATGAGTGACAAGTCTCTGGTGCTTGGAGAACAAAATAACATGCTTCATGAAGATACCCTTGGTAAGATTTTTCAATTTAACACGTATATAAAGCTCTCCATGTTGCAGCATATCTTGTGTTAGTTATACAACAGTATTTTCTGAAGTTCAACTGTTATTGTAGAGCTACATTTCAAATAACTCAATGTGCTTTACTTATGTGTTTCTTGGAAGTTGAAAAGTATCACACTCAAAGCCAAGGGCCAGATGGTCAGAAGATTCTGTGAAGCTGAAAAAAAAAAAGGCTTTGAGAGTAATCTTTATATGTGTAAAGTTGTCAGTGAAGAAGATAATGTTTTGCGTATAAACTTCTGTATAATGTTACAATTGCTTTGCCATTTATAATTATTTATTTTTACAAGGGCCATTGTAACATTAGCAAATCATTTCACTGTGATGGAAACTCCTTGACACATCTCAGAATATTTTGATGTTCTGCATCTGTCAAATTATCATTTTTCTTGTTTACATTCTCTTTTTAAGTTGGAACCTTGAGAAAGGTGAATTTGAAGAAGCTTCAGAATTGACTGTTCTATCAATTGCAGAGAGATAGAGATAATTGGTTGACTAAGTAACCAAAAATAAAGCTCTACTTTTGAGTAAGCGGAAAATGTTCTCCACTAAACCGTAATTCATGAGTTACAAGGTCGGCTAGAGGCTTGGCATGATATGTATTTCCTCAAAAAGTATCTTGAAATTGTATTATTATTTATCTCATCGGTCAAAAGCTTAGTTACAGGGCCCAAGTGAATTAGGAACTTCTAGGCTTGCCTCAAGATCTCAAGCCTGAATTTTGTCATAAACTGATGTTGTGCTTGATACTGATGTAATTGCCAAATTGGAAGTTTGCAAACAACTAGGGAAATTAAAACTGTAAACTTTGAACTCTTGATATATTATTATCAACTCTTTACCATATCCTTCAGAAAATTTTGTTCATATATATCTCCCCCTATTCAAAGCAGTGGAAGGACCATCAACCAGAAAAGCATCAGTACAAAGATATCTTGAGAAGAGAAAAGACAGGTATCTTGAATAGTTAAGTTATATTCTGTGGTTAAAAATATAAAAAGCAGAAAGTGCTTCTGGTTCTTGTTTGCTCCCTTACATCTCTGTTAGGTGAAGGTTTAAGAGCAAGAGAAAGGCAGGAGAGACCTCATGTGCAAGCTCAGATATGTACTTTAACTATCACATGAATAATCATATGCCAAGAAGTAACACATTCTACCCACCCCAAATTAGACCATCTTCTACCCCTTCACGCTGCAGTTCAGTGGACAGTGATTCAGTGAAGAATCTTTGCCTTTCTACTAGTCTGAGTAACCAAGGTGAGGTCTTTATATTTTGAGGCTTGCTTTCAACTAGTCAATGTTGTTTGGCACTTTTTACTTTTCTTGAAGATTGCTCTACCGGACAAATTTTGGTATAAAGTGACTTTATGTCTTTATAGGACTATGCAGATGCTTCGAATTTTTACAGTAAAAGCTTAGGGTACATTTTACTTGTTTCATCTACTGCTACAGTAGGAGACTTTTGAGAATTTCCAAGCAGGATGATATTCAGCACATCTTTTATTAGTTTTCTCATGCAAAGGGCACTGGCACCAAATCACACCACACCCCAACCTTAAGCTACTCACACACGTACCGTCTTGGACACTCTCTCTTCAAGGATATAAAGCCTTTGAATTATTTGCTTCACCTTTTCATTGAAATGTTCCTAGTACACAAGCATGCTAGCAAATACTTTTGTTTATTGCCTTACGTTGATAAAATAAGAAAAAATGGGCCTGGCTAGGTAGAAGAAGGATTAATGGTGAACTCCTGCTTTTCAGGCTTGTAGGTGGACTCACTGAGAAGGTTCGGTTGATTCCCTGTTGTTGGTTGCATTAATTTTTTCACCATTGAGGTCTTCAGTGTCCGATACAATCTTTATTGGGCCCCTCAGATGCTGATGGATGGAATTTATCATCAGATATTATTCATAAACCCTTCTCAGGCAAAACCTTCGTGGGCTAATGATTTCCCCATGCCACGTCTTGTATTCAAATTTAATGTACAAGTTTGTTTCTGGAGAGAGCTGGATATTAGCGCTTGGGTAGGTTAGGCATTACCATCATCCATTTGTTTCATTTCTTTTGTTGTATGAATTAACCTCTGACCATCAATTACCTAGAGATATTGCTTATTTTTGGGACACTGCAGCTTTGTTAAATTGGTGATGATCATCGCACTTAGTTTCATCCTTGCCTGACCATTCAATTTGTGACCATATCAAGGTAACCATTGCAGTTCATTGTTCAGTGATGACCAAAGGCATATGGTGTAACAAGGCGAATAATTGTTGTTTGACGATGAACAATCCCCCCAGAGAGTTAAATGATAGCAATCATCTTCGTAAATTATCTCCTCACTGTTACGATTAAAACATAATAAGGTCATTATGCAGAGTTACCAATCAAATAATGCTAAAGAGTTGATTTTTTATCCTTATCACATCTATGCTCTGTGCGATTATGAAGATCAGAAATCACAATAGCTGATAAATTATCTGTGCTGCCTGTCCTTAAAGCACGTCGAGTTACCCAGTCAGCCAATGAAGATGGTGAAACGTGTTCAGTTGAGGACTCGGATGCCTTATCGTGGATAACTTCGCACACACTTTGGGGAGTCAATGTCTCAAATATACCATCAGATGCAACCACCAAATAGCTACTTTCGGGGCTAAATGATCTCCAACCAGTAATTTCAGGCTCAGCTGTAACACCATACCTAGAAATAACCAAGAGAAACGAATACGGTTCAATATAGTTCAAAAAATAGCTAATAAACAATGAGCTGTTGCTACAAGAAATGGGCAGGCTGGCACACAAGTCTCTTGAGTAATTAAGCAGAAAACTCATTTACCTTTTCAAATGCACATCGCCAATAGCTCTAGACACAGCCAATACACCATTGACACGAGGAACATTCCATTTACTAACAAAGCCACCAGCTGCTTCAATACGGACTTTCTCATCCTCTCTATCAGGATGATGATCTCTAGTCAGCTCCTCAGCATGAACTTCTATCAATGAACCACCTATAAAATAAGTAGGACAGCTTAAAGGAAGATCACAAAAGCAGAATTTCAATGAACACTAAGAGAACACTTTATGCATTATCATCCTCCATCCTCGGGCACAGGAAAACTAGCACGGAAAGGTAAGAATGAGCTCATTGATTCTCAGTTTTTCATTAATGTTGGCAATCAATGAGCCACCATCAATATTCTATAGAGAATGCATTGGACCTTCAGCATCATGGCCGGAAGCAACTTTCTGGGAGCACAGAAGTGCCTTTGAATCACCAATATTAGCAACAAGGAATTGACCATCAGTCAAAAGAACAATAGTGCCAGTAGACCCTGAAAAATAGCCATTGTACACGGCTTCCTGGAAACAGGAAAATAACTTCAAACAAGCAATCAATACCGCTAACTCTCAACCACGATGGAGTGGAAAATAGATATACCTTTGAAAATTCTGAATCAATATCGTGGATTGTCCTCAACAATGCTTCCTCTAAAATTTGATGGAGTGAATAGTGATCAACTGTAGGTGTCATTATTTGAGAACTGCATAAACATCAAAAGCAGAAATATTGATAGAATCCAAAACAACATCAAAGTTGTAAACATGAGATATGACAAGTGCCCTGAGAGTAGGTTGCAATGGCACTTTAGGGCCAAATTGATACATTTTTTCATGTTAAAAAACAAATATGTGACATGACATGAGTGAACCACCTACTGGACGAGTACAACACCAAAATCCTCAAATACTAATCAACAAAGTGCAGAATCACAGTTTGACTCTTCTATGGAGCCTATTCAAATTATTTAAGCCTTAAACTTCAATCCTTTTTATTAGAACTAGTAAAAAAAATGCAGGTTGCATGTTCTGAACCATTTATTTAAATTGATTGTTATAATTGTCAAAAAATGCTATTAACTATAATATTCAACTCACCCAAAAATATTTTAGTATTTACAACAGAAGATCATGAATAAACAACAATAATCCGAACAGATAAATAAATTAGTACCGTATGCATATAATGTTGTTAAAGTTACTATCTTTTTTCTAAACATCCTCTATGAATAGTTTCAATTTTCCATTATGCAAGAGCAAGTTACACAACTTTGTTTAGAAACATAATGTTACCATATATGTTCCATTAGAAATCTTCTGTCAAAGATAAACATTTGCCTTTTCCAAGTAATTATTTAAAATATTTTTCATGTATTATATATAAAAAAAAAATTAGTGTTTTCGTTTTCCTTTAACCTGATTTATTATTTTGTCTGAATGTATTGCACAGATAAAAAAGAAATTAGGGTAATTAAATATTATTCATATTTTACAGAGTCTAATTATTCTTATTATACTACTAGGACATCAACATGAGGGTGTGATTATTACATAAGTTCATGATCCAGTTAGTTTATCTAATAACGCCATTATTGTGTTCGTATTATAAACGACTATAAATGGTGGGCTTGTAAAAGTAAAGTTCAACGTAATAAGTAAAATTTAAAAGGAAAATTCATCTAAAGGTTCACATAAAATGAAGCGAGAGAGAGAAGATTTGTTGATTTCCAATTTCAACTGCAGGTTCTATTATTACTTCTATATGAGCATACTTTCCTTTTTTTCTCTTTTTAAATCCTATTTTATTATGGTGCTAAGATATGTCATACAATGATTAAAATATAAAAAACGATTGAGCAATTAAAAACAACAAATCTCGATTTTCACCAATATAACTGTCTATACCTCTTGATTGAATGTGAATCATGGTTCCCTTTGTTACTTGGAAGCACGCGCTTGTATGCAGTGACCACGGCGTGTATGAAAAAATAATCAACAAGTTTTGTTGAAGCCAGCTCACTGGCTTCTTCACCCCCGTGGCCATCAAATATAGCTGCAATACCAATAATAATCTCCTTGGACCAACCTTCAACTGCATTTAGTCAAGCTTCATGAGATTCCACATGCTTGTAAACTGGTAGGGTATACAGGTATATAAATGAACGCACAAGGATCCTTTTTGACCTATGTCAAAACAAAGTTTCTAGTTAAGCTTCCACTATTGCTGGGTACAGCTGGAATCTCTTCTAATATATTACTATTTCTTTTCCTAATTCATGGCTAATTAAAGAACACCCAATAATTACAATGATACTTTTAGATAATCAGACCTAACTTAAAAAATCGCACATATTCATCATGATAAATGATAGGGCAATGACAGAAGCTAAGGTCACCTGAAAAAGGTAATTTTAACTGCAGATTGCATGTAATGCGATCTTCTTGATATTCTCTTTGTCCATGAAGTGTAGCAAACTGGCAATCCTTCATTGAATTGTTAGAAGATCCAGCGTCAAAAGCCCACTGACGACACTCTGGTGAACTAGAAACAGCAGGAGCCCCACCTTCTTCATATGCCATCATACAGGACACCGAAACCCCAAGAACAGCATGTCTTATGGCACATAAAACTCGTATTAACACTACAATAGCCAGCCCTTTCATCATGAAGTTCTTTCTAAGCTGCTGAAAAATTAAGACAGGATGGTTTCAGCCACACTACGAGGCAAGCAGCAACTTTTTGGCCTAAAGTGCTGAAAATAGAAATTTATCAACACAAGGAATGTTGTAGACTGCCAATCACTCTATTCATTAACTACTATAAAATTATACGCAGGTATAGCAATCATGCACAATACTGGAATCGACAATTAGACAAACACACGGCGTACAAAATTTTCAGTCAGAATTCATAAAAATATACGTGCAATTGAATGTTGAACAATTTTCATTAAATATAGAAATGGCAAATTCAGCACTGTCAAGATTATGCAATCTTACCTAGCCCTTTTACGTAGTATACTTTTAGATGCTGTACTAGTGTTAGTGTGTGTGTGCGGGCGCGCCCGCGGGTAACCAATTTCACCCTAAAACTTGGTCAATTATCAAATTTATATTCACTACTGATAGAATCCGCAAAGCATACCATCATCAATCTACATGTCGCTACTTACCTCTGCTCTTTTGGAGCGAAAATTAATTGGCGAGGTAAGTGGAAAACCCCGCGCAAATCCGCTGCACGCGAGTCTGCGTTGCGTGCGTGCTAGTGAGAGAATCATATAACGACCCCAAGGGTAGAACTGGAAATTAAAGGGCCCAGAAGCCTTGCTAAAATCCGAAGATAACGTGTCAGCTTTAAAGTTGTCAATTACATTTCATTATTACTAATGACGTTTTTACTTTAGTTATTTGTAGTCTATTATAAATGGTCTGTGTTGGATTATGAGACGTGAGCAGCGAATGAATATGATGGTGTTTTCCGACAACATATTTTCTGAGAGATTATAAGCAAAATCCTTTCCTCCTCAAATTATCCATGTTTTGCAGGACAGAATCGACAAGGACATAAATTATATCGACAAAATGATTTCTTACATATACAAAATTCAGGGAAAAGGCAAAGAGGAAACAAATGGGAGATGACACAGAGATTGCTGGCACAATAAGGAGGCACTATCATCAATGGGGTATACAACTGAATGCTACAAGCTATTCTCCATTTCTTTTTTCATAATAATTTACTTTCCCAGCAGGCAGGCTTGTCCACTTTCCCCCGAGCTCTCTCCTTTGCCTTGGTCTCAAGGCTCTTGGCTGTTCACACGGCTATGAAGTTCTAACATCTCTTGGTGATTGGGGTCGACGGACAGGGCGGCTCGACAGTCTCGAAGAGCGCCCATGACATCGCCAATGTGCTCGTGGAAGGCAGCGCGTAGGTGAAGGAGATGAAGATCCGCCTTGAATGCAATAGCCCTCGACAGTTCTGCAACAGCTTCTTTCTCCTTGTGGTTATCCATCAAAACTGCAGGTGAAAGACATTGCCGAATATTCATTCAGTCTGCTAACATGGAAAACTCATGACTTGAAATTATGCGATCTACCTAGGAATTACCAACAAGTTTCTAGTACTTGAGAACAATGATCAATGATTTCCCATCCATGATAGTGTAAGGAGATGAAACCCATTTACCAGAAGAAACAATGTGCTTTATCTAATCAAAAAGATGTCTGCTCTACGATGAAACTGAGAAGGATGCAACAGAAGGGAAAGAACAAGATTAGGTAATTCATTTTAGTATGTTTTTAATTATTTTTGTCAATACAAATAAGAGAGAAAAAGTACAATAATTGAATATGTATTTTTAAAAGTTACAAAATTTGAAAACAAACATAGCCTATAAGAAACCTAACCTGCAGCACGGTATCTGTATGGATAAACCCTCAGAGGATCTAGGCGGGTGACCATCTCAAGATCTGCTTTTGTGAGATCGCGCTCGCAGTACTCAGAACGCTTTTCATAAGCAGATGCGTTATTCCTCGCCTTCTCAATCAGTTTGGTCATCTCAGCGTATGCAGCATCTTTATCATTTCTCAGGAAGTGGACGCGAGCCAGGCCCTGGTGCGCTCGGGTGTGCCGGATTGTGAGGGCGTTTCTATAGCAATCGGCCGCAGCATCTAGCTTATTACAATCAACATAGACACTTCCAAGATTGTTCAGGGCCTAGTGAGAAACAGAGATCGTTAGAAAAAATGGTAATTTGTATATCACCTAACATCTTATAATCATAAAACAATTAATAGACTTGAACGGAGGAGAAACTGTCAAAGAGAAGGATGAATGAGTCTATCATTTCTGTTAGTTAAAAAAATCATAGTTGAACACCATGCAAACAAGCATAATGCACTTCCACCACATAAGAATATCCCAGACCTAATCCGACAAGCCAACCAGAATGGTTCACGCAACAAATGTTGCCCTAAGCCCAGACTATGATATTTGGAGCAGTCTGCAGAAGAAGATAATTTTGTTAAAAGGCAAGAGGAACTCTTTACAATGTTGTGGCAGATCAAAGTCAACCAGAATGGTTCACGTAACAAATGTTGCCCTAAGCCCAGACTATGATATTTGGAACAGTCTGCAGAAGAAGATAATTTTGCTAAAAGGCGAGGAACTCTTTACAATGTTGTGGCAGATCAAAGTCTCGAAGGTCAGGGTGTGTAAAATGAACAACTGCCAACATCACACGGATTTATCTTGAATTTGAAGTGCAATACTAACTACACGCGATGACTATTTAACAGAATTAAGGCAACGTGCATGGCCAACCAAATTGGTACTCCATGCCAAATCCATTATAAGAAAACTATGGAGCCTCCCATTTGCAGCCACGACTAACAGTATATCTTCAGAAAGCTTCAACATCGATAGGACTTGCACACATTGATTGACATTATCAAAATTACATACAAGATGAGATATATTCAGTTTCTATAGAGCATCACAGTGAAAGTATGTTAAGAGTCTTTCCAATAGCAAGGGAACCGTATCATACCTGACCTTTGCGAAGCCTATCTGAAGGGCATTTCAAAGCTTCTTCAAGAAGCGATACAACAGTGGATGAATAAGATGGATCTTGACTAGAATCAGCTAAAGCATAGGCTTTCAAGAAAAAAGCTTCAAAGGATCTCTGGAGATTAATGGACTCCTCAGCTTTTTGCAGCCCTTCATCGCAATGACCAGTATCATATAAGATCCATCCCTCATAAACTAATCTTTCAGGTTCACTTGATGCGTGTTGGCGAGCTAGCTTCAAGCTCCTCATCGCAGCTTCAGGGCACCCAAGTCTGATCACAGATAAAATAACATTAGAATTCTAATTATCTATTTCCAGATAATTGGTGCAAGATTATTAAATGGGAGTAATGTAGCATTTGAATTATGTCTTGCACATGAATTCAAGCATCAGATAGACATTAGCAAGATGATGAATTCTGTTAGATTCAATATTATATTTATTAAAAGTAATATCAGTGTCCGAAAGCTAAGAATACTGGTGACTTAAAAGTGTCTAGTCAAAACCTTTTTCATTTTTATAACAAGTATATTGGTTTCTTGATCCAATTTAGCAGTGCAAACATTGTTCTTGGAAAAATATAGCATCTCTTACATAGAGTGGAAAAGCAGTTGGTATTTAAGCCTAAATAAAATCAAATTATTCCCATATGCACTGATGAGACAGGATTATAACATCGATGAATAAAGTAATGCTAGAAAGCAGACAAAAATGTGACACTGCTATAAAGCATACAAATATTTAGTCAAGATATATTAGATAAAAGCTCATATGACATAAGATATCCAACAGTCAACGGAAGAATAATCGGCAGAAGTTACCTGAGGAGGAGTAGTGACTGTCTAAAGTATAGCACTCCCTTGGCTGCATCAGACTCAAGCATCTGATATATTACAGAAAGTGACCCAATATCATCAACCGAAGACCATCTATCATAAAGCTGCAGCCAACAATCAGCTGTTGTCCAGTTTTCTACATGCTCACGCACAAGTATACGAAATTGGGAAGCTGATACTCGCCCATCAAGCATCCTATAATCTGGACAAAGCGTAAGAATTGCTTGAACATCACATATAGCTGATTGGTAGTCCTCCAGAGCAAGATAGAAACAAAAGCGCAGCTCCAAGCACTCCAATGCTAGCTTGAATCCAAGAACCCTGTTAATTTCTGCAAGGGCAGATTGCACATCCTGTCTTCTCATCAAGGATGCAGCTCGATCCATGTAGGGGTAAGTCAAGGTTGGGTCCAGTTCCGTTGCTTTGTCCAGATCTCCCCACTTTTTATCACCATCACAGTATAAAGACCTCTCTTGATACATCCATCCAAGTGGGGGATAAGAGGATATTACCGAGCTGATCTTTTTGTAAGCCATGTCTTTACGCCCCTTGACAAGACTTACTCTGGCTAAGCCAGCAACAGAATAAACATGCCCTTCATCTACAGCAGCCTCAAACATCTTTACTGCTTCATCATATTCTTTTCTGAAAAGTCTAACACATCCCAACTGATGAAGCGCTACCATTTTCTGTCGACTAGTTCCAGCACAGTCTACCAACTGCTTTAAGAAAAGAACCGCCCCGTCTGAGGAAGGGTCAGAATCCATGGAAACTTCTGCTAATAAAGAATACAGAGAAAATGAGAAAGGTCCAACCATTGTTAACCGTTGTTGCCTATCAAGACTGGTTAACAGTTCAACAACCTTTTTGTCATTCAGTGAATCAGGAAGTTCATGTAGAAACACTTGCAAACAAGACGCAGCCAACACAGGAGAATTCTGCTCCAGGGCAAATTCCATGAGTTCCACTGCGTCTTGTATGGAGGCCACCAAAGAAGCAAGTTTCTTATCACAAGCATCCTTCAGTCTTTCACAGCAAAATGTGTTTGCAAACACCAATATTTCTAACAACAGATTGGGGGACACTTCACTTAAACTTCCTGTTTTGCTGAAATCACTGATTGCTCTCATTCCTGAAGGGGAAATATTGTTTTCGGAAATATCAATTTCATCACTGAATGATTCAGTGAAACAGCCATTAAGCATGGCATAAAATGGCGCCGAAAGTCGGGCAATCTTTTGTCGGTCACATGTTATTTTCTCTTCTCCAATTTGAAAAGAAACAATACGCTGAAAAAGAGTGTCATTCAGAGTATCATGAAAACTAGAAATTTCTTCAACAGGAAATTCAGAGGCAACGTCTATAGCTCCAAAATCCTTCGCACATTTACCACAAGAGGAGAGCAAGTCAGAAATGATCTCTCCAACTTGCTTCTCATACTTCAACCATGACCCAAAGATGAGTTTCTCATACACACTGCTTGCCTTCAGCCAAGCAGAGCAAAGGCTCCTTCGCATCAATTTAGCTTCTCCAAGGCCTTTAAAGATCTGATACTGCAACAAGTAGAGGTTTGACCTCTCCGTTGCAGGGCATGACTCAAGTTCTTCATGAATTTGAGCTAGAACTTCAACATAATCAACAGGCTTATAGAATGGAAGAATTCGAGGACGAGGAACCTTGATAAAAGATTCTCTACAGGGGCAGGAAAATCTTGTTCAGTACTTAATCACATGAAATAAGAAGTAAAAGATCTTAAAACCCAATCAATAACCATGGAGCAAACAAATAGATAGATTACATACATTGAAGATCCAGACTGCGGTGCAAGTTTTGTTAGCTTGCCTCTTTCAACTTGGAGCCATGACTGAGGATTGAGAGCGTTCAGCTGTGGCTGTTTACAAGAATCCGAGGGAAGAAGTGTCCTCATGGGACAAAAAAGATGAAACAGGCCCCAGAGATCCACAATAACAAGATAGATTTTGCCCTCCAAATTTCAAGGAGCACAAAGAAATTACAAAAAAAAAAAAAAGTAAAGTGAAAGCAATTCTTTCACTTAACCATCAGTGTATCCTAAGTTGAAACCCTCTCCCAGGCAACCAAAATACAAACTTTCCAATCTAATTCAAATAAGCTACAAGCAAAAACAGTGATCGACGTAGGGGTTTCCTAGTGAATTCCAAACAACGCATCAGAAATTTTTACAACAAACAGAAGGGGCTAATTTAAAGGCTCATCCAGTGATAAGATTTGACAAAAGAACACTTGGAACCCTCAAACTTCGTATAGAACCCAGGCAGTATAAATAGAAGACTAAAAAACAACTAAAAATGGCAGAACCCCACCAAAATTACAAAAGATCTCTACCAGAGATGCAACCAAAACCACAATAGGCTAACAAATCAGTTAATAACAACAACAACAATAATAATTATAACCCACCCACCAAATGGGTAGCAACTAAACCAAAATCAAGACCGAACCCACTAGTCTTCAGGTCTCGACTTTACAGACCAAAAATCTGAAACCAAGAATCGGGAACTGAGCAGCAGCATGCGGATCAAAGCCATGGAATGGAACCCATGAGAAAAACAACAGTCTTTCACTTTTCTTCCTCTCGTTTGGGTAAAAGGAAAGGTTACCCTTTTTTCCCGTCCATCACTGTCTCTCTCTCTGTCTCTCTTAATTTATTTTTTAATTTAATTTTCCACTGAATTTATATCCGTTGCGAGACAAAAAGGCTGCAAGTTTGCTGTAAGATGGGCGTACGGAAAACAAAAGAATTCTTCTGAGAAAACTAAACTTGGAGTAATGGAAATATTTGAGCGAGCGAATGAAATCAAAGTGACGAGTATATGACGTCGTTTTAAGAATCAAAGTGCATGGACGACGACGTTGCAGATGTAACGGCGTACGGCTAACATATTGTAATATTCGTGCCAAGTTGTTTTATACGCTGGCAAAGTTCATGTTTGGTTTATCCTCTTTTTATTTTAGTTATAAAAATAGTGTGTGATTTTGTGTAAATATTTATGAAAATTATTTTTAATTTTTTATTTAAATGAATTTGTATGTTTATATACAATATATATAATTATAATTAAATAATGAAATAGCATGTTAATTATTAAAATATAAATAGATATTTAAAAGTGAATGTGTGTAAAAATATTGATTCCATCGTATATAAATATAATATTAAATTTAAATATTTGTATTGATAATTTTTTAAAATATTATTATAAAACTTATTTTAAAAATATTTTGTGTATGAGTTTTTTTTTTTTTTTTTCTGAAGGGGATGTTTTTAATGTCAGGATTGAAATTTTTTAGAGAATGCAACCAAACAAAGTGCGGCCCATGAAAATGAGAGGTGTTTAGTGTCAAATAATTGTTGCCAAATTTTGGGTGGAGAATCTTGACATCACTTGACCCAGTTGGACACATGGGACTCCTTATTTTGTATCCACTTGACCTTTCTCAAATAGTTAGGTTTGGTCAACTCAAGCTTGTTTCATTAAATTAGATAGATGTAATGTTTGCTTTGTGTTAAAGACTGATTTGGAGAATTTGATGAAAGGTGAAAAAGAGAAAACAATATATGCAAATTCGAATATAAATAAGTGTACTCCATTCAAAATCTTAAAGTAAAGTAATAATAAGGAATGTCTTGAGTTGTCAATTTGAAAAGAGCATCTCCCCAAGTTTGAATGACATTCAATGGCTTTTGATTTCAAAGCAATCATCTTTGTTTGTTTGTGGTGAATTCGAATTTTTGTTTTTTTTTAGTGTTAAATCTGCCCCAAAAAGCACACACAACAAAAACACTACCTAAATATAATTATTTTAATTTTTACTTTTCTATTTACATTATAATTAATATTTTAAAAATATTATTTTCAAATCTAAAAGATATTGTTGATGAGGTACTGTCTAATTAAAAATTTACATCTCAATTTTTAATTATTAAAAAAATATCGTATATCATATTCGTGTGTATTGAAGGCATGAATTATTTAGTATTTTTATTTATTAAAAATATAGTTACTATTTTGTATTTCTATGTTATTATGTAAATTAACTTAATTTTTAAATGTGTATGAATTCACACTGTTTAATACAGTGATAATTAAATGCACTAACAAATAAATGGACAACTTAGGATTGGTTCAAAAATAGTAAAAATATGAAGTCATCATAAAACCTGTATGTAATTCCAACGGCCATCTCAAGTGAAGCTTTGTCAAATCTGTGTCCCAATTCCGTCACAGAATCAAATTGAAGAACGTTATTAAAGAGGAATTGGACTGATGTCATAATCTTGATGATTAAAATGTTTGAGAGGTCAATCTTTCATTAATGCATTCTTGCAAGGCAATTTTTATGATTCACACGTGGCAAAAATTTTGAAATCCATCACATAAAGACAACTATCGCCAAGTAATACCTGGATGATTGATCATCTCCATCTCCATTATTTAAATTTAGATTTTTTTGGGTGGCTGTCGACTTTTTCGATTAATAAGTTGGGTTTATTAATTTGGTTATAGCTTTGGTGGTATGCGTTGAGTTATTGACTTATTTCTTTTTTTACTCGTGCACGCTTTTATTACTTCAAATTTAAAATATTATATTTAATTTAAAGACAAGACGTAAAATACATCAACAATGTATTTGAAACGTGTGGATGCATATAGTGTCGATGATTATAATTTTATTTATTTTTAAATTTTAGTATATATTTTTTACTTCGAGAATTGTGTAATAGATATGATCAATTATGAATTTAGTTGGTAGTTAACTTGTCAAAGTTATACATACAGGAAGAATATGGCATGTAATGTGTTCATCTGCTTGCACTCCACACGACCCACGAAGAGATCAGTTTTTTTGAAAAATAAAAATCGCAAATCGTAGGCTAAATCTGGATGCAAAATTACACTTGACTGGAAAAACTCTTTTTATCTCTTTCTTTCTTAGTCTTAAATTTCAGTACTAAATTTCCTATCGAACAAATTTGCATCCAGACAAAGTCGAATAACCTATTTAAAAACACTTTAGATAAAATTGAAAAAGGCAAAATAATAATCACCTTTGTTTCCCTATAATCAGTAATTATAGAATTGTCTAACAAATTCAGGTAACATTGAACATGCACTGCACATGCTCAAGACAGTGAATCAGTTCATGGTGTTAATTTTTAATTAATCAATATCTTTTTAAAATTACAAAATTAACCGATGAAAGCATGTGGAAGATGTTCAAATGACATGGCAACTTTTAAAAGAAAATACGAAGATTTTTTGAACTTGAATACACAGTTCACATTAATCTAGATAAAAATAAAAATAAAAATGAAGAATTCACTCTTATGACACTGTATTTTCAATTTAATCATCTATGTGAAGTTTTGCAGGACTTTTTTTGCACATGTTTATATGCACAAAACTACCAAATTCGTTTGTCCTTGTCATTTGAATTTTCATAATAAGGACATACACGAATTCATCATTCTTCAACAAAAAAATTATTCAATCAAAAAATATATACGTGGAGAGGAATTTTGAGTAAGAAAAGAAGTGTCGACTAAACTCACGTATGCACATGCATATACAAATGTATAAGCACTTGCATAGTTGCCTATGTAAGACTAGAAAAGAAGCAATCACAAGGAGTGAAATAGAAAAGGAGAGAGAAGGTTTTATAATAGGATAGTCTTTCTTTGATGATACATTCTACGAAAGAATTAGAAGTGGAAATGAGTATTGAAACTGACGCGATCCCAAGGATCCGTCGAATTTTATTTTAGTATTTATTAATTTTAGTTTATTGGTTAATGGGCTTAATTAATAAATTGGGTCATATGGGCTTTTTAGGTTAGAGTCTGATAGTTTTAGTATAAATAGTGGTTTGTTATTCAGTTGACAATAGAAGAATACAGAGTGTTTTTCAATTAATTCAGGTTTCCTTTCAATTCCCTGAAATTGATTCTTTCAATTTCTCGTGAGTTTCTATCCCAAATCGAATCATTCCGAATTGGTTCGAGTGATTCGTAACGTATCAATCAGCAATCGGTGTGCTGATTGTGGCCGTTCTTATCGGGTTCAATCCAATCCTACCATGTTGGGTCGGCGTTCTTCGCCCGGTTCGCGTCCCTGGGGTTATCGGATTCGGGTCCGGTTACACCGTTCTATCCGACGCGATCGTTGATCACGTCAATTTGGTATCAAAGCCATCTTGTATCGAATTCTAATTCGATACACGATCCGGAGTATTAAAAAAAATCAAAAAAAAAAGAAAAAAAATCAAAAAAAAAAGGGAAATTCGCCGCCGCCGCGCCACTGCCGTTGCCGCCACAAAATTCGCAAACCGATTCACGCAATCAACCCCGCCACCACCGCCGCCGCTGGAGAAAACAAAAAAAAAAGGAAATCACTGCCGCCGCGCCGCCGCCGCCAACAACCGCGATTCCGCCGCCGTTTCAGCCGATTTCCGCCAGAAAATCACACCCACCGAACCGCCGTCGAGAGCCCATCCCTTCCCACACCGAATCGCCGCCGAAGGAGGAGCGAATCGGCCGGAATTTCACCGCAAGCCGCGCGACGCCACCTGGAGAAATTCGCCCGACTCCGCCTGATTCCGCCGTCTAACGCCGTCGTTGAGGGCCGCCCAGGGCTTGCCGACGCTCGGGGAGTCGACGCCAGCCCATTCCGCGGACGAACGCCGGCGAAATCAGCGGTTTCGTCCCGCCGCCGCGCCGCTCGCGAACCAGGAAAAGAAAAAAAAAAAAATTCTGTCGGGCCAGGGGCTTGATTTGGGCCGGAGCAATTTTTTGGGCCAAGTTGCTGACTGGGCCCAAGTGAGCAAAAAAAAAAGATCAAAAAAAAAATCCTGTTGGGCCGAGGTTGATTGGGTCAAAAAAAATATTCCTATTGGGCCGAGGTAAACGTTAGGCCGAGTATCTAGTGGGCTGGAAGCAGGATCTGGGTCAGATTGTAACTGGGCCAGGCTTGAGCACAAAAAAATCATTGGGCCGAAGGAATTGGGCTGGACCAGAAGCTGCCACTGGGCTGGACCGTCCGCTGACGTGGTAAGGCCGTGTTTGGTTTCAGTAATTCTGTTTTTTTTCTAAGGGCTTGTTTGGCTGCAAAATTTTATTTCTGCTTAAGGACCTGTTTGGCTGAAAATTTTTATTTCTGCTTAAGGGCTTGTTTGGCTGCAGAATTTTTATTTATGCTTAAGGGCCTGTTTGGTTACTGAATTTTTTTTTTTAAAAAAAGAGGCCAAAAAAAAAGAGGCAAAAAAAAGAAAGGCCAAAAAATAAAAAGGAGCAACAAAAAAAAAAGAGAGAAGTTTATTTATTTATCTATTTATTTGTTTTGGGGATGTGTTAAGCCCGCATTTCAACTTTAATCACGTTGAATGGCCAGTCAATATTCAGACCAAGGTAATGGCCCTGACAAGACTAAGTTCTTATTCAAATCTCTCTCTGATGAATTGAGGAAGCTTACTAGAAGCGTGAAGGGTATGCAGGACAGGATGACAGATGTGCAAGACCGATTAGGGCGCGTAGAAGCGTCCCAAGCTGCAACCCTAGAAAGAGACAGTTTACTGTCCAGACCGACTGAACGCAGAGGCAGTCCCGTGCCAGGCCAAGCTCAGATTAGGGATGGACATGGGTATCATGTCAGGCCAGTAAGACAAGATCGACGAGGCTACGAGGAGACAAGAAATAAATATACACTATCCAGATATTATAATGTCAGAGATTATGGATCGAATGTGGATGAGTACAACAAGCCATCCAAGGTATCAGATTCTCATATTGGAAGTCAAACTCGGGTGTGTTTTAATTGCTTTCAGCGTGGGCATAGAATGAGTGAATGTCGAAACGACGAAGTTGATACCCATATCGGCATTAGCAAAGTTTTAGGAGAGAAGAAAAGCCCATCCATCGAGATGTCATCTTTGACTCAAGTGAAGATTGCAGAGAAGATGCCATCGGATGAAGTACAACATGAAGATAATGGCAGTGATAATACACATCTGGAAACTGAAGAGAAAAGTGAGCGGAAAGAAGTAACGGAATCAGTAGAAATTGAAAGGGATAAAGCTGAGATGGAAAAAGCCATAGAAATTAAAGTGGAAGTTGAGGACAACCACAAGCATGAAGAACAAGCCAAGGATTGGGAGATTAAACTTCTACAGAGCCACGTGTACATTGATCCATTCGACTATCTAACGGATCCTGTGTCCAATTGTACGGTACAAGAGTTGAAGATAGTTTTATTTGCAGAGGTTACACATGCATATCCGAATAAGTCGTTGGTGCCCTTTTATATTCCTTTATATGGTTTGTTGCCGAAATTTCTATACTGGACTCATAGGAAGATAAAGTTGAAGTTTCAGCGAGGCGATGAAGAGTTAAAGAACTTCCAGAGATTCGTGTTTGATCCAGGAGGACACAAATTCGAATTGAGGACAATTCGCCTTCAAGAGGAGGGGTATGACGCGATCCCAAGGATCCGTCGAATTTTATTTTAGTATTTATTAATTTTAGTTTATTGGTTAATGGGCTTAATTAATAAATTGGGCCATATGGGCTTTTTAGGTTAGAGTCTGATAGTTTTAGTATAAATAGTGGTTTGTTATTGAGTTGAGGAGATAAAACAATACAGAGTGTTTTCAATTAATTCAGGTTTCCTTTCAATTCCCTGAAATTGATTCTTTCAATTTCTCGTGAGTTTCTATCCCAAATCGAGTCATTCCGAATTGGTTCGAGTGATTCGTAACGTATCAATCAGCAATCGGTGTGCTGATTGTGGCCGTTCTTATCGGGTTCAATCCAATCCTACCACGTTGGGTCGGCGTTCTTCGCCCGGTTCGCGTCCCTGGGGTTATCGGATTCGGGTCCGGTTACACCGTTCTATCCGACGCGATCGTTGATCACGTCAGAAACAAGTGAAAAAAAAATAGTTTAGATGGTGTATGTTACTAATTAAATACCCTTTTTATCTTTTTTACATAAGTAGGGTCTATTTTTGTTACTATATTTTGATAATAAAAAAATCGGATTTTTTTGTGGGCTAGATGTATTCTACATAGTAATGTATTTATTTATTTATATCTCTTTTCTTTTAACTTGTCTTTATTTGTCTCTTCTTGAATATTTTCTTTTTCGTTCTCTTTTGAATTATACATTTTATGTTAATTAATTTTATGTCTACTATTACAAATACAAAAATTTGATAATTAATTATAATTAAAAATATAATTTATAAATAATTATGCTTGCATGCAAAATATGCTATTTTTGCTGGATGTCAAAAATGGTTGGGCACCGTAGATTTTTTAAAAAAGTAATTAATTTTTATGGTAAACATTTATTTGTATATATCTGTGTTTATATAGCTTATGTATATATTACTGTGGCTTTGTTTGGTTTCTTATTTTCATCTATTCATCTCCACTCAAAATTCTTACAAATCAAACATGTTTTTGTGCAAATTTTATTTAAATTCACATTCCAATTTTTGTATCTCTCACTTTTTATAAATAACTAATTATTTTTTAATTTTATACCTATATATAATCAAATCGACACATGTTTTTATAATTTTCTTACTTACATTCATATATATTAATACTGTGTAAATTTATATACTATTATATGATCTAATTATTATGACATATTAAATATATATAATTTAAATTTTCTCTCAATCTTTACAACTTAATGCCAGACATAATTGTCATACCCATTCAAACCACCAAAATTTTTATACCCACCCTAATAACAAACCAAACATAGCCTTCATGTTTTTGCGAGTTCTGCGAGCAAAATTTGGTCTAAAAGTTGAAATACAAAATAATGATCCGTATAAAAAGACTTTGTCAAGTTTAATTTTTCTAATGCAGTTGGATAGTGTTGTTGTGTATTCAGGTGTTGCATATGTGATGGGCCGGGCCACAATTATGATTGAAGGTCCAACAAAAAAAACCCTTTTTACGTGCTGGCCCATCTAAAGTTGCGTGGCAGATCATAGACAATTGGGCTCAATACGCCAACAGTTTCACACTACCTTCGCTGGGCCCACTGACCCCAAGAAAGAGTTAGGGTCACAAAATCATTGCTAATAAAATATACCAAGGCCATGTTTGTTAACCACCTTTCACTTTTTCATCATTCCATGAACTTCATATAAACAAACATCTTCCTCTACATAATCTTTTTTCAAATTCAAATGCAGATTTTTCCTCTCTTTCATATATAATTAACTGATAATTTTTCAATTATTATATTTATTCATAATTAAATCAATACATACATACATATATATATACACATGCTTACTCAAACACTTACACATACTTATACACTGCACAATAATTATTATTCTTATATAATCATATCATTCAATCATTATTATATACCTCCTACAACAAATTTAAATAAATTATATTATTTATCACATCAAAACATTCGTTCCGAACATACTACTCAATCTAATTCAACCCACCAAAACCCTCCTTCCAAACATAGCCTAATACGGGATCCACGTAGACTGCACGTGTCAACACACTAGTAAGTTCCAGAACATATATACATTGGAGCATGTTTTTTAATATGAAATTCAGATCTTTGGATTCCGTGTACAGATTCAAATTTATCCTCCATTCTATATTTTTTAGAACAAAGTGCATGATCCATGTATTATATAGTTTATTATTGCTGGTAATGCCACTTGTACCCTCTAAGGATTTGCTAAAGGGTAGATAAAAATCTGCAAAAAAAATAAAAAATTGTAAACTGTGTGACGGGCCTACAGCATTTTCGTCCTACCCATACTGTTTTTCTGGTTTTTATAGTTGGAGTTAAAAATTGTCCCTGTCGAGGGTGTGCCGTTGGTAAATGGCATCGGTCCTTGCTTTGAATTGTACATAAAATAATTGAAAATTTATTAAATTATAAAAAATAAGAGAAGAAAAATATTACATTTAAATTTGAATAATATTTATACTACATAATATTTGATATGTAAAATTTTTAAGTGTTAGATAATTTATAGATAAAAGAAAAACAAACATGGTCCATGTCTTTTTCTTTCTTTTTTCATAATTTTCTTATATTTTCATACCCGACTCAAATATTCATCTAAGCATAGCGTCTATCGTTTAGATGTAAGAAAACTGGGAATAATTCAGTGTTGAGGTGATCAGTGATGTCACCCAATACTGATAGGGCCAACAATCCAGCAATCAAAATCCTTGATTCCGTTAATATAAATCAAGGCCACTATTTGTAAACCCAGTGGGACACACAGGTCATTACAATACCGTGTATCCTATGCCCTCGACCCCCGCCACCCCCCCCCCCCCCCCCCCCCCCCCCCTTTCTTCCAGAACTTTCCATGCCACCAACTCAATCCAGCCAATAGGGACAAAACAAGATGCGACAAGCTATAGGGAACCAATCCATATATAAATAAACGAATAAAATATTGATAGAAGCCTCAGCTTTCAGAAGTCTAGAACATTCCATGGTAAAGATCTTACTACTTACATAAAAAAAAATTTAAATTACCTCCGTGTCACGTTATTTAGAGCCTTTTCAGTCCCTTCGTTCTGATATTTTTACCCCAAACCAGCTAACTTCTTGGCGGCACAGACAAACAGCTTTCCGAAAGGAGAAAGCCCAGAGCACAGAATTTCCACAAAAGGGGCGTCTGGGAAAGTTACCATCTGCCTTCCCGTTGGCCTCATATCCTTCAAATTTGTTCAGCTGCACAGTTTAACGTACCTAGCGAGAATTCTTCGCTTCTCTGCGTTTTGATCATAGTGAGCCGTTAAAAGAACCTTCTGCCGTGTTTATTTTTGCAGCATTCTTTATGATAATGGACCCAATGTTTCCGGTCAAAGAAGAGTACCCTGGAGGATCTTCGTCTTCGGATTCATGGCGGGAGTCGAGCGACCGGCTGCCGCGGCCGATGGAGGGGCTCCACGACACGGGCCCTCCACCATTTTTGACTAAGACGTTTGACATGGTGGATGATTTGGGCACAGATCGTATTGTGTCCTGGGGCAGAGGAGGGCAGAGCTTTGTGGTGTGGGACCCACACGGCTTCTCCACCAGTGTGCTGCCCAGATACTTCAAGCACGGCAATTTCTCGAGCTTTGTCAGGCAGCTCAATACTTACGTAAGGGTTGCATCCTGTCTTATGTTAATCGGTTCATTTTCTTGGGAATGTTTGGTGCTTGAATGCCTTCTGTTTTGTTACTGAAAAGTGCAAGCAGTGGTTTTGTCCTTACGTTTCTTGATTTTGCTTAGTGGCAGCCTCTGCCAAAATATGGAAGGAATAACCGTTTGCGCGGGGGGAGTGAGTTTTAGGTATATTCTCCGCACAGCTTAACAAAATTATATATTTTTTATTTAAAAAAGACCCTTCTTTTGCCAGTAGAAATGACTGGTGTGTTCAGAATATTAATTCATAAATCTATGATGTCTGAGCTTCAAGGTTTTGTAAATCATACTTCAGAAGTTATAACTCAAAACATGTATATTTATTTGAAGTACTTGCAATGTCTCAAATCCCAGCTCTGCAGCACGCGGGGCGGGGGGTGGTGTTCACTGATTATCGAACCCTTTTTGAAGTTGTAACGAATCCATCCTTGGGGCCTGTATTAACCTTAATCAACCTGTATGCAATTAGGATTGTATGTTGTGGCATCAAGATTGGGGCAATAGTTGAAAACATCTAAAGCAGTGTCGAACTTTCTAATTTGGAAACTTTACGTGCTAACTGAGCTTGTACTGTTAGTCCTTTTACACATATTCTGTTGCTCTTCCTAAAGGTTCTCTGAATGTGGAAAGATACTTCAGAAGATTTACTGACAGTTCTACAAGATGATCAAGCGGTTACAGTGTGAATTCAGTGATAATCCTATCAACATCACACTTTCTAGAGGTACTTAATTATCCCTCCACGTATCACTCAAACAACTGGAGTTTGATGCCTGCAGGGTTTTAGAAAAATTGATCCAGACAAATGGGAGTTTGCAAATGAGGCGTTTCTGAGAAGCCAAAAGCATCTCTTGAGGAACATTAGGAGGAGAAAAGCAGCCCCACAGCCTCTGCCTCCACAGCAAGCAGCCGTTGGCCCGTGTGTCGAGGTGGGACGGTTCGGATTGGATGCCGAAATTGATAGACTGAGGCGTGATAAGCATGCGCTGACGATGGAACTTGTGAAGCTTAGGCAGCACCAGCAGAACACCAAAGGTTACCTTCGGCAAATGGAGTTGAGGTTACAAGGCACAGAGAAAAAGCAGCAGCAAATGATGAGTTTCTTGGCAAGGGCCATGCAGAATCCTAACTTCATCCATCAATTAGTCCAGCAGAAAGAAAAGAGAAAGGAACTCGAGGATGCCATGACTAAGAAGAGGCGAAGGCCGATTGAGGCTGGCGAATCAAGCCGAACCAATCAGGGGGGGAATTCCGTTAAAGCTGAGCCATTGGAGTTTGGTGATCCTTATGGATTCCAAGTGTCTGAACTTGAGGCACTTGCACTAGAAATGCAAGGATTCGGGAGGCCGAGGAGGGAGCAGGAGGAGGAGCAAGAAGGAGAGACAGAAGAACTAGAACAGTTGGGAAGTTATGATAAAGAACTTGATGAGGGGTTCTGGCAAGAGCTGCTGACTCAGGGGTTTGATGAAGAAGCAGGCATGCCTAAAGCTGAAGAAGAAGGTGAAGAGGAAAATGTAAATGTGTTGGTTGATAGGTTGGGATTCTTGGGTTCAAGTCCAAAGTAGATAAGGTTCACAAAGTTCTTGTGCCGTTCTGACCAGTGGTCATCACTTGCATTATATTCAGGATAACTTAGTTGTACCATAGCTCTTTGGGAGAGAATTTTTTCCAGCTCTTGCAGATTTTTCATTTTTGGTGGATTCATCATTTCTTTCATGGTGGTTAAAATTGTCAGCAGTTTTTCTCAGCTCATTGTCAACTTGGGCTTGGCGCTGACTCCTATGTTAGTGGTGTCATTTCATCAAGTCACAGTGGTAGGTCAGACGACAAGACAGGAACCTCTTTTTTTTTTTTTTTTCCTGCGTGGTGCATACTGCATACGTTGAATCATGGCTCCATCTTTGTGACATTGCGGGTACCGTTAGCTGTTACATTGCCACTATTGAAACATGACTCGATCCTTTTTCTTTTCTTCTTTTTAATGGTTGGCTGGAGTAAGTTACTGCATAGAAGTTCACTTTTTGTTCAACCCTTTTACTCGATTGACAAATTAGTGTCTTGGTTGGAGCGCTACACGTCCCAATCCCATGTTAAGTAAAAGCGGAAGACTTCGTCAAGAAGTAGATGAAAATATCAATGCTCAGTGCTATCTCCCAACCCCTTGCCATTACTTGATATAATAGAATATGGTACTTCTTTTCATTTGGTGTGTTGTCAAAATCTGTCTAAGTTTATCATTCTTGTCAAATGGAATCCTGGGCATTTGACATTCGGCCACAAGCAAATTGTTGATGTAGATATTTCTCTTACACGGATAATTAATTATACACTGTATAATTATCTGGCTTAAATGTGTTATTTGACTAGTCTAATGCGTGAGAATTAAACGAAGGGGAATGAAAATCTTGTTTGGATATTAGTGCCATACTGCGCCTAACTTGTGAAAATAACAAAAGATATTTTGCCATTCAGCTTCTAAAACTCTTCAGCATCACGTGAATATTATTAACACCATAATATTATAACAATGTAAAATAACATCAGCCACACGTTACTTGCAGGCTAATGGTGCAGATTAAATGTGGCCCAATCAGAAGAGTAAAATGAAGCTATTGGGCTTTTCAATTGGACCAATTGTAAAAATCACTCGGCTTTATTCTTCTCCATATTGGGGCTTGCTATTCCTCAGAAGCCTCATAACGTTATCAAGTGTAAACTGATAAAACTCGGACAAAATGCAATGTTCAGACAAATAAGATTCACCTGCATTGCCAGACTAAATAAAAGGTCAAGTCCAAAATTATTGTCATCCATATATATATATGGAAAAGGAGAAAAAAAAAAAGGGGAAAAAAAACACAAAAATGGGAATATAATGGTCTCTAAATTACTTATATGGAGTAAAAAAAACAGAATATCAATAAGAATATCAAGAAAAGAAATGAAAGAATGCTATGAAACTTCAAAAGATTTTAATTCGACAATATTCCATTTGATTACAGTGTGTGGGTGATGTGTAAGTATAAGCAAAAATCAATATTTGGAGTTGATATAGGCAATAAAAACGCGGGAATTCCCATGCTACTTTCTGAACACTATCAAACCAGTTAGTTCAATTAAGGAAAAATCAATGTATCATCCTCACTAATTGACAAACACGATAAGAGAAACTGGACGTGTAGAAAGCAATAAAGCAGTGCCTCTATTCTATGAATGTGGCACAGCTCTACTCTGTGTATTTATAAAATTATTTATAAGCTATAAAATCATTGTATTTTTAATAAAAAAATTTATTAAAATTTAAAGAATATTTAAATCAAGAAAAAATTAATGTAAATTTTTTGAAAAGATAGAAAATTTGAGAGAAAAACTAACAAAAATGACATGTTAAAAGAAAAGAGAAAAAGAAAATGATAAAATAAATAAAAATAATTGTTAATTTTAAAATGTTTACTTTTATAATAATATAAGCATAAATATATAGTATAGAAAGAAGTTACGGTATGTTAATAATTATATTTGAAAGTGTAAGGATAATAGAAATTTATTAATTCAACCTTTGTGTCCGAAGCATTTCTTCCGGTCCTAGGGTTCGAGATTTTGGCAGCTTAAATTCAATGCTACAAGATTCAGTTCCACCTCAGCAGCCACAAAAACGCAAGAAGAAGACGAGAAACCTCCAAGGAAATTAATCCAGTTAAGGATTAACTTGGCCAGCCATGGCAGGATTGTACAAATCAATCATCTCAAGCTTCAAACAGGCACCAGCTATGAAAATCCTGACAGATTTTACACGTTGATATCCAGACCCTGATGCTGAAGTGATTGCATCATCTCCAAGGACCCTTTAGACCAGAAACAGGTTCGTTTCTGAGATCTGCAACAAGGGATTTCAGGGAGATTAGAATCTTCATCTCAACAACGCACTGACTCATATATTAAGAGGAATAATTTCTTCAAGTCATGGTGTGGTAGATCAGATGACAAAACAGGAACCTGTTCTTTTTTTTTTTTCTGCATGGTGCATATGTTGACAGGCTCAATCTTCGTAACATAATGTGTGTCATTAGCTGCTGCATTGTCGATTTGATCCTTTTAGTTTCTTCTTTCTAATGGGTGGCTGGAGAAGTATTGCATAAAAGTTCACTTTTTGTTAACCCTTTTATATGCTTGATAAATTAGTATATTAGTTGGAGAGCTACACGCCCCAATCCCATGTAAAGTTTAAGTGGAAGACTTCGTCAAGAAATAGGTGAAAAAATCAATGCACAGTGTTGGACTACCAACCCTTGTCGTCATTACTTGATATAATATAATACCGTACTTCTTTTCATTTGGTGTGTCGTCAAAATCTGGCTAAGTTTATCATTCTTGTCGTATGGAATCCTGAGTATTTGACATTTGGCAACGAGCAATTTGTTGATGTAGATGTTTCTCTTACACGGATAATTAATTACAAGGTATACTTATCTGACTTAAACGTGTAATTTGACTAGTCAAACGCAAGAGAATTAAACATCGGGGAATGAAAATCCTGTCTGGATATTAGTACCACACTGTGCCAAACTTGTGAAAATAACAAAAGATATTTTGCCATTCCCCTTCTAGAAATCCTAAGCATCCCGTGATTATTGTCAACAACAATGCTATAACGATGTCTAATGTATCGTAACATCAGCCACACCTCACTTTCGGGCTAATGGTCCAGATTGAATGTGGCCCAATTACAAGAGTTAAATGAAAGCTATCCGCCTTTTGAATTGGCCCGATTACAACAATCACCGGGCTATGTTGCGGTGCATTTTGGACTCTGGGGCTTGCTATTGCACGCGGAAGCCTTGTACCATTATCAAGTGAAGACTGCTAAAAAATGGGACAAAATGCAATCTTCAGACAAATAAGATTCATGGGATAAAAGTTCAATCTTGTTCCGAAAATGTTGTCATATATATAGGAAAAATGTCGTCATATTAACAGTATATTTCATGTTTAATTTATAATTTTCTTTTATATTTATTCCTCCCTCCCCCATAATTCAGCTCTAAATTTTTCTAATTAAATTTCCACTTGTTATGCATTTTAAGTTCAGGTATATATGGCACGAGAATCTACATTTGATAAAGCATGCTGTCAAAACTCTTAGCTCTGTGCAAGGTGATCAGATTCACACGAGACCTGAACCTAGCCCCAACTTTATGATATGATCAATTTTTTTTGGAAATTGTAGAGGAATGTGGGAAAGAGAATGGAAGAAGGGCATTTAGTGAAGCAAAATATAACTAGCCAAGTTTAGTGTATTTTTTTTAACAGTTTTTTTTTTCTATTGTTGTTGTATATTTATATATCTTTAAAAAAGAGGAAATGAAAATTTGAAAGGGGGAAGGAACTCACCGCCAAGGCGAGGTTCAAACAATATTACAAATTGGGTCTTTTTTCCAATTTACTTAAATTTGTTGCAACAATTTCCTTGGTTTCATCTTCCTCTCCATAAGTGGTTGGCCCTAATTGATATAGCCATGGACTGATGAAACATGTTCATGAAGAGATCTAAAGTGTGTGTGGTACCAATTCATGAAATGAAAACCTTGCTTTAGCTTTTTCCTTTTACACTGATAGTCGGATGATTCAGATTCAATGTTGATCACGCTAATTTAGTATGTTCAACTATTCCTTAAAACACAGCGCAGTGATGTTACAACTACAATTGCAATTAAATAAACTATTTTATAGAGTTTTGTAAACAAACAATCACACAAAACAGTAAAATTTGTTAATGCAGTTCGAAACTTTACTCCTATGTTTGTAGGTATTAAGTCAGAATCATTTCACTATAACAATTAAAATATAATGAAATAATAAGGTAAACAATATTCATATCTTTCATATAAACCCCACAACTTCTTCCAAGGTGATCAATTAGTTGATGGCACCAAAATACTCTTATTTTGTACTTAATCTAACTATCCTTAGGCCCGACTTATCCTTACACAGCTGGTTAGTATTATCACTATGTTGTTCACTCACTCAAACTCTCACAAACATAAAAATATCATTCAAAAAAACTAGCACTCTCACAACTAATATTTTGGAGTCTTTTCAAGTCATTCTCCATATCTGAAGATAGCCTTCTATTTACAGTTGACATATAAAAATCCTCAAGTCTATCGAAAGTCTTATAAATAACCATTGACTCCTATAAAGTTATCTAGTCTAAAAACTTCTAGTATTATAACAACACTAGTCAGAATAATATAGTATAGTTTGCGGATAAGTATGGTTTCTTAATATATATCCATTAAGTATTTGAATCAATCAAATTTTTACACTTCATATCTGTATCAAACTTTCAAATCTACGAATTTTGCTTCTTTATTTAGCCAAAAAACCTTATCAAATAGTTGAACTCCAAGTATTGTCAAACAAATCCATCCAACTCATCATCATCTAATAAAAATCCAAGTTTATTTAAACATTAATAATTGTTGAACTCTTCTTAAAAGAAATTGTGTTAATCTAAACCCTTCAAGAACCTTTTTCCAAATTTTTCAAACTTTTCAAATTTCCAAAACATTCAAGAATGTCCTTGCAGAAATCTAATTTAAATTCAATCTTCTATTAAGAGTTTGAATATCACAAAACACATCATAATCCCGTATTCAATTTAAGACTATCACAATAGCCATTATCTCAATAACAATAATGTTGCTAACAAATATGCCAACAATAACTTTATAGTTAATAGTTTTCAAAAGAAACAATGTTAGAAATAAAAACAAAAAATTTCCTATGAGAGGAACAAAATAGGAACAAAGATCTATCAAATTGAAAGGAAGACAACAAAACTACAATTCTGACCTAATTTTCCAATACCATAATAGCCACTTGGATTATTTAGTCCTTTATCTATACTAGTTTAAGGCATACAAAGTAGTCTACCTTGTCCAGATCACAAGATAAGTTCTTCATCTGACTAAACTAGAAAGATATTAAGAATGAAAAAGATCTGCAAAAATTTTATATCCAAGGCCCCTATATTCTAGTTCAGATCGTGGTTTTAAATATTGGTATTTAAATGCATAAACTAAAACATAAATTTTTAAGCCCATTGGTGTAACCATTACACTGGCACGTTGCACTTATTATCATATTTATTATTATGCATGCGAGAATAGGCAAATAGAAATAGACCATACTAGTTAACGGTATGCTCGCTTAAATGTTGCTCAGGATTTGCGGCATAGTTTAGTCTTAAAATTTCTATGAATATACTTGATGTCATAGGAGAAAGAAAGATTTGAGTGAAAGACTAAAAATACATTAAGTGCTTAGGATTTGGGGCATAGTGTAGTCCTAAAATTTCTATGAAAATACTTGATGTCATAGGAGAAGGAAAGATTGAGTGAAAAACTACAAATAAATTAAGTGACAAACATTTTGATGCCATCTTTAGAAAACGTAAAAAGACGCAAGAGCAAGAAAAGGAGTCAGTGTAGGAAATGGGATATGAAACCCCTTTCTATGAAGCCCACCAACTAGGGTCTCGCAATATCCAGAGCTCCCAAGGAATTGGTTTGATTGCTCCCAAGGCCAGAGCTCATGACAATTTGAAACATGTCGCATTTTTGTGAAAACAAGATGATAAAGCTCGTTTGTTGGAGCTCGAAGAAGAGGGTAAAACATGACTTGGATTTTAGTTTGGCAAGGTTCTTCTATAAGCAACTGGAATTGCTCAAGTTAAAAGATAACAGTTCGGTCGAAGAATTCGGACGCAGCGACGGGTGCTGAGGTCGGGCGCCGGGTACCGAGGATGGGCGACGGGTCCTGAGGATAGGCCGCGCGCTGACGCTGGCCAAGACAATTAGCCACTTTTTGATGACCAAGTTGTGGCAGTTAATGAAGTGTGAACCGATCTGAACTGAGATGCTTGGAACCATCAAGGCGACATTGAAGCTCTTCTAAGCAACCGAACTGATAAGCCGAAGCTACGAAAATCATCCAATGACATGCCAAAGTTCTACCAACAGCAAAGCTTTTCCAAGAAGGGTAATAACCAAACCACCGAACTTCTAATTGATCTATGGCATCAAACCTCTTCCAGTTACCAAAGATGAGTGTCAATTTAAGAAGGATAGCTTTCCAGAAACAGACAGAAGTGCGGCTGGGATGACCGAGCTAAAACGGTTCTCTCCAAATATTGAGGCAGTAGCGCGACTGAAGCTTAATAAGCTGAACTGGGAACGGACTAAATCCAGGCAGAAGCACAACTGGAACTGAACGAATTGGGGCGGATTAAAAAAAAAGTGGTGCAATCAAGACCGAACCGAAGTGCACACGGACTGACCGAGCTGAAACCGGAAGTGCAATGGCACGACTCAACTGGAGCAAATTTTTTTCCAAAACACGAACCCAGGTGAGAGCACAACCCAACTAAAATATTTCTCTGCTTAGGCTGTAGCGCAGCTGGAGATGACAGAGCTGGGGCAGATTGCTCCAAAACGACCGAACCAGTGGCACAATCGAAGGAAAGGTATGGTAAATTTTTCAAAGCAAAAGCCCAGGTGACGGAGTGACTAAAGTGGAATGGATTTCCTGATACAAAGATCCAGACAGATGTAGTGAAGGATTGGAAGCAACCAAACTAAAATTTTCAGTAAGAAATTGCAGGCCAAGGAAAAAACCGACTTGAACGCTGCGTCTGGGATATTGGATAAAGAACCAAATAGGAGTGCGGAATTTTGGGGCGCGTTTGGTTGAGAGCTGGACCAAGGCTGCGTCTGGAGCACGTTTGACTGTGAAAAAATCGACCTTAAGGTAAGGCTGCGTCTGGAGCGTGTTTGGCTCTGGAAGAGCTGGCCCGAAGTGATGAAATAAGGCGTGTTTGGTGGAAATTTTTTTGGCTACATGCAAAACAGAAAGACCGAGACCTCAAGTACTGGAGTTAAAGCGGCGTGTGTGGGTGTGGAAAAACCCACCTGAAATGCTGGAATGGGAAAAGCACGGACCTGGAGTGCAGTTTGGTTGAAAAGCAGTACTGGAATCAAAGTGGGTGTTTGGCTGTGAAAGAACCCACCTAAAGTGCTGAAATGATGCGGTCAACGGTTGGAGCAAGCATTAAGGCGCCGCGGGAGAGCAGACATTAATTAGGACGGAAGTGTGGTGGAGGAGTATTTGCGGGCTGACACTGTTAGGCACTCCAAATAAGTGCTGGGGCCAAGGCGTGTTTGGTTGGACAAAAAAAATCTTGATAAGGCTGTTTCATGCGTTCAAGAATAAAGATGTCTCTTTGAGGTCGCTTTAAGAGTCCAACTCACGTAAAACCTCTGTAACTCTAATCACCCTTTCTAAATGTATGGAGAGTGAGATAAAAATATCCTCTACTTCAAAAAAGCACATAGGAGGAGCACGATTAGTTGAGTAAAAGTGAGACATAATGAGACACGGGGAAGCACCGCTCATTCCCTTAAAGAGGCAAAAATTAG
This sequence comes from Avicennia marina, assembly GCA_019155195.1. Taxonomy (NCBI): domain Eukaryota; kingdom Viridiplantae; phylum Streptophyta; class Magnoliopsida; order Lamiales; family Acanthaceae; genus Avicennia; species Avicennia marina. Next base: position 11,903,548 of record CM032769.1, on the reverse strand, counting down.
ATGATGTGTGTCAAATATTGATGGGAGAATTGTGGTATAGTCATTGCACCAAACATTACACTTGCACATTGCAATTATTATCTTATTTAGTGTTATACGTGCGACAAATAGGATATGGCCTATACTAATTAATAGTATAGTCATTTAAATTTTGTTTAGGATTTGCAGCATAATATAACTTTAAAATTTTTATAGATATATTTGACGTCAGAAGAGAAGGGAAGATTGAGTGAAAGACTAAAAATACATTGAGTGACGAACACGCATGCAACTGAATGTCTGGAAAGCCAAGCCAAGACAGCAAAGGACAAACTCAAATAGTTATATTGGACATTGTCAAAACAAATCTCCGTCATTATCTCACCATTAATATCTCTTACCATGGTATCCTCCGCCAAAATAAATGTCCTTAAGATTTATTAAATTCAGGAAAGTTTCGTCTCAACAGCATGAAATATCAAAATAAGATTATTCTCTTATAAGGATTTTGCCCCATCACTTCACAAACAGTGTCACTATTTTAGTGTCTGATGATGCAAAAGTATACAAATTATTATAGAATCACTACAATAAGTACAAGAAAGTTCCCATGACACAATTAATACTTAAGAAAAGTGGTATAAATGGTCTTGAATTATCGTAATATGAAGCCATTTACAGTAACATTTCAGTTAATCAATAAGAAATATTTTCACTTTCTCATAGAACACAATGACAGGAATCTTATGTTAGCAAATACTCTTGAAATTGTAGTTTTTCTACTGCATTGCAAACAAATCATGATGCATCTCTACTATCCAATTCAATTCTCAACCCATGACCAACATGACCTTGCAACTTCCTCCATTAGTCCCAAAACTTCTTTGTAGTGGCTCCCATTGGTGCCATGAATTGGGAAAGAGGTCTTCTACCAACTTATAAAATGAAATATCAGTCCCCTTAATAACTCTCTTTTTTTTAGAGATCTATTTAATCATAATGGAATGATATAGAGTGGCACCATCTGGTGTCCAAATATGGGATTTGCATGTGAGTGCTCGAAGATATCCCGTGCATAAATAATTTTTTCAGATTAAATATTTTATGCACAAATGTGGTAATTTTATGTCAAGGAATCTATTAATGCAGTATGGAAAACGAACCAATGGGTCACAAGAAACTTTGGGCCTTTTAACGCGCTATTCATTGATCCAATGAAAAGACCAACTATTGCTTTTAGGTTTTGACCGTTTGCTGTTTCAACATTTGAAATTCAAATTAAAAGATAAGACATATCTTCAAATTAAAAAAAACAGATCGTGATTCAACCCAAACCATATATTTGAATTCAATATTTTTTCAAATATATGGTTTGGGCTCAAATATATGCAACTATTATCAAGGCTTTGTTTGGTTTGTGGTTTGGATGGGGGAAAAAAATAGCGGAGGTTTTGTTGATTAAGAAATTACGTTAGACTACAAAAATTTTGATTTGTTAAAATTCGAGTAATTGTATGTTATAAAATATACAATAAGAATTAAATGATATAATAATATATGTGAAGAATAATTAAATCTATATAAGTATTATGTAGTTATTATATAATAAAAATCATCAGCATTAATATTCAACAATTTAAGGCTTTGTTTGGAATAAAATTTTGATGAGTTTGGAAGCCATCAAAATTTCTACAAAAACAACATACAGTTATGTAGAATTTTGATTTAATTTAATTCAGATTTTATTTCTCTAATGCGTATTCAAATGTTTAAAAATAAATTATTATAGATATATATACAATCAAATCAATATATGTAAATACACGCACACACACTACATTTTTATATTTGTACCATAAAAATTTTACGTGCTATCACGTCATAAAATCATTGTATATAATATATTACATATAAATAATCAAATTCAAATTTTTATCAATATCAAAATTTTATAATTAAATATAATTTTCAAACTCAACAAAAATATTCATTATTTTCATCCTCTGAAAATAAACAAACAAACATTGCCTAAGTTTACTAAATTCAAATATCATACTACATTGAAACGACTTAAAAACTATATTGTATGGAACCATAAACGAAATAAAATATTAAAAAAATTGTTAGGTAGAGGTTGAACGGGCAAATTGGTCCCACCGTCACATAATTACTTATCAGTTGACATCGTCATTTACTGCGTAACGTTCGCGCCATCCCGTGTTTTGAGTTTTAATCAATCCGACAATCAAAAGCGCGTGGGTTCGCTCTGGAGAAATCGTCCTCCAGATTTCAATCGCCGCGTGCCGCCCAGTGGCCTATCTTTCTTTTGCTTTTTAAAAAATATTTTTGGTCATTTAAAAATTTTATAAATTAAATATCTTATTATATAATTTTTATTCAAATTTAAATTTAATTTTTTTCTTTCATAACTAATTTATAATTTTTTCATTCAAATTTATTTTTATTACTCTATAAACATATATATTATCATATCATTAAATCATAATACATATTAAATATATAAAAAATTAATTTTTCTATCTACTCAAATTTTATAAATCAAATATAATTTTTATCCTACTAAAGTTACCCAAAATTTACTCTCCCAACTTAATTAGTAAACAAACAAGGGCTATGTTTGGGAGAGAGGTTTTTGTTGGATTCGATATTTAGTAAAAATTATATTGAGATGAATAGTATGTTTGCAATGAATGTTTTAATGGAATAAATAGCATAATTTATTTGGATATATGTATAACATATATAATATTGATTGGATGATGTAATAGTTTATAGGGATAATGATTAAATTTTATAGTATAAATAAAAATAAATATTAGTATATGTCTGATATATGTGTGTGTGTGTGTGTGTGTGTGCATGCGCGCGTGTGTGTAAATCTGATTGTGAATAGTTATAATAATTAAAAAATAATTAGTTAATTATATATATAAGAGAGAAAATTTTGAATTTGAATTTGAATGAAAATGTTGTTGAATGGTATATTTAATAGTGTAAAATTTGAAATGATATTTTGATATTGAAAGTTGGGTTACAAACATATTTGTTACTTCCGCACCACTTGCTGTTCTTTGTTAAGATTTAAGGGTTTAGAGTAAAAGTCTTGTCAAATAATAATAATAATAATAATAAGTCACACAATATTTTATTTTCATAAAATAATTTTTTCCAATGCTAAGTGAATTTGTTGCAGTTGTAGTAGTAATAATGATGATGATGATGATGAGCCACACAATATTTTATTTTCATAAACATGAGTAACAAATAAAATTTTTGAATGCTAGTGTAATTGTAGAACAGCATATTCAACAGGTGTATGAGTAGATGGGTGGAAAGAATAATATAACTACTCAAGATCATGGAACTAATGTCAATTACTAATTAAGAAATTTCAAATTTTTTTTTCTCTGTCCATGAGGAAGTATGGAGATTGGAAATTAGTCCGCATGTTCAAGAAAATTGTTTTTGAGCCGCATCACACGCTCTTCGAGTCAACTTTACATGAAAGATAAATAAATGTAATACCAATGGTTATTAAGACAATGACATTGTAATGAAAAATTAACATTTAAGTTAAAGTATTAAATTAAATGTATAGGATCTTGATTGGTGCTAACCTAACAAGTTCGGTGTTTTTGAGAATAAAAAAAGTTGGGTTTTGTTAAAAAATAAAAAATAAACGTTGGTGAAGAAAATTAGATATACCATCATACAAGCAATATTGCATTCCTCCTCCATTCCACTTCCCTTTTAAGGTCTCAGATCATCCTAAAATGGCACAAAGTTTGTAGCTTGTAATGTGGACTTAATTTGACTAAGGCATTAAATATTGCGCCATTTGCTTGCTAGCCACGACGGCTTCATCCTATTGGGTGCTTAAGCCTTATATGCAAAGAGTGTCAAACCCTAACAATCATTATAGTTGGCAATCCTGAAGATTTTTTATTAGAATAAGATCATCCCACCAAATATCTTCTTCACTTGATGGACAACAAAGAAAAGAAAATTTGTGGGTGTTACAAGACCAGATTCATTCCAATCCAATTTTAAGTGGTTTCTTGCCAACATCGTTGAAAGGGAAATTTGTTGGATTTTGGGTATGACTCAACTTCTTCGGTTAGGAGCCTTGGTTGTCTTGGTAAAAATGATAATCACTTTTCAAGCCACTTGACTTGTTTTCAAGAAGGGAACACTTCAAAAGTATGGGCATTGCTTGTTTAGCTTCTCTCGAAAATTATTAAACGTAATATCGTATAAAAAGTAAAAAAAGAAAAAAGATAAATTTAAAAAAATATAATTATTGCGATGCGTATCGTTATTTAAAAAAGAAAAAGCTAAACATGGGTTTTTTTTCCACTCTTACATGTGTGTGTGTGTGTTTGAATTTCAAGGTTAAAATTTTATTTTTTACTTGTTTTTTCTATCACATGTATTTTTCTCTTTCATTTTAATTTTTTTCTATATTTTAACTTTTAAATAGATAATATTGTTTATAGCAAAAAAATAGTCTGCATAGATTATTCATTGTCAAGTATTCATTTTTCATGTTTTATGTAAATTGATAATTAATACAATTAAAGCACTTCAATCAGTATAGATGCACGTATTCATAAAATTTCATCAATAATTAATGCACGTATTCACGCGCGCATCAATTTGCTCGTATTTATAGAACCCCTAATTTATACAATATACAAAAGTATGCATGTCTTTACAAATTTATCCTTACTTAATATTCAAGTATTATTACTAATATCAAAATTTTGCTGGATAAATTATTTAGAATCCCAATTATTTAAACTACTATTTGGAATTCTAATTTCTTTCGAATATGAAAAAGAAGACCCAAAATTTTGTAAATAATATATAGTCAAATTTGTTGATTCTCAGACGTGAAGATATCAAATGGAGTACATCAAACTCACATGCCTAGTATTTCATGTGTACTATTTAAAACGTCTTCCTAATAATGTAGCAAATTTTTTGGATAAACTTCTTAAAGAATCAGAAGGTCTAAGTATATTTGATTTCATGATATATATCTTCAAAATTTAAAAGTTCTTGCTTTGGGATCACATAATAATGATAAAGAATATACTTAGACTATTTGCATTAGTAGGATTTGAAATTGCGTTGCTTCAAAATTTTGTTTAATAAATTATTTAGAATCCTAACTATTTAATTCGCTACTTGAATTCTAATTATTTTAAACAACCTTTTTAATCATATATTAAATATTTCAAAAGCTTCCAAAGTCGTTAATTAAAGATTGGATAAGCCCATGACAAAAATCATTTCTAAGTTAATACTAGTATAAATTTTAAATTACTAGTTCGAATTTTAATTATTTTATTCTATTTCATAACTACATATGGATTGGTTATTTAAATTTCTCATTAATTAAATTACTTCATAACTACATTACAAAATTATTATTACTATAAATTATTAAAAATCTGCTGATAAATTATTTAAAATCTTAATTATTTAAACTACTACTTTGAATTCTAATTAATTTAAAATGTATTGTACATTGGAAATATAAATTTGCAATATGAGAAAAGGTGACATGCTGAAAAAGAAGGCAATCATATGGAAAATTGAAAAAAAGTATTATAAACAATATTTTAATAAAAAACCAAAGATGTCATCGAAGTCAATAATTTCAATATCTTATTGATATAAACTAATAAACAAAATGTAAAAGGTATAAACTATAATAAAATAAAAAGAATGTTACAAACATTAAAAATAATAAATAAATATTAAAGAACAATATTTGACAGTAAATATGAATATAGAGGTAAATTGATGATAATCGATGGTATAATTGCATACCAACTTAATAAGAATGTAATAAATAAAACAAACTAATGTGCTAAAAGTTACAAAAAAATAATTACATATAAATATATAAAAATAGATTTCGATGAGAAATAAACTAAAATTTAAAATAGTAGAAAATGAATATTAAATAGTAAACATAAAAAATAAAAACTTTGCGTAAAAAATACCATGAACTTTTCTAAATCAAATTACTTAAAGAAACCAAAACAAATGCAATTATATGAATCATTTTCTAATACAAATATCACGAATTACGATAAATAACACATGCTTAAAAAATATAACTAAAACCATATTGGTAATTGATATATTAGAAGAAATCAAAGAAATAAATGTAAAACTATAAAATAAAATTTATTGATGCATCAACCAAAGATATTATATTACAAAATTTAATATTTATGCAGAAGAAGATGATGAGACGGTTAGTTGAAAAACAATATACGTAATATTAACATAAATAATTATGTTTAAATCTACACAAACAATGGAGTTTTGATAAATTTTGTTAGAGGACAATAAAATGAAAAATGGAGTTCTGATAAATTTTGTTAGAGGACAATAAAAAGAAAAAAGAAAACTTCATAGTATGAATGATATTCATAAAAATGTTTGACTATACACTATTTTGTTAGATTAATAATAAACGCAAGTTTATTTTTATAAAAGAATTAATTGCATATAATAATAAAATAAATACAAAAATTACGTAATTAGTACATATTATTTTTCATAAATACAAGTCTCATAAGCGAAATTTTCTATTAAAATATAAATGGAAAAAGAACTTCAAACTAAAAATAAAGGTGAAATTCAAATAAAAACAAAGTTTAATCTAAATTGATCAAATCAAGAAATCCCTCAAGTATTAAAGCATTAACACACGCGAAAAAGCTGGCAAGATCAACTGCCCATCAGCCCGTGCCCTTTTTCCTCCAAATGCCAAGCAGAAAACTATGAACATTAGTCAAACCGCTCAAAGACCTTAAATTCAAACACTCACTATTCACCATTAATGAAAACTTAAGAAAAAGGATAAAGCTACAGGCAGGCCCTCACGTTGTAGGCATCGATCTCCGGGAGCCACGTGGCGGTTAGCGGACGGGGCATATCCTTTGTTTTAGGAACAACGACAAGAGGTCTTTAGAGGAATCAGAGAGAGCTTCAAATTTTGTCTGTGTGTATGTTTAACAATTTATTGTATGCAGAGAGACTAACGTTATGCATTAGAGATATAAAGCGAGAAACAAGGCGCGGAAAGAGCGTGTGAAGAGGAGAGATAGAGGGAGCGTTGTATTTGTTCCTCTCTTTGCTTCAAGTTTTTTCTTCTCTACTCCCATTTTCTAGAGCAAAATCCGAGACTGAAGACCACCTCAAGGACATTATTGGTCTGTAGTTTGAACTCTGACTGGGACTTTATTTTCCCTCTTCCCTGAGAGAAATTTTTTTCATTAAATATAGATAGATGTGACTAGCGGAAGTGGATTGACTACATTAATACACGCATATGCAGGCGTCTGTATAAACTGATCTTGCCACCCTTAATCCCTAATTTGACACTGATTGATCATATTTGATTTTCCTGGTCTTTTCGTTTTTCTATTTATTTCCGTAAGGAAAATTTGGAAACGAGCTGGAAAATCCTTCTTGACCTAATCCAGAACGGTTTGGGTTTTGGATCTGATCGCTGGAGTCTGTAAACAGCGAAGTTTTGGGCTCTCGGATGAGACAGCTGTTGTGTTTTACATGTTTTTTTGGTTATTTGTTGTATTTAGTTGAGATTTCTACTCGTACGTGTTTGCGAAATCAAGTGGAAAGAAAACGATGAAATGGGTAACATTGCTTAAAGACTTCAAGGAAAAAGTCGGTCTTTCCCAGGCTGCCGAATCGGCCCCATCAACTCCATCATCGCCGCCCTTAAGAGAAAGCAGCAGCACCACTGCCTCCGATTCGTTGCCATCCAGCCAAGACTTATTGTCATCGACTTCAAGGTTAGATTTTTTTACAAAAGAATTTTGATCGAGACTTTAACTTGGTTTTGCTCCATTTTTGTGGTTTATGTTATAGTGTTTGCTATTGGGGGAAGGCAATGAATCAATTAAGTGATCACCTGCTAGATGAAGTAGCCGATAATGAAATTTTCGTCAGCTAAAAGGGCGTCCTGGCTATTTTTTTCAGTTAGACAACAGTATGTGATGACTGACTGGTGCCAGGAAATTTATCTTCTTCTTGTAATCCTTTTATATTATGTTCCGAGTGGAGGCTTTAGGTAGTGTTCTTGAGTTCGTATGCTGTTGATGAGAATCACCCGACAACATGATGACTGTAGGTGTAAGAGGATATTTATTCATAATAGATACTGAGTTGTTGTGCTACCTGTACGCTTGTTGATTCGGGGAAAGAGGGTTTGCATGCTGAATGTAGAGGCCGGTCAAGTTTCTATGACTAATATAGACAAAGCAGTGAAGGATATGGTAAATTTCAAATATCATCTTTTGTCCCATTAGCAGCGCTTTTACTCATGTATTAAGCAGATCTATAGGTATTTTTGAGCAGCTTATATTAGACAAGTCTCCGATATTAACATGGATTCCACGAATTTGATACGCTATATGTCTTTGCTTGTTTCTGTTGAGATTTTGAACTTATATGCCCCCTACTTGAATTTTTTAGATTGCATTTCATATAAGACACCGAGAAGAGCTCATGCAACTTTTCAATTAATGGTCCCTCCAATGTAATATGTTTACCTTTGAAGGGTTTAGGATTGGAGAATAAAAATCTAATTTTTAAACAGTGGCATGATAATAAATCCTTTTAAGGAACAAGTCACTGACTGGAGCAAGGTGATTGCTGGACTTGATTGTTTCCATCTAGGTACCTTCCAGTTGTTCAGTCTCAGTTTGATTGTGCTAAAATTCCTTAGGCTATGTTTATTTTTAATTATGGGCCCACAAAACTCATACTCAATAATTACACTTTTTGAATTTTATTTCTTTCTCTCTCTTTCTTTTACACAATTTTTGAGACAAAACATCAAAAAACACACACTAAAATTGGAACAAACAAAGCCCTTAGAAATTTTATCTTGGGTTGTTAGTATTTGACTTGAGCTTGACTTATCTTTCTTGAAGGTGAGGTGTCAAGCTCTTGTAGTTTGATAAATTTCTACTCCAATTGGCATGTCATAGCAGGCCAGACCATTTATCACCTTTGGGTGGCTCTTTTTTTAAAATTTTGTTTATCCTGTATTGGGATCACCTATAATAATGTAGATTGTATCAGAGATTATCCAGTAGCTCATTGAAGCTTTTGAGTTAAAACCTTCTTTTAAAATTTGCCTTTGCTGCTTGATAGTATTTGGGTTTTAGCTGTTTAAATACTAGAGTGAGATCAACATTTTCCATTTATTGTTTGAAATACTTCAAAGCAGAGACAAGTGTGAATTGGAATGGGATTTCAAGCGATGCTGGGAAGAGTTTCGTTCATCCTGTTCAGAAGAGGTATGATGAGGAGTCTCAGAAAGTTATACAGTTTACCTACTGTTGTTTTCACTAATGCTTGTGCCTCACATACTCCTGTGACTACGTTAAATATTGCTACTGCACTGACTTTGCTGCTACTGATATATCCTTTATGATGTTTTTTGTGTCTGCAGGAGAAGGAGAAGTTGTTGAATTGGACTATAGATATATTTTGTAGACTGGAGAAGCAACACACAAATGTTGCCCAGTTAATTTCAATGTAATTGGAAATTTTCTTTTCTTCACTTCATTTTAAAGTTATATGCTTGGAATTGCATTTATCAGATACACATTTCCAGTTACTCATGATGGTCTAGATGTGGTCTGTTTGCAATTTATCTGTTTTATAGCTTTTTTTATCAATATTTTTGTCCATTTTATTAGATAAATATTTATATTTGTTGCTTTCTTTTCTGTTTAGACTCTCATTTCTAGAGATGCACTACTAGACTAAAAATAATATGAACTAATTAAACTGTAAGAAGTTCATTCCTTTTTTTTTTGGCTTTATTGTCTCTCTTTTTAAGTTTTAACTCTTGATGTGAGAATCATATTATCTGCTGTCTAAACTGTGACTAATGCAGGTTGGTAGAGACGCACATTTTTACTTTTGTTGTGGCAAGGGCATTAGTAACAGATATTGAAAAACTGAAGCTTAGCAGTAAATCAAGAGCTTTGGAAGCTGAGAAAGTTTTGATGTTTTTCTCAGAAACCACGAAGGTGTTCTCAGATATTACTAAATAAAAAAGCGATACTTTTTTACTTCAAATCCGTGAAGTTGGGTGTTACCTTGACAACTGATGCTGGTGTTGTTGGCAGGATGGCATTTCACCTGGTGCAAATCTGTTACATGCAGTGGAAGTCCTTGTATATGGGGTTTGTGCATTGATCCATCTAAAGACTTCAGGATTGGAACTTTTCATTTTCTGCATCATCCACACTTCATTTTCAATAAATAAACTCAAATTTGTTTCCCTATGTCCTATCCTGACTTGACAAAAATTTTTCAAACACTGTTGAAAGGCATGAAGCACGTTACTTGATTTTCGCAATTTATTTGGCACCTAAGCAGCCTTTTCATCTTTTCTATATCTTCTTAGAATGAAGAATGCGAAAAATAATCTACTGCTTTTTTTTTTTTTCCTTCAGTGCATATGTGTGGGTGTTCTATATATGTCCCTATTGTTCTGAAAAAGCACAATGGACAGAAAATAGTTCATTGGTTTGATAGTGGAGTAAAATGTTTCCTGATGTTGCTCATTGGACAAAGTTTTATATGCTCATTTAGATGCTGTAAATTTGATAGGTTTGCTCCAATTTTTGTATCACTGATTGGAATTTTTCACTAAAGATTATTTTGGTGTTCAATTGTAGGTTGATGTCATTTAATGATATCTAAATTGCATCTATATTTGGACTTTGAGTCATGTCTGGCTGTGTGAATGCACGCTGTTCTTTGTTTTTCTTTAGTTATTTTATTGATTTATTACTTTTAATTACTTATTTCACATGTTTGTGTCTGCAGCCTTTTGATAAACAATCATTCCTGGATACTGGAATCTTATGCAGTCTCATTCATGTCCTAAATGCTCTTCTTGCTGCTTATGGGGGCAATCATTCAGAAAAGAAAAATAATAATACAGAGTTGCTATTAGACATTGACAATAATGATTCTGTGACAATACCTGTTCGCCAGCTTGAGGTGCTTTTTGTTTATTATACATTATTTCGCATATGAAGTGCTAAGCTGCTCTACCCACTGTTCTATTTGGCAGGCACTTTTCTATTTTAATTTTAGTTTGCCATGTGAATAATTTCTCAGTGTTATTTGATGCTATCAGATTTTTCATCTTCAATTTGTGGGTTTATCTCCTCCTTCACATGCTTTTTGGTTGTGCAAGTTTCAGATCATCTGGCAGACTGGTTGCTTTGAAACTCTAAACTGTTTCTTGCATGTTAAAATAGCTTCTGCATCAACTTTCCTAAGTTTTATGCAGTTACGCAGCAGAATCTATGTTGTTGCCATAATAGATGTTGGACTTGCAACACATTGTAGCTTGCTTATTCTTAGATGAAACTGCACATGATTTGTTAAACAGAAAGTAGATTATCTTTGGGTGGACTCAAATTGACCTGAAGAGGAATCACTCAAATTTATTTATTTTTGAATGTACCTAAAAGCATTTTTTTTTAGATCATCAATACAACAAACTGGTCACTTATGGGAAACTCGAATTGACCTAAAGAAGAATCATTCAAATTTAATTGTTTTTGAATGTGCCTAAAAACATTCCTTTTGATAATCAATACAGCAAACTGGTTACTTATAGAAAACTGCTTAGCATAGTTGTAAAAGGGATGAGACTCCACATGGCAGCGTATCTTGTGGTTTTATATGTGTGTATTTGTGTGTCTCCCATGATCAAGGTGGACCTCAAGATGGTTTTTAAAGGTGTTTTGGTCAAATTAAACAGCTAAATAATTATCAAGTACCCCTCCTATCTACCTTTTCTTGTACTAGTGTTAAAGGAAATGGGAAATCTGATTCCCCACAACCACTACTGCTACTCCATCTCTAGGGTAGTGAAAATCACCAAATTTGGTTGCTTTTATTTTTATGCAGTGTTGTTTCACTTTCAACAAGTTTTGATGCTTACTTACCTAGACTCGTATCTCATTTGACTTTGTTTTGCCTTATTGACATATGGTTGCATCATTGAGTTTGCTTTTGATATGCTAAATTTGTAAAATACGGTGTTATCTTCCTTGTTATGTTTACATGTGCACATTGATGTTTTATGTTGTTAAATTTATTGAAATATTGATATGTTGTGAAGTGGTGCCCCTTGCTTTGAATGTGTTACATTCAATACTTTTGCTTAAGTTCAGATATCGAGTATCAGAAAATAAATTGCAATGCTTAACATGGTAGATAATTCTATGTAGTTTCATATAAGTAGAATCAGTGCTAATATTGAAAGTGTTCTACTTTTTGTGAAGCAACTAACTGATGTGCTTAATCTACAATTTTAAAATATCTGAACACTGTCTGAGTTTTATCAGGTTGAGGCCAGTGTTTTACATATCATGAAAGCTTTGGCCATCCATCCATCAGCTGCTCAAAGTCTGACAGAGGATAATTCACTTCAGTTAATGTTTCAAATGGTTGCCAATGGTTCTTTAGTTGTGTTCTTTCAATATAAGGAGGGTCTTGTTCCTTTGCATGCCATTCAGCTTCACAGACATGCCATGCAGGTGATAGAACATTCCATCTGCATTGTAATATAAATAAGTTGTTTGTACAGGTAATATGTTGATTTGTTCCCTAATTTGTGAATGTTGGTCCTCTGTTGTGTTGTTCCAGATTCTTGGTCTTCTTCTAGGTAATGATGGTGGCTGCACTGCCAAGTATATACGAAAGCATCATCTGGTATGTAAACATTTACCCTACATATATAAGTATGTACCTATTTATACTTTTTTTTTAATCACATGATGTACTCTGTATCAGTTACCTATAAGAATGGACATTCTAGGTTGTAATACCCCCTTTTTCCTTCTTTATATATATATATATACATGTCTTTTTTCAATTCAGCTAACATCATTATCCACCATGTTTAACTTCTCTGTTTCTGTGTTAAGCACTTTATCACCAACACACCATGATTTTCCTTATTGGAAATCTATTATTTCGAAAAATTAACAGTTCCATCCAGCTTTGTTCTAGGGCCAATTTGATTTGAACTATGGCATATGAGTTGAAACTTAGAGATTTTTTGTACAGTGGAGTATGACAAAACATTGGCAGGGAGCACCTAATTCTATTTGGTTTACAGTGAATCTTTGTGGTGTTATAGCTTTTAAGACAGTAGACTTGTAAAAACAAAAGATACAGAAGCAACGAATGGCACAAGACACAAGCTACATTTGGTGAATGGGTTTTTTCTTTAATTCCTGTATAATATGCTATTTCACTTGTAAGTTCTTAAGATTGATATCTTGGTTGGGAAAAAAAAAATGTTAATGGGACTTCACTCCCTTTACATGTATAAAGGTAGGCACGGGAACAATAGCCGCAGCCTTTTTCAATCCATAAGATACCTTATTTGAAAAATACAAGATCTGGACATGCTGTTATGCGTTAGGATTGGTTCCAGATTTCTACTTGTTTCATTCAGTTTGCCACCACTATTGCTGTTACCGTCTTCCATCTTTCTACAAAAAACCACCATGAGTTGCCCTTATTTTAGACAACCATTTTTCATACACCTGCTATCCTCATTTACCTGACACACATCATATATCGGACAAAAAATGGCCATCATTAAACATACCTTTATGGTTTAAATTTTAAGCTTTATAATGAAATGACTAACACTTGTCTGCCTTAAAATATCTATCCTAGTTCCTACAAGATGGAGGTGTAGTAGGTTCGGTGAAATTCAACCTAAAGTATGGGTACTTCAATTATTTTTCTTCCCATCTTGCCTCTCTTTGGTTAGTTCTTTTTTGATTCCTCATGACTAGAGCATCTAGCTTTTGACTTTGATGCTGCTACTTATTTTTAATTGACCCAGATAAAGGTGCTTCTAATAGCTGTCAAGGATTTCAATCCTGATTGTGGGGATCCCGCCTACACTATGGGCATTGTGGACTTGCTTCTTCAATGTGTTGAACTGTCATATCGACCTGGTAAGATTGCATAATATCTACCATTGAATTGGAACTTGGGTATTAATTCATGTGCTTGCTTTGTAACTGAGAAGCTATATTCTTCTAATTACAAAAAATTTATTATTCTGCAATGTGCTTTATTTTACAGTCTAAAGTTGATACAATAATCCATTGAGCAAGTTGAAGTTTGGTGTGGTGTTGAACTTGATACCTATGGTTCTCTCTCATTTGTAGGATTTCTGATTGACTTTGGTGTTTATTTTTTCTGCAATTTTGCATGTAGAGGCTGATGGAATCAGACTTAGGGAGGATATTCATAATGCTCATGGCTATCACTTCCTGGTCCAGTTTGCTTTAACTCTATCAAAAATTAGATTTGTTCAGACACTCTATTCCGATTCACCTTCTGATGACTCTGCTTCAGACAGTTTGCATGCAGCTGGTGGGGTGGAGAGAAAGAATTCAAGAGAAAAAGAGGGAAACAACTCATCACACAGTCTCTCCCCATCTCTTTGTAGGCTTCTTGATGCCATTATCAATTTTGCCCAAATGGGCAGCTCAGATGCTTATAAATCATCTGGACCAAAAGCTTCCAAAAGTTCTCTCACAAAGCCTAATGGGCATGTGAGAAGCCATACCTCATCTTTTGACCATATAGCAGATGAAATTAGGGAGATAGATAGCAGCAAAGTCAAAGATTTAGAAGCTGTACAAATGTTGCAGGACATTTTAATCAAAGCAGAAAACACAGAACTGCAGGCAGAAGTACTGCACACTATGTTTAAGCTGTTCTCCAGTTATCTTGAAAACTACAAGTTATGTCAGGAATTGAGAATCGTTCCTCTCCTGATTCTAAATATGGTTGATTTCCCCTTCTCTCTGCAAGAGATAATCTTAAAAATTCTTGAATATGCAGTGACTGTTGTGAATATCATCCCTGAACAAGAGTTGCTTTCTCTTTGCTGCTTATTGCAACAACCAGTAACATCTGGATTAAAGCATACGATTCTGTCATTTTTTTTAAAACTTCTGTCGTTTGACCAACAGTACAAGAAAGTTCTAAGAGAAGTTGGTGTGCTGGAGGTTCTGTTAGATGATCTGAAGCATCACAAGTTTCTGCTTGGCCCTGAGCAGCTCACTATCTACCATGGTCAATTGGAGAGAAAAACTAGCTCTAGCAGCTTCAAGCAGCATTTGGACAGCAAGGACACAATTCTTTCTTCTCCAAAACTCTTAGAATCTGGTTCTGGAAAATTCCCTCTTTTTGATGTAGAAGGGACAATCTTGGTTGCTTGGGATTGTTTGGTTTCATTATTAAAGAAAGCAGAAACCAATCAAGCGTCATTTCGTTTTGATAATGGTGTGACTATTGCACTTCCTTTTTTGGCCTCTGACATACACCGTCCGGGTACCCTTCGAGTGTTGTCATGTTTAATTACTGATGATGTCGAACAGGTACGAGAGAAATTTTTTCTCTTAATTCATCCTTTATTTTTGGTTTTACTAATTGCTTTTGGGTTTGCTTCTGTACTTCAATTGCCTCCTCCGGAGGTGGGAGTTAAAAGAATGTTTATATTTTGTTCCCCTTGTCAAGTTTTGAAATTTTAAAACATAACCCATGGGGTTAAATTATCTAGAATTATTCTCTGTATTAATCATCAAAACTGGGAATGACACCTTAATGATTTGTTTTGTTATTGTTGGCCTTATAACATTGTCATTGTTAATTGATGCACATCTTTGATTTGCCTTGAAACACGCTAGCGTTAGGTGTTGATGGATTCATCTACACTGAAAATTTAAGGCTGCTGTTATGCTTCTGAAATTGGTGTTAAAGCTCTCATTTGTGATAAATGTTGTGTTCATGTTGGAGCATTGCAATTTTAAATTGTGCTTGCTGTTACCTTTTTGTATGATGTAAGCCAACAAAGTCATATCCCGCTGAATGTGTTGTGCGGAATTAGTTGAATCTACGAGCGTATAAGTTATCATATTTCCTATTTTTAATCAGGCTCATCCAGAAGAGTTGGGTGCTTTGGTCGAAATTTTAAAAAGTGGGATTGTCACAAGCTCTTTGGGATCTCAATACATTCTTAAAGATGAAGCAAAATGCGATGCTTTTGGAGCCCTATGGCGGATATTACGAGTTAATGGCTCGACTCAGAGGGTTTTTGGTGAGGCAACTGGGTTTTCTCTTTTGTTAACCACACTTCATTCTTTTACCAGGGATGGAGAACTGGAAAAGCAATCACCTACGTCTGTGGCTCTTAAGGTGTTCGCATATATGTTGCGTGTAATGACAGCAGCAGTTTCTAATAATTCTGTTAACAGGACAAAGCTGCACTCAGTACTATCTTCACATACCTTTTATGATCTTCTCTGTGAGTCCGGATTAATTTGTGTTGAATGTGAACGCCAAATCATACAATTGTTTCTGGAACTTGCTCTGGAAGTAGTTCTTCCACCATTTCTGGCATCAGAAGCTGCAACAGTGTCTCATAGTGTGGAACATGAATCAGCTAATTTTCTTTTAATTACACCATCGGGATATTCTGTCCCTGACAAGGAACGGGTCTACAATGCTGCTGCTGTCAGAGTGCTCATACGTGCTTTGCTGCTATTCACACCAAAGGTGCAGCTAGAATTGCTAAACCTCATCAAAAAGCTTGCTTTTGCTAGCTGCTTCAATCAGGAAAATCTCACTTCTGTAGGTGTGAATTTACATATCTGAGTAACTGTTAATATTCTTATTTTAAGAAACATTTGTAAATTTTTTCCCCAATGATGTTAGGTTGTGTGCAACTTCTTTTGGAGATTATATACCCCTTCATGTCAAGCTCTTCGCCATTGGTCTCTCATGCTTTGAAGATTGTGGAAATTCTTGGCGCCTACAGGTAATGACAATTACCAATGCGGGCATCCACTGCATGTCTAAATCAGTTGAGTTTCGATAAACAATTTTGTTGATCTGAGAATAAGCATTTTTCTAATTGACAGGCTATCGGTATCAGAACTTAGAATTCTTGTTAGGTGTATTTTCCAAATGGGGCTTGCAGGTTCTGGTCAGTATCTTATTGAGATGATGGAAAGATTGATCCTTTCAGAGGATATGGGCTCAGATGATGTTCCTCTTGCACCATTTGTGGAGTTAGAAATGAGCAAGACAGGCCATGCTTCCATTGAAGTGCCATTAGGAGAAAGGTCATGGCCTCCTCCTGCTGGCTATTCTTTTGCATGTTGGTTTAAGTTCCAAAATCTTTTAAAATTTTCGGAAAGGGAGAGTAAAGCTTCAAAAGTTGAATCTTCTGAAATAGATAGCATGACTGGTGGACAATTTGGAACTCAGGTTCTTCGGATATTCTCTGTTGGGGCTGTGGATAATGGAAGTTCTTTCTATGCAGAGCTTTGTCTGGAGGATGATGGGCGTCTAACCCTTGCAACCAGCAATTCTGCTTCCTTGACTTTTTCTGGGCTGGAAATGGTGGAAGGCAGGTGGCATCACCTTGCAGTTGTACATAGCAAACCAAATGCTTTGGCTGGTCTATTTCAAGCTAGTGTTGCTCATGTATATCTTAATGGAAAGCTAAGACATACCGGGAAACTTGGATACTCTCCCTCTCCTGTGGGAAAGCCTCTACAGGTGACTATTGGTACACCAGTTGCTTGTGCGAGGGTTAGTGACTTGTCATGGAAACTCAGATCTTGCTATCTCTTTGAAGAGGTACTCTCACCAGGTTCCATATGTTTTATGTACATTCTTGGAAGAGGATATAGGGGGCTGTTCCAGGACACTGATTTGTTGCAATTTGTTCCAAATCAGGCATGTGGTGGGGGCAGTATGTCTATTTTAGATTCTTTGGACACTGACTTGCCTTTGACTGCTAATGTGCAAAAACCTGAGGGCACTGGCAAGCAAGGGATCTCTAAGGTGGAACGAAGCAAAATTGTTTGGGATTCTGATAAATTAGGAAGTCTGTCGCTTCAGATGTGGGGTAAGAAAATGATATTTGCATTTGATGGAACTAGTACAGAAATGTTTCAAGCATCTGGAATTTTATCTATGCTCAATCTAATTGATCCTCTGTCAGCTGCTGCTTCTCCTATTGGGGGTGAGTGAAGTGATTATTCTTCATTATACAGTAATATATAGTTTTAATCTTAGGTTGACCGTATGTTAGATTTTCTTAGGTTTAATTTGACTAATTGTGTTGATTGTTTTTGTGGATTTCCTCTAGGGATACCACGTTTTGGTCGACTTCATGGAGATGTTAATTTATGTAAGCACTGTGTCATTGGTGATACAATCCGTCCAATTGGTGGCATAGCCGTTGTCCTTGCACTTATTGAAGCTGCTGAAACTAGGGGCATGCTTCGCATGTCACTGATGTTACTCGCATGTGTGCTTCATCAGAACCCTCAGAATGTTAGAGATATGCAGAAGTACCGAGGGTACCACTTGTTAGCTCTTTTTCTTTACCGCAGAATGTCTTTGTTTGACATGCAA
Organism: Avicennia marina; assembly: GCA_019155195.1. Classification (NCBI taxonomy): domain Eukaryota; kingdom Viridiplantae; phylum Streptophyta; class Magnoliopsida; order Lamiales; family Acanthaceae; genus Avicennia; species Avicennia marina. The sequence continues at coordinate 11,884,996 of CM032769.1, read as the reverse complement.
TCACTTGAGATCTTTTTCCAAATGGCTGCATGCGAGGCTTCTTTCTCTGAACCAAGAAAAATTCGGATGGTGCAAAAAATGGAGACACTGGCTTCCACGACCATTAATGAAACCAGCTTTGAAGATCTTAATTTATTGAAGTTCCATGATGAATTTTCATCAGTTGGGTCTCAGGGGGATGTGGATGATTTTTCTGCACCATATGATTCATTTAGTCGTATTTCTGAATTGAAAAATGCAGATGTGCCGACAGAGACATCTAATTGCATTGTTGTGTCTAATGCTGATATGGTTGAGCATGTTTTGTTGGATTGGACCCTCTGGGTGACTGCTCCGGTCTCAATTCAAATTTCTATAGTTGGATTTCTTGAGCATCTAGTCTCCTTGCATAGGTATAGAAATCACAACCTTACAATTCTCCGCAGAATAAATCTTGTTCAACATTTACTTTTGACCCTGCAGAGGGGTGATATTGAAGTGCCAGTGCTGGAAAAGTTAGTTGTGTTACTAGGTGTCATATTGGAGGATGGATATCTTCATTCTGAATTGGAAGTAGTTGTAAGGTTTGTAATTATAACATTTGATCCCCCTGAACTGGCATCACATAGTCATATTACACGCGAATCAATGGGTAAGCATGTTGTTGTGAGAAATATGCTACTTGAGATGCTAATTGATCTCCAGGTGACCATTCAATCAAAAGAGTTACTTGAACAATGGCATGAAATTGTTTCATCAAAATTAATTACTTATTTTCTTGATGAGGCGGTTCATCCAACCAGTATGAGATGGATAATGACTCTTCTAGGGGTGTGCCTTTCATCTTCTCCTACATTTGCACTAAAATTTTGCTCAAGTGGAGGTTATCAAGGTTTGGCGAGGGTGCTTTCTAGTTTCTATGATTCTCCAGACATATATTACATTTTATTCTGTTTGATGTTTGGGAAGCCTGTATATCCGAGATTACCTGAAGTTCGCATGCTTGACTTTCATGCACTAATGCCAAGTGATAGTAGCTGTGGAGAGTTGAAATTTGTAGAACTTTTGGGATCTGTTATTTCTATGGCAAAATCAACATTTGATCGGATATGCATGCGATCAATGCTTGCACATCAAACTGGCAATTTTTCTCAGGTTGGTGCCAGCCTTGTGGCTGAGCTTGTAGATGAGCATGTAGACATGGCTGGAGAGCTCCACGGTGAAGCTCTGGTTCACAAAACTTATGCTGCTCGTTTAATGGGTGGAGAAGCATCAGCACCTGCCGCCACCACTTCAGTTCTGAGATTTATGGTTGATCTTGCAAAAATGTGTCCTCCCTTTTCAGCTGTCTGCAGACGGACTGAGTTTCTTGAAAGCTGTATTGATCTCTATTTTTCCTGTGTCAGGTCTGATGCATATTTGATATCTATCCCTTTAGATCATCAATATTTCAGCTATGTATTACTTCTGATATGCTACTTATAAGCGAATTTTTTTATGTTGGCTGTGGCTGGTTTACTTTAGCTAACTTAGTGAAATGCTTTGCCAATTCAGGGCTTCCCAGGGTGTGAGGATGGCAAAAGAACTCACTGTAAAAGCTGAAGACAAGAATTTGAATGATGGTGATAGGAATAGCTCCCAGAATCCTTTCTCTGGCTTGCCTCCAGAACATGACTTGCCAACAAATGCCTCTATCAGCATAGGGAGCTTTGCCCAAGGGAATGGAAGTGGTAGTTCTGAAGACTTGCCTATTTTCCCAAATAACAGGGCAAGTGAGAAATCAGAGGTTGATTTTGCCACAGCACAGCCAGAATTGGGCAAATCAGTGGAGGGGGCCCTGGCTGTTGGGAGTGCTGATGGTGAATCAGTTGACCATTCGTCCAATGACACTTCTGGAAGTAATGAGTTAGATTTTCATGATATGAAAAGTGCTTCAGATCATATTCAGCAAAATGATTCACAGAGTTCTTTGTCTTTCACTATGCTTGAATCTCCTCCTTCGTCTGAAAAATCTAATTCCAGGATCCCACAGAGTCCATCTTCATCTCCTGTTTTAGCATTGACATCTTGGCTAGGGCGTGATAGTTGCAGTGATTCAAAAATCCATGCAGCTTCAGCTCCATCCTTGGAGTCTTCTATGTTTGCAAATGATGTTGATTTCTCTTCAGAGCTGAAGTCTGCTTCTGAGTTTCAATCCCCTTCAAACACATTTTTTGAGATTAGTCCACAACTTCTTCTTGAAGTGGATGATTCTGGTTATGGAGGTGGTCCGTGTTCTGCAGGTGCTGCTGCAGTTCTAGATCTTGTGGCAGAAGTTCTATCTGGTGTTACAGCTGAGCAGTTGAAAGCTGCATCAGTCGTTGAGACTGTCTTGGAAAGTGTGCCTCTCTATGCTGATGCTGAATCTGCATTAGTTTTCCAGGGATTGTGCCTTAATAGATTGATGAACTTTCTTGAAAGGCGTCTCTTACGTGATGATGAGGAAAATGACAAGAAGTTGGATAAGACTCGGTGGTCCTTAAACTTAGATCCACTGTCTTGGTTTATAGTTGATCGCGTGTATATGGGAGCTTTCCCTCGGCATGCTAGTGTCTTGAAAACTCTGGAGTTCTTATTATCCATGTTGCAGTTGGCAAATAAAGATGGTCGGATTGAAGAAACAATTCTGACCAGCAAAGGACTTCTTTCTATTGGTAGAGGAAGCAGACAACTTGATACTTACATGCATGCTCTTTTGAAGAATGCAAATCGTATGATATTATTCTGTTTCCTGCCATCATTTTTATTCACCATAGGGGAAGAAGACCTTCTTGCGCGCTTGGGCTTGCTGAATGAACCTAAGAAAAGATTGTTTGTTTACTCTTCACAAGAGGGAGGGTTTGATATTTTCACAGTTTTACAGTTGCTGGTTGCTCACAGGCGAATAATATTTTGCCCCAGTAATATAGATTCAGATCTATATTGCTGTCTTTGTATGAATTTAATATCTCTTCTCCATGATCATAGGCAAAATGTTCAGAATGCCACTGTTGACGTTCTCAAGTATCTTCTGGTACATCATAGAGCTGCATTTGAAGAGTTTTTTATCACTAAACCAAACCAAGGACTTTCATTGGATGTTCTACATGGTGGTTTTGATAAACTTTTGGCTGGAAATCCATCTGAATTCTTTGAATGGCTTCATAGTTCTGAGTTAGTTGTAAATAAAGTGTTGGAACACTGTGCTGCCATTACGTGGGTGCTGTATATTGTTGAGTCAGCAAAGTTTACTGGAGTGAGGATTAAGGACATGGACAGCCGTCGTAAGAGAGAAATGGGGAGAAAATCGAGGGACGTTTCAAAACTGGAGCAAAGACATTGGGAGCAGGTGAATGAAAGGAGAGTTGCACTTGAATTGGTTCGTGATGCCATGGCTACCGAGCTACGTGTTATCCAACAAGATAAATATGGATGGGTGCTTCATGCTGAAAGTGAGTGGCAAGCTCATCTGCAACAACTTGTGCACGAACGAGGAATATTTCCAGTCAGCAAATCTTCTATGAAGGCAAAGGAGCTTCAGTGGCAGCTCTGCCCTATTGAAGGTCCATTCAGGATGCGGAAAAAGCTAGAACGGTGTAAACCAAACATCCATACCGTTCAATATGTTCTGGATGGACAATGTCTGTTAGAGGAAGGAGAACTGTCCAAGGAGAAAACCAAAAATGAAGATCATGCCTCCAATACTGAATCAGATTCCTTGTTCAATCTTTTAACAGGCAAGCCAAAGGATGAACCTTTTACTGCTGAATTGTATGATAAATCAAATTTCAGAGAATCAGATGATGCTCCTGATATTGCTTTTTCCGGGCTTGGATGGAATGATGATAGAGATAGTAGTATAAATGAAGCAAGTCTGCATTCGGTCCCTGAGTTTGAAGTCAAGTCCAGCGCTGCATCCATTCAAAGAGAGGAAAGTATTCAAGGGAAGTCTGATTTAGGATCCACCAGGCAACCTTCTTCCTTAAGAATCGATAAAATGAGGGTGGCAGAGGATAAACCAGAAAAACAACTAAATGATAATGGTGAATACTTGATCAGACCTTATTTGGAACCTCATGAAAGGATCAAGTATAAGTACAATTGTGAAAGAGTTTTGGGCCTTGACAAACACGATGGTTTATTTCTGATTGGAGAACTGTCTCTATACGTCATTGAGAATTTTTACATTGATGATTCTAGGTGCATATGTGAAAAAGAGAGTGAAGATCAACTCTCTGTCATCGATCAGGCTTTGGGTGTAAAGAAAGACTTCTATTGTAGCATGGATTCCCTTTCCAAGTCAATGACATCATGGGGTGCTACAGTCAAAGCATATGCTGGGGGTAGGGCATGGGCCTATGGTGGTGGGGGTAAGGAAAAAGTGGGCAGTAATGGTCATGTGCCCCATTTTTGGCGCATGTGGAAGCTCCACAGTATCCATGAGATTTTGAAACGTGATTATCAGCTTCGCCCTGTTGCTATTGAGATTTTCAGCATGGATGGTTGCAATGACCTACTGGTTTTCCACAAAAAAGAGCGAGAAGAGGTTTTTAGAAATTTGGTGGCCATGAATCTACCTAGAAACAGCATGTAAGTTATCAAGTTCTTGCTTATCTTTATTGTTCCCTTTGGGCTTGCCATTCGTTACTGGTTCTCTACAGCCTATTTTGTCACTGAAGATAATTTTGACAGTGTATGTGGTCTATTTACCTTATACTTCCCTAACATGCGATGTTCTCTTCTTACAATAATTTTATGCTAGTCTGAAACTGCTTTTTAAATAACATAGTTCAATGAATGACTTGTAAGTGTTTCCAAGTGGTTTTATTTTTGAGATTTTTATACCTTGTGGCCACATCTTCTTTGTTTACCAGAGATGTGTGAAAAAATCAATGTGAAGATATCTTGTTTGGTTTTGAATGTTGTAATTGCCTCATCAAGATTTTTTGATGTGTTTGAGGATTCCAAATATATTCTTGGATGCTTTTGGAAGAATGTTTCTGATTCTCTTTGCTGAATTAGTGGCATTAGAGATTATCAGCACATTCTCTACTTGATTAATTTCAGAAAATGTTTCTAGAAACTCTTCTTGTCTATGACTAAACTGGTCTGTTGTCCACTTGGGGATGTTAACAGACAGGGTTCATATTTGTCAAATGTTAACTATGTAGTGCCTGTCTTAATGAGGTTGGGAAGGAATGCTAACCATCTCTCTCCAAGGGATGGTAAATATACATAAATTTTCTTTTATTTTAAGGATACACAAAATTTGAAACTTTAGACTTTCACCGGCAGTGCACAGCCCTTAAAAGTGAATCAGTCAAGACTCCAGGTAAAGAGATATATTTTGTATACCCAGATCTCCATATTAGTTAATATGACCACATTAAACATAATGAACGAGAGTTATGAAGGCATCAAAGTATCAGTGATTTGTAAAAACATGGTTGCTTTCTAGTTAAAGGACATCCTAGTCCTTGTTAGTTACTTGAACTGCTTTTTGCTCATGTTACCTGAGCATGCTTCGTCATCAGCTATTGTGTATTATTTGGCTTTTCTTTGCAGTGTTTTCTTGAAACTGAATTCACGTTTATTTTACATATTTTCCAGTTTAGATGCAAGGATATCTGGATCTGCAAAACATGAAAGTAACGAAGGCAGCCTTCTCTTTAAGGTTATGGCAAAATCCCTTTCCAAGAGGTGGCAAAATGGAGAAATTAGTAATTTTCAGTATATTATGCATCTCAACACTCTGGCAGGTCGTGGATACGGTGATCTCACGCAGTATCCAGTGTTCCCTTGGGTCCTTGCAGATTATGAGAGTGATAATCTTGATTTGTCTGATCCAAAAACATTCCGGAAGCTCGAGAAACCAATGGGGTGTCAAACATTGGAAGGAGAAGAGGAGTTCATGAAGAGGTTGGCACTTCTGCTGCACTTCATCAATTTACTACTATATATTTCCGTTGAGTTGGATGTTCTTACCCTCACCTTCGTTTTCCTGCTTTTGCTCTTAAATAAATATCAATTTACTTTTTCTGATCCCATCTCTCTCACACACAGATATGAGAGTTGGGATGATCCAGAAGTTCCCAAATTCCATTATGGTTCTCATTATTCTAGTGCTGGGATTGTTCTCTTTTATCTCTTGCGTCTGCCTCCATTTAGCCGAGAGAATCAAAAGCTGCAAGGTGGACAATTTGACCATGCCGATCGTCTTTTCAACAGTGTGCGGGATACATGGTTAAGTGCTGCCGAGAAAGGCAACACATCAGATGTCAAGGAACTTATTCCAGAATTCTTCTATGTGCCAGAATTTCTGGAAAACAGGTTTGATCTTGACTTGGGCAAGAAGCAATCAGGAGAGAAGGTTTGTGAAAGCTTTTTGAAAATTTAGTGCTTGATCAAGTTTTCTGCAAGATGAAATTTTCCTCTATATAGATTTTAGGATTTTTGTTTGCTGACAGCTCATGAACTTCTGCCAGGTTGGTGATGTTGTCTTGCCTCCATGGGCCAAGGGTAGTGCTAGGGAGTTCATTAGGAAGCACAGGGAAGCATTGGAGTCTAATTATGTTTCGGAGCATTTGCATCATTGGATAGACCTCATTTTTGGACATAAACAGAGAGGAAAGGTGAGTTATCTATTATTGTGCTTTTCAATTGGAGGGAACATATTCTTTTGGGCATGGTTTAATTACCGTTAATTGCTTTCTATTCACGTAGGTTTTATTTGCATTGATTCTTTTCCAAAACCATGGATATTCACAGTTTCTCATATTTTTTTCATCTTCCCAATAACATCCTGTAATATGGATGTATGAACTATTGTTGCCGGGCCTAAGGTATTGCTTTCAAGGTTTAGCTATGTTTATTCCACTATTATTCGATTCCTACTTCCAAAAAGTCTCTTTTTAGTGATGCTGTGAGATAATATGCTTCTTTTAGCCAATTATCCTCTTCATGGGTCATCCATATTCCCTATCTGTTTGCATTTGGAACATAAGAGAGGAGGATAAGTTAGTGAATCTCAAGTTCAAGGCCAACCTGTGTCTTTTTCTATTCATGGTGGACCTTTAAATTCTTTGCATTGCAACTGTTGCCTCATTAAACTATCTGCTAGATAATACTTGAATGCAGGTTTTCAAATCATTTTGTTCAAATTAGTGTTTTTTGTGACTGTTTTGGTCAATCACTCATCATGGCTTCCTCATGCTTGTAACTCATCTTTTCCTTTCATTCATGGTTTATTTTTCCTGGTATTGATCACAATTTTTTTGTATGTATCTTAGGCCGCTGAGGATGCTGTTAATGTCTTTTACCACTATACATATGAAGGCAGTGTTGACATTGACTCAGTTACAGATTCTGCTATGAAGGCGTCAATTCTTGCACAAATTAATCACTTCGGACAGACGCCAAAACAACTGTTCTTAAAACCCCATGTTAAAAGACGAACAGATAGAAAGCTTATTCCTCATCCACTCAGGCACTCTATGCTACTTGTTCCTCGTGAGATTCGCAAGGGCTCATCTTCTGTATCCCAAATTGTGGCTGTCGGTGACAAGATTCTCAGTGCTGGTGCAAATAACTTGCTAAAACCAAGAACGTTCACCAAATGCATTGCATGGGGTTTCCCTGACCACAGCTTGCGGTTCATGCAGTATGATCAAGATAGGCTTCTTTCTACCCACGACAATCTTCATGGTGGCAACCAAATCCAATGTGTCAGTGCAAGCCATGATGGCCAGATTTTAGCTACTGGGGCAGATGATGGCTTGGTTTGTGTTTGGAGAAGTGAAAAATGTGGGCCTCGTGCTCTTCAACACTTGCAGTTGGAAAAGGCTCTTTGCGGTCATACTGGTAACATAACTTGTCTTCATGTTTGCCAGCCCTACATGATAATTGTGAGCGGGTCGGATGATTGTACGGTCATATTATGGGATCTTAGCTCTTTGGTTTTCATTAGACAGCTTCCAGAGTTCCCTTCACCAGTTTCTGCAATCTATGTGAATGACTCGACTGGAGAAATCGCGACTGCTGCCGGAGTTATGCTTGCTGTTTGGAGCATTAACGGTGACTGCCTTGCAGTGGTCAACACATCACAACTTCCATCTGATCTCATTCTGTCACTTACAGGTAGTTCCTTCTCCGATTGGCTTGAAACAAACTGGTACGTTTCCGGCCACCAAAGCGGTGCAGTCAAAGTCTGGAAGATGATTCACTCCAGTGAGGACTCTGCCCAAATCGAACAAACAGGAAGTCCAACTGGTGGTCTTGGACTTGGAAGTAAAGTTCCGGAATACAGGTTGATCCTACATAAGGTGTTAAAGTCTCACAAATATCCTGTTACGGCCCTCCACCTTTCAAAAGACCTAAAACAGTTGTTAAGTGGGGATTTGGGTGGGCACCTGCTATCATGGACGTTACCAGATGAGAGCTTGAGATCATCTTCCATTAACCGGGGTTGACGGGGGTAAGAGTGTTGATTGATATGTATGTTGCATCCTTGGCTGACTATTGTTTCTTAAGCAGAAATCTCTCGGAACGAATTCCCCAGGAAATCCTTTAGAGGCAAAGAAACCATTTGTGGTGGAAGCGCTGGCCTTGCGTGTCGAGTGTCGCAAAGACACCGAAGCTTGACCCAGGAGCGTGGAGATTCATGCAGTAGAATTCTGAGGGAAAAGATATTTCCCCTTCCAACTACACAGCTTTCTCTATTACAGCTCGGTGAAGGTTGTGGCTGCAGATGTTTTGGTGATTGGAAGAAAAGAGTCTTGGCTTTCTGTGTGGACGACGTGAGATGGCATATATAGTAAGGATGCCTGACGGTGAACGCCTATGTGGTGTAGAAGTGGTTGCATAAATGGAAAGTTAGCTGAAAATTCACCCTACCAGCTTTGATGAATGCAAGTTTGCCTGCATTTGGGCGATGGCTGCTCCATTTATTTGTTGTGAAATGTACAAAGTACTCTTGGGGTTCGTATATATTCATAAACTTTATGGGGGAACTGAAAGATTTCCCCCGTTTAACTTCCTGATTGACTAATAATACTCATATGATCTTCCATTCTCTATGTTCATCAAGAACAAAGGTGAAAGTGAGATCCATGTGTGTATGTTTCAGGTAAAAGAAAGGCGGTTGGCCATGAACTAAATAGGTTTGATTTTCAAATTATTTAGTTCATGAACAGAAGTTAGCACCGTTTGAATATTTACAGAAGTCCAAGGTTGGATATTAATTTTTTGCGTGGATAATGGTTCTTGTATATTTTTAAGAAAGAGAAATGAAAATGAAAGAGTTTCAGTTGCACTAGTCTCTGAGGCATGACTTTGTTTCATGTGCTATCAGAGGGAATCTCCATTCCTGCTGGTGATAGATATCTCTAACCAAAACTGGGTTGCAACACAATAAATTTTGCTCTGTCCATTTGGGGTTTAGCGTTTGTGTGTCTTGGACTGTTTCATGTCACTGACTCCCTGTTGTCCATAAACCAGGACTGAACTTCGATCCAGCATTTCGATTTCAGGTCCTATTAGGGGTTCCTGTTTATTACCTCTTAGATACCTAAATAGGTTTAGCCTATTTCTTATTCATAACATAGCATAGATAAGTTAGCCTTAACTCCAAATAATTTTTACTTGGTCTAAATTGATTTGTCCTGGCATTAAGTTCTTGATCTAGAGCTGAATGTGGAATGTATTATCACTGAGCTTCGAGCCCTCTCCATCCAGTCTTCCCCATTACCAAAACTCAGCTGGCCGTAGGATGGGTTTGTGCAATTGAAAGAAAGCTAGTTGGCAATGCGAGTGCATGTGAAATGGATGATAACTGGGGTGGGATGGGATGCTGCAGATGCAAATACACGTCATTGGCGAGGCAATTCTGATTCTGGTCTTGTCTTTTTGCGCCTGAAAGAAGATAATGTTGGGCGTGTTATTATTACTTGTTACAGACCCAGGGAAAAGGAAAAGGTTTTTACTTTTCTAGCAGTCTATAAGTGCATTCATGCAGGGCCCGTAGCTGAAAGTAGGCCATAGGACCACTCTACCACCTACTTCAATCTAGGTTTTCTAGACCCCTTTCCTGAGCCATTTATCCTGAACCATTTATCATACACGCATTTGCATATGCTCGAATTCATGCTTTAACAGTCTATCACTTCATGGCCCTGGCCCCTACTGACTATTGCCGTGTTATAATGATGCTCCGGAAACATTTTGCAATCCGTTTATGTGTTTTATTTCCTTTTCTTTTAATGAATTGGTCCCTTGTCCTCTGCATTTTTGTCATGCTCCAATGACTCTCTGCTCTCCATCTGTACGTGTTTTGTGATTTATACTGACAGATCTTGAAATCTAGTCCTTTGATAGAACTAGACTATATCTTCAATCGGCTCTCAGTCTTGCATAAAGTCATTCTGTTCTTGTTTTGGTTAGTCTCCATATTATATCATTGCTCTTCCTCAGAGTGTGTCTGGTATTAGATAATTGGCTGTTAATCAAGAAAATAAACACAAGCCATGACTTCGTCAGTTTCTAAATAATAATGATTTGACAAGATTTTTTTTTGACAAGTCCCACACACCAAACAACACTTTTACTTGAAGAATGCATTTTTGTGAAACTATCACCAATCAAAAGGAAAGAAAATTCGAAACCCAGTTGAAAAATGTTCCTCGTTGATTAGGGACATGGGGTTTGCAGAGAAAAATTCCTCTTTGATGAGTTTTATCGTGGTTGTTATAATGGGTTATTTATTAATATTTTCATTGTTTTAATGATGAATGGCTGGGATGAATTTTCTCTGGCTAAAGTTTTCCCTCAACTGTCTCCTTGAATATAATTCACTATGGCTAACTTTATCAACCTCTACTGCTATAATCTTGACTACTGAACGGGCCAAGAATCCACTAACGCACTTCCCCAATTTCATTTTGCTACTCATTGGACATGACAAATTGCTGCTTTTTATTAATATTAAAAAATATTGCGTGCTTTATATACATTTATATATATATATATATATATTAAATTAAATAATTTTAATATTTATTAATTTTAAATTTTTTATGAGTTTAGTTATTTTTTTGAAAATTAAATTCATATATTTACTTTCTTGTATTTATCATATAACAAATGATATTATCGTTTTACTTTTAAAAAATCCTTATTAAGTTAAATGAAAACTAATAAACATTTAAATTTTAGATTATGAGGTTTCAATGATAATTTTTAGTAATATATTTTAGTTAAATAAAAATAATGATTAAGAAAAAGTCATTTAAATTTTAATTTTTATAATAAAATTTTTATGGTAAGAAAATTATTTGGTATACGTGTCATCTAAATTGTAAAAAATAAATAAAGCACATGTTATTTAAATTTTGATTAATACAAATAATGAAAAAATACATGTAAATTTATTATGATAATAGTTATTTATAAGTTAAAATTTGAAATAATTTTAAAATTTAATATATATTGCATTAAAGTATATTCGTATTTACAAAAATTACTTTGTAAATATGACAATTAAATTGATAATATTTGATCAAAATAATTCATATTCATTGAATTATTTTTTAATTTAAACTTTGGTATTGCATTATTATATACAAATTCTATTATATTTTTAAAAATGAAATACTTTTTATTATCATTGTATCATAATTCATAACTTTATGTAAAATTGTAGTAAAACAAATTGAATTACAACTACTTTATATTTTTATTTAATGTATTGAGCTTTTGATCTAAATATGCACTTGTGTTTATCGCTGGTTCAATATTAGAATAGTATAAAAAATACTCTATATTAAGAAAAAATTAATTGACTTTTATAAATAATTTAATGTAAAGATCAAATTTCTTTTTTTTTTTAACTATTGATAGAAAAATGTTCTTTTGACTATTTTATCATAATATCAACTTTCGCTCTCTTTTTTCAATTTTATTCATCTATATTTTTTGTTTTTAAATGACACATTATAAAGTAAAACTTATTGATTGCTTGAATAGATTTATTGAAATAAATTTTTTTATTAATATTAACATGATTTAGATAATACTTTGAAGTTAATTATCTATTGTTTTGCATTGATTTTAAATGTAGTTAATTATATTAACATTAATTAGATTAAATTTTAAATTATCATTTCCACCTTGTGTATAAATATTTAAAATTCTTAATATGATTTTTTTCAATGCATTACTAAATTTGATTTCATTTTTTTTACCCTTTGTTTTCTTTATCCAAAATATCATGTCAATATAGTTTTAATTATTATTTTTTAAAAATAATTTTGGTCTTTATAATTTAAATTCTCATAATGTATATTTTAAGAGTATTATTTTAAAATTATAGTTTATTTATTTATTTAAACTTTTTAGCGCATTATCGTACCATATTCTTTTTTATTTATTTTATATGATATTTTATATTTACATAATTAGCTATAAATAAATATAATAATATTCAAAGAATTATCACATATTTAATAAACATGATGGTAAAATATTGATTTTTTAAAAATATTTTATGATACATTATTTTAATAATAGTGTTCTTTATAATGGAAATTTATTTTTTATTTTTTAATTTTATTTCATTGTACAATTGATAATACTAAAAGTCAAATATTCACTCATTTTAAATATTTTATAACATATATGAAGTTTATTTATTTAGTCAAAGTTTTATTTCATTATTATAATTTTATTTGTGTTATTATTTGTCTTTGTTCCATGTTTTAATTTAACTGACATTTATACTTATAATTTTTTTGACAAATTATTTTATTTTATGTTTATTAGGTAATATAATAATGAGATCAATATATTCGAATTAATTTATTATTATATTTTCACAAAAGTAGTTATGCAATAATAACATATTTAATAAAGTCGATTGTCATAAATTTATTTATTTTAAATATTTTATAATATATTATTTTTTTACAAGAACATCGATTTTTTATGTATATATTTAATTAATTTATTTATATTTTTAATTGTAACTCTATTTTTTTACTACTTGTTCTCTACAGTATTTAATAAATATAATTAACTTTGAAATCAAATAATATTATAAAATAAATCACCACATACTTAGTAAATTTGGTAATCTAAGCTTCGCTCATTTTTAATATTTTATTATATATTGTTATAACTAGTGTAGTCTTTATATATAGAATTTGATAGTTTTTTAAATTTTAGTTCATTATTATTAATATTTATTTTATTATTTACAGTTTAATTAATTAATTTAATATCCATACCTGTAAATTTTTATCTTATATATTTATTTTCTATGTATTAGGTTATACGATTACAAAGTCAATAACCTTCATGGAATTTATTTTCATTTTTTAAATACAATCATGCAATTATAATTAAATTTTTATGAATTTTAAATTATAAACTTTATTAGAAAATAATGGCTCTATTAGTTTTTTAATTTTACTTAATTTATAAATAATTTAAATTTCTTGTATTTTTCTACTACTTAATTTTTAAGAATTTCTATTTTACACAACTTAAAAATAATTAAATTAATTGAATTGAATATGTTGAGACTATATTGATCTTCTACGGTTAAAAAACACATTAATTAAAAGTTTTATTAATTTATTACAATTAAAAGATTTTTATTTTACATAATTTAAAGATAAATATAAAAGTAAATTGAATACATTAAAACTCTATTAATTTTTTATTTATAAAAGATGAATATTTTTATTAATTTTTTTTATTTATATAATTTTATCTATTATACTATGTTTTTTTTATAATTGACGAAAACATTCCTACATTTTTAATGCAGTATGGATAAGAAGATTCAATGAAGCACAACCGAAAGTTAGTCAAGAATGTTTGTTTCTCATTGATGCAGACGTAACATACTTTCTTCACAGTGAAAATTGCAACAAGTCAACATATTGATCAACAGGATCTTGATTTGAAAAGATTAAAAAAAGCAAAAAATAAACTACTTTTGCCTGTGCCTATTGCTCTGATGATTTGCAGGAGTGGAGACTGTTATAAAGATCACCCCACTTTACACCCTCCCATCAGCGGCAGCAGCAGCGCTGCAGACCTATATATCTACAATCTTTACACCCTCTGGATGTTTTGTGGATGGTGATGATGAATCTGTTACCTATGGACCTACACATACCGTATGTTAGCTCTTTAGCTGTAAATTTAGCTTTCTCTCTGCCCACATGACAAGGCCTTGAGATGCACTGTTAAGAAATGGGAGCTTGTATGTCCCTCTCCTTCCCTCTTTTCTGATCATTTCCCCTCCTATAAAGGACCTGCAATCCTCACTTCTTTCTGTCATTGCTCTTCATGCCTTGATCTCTTTCCTTCTTTCTTTGATTTCTCTTAGCTCGCCAAGGTTTCAAAACAGACACATGCAGTTCTTAACCGGCGTAAGTACCTTGCTTGTACAAGTTTATATTAGGGTTAAGAATGACGCTTGCTCTGAAGCAAAAAGCAGGCAGCCCATCAGAGGCTTGAGGTCAATTCTTCAAGGGGAACAAGTGAAGCTGCCAGCATGATCTATCTTGCGATGGTTTTGGACTTAACATGATAAAAAACTGACCCAGGCTAGGTCATGCTCTGACAGCCTCACTCCTTCCTCCTTGGAGGATCCAAACAAAGCAAGCTTGTTCACTTCTGTGCCATCAAAAGTAAGTGAACCAAGAAACAGAAAGAGTCCAGCAGTAATTGTATTCTTCATACTTCTTAAGGGGTACTGCTCATACCTACATCTTTCTACTCAGATTTATTCCCCCTTTTCCCCCGTCAGTTTTCTTGACGGGGTCTGATTGCTGTTTCAGTTGGAGTTGGAAGGATTTTCCGGGAGTTATCCGAGGAAACCCTATTGTGGAGCGTTGATCTTGAACAGAAAACTCGGATTTAATTTTATGTTCTTCAACGAAGCCTTTTTTGGTTTGGAAATTTCATGAAGTGTTCGTTTACTCTCCTTTTGTCTTTCATTTATGGGTTTTCTTTCAGGTCTGGAAAATAGTAATCTTCTCATAGGTACTGGAGTGAGACTTACGATGAAGATCTGAGGTATGTATTACTATTGAGAAACCAATCAATTAATGGAAACCGAAGACCTTATCAGGTGGCTCTTTGGTTACATGTTTCACTTAAGTTCGACTTAGAAATTTTAGTTTAATTCAAGATAGTATGAGTATGAAAAGAATTGAGACCCCAGCAAAAGTTTTGTCAAATTTCAAGTGATATTATTCATTCACAAACTATCAGACATATTTGAAAGAAAAAATAATAACCTTAAAACCTTTTAAAAGGATGAAGGGTCTACACAACATAATCTGAAAACTTCTTAAAGAAGCATTTCAGAATTATCAATAAATGCATTATATTACTCCAAAGTTCCATTTACCTTGTCACACTTTTGCAAGCAGAATTTCTGTTGCATTTCGTAAAGGAGTTAAATGGATGATCTCAGGCCAGGCCCAAGTCATCAACCAACCCTCGAAGGTATATTGTCCAACTTAAATCTGTCAGGAAAGATTTCTTCTTTACAGGTCACTTTTCATACTGACATGGAACTAATTAGGTTTTTGCCACATCAAGGCTCGTGACCGCATGCATGCATTTATTTAATCGGTAAATATCGAGATAAAGGCCTCGTGGGTGGGTACTTCTACAGCTACAGCTTCAGAATCTGATGGGCAGGGAAGAAGCCAAGAACAAAAGATTTAAGGAAAAGTATTATTTAATATAGGCCCCATTGATTAACTAACTTGATGGTTGGGTTAGGTTACGTAAAATAGAATATAGACATTTGTTTATAATAGAAGTGTTTTAAATGTTAGGCATCTGTACTTTTCCAAAGTAGTTCCACAGCTACTAAGCATGCATGATGAATTAAGTCTAACGCCCCGAAGACCTCCTAATCATAGTTAAATTAATTAAACCATGATTAGGCTTTTGTAAACGGGAGAGTTGAGGCCAACGCGCTCTGGGGACTTCAGGTCAGAGTAATGAGCCACTTTCTGGTGAAATGACATGAGTCTGCAAGCATCTATCGGTTCCATGTGTCTGCAGCTTAACCCTAACCTAAGGAATCAAAAACGAGTTGAAACCAGCAGAATGTCAATATAAAAAGAAAGAACTCTTTTCAATCGAAAGAATATTACATGTATATGTTATTTCCTAATTCAACTGCTGTGCAATATTTTTGTATGAGATGATCAAATGGGCTTTTTTTCCTACATGTCTGAGTTGGTAGTCTCAAGTCTTCAAGAATTAGGTGCCATTCCTTCGCAAATATGAAAGTTATCCTCATTGGGCGAAGGGAAAGATACTTGAGAAGGCAACATTGCCAAAGACACACATACAAATATATATGTGTATTTATGCATACAAAACTATACTATCATGCGAACGTGTGTGCATTTGAGAGAGAGAGAGAGAGAGAGAGAGAGAGAGAGATGGGGAGGGCGGGGGGTTCACATGAGATTGTTTGGTGAGATGCCCTTTGCTTTTTCCTACAATTAAGGAAAAAAGAAAAGGCATTAATGGCCCCTCCTATCTAATTTGCCCTTATTGTACATGCCATCATTTTTCACTCTTTGATGTATGCCTGCACATGTACATATTTCAAGAAAATAGTATTTTAACTTAAACATGAACCTAATTGTACAAAAACATGTAACCAATAAGTATTCTTCTTATATTAAATACAGATGCCATTCAATTAAACTTTGATTGGAACAAACTCTCTCCCTAACATGTAGAAATATGCATGTGCACATCAGACTGCGTGTTTCTCTGTTGCAGTCAAGTTGTTATAGGTCAAACGGTGGAAGTGGAATAGGGCTTGTCCACATGCATGGTGATGTTGGTGGCCTGCCATATCTGGCGCAAATAAATACAAGTATATTGATACTAGAAGGAATATGCATGCACCAAATGCAGCTGCGTTCCAAGAACAAAACAATTAAATTATTCTATGGATATAGACTCCAAGCACTCTCATCACCATCTATATACTTTGTGTGTGTGTGTCCAAGCGTACACCTGCTTCCCAAGCTCTCACTTCCCTTTACCTGCCATGTATGTGATTTGTGTGTGCACGTATGTCTTATACACCTCTAGAGATAAAGGCTCTCCCTTCACCCCGCCACCACTGCCACCAAACACAGCCCCTAGCCACCGTGTGAAAATAGTAGAGATGCTTGAAGGGCACGTGCACCAGTAGTAGATGGAGCTGCCAGCATGATCTAAATTTGCCTTTTGTTGGAGGGAAGATCAGATCATGCGGCTTCACCTATTATGGGGTCACAAAGATGTGTCCACATCTATTTATCTTTCGATCTTTTCTGTGATCTTTAGGTCAATTACCCTCTCATGCTCAATTGTTAGGTACTAAATATCAGATTAAGTAGTGATCAAGTTACATCTTAGTCTACCCGATTATCATCTGATTTTTGCTGCTTCGTTGATTTGGAAAGACGAAAAGGAAGGGGAAATTGGTGTTATCAACTTGGGCACAGCAAGGGAATCCGGAAAGCAGGGAAGACGATTTAGTGTTAGAAATGTTGGTGACAGAATTGGGTGTCTGAAATTGTTTCGGTGCTTTAGAGATCCCTTCTTACTGCAAGAATCAAATATTAATTCCATTAATTCTATTTCTCCATTGCCTCTGAATCACAACCCAAACTCTACATGCCTCAATTTTGTAATTCGAAATTAAATTCAATTTTGAGTTGAGCAGTAAAATTAGACTCTTAACTACTTTTTCAAAACTTGAGATTGAACCCAATAGGGCGTAGAAACATTTTCGGTCCTAATTAAACTCGAATTAAATACAAACTACCCAAAAATCATAATTTTCTTTAACATGTAATTCATTCTTTGGACACCTTCAGTCATTAAGTCTTGGAAGTGAACTTACTATTTCTACATGGGGTGGAATTTGGTAGCGTGACAATGAATCATTCTGGACATGTTAAATCCATTTGGATGTCTATGTTTTTCGGGCTGTTCACTGTAAATAAAGATCTCCTCAACAACCTACAAGTTACGATAGTTATTATTGTTCAGAAATTCTTGACTGATAAAAATCTCAGCTGTACTTGGAAAATACATGATAAAACCCGTAACATGAAAGAAAATTTCACTGAGGACGCCTCAAGTACCATGAAGATGCACAAAATACGTTCTTGGAGTCCACATCCAAACAGAGTCCTAAAATCCACCTACCAACTATCATAAAACCAAAAACAAAGATCATCACGAAATAAAATTCATGGTTCCTCTTATTTTAGGTGGTCCGTATTATCTATCAATGCACCATACAGCCACACGAACCAAAGAGGTGCCTCAGCGTTCAGCAACTCCCTCTTTGAACTCCCTTCTAATTGAAATCCATTGAACCATGGCTTCTGCATGTTTATCAGAAAATACAGCTTTATCTGGCAATTTGCCAATTAAAACTAACATGCATAACCACCAAGTCTCATCATCGCCAAATATCATATTTTTGCCTCCAAAAATTGTTGAACGCAAATTTGGCTATCTGGAATTTCATGGGCAGCTACAATTTGCTTCAGAATTCTAGCATGATCATAAAATCGGTCACTGCCCATTAGTGTGATCATCAAGATTGGAAAACCATTTATGATTCCTACCAAAAAAGGGGAACTTTACATGTCTTCAGCAAGCATGCATGCATGTGTGTGTGTATTTGGTGTACACCCACCCAATGGATGGATGGGATTTGAACCCTAACCTCTCATTTGAGAAGTTGGGGCATAAACCATCCATCCACACACACGCACCCTAATCCTATATATACATATATGTTTGATCTCGTTTTGTTTGACAATTTACAAAATGCAAGTTATATTCAAAACCTTAGTGCATAGTGGTTTAAGGTTTGCCAAAATGAAGTTATGACAATTCAAAATCTCTAAAGGTTTGTCATTAGAGCTGGAACAAGCACGTAGACTCCTGCTTGCTTCAATTTTTTACTAGCAATTCAATTATGCGGCTTAAACAACTTTCCTTTCACATAGTTTTGAGTTTATATGTCTTAAGAGGCATTGCTTTTATATCAGACAGACACAACCAACTTGCTTATGGCGCAAATCAATAGAACAAAATAGAAAAATTGACCAGACTCTCAAAAATAATACGCAAGTAATTGTTAACAGTAATAACATGGAAAGGAAATGTCACAAAACTGTCAATCCTATGACCTACACCTCATACAAAATTCATAGCTTAATAGAACTCACAACAAGAAGCTACAGTAGAGTGAGAAGAGGAGACAGATGATATTCCTTTCTCATGGCCATCCCCAAAAGCAAAAGAGGGAAACAAAAATGTACTGCTTCAAAATTATTTAAAAATCATGACCCGATACAAATAATACTACAAAGATTATTACCTTTAGTATTATGCATTTTGTTGGATTTGACGGGCTAGCAGCAGCATCCAGTCAGCATAGCCATTTACACCACCAGTCTGGTCCTCCACCAGATTGGTGAGTAACAAAAAACCTTCTCTTGGTTGTTCCCCTTGCCTCACAAGATGACATAGTTGAAAATACGAGGGGCCACTCTCCCGATATTTATTCAGTATCTTGAATAGCTTTCTTGACAACTCATTGTCTCTCTGTGAAAGGCTAACCTGGGATCAGCAACGACACAAAAGAATGTTAAAATAAGATAAATTTTAAAAAAGGAACATGTTTGACTACACAGACTGAAACCACCTAAAGAAGTTGAAAACCTGCAATAAACACAATCCATTAGATGCATGGTTTTCATATATACAAAACTGAAAACTATTACATCGGTGACACAGTTTGCCATTAAAGATGATAAAATGAGCCAAGCCCTCAATTCACACACACTGTTGGAACATGAAATTCACCATATAAAAGGCTAGTTCACACGTTCGGATTTGCAATAGCTTCATAACATGTTGTCTTCCCCTTATTTTGGAATGTCAATTCACCAAATTCATATTCAGATTTGCAGTAGCTTTATAAACAAGCAGCTTCCCCCTTCTGACTCCAATTTCACATTTGCCAGACCAAAGGCCAATTTTGGGAAGGTCAAAACTGAAATCAAAAGATCCTGACCAAAAATAACTGCTACAGGAAGCTGGATTGGCCATCGCACAAACAAAAACAAGAAAAAAGAAAAGGATAATCTTAATACTAGTAATTTGGCACACTTTGTGTGTGCTTAAATTTATGTAATATAAAAACTAAAATAATTGCTTAAATTATTTTTTTTATAGTATAGATTAGTTTATTTAAATATTTATTTTACACTTATCTAAGAAATATTATTATTAGTAGTAGTAATAATAATAATAATAATAATAATAAATACATTTTTGACATTTTTAAGTTGAATAGGGATATACTTGTAAACTTACTAAGTGTAAGCTTGTTAAATTTAAACTCTTAATAATATGGATATAAATATAATATAAATTAAATTGAAGAGAATTACATATGTAAATTTACTTTATACAACCAAAGTAACTCCAAAACTTTAACAATACAGTACACCTGGTCTCACAAACAATTCTAATTTTCATCTAAAACAGTTAAAGAAAAGGGTAAATCAAATTGGACCAAAAGAACTGCTCAATATTCCAATACCTATTCGGTTGTCTTTTTGAGAGGAAAGCAAAAACAAAAGTGAAATAGAGATTGCATGCATGGTTGCATGCTTATGTCAAAGACTCATGTTTCTTCAACCCTTTAACATACAATTACCACTTGGCAGATAAAACACAAGCAATACAGACTGAAAGGTTGATACTAGAGAATATGCCAAACAGTAAATGAAGCTCACCTTTGAGAAGTCCAAGGCAAAATCTTCCCCAAGCAAATTTCTCACAATATCAGGTGAAATAGATCTACCAAACCATATGACAAATCTGAAACCATCATCAAAGATATAGAGACCTCTGGTATCTAAGCTCTCTGAAGTGAGTGGTAACCTCTTTGTGATGTTTTCAAATTCTCCTCCCTGAGATATCTAGGAATTGGTAAGACTGCTTCAAATATCCAAATCAGGAACTACTTCCAAAAAGAATGCAAGATACATACTTTTACAAGCCAGTCATCTATGCGGACCAAGTTAGGATAGAGAAGTTTCAGCAAATTTTTGACAGGTAAAGCCATCATGGTATAACCAGCTGCACAGCGTTCATCAAGCTGGGCATCAGCATACCCACCACGGAGAGCTGTTGATTTAGATAATGCTAATGCATACAAGGGTAAGAATTTTAGTGATTCAGGGTAGATCATCCTTCCACTCAAGCGATGCTGGACGGCATAAAGATTTCTGTATTCTCTGAGGGCTTTAACAATCCGAAGTTGAACAGCACTCCGAGCATCTTCCAACTTGGAGGACAATGTCTTCTCAATTGCTGCACATAGTTTGATCAATATTTGAATTGACATTAGTCTAAAATCATTTATCAAAATTAGAAAAAACTCTAGAGATTTGTATCTTTTCCTTTTCCTCTTCCCCCCAATTTGAGATGGTGGCTGAGGAAATCATTGGGAAGAGAAAAGATAGAAAGCAAAACTTCTTTACCTAGCCTGGAAAACAAAGATATAATTGCTCCAGTGTCAGCCAGGCGATACATTTCTCCTAAATCTGCAACAACAGGAGCAGCCGCAGTGTGTACCCTAATACGCCTTTCCCCAGAAGATGATGTATATCTTAGAAACGGTTAAGGGTTTTATTTTCTATTATCTCCAGTTTAAGATCATATGGTTCCCAGAGATAGAGTTGCAGCAGGTTACAGTCAATGACCATCTGAAGTCTCCAATGACCCAAAAATATGAAAATAACACAACAAAACAATAGCTAATGTAAGAAAAACATGAAGGTGCAACAACCACATTCTCATGAGACAAAAATGGGATGGAATTGAAGTCATTCGAAATCGTTCAAAACAAAGGGAAGCCTGTTTCGATGTGATCATCATGAAGAAAGACAAGTTAGAAAAGGCTCACACGATATGTGCACACAATTCCAAGATGTCAGCTTAAAATATTTTGCTGATAAGGATACAACAATGCAACTTGGAAGTACACGGTTGGTGTGGTTAATAGAGCCTCTTCAAGAGACAACTGTGCCGCATAAGCTTTATCACAGTCAACAGCAGGAAGTGCAAGTAAGTCTGTGGATCTTAGCATGAAATTTCCATGATAAGACGTGAAACGCACCCCTACAGACAGGGAAAAGACACGAGCTTATCTAGCAGTACATCCTTCCCAAAAGAATTGGGCAAAGAAGATGGATGAATCTTTGTCTTTGCAACCTGCCATATAAAAATTTACCTTTTCCACATCGTATGCGCATGACCGCTTCCCAGGCAGTTTCTCTAGTAAGATCTCTGGTCAGCTCATGTCTTAACTTATCTTTCTGAGTATTAGACTGGAAACTTGGATAATAATACACCTGACCACCAGTATATTTTGCTAGTGTTCCTATAAATCATTAAAAGATGGCAGGTTAAGTTTTGCAATCATCATGTAGTAATTCGAGATGTAAGTTACATTAGCTGGTAATATAATGTTTCATCAACTTTAAAGGGTGGAGAAGTTTAACATAAAAAGCGAAAATAGCATATATTAATGTCTGCATTATCATATTAATGATCCTTACCCTTTATACCCTCCACAGGTGTTCCCAAATACAGAATTCCAAGATTCAGCCACGAATTTCTGATTAACAATCATCTATGCAAACTTGTACTGAAGTAATAAGAATAAGACAAATTTCATGCTTTCCAAAGCATCTTTCATGTTTTTGAGCATAATTCATGAAAAACAACATGGATATTCATTTTAAGGCATAAAAATTGCCACTAGTTATCAATATGTGACATTTCCTGCTGCAAATTATTCTTAATCAAGAAGTCTAAGATGAGTTTAGTGGTGTCTATTCTATTGTTCTTGTGAGGAAATCAATTCTCAAAAGGAATCTTAAGGCATCAAAATAAAAAAGACTAAATGCATGAGTGTATAAAGTTCTACCTTTTCCCATCACTTTCCTTTCTTACTTCCATTACAAGTTATTCTAAATTAGTTCTGGTTCAAATCAATATATCTCTGACAAAATTCTTAATATTTCAATTTTGACTCTAAAGAAAAAAAGAAGGTTTAAGCAAGCTAACATGTACCTAAGGATGCTATATCCGTGTACTTATCACTAAAAGCATATACATTCGCAGCTATCTGATACTTGGTCAAATCTGCAGCCATTTGTTTATAGAATGGATCTTCTGGTACTCGTAAAGTATGCTCCTTATCTGTCCCATATGCCCGATTATCATCTCCACGCAGCCTTAGGCGGCCAACTCCAAGTGAAGGCAGAGTATTCTGGAAAATCAACAGTTTACCACCAAGTTGGCTCTGAAAATAGAAATAAAAATTAAATTAGTAACAAGTTAAAGGGCAAAAAAACTTCCCAGATGTAATAACTTACCCACAGGGAATCAAAAGACAACGAGAATAAAAACCAAGTAGGGGCAAGATATTAACAACGAATTTTCAGTGATGATTAGAGGCAATAGTAGTGTAAATGAAAGAGGCAAACACACCATAACCATGAATGCCGCTTTAAGAGCAGGGCCAAATGCAGATTCCACATTCATGTTCCCCTGGAACATGGAGGGCAAACTATCAAGAAATGCCTCCACCACACTTCTGGATTCTGACAAGTTGACTAGAAGGTCATCTGGCAATGGAACAAATATATCATCCAAATCCGAGACAACCATCATCTGAGGCTGCATTAATGATGACTGATGCAAGTGAAAGTGATTAGTCATTCACCAATGTCAAGCTCAGCAAATTATAAATGCCATGTATTAGATACCAACTCTATGGCACACTTACCTTCATATTATAAAAGTGTATTGTGCTATCGTAAGTTATGAAGCCAATCTGTGTTCGGGGAAAACCAGGCAAGCTGTCCAAACAAGATCTAATAGTTTGCGACATAACCTGTAACACATTAGCTGGTTAGCATAGATTTGGAAAAGCATGAGATACAGGATAATGAAATACCTCCAGATATAATCAAGTTAGTCAAAAACATCAACCTCAATAACTTGGACCGCAGAAAAAATCTCAAGACATGCATAAATTATTAAAATGAGAATAATCATTGAACAAAACTGAAGCTCTGATAGGGTATAAGCTCCCACAGTAGCAAGCTGCTTAATTCAAAGCATTTTGTGACGCAAAAGCTACCCTGATTCTGAATCATAAAAATAAGAAAAAGGAACCCCAGAAATTCATTGCTTGCAACTTGTTATAAACAAATGTCAAAGTCATAAGTCATGTCTGAAGAGGAATTAGAATTTTATAGTTAATTTCCCAGTTTGTGCTTGGAAGAAGTAGAATCTAGAAATAGAAGTCAAAATCATATTGGCTTCGTTTGTTTTCATTTTTACTTTCCAAAAATACACATTACAATTATTATATTTGTTAAATTTTCTAACTCTCTCTCTCTTTCACTTTTACATAATTATTGAACAAAAACACTTAAAAATACATACCCAAAACATAGCCATTATTCTTAGAAATAAAGATGGAAGAATCTAAAATAGGAAGTATTTAGAATACATTCCAAAAGGCAAATACCTTCAAAACTAACCAATTTTGGAAGGATACAAATAACTTGACAACTTGCAATTCAAATTCACTTCAAATGAAGCACTTGAAATAAAATTTAACATGATCAGAGGGAGGGCAGCGGAAGAATAAAAATTAATCGAACCAAATTCTGAATTTCAGGAATCAAACCGTGCATCAGAGTGCCCGACCTAAAGTATTAAAATCAAAATTGAACCCAAAATTTATAATTGGCATAATAGGACAGCCATAATCGATACGCTGAGATTGATTGATACATCACAACTCACTTAGGAATCAATCCAGTTGAATCGATTTGAATATTATCATATCAAGAGAAAAGTGAGTGATTTCATAATTCTCAAATTCAAATATCAAGATCTGTGACATAACTATTTATATTAAACTCTATTAAGCCCTAATCTAACAAGTCCATATGGCCTAAATTATTAATAAAACCCAATAAAAAATAAAAATAACAAATAACAAA
This sequence comes from Avicennia marina, assembly GCA_019155195.1. Lineage (NCBI taxonomy): Eukaryota > Viridiplantae > Streptophyta > Magnoliopsida > Lamiales > Acanthaceae > Avicennia > Avicennia marina. The sequence goes on along the minus strand of CM032769.1, from coordinate 11,859,842 downwards.
AGCTAAATGAAATTTGACGGATCCCTAGATCGTGTTAAAATTAAAGATTGATTAACCTACAAATTCTACCAAATCCACATGTGGACTTTTTCTAAACTCAAACATTATATTGCAGATAACAGAATACGCATGTTTCAACAACCGAAAAATGAAGATAGTGGAATGTAGATCACAATTCATTAATAATGCAAAATTATCTTGCCAAATAAAAATTTACTTTTACTTAAGATATTACCTCAATCATTCCACTTTGAACTGCAGATATCGACACATCTATGAGGAAGAAATATAGTGGCGGCATTGGAGGGCGAACCATGTATTCAGCTGGAGCAATAAACTCAACACTACCCTTTGTAAGCTCAGGACGTTGATCCAAATCAACTCTTCTACCACTAGCATCCAAGTGTGCAAAATACTCACTTGGAACTGCAAATGAGAAGCTAAGATGTATCTTAGCAATTACAAGACCAAACAAATCTACTTCAAGGATAACCCTTTTAAAATTTGAAAAGGAAAAAGGAAAAGGCTACAAGATTGCACATGATGGTTCACAAGTAGCAAGATTTAACGGTAATGTAGAGATTATGTCATCTACTTTGTATTTAAGCCATGTCTCATTTGGAAGTAAGCTATCTTATCAAGATCACGACAAATAAAATAGAAAGTGAATTTGCATGATTAAAATGCTACAATCAAGCGAAACAAATTAATTTACTTAAAAACAAACTGATGGGGAGTACTTTGAAGGATGCAAATTTGCATCCAAACATAGCCAAAGTTGATGGGTTGAGAGAGAGAGAGAGAGATAAAATGTAATTTTGATAGATAATATATTAGGAAAGAAGAACTGAAAAGAGAGAGAGAGAGAGAGAGAGAGACTTCGAAGGATGGAAATTTGCATCCAAACATAGCTAAGGCTGATGGGTAGAGAGAGAGAGAGAGAGTATTAGTTTGATGGATATTATATTTGGAAGGAAGTACTTTGAATAGAGAGAGGGGGGAGAAAGAAATAAAATGTTATTTTGATGGGTAATATATTTGGAAGGAAGTACTTTGAAGGATGCAAATTTACATCCAAACATAGCGAAATTTGCTTTCTATTTTGTTTGTCATGGGTTTGATAGGATGACCTTCCTCCAAATGAGGCATGACTTAAAGTTAAAGTAGATGACAATTTCTACATTACCATCAAATCTTGAGAGAAAGATAAAATGTCATTTTGATGAGTAATATATATGGAAAGCAATACTTTAAAAGATGGAAATTTGCATCCAAACATAGCCAAAGCTTTTAAGTAAATTAATATGCTGCGCTTGATTGTAGCATTTTAATCATGCAAATTTGCTTTCTATTTTGCTTGTCATTGGCTTGATAAGATAACCTACTTTCCAATGAAGCATAGCTTAAAATTAAAGTAGAAGACATAATCTCTACATTACCATCAGATCTTCTTGAAAGAGATAAAATGTTATTTTGATAGATAGTATATGTGGTATTATATTTGGACCATCCAAATATACTACCCACCAAAATAACGTTCTCTGTCTCTCTCTCTCTCACAAATTTCCCCACCAAATTTTATAGCAACCCACTTTTACATCATTAGTAAATTTCCCCACCAAATTTTATAACAACAAAATTTGCATCCAAATAAAGCTCTTCATTTTCTGGGAGCAATAGGGAAAAAATGCTATGTTTTGCAGTGGCTGTCCCTCCCCTGAGAGGTGGACCAGATTCAAAGAATTGCTATCTACTAATATATGAATGGGAAACATCTATCAATGAAATTGAAAAACATGTAAAAGCCAAAAAAAAAAGACAAAATGCAATATATGTCGAATAATATAAAGAGAATTTTTAAACTTGAAAAAGCACCAACCCATGTAATAGAATGACTAGAATCAACCATCATATTCTTTCTCTGATCCGTTTTTACTTAAAATAAATTAAAAACCAAGAAAGATTTTTTGCTCATGCAAAAGGTTCCACCTAACAGCCTGGCAACCAGAAAACTTAAGAGTGACGCTACAAGCATGAAGTGATTAGGGAAAGAAGAATAGTAACAAATAGATTCAAAAGCAATGATGTCAAGGTGATAGATACTAAAAAACTGTGTCATTAAAGATTGCTTCTAGCATCTAAGTTCACATAACACTTACCATCATTGAGCAATGAACATATGTTGCATCTCCACTTTCTTCCACTGTCTGTAAATGTGATGTATGGATTCACATAAGTGCGGCACCTTCTACACCGAATGATGCCTGTTGTGGCAAAATTAACTACTGGAACTTCCTCCTGAAAGAAAATTTAATTGACCATTGAACTAAATAGAGTGGTGGTGACATATGTATATAGTTCATACACATTAAATCCTATGGTGGATGCTCACCCCAACAGGAGCTTCTGCCAGAGGGCAAACAACTGCCCCAACAGGCAAATGCCACCGTGATGCCAAGGATTGAGAGTTTGGTATGCCACTTGTTGTCAGTCGCAAGACTCTAGAACTACAATTCATGGGGTACATCTCAGCAAAAGGCTTTGGCTCCACATCACCATCCAGTGGCCTTGGTAAGGCTGCAGCATCAACTCCTGTATCAAATGATCCTGGTACAGATCCTAGAGAAAGCGAACTAAAATCTTCTGCCAGTGCCTGTGAAGCAGCAGTAGGTGGTGCAACACCATGTTGCTGCATTTGGTTCCCTGTATAGAGGCCCGATGGAGTTGAAAGAGGTGGACCAGGAACATAGCCTCTTTGCTGTCCAAGGAAAGGAGTTGACGGAGCCGCTGGGGCATAGCTCCCCTGTTGCAATGGAAAGGAAGCAGGCTGCATAGGCGAAGCTTGAGCAGCAGAAGTTGGTTGCGTGCTAGGATAGCCAGGAAAGGCTGGCTGAGAGTTATCCCTGGCAGTGGCATAAGAGGGCCCCAGCGGCGGTGATGAAGGTTGGGCATTTGGCCTAGAAGGCAAAAATTGTTGGCCAGAAGGAATATTTGGGTTGGATTGACCAGTTTTAAAGCTTTGAGGAGGAGATCCCATTGGCACCGGAGGTGGCTGCGGCTGTGAAAGAAGAGAAACATGACCTGGAGGTCTGGTTGGTGGAGGTGGCATTGGCTGACCTGTAAATGAGGGGCCCAAAGGAGCCACTTGACTGGATGGGGGCAATGGAGGGGCTGGAGAACTCTGAAATCCTGAAGGTGGTTGGCCATATGAGGATGATGATGGAGGTGGTCTAACTAGTTCATTAGATCTGCTTGATAGAGGAGCTCCATAGGTAGGGGGCTCTGATCCAACCAATGGTCCACCTGCAAAGGGAGGTCTTGGAAACTGAGAGGCTGCAGCTGGTGCAGGCCTGAATGCAGAAGCTCCTGATCCAACCACAGGACCAGATGATGAAAAAGGTGTTGAACTTTGCTGAGCAGCAAAGGGTGTTGTTGCTGGCCTTACTGGATAATTTTGACGGTTAGGGTTTTCAGTCCCCATGAATATCTTATATCAAGCTTGATCACCAGGAAAAAGAATGAGCTTCTGTTAGCCAACATGCACAATATATGAAACAGCAACGATATTTAACCAGCATATTCTTGCTTGATGTATGAAAACTGAACTGCAGGAGTGAAGTTTAGTTTTGATATTACCAGACAATTTAGTGGAAAAAAAATTAAAACCATAATAATTAAGGGGAAAATCTCAAAATGGTTTACATCGACATTGTCCAGTTACAGCGGCAACAAATCAATACATGCAGATAAGGGATTCACAGAATTTATCTATTAACCCAGAGAGATCTCAATTTCACAATAACGGTAAAAGCAGTAGCTGCATATTGCAAGTGACAGTTTAAGGAAAGCTTGTGCAACGACAACACACACACACAAAAAGAACATTGCCCCTATGTGATTATAATTAACACCACAGAGAATTCTATACAGTGAAACTTTATTCAAATTGCAATCTTTTGCTCTCTGCAAATCCATGATTTCCGAAATAGGCTGTCATAAAATCAGATTAATGCGCAGAAAAACAGATGAAATTCTATGGACGCAGAATAACCTGAAAATAGATAAACTGGAAATATCAACCGCCATTAAAAACCAAAAAATTCCATAGAATTGAACTAACGCACAGAGGCACTCAGTCTAAGTCAGAAAAGTGGAAACAATCAAACGCTATCGGAAAACACCAAATCACCCATCATTAACCAACCGAATAGCAAAAGTAACAGTGAATCTACACGAAACTAATCTCCAAAAATTAACAAGAAAACCCAAAACTTTCACAAAAGAAAAGAGCGGGGTGCACAAATCTTACCATTGACCCACATAATTCAATCAATAAATCCAGAAATTTGAAAATTACCTAATAGGAGATCTCGCCGGCGCAAAGCGGAATCTGAGAATTACAGAGCCGGCAATCAGAGAGTGGAGATGAAAAAGAAAGAAGCTTGCAGTCCAATTACCGCCCCTCTGTAAGCAAATAAAAGTATAGGATGATAGCTGTTAACGACATAAAAGTGACAGAACCTTGTGCAGTTTTTTCAGAACTGGACCGATCCAATTCCGTTTCTGGAATTCGGGTCATTATAACCGGGCCCCATTTTTGAACCGTTTTATATTCGGGTTTGGATTTGTAACCGGGTCATTATAACCGGGCCCCAGTTCCGGTAACCAGAATCGGACCTTGTACAGTAGTTGTGTTCTGATTCTAAAATCGGTTTCGGTTATTTAACAGTTATGTTTTTTGTTTTGTAACTAAAAGTTCTAGTCCCAGTTCTTTAAAATTTTAATTTTCTGAAATTATATTCTATTATTTATTTTTATTAAATTTTAATATAGAAATAATATAACAAAATATTTAATATTTTTAATAAGTATAAAATATAAAAAAATTGAATAAAAATCGTATTTTAATTTTATTATTATTCTATGAAATAAAGAATAAGTGATACAAATTTTATAAAATAAATTAAATTGTCAATTAATAAGTATTTGAATAGAAAAAATATACATAACATCATTTAACTACTTAATAAATTAATATATTATACATTATATATTATATATTATATATAATATACTATAAATATACTATATATATTATATTATATATTAAATATATTACATTATATGAATTTTTTATTTTTTGTGGATTCTGGAATCGAAACCAAACCGACAATTCCGGTTCTGATTCTATTTTTTAGAACTAAAACGGGTTCTTCTATGATTCCAGTTTTATAGTTTCAATCCCGACCAAGTTTTGACTTCAACACTGTCCAATCAGATTTAGTTTCCAGCCAGTTTCAAATGTAACCCCATATGCCTACTGTTATGGTGATGGCAAGATAGTACGTCATCACACGTGTATTATTTGCCAGCAAATTAGTATTAAAAAAAAAATTAATGTTGGTAACAAAATAAGAGAAATAAAAAATTAAAAAATTATTTTATTGAATTATGTATTTAACAGTATTAATATTGAAGAGAGGAAAATTATACATAATGGAGATTCAAACACATCACATACATGATGTATGGCTAAGCTACAATGACCCATTAAATACCTTGCTCGTTGTATTAATCACTCCATTTATTCCTATTTAGAGCCCATTGAAGGACCTTTGTTATAATGGATTAATTCATAGATTACAAGAATTTATGGGCAGGGTTTTTGTTAAGTATTAATTTAATTACAAATAAGTGTAATGATTAAAAAATAATTAATTAGTTATGTGTAATAGAGAGGAAAATTTTAAATTTAAATTTACATAAACATAATATATAATGACATGTTTGGTAGTATAATGTTTAAGAGGTTGTTTTTAAGTTAAAACTTGGGTTCCAAACTTAACCACGGAAAGTTAGATATACTTTATAAATACCCCATTACAATAGACAAATAAGACACAAATAGGTATTTTCATGGTTTGTACTTGTACTCTCACAAACATGAAATCCTCACAAATCCATAGGCCACTCACATTAAAAGTTTATGTCCCATTATTTAACTCTATATTTATTTCATTTTGAAAGTGCGATTCAAGTCTGAAATTATCACTCTATTTTGGATTGCATTAATGCATATTTTTGAATAAAAAAATGCACAATAGATAGCAATGACTTGAGAAGAGTTGTTAATAAATAAAAATATCTGGCTAATATGAAGAGGAAAAATTTTAAAGATACAAAAATTAAAGTATGCGCATTTTTTGAAAAAGAAAAAAAAAAACGAGCATAGCCGTACTGATTTTGGATTTTAGGAGATACATAAATTTTTATATGTCTGTCGTCTTTGATTTTAAAAATTATCATTTCCAATCTGGTCCAATATATATTTTTCTTTGTTTTGTGGAAGTATGCAATGTTGTTCATATAAAATTTTTTACCATTTTAGGTCACAAAATTTTAAGAGCTAGAGCTCTCAATTATTTTTCCTTTAGTTTAGGAAAATAATTTCCCATTATTTAGCTCCTAGAAGGCATGATTTTGCATTGCAACATCTTTTTAAACTCGAATTTGTGATAATAATTTCAAGTACGGAATTTTTTTGTCAAAATTTAAATACGACATAAATGGCAAGGTTAATTAAGAAGCTAAGACGTAGAATCTCTCAATGTATAGAATTATTACTCAAGTTTGATAATTATACATTTGAGACTTGTGAAAGCTTGGTAAAAAAATAGCAATGTTTCTTTCCATGCAAGCTCCCTGAGTTTTCTGTATTCATGTGAGCAATTGTACCTGAGCTCCATTATTCATACATAACAAACCACCAAGGAACAAACATAAATGGAAAGTAGTTAAACCAAACACACAAATAATATTATAAATCAATCCGTAAATACATTGAATGGCATGAAAGTTACCAATGGAATCAAATATAAGTTGGAATCCTATGGTGAAAGAAGAAGGAAAATGTCACTTGCATATCAATAAATACTAAATCTATAGTTTACAACCTTAAAATTTTAAATTAATATACAATACCAAACCTATTTACATATATGCTCACGTGTAAGCCTATAAAGGATTCTCCTCAATTCAATTGGGTTTCGATTAAACTCAACAGGTATTGTCTATGGATGATACTCTTGATTTAATTAAACTTTGCTGCCACACACATAGCCCCATGCATGCATAGTGAGTTCAAAATCAGGGCTAGTAAGCTAACCAAGTTTTTGTGTGAACCTCGCCAACATCAATGCTAGCGACTCAAAAAAGGAGGCTTGGTGTATGTGTGATCACATGTTTGGCAATTTGGTGAAGGGGTCGGCACGTGTATCGAACTTGAAAAGGCAAATGGATATAAATCACAATGGACTTACAAGGATATGTGTAGGATTTGAGTGAAAAAGAATGTGAACTTACTAAATTTTTGTATCAACTAATGTATAGACTGTTGAGATATGGGTACTCGGATCAGACCTGTGGCACTTTGGTCGAGTCCACGACTGCTGGCCAAGACAATCCACGTAGCTATCTGTTAGGACTTGGGGGACTGAAATACGGGCCTGAGATCTAAGCGTGAATACGAGGGACGTAGGGAACTTGGTTAAATGGTACTTCAAGATTGGTTCATGACCAATGGCAGATGAAGATATATGCTTTGCTCTTTGTTTATTCGTCCACCTGATTGTGATTTTGTGTATGTGCCTGTCCCATGAAGCCACTGTGCGAGAGAGAAGAACTTCCAAGATCATACATGGTGAAATTGGGCAAGTATTAGCCACTGCCCGAAAAAGCAGATTGTTGTTTATGTCATGAAGGTTCCTTAAAAGAATTTTGTTTGTGAGGTGGCAAAAGGGAAGAGAATAAAGATGATCGGAGAGAGGGCCAAGACGCCGTGAGCGGCGGCCCAGCAACGAAGAAGTCTCAACATGTTAAGGCTTTAAAAAGAATTTGTTTATTACACCTATTGAATTACATTATCCATTAAAACAAACAAGGACTACGCCGGAAAAATAATAATTGGATAGGCACTCCATCCTAAAGATCATTTTTTTAAGATAAAGTGAGAAAAATAGGAAATGAAATATGTTATCTTGTATATATGATTGAATAATATTTGAAAGATCATCTATAATAGTAACTCAATGAAAAATATTGATGCAACAAGTATGTATAAAATGATTGTGTATCGGAGAGAGAATGGCCAAATTTCTGAAATAAAATGAAGGAGAATAGCGGAACAACAAAAAAAAAATTGAGATATTTTCGAAGACTTGACATGGGCTAACATGGGCTGGTCATGACTTATGAAAAGAAGAGAACAGGTGGCCATCTAATCATGGGTTGAATGAATTGTTTCTATCCGGCAGAGTGACTTGATCTTGGAAGCAAGAGCTTGAAGTAACTCAGAAATGGTTTCTTTGAGACAGGCACAAACTTCATAGACCAACCAATTGGCCATGTCAATGCAGCAATGACAACACATATTCCCCATTGCCACAGACTCAATCTTACTGTATCAGAAAAGTTATTTAGGAACTCTACCATCACAACCTGCAGGACGACTGTTATCCCGATAATGCCGAGAAACAACTTGTTCTGGTGAATCCCTTTAAATACATTGTTTTTCTCTAGATTCCTCGAGTTGAATTCATTGAAAACTTGGCAAAGCACAAAGGTATTGAAAATGAGCGTGTTCTTTACCTCCTCATCCACGTTGAAAATCGACCTGCCCCTAAATTGTAAGGTCAAGAGGATGATGATTTGGTACAATGCCTGTGACAAAAGGTTTCTCCACATAATATTTGTGATGAGAGGCTCAGTTCTTCCCACTGGAGGATTATGCATGAGCTCTTCACTAGGCAGCTCGGTGGCCAAGGCCAGTGCCCCTAGAGTGTCCATAATGAGGTTCACCCACAGCAACTGAACAGCCGTCAGGGGAACATCACCAGCTGAAACTGCTGCAATGAAGTTGATCACCAGCGCTGCCACGTTAACGGTGAGCTGGAACTGAATGAACTTCTGGATATTGTTGTAAACGCATCGCCCCCATTGCAGAACAATAGCCACAGAGGAGAAGTCGTCGTCTAGTATTACTATGTCTGAGCTCTCTTTTGCCACCTCTGTGCCCTGAATTCCCATTGAAAGGCCTATGTCGGCTTCTTTCAGCGCAGCCGCGTCATTTGTTCCATCGCCTGTTACCGCCACCACATGCCCTTTCTGCTTTAGGCATTGCACCATTAAATGCTTGTCTAAAGGGGATGATCTTGCCATGACACGGATTTTGTCGACCTTGTTCATTCTCTCTTCTTCTGTGTAGTTTCTGAACTCGATCCCTTCGATCACTTCCCCGTTGGCAACATGTTGATTTGCCTCGAGTATCCGGCATTCCGCGGCTATGGCCTTTGCAGTAAATACGTTGTCGCCGGTGATCATCTTGACATCAACCCCAGCAACCCTGCAGGATTGAATGGCTTTTCTTGCACCAGATCTGCATGGATCCTTCATACCAACTATCCCAAGCAAGGTCAACTCTTGTCTGCATAGATCATCGTCATTTGATATGGATCCTCCGGGTTCCATTTGTTTGTAAGCAAATGCAATGCATCGGAGGCTACCTGCTGCCATTCCTTGGATGATCTTATCGAATTGGGACCTTTCCTCATCACTCATACTCTTCAATTCTCCATTAGGTTGGTAATAACATGAACACATTTCCAGTACCATCTCTGCAGCTCCCTTCCAGTGCACATAATTAGAATTGCTAGCATTGTTTCTGATCAAGACACTGCTTCTCTTCTTCTCCGAATTGAAAGTTTCGACTCGAAGAATGGTGTAATCTTGCTTCAGCTTCTCAATATCCATACCCAAATCCTGGAGAGCCCAGCTGAGAATTGCCTTCTCAGTTGGGCTTCCACAATACTCAACTGAAGAGCCTGATTTGGGCTTGTAGATGCTGCCCGTAGTGTTGAAAGCAACTCCTTGGTGAAACAGTTCTAGAAGATCTCCAGGAATGCTGACATGAGAAGAACCTTGTCTCACTCCTTCATGGCCAACACAAAACTCGGTCACCTTCATCTGATTCAAAGTCAAAGTGCCCGTCTTGTCCGTGCAGATAACTGTTGCCGAGCCCATAGTCTCGCAGGCCGAAAGCTTCCTCACCATCGCCTGATCAGCCATCATTCTCTTCATTGAATAAGCAAGTGTTAAAGTGACAGCCAACGGCAGGCCTTCAGGGATGGCCACAACCACTATGGTCACTGCAGTAGAAACTATTCTCAACACCGAGTTGATAACATTATTCAAATCGTGATCGGTGCCGTTGAATTCTTGATAGCCATTTACATCTTCAGTGTTCCCAGTGAAGTAACGAATCAGCATCACAAGAAGGACGAAAAACGCCACGGTGAGGCCTACTTTCCCTATGGTAGAAGTCAACTTGTTCAGACGCTCCTGCAGTGGCGTCTGCTCGTTGGAATCCCGTGTGATGGAGCTCATCATCTGTCCCCATGCAGTGTTCATCCCAACTGACGTTACCAGCATGCTCGCGTATCCGTCGGCCACTTTCGAGCCGGAAAGCAAGAAGGGATTGTTCACTGAGTTGACTTCAAAATGATCACTCTCCCCTGTCATGCTTGATTCATCAACTCTGAGTGAGTGGCCATCAATGAACAGGCCATCAGCCGGGACCTGATCTCCGATAGTCAATAAGGCAACATCTCCTGCGACTGCATCGAATATGGAGACCTTCTGCCTCCTTCCATCTCTCACAACATCAATTCTGATATCATTGCTGATTTTGGCCAGCTTGTCAAACTGCCTTTCCTGGCGGAAGTTGCTGGCTGCAGACACGGCCACCACCAGGAACACAGCCACGACGATGCTGCCGCCCTCATACCAGCCCTCTTGCGCACCATGTTCTCTGATCCCGAAGGCTAAAGACAGTGCAGCACAAGCGAGGAGGATGAGAATGGTGGTGTCCCTGAAAGCCTCAACCACAAAATAGATTAGGCCTTTTGGGGGTGGCTTCTGGAACGTGTTGGAGCCGAATTTCATGCGCCGCTTGCTCAAGTCCTCTTCATCTCCACGGATTCCATTCTCCGCGTCGGTTTGGAGAAGCCTGGCTATGGCATGAATGCCACCAAAGGTCTGAAGCTCTGCCAAGCTCTTGTTCTTGACCATTTCTGTGAGCTTTGCCTGGTCTAATTCAGTATTCAGCCATCTGCTATCTTCATGGGGAAAGCTGGGGACAGGCTTGATTTCAAGGACGATCTGAGGAGAATGAGGAGAGGCTGAAGAGGCATTGGAACCCTGAGGATCCAACTTTCTTTTTTTGGAAACAATGCGTTTCAGCAGAGAGAGTGATACAATTATGACAGTGCATGCAACTCTCCATTTTTTCTGAGATTTTGTAAGATGAGCTGTGCTGATATTAATCAGCACTGAAGAAATGCTACCATAGTTAACATTGCCCGAACTTTTGAGTTTGCTTGCCATTTTCACCCTCCAAACTCGCAAGAAATGAAAAATTCTTGGAAAAGAAAGGACAGCATATTTCTGTAAATTTGGCAAGAGAGGACAGAAAGAACTTCATTCATAGCCAATGCTAGTAAGCGTTCTTATAGACAATAGCCATGGCTCCATGAGGAAATTGCAGGGAAATTCACTTCCTGTGAAATGCCAACGTTGGTCTCAGCAGCCATTCGAAGCCTCAGCGGCAAGTCGTATTAAGCAAGTAAATGGATAATCATCATTCTCAGCAAGTTATAAGTTTGTTTAGCTATTTTTATCAATGTCTTAGCTTCCAAGAAACCTATTTGTCAATTCCTTCTGAAGTTCCATACTAGTATATTGCATATTTAAGGCAAAGTCGTTGAGAATACTACCATGAAGATGTATTAAAGTTTGTTTGCTTGCCTTAAAAATTTTATTTGGCTATGACTTAATGTACGTACTTTTAGAGTTCAGACTGGAAGATTTAATTGGTTCCTTCAAAAACCAGTGTCTGAAACTTTGAACCCTTAAGATAGCCTGTCCGACGCTCCATCACGTTTTCTCCCTTTCATGCGGATGAATCAAAGCCAAGTTTGATCTCTGACACCGAAAAACAAAAAGATCGCTCAATTTTTCATTTGTTTTTGATTGAATAAATTGTCCCCACACTGCAAACTGGCAACACGTAGAATTATTCATATCATCCTATGTTTTGAACACATTAGACAACTCAGGGCAATAATATAAAATTTCCATATTCAATGAACTGCCTTTTTATGTAACGTATTTCACTTTATAAAAGCAATCTAGTCCGCGTCACAAGGATCAATTACATTTTTAGTCTTTTAATGAAAAACCAACTTGCCTAACTAGTCGTAAAATTAATATATCTCATAATTAAATAAAATTATACACAAAGTAAGAAGAAATAAATTTAAAACAAAAATAAAAAGAAGTTAGAGCAAAAAAACTAGAGAAATAAAGGGTGCATCAATAAAGAAATGAAAGCTTATGTTTGGAACCCTATTTTCTACTCAAAAACAAACTCTCAAGCTTTACCCTACTAAATTTAATAATATTTCTTTTAAATTCAAATTCAAATCTTTTCTCTCAAATATATACCTAATTCATTATTTTTTAATTATTACACCTATTTACAATAAAATCAATATATCTGTGTGTATCACATATATACTCATATTTATTTTTATTTATACCCTATAATATAATCATTATTCCTATTACATTATCCAACTATTATTATATATTTTATATATAAATTTAAATAAATTATATTACTGATCTCATTAAACATTTCTTCTAAACATATTACTCAGTAGACCCAACAGAATAATATCTAACAAAAACCCGTCCTACGACATCTGATTGTCATTTCACATCCAACCATTGACTAATTTGGTCTTTTATGGGGAGATTTATCTCTCATCCACAACCGACAGCTTTTGTAAAAATGGGAAGGGACTCATGAGGAGAGAGGGACTACTTGATTTTAATTGAAGTTTAAAATATTTTTATTTAACTTAAATTATATTATATTTTTCAAAATTTAAATTGAACTCTAAATTATAACTAAATTATCGAATTCGAATCATTACTTTACATCGCACCCTTTACGGGGTGTAGAAAAATGAATTACCCAAAGATGGTTTGTGCCTCACAACTAAAAATTATAACACCTACCTTGCTCCTCACACGTTAAAATAATTTGAAAAACATATGAACATTATAATTTTACTTCTTATGTAATAATGTAAAACAATTAATTTAAATGGACCAGTAACAAAATGATAAATTGAACTTTTTACAAAATTAACAAATTTATTTAATAAACTAACTTCGTTCCTAATTAAGTTGTAATAAATAGTTTTAGGAAAAACTTAAAAAACAAACGGCGCGTCTTGAATTACGCCGAAAGACACGGCACATGCAACTCAGGCCCATTTTATTTGAAAGAATGACAACCAACTATGGGCTTTATTTTGGAATATAGAAATCTGAAATAGTTATTACATTAATAATAATTTATATATACTTAAAATAATTATTGAGATTGTATATTTCTACATGTATTTACGAAATACTTACTTTGGGATAAATAAATTAATAAGAACAAGTTTTAAAAAAATTATAATATTTTTTGGTTTAAGTGTTGTTGGTAATATACTCAGAAATTAATATGAAAGAAAATCAATATGAATCTATCCTACGAAAAGAAGTTCAAAAAGCGTGACAAATCATCGTCAACAAAGCTAGAGCATATTCATATTTCATGACAGTATATTTTATACTAGATGGTAAGTGGGGCTAATTAAAAAATACGAATAATCATCTCAAATAATAATATTTATTAAACATAATTATGAAAAACTAATTAATCAAGACATTTTTTTGAAATAATCCAAGTAAACGGTGGTCACAATAAATTAAAATCCACCTGCGGGCAGGTAAGTGCAGTCCATTGATTAGGTGAGCTAGTTGGGATCTATGCACCATTTTCTGAGGTTTAAAAATGGACATTGAATAGGCGAGGCGTCCACGACATGCGATAGCTCACCTAACAATGAAAAAGGGTCAATACTAGGAAAGTACGAGGGAATTTCCTGCAACTAACATGAGCTGACGTGCATTAATGTAATTAGTCATGTAGACTCCAGAAAAGTCACAGTTTGCAACTTCCCATACATTTATCTCTGTGCTCTTTTCATGAAAGTGTCAAAAATTGCGTCGACTTGTGCAGTAGAACAGAAACAGAGAGAGACGGGTTCAATGGAAAAACCAATGTCATGCTCGTGTCCATGCATATGCTCACGCAAAAAGGAAGGGCTAGTTGCCGACAAACGAAGTAAATAATTGACCAGCTAGAGACGACCCTAACCTGATAACAATTTCTTTCCCCCATGTCTGCTGGGCAATCGACAGGCTGGAAAATTTGCTCCGAAGGACAATCATTTTGCTCCAAATACGTGTATCCAAATAGGCTAGCTGGATTCCAGCGTAAGAAGTTTGACATTCTTTCTTCAAGTTTACCTGTTTAATGAAGAAAATTGTTCCAAGCAACAGAGTGTACGCTGAAAGGTTCCACAACAGTTACTACATATGGAAGAGAAACCATAAATGGATCAACGTCGGGGATAGGAAGGACATATTATCTTACACTATGTTTGGTTCTAAGATTTTAGAATGAAAAAAAAAATTATTAGAGAATATGAAAAGAAATTTGAAGAAATCCAAAGCCCCATGGGATGTTTGGCAAAATGATTTTCATAAAAAATAAAATTAATTAAAAAAGAAAAAAATAATTATAAAAACCCAAATTTTATAAGTTTTTGATTATATAAGAAAAATAATTTGAAAATAAATGAAAAAAATAAAAATAATGAAATTTTTTGAAAAAAAAAAGATGATTAAATAGTTTTTCTCTCATTTTTCTCATCATTTTATAAGAAAAATAGTTTTCCTTCACTTAATTAGTTATATTTTCTTTCAACATTTCTTTTCCTCATCATTTTTCTTACCAACCAAACTACCTAAAATTATTTTCTCCGTCATTTTCTTTTCTCCTCCATCCCAAAGTCTTTGAACCAAACAGAATGTTAGTGTTCTTTAAGCCGCATTTTCACAAGTCAATAAGTCAATAGAGTAACTACTAATATCATAAACTTTGAATGAATATATTAACTGGAAGCTTTCACGCAGGGGCATCTTCAAATGGATTACTAGTCCAGTAGTTGGTCTCCACCAAATCTCCCAAACATTTCCTGAAAGACATCAAGGGAAAGAGAAATCAGCATCCAACACAAGCTCAGAATGCTTCCAAATTCAGAATTTAAAAGCTTCACAAGCAAACATACCGCCGCAGGCAGTCTTCGCCTTAGCGGCACCCAGCATTCTAAATTCTCAGTTATCCAAAGTGTCTCTGAGCTGCCGTAGTTTCAATTTTCTCTTTTTTCGCTCCGGACAGGTCATTCTTTTGATATTGGCTTCACAATCAAAATACTTAGAAAACATCAACTAAATCATTAATTTGCCTGTTACTTCAAACACCGTACTTTATGAATTGTGCCAACTATTTTTTTTTCTCTTACCAATACACTCGTAGTCTTCATTACAATAAATAGAAAACAAATACCCCTTCACCTCCAGATGTTTCCCATCGACCCACATATGCTGATAAATCGAACAAAATTTTTCTCATTGACTGTGTCACAATTATTTTGTCCCAGTTTACCCCCGAGTTATTTGGTAATTGTCAAAAAATTTAAAAGAATTAATTCATATTTTATTAATAAAAATAAGTCTCAATTTATACTATGAGACGAGTACAACTATATCTAAAACTAAAAAAAAAATTAGGAAACAAAATATTTTAGTCCTATTAATATAAAAACAACATATGTAAATATCAAAACAAA
This sequence comes from Avicennia marina, assembly GCA_019155195.1. Lineage (NCBI taxonomy): Eukaryota > Viridiplantae > Streptophyta > Magnoliopsida > Lamiales > Acanthaceae > Avicennia > Avicennia marina. The sequence continues at coordinate 11,843,973 of CM032769.1, read as the reverse complement.
CATTCATAAATATTCTAATAATATTTTTCAACACTCCTCTTAAGTTGAACATGAGATAGTATTAAAATGTTTAATTTAAAATAAAATAATAGTATAATAGTAAACAATGTATAGTAACAAAAGGTCAGAACAAATTACCAGTGTAACAGCCAAATAACCAGTAGTATAATAAACTAATAAACAGTAATCAATTATCAAAAGTGCAAACAGTAAATAGTAGGTAACAATAAAGCCATTAAGTACGCAGTACTAAAAAAACAACACCAATAAAGTCGACCACACTAGAAAATCAAAAAAGTCTATGACAGAAATTATGCCTAGAACAACATTAAATAATATTAGTAAAAGTAAGTAAAATAGTGGATAATCAGACAACAGTAACAAATAGCTAGTATAGTATCCTTTTTTTTTTTTTTCGAAAGGGGAGGGGGTTGCTTCCACGTGCTACCATAGCAGTAATGCCGATAGTGGATTGATACTAAGCTGACAACTAGAGTAGGGTTTTCACGAAAAAATCCACTCTAATATCATGTCAAGAAAATTAAAAAATTTAATTTGTACTTTACTATTGAAAAAAAAAATCACAATTTATAATATAAAACGAGGACAACTATACCAAAAATATAAAATATTCTAACATATATGTAAGACTAAAAATTAGAAAATAAAATATTTTAGTCATATTAATATAGAAACAATATATGTAACTATCAAAATAAATGTTTCTAAATATTCTAGTAATATTTTCTAACACTCCCTCTTAAATTAAATATAGAATAGTGTTAAAATGTTCAACTTAAAACAATCAATAATATAATTGTAAACAGTAAACAGTAGTAAAAAACAAGAGCAAATAGTCAATCAACCATAAATTGTTAGTACAATAGCCAAATAGTTAGTAATATAATAAATTAATAGATAGTAATCAGTCAAATGACATCAGAAGTCATTGGCCAAATGCCATTAGAAGTGCAAAGGGTATGTAATAGGCAGTTGTAAAGCCATTAGAGAGGGCAACACCAGACAAATAGCACCAATATAATTGGCAACATCAGACAAATCACGAAAGTCTATAACAAAAGTTGCTCTTAGAATAGCATACAGTAGTATTAGTAGAAATCAATAGAATAGTAACAACGTTAGTAAATAGCCAATATAATAGCTTTTGTTTTTTAAGGAGAAGGGGCTGCTGCCACACGCAACAACACCAACAACAAATTATTACTAAGGTTGCAATAAGAATAGGGTTTCAGGAAAAAACCCATTCTAATAACATGTCAAAAATATTAGAAAAATTAATTCGTACTTTATTATTGAAAAGAAGTCTATGGGATAAGCCAACCATACCAAAAATGTAAAAGTTCAAAAATAAAATATTCTAGTCTATTAATATAAAAACAATATATGCAAATATCAAAACAAATATTTCTAAATATTTTAGTAATAGTTTCAAACAGTTATCAATTTCAAGTAATCCACTTCAAAGATACGTGTCCTTCACAATCTTTAGGAAACATGTTCTGCATTTAAAATGGGAGCAACTTTAACAATTTCTGCAGCAATATGAACTATACACAAGCAAAGACCTGCTCACATTAATTAAATTATGTATTCTAATACTAATGGCACTCACTTAGCGAAGCATTGATATTCGCTCAGCAGGCTCAGAAAGTTTCCATGTCAACCCCAAACTCGAGTTACCATATGGACATTTGAATACACAATATATGATAGAGATGATTGCATAACATCAATTACCAGATATTTTCATGTCAACAAGCAAGAACACGCCAGGATGACAGAAATAACAGTGGGCAATTTAATATGAACAATTCTAAATTGTTCAGTGGGCATCAAAATGAAGGTCCCATTCTGTGCATATCATAGCTACCCTATCCAGCTACTAAAGCAAGCTAAATCCCAATAAAGTTGGACATCGATCACGTAATGCTTTGCCACACATCTCATTGCAACATTCAGACCACTAAGCATTACCAATTTAGAGGAATGTTACAAGCCCACAATTCCACTAGACCTTAACGGCCACATAAATTAAAATATTGCATATTAGACTTCTGACAAAAATATACACTGCGTGAGGGAATGCCAAACTAAGAGTCCCAGACAAAATTAGACTGTTGGCAAGCACTGTTTTGACTAATTGATGATTCCACAAAGCATTTCTGTATAGATCAGGTGGCATTTGATGTCATGTTTCATCTTCAGATGAGCTACAGGTGCACCTATAATCACACACAACATTACCAGCTCCGCGATGGCACCAATCACCATTACCATTAAATAAACTTGCCCATCCACCTAAAGAAGTTTCTAGGTAAGGCGTTTTAAATCAGGGTTAGAATGGAGATGGATAGAACACCCCTTCAAACAGACCTGTAAAATAGATCAAAACTGGGTCCCTGGCTCCAGTTAGCGACGACCAATTTTTAACTTCATTAATTCACAAAAATGAGACTTTTATGTTGCAGACCATCCAAAGAACACCTTGTATATCATTAAATAAAATGTCAATATTCACCATTTTCAAGCGGCTATTAACTAGCCTAAATTAACCATATCTCATTGCAACATTCAGACCACTAAGTAACCGAGTTCGTTAAATTGGGTACCAATTGAAAGGCATATGGAGATAATAATGTTTCACATTCATATATTTCTTTCGTGTTCCAAGATTTTATGAATTTTGTAATCTTAGCACTACATGACACATTTACGTAGCTGACGGATGGTCTAAGAGATGCCGCACTGGGTCCATATGCACAGGGGTGCGGCGGCATCTCCTGAATGTTAATGAATGGTGTTTAGAAATCTTGCAATAATTCAAGCTACAATGGAAGTAGAATAAACACATCCTGAAGATATATATGTCTTCTCGCTGTCTATTTTCTATTAATTCAGCACGCATAGACCTCCACTGTTCAAAAACAGCGTCCATTTGAAAGGAAAGATAGTTCACAAATAAATTTAATTCACAGAACAAAAGAGGAACAAAGCTCACACTTTGAGTTGCCACCCAAAACCTGATGCTCCAGAAATGCTCCCAAATAACTCAATTCTCATAAAAGATTTAAATTCTTCTGCACCAGCTCCTAAACTGGCTTCCAAGCCCACAAACAAATTTTAACTACTCGTTCTAAAATAGTCCCCAATGTTCATGTTATCAGAAAGCAATAGATCCCTCCCTCTAACAGTCGTAACCTCGTATCTACGCCTAAACTCACCCCAAGATACATCCACTCCCCAGACCCCAATCCCATAGCTTTTCATATTAGCAAAACAAACCCTCGAAATCAAACTAAAAACCTCCTTCCAATTCACCGCTTTTACTTCCAAACCACTCGCTTCGATCCTCGCACTCTTAAACGCCGGCTCACACTTCTGCTTCGCAAAAACACCGCACCTTTCTTTCGCAGCTGAAAAGCAAGCTTCCATCTCAATCTCCTCGCACTTCGCTCGTTCGTCAAAGTCCTCTTTTGAAGATATACCCAAAAGAATTTTCCACCAAGGGGGTTTGCATTTGCTAGAGGCGGAAATCGAGCACCCCACTCGGGCCCCAGATTCGCACTGTGAGATGATTTGGGCTTTGCAGTTTTCGTACGCGGCGGCCCAGGCGCGTGGATTTTTGAATGCGAGGAGGTATGGACCAGAAGAGGGGTCGTCTGACGGGCCAGCTTTGATGGGTCCGCGTAAGAGCGGAAGCGGACGGTGGAAGTGGATTAGGGTTGCGGCGGCGGAGTAGTCATCGTCGTTTGGATGGGGTGGCGGCGGGCTGCCCATCGGCCGGTTGTTACGGCTAAAAGCGCGGACGGCAGATTCTCTCAGTTTTATGCATTTCGAAGCCTTCCAATTGAATTTTCACGAGCTTTTCCTTGCCTTTTTCATAGAAAGAGTTAGAAAAACCTTTGGGCTATGTTTGGGAGTGGGGTTTTGTTTACGCGAATTATATTAAAATAAATAATATATTTTAAAAAATATTTTAATAATATGAATAATATGATTTATTTAAATATATATAATATATAATAATAATTAAATTATACGATAATTTAAAAGGATAACGATTATATTATAAAATATAAATAAAATTAAATATGAGTATATATATGATATATATATGTATTAATTTAATTATAAATAAAAATAATGATTAAAAAATAATTAGTTAATTATATATTATAGATGAAAATTTTAAATTTTAATTTTAATTAAAATAATGTTTAATAGTAGTATTATAAACTTTGAAATGTTATTTTGTGATTAATAGTTGAGTTCCAAACATAACCTTGACATTTTTTTTATAATGGGTCGCGAGTTATATGTGCAAAAATTTTAAATTATTTTATTTCAAATCATAAGAATTAATCTATTTAAAATTATATGTATAAAAAGGAATTCAGAATTAAAAGAATTTAAAAATATTTGATGAAATTCAAAAGCCAAAAAAAATTAGGGAAAATATAAATAAAAAATGAGATAAAAAGAGAAAATAAATTATGAATAATTGGATAATTTCACACCGTATAAGCAAAATGGACTTATATCCTAATAATAACTAGAACTAAAGGCACGTTTTACGTACATGCTTAATTATATAAATAATTAATGATACTACGTGAACATGATTTTTTTGTATTATTAGTAGACTAAGAGAAGAAATTAAGGAAATATATAAATAGAATAAAATAAAATTGAAAGTAGAAAGAAAAAAAAAAATACAAGAATCCAAATTGCAAAAAAATAAATGCAAATTGAAGAAAATAAAATTAAAAGAAAATATATATTTAAAAAAAAGTAAGGATATAATGCTTTCACACTGTTCAACTAAAAAAAGGTCCATGTAGTATAGATAAACTAGTAATATCGTTTAAACATCAATTTTATAGTATTTATACAATAAGAGGAAAAAACTTGAGAAAAGAAGTAAATAAAATAAATTATAATTGAGAGAAGAGAAAAAATGCAATAATTAAAATTTGAAGGAGAAAACGAGTTAATGAAAATTGAGGAAATAAAGTAAAAAAAATTATTGAGGCCTTGTTTACTTTGACCAATAAGATTAAAACTTGTTAAGATTATTTTGAGTGACTATTTTTTCACTTTTGTCACATTTGGATTAATTATTCATCAAATTAGTTATTTTAAATGGGCTTATCCTTTATCAATCATTTATATTCATTATAAAAAACATGTGAGTTAAATTGATAAAATAATTTATTCAACTTTATTATTCAAATTTAATGTGATCTAATACTACATTCACTCTCAATTATAAGATACAGACCTTTTAAGAATATCTTATCACATTTATTACATAAAATTATCAATTTAGTTATTCTCTCATGTACTTATCATAAATCACAAGTTTTTATCCATTAAAATAAATATGTGACTAGCATTAATAACATAAATTAATTCAACCTAACTACGTAAAGTAAACATGGCCTAAGAATATTACAGTACTTTAAATTTTGTGAAACCCAAAAAATGTCCATGTTCTTAATGTATGGTATTTGTAAAAGCAGCACATTTTATGAATGCTAATATTTATTGAAAAAAAATTAATTGATTTTATTAATTATAACAAAAAATGCAACTATTGTATTTTTTAAAGTTATTATAATAGGAATAAAATTATTTATAAATTATAATTATTTTAAAATTTTCATAAAAAGAAATTAGAAAGAAGAGAAAAAATTAATTTTTTTTATCAAGAGAAACAACAAAAGTTAAAAATGAGGTTGATAGTAGGAAAAGAATAAAGTAAATAAGAGTAATTTGATAATCTGAAACTAAAGACAATAAGAAAAAAGAAGAATAGTTCTAATAGTTGTAGTAATAATATATAATAAATGGAGTATACTACTACGTTTATTTAAAAAAATGAAATTCACATAAATATAAGACAGTACATAAAATTGCAATAATATAATATAAATAAAAATGAATATTATTAATTCATAAAATGAGTGAAATTGTTACAAAAAATCACAAGAATGGCTGCTAAACAAAATTTATCCATAGATTAAAATCATGTAAATAAAGTTTACAATAAATATTATGATTATGTAATTATAGCAACAATAACATATTATGCCAAGCCACAAAAGAAGTTAATTGCTAATTGCAATTGCATTATATATTTATAAAGTTGAAAGTGAATTGAACATGGTTATCATCGATATGAATTGCACAACACATAAAAAGTTAAATTTGCTTAAAACTTGATTTGAAGTAGAAATTTTTAATTTATTCAAAAAAATTATGCTGACAATTACTTTTAAGATTAGTCACAGGGCCAAGCCCAACTTTGCATGATTATGAGATCGCGCTTCGCTCAACATGAAAGAAATACAAGAGAAACTACCATCATCAAATCGGATTGTACAATAAGTTGAAGAAGAGACTGCAAGGTACTACGTGGATGATAGTTTTGGTGTTGATGATTTTATATGTCGCCATTCTAGCAATTTTGAGTGTTTTCTTCTCCTACCCAAAATTGAAAGTTATTCAATATGATTGTGTTGCATAGAATCTGCCATTTGTTGAGGAAATTTCCATCATTGTCACTCGGATCATCTCCTACTAATTTAATATTGACTTGGCAAATGTTTATGCCATGGCATGTAAATGCAAATCTTTCTCTCTTTTTGTGAACATGAAATGTGTTTCTCTTAATTTTTTTAAATTTACACTTCTATTTTTGTAGCCACGACTTCATTTTAATCATATAGGTGGCAAAAGGTAATGGAAAAGTTTTGCCTCATATAGTTACTCTGTAGCATTATAAATTTAGTGCATTACAATGAGTTAGTCCAAAGGCCCTTAAAATTGCTTCAATTTTATTTGATGGAACTAATATCAAAGCCATACTTGAATCCCTTCCCGATGTTATGTTACTTTCTTCATAGGTTGTGTAATCACTATATTATTACATTTGATATGTATGTTTCTCCACCAGCTCAATGTTACTTTCTTCATAGGTTGTGTAATCACTATATTATTACATTTGATATGTATGTTTCTCCACCAGCTCAATAACGGTTTTAGTTTTCGTCTTTGTCTTTATGTTTGATAAAGTTTTGTCACTTCATGTTGCATTATAGATGGTACGGTGTACATGGATACTTTTTGCATTTGAATTTAATTATATATGTAAGATGAAATTCTTTTGTTTGTCTAATTTTATGAAAAAAAGAGCTCACGCTTTGATCATGTTAATAGAGATTTCTTAATTAATAATTAGAAATCTTGTTTTCTTTCTTTTTTTTTTTAAAAAGAGAGTTATCTACAATTTTTAATCTGATTAAGATACAAGTGCTATTCTTCGTGACTCTAAGATGTGCCATGTGATTGTTGAAACAATATATTCTAAGTAAATATTTTAGATAATGAATTGCTAAGCATCTGAATGCTTTGAGATATTACACCAAAAGTTTCTTTTGATTGGATTTAAAGTAGCTTAATGACGTATACAAATGTGAAATTGAGGAATATTCTTACACAATAGTTATAAAGAATTTGATATCATGCTAGATTTTTTGCCCTAATGGATTTTGATTTTATGCCACTGTATGGAGGCAATTTCTTTAGAAACATTGGCCCTTTAAAGATGGATTTCCGTTGATTTTGCTAGGGAAATCCCAGGGCAATCCTTTCATCTAACAATTGCTATAATGGATCTCATTGAATCATGTTAAGAGGAGTTGGAGAAATGCCACTCAAGGCGAGTTCTTCAACTATTAAAAATCACAAATAACAAATTATAATTCAATGTAATCTTAATAATATAGACAGTGTCAACAAAACTTAAGATTATGGCTACGTAGCATGTAGTTGGCTATTGGTGTTGACTAATCTCATTAGAAATGCGAAAAACAAGTGTTTTGGTTGATTATATATCATGGTTGCAATGCTCCGTGGCTTCTTGCAATAGCATGCACTGGGACGGGACAATAGCAAATTGCTAGACGTGCCATCCAACTCGCTAAAACCACGTTGTCAAAAGATGATTGACCAAAATATTATGGTGAAAATTAGAAAACAAGACAAACACATTGGGAAGCACGTTCGTAAGTTCTACATGGTCAGTTGCAAGCTATTTGGTTGACAAAATGTTGCTTGAGGATCCATTCCATTTGGGCATGATATGTTTCAAAAAAGTTGTATTAAAGTATACCAACAATAAATCAACAATATATCTCTAATACACATTTTTTTTTGTAATAATTTTATATTATTTGATTTTGCATCATTTAAAAAGAGCACATGAGGTTTAAATTCTTAAATTTGTCATTTACTTTGATAAAATGTGTCTATGTGTCATTGATATTTATTATGCATATTCACAAAGGTGCGCGCACTCAATTTTAATATGCACAAGTATTGATTGTGCACCAATTACTAGTATCTACCAATTACAATATACAATGGCCAAAGGCGTTTGAGAACAAAAAGTGAAATCACTAAAATGGGTTTATTGTTTCATGTAAAAGTGTAAACAAATAAGATGATTCATTAAGTGCAACGCATAAAAACTGTCATTAAAAAAAAATAGTTACATAAAAAAAATATTAGAAAAAGCCTAATAAATTTAAAATTCCAACATGGAAGAATCCTATTGCAAAGCGGTTATTGCCTTTAACATATTTTCCACATTACGTTGGGCATAAGTTGTCCTTTCTTGTCTACATGGTTTTCATAGCTTATGCTTTAAATTTACTTGGTTGTCTATTTTTTGCTAACAAATTTCTAGTAGAGTAAGTTTGTAAATTTAAGTTTATAATCGTGACATTTGTTTTTAGATTTTTTGGGCAATATTCTAAATTTGTTTTTATGTTTTAATTATTTTTGCGCATGTAACGAGTGTGTCTTAAGTACAAATCGATAATAATGAGCAAGACATGAGAAGGAAAGTTGTTTGGGAAGATATTATCATAATTTGTACTATTTATTATTAACAGAACATGGCACACATAATTTTTCTTTATACTTTGAAATTATTATTACGTTTATGCATTTGATAGTGCACAGTGAGACAGTCAAGTGTGAAGCTTCAACAAATTCCTTATCTCTATCTACCTTCATTGTTTGGGTTATGTTTGGATACAAATTTGTATTTATCAAAATTTATCATTTCAAATATACCGTGCATCAAAATGGTACGTTTTATCTTTTTATCTCTTATACTTTTACATTGTTATTTTCTATGCTAAATTTTTTATATTCAAAATTTGCATCCGAATAAAGCGTTGCATTTCTCAAAATTCTATGGGCACACACTAATAAAAATATTTCCTCAAGATGATAATTTCACGATTGAGGACAAATTAAATTCTATGATTCTATTTCTCAAACTTTCATGTTCCTATGGTATTAAGGTCAAAAAGATTCAAAAAAAAAAAAAAAACCCAATCATTCACTGCCACTGATAGTGAATCCTTAAAAAGTTAAGGATTTGTAATCCTTTTAGTACACATGTTCAATAAAAAAATAAATAATATTATAATAAATATAATACTATTACATTGTTCAATAGTTCAATAAAAAATAAAATTACCTAATTGCGTATATTTTAAAAAGTTAGGAGGAAAATATAGAGTTAATAAAAGGTCAGGAAAAAAGAAGTTAAATGTTAATTTGAGAGAGAAAGAGACAGACATATAGAGAGAAAAATTAAAATAATTGTGATGAATGCGGAAAAGTAAAAAATTATTTAAAATTTTTTATATTTATTATAAAATAATTATAAAATAATATACATAAATTCATTAATAGGAACATTTTAAAATTTTTATTAAAATGATCAAAATTAATTAATATAAGAGTGTAATCAACAATAAAAGTTTAACACGAAAACTCAGAAATATTATAAAAATAGAAGAGAAAAAGAGATAAAAATAATACTTTGATGTGTGATAGGATTGAAAAAAGTGATTTGGATCGATGCAAATTTGCATCCAAACATAGTTCTCTGTACAAGATTATTGTTCAAATAAACACAAACATGGCCGAAGCTTCTTAAAAATTGTGTAAATGTAAAAAAAAAATTTAAAAATTATAATAAATGAGTATATATTTTTATAATCATAATTTGAAAACAAACATAGCATTGTTAAAAAAGTAGTATTCATTTCTCTAATTTTCCCCGAGACATAATTTAAGGACCAAATGCCCAAATCCAGGCCCCAGTCATGTTAGGGCTGTTCTCAGTCTGATTCGGTTCTGGACATGCTTTAATAATCAATGACATTGGTGTCTCCTGTACCACATACAACATATACGTCATTTTAGCCCCAAAACAAATTGGGCCACATTGTGGAATTTCATTGTTACCTAAGAAAAAGAGAAGCCCATCAATGGGCCCAAATTTGAGTCCAAAAATACACTCTCACTGCGTATTTTTTGACCGTTGTTCTGCTGCTGCAAGCCAGTCTTCGTGGTTCAACATGGGCTCCGATGGGCTCCGATGTATAAAAGTATGAGTGTAACGTGAATCCATGTGAAAAAAATATCTTCTCCTGATTTCCGAATCGGCCGACGGTTCTCGAGTTTCTCTCTCTCAAGAAATACGCTCTCACTCACTCGGTGCTTTCTCGCTCCAGCTGTACGTCATGCGTTTCTCGAGTTACTAGGGTTTAGGGTTTTGTTGTCTGTTTTAAATTTTTAGGGACGCTTAATATTGGGTGGCGTAAAATGTTGGGCCTTTTTACGTCTGATGCCGTTCTCGATTGCTTACGTTATTCAATAATGTATTTATCTGGGTTTTCATATTTTGTGGCGGAATTGAGAATGTGGGTTTTAGATGTATGAGTTATTTTGATTGTAAATGTGGATTGCGGATTAATCTCCGGTGCCCCCTTTCCGGGATCCTATTTTTTGCTTCTTCATCTTCCTTTTTCTTTTCATTTTTTCGCAGATTGAACGGATTGTCGAATCAGGGTCGGGAGTTTTTTTTTCTTTGATAAAGATTCTGAAATTTCAATCGAAATGAGTTTATTGAAATTTCGGGCTTTGCCATTTATTTCAACTTTTCGTATCTTTCTTCTAAATACATTTTATTTTTATTTTTAAAGTCAGCTTCCCTGGGAAAATGGGCCTGGGAAACTGAAACTTTTTGATTTATTTGCTGTCCTGAGACTTGTAATGGACTTTTAATGTTGCTTATGAAAAGTATTCCTCGCTGGCCTTTAAATTTTTTTAATTAACGAAGTATTTCATATTATTAGCTTGATTCAACAAAAATAATCTCCCACGATGATTGTAGTCTGTAGGGTCCTAAGTTTATTCACCCTTTTCAGTGGTGCAAAGAGGCAAATATTTATCCTCTCATTTTCATTTTACCAATTTTGAATGCTTAGGCTATGTTTAGCTGTCATTTTTGAGACCCATGGGATTCGTTTGGTGTGTGTATGTTTTTGGGGAAAAATTCCCCAAAAATGATGGAAAAAATAGCCTTATAATTTAGTTTTACTTGCTGTTTCCATTTCCTGTTCCACATCAGGATTCAGGATTTTATAAATGCATTAAGCATTTGACATTCAAATCTTTATTTTGTTTTTTCTTAAAAGTTGGGAATGTTTTGGAAGTTGAATAGAACATGGGAATGATTGTGATGTGGAGAAGATTAAATTTTTGTGATCTAATGCAGTGTTTTTGTGTCAATGAACTGTGGTTTGAAACGCTGATATGCACTTGATCGTAACTAGATTTTCTTTATGTAATTTTACATAAGAATATGTGTGGCATGATTTCATGTTCATATAATCCTATAGACAAGTTTATAGAGAACCAAATGAGTTTTCAGAGACCTACTTATATTCTGGTTCCTGTGTGGTATCGTAGCATTCTAAGCAGAGAAACATGGAGACTAAGAACCCATTAGTTTTCTTGGATGTTTCCATTGATGGAAATGCTGCTGAAAAAATTGTTATTGAGGTAATTGCAACATCTTGAACACCTTCAAACTTTTGAGATGGTTTTGGCAAATAAACTATTGTTTGCAACTCGTACTTTCTTTTACCCTGTTGTCGCTGCACTTATTCGAGTCGTGTGTAATGCAGTTATTTGCTGATGTAGTCCCTAAGACAGCTGAAAATTTTCGGGCGCTCTGCACTGGTAAATTGAACTGCTGCTAATTTTTATTTGCTTGGGATATAAAATTCTTGTTTATGGTGATTGTATTCTCAGGCCTTCCATTGTTTTGGGAATAGATTTGTGGTATTTCTTTTTATCTATATCGTATAATTGTTGAGTGGTGTTAATGATATATGGTCTTTCATTTTCTATCAAGTTCTGTAATTTTCTTTAATGTCAGAAATTAAGTTGGATGAAAATGGAAGAAATTGTTTTTTATGATATTTGTATAACTCCTGAACTGAACACCTTTGTAAGTATTGGAAGCACACTTCAAATATCTGTCTTAGAAATTTATTCTGCAAGCGGCCAGTATTACTGATTTGAAGGAATACTGGTGTTTTTCCCCATGAATTTTTGCCTATGCACCTGTACTTACTTTCGATACATATTTGACAGTGTTCCTCTTTATGATGGTTTATTTAATATGTATTTATTATTTAAGCTGCTGAAGACACTTCACTGCATGCATGAATATGATTAGGTAAAAAAAAGTTCTTAGGAAAAATTGTAGATGATGTGTTTAATGGCTCGAATGTGAAAATATACGTGTATTTTCTTTGGATAGACAGTATCTTTTAGATGTTTTATTGGACTAAGTCTATGAATAATGCACTGCTAATCAACTTGCTCTTCCACCTATGCTATCTTCCTTCTCATTTAGGGAATTGCCCTACTGGTCTATAGCTTAAGAATGGCCTGAAAAAAACTGATGCAAGAACCCATCTGAGCATTTTTTCCCACCCCATGCACTCTCTCTCCATCTTGTCCCCTCCATCATATGAACAACCAGGCCCATCCACCTTTTAGTTTCTTGGTTGACTCATGAACAACAGCACCAAAAGGCAACCTGATGGTTGATCAGGGAGGAATTAATTTTTGTGGATGCAAAAATAGGCTGTGCTTTTATATCTTCTGCATCTTTATTTTTTTTTTGATTCATTTGCATGAACATGTATGAAGTTTGCTGCATAAATTCCTTGGTTGGGCAGTCTTTTCAGCGGTATTCTATTTCTCTTGCAGGTGAGAAGGGTGTTGGAATCTCAACAGGGAAACCTCTGCACTACAAGAGCACGACATTCCACCGCATAATTAAAGGATTTATGGCTCAAGTATGTTATTCATATGCTTAAAAATTATCGTTAGGGCAAGAACATCTTGTGTGCTGCCTTGTGTTATTTTGTTATTCATGTCCAGATTATTGTTCTTTTCATATTCATTGTAGTTAACATCAGTTGATGTTCAATAGTTACACTTTGAAAGAGAATTGGGAAAATCTCCTGTCCTCGTATCTTTGTAGTTCTGACTTCTCCCGCCACTTTTAAAACTGTTCACAAGTTGCTATGATGCATTAGGCATATTGTTTGATGATCAATATATGATTTTTTGGTTTGTGAATGGGCTTCATTATTAATTTCTCTTTAAGCCGCTGGAGATGATGGCCTGTGCAATGGTTGGAAGTTGCTGTTTGATTTTTTATTGTCCGAGCCTTTACCCCTTTTGAGTAATATAAATATAAAGAAGGCAGTTGTACCTTGTGACTGTGACTTATAATTACTCAAATTTTCTTTTGACAAATTGGATCAACAGAAAAACCTTGCACGTCTCTGTGTTGCTCTTAGAAGTCTCAAAAATCATGCAGATGTCTCCAAATCTTGTTATTGCATTACTTTAACTTCATGTGTGTGTACAACAGAAATTTTCAAAAGCCTAATCTACTTTCATTCTTTCTTTTTTTTCATCTGAAGGGAGGTGATTTTTCAAAAGGAAATGGTATGCTTTTCTTCTTCCAGATCTTGTACTTTGAGGCGATGAAGATACTTGATATAACTTCCATCTTCATGCTCAGACTCGTAAGACACGGCCTTTTAATGGTTTGCAGGCACTGGTGGAGAAAGTATTTATGGAGGGAAATTTGCTGGTATATTTTGCTGACTTTGAGCTTCCCCACCTGAATGCTAGTTACTTTATTGATTAAATACAAATTGCATTTTCCTTTACAGATGAAAATTTCAAGTTGGATCATAGTGGGCCTGGTCTTCTTTCTATGGCTAATGGTGGTCCAAACACAAATGGATCTCAGTTTTTTATTACTTTTAAGCGGCAACCTCATCTTGATGGGTATTGAATTTTATGCAGAGTTTTGTTATATGTCATGTGCCTTGATTTCATGTTCACTCTTATGTTTACATCCAAATTTGCTTATGATTGTAAAATGCTTTTTTAATTGTTTTTGGGCAGAAAGCATGTTGTTTTTGGAAAAGTTGTGAAGGGAATAGATCTTGTGAAGAAATTGGAGCACTTAGGGACAGCTGATGGGAAACCATCTGGACTTGTAAAAATTGTTGATTGTGGTGAGGTGGCCAAGATGCAAAGTGAAGCTGAGAAAGGTGATGCTATTATGAGATGGAAGGGTTTTTTTTTTTCTTTTTTGGCTATGAGATGGAAGGGTTGTGTCTTGTGTCTTAACCTGATTTTATTTTTGACATTTCTACTTGTAACGTGTTTCAGAGAGGAAGGGAAAATCAGCTAGAGGCAATCTGTCTAAAGATGGTTCTGATGGTCAGGCCAAAGGGAAGCAGAAAACACTGGTGAAGGATAAGAGGAGAAAGCGGAGCTACTCTTCATCTGATTCTTACAGCTCTGAGTCTGATTCTGATTCATATTCGTCAGGGACTGATTCATCTTCGGACTCCGATTCATACTCTTCATCAGAATCTGATTCTTCAACTTCATCTAGTGATGGAAGACGAAGGAAGAAAAGGAAATTGACAAAGAGGGGAAGTCATCAACGAGGGAAGAAAAGGAGGGATGGAAAGAGTTATAAGCGAAGAGCTCAGAGCCATAGAAGATCAAGGCGAAAATCTAAAAGGTCTTTTTTTACTTTTGTAATGTTTAATTTTTCTTCTCACTGGGCATAGTGTTTTCACCTGCTTCAGCTTTCAGCTTCCAGTGTCCTTGTTAGGCCAGCATGATTTTTTTGTCATTGTATCGTGTAACATAAAATTCACCTATACTACGTGGGCCAAAATTTCAAATTAATGAAAGAGAGTATTGCAGTCCTGGCAATTTAGAATCACCGTTTTTGTTTTGTCTTGTATTTGTTTGGGACTCGTCCTCTGAATGCCTTTGCATTTTTTGTTAAAATTTGATTTTTAGGACCCCGGCAAGTTCTAGTGATACTGACAGTGGCAGCAGTAGTAGTAGAAGCAGCAGTTCTGATGAAGAAAATGTACGTAGGGGCAAGTCATTGCAGAAAACTAACACATCACTTGGAGAAGAGAAGCCAGCACAGATTCTTGGTATTTCCTCCTTTGCTGCTCTATTTGTAAACATGCATTCTCACTTTTTCCTTTTATATGACTTGGGTAAAAATCTAGAGTGATTTATGTTTACTGCATCTAACTGTTCTCTCATATTGCTTGATAATCAAAAGGGAAGGAAAAATCACCAACAGCTCTTGCAGGATCTTTTGAGTGGAAAAAAGGTGATGATAGAAAACAGGATGACTCATCCCATGAAGAGGGTGAGTTTTCTCAAAGGAATGATGACCAAATAAATAATGGCCAGGGGCATTTGAACAATAATCAAACAACCAGATCCAGGTTTTTACAATGGCTTGCTTTTATTTTTGCCACTGCCTGTACAGAATATTGTTTTTGCCTCTAGAAATTTGTATATCGAATTATTATATTCTTCTCATGCATCTGGAATTGAAATCTGATTTTGTCTGCTCTTTTATTTTTATTTTTGTTTTTGCAAATTATGACTATGGGCTTGCAGTTTTGCTCTAATATAAATCATTGAGTTGCTCTTTCCACCTAGCAGGAGTCTGTCACCAAGTTCTGGTGTGAGGCCCAGATCTAGTCCTCGGAGCACTCGGAACCAAAGTCCTGGACATCGAGAGAGTGGTGAAATTCCTAGGTCACCTGGTCAGCAAGTCAAAAAAACTTCTAGTCCTGTGAGCAAGGGTCCTCAGCCTCCTGTTTCTAATTCTGTACGAGATTTGTCTCGAAGTCGTTCTCCAGGTGGAACTCAGAAGCGGATTAGAAAAGGACGGGGCTTTACTGAACGATATGCGTTTGTTAGAAAATATCGTACACCGTCTCCAGAACGTTTGCCTGATAGATCTTATCGTTATGGTGGAAGAAATTTTCAAAGGAACCATGACAGGTAATTTCTGGTGCCTATTTCCGAGTATGGTTTGCTGCGTTTCTTATTAAGCATGTGCCCTTTACTCCTAATTGCGCTCACTTGGCATGTCTAAAAACTAATTACTTATGTCAGCTAGATATATCTAGCGACTTTTAGCCTGTAAATTGAGAAAGTGTTCATAATCAAAGTTCTGCACATAGTTAATTTTCGTTATAAGTAACTAAACTATTTTATGTGTGCGCTATCTTGTTGCAAAAAGTTAGGACATATCTGTTTTTAAATTTGGGTCTGTGTTTTTAAGTGTTTTTATCTCGAAAATTGTGTAAAAGTATAAGAGAAAAAGAGATAAAATTTAAAAAGTATAATAATTTAATGTGTGTTTTTGATGGCCAAAATTGCAAAACAAACATAGCTTTAATTTCTTGATGTTTTACCCCTGCAACCCTGGCTTTCTTAGTCAAGTTGTATTCCATTCTATGCTTCCCTTTCTTCATCATCTCTAATAATCTCAAGTTGTCAGTTGGGTTTTGCATTCCACAAAGAGCGTTGTTGGAGAGAAATAGTATCCCAACTCTTTGTACTCTTGTTTCGTCCCTGCACTCAAAATCACAAGCTCTCTGTGTTGAATTTGCATCATATCAGACATTATGTCGGTAGTTCAAATGTTTGGACACTTTTCATTTTATGTGCTAAATTTGACTTTGTATCAAGTACGCTCTGATGATATGTTTTATGAGTTATGTACACTAAGTTTTGAAGTTTCCAGTTTTGCACTCTATTTTTGCCTCAAGCAAATGCTTTATTCTGAGTGAACTTACTGAAGGGTAAGAAATTTATGTGAGGTGTAAGTCTCACAATGGCACAACAGTGTTCTTTTAAGTAGTAGCTTGTGTGCGTGGATGTTATGTACCTAATGAACCTAAATGATAAGGGCCTTATGCTGGTCTTAATCTTTGCACAAGATGTCAACAGTTAGCTAATCGTGATTGTTTTAGGTATTCAAGCTACAGAAGTAAATTTGAACGCTCGCCACAAAGACGTTACCGGACCTCACCTAGACGGAGGAGCCCACCCAGGTCCATTCCTCCCTTTTCTTTTATCTTTTATAGTCCCCTGCCTTTTGCTGCTTGTTTCTACATCCTGGTTCTGGCACAGCAAGTTATGCTTTTTCTTATTAATGTGCCCTATGAAAGTCCTTGAACCCTTGGCATGTAGTCGTATGCTGCTTTAGCTGCAATCTATTTATATTAGTTCCCTACCCAATTTATTATATAAATTTCCTGATCAATGGTTAGACCATCCAAACTTGAGATACTTTTTCTTGGCTTTAGACTTAGATTACTAGTTTATTCGAAAATTTTCAGTCTGAAATGGTTTTGATTTATTTATCCCATCACAATTTAAAGACTGTTAATTTATTTTAAGAAATTGCTGTTAGGTATGAACGCAGGAGGAGTAGGAGCAGGTCGGTTTCTCAGAGCCCTGGTCGTCGCAGGCACCATAGCAGAAGCCCTGTGCGCAGTCCCAGTCCTGCAGACAGGCGCCCTGTGCTTAGTGACAGGTTAAAATCTCGTCTTGGCCCACAAAAAGATGATCAGCCCCCCCAAGGAAGGTCTGTTTCAAGGTCCAGGAGCCGCAGTTCCTCTCGATCTAGGTCTGCTGATGTTGCTCCAAGAAAGCGGCAACAAAAACCTTCATCACCCTCGCCTACAAGTTCCAGGTCCAGCCCGTCCCCTCCTTCTGGTGGACAACGGGGTCTGGTTTCATATGAAGATGTGAGTCCAGACAATGAGTTAAGCTAGCTACTTTCCGGTTATTTCCTGTACGTGAACGGGGTCTGGTTTCATATGAAGATGTGAGTCCAGACAATGAGTTAAGCTAGCTACTTTCCGGTTATTTCCTGTACGTGTGATCTTTGTTGATTTTGGATCCTGTCTTTCGGTTGTAATATGAGTCAGATTCTGACAGTCTTTATCCTTCTGAAACTTGGCCTTCAAATTTCTAGATATCTATTAGCATTGCAACAGATATTTGTGCTACGGCAATTTCCCTTCTTTTGGCATTTGCTGAGTCCATATCTAGTTGGCTGTAGCTGCACTGCCCTCTCACTACTAGAATTATGTTAAATTTGATGTAGCTGCACTGCCCTCTCACTTCTAGAATTCTGTTAAATTGGAACGGCTTTTCAGTTGTTCCAAAAGATTGTGTCTGTCTGGCACAACTTTGTTTAAATGATATTATACAATAACTCCGTTTCAAATTTGTTTCAAATTGAAACGGTTTTTTTAACTGTATCAAATTTGGAACGACATTACAACTTGTTCTAATTTTGGAACAGTTTTATAAAATCTCGTTTCAATTTATTCTCTTTGTAAATGCCTTTCTTTTACATAGTATGTATTAATATATTTTTTAATTTATTTTCATTATTTATAAAAATAAATTATTATACAGGAGAATATTGTGAAAGCACTAGATGAAGTAAATGTCATAGATCTCAATGATCTAACCACACAAGAGAGATCATCTTGCAGTTCATCTAGTATCAATGTTGCGGTAACTGCTTTTGGTGGCTTTAAGAAAGGTCGACTGTCGGGCATGAGATCAGAGGCTAAGAATTTTTGCAATTTTTGTAAGGGATCTATTTCGCAAACCTCCTCACCTGCTTCAAAGTTGCGCAACATGGAACAAAAATTACTTCAAACAGAAGAAAAATTGCTTATTGTTCAGGAGAAATTGAAGAGTGCAGAGGAAAGGCTTGAGCGAAATGAGACACAATTAAATCAATTATTGAATTGGGTTAACACAAACTACCTTCAAGCTTTCACTCCCAGTAAGCCATCACGGTCTCCAAATCAAGATGCAGTTGATGATGATGATAAAAGGCTTGAATAGTGTGTCATGATACTTAGAATTTTGAATTTTATTTTCTATATCATGTTATTGTTACAATACATGTGATATTTTTGAATTGAATAGTTAGAATTTTTTTTTGTGGTAATGGGTTAATATAGTGGTTATATGTTTTTATATTTTAGTTGACGCAAAAGTAGAGATGAAAAAATATTTTTGATAATCCAAAAAATGCAAATTTTAATTTAAATGTGCGCTAAAAACAATCTTAATTTATTCTTATACATTTGCAAAATATTCGTTCCAAAGATATTCTAAAATAGTCATTTTAAATTAAATCGTGGCAAAGCCGCTCCAAACTAGCCATGCCAAAACCTCTCCAAACTAGCGTGTCAAAACCGTTTTAAAAAAAACCGTGTTAATGCCATTCCAAATAAAATTATGTCAAAGTCGTTTCAAAATTATGCCAAAGTCACTCCATGCTAACCATGCCAAAGCTATTTCAACTAAAATCGTGTCAAAATCATTCCAAATAAAATCGTGTCAAAATCTTACCAAATAAAACTGTATCAAAGCCATTCCAAATAAAATCGTGCCAAAACCGTTTTAAATAAAACCGTGCCAAAGCACTGTACTAAAGTCATTTCAAATATCTTCAGTGCTAAAATTGTGCTAAAGTTCCATATCAAAACCGTTTTCAAACTGTTCCAATAAAATTCGTTCTAAAGTTTCATTTCGAAAACATTCTAAAGTTGATCCAACTACTGTAGCCGTAGTTTGTATTTGAAATGATTTATAGTAATCGTGCTAAAAATTTAGACCCGGTCTATAAAAGCCGTTCCAAAAGATTTGGAACGCCACTTTTCGAAATGATAAAAATAATGTTCTAAAATTGTTCTAAATTAAATTTGAAATAACATTTATCGAAAAATCGTGTCAAAAAACAGTTCCAATTCCATTGTTTTCTTGTAGTGTCTGAGACAGACTGAAGGCTGCCATCCCTTTCCAGTAGTGAGTTCACACTTCGTTGCCCTGTGTAAAACGCTCTTCTCAAGGCCACACTGTGTTCCGCGTTATCGGCTTCCACTGGATTAGTTTCTTATCAGCGAGAAGCACCCATAACTATCATCTGGCTTTCTGGAGACCATTTATTCCCTGGGCACAACCAGGGCACTGTTTATCCAACTTGGCCTCTAGATCTATTATGGTATTAGATTGAACCATTTTAAATGGACTCTCAATTTCTAATTTCCCTATGAACTTGCCAACCGGATTATGAAATGCATCAAGTGCTCCTTGGAAAACTGAAGGGATCCCATAGAGTTCCACAGGCAAGGTGATCCGCTATCGTCATACTCTTTTGTCCTGTTTCTGGTGAGACTCCTTGATTCAGGATGAGGTGGTCTGCCCGAAACTTTCGCCCCACTTCTTTGCTGGCATATCGACTCTCTCACCAGAGCCAATTCCATCCATTTGGCTCCTTGAAATCTGTCTTTCCTATGGACTCAAGAATCGACTATCAGAAGCGTAAGATCTGCTTTTACCCAAGACAGATCCTAACCTCAGAAGGGCTATCACCGAAACCCTCGACACAGGTAGCAGCACATCAGATTTAGTTAGGTCTTACGGAGCCCAACCCAAGCCCACCCCTTCATAATGAGTCACCTCTGCCACAGTTGAGGACTTGGTGGACAGGGTTCAAAATAAGCTGCGTAACCTTCTCTCGATCAAATGGAATTGAATTTGGAAACACAAAGTTCTAACCAATTCCTGCTGAATCTGATTGTTGCTTTGAGATGCCACGCTTGTGCTGGTTGGCTTATATTATATATCGTTTGTGCTGGTTACTGAAATGGTACTGGAAATCTATCTCTAGAGCCACCAATTGCTCTACTTGTAAGGCCTGCAATGAACTCAGATTTCAAAACATGGGAAGAACATTCTCGGATTTCGGCTCGCCAAATTGAACTGTTGGCTTTGGATATTGATCAGCCCTTCCTTTGTAAGAGAGACCCCTCAACATGAGAAGCCAAGCTGTGATCTGTGAGAGAGAGATGGCGGCACCTGTTATCATAGTGTGATGAGCACGCTTAGCGATAAATATTTCCTCGTTGGCAACTGTTTGGCCTTTGAGTCTTATGGCGGGTGGGAGATAATGGCTATACATAACCCAAAGAGCTGCGTGATTTCAAGCATTATGAGTGACGTACAAGCTCTTGGGATAAAGCAAAAGGTTAGAGGTCGCTTGCAAATTGTGTGTCGTGCCTAATAACTGCATTTGTGGCTTGCTTCTTGACTCTTACAACATACATTACACGGGACAAGCACCCAGAAGAGTCTCATGAGCTATGGTCTAATCATGTTTGAACAACGAAGTCCACTGGACTTGAGTCTTGAATGAAAACGTGCAAGGGAATTTGACTACCAAAATCCGCATATTTGAAAACTGAAACAAGTGCAGGAAACACTCGAATTGAAGAGAAATACAGCAACCAGCTCCAACAACGTCAGCTATATTGGTTGACCTTTCGGAACAATTTGATCCTTGAGCCACATGTAGATTGGAACTAACACAAAGTAAGTTGCTGCCATGGCACCCAGAATGAAGCGGGCAAAAAATACAAATGGATTTATGGGTTTCGATACATCCTCCACCTTGGGACCAAGCTGCCAGAAAAAGAAATCAAATATCTGTTGCTTAAAATGTTCAACAACAAAACAAGATTATTGCCATCAAACGAAAATGAAACATACAAGTAGCAACCATAATTACTAGAGTAGTGCAATGCCCAGAAATCAATTACGTGATCATCATTGATCGAGAATGAACAGGTAATAAGAACTCCATCCATCCATAAGAACATTCCTACCCACTGCAAAAATCATGCTCTGAAGTGCAAAGATTTATGCAATGAATTTTGCAGTAGATTGCCTTTTCTCAATTTGTATGTTATTTTGATGATAGTATACTTTAGTCGAAACCTAGGAGGGAAAAACTTGGCACATGCTTATGGTTCAAAGAAACAGGAATGAGGATAAGTAGGACACTCTCAAAGGAGCTCATGAAAGTTTCCATGCACAGAAATAGGTTTACTACTCACACTTGTAAGCATTGAATTCCCAACTTTGATGTGGGCAAGTAATGGCAGAAGTAGACTGGAAATAGGTGAAGAAGTTGCATAGAGGTATAAAGCAAAGAGTGCATTTACTTTATACAATAAGAACAGTACCTGCAAAGGGGAGTCTCCAGATGCAGGCTTTACACCAGTGACAGAACATCCCATGATCAGCCCATGTCTGCGAACCCCACGATACCATTTCGGTCCAATCCTTCTCAACTGGACATCCTTGAATCCTGCCTTCTGAAACCATTCAATGTATTCTTCCTCCTTTGGGAAGAGCATCCATATATCGGCAAAAAAGCGAGATAACCAAAAGGTTGGATACACAGGACCAATCAAGCAAGCCTTTCCCCCCAGCCTCAGAACTCTGTAAGCTTCCTTTATACCACGTTGCGGGTCTGGCCAATATTCAATACTGAAAACATAAACAAAATCATCAAACATCTCTTAGGCATACCAATAAATATCTCTCTAGTACATCATTTTGAATCATCCTTTCTTTTCATGAGCAGTAAATAATTTTGCAGCCACACCAATATTCTCACAGCTTTTTCGCCATAAAGGCTTTGAAGATATTATCCGTAATAATCAACTGTGCTGTCTATAGATTCATAAAGGCAATTCACAATGTCTGCATTCAACTAGGAGTCTCTTCCACACTATTGGCTAGCATACAACTTCCAAAAGCAAAATTTTACAACAAAATGAGATCAAAGTAAACGAGCTTGGAATTCACAAATACATAGTGCTGGACTGGTCTTGATAAACTTGTTGGTAGTTCATGGAGATAAATTAAACCTAGTAGAGACAGGAAAGCACAATTAGCCAAACAGTTCAGTACTAGCATTAACAGAACATATATGGTACAATTCCAGAGAACCTCATTCAAGTATAAAGCAAGGAAAACACAAACTATAATTTAGGCAATCCACTGAACCATTCTTCAATTCAACTAAATTTTGTAGACAATAAAAGGAAACTAGATGCATCCATTGGTTAAGCAAACATTCAACCCGGAAAATTCAAGAATATACCTCCCAGCTGAGACATATCTATCAGCAGAGTCAGTTGGGAATGGGAGGTCCTCAGCATCCCCCTCAGTGATCTTGCAGTCCTTCAAGGGCTCCTTCTGCTTAGCCTTGGCAAGCTGATGAGGAGACTGATCTAGAATTGTCACATTCTTGGCGTCCACATGCTTAACTATCCCCAGAGTGGTGAACCCTGTGCCCCCACCAACATCCACCACTATCATTTTCCTATTACTCAAATCAGCTGGCTCCAATGCCTCATCCCTCATGTCCTCAGTCCAATGCCCAGGGTTTATCACATGGTCATAGATAATAGAAAGAAACCGATAGAACCAGAAAGCCTCTTTCTTGTGCTGTATGAATCTGGGCTGCGAGGATGGCCTAGATGCTGAAAGACTGCATTTTGGGACCAGGGTTTTGCTCTTGCCCTTCCTGATGGTAATCTTGCCGCAAGAAACTGATTTTACCTTCAGAAAATTCTTTCCCTGAAAATCTGAACCAAGAAAACCTAACCCTTTTGGGGTTGGGGCCATCCCTCTAATGAGAGTGAGGTTTTCCACTCCATTGAGCATTGTAGAAGGCATTGAATAACCCAATTGCAGGATCCCACAGCCAAAGAGCATCGATGTTTCAGGTTATTTTCCTAAATTTGAAGCAGACCAGCCAGAAGGTGAGAAACTAACGGAAAATCTACCCCAATGAGTGACGTTTCGGGGACCTTGATGAGCACAGCAGCGAGAACCACAGCCACCCACGGCTCCGTGACTGCTGAAAGTACATAAACCACAAGGCAGGACAATACTGGTCACTCCAAATAAACGCTTAAAATTATGATAAATAATTAAATATTTGTTACAGTAATACAAATACATTTAATACATTATCTATAAGACCAAACAATACCACAGGTGTAATTTGATAAGAGGATTTTGAAATCAAGGATTGAAATCTCATAATGTTTGAATTACCAATAAATCAAAATTTGAAAATTATATTTAAAAATTTCAAATTCATCAATTCCCTGATATAAAATTTAAATTTGATTTTCATATAACTTATTTAAGACATATAAGTCATATTAATTTAATAAATATATAATACATATACACATACTATATAATTAAAGTTGAATCCTATTTTTGGGTATTCAAATGTAAAATTATTAAACTGTCTTTTTTTAAAAATTTTCATTTTTTCTCTTCCATTTATTGTATTTTTAACTTTTTTCTTTCAATTTTTTTCTCTATCTTATGTTTTGGCTTATATAACTACTATTATTTTATTGTTTAGTTTTTATTTTTCTTCTCTATTTTAATATATTTTATTCTTTTTTTCTCTATTCTCAATTTAACGTATCTTCATATTTATTTTTAATTTAATTTTTTAGATTTTTCATTCAAACCGTTTATATTATTAAATTATGCTTGAGGGATTTAAATTAATCAATTTTTATTTTTTCTACTCTTTTATATTAATGTATAGTTTTATTTTTCATCAATATTTTATTTATCTTTCAATTCGTTTTATATATATTTTTTATTATATTATTTAATTTTTAATAATTTTATAATGTATTATAATTAATAAAAATATAAAACTTTATAAATAATCTATGCATGCCAAGTTTATTTTCAATTGTCTATTTTTAACTTTATTCAAATCTAAATTAAAATTAATAAATTCTCATATTACATTACTAACGAGCCAACAAATAAAACATCAACTATAGAATGTAACTCATTCCATCAATTGAACTAAATAAATGTATTATAATAAATTATTTCATTTCATATGTGAGGAATGATTCCAAATCCAAATTCAATTCCATGAGGCAAATCAAATGCCACCTTATTTTTTCTGGGGAATAAAATAAAATAACTAAAATATTTGTAGTGGAATAGAAATAAAGAAACACAAAAAAATAAAGAAAATTTGTTATTATGATTTTACTTTAGCGTTGTTTAGGAAATGGATAAACTATTTTGGTTAAATAAAGACAACTCATTGTTGCGCGTTTAAGTGTTTGGAAAAATAAGGAAGTATAACGGATAATTCCTGGAAAATATTCTTGGTTAGTAGTTTACAGTTAAATTTTTAATGATTAAAAAATATAAATATGTAATAAATATATACCATGTTATTAAGGACATAAACTCATTAAAATTTCTATTCAATTTTGTGAATTTTCTATTATCTCTAATTTTTTAAATATTTTTATTTGCAATTTTTCTCAAATTATCAGTCTTTTTACTTTTTATTTTAAGTTTAATTTAAATTTTTATTTTGAATATACTTTTACTTTTAAATATTTTTATTTTTATTCTTTAAAGGACAATAATTTCATAATTTATAATAACAAAACATTTAACAGGCATAGGGTGTTACTTTTACTAGTACTAATAAAAGAGAATTTAGTTGCATTTGCATAGTGTATAATTACTGAACTACCCTTAATTCTTCATATGTTCTTTCATACTTTACTCCTTTAATTTTTATTTATTTTATTCACTTCTCTTAATCTCATTTACGTAAAAGCATCAAATGTCAGTTAATTTTACGTAATTCTTTTTTCTTCAAATTTCTTTCTTTGTTATTTATTTGATCGATGATATAAAATAGTATTTGATTGTATAATTATGCACACCGAGTGTTTTTTGTTATCACTATATATAATTATTTTAATCTGCAGGAAATATTTTGAGGATATGAATTTAAAATTGAAGAGAAAACTATATATATATATATATAAAAAAAGGAAACATTTGATTCGCTACTTGATAAATCCTCAGAAAGAGCCCAAATTTTGTCCAATTAAAAAAACGAATAAATAAATTAGAGTTACCAATTTTGAAACAGCC
Source organism: Avicennia marina (assembly GCA_019155195.1). Classification (NCBI taxonomy): domain Eukaryota; kingdom Viridiplantae; phylum Streptophyta; class Magnoliopsida; order Lamiales; family Acanthaceae; genus Avicennia; species Avicennia marina. The sequence continues at coordinate 11,817,804 of CM032769.1, read as the reverse complement.
ATGCAATGCAGACTACGCACATCACCGTCTGTTTATCATCTTTCATTTTATTGGGAAAAAAAGAAAAATATTTATTTTTTGCACTTTGTTGTGATGGCTTTATTATTATAACTAGAGTTAGTGGTGAATTGGTCGTTATAAAATCATATTACCCTAAACTATTATTTTATGCTTAATTTAATCAACGAGATATAGTAAAGTAATTTATCAAAACAATCTTTCTTTTATCACTTTTGTGAACACATATGAAAGCACATAAGTAGATTATAATAAAATATAAATTGTTATATTTTGTAGTAGTTAATTAATAAAATAAAATAAAATATTTATTTATTATAAAGACGGAGACAAATTTGAATAATACAAGAGGTGAGAAATGGAGAAACTAAATATTAATTAGGAAAAGAAGGGAGAAATGATTTAAAGTATGAGAGATAAAGACAAAAAGAAAAAACAAAAATTTATTTATATTTAGATTCAAAGGAAGTAATTAAATAATATGAATAGATTTGTTTAGAAAAAGGTATTCTAGAAAACCCATTAAAGTATCAAAGTTAGTTATTAACTTATTATTGGGGTTGGAGATATGATATATAGATATTTTTATATATGGATTAAATTAATTATGAAATATATTTTTTAAAAAAAACCATTAAGGATGTGTTTGGTTTGTTATTAAGGTGGGTAGGAAAATTTTGGTGATTGGGTGGGATGAAATTTTATGTTTGATTTGTAAGATTTTAGTGGATAGAAAAATTATTTTTATATGTATTTAATATTTTATAATAATTAAATGATGCGACAATATAAAAATTTATAAAATAAAAAAAAATTATAAAGATAAGTATTAATTTGACTGTAAATAAGTATTGATGTGTAATAACATCGTATGTATATGATAACAACCTATTACTTGGCCGAACAAACTTACTCTATTGGCCTGGGCGACATATCTATCAGAGGCCGATTAGCCTAACAGTAGGCTATGCAGTGATGGCGGTCTGTAGCGATTGGAATATTCTTTAAATAAATTACTACTTTCATAAATTATTCTTTAATTAATGTAGAGATTTAGAAATGAACCCTCGTCAAGTATAATGATTAAAAAATTATTAATTAATTATAAAAAGTAAAGAGAAAGAATTACATTTTAATTTAAATAAAATTTGTATGATAAAATTTTAATTTGTATAATTTTTAAATGGTAATGAATAGTTGACAGTAAAAAACCAAGCGTAATATAGATTGCCAAATAAGATTTTAGTAATAATAGAATTGAAAAATTAAAAAACACTTGACAACATGACATAAAGCCGATAGTTAGTTTGATTAATACGTGTCCAATCTTTAAGCCCCAAGTCAAAACAATTATAATAATGCTTTGATTAATATTATAATAAATGGCATCATACGGCATTACAGCGCTTTAGAGTTTCCTAAGGGTACGATATTCCTTGACTCTTTGTCCGCACGGTTAGTTTTTCCGTTTGATTTTTCTCATGCAACGAGCCGATAAGGAACAATTTGCTATCACCAAGTTATACATTAAATTTGGACCACCTTTCGATGTTCCAAACTCCTCGCTTTAGATTTTGGAGACAAACCTATTAAATTACATTGGCACAACCTGAATATTGTGAAACATAATGCCGTGCCCGAATTTGGTGTTCATAGTCCAGAAACATGTGCCAGGGATTTGAGTACTCGACGAAATGCCGTAACTTCACCTTAGCAATATTCTGCAAATTGATTATTTCACAATTGCAGCTGTGCAAATATCTGGACAGTGCCAGCACACCGTGAATCAAGAAAAGATGATGCACAGCAGACAAAGGAGCTTTGCCAATCCAAAGGATACCCCTTGTGTGATAAACAACAATGTGACAAAGCAATCAGCATTTGATTTATCAAACCACATGATGAAGACAAGAAATGTTTATTATTCTAGTAAGGAAATTTCCCATTGGAATACCCAATCTATACACACAATGAAAGCAACCTGTCCTTTCTCCACAAGAATTTCACTCCTCTTCAGCTACTAATAATTGGATTCTCAGTCCATTTAACTACTTGCACAGCCCACTTCTTCCTAAAATTCTCCTTGAATTACTATTTCGGCCTCATTTTTTGGGCATGATTGAGTCCTAAACATTAGCTGACAAAAGGGCTTAATCAGGAAAAATCGAGGCTGAAGCATTAATCCAAATTCCAGCACAAAAACAATGTCCTAAAAACCACCCAAGCCCGACAGAAAGGCTGTACTTCATGCATTATATACTTCTCCTGAGCTCCCCTCTATCACACATTCAACAATTCCAAGGGCTAAGCCAGAGAAAAGGCTGAACTCTCAAGCATTTCAGTTCCGGGCTTCAGAAGATGTCTGATCCTAAATATTCCTGGCTACCACCAAAACTCCTGCCCGATGAAGCGAATCCAGACTGGATGAACAAAGGAGACAATGCATGGCAGCTTACAGTCGCCGGAATGGTTGGCCTGCAAAGCATACCAGGCCTTGTGATACTATATGGCAGCATTGTGAAGAAGAAATGGGCAGTGAATTCAGCCTTCATGGCCCTTTATGCCTTTTCAGCAGTGCTGGTTTGTTGGGTTGGATGGGGCTACCAGATGTCATTTGGGCGCACATTCCTCCCATTTCTTGGCAGGATTGATGATGCATTGGATCAACATGTTCTCCTCAAAAAGGCCTTTTCCGGCTACTTTCCAAATGCCACGATGTTGTGTTTTCAGTTTGTGTTTGCGGCAATCACTCTGATAGTGATTGCTGGTGCTCTGCTTGGGAGGATGAATTTCATTGCATGGATGCTGTTTGTGCCACTTTGGGTTACTTTTTCTTACACCGTTGGAGCCTTCAGCGTATGGTGCCCCAGCGGCTGGCTTTTCAAGATGGGACTTATCGACTACTCCGGCGGGTATGTCATTTACCTCTCCTCAGGAGTTGCCGGCTTCACTGCAGCTTTTTGGGTGAGTTAAGTTACTATGCAAAGCGTTAATACACAAGCACATTAAGACAGGACAGTTTGTCCAAATGAAGCTTGCCCTGAACTTGGTGATTAGTTGAGTGCTACATATAGCTGTTGGATGGCCTTTAGAAAGATTGGTGTGGCTGTTGCAGGTAGGGCCAAGGGCCTGTTGCAGGTAGGGCCAAGGGCACCAAGGGACCGTGAAAGGTTCCCACCGAACAACATTCTGCTGATGCTTGCCGGGGCGGGGCCACTGTGGATGGGGTGGACAGGATTCAACGGCGGAGATCCTTACGTGGCCAGCATTGATGCATCACTGGCTGTGCTCAACACCCACATCTGTGCTGCCACAAGCTTGCTAACTTGGCTCCTCTTGGACATTCTTTTCTTTGAGAAGCCTTCTGTCATTGGTGCCACACAAGGGATGACCACTGGCCTAGTTTGCATCACCCCTGCTGCAGGTAATTAACTTTGTCCACTTGTAAGGTTATCATAACAGTACCAATGCTTGTGTCTTCATGTCAAGAGAATGATTTGATTATTTGTACTTTTTGGCAAATAATGAGCGGGGGTGGTGGTTCTACTTGTTGGATGATTATGAACGCTACATTGGGCTGGCCTATGGCTTCCACAATGGCAGAACTGGTGCAGGGTTCAAGCAGATGGGCGTCCAGATACTGGGAGTGGTGTTCATCATTGGAGCGAACGTTGTCGTGACGAGTTTGATCTGTCTGTTGATCAGGCGCTTGGTTCCGCTGAGGTTGTCTGAAGAAGAACTGAATGTTGGGGACGATGCAGTGCATGGAGAGGAGGCCTACGCGCTGTGGGCGACGGCGAGAAGTTTGAGAAGTCTGTGCACAATTCAGTGTACGGCGCTGAGGATGCTGTCATGCAGCATAGGAACAAGAGTGAGTCTGTTGTTTGAGGATGTTTGTGTGGTGGTCATTCAAAATGCTGTGGTGTTTGATGGCTGATGTTTCAGTTGGGGTTCTGCTTAATGAATTGGTGGGAAGGAAGAATTATTTCTGCTTCAATTACATAAAAACAAAATATTTGCCCTTCAGTTTGTATCAAATAATGATCTATATTTTGAATCATCGAAGCAGCATTTTGGGTTTTGAATGACATGCCATGCGTGTGCTTGTCAGTTTTTCCTTTTTGGGCCTAATTTGATTTTTGATGCATTTTCAATCCATGAACAAGTGGCCCATTTTAAGCATATTGATGGGCTGCCCGAAACCTTTTTAGTACGATGATAAATTATTTTTTGTTATTGTTCATTCTTTTGGAGTCATTAATAAATCAAGCAATCTGATTGGATATAATGGAAAATACTTTTGCATACGGTCACATTTGATCTTGAACTTTTAAAATTTTATCAAACTCAATCTCACTTCTCAACACAGAGTTGAGCTTAATTTTGAATTTTATAAAATTAATTTGAACTCGATTCATCGCCACCTTCATTATCATATTATAATTATGTAGTAATATAAAATCTCTTTAATTAAATACAGTTAACCTTTCATTTGTCGGTAATTTACTGTCGACCGTGCCCCAGTTTTTGGATAATTGCAGTTTGCAACGTGGACTGCAATGATGTCACCTAACTCCTCAGCCTAAGTTCTTAAAAAACTAAAGAAAGAATTTAAAATTGGTTTTGTTCGTTAATCGGAACAAAAGAATAATTAAAAGGTAAATAATAATAAACTTTGCCTTGTGATAACGTTATGCACATTTTGCCTTGGCCTGCTGCATTGGACTTCGGACCACATCAATTTTATGGAAAATCTTGGAAGATTCTACTTGACGTTATGTTAAATTTAATTACCGAGTTAAATATACGCAGGATATTTACCTAAACAAGTTGTTACAATCCAAGAAATATAGAATGAATAAAAATAGCCTCGTACATAAAATTTAGTGTCGTAATCTACCATTATTAAGTCCTAGATAAACCTTTGAAAACGGATCCAATCTAAGAAATGGGAAACCGTTAATGATGCATGTATGGATCATTGATGACAGTCACTATTCATTCACCATTAGTTCACTCCAATAATGGAAGATTAAAGAGTAAAAGGGTCATTTTTAAAAAGTATTTATTAAATTTTTTATTTTTTTTTATTTTTGTCAAAAGAACTTATAAACTATAAAAATAAGATATTTAAAATTTATAAACTCTTTAAAATTAAATTAGCATTTACTAACTTATTTCATAACATCTTATGAACTATTTTATTTTGTATATAATGAATGACGTAAATATTTTTAATTATATTATGTTAATAATATTTTACTTATTATTATTATTATTACACAAAAAAATTAATAATTATAAATTTTAAGAAGATTTTATAAGACAATTTCATTATTTTTATTCAAACAGTTTTGAACTTATTTTTAAAATAAAATCTACAACTTATAGATTGTAAAAGTATTTTATAAATTAAATAATCTACGTGAGCTCTTAAAATAAATTTAGCCAAACAACTTTTAAATATAGTAATTATAAGAACTTATTTTATTTTTTTATACAAATACATACTTTAATTATTATATTTTTAAAATTTTTAATTTTTATATAATTTTCAAATAAATATATATTATATATTGGAAAACACAACCTCAACAACCAAGACATAGTGTAGGTTCGAGCCATGTGAATTGTGGAGTGGGAATATGAATAAATGATGAGAGCCAGAGGAGGAGGGCATAGCTTTTCGCAGCGGCATATCACGAGTCCCAAGTATAGTGGAGCACTTCCAAGTGTCCGCACATTACCGCTGCACTGCTGTAACCTAAGAGGACCGTTAGCAGCACTGCTTCTGTACTACCCCTAAACTCTTCTTTTGTCCTCTTTTGCCCCTCTTTATTTAAAAAAATAGAAAGAAAAAACCGTTTTTTTCCTTTTTTTTTTTGTTTTTCTCATGGGAATCCCTTTGTTCTAGGACAGTGGACCGCGCTACGTATCTTTCTGACTCTCAAGGCCCTTCTGATCCAATCCATGTCCATCATAACAATTTCCATTTAATTAGGTTCTTCGTTAGCAGTGTGTATATTACATGATAACATGTTTGTGTGTGTGTGTGTGCGTGTGTGTTTTTCTTTATTCATGGCTATTACAAAGAAGATATACAGTATACACATAGAAAAATAAACCGGTATGTACCTTGAATTACATGTTAATTATCTATTACAGGAATTTTTCTGTTTCTTGCAATGTGATATATTTCTCCACTTTCGGCCTTCTGTTTTCACTTTGCTATGCCCGTAGGCCTTTTACGATTCTTCCTGTGAATAATCGATAAACTTAAGCTATTTGGAATGTATCGCAGTCATTATTCTTAAGTCACGTGAAAGCACTTCAGCCCTGTTTTTGTTTTAAAATTCAACAGTATCTGTTTTAATAAATATTTAATTAGAGAAACCTACATATTTATTTATTTGTATACTTTTTGCAAATAGGGGAATTTTTGCCTATATATATATATATACAAAAAAAAAAAAAAAAAGAAGACGAAAAAGTGAGCGTGGCTAGGCAGAATAAAACATAGGGAAGAGATGGAACAATGGATCCGAGTGATAATTTGGCAGAGCAGGAGAATATTCACGTGATGAGAAAGAGCAAGATCTAGCTAGCATTGGAAGAATTCCTGCTAGCTGGAGGACATCCTTCAATAATGTGAAACACTATTTACAATTTTAGAGACAAATTAATTCATGTTAGAAAATTGCATATTTGAATTAATCATTTTATTGATGCGGTGGCAACGTTGATGGACAATTTATAAATACTAATTATCAGTAACAGTAACAGGTATCGAAAGAACCGAAGGCTATATTTGGTTCTTTATTTTACATTATTTATCCACTGCTCAAAATTTTACAAACTAAACATTTTACTTTTAAAATTTTATTTAAATTTTTGTCTCTTTTATATTATTATAATTAACTAATAATTTTTCAATTTTCATACGTATTTACAATCAAATCAATATCTATTTCTGTAATTTTCCTACTCGTATTTATTTTTGATTACTTTATAAACCTTATCACATCATTCAATTATTATTACATATTTAATATATATAAAAATAATTTTGAAAAACTCAAATCTTACAATCCAAACATAATTTTCATCCTCACTCAAATCACCAAAATTTTCTTTACCTACCCCTAATTAGGAAAAAAAACATAGCCTAAATAATCTTCTTTGGAAAGGGGGAATAAGGCCAAATGCTAATGAATTTTTACACCCCTAATAGGATTTTAAGACTTTTGTGCTTGACGTAATAAAAGGAGAATAAAAAATGCACTTGTATGCATGCAATAATTCATACTAAATGATGTATGTATCAAGCCAAAGTTTTGTGATATAATCTTTCTGCTTCTATCCGATAACTTTTCTTTGTTAAAAATAAATAATTACTTATAATAAGGTGCAAACTTTTCTTCTTCAGATTCTGGCTGCGTTAATCAGTTGTCTGACTCTATACACTTATTCCGTATTATCAGGGACACCATGGTACATTGTAATTTCTCAATTTCCCGAATTTAAAATGAAATATTTGAATTATTTTGTGCCTGCCAGCATAATTTTATTAAAGCTTGATTCCTACTTCTGGTTGGAATGAAGTGAGTCAATTTTTCTGTTTTGTCTTGGAATTTATACATACATATATCTCGTTTTCCATAACGAGATATTGGATAAGCTACAGTAATTAGGAATCTGCTTTGTCTTGCATTCAGATATATCTTACAGCGTTAGCAGTCGTCCTGCCTCAGCTCTGCAATTGTCGGCACAAAATTTAGTCAAGAAAATAATAAACACTGTGACTTAACCCTTACCAAATCTAGTAAAATAATTATTATTACCTCATAAAAAATTAGAACCTTTAGAATAAATTTGAGTATAACTAAAAATAAATGCACAAAGCCTTGGAACCACATACAGTTTTATTGTATTAATGCACAGTGTCAGAGGAAGTACGTGGCAGTGTTCAAAGTGATCGAATTAGTAGCAAAACCCAGAGAGAGAGAGAGAGAGAGAGAGAGGAATAAGAATCAATCCCCACATTTTACTCACAATTCTCAAATCCGTCCGAAAGCCCATCAACAATCATCCCCACCCTTATTTGAAAACATATATCTTATATACATTGTAAAAATAACATAAATATATTTGATTACATTATTTTAACGATATCACATATTTTTTATCATTGTTACACTAAAAAAATTGTAATTATTTACATTTATAAAATTCAACAATATACTGTAAGCTTACAAATTAAAACACTTTACTAACTTATTTTTCAAATAAAAATAATAAATTTATAAGTGTTAAAAATAACTTACCAATTATAAGATCTTATAAACTATTAAATATAAACTTAACCAAACACTCTCTTGTCTAGGTCCTTTTTTTTCCCCGCAGTTTTCTTGTTTATGCAAAGAGGGACACAAAGGATGACCTTGATGAGGGAAAAGCACATTAAAATCTATACTCTTCTCTCACTTCATATAAGGTTTTTTTTTTTTTTTGTTTAATAATAATTGATATTGTTATTTTTCGGCTTTTTCTCTCAATAGCTCAAGAAAACAATCATCGCATGCGAAGGAGAAAGAAAATGGATTATTAGTGAACACAATACATACGAAGCATTACAATAAATTCGTTATGGTTCAAAATGTCATTAGCATCTACAGCATTTTCCATCTCCATCACAATAACTAGAAATATAATTGGATGGATTTTTTTAAAAATGCATTTAAAATATATATATTTTAAGGACTTTTGAATATTTGTCATATTTTAAAAATATTTTTCAAACATTGATTTGTACTGTGTTTTACTTACTATAAAACTCAATTTTATTATTTTTATTCAAAGAAATAAAGATGGAGAGAGTATTGAGATAATTAGGCTGCTATTGGCTCCACTCTATTTCTCCATTTCCCATTTCTTGGGGATAAATTTTGTGAGATATGGCTACAGGTCATGTCTGTGAGAAAGAGTGGGAAATCTGTGAGAAAAAGTGGGAAAATCTTTCAACTAACCATCTCTAACTTTTTCTTATCCTTCAGTTTTCATTTCTGACTTTCTTCTCTTTCTCATCTCTCACATCACTCACTTGAGATGGTGTGATCCACCGTCGCAATTGTCTTTCGTTGCTGGAGGACGGCGTTGAACTCTTCCTTCCTCCCATAAAAATTAAAATAATACAAATATAACACTAATAATAAAAATCATCATACCAATAATAATGATTAGTTTAATTATAAGTCTAATGTTTATACTAATCATAATATTAATATTAACCATTACAATACTAAATAAGTATGCATAACATTTAATTATATAATTTTTTATCAACTCTATTATATATGCAAGAGCACGTATAACAAATTTGTCACATTAACTGTATTTTGTAATAGATAATTACTTATCATATTATTATATTTTTTATATTATTTTTTAAATACAATTCATTCATACAATTCTTTCTTTTTTTTACAAGATTTTTCTTTGAAAAAACAAATTCTCATTTTTTTTTTTATATTTTCGCAAGAAAAAATTTTGTCTTGTACAAAATTCCGATCCAATTGCAGGTTTAATATTCTGACATCCGACAAATGTCAAACATATAGGCACATAATGTCTCTTACGGAAGTGCGGGGTGGACCAGACCCAGATATGCATATCCAACTCAGATGAATGTACACTTTAAGGCTACGATTGGAAAATGGATTTTAGTAAGAGATAATATTTGATAATAATTATGTTGAGGTAAAAAAGTATGTTTGTGAAGAATATTTTGATGGATTGAATAGTATGATTTATTTAAATATATATATATATAATATAATAATAATTAAATATTGTAATAATATATAGGAATAATGATCAAGTTTTAAAATGTAAATAAAAAAGAGATATGAGTATATGTGTGATATATATATATATATATATATATTGATTTAATTGTTAATAGGTGTAATAATTGAAAAATAATTAATTAATTATATATATAAGAGAGGAAAATTTTGAATTTGAATTTAGATGGATGTTTTGTTGAATTATATGTTTAGTGATGTGAAGTGATGAATAAAAACTTTGAGTTGAAAATTAAGTTCCAAACGTAACCAAACAAACTCTCGTTTATCACTGTTATTAATAATTTCTCTAACACAAATACTCAAAAATGTGCTGTCATTTTATTGCCAACGGTTTCTCATTTTCACTTGTACCGAAGGACTAAATAAATATTTTTACTCCACAATCCAAGACACGATGGAAACTAAACCTTTTAGCTCTATTCTAATAAAAGAAATCAATTTGCATTAAGGAGGGGGTGACGTTTTCAGTTCAAAATAATTCCTTTTCATAAATTAAGAATATATATTAAAACAGAAAAAATATTATTTCTCCCAAAAATATTGGACTACATGTCATGCACGGGTTTCAATTCACTTCTAGTAAATCAATTATCAATGAGAAAGATTGCTTGATTTATAAATATTAAATGTGAGACGAGTTACAATTTTCTCTACCTAAATGGCACATCTTCATGTGTAGTGTATCCTATTGGTTCAACACAAATATTCATGCATTTGCAAGTCCATCCTTCAAATTTATATACGAAGTCCCCACATAGGCATCAAAACAATCATTTTGATGCTAAAGATGTTGTAGGTTCTAATACATCTTTAGAAAATTGATCACCAAATATAAAAAATTAGCTCAATTCATAAGTCAGTTCAATGTATAACTTTTCTTATGTGTAGTAGGACTGAGAGTCACCTTATATACTACCTCTTGAAATTTATATATTTTTGCCTCATTATTAATCTTCATTACATTTACACTATTCTTAAAATTCTTCATCAATTGTTGTTTTCAACAAATACAGACGTCCAAACAAAATATGAATTTTTGGACTTCCAATTATAAATCCCTATTTAATTACCCAAAAAAGGGAAGACATCAGAGATAACGTGTAGGATTTTGCAATGGATAAGACTTAAAATTAGTTGTTGGCATAACAAATGCATGCATGCGCTATTATAACAAGAAACCATGTCGTAGATTGGGTCCGATGAGCTAGCCAACGTCATTATGGTACGAGTAATTTAAATTTATCTTATCCCTAATCTTCACCTCAAAATAAAATTAATCATTCACTATTTTTTTGTGTGTTTTATGTTCCCATTGTTAAGTGAGATAGTAGTCTAAATAATATGATGAATAATAATAAAAGTAATAATAATAATCAATTAATACTCAAAAGTTCCATTTTGCGTGTGTGTGTGTTACTATAACATTAGTATACATTAGTGACAAAAGACACGCTCATGCATTTGTATAAGTATATAAATAGATCAATAATATTTTAAAATATAAATTTTATAGCATTTATAAATCAAATAAGTGAGAAAAAAATCTTGAAATTTAAAGAAAGATTAAAAAATAGTTAAAATTGAGAGAAGAAATTAAAGAAAATTGCAATAAATTAAAATTATAAACTATGCAATCCCATCATGATGTTATATTATATTTAAAAATAAAAATTTAAATCAAAAACTTAATTATTATTTTTATACTATTCACACACTTTCACATTAATTACAAACACACATAAATTTTAACTCTCCAAATCCAAACATAGTCAAAGCATTTTAAAGATTATACATCTTGATAACCAAAAAGTATATTCATCCTTATTATACAATGTAGATACAAATGATTAAATTTGTAATATAAGCTTTGAAGTATTTTGAAGCATACGCATCAAAAATAGGACTTTAATTATCTTGTCATTGCCATTAAATATATTTATTGATCACATATACAATTTTATACTTCTACACTAAACCTCTACGGAGACTTTAATCCATAATTTACTCAAAAAGAGACTTTATTCCATAAAATAAATTTAATTAACATAAATAAAATAGTGTCGCTCAAAGTGAATGCAACCTAACATCACTTCAAATGTCACTATCCTTGTTCTTCTTTTGGTCTTCCACACAATTAAATACCACTCTCCCTATTAACTTTATATTAGTATCGAAGGGGAAAATAAAATAAAACCAGAAAAAGCCTGGTGATGGCGCCAGGCATTGACATACGAATTCCCCCACGAGTTTTTGAAAGTAAATTGTAATGCTTTTCATCTCTTATCAATTAGGGAAGAGTTACTAAACTATTTTATTTCGTGAATTACTTTCATCTTTAGACAATTAATTTTTGAATATCGAATTGAACTCCTGACAAGAAAATATCAAAACAAATACTCAAACAAAGCTAGCAAGGAGTCGGCATATCCGATGGCAGCTAAAAGTGTCACGCTAATGTGAATAAACTAGACGACGAAGTGATTGTTTTCAGTGATTTTCTATTTTTACAATGTAATAAAATAGCGTAGAATGTGTTTCAATTAATTTGAATCCATATCGAAGATATTGACTTCATTGGTCCGAGACATATCTATACGACTAACCTAATCAAAATTGGGGACATTTACTAGAAAATATCGAAGCTTGTTTCACAATAATTTTTGCATAATGAAGAGTGTAATTATACATATCCCACACGTCAATTGTGTCGCCACAAAGCATTTCTTGCAATTATTGTTTTTTCTTTTTAATTAATTAATTAATTAATTTTAGGGGGATATGGTAAACCCTCGGAAAGAAGGCCACTTTACAACAGAACGTCTCGCGTCCCTCGTGAATTGTGTACGCGGAGTCGCATGCTGTCATAAATTGCTTCTCCTCTGCATTAACTTCTCTCTTTCCCCATCGTCGTGTTGCGCTCCTCGCGTATCTGGGGCGTGCATGCGTCGCGGCACGTGACCGCTAATAATATGCATTCTAATAAAATTGTGCCACACACTCTTAAGATACGTATAAATTATATAAATAAAATGCATTTTATATTAATTAATGTAATTTAATTATATTTTTTGATTCAATATTAATTTACGTCGAATTCGAGAAAATTTTGATGAGTAATCAATTATACGAGGTATTTTTAATAAGAAAAATATTATTTAAAATTAAAATTATATGAAAACTTGAAAGGGAAAAAAGAGATAAAAAGAAGTCGAGTGTGGATTGGAGAATAGATGAAAGAAATAATGATGATGATGATAATGCATTACGCTATAAAATAGAAATAGATTAAAAAAGTTAAAATATAAGAAACTAAAACCGATTGCAAAAGGTGTAAAAATATACATCTGTGTGTGTGTGTGTGTGTGTGATAAATGAAAGTTTGAAACATAGTGAAAAGAGAAAATACAAGGGATTGATTTGCAATAAATTAAAGTTGGAAAGAGATAATATAAAAAAACAAATATAGTAAATGAATGATTGGGGAGAAAAATAAAATTAAGTAAATGTTAACAGAAATAAAAATGATCGCTCTTATAATCTTACACTTAATATGAGTGTGTGTGTGGTCTAGATTTTTTTGTCAATAATGTTCTTTGTTCGTTTTTTTTATAAAGTCCCAAATCGATTCTCTAAAACAAATTGCATCTTTACATCTTACTCAGTCTATCTTTATACTGATATTACATGTAAGTGTGTTAGTGTGTTTGTTTTTGCATTCTAAATCGAATAAAAACTTATATATCTTTTAATATTTATTGAAATTTTCTTTCCTTTCTTTTAATTTTCATTTTTCTCTTCAAACTTTTATTTATCGTATATTTCTTTTTACATTCTCCACTCTCAACTTTAATTTATTATATCCAAATCTTTTATATTTTTAACTATCATTTCCAAAGTTTAATTCATTGTATTTACCTTTGCATTTTCTTCAATTAATTTTAACTCATTTTAGTTTTCTAAATTTATTATTAGTATTTTAATTTTAATTTACTTTTCCTTTAATGTATTTTTATTCCATTTCCATCCATTTGTTTCCTAACTTTTACATGACTTCTTCTTGTCTTAGTTTTTCACATGATTTTAATTTAAAAAATATTTTTATTATTAAAAAAGTTTCTATTAATTATTAATTATTATAATTTTCTAAATATTTTTTATCAAAAATAATTAAAATATATCAATTAACATAAAATATATTTTGTTCGTATAATTTTATTTAAAATATATTTTTTAAAATATAAGCAACGACTATTCAAATTTTGTTCGAAAGCTATTTATTGTGGTTTATTAGCTTTGATGCGATACCTTAATGTAACTTATTTATACCTCATAAGTATTATGTATTATTTCACATCTTTACCGTTTCGATGAAAAAGTCAATTATAAAATATGGAAGATTATATTCAATCCATTAAATATCACATAATAATTGTACATGCATTTCCTTTTCTTCTATATTATTTATTAAGGTTGAGAATTTTATAATAACTATTTTTGGTCGTCAAATATAACCAGAACTCTCTTATCCCACTTTTTCATTTTATCCATTTATTTTCTCTTTACTCTTTTGTTCCTTTTTATTTCTGTCATCCGGTTACTTCTTTTTTATCCATTTCTTAAAGTATATGCTTATAAATTATAAATAAATTTATTTTTATTTTAAAATATAATAATACCTCAAAAATAATTTTATACACACCTAAAATGAACTGTATGCAAGTAGTTAAAAATAATTTTCTTTCCCCTTTCAATACACGCTGAATTACATGGCTGCACCGTGTTTTGGGGGTAATTTGGTACACAAAGGCGTTCAAACTTCCTCCAATCAAATTCACGACCAACTGACACGTGGAACGCTCACTCGACGGACGGTGACCTGCCGCTGCAGCCGACTTTGCAAAAGTTTCCTCAAATCTTAGCAGACGGCTTTTGGGGGCATAATCGTCATTTCAAACAGCTTCGCGCACGTTTCTCAAGGAACGAGTAAAAGTAACCTACGCGTGAGTCTAGCCAAGCCCGACGCCCACTCCTCCTCCAACCATCTACTGCGTCCACCCTTTTAAAGGGCTGAAACTCCGTCCACCCTTTTAAAGCGGGAGTTGGGACCTAAAAGCGAAAGAAGATTTATCCAGAGAGAGAGAGAGAGTGGGATTAATGGAGAGCGAGTGAAGGGGGAACATGCACTCAGGTGAGTGCTTTGTCGTGAACTTTAGTGAGAATTAAGTGCGTCAGACGGTAGCCGGAAAATGGCGACGGGAATGGTGAACGAGGAGAATTTCGAGAAGCACATAAAGAAACAAATGGGTTGCATGGCTGGTTTTCTTCATCTCTTTGATCGGCAACAGATTTTGACTGGAAAACGCCTGCGTTCGGCCAAGCGCCTCCCTCCTTCGTCGGTAAGAATACGTTCGCGGTTACGTTTTTCTTTTGCACGATTAAGGGATGTTTTATCGTGCTTCTTAATGTATTTGTAATTGTTTAGGCCGTTGATACCGCGTCAGAGTCGGAGAAGTCCCCTCCTGCTTCGCCTGCTATTTCGAGGGAACTCGGAAAGCAAAAGCAGTCGTGCTCAATGTCAACGCCGAGTCCAGAACGGCCCAAACAGTATCCCGCTGCTGTGCTCCGATCGCCGGTGGCTGCTGTGACCGAGTTGCCGCCTAAATCACCTCTTCCTCTTCCAGTGTTCGAATTGAAAGAAGGCGTCAGGTCCTCGTGGAAATTCTGCAAAGAAGCTCCGAGGCTGTCTCTTGACAGCAGGGCGACCACAGATGCGAAGGGGGGACTCCACCCCAAAGAAATCCGCACAGGTGCATCAAGTTTGTCCACCGCCAATCGATGCGAGAGTATTGCGAGTGACGCGACTGATGATACACAGCAACACCGCTCGCCCAGTGTAATTGCCAAGCTAATGGGCCTGGAGGCATTGCCAGATTCATCCAGCTTGGAACCCGCAAAGACGCCTGAGCTTCGGAGATCCGCCTCCGAATCGAGAGTCTCGAGAGATCTCTTTCACTCTCGATTCATCGCAGACGGGAGCAATTTCTGCACCAAGCAGCCTACTCAATCGCAATCTTCCCTGTTCAAGAATGTTGTGGGAAACATTCCGCCGTCGGATGCACATTACGCAGATCCAAGGAGCTATTTAGTTAAGAATGCTACCAAAGCTGAACCGCCTAACGGCTTGAACAAAAGCAGCTTTGGTTCTTCATCGCCGTGGAGAGCTCCGCAGCACTGCAAAAGTTTCTTCGATTCGGGAGACTTTTTCCCCGAGCCAAAACAGACGGCATCGTTTCACGGGGAGTTTGAGAACAGATTGAGAGTGAGAGGAATCGATAAACCTTCAAAAGATCTAGATACTTTGAAACAAATTCTTGAAGCCTTGCAACTCAAAGGACTCCTGCGTTCCGGAAAACCGTCGGAGCAAAATCAGATTACCCACCGGAACTTCGTTTACGACGAGTCTCCTATCGTCGTAGTGAAACCTTCGAGATCGTCAACTTCAACGCCAGCTAACCGGAGGATGGGAAATGATTGTTCTCCATCAAATGGCAGAAATCAAAGTCGTGGCCCCCGCAGGAACTACAGCCTCGCCGGAGAAAATTCTACGTCTGTAAGTGCCCGGCGTGAACAGAACGTACGCAGTCCGACTCGAAGTCCGAGTCCCACGACCCGCGGTGAAGGCAATGTGGTCGGGAGGCGGTCAAACTCACTGGTCAAGCCTAAGCCGTTGAACGTTGAAACTCAGAGGAGAGTAACCGAATCGACGGAGAACCGGCGAGTCTCTCCAGTTCATTCACCAAAACCTAACTCGAGAAGAACCGGACCGGATCCAACTATCAATAACAGATCTCCCAGGAGCAAGAAAGCAACTTCCCCGATTCATCAGAAGGAGAAGAACCACGCAGTTGTTGGCGCAGAGGATGAATCCTCATCCATTTCTGGAAGCAGCATCACTACTTCCACCGATACGGAGGTAGTGCGCTATTGAATTAACTCATATTAATTCTCATTAATTACTCTTACAGTCTTAATAACGAGGTGAACGTCGAATTCAGCGGTCGAAGACCGAGGAACACAAAAAGGGAAGGAATTTGTTGGGGAGATGCGATAAGCTGCTTCAGAGCATAGCGGAAATGACAGCCGCTGATGCGCAACCAAGTCCCGTGTCCGTTCTCGATTCGTCCTTCTACAAGGACGAGTCGTCCACCCCTTCACCTGTTACCACGAGACGTAACATTGATTTCAAAGGTACGGTTTGATTATGGTCAGAATCATATAATTACGTCATGAATATGGTGCTGACAAATTACATGCCTAGTAAGATGATTTGCTTGTAGATTAATTTATAATTTAAGATATGAAGGCTGAGTGTGGTAGATTCTACTTTGACTTTGGGCTAAGCCACAGATTTAAGATGGTTCTTCCGAGAATAAATGGAAGGTGAAATATGATTGGTGGAGAACTGGGGCCTAATGGGAAAGGGACTTAGGGTAGTTGGCCCATGGGTTGGACCGCGTATCCAGATGGCGCTTTGGTCTACCAAAATTTGGTCCATGCAACAATGTCTCACTAAAGCCTTTGCATCATGAAGTTTTCCAGAATTACACTGTAGTGCTGCCTGCCTATTCTTAGACACTTCCAATCCACTATGTTGTTTGACTAATCAAGCCTGCTGTCCTGGAACCCTGTTTAATAACTAGTCTAGACTCTGGATTCCGTGTATGGATCCATATCTGATCTTCATAATGACGCAAGTGCTTGTGAATGGACACTAGTGACCACCATTGCCCTTTCTGTGTGGTCCTTGCTGAGGGGGTGTACTTATTCTGTCATTACAACTCAAGAAGGGCCAAATTGTTTGAAGAGGTGGGGTGTTTAGTTTGGACTTTGGGAAGACATTTCTGGTAATGAAAATGATGAGAGCAGCAGACGCTTTTCCCTTTTGCAACCAAAATGAGCCAACTTTTTTAGAAAATACTTCTGCATTAGTAATTGTGGAACTTACATTCAAGTTCATTTGAGGTTCTAATACATTTTTGCGATATTGAATAATGTTACAGATCAGTCTGGTGAGATGGGAGGTGAGATATGTAGCCCCGTGATTTTGCCAATTCCATTCAAATGCGAAGAAACATCAGATGACCCTGATTTAGTGTACGTCTCAGATGTCTTAAGAGCATCCCGCTATTTCCCAAAGGACTCGGACATCTTTCTGTTACTAGAGAAGCAACAATATCTCAAGGAAAAGGACACATCCCATGCCTCCAGGCTGCAAAGGAAGCTTATCTTCGATACAATCAATGAAATTCTTGACAGGAACAGGCGATTGCCTCCATGGAAAGCTGTCTGGCAGACAAGTTCCTGCATTACCAAACCATCCTTGGATGATGTTTGGTCAGAATTACAAAGAATTCGAGAGCACGAAGCCAGTGAAGATCAGGTCGAGACCATTTGTGGTGTCCTGAAGAAAGACCTAGCCAAGGACGCCATCACCGGGTGGGGAGATTACTCGGCGGAGACGCCAGAGATGATTTTGGACATCGAACGACTGATTTTCAAGGATCTAATCACAGATAACATTAGAGACCTCGCAGCATTAGCATCAATAAGCACATCATCATCCATGATGCCTAGGAGGAAATTGATATTCTGAAAGCCTACTATTGTTAAACAAACAGGGCACTGTCTGATTTATGTGGTTTTGATCACATGGTGAGTACTATGGTTTTTGCTTTATTTATTCCTTGGTTAATGCTGATTGATGAGAAACATTACTAACGGTCACTTTTTCACATTTTATAGCTGTAAAAGAATAAAAAAGGAACAAAAAAACAAAAGGCCAGTTTGGATGTAACTTTTTCTCTCTGTCCAAGCGCTTGTGTGATTAATTTTTGTACGTAACAGCTTTATTCCACGGGGGGAAGGAGGAGAGAAAAGGTGAGTTTAAGAGTAAAAGTAAAAGAGAAAAGGGACATAAAACCCGTTGCTTGATTTCAAGACACTGAGATTTAGGGTTAGCCCTGAAAATGATGCTCGGATGGGGGTGTCCCATTCCACACTTCCCATTTCCCCAGTCAAGTCTGAGTACCCCAGCTGTTCATTAGTTCGTGGGGGCTAATACAAGTTGCTGTACTTGCATTCTACTCTTAGATTAATCCTAGTTGGGACTAAACTAGATGGGTTTACTGTGAAAGTTGTTGAGCGCATAAAGTCTCTGAAAGATGGAGGCCAAGTTGGATTTGGTGATGAGCCGTGAGCGTTGTCTGTAATCATCAACATTGGCAACTTTTGCATTCTGATATTGCCATGATTGAAATTCTCACACCCCAAAGTCTGAGTACACTATCCTGCATCTTTGTACTTGCTTCCGAAGTTATTTATTTATTTATAAAGAAATTGGGCAATTGTTGTACCCAACTTTTATTGCTTCGTCTTTCTCAGCTACTCTTTTCACTCTAAAATGCGGACTTCAATAAAATAAATAAATAAATTGTTGTATTTATTTCCTTGAAGT
Organism: Avicennia marina; assembly: GCA_019155195.1. Taxonomy (NCBI): domain Eukaryota; kingdom Viridiplantae; phylum Streptophyta; class Magnoliopsida; order Lamiales; family Acanthaceae; genus Avicennia; species Avicennia marina. The sequence goes on along the minus strand of CM032769.1, from coordinate 11,798,406 downwards.
CATAATGTGCTATTTTGACATAATATTCAAGAAAAATTTAAGGACGGAAAGATTTATGGGAGTGCACAGCATATCTTTTCAATTTAATGCTTCTGATTTGTGTTATGAATGCAATAAATTTTGTTTGGAAAATGCCGTCAAGTACTCGGGCAAAGCCTTCTGTCTGTACCCAGAACTCATTCTCACAACGTTCATCCAGAGTCTTTATTGCATGTGCTACGGTCAACTTCCGTGTTTTGATATGGTTCAATTTGGACAGGCATGAACCTTCTCACATTGTGGCCAAGCTGAATCAATTGCTCTTCCCTATGGCTGGTAAATTATAAAACCAATTAGGCTTGTTTTGATTTTTGAACGTATATTTTTCAGTATATTTTTTAAAAAAATTATGTAAAAAAAAAAAGTAAGAACAAAGATTTTAAAAATGTAATGATTAAGTATGTATATTTTTAATAGATAAATGAAACCAAACATACTCTTAATGCTTACACAGCCTTACCAAGCCCACGATACCAATTGCTTACTCAAAGAGAGTTTGGTCGTGTCTTGTAGTTACAAGATAAAGGATTACATTTGTTTTTTATTTTTTGGATTGTGTTTTTAAATATGTTCTTATTAAAAAGTGTATAAAAGTAAAAGAAAAATAGAGATAGAATTTAAGAAATATAATAATTACATTATATGTTTTTAGAGTGAAAAAATAAAAACAAATATATTTTAAAATGATCTCTTGTTTGAGAAACCTCTGCTGTCGGTGGGATCCAACCCTGTTTGGGTTAACACAACCCATGGGTAATATGTCTTAACAACGCTAAATAGGATTGGCCATTATGGGCTGTTTCGACCTCTTTTGTGTTTTGAATGGTCCATCTTACTCGATGCAAAGAATATTTTAATATTTCATCTCCATATTATTTCGTGGCACGTGAGTGCGTGTGCGTGTGTGTATATATATATATATTTATATTTATATGTCGTCCATAATCTAACAATTTGATAACTAAATCACCTATCACACGTAGAATCATTGTTTTGAAAACCAGATCAGACCTGTCAATTGGACCGATTGGGTCAGAACTGGCCGATTTTTTAGCACGATTAAAATATAAAAATTGAAAATATACAAAATCAGTTAAACAGGTTTTACTCAAGATATTTTTTAAAAAAAAAGAAATTGTAGCCTTTTTTTTGAAAAAATTACAAAATAATTTTTCAATCTTTTTTATAAAAAATTCTTACATATATAACTTCTCAATATTAATTAAATATACAATTGTTTATTTTAACTTTTGTTTTTAGTAATTTTTATTCTTTTTTTCTAATCAAATTTTTGAAAATTTAATTATTGTATCTTAAAATTAAAATTACTCATATTAATTAATCTGTTTATTTTTCAAAACTAATTTTTCAATTTTATACTTTTAATCATTTTGAATTTAATATGTTTTCATTAGTGTAATAAATTTTTGTTTTAGTTGAATTATTTAATTTTTAACATTACATCTAAAAATTATTTTGTAGTATATCGTTAAATTGTATTACATTTATTTTGTAAATTATTTTTATAGTAATATACATAATATTATATAATTTAGAATAACTAGTTTTTCAATCGGTTTAATTAATGACTCAATGACCCAATAAATTTTTCAATTTGAACATCGGTGCTGTTTTAAAAATACTGCATAGAATAATGAATTTGATTTAACAGTTTTCTTGGGGCATGGATAGATTTATTATTAGAATAATATGAAAACCAACAATAATTTCACGAATTCTTTTTCTTAAATTTCGAACTGCATTCGAATGTGCCCATTAATTGTCCAAACAGACCAGTCTCAAATGGACGAAAATTACGATACTTACGACGAACAAACATAAGGGTGCATGTATTGCAAAATTATTAGTCCCAAAATGGAATTAAACGCGTGCGTGGGCCGGAGAAAACAAAAAGAAATTGTCACTTCGTTGGATGCAAAGGTGGTGGGTAGAAAATTAGGGCCAAAACTTGAAAAAGTGTAAAAGTAAGAGATAAAAAAAAAAATTAGTTATTTTGTTAGATAATATGTTTAAAAATATGAATTTTTATGGATAAAAAATGAACACAAGTTTGCATACAAACATGGCCAACTGTTACGTATGTATTGAATGTCATCCTCAATAATTTATGCAACACTGTGAATTGCCACACCAATGGGTCTAGTAAACCATGCACATCCATGTGAATATTTTTATGGATGGTTCTCTAACATGGGCATGACTTAGACAATTGTGCACTACACTCGCGTCAAATTTTTTAGCACATGTCATACGTTCATGTTATGTGTCATTCCATACATGTGTGTGTAGTAGCAAGTGAATAATTTCTTACACCTAATGCTCCATCTAGTTTTGTTCAATTGATGGCTACTAAACATCTTTTCCCCTACTGAGAGTTTTGAAAGTTTTTTAACTTTATGAATTTCTGCACTTGGGGTCTAAGATACTCTCTCTAGCTTGACCTGCTTTTACAGGCCATACTTGCACAGTCCCGGACTCCCTCACCTTTTGGTTACGGGAGCCCTTGCTTCGGGACCTCTCAAACACGGAAGGTACAATCATTTTACCCGGAAGTTTGTGAAATTCATGTATTCAGAATATATACAGATCAGAAAAGCCGAGGAAATGTAATATGGGGTAGCTAGCCCACGAATTATTCTCGTCTCTAGTTCTTGGTTTTCGATCTGACTGATAAAGGAGGGTTTGCTTCCTGTCAAAACTCAGAACTGGACGGGCGAGGAATCTGGCTTGCCCGATGAAGACTATGTTGAACCCACGAACAGTGCCACACAGACGACACTTGTACTGTCTGTATACGTTACTTGTGAAAAAGAATAAGTTTGATCCAAATGGGGTCTTGTGGATTGTGTGCACCATGCGTTTGCCTCCATCACCAGCTTCAGTCAGGTCAGACCTGAGTCCAAGCTCTTGGAGCTCAACATGCGACATTGGCGGTGAGCTTGTCTTACCTAACAGTGACAGATGGTGGACGGTGTTAACCGTGCCTATGAATTTCTTTTTATGTGATTGATAATTTGATATATTTCTGCCCCGTTCAGGGAATTGGAAACCGAATTTGAGCTTGACGAGGAGTCCCACTTGGAGAAACAAATTGATTCAATCATTAATCTCCCAGAAGAACTATTCTTTGTGTAAAAGAAACAAAAAGCAGTAAAGTAGTTCAGTGTAGAGCACTACTGAGATTACTGTTTCGGCACGAAAAATTTGATAGAAACTTAGTGGGCTGCATAATTAAGCCTATCTCAATTGAGATCGTGACTATCATTTCCGGTGGAAATTCAAGGAGAAATAAAAAAATACAATATATGAAGAACATAAATAAACATCAATTATACCCGTTCTTGTCATCCTCACTGTGAAAGCCACCCTTGCCATCCGTGAATCCCACATCCAATTTTGAGTCAAAGCACTTCTGCAGCAAGACGTTGAGTGGTTGTCGATTTTAGTCTAATTCTCCATCAAGTTATCAAAGAAATCTCCTGAGATAAATGTCCAGTTTTGGCCAGACGAAACAGAAATCCTGCTTCCTAGAACAGGAATTCATCGCACACGTGGATCCTTCGATTGATTTAGAGAGGGGTGTTTGACTAAACTTATTTTAAATAGCTTACAAAGTAATATAATATTTTGAAACATATAAATTTATACATTTTATTTTTAAAAATATTTAGTAAAATCATCTCATAACATTTTATTGAAATTTATAATTGTAGTTTATAATAATTTTTGATGTAATAATAATAAAAATAAATTAAGTACTGCTGATAGCATCTAATTTAATAATATTTATGTTAATTTTGATATATAAAAAAATAATTTATAAAATATTTGAGAATAAATTGAGAATAGTCAATTTACTTTTAAAGAATTTATAGACAACTTATTTTTTAAAATTTATTAACTCTTTTGTTAAAAAAAGAAACAAAACCAACACTTATAAAGCTCACCCAAACACACTCTCTTGGTCTATTGATGACTCGTTCAAATGAGCACCAACTTGACCACAGCAAGGGCAGGAATCGCATTTCAGTGACAATTGCTTTGATAAGCTCTGATGTAAGGACGAGCCCTGTTCATTAATTTACTATTATCATGGGGGAGTTGCTTTCTCCTTAACCTTGTAAGAAAATCGATTCACAAATAGTTGTGTTATTTCAGCAATTTCTGAAAGGAAACTTTAGCTTCATGATAAACCATCCAAAAACCACCAGCTATTCCTCACCTTCCCTATGCATTCTATAAATGCCAACCACATATTTCCTGATCTATTTAAGGGAACAGATAAACTATTTAGTTGGTGCAGATCTTCTGGTGCCTTGGAGTGGCTTTGCCTGCATACATGTCATAGGAAGAATGTGTGTCATGTCTGCAGACTGCCGTGAAACATATGTAATTGCCTTTTGAGGCATATGGAGCTGTAATTAGTATGGTGATAAATGAAGTCGAAAGACTTTACATTGCTTGTAACATGGCTGTGCGAAGGCTGGATCTAAAGACTCTGGTGGAGGCTCCTGACCAAAAATCATTTCGCAGCTCATATCTTCAAAATCTGCGAATACATGAAGTGCTTTCAATTATTTTTGTTCTAAGACCAAGAATCGACACAAAGGTGATGATAACTCTACACAACCACAGTCAAAGATTAATGATCGTTTAGGATATCGCATTTATTCTTTGTTGAGGATGCTTAAGCACACAGGAAACTGCTGCTTTTGCACAATATGCACGATGAAGTAGGCCACATGTAGCATGACGATTAACTTTGCAATTAAATTTTCTCAGGGTTGATAGAAATCTTATAATTCATGAAAAGAAAGAAACAGAATATGCAAGTTACATAAATACATTGCAAGGTGGAATTTTCGAGTAGGCTGTTGTGGGTCTAAAATCAGCATTAACTGGCTAGCTTATAGATGGGGTCCTCCATTGCAAGGCTTACAAGTATTAGTGCACATACTGTTTCTTCTCTTGGAATGGATCCCCATTTCCTTGTCCCCTTCAATGTGTTCACATCAAAAGCCTATTGACTATAGTATCATATTTTGTATATTAAGAACTCTGGTGAATAATGTGTACTCCATGGGGTTGGGGTGTTGTCTTCTTGGTATAGTATTGCAACCATGTCACGAGGCTTATAAATGATAAATCTTTGCAGTCGAGGGCTACAAAGGTAAGCACCAGCTATATTGAACTGCTTACTTGGGACCATGTTGACTGGCATTCCCAGGGACTCCTTAATAAATGCTTGAGATGGCATCTTGCAAAGATTAGTGCACATTCCTATGCAACTTGTCCCCTCCAAAAACCTGTAGGAATTTTAAATAGGGGTAACGACAGCTCATTAGTTGTTTAAGTTGTTGCCATCGTCATGATGATCAGAAGAACCATAACTTCTAACTATTAATCATGTAGTAATCCGAAAGCAGGATGCAAATTAAAGACACCTGCATTTTGGTATGTACACAACATTTTTCTCCGTTCTTTCTTCAAACTCCGACTCTCTCACCTTACAAGAAATGAGATCAAAAGAATCAAAAATTATTAGTTCACTACCAAAGCAATCTACCCAAATGCTTTTAAGTGTTGAGCCACTGATTACGAGTAATCATTAGTGTACAAAGAAAAGAGTACTGGAATTTGAAATACAGGAAACTTGCATGGAGCACAACATTAATATATCATGAACAATCACGGGGCATTTGAGGATCGATTCTTTGGTTTATAAACCATTGCGACAATGTTTAACGTACCTCACTTGGACCAACCAGCCAAGCAAAGAAAATTGTTGTGAAAACAGCGAAGAATTCTCTTGTAAATTTAGATGGCGGCAGCATAGCCTTGACCTGCCAAAAAGAAAAAGAAGTACATTAAAATTCCATATTTGAGTTATAGCAGTTTTGAGTGCGGTCAAAACGACTCCTAGGATCCTCCTTTTTCCTCTTCCTGTAGAATTGGCATTTGCATTTTTGTGGTGTCGCTTTGAAATCTGTCTTCACTACCTATACTTACAAACGTGCAGCTGTGACTGCATATTGAATAATTAAAACAATGTCAAAGATAATGATTTTTACTGTCTTAATGACAACCAAAGCTCTAGCCCGTCATGTTAAGCTGCTTTGGGTGCTGACATTTCCATACCACATCTCCTATAATTATAGTACTTTCCACATTAGACGACGTTGGTTTTACAAATCAAATAAAAGTATTCCCGCAAGTTTGGCGGTCATCTTTCCTTTTGTTTTTCCACCACATTTCGCTAGCCTTTCTTCACAAGTATTTAATACATGTGATTTTCGTTTGATAATTATTTTCCCTTGAAAAAAATTACTAAGAAGTCCTTAATAACAAAATCTAGCAAACTGGCACGTTAAATCCTGTAATTGAAAATAAAACATAATTTAAGATGATGAATTAGGATCCAAAGTGTATGGTGATGAGAACATCGTTACTTCTCACCTTTTCTAGAAAATGGAATGACCAAAGAACGACGAGAAAATCAAAAACTAAGAAGTTGGTAAGGAGAACTTACCAAGGAGAGTATAGGCTTAGGAATGGCCATCTCAAGAGTTCTAATAACAGCTTCTCTTTGTTGGATTGGACTGAAGCGCCTTGACGCCATTGTTGCTGCTTCCACCAGCCCATCATACCCACTCTTGTCGGTTCTCGCCCCTATTTATCGCAGCAAGGTAACACACACAAACCCGTGTTAGTGTGTGTTCAAAAAACCCTAGTGATTAACAACTCATTAATCTGCGCAACTCGTATCGAATAATCTAACAGTTAAACGAATTTCGCATCGGTCTTTCCTTCTCGATTGGCACAGCTAATTCAATCACGGTCGCTTTTTGCGAAGAGAAGGACAGAAGAGCATCGAACCTTAGAAAACCACAAAGAACTGTGCTGATATCTATGACTATGACCGAACCTGTTGCAGCTTGTAAGGCGTGGGAGAGATGGTTGATGGCGAGGCGATCAAACCAGTTGTCTTCGTAAGCACTTTTGGATAGATGCGCCGATGAAGTATCTGTGACTGTCCTGTTGTCTCCGAGAACTGACTGAATGAAGGAAGAACGCCTGCGATTTTGCATGCAGGCAACCGTCCGCTTGATCGGCCGTGGCAGTGACAGACTCCTGTACGGCTGCAGGAGCATCGCGTCCATCTTGCGACGGCGGGCGGCACGGCGGAGGGAGAGTGCGTGTGTAGATGAACACAAGACGAAAGCATGGGGAACATATATAAGATGTTTGGCAGGAAAATTATGACGGATTGTGAAAAACAACAAAAGTTCATGAGATGGCATATTTATGAGAAGCGCTTTGCTTAGAAGTTAGAACGGATATCCAAATTAATTATTAATTACATACTCATCACGGAGATGGCATAATAAAATCGAGTTTTAAAATAAGCAAAAATTAAAGTTTGGAAAATATTTTTAAAAGATCACAAATCTTTTACATGTATTTTTAAAAAATCCATTCTAGCATAATTCTAGCTATTATCATAGTTTATGTGCATGAGGTGGTAATTAATTTGGATACGAGAACAATTTATCAAACTTTATTTGCAAATTTCCTTTGTTGATTTTTGATATGATAGATATTTATTTCTCTCAAAAAGATAGAAATTTATTTTACATATTTTTAAATATTACAAATATGATTATAAATGGATGGCATGTTTGTTTTTAAAAAATACATTCTATAATTTGTGAACATTTGTCATCTTTTTAAAGTATTTTCAATTACTATTAGTATTACTATTTTTATTATTATCATCATTATTAAATACCTCGCGCGCCTCGCCTTACTACCCCTGATTCAATTATTATTTATTTAATATTAGATGTTTTAGTATGGTCAGTAATATGATCACTTATTATTCTATAAAAGAAAAAATAAAGATAATAATGGCTACATTTGTTTGCTTGTTTTGATGGGATTTGAATATGAATTTGTCTGTATCGGAGTATCTAAGGCACATAATATATGTGTGTAATAATGTTTGGGAATTGTGATAACATATATAAAATTTAATTTGATGATAGATATGTATAATAATTAAATTTTAAATATTTGTGTGTAGGATAAGAAAATTTTAAATTTAAATTTAAAAAATTATATTATAAAACGTTTGATTTTACAAAATTTTAATGGCTTGCGAAGCCGTGAAAATAAGCAAACAGTGGACGGCGGCAACTTTACAATCCTGAGGATGAAAATGGATTCTATGTTTGTTTATATTTTTTAGAGTGTGTTTATTAATGTATTTTTTAAAAATGTATATCTAACATCAGACAAAATAAATTATAAATTTAAAAAATATGTAATAATTAAAGTTTTTATTTTTTAGTAAAAATTTTACAAGCAAACAAAAAGGTAATGATTATACATTTATAATAGAGGACCCACGTCTATAAGTTTAATGGCTACTGAGCAATTTATACAAAGCCACGGTTTACCGCAACGCACGTGTTTACGTAGACGTGGCTGAAAAGTAAGGGTTCGTACTTGGAGAGTCCGGGAGTAGTGATCCGCAGAATCATAGTGTAGGTTCCACTGACATGTGGACGCCACTGTGACGTAAGTGGTGAGAGCACTGCTCCCAGCACCATCCAAGCATTACTCACATTGATGAAGAAAGAAAAGTAGGGTAGATTTCTTGTAACACGTGTCGCATAACCAGTCATTGGATATTTAAAGCAGAGACAATGGTTCTGGTTGTTCTTTCTGTGCTCTTTAAATTTTACCTATAACTTTTTAAATTTTTATAAAAAATTTTAAAAATAATATATCTGAAAATAAAAATAAAAACAACAAAGTCGTAGAGAATGAAAAAATATTACCGAATAAAATAGCAATTTTTTTTACTTTTATATTATTTTTAAATTTCGCATTAATTTTTTTCTACATTGTAATTTGCATCCCAACAAAGTCATAAAGATTTCGTTGGTATAAAAATTATGCTTTTTATAAAATTCTAATGTGAATTAAAAATTAATTTTTTTAATTTATATATTTATATATATAATACATATAATAATGATTAAGAAATAAAATATTATGTAAAAATAATGATTAATTTTTAAAAGATATAAATCTACGTGTGTGTGTGTGTGTGTGTGTGTTTATATGTATGTATCCACTTCATGTGTTTTTGACATATTGTGGAAGTATATTTAAATTCTTAATTAAATATTTATTTTTATTAAAAATGAGGTTGGCTAGGTAAAAGAAAAAAATTCTTTTTAAAATATTAAAAAAATAGTAGTTAAACATGAAACTTCTCATATGATTATTTATAAATTAATTAAATTTAAATAAATTATTAGAATTTTAAATTATTTAATCAACTTATATAATTATTATAATTATTAATGATCTATAATAATATAAAGTGTTTAGTTTTTTTTTTAATTAAATTAAATAATAATAAATTTATTGAAGGACATTAGCCATGACTATATCACATAATAAATATAAAATAAAACAATGAATTAAAAATTATAAAACAATTTCATGCAAAAAAATAAAATTATAATAGATGAAATTAAGAGCAACATATATAAATTCACAGTTAAAATTTTAAAAATATATAAATAAATTATCAAAAACAATTATTTTTATGAAATAAACAATATGTTATAAATTATTTAAAATGTGAAAATTTGACTATAAAATTTTATTCAATGTGCAATAATTATTTGATATAAATTAATTTTATCTCAAGAATTAATTATCTTTAATATAATATTATAGGGATAGAAAAACAGTTATTTAGATTTGAAACTTTTGATTGTAAAAATAAACTATACAATTTATTTAAAAACTTATCGATAGATTGTTTTGAATATAATGTTATGAAAATATATTTAATATATGAAAAATAAATTATAGCACCAGAAGAAAAATTATAAGCTTAAAAAATCTAATTTTATGAAAGAATTTTATAAATATGAAAATACATAAACCTGCAAAAGAAATGTTGTAGTAAAAACTCAAATTTAATATTTAAGTTATTCACTTTATTAATAATGTATAAAAATATAAAATATAATGTTATAAAATTAATGTTACAAAATTAAAATAAAACTTAAAATATACTTGGAAAAAAAAAACTAATTTTCAAAATAAATAAATAATTATATTGCATAAAAATAATGATCTACAAAAATAACAATCTATATTTCAAATACTTATATCCACTATATTATTATTTCAATAAAAATATTTAGTTGCACATTGTGCAATTACATAATTGCCCTTATCTTATATTTTATCTTTTCTATCCTTTTCCTTCAGTTTTAACTTATTGCTTTTATTGGGGCTTTCTCTCAATTTTTTCCTTTTTAAATGCTTTTAGTTTTTTATCTGTTTATTCTATTCTATATATTAAAAATATAAGTCAAATTTTTGTTACACAATACCAAATTAAAATAATACCCTTATTTTTAACTTCTTTCCCTCAATTTTAACTTATTTTTTTCAATTTCCTCTCTCAAATTTAAATCATTTCGTTTATTTTTTTAAATTTCCTTTTAACAAAATGGATTTTTTTTTCATTTTTTGAAACGAAATAAATCAAAAAAAATTAATACAAACTTTTCCTATATATAAAACTTGTATTTCCATATATAAACATTAATAGAAACTTTTTGTATATATAGTTTTATCAATTTTAAAGATATAATTTAATATATGAATCACGGATGAAAATAATTAAGAAAATGCAATAAAAATTTTAAGAGCCATTATCTATTGATAAAGAGGATGATTCGAAATGACTAAGAGCAAGATTTCATAATTCACTAAAATATAAAGAAGGAATTTATATGATGAATCATTGTATAATATTATGAAGTTAACTATTTGAAGACCTAATTTTGACAAAATATTTTAATATATATATATATATTATTTCTTTATATATGAAATGTTTTCTTTTGAATATAATTAAAAATGGTTTTATCTATATCCATGGAATGAATTAATAAATAAAATGTTATATAATATTTTTATCTAAAATTTTTTAATACATAACTTGTTATGTTATGAAATGCTTTCCTTTTAAGCTACACGAATTACTCTCAAGTTCTCAAAATATAAATATCTACTAAATATATTTTAGAAGAATTTAAAATTTTGAGAATATAAAATTTGATCAAAGTTGATAATTGAAATTAATGGTCCCTGTTGCCACAATTATACATGGACAATTACATAATAAATTGAAAAACTATATTACTATTATAAATAAATATGTTTAATATCAATATATGACAATTAAAATTTAAGAAGAATAACATACCTATGGAATGTTATAAAATCAAATACAATTGCATCAGTGGTAAGAACTTTTTTATTTGAACTAATTTTCCAATAAATAATCTAAAATTATTTAGTTTAACTTCAATATATATAAATAAATGCTATTTAAAAAGTAAATTAAAAAATAGAGATATAATGGTATAAGAATAGTATCAAAACAATAATTTAAAATTTGATATCATTTGTTCCATGAAACTAAGATGAAAAAATTTTAGACTAGTTGATTTTAATTTAATTTTGAGTATTCTTATTGCATTATTAGTTCTTGAATATATATATATATATATATATGTTATTCCTTACAATGATAGAGTGGAGATGAAAAAATTTGAACGTAAAGGTATATAATAAATAACAAGAAAAGGTAATTTTAATTCAATTTATATGGCAAAAATAGTGTATAAGGTTATTTAATTATAAACTACGAATATGAACTACAAAAATTATAAAAAATTATTTAAAAAATAATAATTATATAAAAGGTTTAAAAATAATTATATAAAAATTGTATATAAGAGTGTAATACAAAAGGTTTAAAAATAATTATATAAAATTTGAATAAATATCATTAACACATTGTTTTCTAGACCGAAATTTCGAAAACACGGATATTCTTTCAAGTACAAGTATTATTAAATTCTAAAGTCTCATGTTTCTCACTTTAAAAAAATAAAAATTTATTCTTTTCATTCATTTGCATAAATTTAAATTTAAATAACATTACTATTACTGTTTTTACTTAGCTACCTAATTTTGATATGGAATGTAAAAACATATAACTCTTTATTAATAAAAATTCCTCTATATAAATTAATTGACAGACCTTTTTTCCATTTATTATTTTACTTAATTGAAAGAAACAGTTAAAGACAATTTATTTTTTATAATATAGTAATATGAGTAAGTCATTTTATTAAAATTTAAAATTATAATATCTTATATGTTTATTTAAATAATTACCTGTTTTAAAAGTAAGACACCTGTACTATTTGTGATATGATAAATACGATAAAAGAAATACGTTACCCAATATTTGAAACAACTATACTACAAAAAACAAAAAGGTCATAACTACTAAATATGAAGATAAAAAATAATTTAATTTTATAGAAAAATAAGCAATATAATTTATATTTAACAATCACATGTTTAAAGGGTGAATATATATATATAAAGATTCATGGGAATATATATTTGCTAAATTAATAACTAAATCAATATGCCTTAATTTTTATTGTTATATGTCATAATTAATAAATAATAAATTAAGTAATTACTAAATATAATATTTACTTCTATATTAGTATCTTATTCAAAACACTTTCTTATTTCCAGGATATATAAACATGAGCATGTATGTGTGATTGTCAATATAGATAAGTACTTATTTGAATATTAATGATTAAAATTTGAATATTAATATATATATGTGTAAGAATGAAAGAAATTTAAATTTAAATTTTATCGAATTGTTCATTTAAGTTGTATGAATTTTGATGGATATAAAATACATCAAGATCTTGAAACAAACAACAAAACGTGGATGCATCCCTCTCAGGATCAAAATTTAGAAAATTTTCATTCCTTTTCTTTCTGTTCTACAATTCCAGCAATTTCTGCAGGCGCTGCCAAAAGGAATAATCAAATTTTCGGCACTTCCCTTGTCGCAAGATACTGTATAATTTGTATCATCATAAGCCCGCAAATCAAAATTTAGAATGCTGAATCTCATTAACATTTTAATGTGCTCCAAAAGAACCGAATTATCTAACCTCAATGAATTTAATAGGAAATATTCAAGTAGCATGGAACTTATTGTTAAAGGAAACAACACTGTATCATTAACCAAACAAAGCTAGCAGTTGAACTTTGGTTCACAACTACGATCTGCATTCTAATGTCCAGCTCACAACTAAAGATTTTGAAGCAATGCTAGCAGTCCCAAGAATAGACTACTGTTTCATCAGATAAATAGACTTACAGATTTAAAACAGCAATTCACTCCTTGGTGGTTTTGTTGATGAGGGATTTGTGAATGTGAGGAATCACACCACCACCAGCTATTGTTCCTTTGATTAGTGTGTCAAGCTCCTCATCCCCACGGATTGCCAGTTGCAAGTGCCTTGGAGTTATCCTCTTTACTTTCAGATCTTTGCTGGCATTTCCAGCCAATTCGAGCACTTCAGCTGTCAAATATTCAAGAATTGCAGCAGAGTAAACCGCTGCAGTGGCTCCAACTCTTCCGTTTGCGGTGGTTCTTGATTTAAGGTGGCGATGAATTCTACCCACAGGAAACTAGAATCACCATAGAGAAGCCTGAGTGAGTTCAAAACTTGGATGTGAAAATAATAATAATAATAATAATAAGAGCACACACAATCAACTAGGAAACACACTTGAGTGATAGGCATCTTGGGGGGCCGCAATGAAATCACCCTAGGAATATAATTGAGCGTTATACATGCGACATCAGGCTAAATGAATTACTATAGTTGAGCAGTACGGCTCCTGATCCACTACTGCCAAGTGGTAGTAAAGTTTCAAGTTACTGGCGAAAACTTAAGGTATCCATGCAACTTGAATTTTAAAACCATTGAGTCGCCATTTTCCATCGAGGATCAGTTTCTGATCCTTAAGCATCAATGATGCTTTTCTAAATGTACAGGATAGCTAGAAGGTAAACTGCACCATTCGCCTTAACAAATAGCAATGACTTGCAACTTACACTCAATTGCAACAAGTTTCAATTTCCAGTAAAACTTAAGTCAAAGGAAATTTCATTGATTCCTAAAACTGCGTACAGAAAGATGAACTAACGGCTACATGCATTAAGACTAATAAAAGTCAAAAGTAGATGGCATTATTAAAGAATTAATTTCTGTTAACATCTGGTGACATGTATACCTGGAGGCCTGCACGAGCTGACCGGGAAACAGGCCTTTTCTTGTCTTTGTCCTTATTGGCTGCAGCAGCTGCCATTGTCTTCCCCGCTACAAGTCCCTTTCCACCTTTTCCAGCCATTTTTCTCTCCTTGAAAACTATTTCCGGATATTGGAAAACAAATCATCAATTAAAAGCAGTTTATAATTTAAATGAAAAATACAATTCACATGCAATCCACGTGCAGCCCACAATTTTGTCAATTATTTCAACGTGTTTCGCTGTCGTTTTACCCCATAAACAAAAAAGAAAAGTTAAAAAAATCGGCTTTTGCGGCTGCTAGACTTGTTAAACATCTTCGTTTAATTTCCACCTTTCCTGTGATTCCTCTCGATTTAACCACGTAAATTACATAAATAAACAAACTTTTGTTAGCACATCGAAGTTGTCGATCGATTTATGCTTCTACTTTTCAACCTAAAAAAGTTTCACAGAATCTTCAAATTCCTATGGAAGAAGCTGAACCATGATGAGTAGAAGGAAAAGCCTAGATTTCCAGAACGGATCTAATCATTTCGCGGTATAAAATCAGTCACCAACAATCAAAAAACAAATCTGAAACACACAACTGCTCACACAGTAAGGAAATCCCATCAGTCAAACAGCTGGACTACAGATCTCTAACAAAATCCTAATTCCTACTGAGGAAATAATTTAACGACACACAAAAATCAAACACGCCATAAAAGGAAAAACAAAGATACCTCAGAAATCGAACACCGCGGCAGGGTTTGACTACGGACGAGAGGAATCGGAACGATACAGAGGATATTATGTATTCGTATACGTATGTATGGTTTGTAAAAGTAATGATAGAGAAATTTATTGCAAGGTTTTTGAATCGGGAGAGGAATTTTGGCGGTTGCTTTTGCGTGGGAAAAGTCCGAAAAAATTTTGACTCGATGTGAAATTATTAAAATGCCCTTGACTTCGCGTAAGAGCACGTGTTCGGCTTCATGAGCAGTTGAAAGTCGCGTAGTTTCGAGTTTTACACCAATTTTTCGTCGGCTTATCAAAATAATATAATTTCAAACGCATCACTTATCAAAATAATATTTTATTTATTTTTACATTATTTTAAAATTCTTCACTAATTTTCTTTCTCGTCAAAACTCGCATCCAAACAAAGTCTATGTGTTTTTCACATTAGAATTTTATAAAGGTTGTCAAAAATAAAGTATATTTCGTTTGATTGTTTTCATGTCTTTTTAGACCTATAAAAATTTGTATCCAATTAAATAATCAAACATGAACGTATAATACAATATAAAATGTCAAACTAATAAAAATGTGGTATATTAATTAATTTTAACTGAAAATATATTAATATATTTAAAATAATTATAAAAACACTTTTTTGTTTTGTTAGTATAGTTAATGTGATAAAATATATTTGTTATTTATTCATTATTCACTCTGTATATTCAAAACACTTGTTGGGCCGGAGTTGGGGTTTTGGGTTTAGGACTTTAAAATAAGCCTTTGGGCCACTGGGTTGAAAGCAGCCGGTATGGAGAGACTTCCAGGTCCAATTAGAAACAGAAAAGGAAACTTTGGGGTGCCCTTTAAGTAGTGGCTGAAGGAGTTCGGGAAAGACGCCCATTGCGAATCCACTGCACAAAGGTTTCCAAAGAAAGAAAATGGAAATATTGATACTCATCCGTTCAAAATAAAGTTTTTATGAATATATGTAGATATATAAAAATTTGCTTCCAATCATATAGTGAGGCATGGAAATATAATATAAATTGGAAATTTAAATCCATAAAATTTTCAGAATGAATAAATAAATAATTAGTATTTAATTGATTTAATTGGATCGTGTCGAATTAGAATCAATAAATTGATGCAACAAAATTTCTCTATCCTACTACCATGCATAGGATGGAATTATATGAAAGACAATACTATTGAGATCTCATGAATAGTTGGAGTTTCATAAATTTTCTCAATCTATTCTTTCTAAAGTTTAAAGAGAACTCAGTGTGTATCGTCAATTCAATTTTTATTTTTTAAAAAAATCACCAAATTATTCGCAATTATCATGTAAACAAATGAACTCACATTAATTAAAAATTCAATAAGTTTTACAGAAAATTAATTTTAAACCTTTCCTTAGAAAATTATTCAAATCTTTAAATTTAATTTTTCAAGAAATAATTAGATGATTGAATATAGATATTTGTACTCACGAGTTTGTTTGATTCAAATTTACTTTAGTCCGTATCAAATTTCTTATTTAATAAAATTCAAATATAAAAAATTATTGATACAGTTTTATATCTATATATCATTATACGATGGTTACGTGGTGTCATAATATGCAAAGGTAATTATCTGTTTATAAACTATAAATATGTTAGTGTGAATGTGTTCGTGTATACATATAGATAATTGTAAATTTTCTATGAAGATAATAATCATTAACGCTTACATTTTAAATATTTTTTGTGTATATAATAAAATAGAAAATTTATTTCAAAGTAGCATACTTTTAGTGTGTGTATTTTTAGAATTCAAAAGTAGAATAACATAGGCATACGGCTTCGACGCCATATCAGTAATATGAATGTTGTTCAAACTTGTGATTGTACATATGTAACGCGTATTAGATTTTTTTTTTATAAATTTTAAGACTGTGATTAGATGTTACTCTATCATGTAATTTATATATTTCTAAATTTTCTCCAAACTTCATATTCGTGCAAAACTTTCATTCAGTTACTACAGTCACATCATTATTTCTATTTCATTATTTTGCACAACTCCTTCACTCTATTCTATCTCCTCTGTTACCTAAAATAATAATAACCATAATATCTCAAATCATTAAAATATACACACACAATATCATTATTTTATTATCACAACAAATCCCATCAACATTGAAAAAACAAAAATAACAACCTTTCACATCACTCAACATTGGCTATTTCATATCTCAAAATTATCATTATACGTTTCCTTACAAAACTCACCAAATCACACTTAAACATCCACTGTTCTCCCACAAATTTTTTTTCTTCCATTCTCTAAAAATCAAATATCTAAAATGGAGTTGTTATTATTCGCAAGCTAATATTTTATTAATCGTGACAAATTATAAACTTATTGTTTTTTTAATTATAAAATAGTTGTATATCAACAATAAAAAATATATAGTATATACACAGTGAGTAGAAATTATAGAAAATAGGAAGAAAAGAATACTAAAAATACACTAAAAGAAAATCTAAAAAGAAAGAAAACAAAAGATACAAAAACAAGGGCATCATAATACAATAATAACGTGCAATCAAAATTAAAAATTTCACCATAATATATATCATTAGTGAAGAAGGCACGCATAAAATGAAGTAATACATTTTTGAAATAAAAATGTCCCTTGGCTTGCAAAATGAGAATGAAATAATGTAGTTTGAATATTTCAAGATAAATTAAATTTGACAGGAGAGAATGATATAGATTAAAAATGAAATGCTAGATTAATATGTATATATATATATATATATATATGCATGTATTTATGTATGTAATGTATTTGTAATCAAGAGTATTTTAATTGTCTCACTTGTGCAGTCAAAATGTGGTGTTTAACCTTAATTGATAGTATAGACTATCCTAGTTCACTTTGGATTTGTTTGAAACAAATTTTTAACAAAACATGTGTACAACAAACACAAAATTTTTATTTAAATATAAATTCAAAAATTTAATTTCTAATGTATATACACAAATGTTTAAAATTTAATTCCTACACATATTCAGATCAAATGAGCATACACACAAAAACACAAGAAGAAAAAAGAGAGGTAGACAAAAAGAAAAAAATTAAATTAAGGATAAATGTATCATTTTATATTGTATATAGATTAGAAAATAAATTAAAATTAGATCAAGCATGTTTATAAACTTGTAGCGAGCCCGAACAATAATCGGAGCAAGAAATTTGATCAGAAAGGCCCAATAGTTCATATTTTTTATGTATAACGTATAATAGTTAAAAATGCTTAACATTTATATTTTTTTCAATATATGTATAATGTACAATAGGAACACACACACACATATCCATCTTTAACAATAGTAGAACGAAAGAATTTGAAAAGAAATATCCAGTAGGATTGTCGCATGGTTGATTTAGTCATGTTTGAAACCCATTTTAAATATTTAATATATCATGAAAAACGTATTACTAAATAAAATTTTTATTCAAATTTATATTTAAAATTTGCTATCTACTAATTAATTATTATTCCATCATTTTATATATTTTTAATCAAATAAATACTTATAAAAATAAGTACATATATTCATATTTATATATACTTATATCTAATAAATTAATCATTATTTTTTGTATATTATTATATATATTAAAATAAAAAATTATATTATCAAATATATTCTTCATTTACGGTTAACATTACCATTCACCAAAACTCGACTTCCAAACGTAATGTAGTCAATTACACGACGACAACTACCGGACAGGATTGATTGGGCAGTGGACAGGTGGATAGATCCTGCCCCTCCCCTTTCTTCTCCGTCGACGTACAAAAAGACCGCCGTCGTGAGAAAAAAACCGCTGCTTGCGCGTTCCCAAAATTGCACTTGCCAATGTATCCCTAGGTTCGACGGAGAAATGCAAAACGACAACGTTGGAGTGCTCGGCAGCAGTCGTTTTTTAAAAACACCGCGGCTAATTTAAGTTCCTTATTTTGCACTATTTATCTCAGTGCAAGATTTTACAAATTAAATATTTTGTTTTTTAAATTTAAAATTTAAAATTTTTTCCTTATATATTTTAGAACTAATTAATACATTTTTAATTATTATATATATTCACAAATTTTCTTCCCTATCTTATTTAGAAAACAAACATAGCCCACACATCTATGCAGATTTACTAAAAATTTCAGTTAATTTGACTAATTATAATAAACATGTAATTATTAAATTTTCATATATAAATAATAAATTTTTATAAAAGAAAGAAAATAAATTATGGATGAAAGTAAAAAAAAAATCAATTTTATAATGAGATAATAGAGAAAAAGGTAAAAATAAGATTGAAAGGGAAAAAGAAAAAGGATAAAAAAAATAAGAATATTTGGTAATTTAAATTGAATACAACAATTTAGTCAATGTAAATCCCTTACACTTAAAATAATACAGCAAAATCATGTAGATTAAAGATAACATTGTAAATTTACATCATATAATTAAAGTAGGATGCTCATTGTAATAATAATAAAAGTGCATGCATTGCGTGTGCTTTAAATATAATGATTAAAATAATTAAATATTATTAAAATTTAAGATGAAGTAACAAGAGAAATGAGTTAGTGGAAATAAGTGGTTTTGGATTAATAGAAAAAATAAAAATTGGAGTGTTGAGTAATTAGAATAGAATTTTAGGAATTTAATTTAAAAATCGATTACATTTTCTCCAATTTTATAATGACACAAATTAGTGAAAGAAAAAATGACAATGTCATCACCCTACACATGTGTCCCATTTTCACACACACACGCACACACTCCTGTTCTCAATTCTAAATCACGACTGTTATATTCATTCGCGAAATAATAGTATCTGTAAATTTAGACCTGCAATTTAATAATCCTCTTAAATGATATTTCTTGACGGTTGAATAAATATTTATTGTCTGTCAGAATAAAATTTTGAGACCATGCATATTTATTTCGCATTTTTTTCATCACATCAAGACACACATTTTCACACATATAATTAACAAAAATATTTATTTTTTTCCTCTCTATTTTTTTTGTACTATTTCTAAATTTTTTTATAAACTTTTATCATGATAAAATTCACATCCAATAAAAGTTTGAGAAATTTATTTAAGAATAAATGGACTTTGTGCTTTGCTTTATTTCATACTCATTATTTGATATATATTGCATCAAATTTTATTATACAATCTATGTTGTATAAAGTTTTTTTTCAATCAAACTATAATGCTGTGGAGGAAGGCCAATTTTTATTTTATTCTATTTTATCATATTCTATTTAGAAATTGGATCATATATAATTCAGGTCTATATACTTTTAGATGGACTCACAGTCCAAATTATTTATTAACAATTATACGTTATTATTAAAATTAGAATGGAGGAATGCTCCAAATTATAAGACTTTCTTTGAATTTCTTAAAAATTGAGCTGTCAATTTCTTTCTCAAATCAAATTATTTTGAATTGATTTGTATAATTCGTAATTTGTCAACGAGATTTCAATATTCTATTTGTAGTTTGATTTTGATTCCAACATGTCAAGCTGCAAAATTATTACAAAATTCACATCCCTTTAATCAAAATTTGGGTTGATTACACAACTATCTATCATTTTATGTTTCTATTATTCTACAGATAAATAAATATTACAACTAGAAACAAGTATATTTATTCAAATAAATCAAATAACAAAAGCACCATCTTATTTGGCAAATTGAAAACATTTCAAAGATATGCAGACTTCTTTGTGAGAAGGCCACGACGTGGAACAATATTTAGTTGTAGTTTTGTTAAAATTGATTATATGTTTAAAAGAAATGATTACATGAGATAAATAGTATTGTTTCTCTTGAACAGTGTATTTATACAAAAATAAAATATATGATAATAATTAAATGATATGATACATGATATTACATACAGTTAATAATTACCTATAATGGTGTGTGTGTGTGTATTTGTGTGTGAGTGTATGTGCATTATAAGTATTGTTTTGATTGTCAATCATTATAATGATTAAATAATAATTAATTATTTATATACGTAAAAAAAATTTAAATTTGAATATAAATAAAATTTTTGTTAGTTAGTATATTTCGCATAACAAATTTGGGTGGATTGTACGAGGTTTGAAAATGGCTTCCAAGCATAAATTCCCAAGTTAAAATATTATCCAACGGCTCTATTTGGTTCCTTGTTATTCATCCCCCCATTCAATATTTTACAAACAAAACATTTTACTTTTTAAATTTTATTTGAATTTAAATTTAAAATTTTTCTCTTTTTATTTTTTATAATCAATTAATAATTTTTCAATCAGTATATTTATTCGCAATTAAATCAATACTAATCTATATAATTTTTCTACTCACATTCATTTTTTACTATCTTATAAATTTATATAATATTATATCATTCAATTATTATTATATATTATATACTATGAAAGCAGCTCGTTAAAAACCATCAAAACACACGATAAATGGTATTTCGCACAAACTAAAAAGAAAAAAAAAACACAATAAAAATTTTGTTACGAATTGAAATGCTGTGAATCAATGTGAAGTTTGGATGACAAACTCCGTAGGGTATAATATTTTGTCTATACGCGTGAAATATATTTTATAAACATACCGTACTCAATATAAAATACCTTAGGTAAAATGGTGATTGAAATTAATAACATGGCTGCATGGGTATTGGGTGCTCATCAGTATCCATAGACATTTAAGTGGGGGCATAGCTCGAAGAAATGTATTAGGTCATGATCAACAAAAGCTTAGCTAGCTATTATTTTGGAGGACTTCCCCAGAATAAATAGTGTAGATAAGTAGATTTATCATTTGACCAATTTCTCCTCGTGGACAAAATTTGTAGAATATATTTTTCCAGACATAATATTTGCCAAAATGCCCACGTGTGTTTTAGATTCAGTCTTTATGTGCGTACGGATGCACGAACACGCCTTTTTTATGTTTAAAATACTATTTATTTTTATTTTATTTATAGTGATTTTGTCGTGTACTTTTTATTATCTTTATTTTAATTAATATTTGACAAAACTTGATTTTAAAAGTAAAAATAAGAATAAAATATTAATTTAATTAAACATTAATTTTTTATAATAGCAAAATATATTGAATAGAGTATATTTTATAAATACAGTATTAGTCCCGAATAAAATACTTTATTCAATTAAGGTTTTTTTTTATTATGTACTTGGATAAAATTAATTTTTAAAATTAAATTCTGAGACCTAATTTCAAATTAATTTCCATGTTTTTCCAAATTCTAAAATCATAAATATTAAAAATAATTATTTTGATTAAATTGAGCAAAAAATAATTAAAATAGAAAAAAAAAACATATTTTAAAACTGAACTTTCAAACTCTAATTTTCTAGATAGATTTTAAAAATTCTGTATCGACTGAATTTCTAAAATTAAATTCAAACAAGAAAATAAAAAAATACAACAAAAAGGTTATGTTATAGTTGACTTTAATCGAATGAAATCTGGCTACTCGAAGTGATTACTTTTAAATAATTATATTGTTATTGCTATCTAAATACAAATTACAAAAATAAGGTGGATTTTTGGGGAAGGTAAAGAATTACCAAATTAGCCCATAAATTTATAGATAAATTTTGAGTATTATCTGATAAATCCAGTGTTGGATTAGATAGGATAAGACCATTTATAGATATAGATAGGGGTAAAATAAAACCTTAAATATGGGGAGAATTAGCTGATGAAAGAATGAACGAAAATATAATATAAAAGGCATACAAATAATAAAAAGTATCCATTTTATATATGAATATATTAAAGATTTTAAAAAGATACAATCTTTTAAATGTTCACCGATCAATAATTTTATTTCCAAATGATAAAAAGCAATATTATAAGAACTCTCCATTCAATCTTAATTACACAATTAAAGGGAAATATTCTCTTACTGTCACAATAGATCAAGACAATAATAAAAAACCATCCAAACATAAATTTCAAATTAAATACGCATAATCTAGGCATGAAATAAGGTGTCATTTTAAAAGAGCCAAAAGAGTTGGAATGTTATAATATTATCGTTTGTTTGATATTTTTTCCAAACTACGAAATCAAGATTCTAAGAATTCACGAGTTGATTAAGATTACATAATTAAGATTAAAAAGAAGAACCAATGACTGTAACGATATATATTAATATAAATATTGATTTATAAAACAATTTAAATGAAAGCATTAGAGTCTAAATATAAAATCAAAACTGCATTAAAAATATCATTGCACGGTCCATCCCTGACCTTATTGGCTATTTACATTTCTTAAAGATGAACTTTGACTTCTAATACCTACAACACACAAACACACACACACACACACACACGCACACGTTGTATTATTATGAAAATAAAATCTTTTGATTGCACAATATAAAATTACATAATTATACTTATAATAAATTTTTTTATTTGTTTATCTTTTTGTTCTTTTCTTTTCTTTTTAACTTATTATTTTATCTGTGTCTTTTCTCAAATTTTTTTTTTATGTTTACATTTATTTTATATTTTTATTATTTTAAATATTCATCATGTTTTCAAAGAATGCATGTTCTATGTATTAAGCAAATATGGTTTATAATTAATTAAATACTCTCGTTTTTCTCATATTATCTTTTTTAATTTTCTCTCAATTGTCATTTATTTACTCACTTACTAATTTTAATTAATTTTTCCTTTGTTAAACTTCATCATTTCGTCTATAATATTGAAGACTTGGTCTTAACTGAATAATGTTATATTCAATACTTATCTAATTATTTCATTCCAATAACAAATTTGGAATCGTAATCAAATTACTTTATCCGCTAAAAATAAATAAATATACTAAATACTAATTATATAGAAAGACAAATGTCCAAATAGAACTTGCTACCTTTCAATTATGACACATTTTGTATATTTAGATAAGGCACAACTGCGAGCAGCGTTCAATTCTTGGTAATAAAAATCAACATTAAGATTCAGATTGCCCTTAGAGTAATTTAATAATGAGCAATTAAAAATCAATTTTTATTCTTAATATAGATTTGTTGATAAAAAATAGATTATTTTAAAGTTAAAATTAAAATTATTTGAATTTTTTAAAAAGAGTAATGTCCACATTTAAAAAGAGTGCATTGAATATAAAGTAAATGTGAAAAAAAAAAGGATGGAATTCTGTTAAAATACAATGAACAAAAAATTATATATACCAAAATAAAGATGTTTTAGTAATTTAATAATGTGTAACCAAATTTAAGCCTTTGGTCCTAAGTAAACTTATTGCATATTATGGCTTCATCCCCTTTAATGACTAACGTCGCTTATTTTAATAAAATTTTCGAAATTTTCTTTTTACTTAATATATTTATATTATTTAATAATTACTTCTAATATTGAATATAAACGATTAAAATACCTTTATTTTTCTTTTCTCTCCACTACTATTACTTTGAATTGTTTCTTTTTTCAATTATCATTTAATTTCTTCTTTTCTTATATTTTTGCTGCCACTAAAATTTCTTTCTATCTTTTTTCAAAAAAATGTATCAATTAATTTTAATTTATTATCAAACTACCAGAAAAATAAGAAGAGTCTGTATTATGATTAATGAAATTATATAATTTCTAATAAGCATGCTCGCCGGTGAAATGTATAAGTTTAACCAATAATTAATCAACAACACGCCTATGGTCATTAATCTGAAATTTATTTTTGTTGATTACTATTTTATTTATAATCTTTTCAAGCAAGCAGGAGACCGAACTTCTTTTGATCCCATAATACATTGACCTAAAACGTCCTTTATCTTCATCGAATTTCATTATAATATTTCTTAATTTTCACTTTTTCTCAAGTTAACTCTTTGTTCTATTATCTTGAATTTTCATATCCTTTTTTGTTTTAATTTTATTATTTGTTTGTTTAAAAAGGTTATTCTATTTTATTTTTAATTCATAAATATTAACATAAAAAAATAATTTAAAAAATTATTTACATAAAAAGTTGATGTTAAAATACATTCCAAATATTTACACACACGTGTCGACTGCGTGACAATGTTAATATTAATTAAGATTTGATCATTCATTATATTTTTATATGCTTTTTTGATAATCGTACTTTTTCTTAAATATTTTAATGTCACAATGAGACAAAAGGCTCGTCAAATAATTTAAAATGAAGTTAAAGGGTGGATCATTGTTGTACGTCGTACGATGATATCCCTTCGGCCACGACTATGAAGTGACTGGTCGTACTCTTGACCCACAATAAACTTTTTACGTGCCACATACTTCGCCAAACACGTTACCGTTGTACTTTTTATCAATATACTTAGCAAAACTTCTGACAACCCAGGAATTAAATGAACATTAATACGAGCGCGTTACCTTATTTTATCAGGATAATTATGTGATTTCATTGATTTCAATTTATTGTATAACTAATTATTTTTTGACCAAAATATTTTAATAATTAACAAACATCTTATCCAGACTAAATCCACAAAATCAGTACATCTTATCCCGAATCCCAGATGAAAAGCCTCTAAATTTATATTTTACACTTGATTTCCCGGGGCATCTGTGTAATTACGCCAAAGTTGGAACCGCACGTGGGCCGAACGTGAGGCGGTTGCAAAAAGTAACTAGTGGGAGGCGACAGGTAGTAAACAACCACGTAATTCGTGGGAAGATGGGAGGGTATTTTCGGGAAACTATCCCTTAGCTTGTCTCCGGAGACAGACGTGGCGGCCCTTGGCCGCCATCACGAGCTCAACGTCGTTAATCTCCCAACACGTACCTTGTGAAAGGATTAGGATCGATCTGGCCAGGTGGATGCCAGCGTGGCAGTATTCGGTCATAGTCAGCGAACGACTCCTCTTTAAGACATTCCCCAACTCTTAACCTTCTCTCTTGCCTCCTTATAGTGTACTAGAAACCATCACGCCAAAACAGCTCTCCATCGCTCTCCCTCTTTTCTCTCGCAGTTATCGTGTGGGTGTGTGTGAGTAATTTTTTCTAAGATCGGACGATTGATCGTCTCCGGCGAGATTCAGTTTTTTGCCGGAAATGCAGGTTCCGGCCTTTGATGAGGGGTTTCCAGGTGGCCGGAGAAGTGACGTCATGTTGATGGCTCTTTTTTAATGGGTGACCAGGTTAAGTCGTAATTAAAAACCCAAAGCAAAAGCGATTCTATTTTCAGTTTTCTTCGCGGACTTAAAAAGTTATTCCATGCTTTGTCTTGCAAATAGGATTATGCGATAGATTATTGTAAGTGATGATAGCAATCCAAGGAAAAAAAGGCATCTGATTACTGTTAAGAGTTTTGAAGCTTTTGAAAATCGATCAGTAATTAGCCAAATCTCGGTTCTTTTGATGATTGAATTTGTTGATAAGATTTAAAAATGTTTTGCGAAAATCTTCCATTTTTTGCCTTTATCACTGGCTTTTTTGGTTTATCAATGTGTCTAAACCGCTCTCCTGCTTGTTGAGAAGGTGATCGGTGACGTCGGTAGCCTATTAATTCTAGAATTCAAGGATAATCAGAAATTATCTAAAAATTCGAAGTCATCAACGTTGACTGAAATTTGCAAGCTGTGTACTGCGGAAAAATGGAGCCTGAACGCTGAAATCTGCGCAAAAATCAGAGCGTCTAATTTTGACCATCGCATCCTGAAAGTGATGCCTTATCCGATGAAGATTCAACCGATTGATTTCAACGATCCACCGAAGCCGCAGCCCAAATGTGATACGGCTGCGAAACCAGTTTCCAAGTCTCGGTTTAAGCGGCTTTTCGAGAGGCCGTTCTCAAATGTTTTGAGAACGGCGGCGCCGGATAAGCCAGCCGACTCAACAGAGCCACTGCATGACTGCGACAAGGATGGTTTGGAGGAGTTTGAGCCGAGCTCGCTTTGCCTAGCGAAAATGGTCCAGAATTTTTTGGAGGAAAGTAACGAGAAACATCAGAGGTGTGGAAGGAATCGGTGCAGTTGCTTCAATGGAAACTGCACGGAGAGCTCCGAGGAGGAACCGGATTCGTTCAATTCTTATTTAAGCAACGCATGCGACGTTCTCAAGGTAGATAGTTTTTTGGCAGGAGCATGTGTTCTGCGACTCCATGGTCCATAACTTGACTCAAATTTTATTTGATCTTTGTTTTATTGTGTGGATGATCTGATCCCTATCTGAAAAATCTTCCGAATGTTAAGCAGAGCTTGGTGCCTTGTTTGTGTGCCTCTGAAAGGAATCTGCTGGCCGACACAGCCAAAATAGTCGAGAAAAACAAGATCAGTACGCGTAAAGACGGCATTTGCAGGAAAATTGTAGCAGATGGTTTAATGGTTCTTGGATACAACGCTTCAATCTGCAAATCAAAATGGGACAAATCTCCCTCTGTTCCCGCTGGTAAATTTCATTTTACATCGGCTTGAAAATTGTCCTCTTTCTGAGAATTGTTTTCCTTCAATTTTCATGGATAATATTCAGTACGTGACAGGTCTTGAAGTGTGTATGTATTGTTATGTGCAGGGGAATATGAATATGTGGATGTCATAATTGAAGCGGAGAGATTGATTATCGACATAGATTTCAGATCCGAGTTTGAGATTGCAAGGTCCACCAAGGCATACAAGCATGTTCTCCAGACACTGCCCAACATATTCGTAGGAAAAGCCGATCGTCTCGAGAAGGTCATCACCACTGTGTCAGAGGCAGCCAGGCTGAGCTTGAAGAAGAAGGGCATGCCTGTCCCTCCTTGGCGCAAAGCAGATTATGTGAAAGCCAAATGGCTCTCGCCTTTTACCCGAATCACTTTGAACCCAGCATGCAACAATTATCAGGAAAACGAGCTGAGAGATGAGAAAGAGGAAGCGGCGACAGCCGAGAGAAGTTCATGCAACGATGCGAATAAATTGATTCTTGGAGACAAATGCTCGCCCGTGGATAAAACTGACAATGGCGATTGTGCGATTGTTGTTTCTAACACCACTAGCAGCAGCAGTAAACTAGAAGTTGATGGTGTCAAGAGTCCAACTCCTGCTGCGAGGAAGTGGGAGCCACCGGAGATTAGGCCCAAGAGTTCCACTAAAGGAGTGAAGATTGTGACAGGTTTGGCTTCTGTAATTGAGGATAAACCTTAAAATTTTTGGTCTTTTTGTCGTCCATTTATCACATATGGGTGCCTAAAACCTCTTGCTGTGGTACTATTCTTCTGGTATCTTTGTAATTCCCCTCGCCATTTTCAGTAAGGCCTGTAAGGGTGTTTGGACACTAGCAAATACTCTACTATTACCACCAATAAAGATGAGAAATATCTCTATTTTCTGTGCTTTGCTTATAGCTTGTTTATGCAAGTAATTTGAAGGTTACTATTTTTTTTTATAATTCTTCTCTTCATCAACCTTGGAAGCAGTGAAGAAATTTCTACTTGTATGGGGGTATTGCCGACTTTATGTTCCGCTTCTTTTTGCTGGAGAGTGGGGATCTCAGGATGTTTTCGGGAACTGCAACACTGGCCCAGCTTTTGCTTGTCATCAAAATGCTTGGCTTTGCGTGCAGTTTTGTCACATTATAATCATTGCATTTCTTTCTCTATCATCCTTTATTTAAAAAAAGGGTATTGCTGAAATTCAGATTGTCAATAAAAAAAAAAATTGCTCCAATATAGTGCATGTTAAAGAAAATGGGATTAAACAATATATTTGGAACTATCTTTCAATTTCAGCGTATCCTCACAAATTTTAAATTATCAAACATATCATTCAATAATATTTTTATTTAAATTTAAATTTAAATTTTTAAATATATATAAATAATTAATTATTTTTCAATCATTACACTTATTTACAATCAAATTAATAATTATATATCACACACATATTTTTATTTATAACATTCAATATAATTATTATACACATAAACTATTATATCATCTTATATATTTCATATATATATTCAAATTAATTATACTATTCATTTCATTATAAACCTTTCTTCCAAATAATTCATTCATTCTAACATATCTCTTATCAAACATTATATTTAACAAAAACTTCTCTCCCAAACATAGCCTTAACTTCTCTCTGTGTGCTCCATTCCCAAAGCGTACCTTCCACGAAAGAGTTACTTCTGACCTACAAGAAACGATTTCTAAATAACTCAATAGTCTAAGAGCGCAAATGGGCCAAATTAGTGATTCTTATTTTTTTCTTCTTTATTATTTTTAACTTATAATTTAAAATCTTTTAAGGGGGATTAATTTTCATGCCCACCCAGTTTATTTAACAAATAATACCGCTGGTAGATGATTTTTAGTACAACATTTGACAAAAGGCTAAGTTGAGTTTTAGTCACATCTAACTCATAACAAAGCCTCAATTAAAGCATCTGCCAAAGAGAAAAGCTTTTAAATAATCAATCTTCGGTAAAGGACATAGAATAAAATAGGCGCCCGTAATGGGAAAGCAACCTGGTCCTTCGCCTCTTTTTTTTTTTTTTTTTTTTTTTCTGAATTTATCAGAAGAAAAAGGAAATAAACAACGCGGTTTTTAGCAATCTTAGTAGGTTGCTTGTGAGGTATTATACTATTTGTCCTGACGTGTGTGTAGAATTTGTCAAGATGCATGGCAGCCAATATTAGTATTAAATCCTATCCATTCCTTTTCTCCCGGTCAATCTTTTTTTCTTCTAAAAACATACTCCGCTTGTTTTGTTTTCATTATTATGATTTCTAACAGGTGGGAGAAAATATTGTTGCCTATGCTTGTTTTCATTTTCCAAACTATTTTTTTATATTTAAAAATTTTACAAATCAAATATTTTTCAATATAAATTTTATTCAAATTTAAATTTAAAATTTGTCTTCTCTTTAACACTTATTTCAATCAAATCAACTATTTTTATAATTTTTTTACTTATATTTATACTTTATTATCCTGTAAATCTAGATACAATCATTTTATTTAATTATTATTACATATTTAATATATATAAAAATAATTCAAATTTTACAAACAAAATATGACTATCACCTCGGCTTGAATCACCAAATTTATTTCTCTGTACTAATTTGGAAACAGACATGGCCGTTGAAGATATAAATGAAAAGAAGATGCATAGCCTCTGCAACAAGGCAAAGTCAAGGAAGATGCCTCAAAATAGGGGCACCACAGAGTGTCTTTAATCATCGCCAACCACCGTGGGAGAACTCTTCCTCTAGATTTCTTTATTACCCAGTCTTCATTTTTTTCTGGACATTGATGCCCTTTTGAAATACCAATCTTTGAATTGACGTCACCCCTAAAAATGCATCCTTTGATTATTTTATTGAAGTGTCAATATTTGAGCTTGCAAGTGTGAGGGTTGGGGAAGATCCAAGATTGGTCTGATCCAAAGCAGGCAGTTGTGGACTTTGTGGTAGATTGCTTTGGTTCAACCACAGTTCTGGGTTCATCGAACAAGACCCAACTTTTATCATTCATTTTGTTTTTCTCTTAAAAATGTATATAATTAAATGCAGTATAATTTGTTAGGTAATTATTCTCTTTGTATAATTAATTTATGATATATTGTGTTGGCATGTCAACAATGCAATAGCTCCACCATCAACAATAGAAAAGGGAATCCCAGATCACTTCGAGGTTGTGTTGATTAATCGTCTTAAAAGGATATTATAGTTTCATACATGTTATATGGAATTAGATTCTATTTTGAAAATAGAAGTCTTGAAAAATTCGAAAAAAAAACGATATTTTGGACTTTTTGTTTATCTTTTTATCATAGGTAAGACGTTGAAACTTGTAACCCCATTCCAAAAAATCTCATTGTGTTCCCTTTGAAATTTTATATTTTTTAAAACTAGTTATATAGTGTTTTTAAGGAATATAAGCCCAACCAAACACGTGGTTAATATAGTATCTGGTGTTGTGTCCGGACCTTATCACCTGGGTTTAGCCGAAACCGTTGCAACAATGGCCAGTCTATATACGTTTTTATGTATTAGTGAATTTCGTTTCAAAGAGTCTCTTCGAAGTGTTTTTTTAACTTTTATGACGAGAAGTTGTCAATAGTTTTGTGAAACCGTAAGCAATAGTTACCCTATCCTGTTTTCATATTGGTCAAGTTGGGTGGGAGTATGCTTTTTTGGACACAAAAGCAAGTCTTAATTTTGGCCGAGAACCTAGGGAAGTAGCATCAGCGTTCAGTGTGGGCAAAAGTACAGGGAAATGCCATGTTTGGTACAGATTAAAACTATAAGCAACAAAGATGAGCATTAGTCCAATATTTGAGAAAAATCTTTTTCCTGCTTGCCAAATGTATTTCTGTTCTCTGATCAAAATACGAGTTTCCAGTCTTTAACTCTCTTCCATTTTTTGGAAACAGAAGTGAAATGAAAGTAAATAATTGAAAAGCTAATGTGCTGGCATCAATTCCACAAGTCAAGAAAATGCATAAACCCACGGACAATTGATGTTGAGTGTATCATGGCATTCGGCAATTAGCGACTTCCTTACATCCCTGTCCTTTGAACAGAATGGTGGTCTCCCTTATTCCTCAAATGGTTCATTATCAAGCCAAAACTGCAACGTCTTATCTTGTTTCACAAGCTGAATGAGGCATGCAGCAGCCGCTAGGCCACCTACGTGAATATGAAGATAGTGAATCGAACTCAATTTTGTTAAATTCAAAGTCAATTTAAAGTTTCAATTAAACAACAAGATTGAGATTTAGATAATTGTTAAGTTCAAGTTTAAATTCGACTAAATTTAAAATTTTTTTGAATTTAATCAAATTTGAGTGTAGTAAATTGGTCTTATATGCCAAGAGGATTCCCAATCATCCTCAATGGATCAAAGGACCTCTAAATGCAGGGAATGTTTCTCTATTTCCACTCCTTAATTTATCCAACTAACACAATTTACATAATGCATTTTCATATTAGTCACTCGGGAGGCTCTCTTTGGTTATGTTTGTAACTTAATTTTCAATTGAAAATTATTATCTTATACTTGACACTATTAAACATGCAATTTAATAAAACGCCTATTCAATTACAAATTTAAATTTTCCTCTTTCATATATCTCATGCTACTTATTACTAAATATTATTTCTAATGAAACTCGACGTATAATATTGACCCCAAACCCAAACCCATCAAACAAATACGTTGGATTTCGTTTGAGGCCATACCCAACGACTGAAAACCCTAATTATTATCCAATACTCGTAGACCTTATTTCAATAATCCTATATGCAATTCCTAATATGCCCTTATGTTCTACTCCTTCGACTTTTATTTATTTTAATCAAATTACTC
This sequence comes from Avicennia marina, assembly GCA_019155195.1. NCBI lineage: Eukaryota > Viridiplantae > Streptophyta > Magnoliopsida > Lamiales > Acanthaceae > Avicennia > Avicennia marina. The sequence goes on along the minus strand of CM032769.1, from coordinate 11,765,959 downwards.
AATTTTGATTATTATATTTTTAAATTTCTTTCTCTCTTTATCATTTTATAAATTTTATTAATCATATAAAATTCTTATTACTTTATTTACATTAAAGCAACATTGAAGATCCCTCAAATTTAATTTATTGTATTTTCTTCTTTTAATCTCATTTTAATTTTAATTTTTTTGTATTTTTATTTATTAAATTTATTTCTTTGTCCAAAATAATAGTTTTCGAATTCCAACATAAATATTTTTATTATATTTCACGTTTTGTTTTTGCAGTAGTTGGCACAGTTGTGATTGTTTAATCTTATTAAAGAACAAAATTCACCAAAAAATGACAATAATTTATTGGAAACAATTTAATTATAATTGCATTAATTATAAAATTAAATTTTAAGCATTAATTCTCTCATCACAATACACTCCATAAATTTTTATAAAATTACTTCTGTTGAAAATTGTATATTTATTGATTGTTATTTCTTAATGGAACAATATATAATAAATTAATATTTATAATAAATCAATGACTATAATCGTTTTTATTGTTAATTATTTCTAAAAATTTCAATTAAATTTTTATATAAATTAAATAAATTAATTTTTATACAGTACTCATAATACTTTATTTTTAATAATTATTTGGTACCCTGATGGAGCTAACTCTTATAAATTTTTATTTGAATTCGTTCATACACTCAATTAATTTCAAGTAAACTGTGATCATAATAAAATAATTTAAAGACTTAGTGGTGATGGTCCTCGGTCCTTGCGGGACTGGACTTATTTTATGGGTACTCAGCCTCTCATCAATTCTGTAAATAATTAATCACTATGCATACAAGATGACTAGAAATAAAAGTCTGCTTGTTGCAGATTGATTTGTGGGTGTGATAAGTTGACAATGTTACAGGATAATATTCAGAAGATGTAAACTTTGTGATTAATTTCCAAATGAATAAAGTGTCGTTATGCACATGAATGCAAAAAAATATTTTAAATATTTTTGTATCAAATAAGTTTATAAAATAAATTTTAAATAATAAAATCAAAAAAGTAATAAAATATTAAAATAAAGTAGACTTTATTTGGATGATAGTTCGAAATTAAATAAATACTATCACATAATTACAATATTGATATAATTTATAATAAAAATAAAAAATATATATAAAGTTAAAATTTCAAAGATAGTCGAAATTGGTGCTTAGACTCTAAACTTATGGATAAAGATCGGAAATTATCCAATAGGTTTAGTGTTAAATTAGGTAGAGTAAAGTATGAGTATTATATTTATAAATTTGATGGGTACAAGTCTTTATAGATATTGTGAATATGAACACATGTTGGGCAAAACCCTACCCATAGAGAGGTTTACGTGGAGCTGCAGCCATCCATGCGTAGCTTCGAAAATGGAGGCGATGGACAGGCGTGCCTGCATGATTTACTGTGACTGACATGGTGGCTCCAAGTGTCAAGACTGAGGAAGAAACTGAAAACTTGGCTGCCCTCGAAGTCGAATTGGAGAAAAGAGCTGAAACTTTGGGAATTATGACACCTGGGATAGATCAAGAAAGGACAAAGCTCGGGTTGGAGGGAAGAACAGAGGTGATGCTGTGTGGTAGATGTGATGGGCTGTTGAATAGGGTAGGAGACTGTGACAGTGGGAATGTTATTTCCATTGACAATGTGTTTGAAGGTAGGTTTGGAAGGGAAGTCAAAGGTTGTGTTGGAGTGCTGTGCAGATGATTTGGCATGGGAGGATGTGACGTGTGCATTGGATGAAGCCCTTGGGGAAAGGGCTGTGGGGGCTTGAAGAAGCTTATTGGAAGCAAAGTGAGAATCTTGGCAAGGAGCCGTTTCTGAGGTAGCTTTGATTGATTAGTAGGAAACACGCGAGGGCTATGTTTGTTTCCAAATTTTATACTATCTATCGCAATTTAAAAATTTTACAAACCTAACGTTTTGCTGTATAAATTTTATTTAAGTTCAATTCAAAATTTTTCTGCTTTTATATTTTATAATTAATTAATAATTTTTTAATTATTATACCCATAATAATTAAATCAATACTTATCTTTATAATTTTTTTATTATGTTCATTTTTTTATTATCCTATATATTTATATATTTTCACATTATTCAATTGTTATTAAATATTAAATATATATCAAAATAATTTTTTACATACTTAAATCTTACAAACCAAACATAATTTTCATTCGCAAATCAAATGATTCAAAAATTTCTCCCTCTCCTAATTTGTAAACAAACATAACCTAAAAGATTTATTAGTCCTAGGGTTTGTAGCAGGCTATTTTAGTAATTAACGACGGTTGGTGGCTGGGCCTTTAGGCAAGTGGGAAATTTCAGTGGGCCCATAGATTATTTTCATACCTGTGTTTAGTGTTAATTTAGGTTATTTATGACAATGTAAGCCAATGCCACTTTGTTTATTTTTAAATTTTGACGTGTTTTACGTTATTTTTATCTTAAAATTACATAAAAATATAAAAAATTAAAATTTTAAAAATGTAATGATTAAATGTATATTTTTAAAATGAAAAATTACAAAACAAACATAGCTTTACAATTTTACTATGTATGGTTTTTTTCTTGTCACTGGTATTATTATTTACACTGTCCTTTTAATATGAATAATTCAATCAGGTGAATATGTCATGATATATTTAAATAAATTAATTTAGAATTGAAATGATACGGTTTGTTATCGTAGAACCTTTTAAACAGATTCAGAGATATGTATCAATTTGACATTTAAAATGAAATTAGAATACCAAAAGAATTTCTATTAATACAATGAAGACATTTTGGTCATGTTTGTTTTCAACATTTTATGTCATTAAAATTTACACAATATAATAATTCTATTCAACAAATTTTCTATTTAAATATAAATTTAAATTATTGATTCTTTTATATATTTAAAAATATTTGAAATTCAATCATTGTGCATACATACATGACATAAACTTGATGCATGTGCATACAAAATATTAGATATAATTTTATTATGTATGCCATACAGTTACGCTTTGTTATTGATAAAAAAATATAAATTATTGTATTTTAAAATTTATAAAAAATTATTTAAAATGGAAGGAGAACAGTTCAAGAGAAAAATCAAATGAGAATAAATAGATTAGAGAAATCTAATTAGAAAATAAAAAATGAAGAAAAATATAAAAAAGGATGAAGATTTGAAAAAATGAAAACATAGACATTTTAGTGCCTGCACTTTAATAGAAATTAGGAAAAAGTAGCTATTATTAATATTTAATAGTTTAACCATAATTAATAGTTTAGATATAGATGAATTAACGGGTGCATTTTAAAAAAATGTATTAAGATGACCAAAAGTAATCCTTACATTGATCTCATATTTAACAATATAGTATACATATATTATAAATATACATATAGTGACTAATGCATAGAATCTAAAAAGATAAATAATTGTAGAGAAATAAATAGCCTAAATTAAAGCTAGGATCATGTTGTGTTTAACGAGTTGTATTTTCAACTTCAAAGTTTTTTTTTTCATAGCATTTTATGCATTTTCTCTAGGTGCAAATGAGGCGGATATATTCCTAAATCCCAATTTCATTCCCAAAATAAATGACTGATGCAATATATATTTTTAAATTCATCTGTTCGTACGAAAAGCGCACTCATTGGGTGTGATTTCCCACATTCCATTTTGCATTATTTAGCCAAACTTGCTAAATGTCCGGACGCGACTACGTTAAATAATATTTACATCAGAGATAAAGTCGGATCTCTGACAACTTTCGATGGGGGGAAGATCAGCGTACATTGCGGCCCGTTGGAGTCTTCCTCGTCGGATCAAGCAAGAAAGCTCATTCCTGCGTCCCAAAGTCTCCCTTCCCGCAAATCCTAAATCCTGTTATTAGAAGTAGGAAGAACAAGTAACTGCTGATTCTCTCTCTCCGTGTTAAATGCATGAGCAACCGCGGCTTTTCGAGATCTCTGGACCCAACTCTCTCCTTCTCTGTCAAAGCATTCCAAAATCTTGAGAATCCTTGTCTTTTATTCGTTTACGTTTAGCTTCGCTTGCATTTTCAAGATAACGACCTCGTCCTAGATCAGAGATGCGGATTTTCGCTTGGGTGGCGGTTTTGTTCTACTTTCTTTCTTTATTCGCATCTGGGTCCTTCTCTATCGAAAATTTTCGTCAAGCGTAAGTATCGTTTGCTTTGGTTCTCGTGTTCCGTATACGTGCATTTTTTCAAAGATATGGGTCTGTCATTTTGTAGTGATGATTGTGTTGGTGATTACCGTGTTTAGATGATATAGTGTGAATGGAATCAGGGAAGCTATTGGTGGGGTGTTGATGGTTTACATTTGTGGCTTTGTACAAAGTTTTGACTGAATGCCAGTATATCAGTAAATATAAATTGGGACAGTATTCCATTCTGCAGTTTTGTGTAATATATCGAAGTATAGTGTGAATACTAATTTAATGGGAAATTAGTATATGGCTGCTTTGGTAAGTCCCTCGTTCGCAATATCAGTTTCACCTTCATGCTTAATGGATATCTGGTATATATATGTTGAATGTGACAGTGCCTGGCTTATGTTGCACCCTATATTGATATATTCATTTTAAAATTTTTTTCCTTTTTATAGGTTTCCTATTATAGAACCAGATCCTGGTCGCACAAAACTTCGTATTTCAAGAGAAGGCTTGGAGGCAATTGAGAGAATCACAACCCCCATAGCAGCTGTTGCAGTAAGACAGCTATTAATTGTTACTAGCATGTCAAGATGCACTTCGTCATTGCAAGTTATTTTCTGCAAAAAAAAAAAAAAAAAAAAAAAAAACACCCATCTTCCACTTTTTGCATAATAGGAGAAAGCTGAATGAGAATCAATAAAACTTGTGGATGGTTTTCTTTTATGCTGCTTGGTCTTTTGGCTTCTATTTGGTGTGTTGCCTTTTTATGTGTGTTCTATCTGATTGTGTATGTAGCAAAGCGTCTTTTATTAAGCAAATTTTTTCTTCGTCTATCATGTTATCGACACACCACAGTGCCTCCTTGAAACCATTTTACCCTGTATTCCCAGGTTATTGGTCCATATCGTTCTGGAAAATCATTTCTTCTCAATCAGCTTCTTTCGCTGTCGTGTTCTGAAGGTTCAGTCCTCTAGCATTTTCCTTTGACATATTTCTATTGCACTTGCATTAAAAGTCCTGACATTGAAAGTCTTAACTTGTCAGGATTTGGCGTTGGGCACTTGCGAGATACAAAAACTAAAGGTTTGTGCTAGATTTTTGCGAATCATGGCTTATGGTTGAACATCACATGCACCATACTATTCTCATGGAGCTCAAAATTTTGTTTTGGTTTCTGAAGGAATATGGGTGTGGGGAACTCCGCTGGAACTGGATATTGGTGGAGTTAAAATTTCTGTTTTCTATCTTGATACAGAGGGATTTGAAAGTGTTGGGAAGTCTAATGTATATGATGACAGGTAAATCTAATGGTTATGATTTCTCAAATTTGTGATTGATGGTTAAAACTTTTTAGACATGCCATCAGTGGATTGACATTTGACATGTTATTTAATCACTTTTTTTACAGGATTTTTGCCCTAGCGACTGTGATGAGTTCTGTGCTTATATATAATCTGCCTGAAACGGTTTGTTACTCTGCCTGTAACCATATTTCCCATTGCACTTCCCACATTAATGGATTTATGAATTTGCAAAAGTAAGGATGACGTACAATTATAGCTTTAGGGAAATAGTTTGTTTAACAAAACACACGTGATTGTTACTTTCATCAATTTTTTCCACAGAATAGTACCAAGATAGACTGAACTAACATTACGTTCAGGCTGACACCACTTATGGAATTTAGTATTCTGTAGAAGGCTATAATTCAGAAGAAAATTAAAAATTGGAGTCTTGTATGAACATGGGGTAAGTTATTTTTAATGACGCACAGATGATGTTAGCTTTTAGTGCTCTTGTGAGATTGTTAAAAATTGCATTAGCCCGAGTTGGATGTTGAGGGTACCAAATTATATTTTACTTTTTTATTGGACAAGTAAATAGTTAATCTCATGCAAAAGGATATAGTGGTACAATCATCAGCAAAAATATACATGCAATTTATTGTGACGTTGCATAGAAATTATTATCACACCTGAAGCTCCAAAAGGTTATAGAGTCAGTAAGCTACTCCTATTTGATTTTGAGCTGAGTTTTTGTAAATTGTAAGTATACTGTACCTGTACACATTTGAAATACTGTTATGTTGCTGTGTAAGTTGTAAGTATGCTATACACATTTGAAATACTGTTGTGGTGCTGACTGCATTCTATGTAATTCATTCCAAGATTATCTTTAAAATGAAATAGAGAAATACTTCCTTGACATAAATGATGATAAAAATACTATTATTCACTTGAATCCATTTTGCTGAATGGTAGCTTGTGGATCCTAGCATGCTATTGTTTTGTGAATGCTTTCTGATGATTGCCCATAGTCCATTTTGAGTTTGAATTTTCTTCATCGATGGTCCCTTTTGGTAATGCTTTCTTAGATACGGGAAGCTGATATATCTCGGCTATCATTCGCAGTTGATCTTGCTGAAGAATTTTATGGAAGGTCAGCGACATGTTAATGGAAAGCTGCTAGTAAATTGCTCTTGTGTTTAATTTAATTTGGCTCCTTGGCTTGGTTTCTTCTTCTGATACTATTTTTATTATTCCTGTTTCTTGGGCGCCATGGGGAACAGGGTAAAGGTAATTCAACCATTTCTCTAACACATTCACTATGCGTCTTAGTGGTTTTCCTCAAAGAAAACAAAGAAAGGAAATGTTAAAGTCTTCGAAATTCAACTTTGTAATGTTAGAAGTTCAACTTGGGTATACCTTGTCTTTTCATACAGGGGCAAGATGTGGCTTTTGAACCAGCCAAGTTGTTATGGTTAATCCAGCGTGATTTTCTACGTAAGTGTACCAAGAATAATAATCTATATAGAGCTTTAGATGCTTTGCAGTATCATCTGCAGTTGTCACGAATTGCAGCTCTTTGTTGGCATTTTCAGAAGGAAAGACTGTGCAAGAAATGGTTCACGAGGCTCTCCAACGAGTCCCGAATGCCAATGGTTAGTTCTCTGCCTGTACATATTGCAGTTGGCACATATTTTCTTAGACTTTGATACATAAGTAATTGTGGGTGCTTATTTTGAGCAGGGGACAAGAATATTGATCAGGTGTATACATCTGCTAGTTTCCTGAGTTGTTATTAGTATTTTTGTTGAAAATCTCATATATTTTAATTTTGGCCATTGCTTTCAGGTGAATCAGATCCGTGATTCTTTGGCTATCATGGGTGACAATAGTACAGCCTTCAGCTTGCCTCAGGTTTGTGTTTATATTTTCGAACTTTGTGACTCTTCTTTCTTTCTCAGCTGGTCATTGCAATTGTTCCTAATGATTGCTTGAGTTAAAGTTTTCTTCTTTGAAACATGAATATTATCCTCTGGTAATAAACTACAAGGAAATTAGTGTTCTCTACATGTGATTTGAATATTTTTTCTTCTTTAGACTGTTATGGGAATGGGACATCACATACACCTTAATGTGATGGTCTGCTGTCCTGGTTTGAATGATGAAAGAGCTACTGTGCTTGAGAATTTGATATTCTCAGGGTGCTGGTTTTTCATCTTGATTTTCTGCGATTCCAGAAATGGGACTGAATGCCATATATTTGTTGAACTTCTTGTGCTTTTCCTTATTATTTATTGCCTTGAAATAATATTTCAAATGCTCAAACAATTTGAATAATTTTTCCTGATTAATACAGATATTTGGCATTCTTTTTTGTAAGGGGATCAAAGCATGTCGTGGGTAACTAAGGAGTTTATATCTTGCTTTGTGTCAGTGCTTTATAAGAGGGTGAGATTAAGGACTTACTTTTTTGCCACCACTAAATGCTCCTATTTCCTGATTGTAGATTTCAATCTTAAAATGGTTACCCTTCCTCAAAAGTTTACATTCTTAATGCAGATCACATGTGTGATAGGAATTCTTAATCACAATTCAATGGTTAAAAAGATGAACATGGTCTAGATTCCTTCTTTGAACACTCCCGCAGAATTTCATGCCAAGTCAAGAAAATCCAGAATGGCTGGAGGAAATCTTGGATAAAATTTTTTGAATACTTGGTCGGAAAGTCGTAAATTCCAAAGAAAAAAATTTTGATAGTTTTCAATTTGCATTAGTGTTTACTACTATATCTGCTTTCTTCCATCCTTTGAAATTATGCATTTAGATTAAGCTTTTACTGGCATTGTGCATTCGTTCGCAATTTTTATATGATTAATATCACAATCTTTTATTGTCCTTCCACTCTTATCCATTGATACAAATGTTCGACAATAGTGCTTTAGATTATGCTTCTGCTGGCATTATGCATATAGTCACATATGTACTCAGAATGAAATAATATCACAATCTGAACTGTGCTGCAGCCCCATCTCCAACGCACAAAGCTTTGTGACATGAAGGATGATGAACTTGATCCTACTTATATTGAGAAGAGGGAGCAGTTGAAAACAGTTGTTTCCTCTATCATTCGTCCAAAGGTTGTCCAGAGTAAATCTCTCAACGGCAAGGAGTTTGTATCTTTCTTGAAGCAGGTGCAATTTTCTAATCCATTCTGGTCTCTTGTTATCTTTAATTTATTTAAACTCATTTACCTTCTTATCAACTTTCTTATCCTTCCTCGTTGAGCTATTGTTTTGTTATCAAAGATGTCAAACAGAATGTGCAATATATTGTGTGAGATGCAACCTTTTTTTCTAAAAATAGTTGAGGTTAAGTTATAGAAATAAAGTAGATATTTGTGTTTTAATATGTGGGAAAATTGCCTTTTCAATATATTCACGTAGGGTGACTTTTGGGACTTTCTGAAATTTGGCGGAAGAAGTTGGAAGTTACCTTGTACAGGGTGGGGGTGGGGGTGGGGGTGGAGCATAATTGATTCCTGAAATACTAGCTTTGATGGCCTTCTCATTTCTCTACTATTTTGTTAATCAATAAACTTGTATTCCAGATTCTAGAGGCCTTAAATAAAGGAGAGATTCCATCAACAGGCTCCCTTGTCGAAGTCTTCAATAAAGGTATCGTGGAGCATTGTTTGAAACTTTACACTGATCGCATGGGCCATGTGGGTTTGCCGAGATCAGAGGAGTCTCTCCGGCAAGCTCATGATGTTTCCAAAGAAGCAGCAATGGTAGCTTTTGATGAGCAACATTTTGGTCGTCACCATGGAAAGGGATCAGCTGAGATGTTGGCTGAAGAGATTGAGAAGGTATGAAACTGAGAATAAATGGTTGCAGCTAGAATTCTTATAATTTCAGGGCTTACTTGAAAGTCTATGCAGGCATTTGAGAACTTTATTTTGGCTAATGAATACCAATCTTCAAAGCTGTGTGAGGCTCTGTATACACGGTGTGAGGAAGAAATGGACCAACTTCAAGTTCTCAGACTTCCATCTATGGCTAAATTTAATGCAGGGTTCCTCAAGTGCAACCAAAGTTTAGAAAGAGAATGTGTTGGGCCGTCTAAGACCAACTATGAGATGCGGATGGCGAAGGTATGGGATTATCCTTTTGGCTGGCCAATGTTCAGCCGTTAATTACATTTGTTGTTGATTCTCCAGATTTTTGATACACTGGTGTAGTGGTACAAGTGAAATGAATTGAGGCAATGATAGATATAGATCTTTCCTAGTGCTGCTGTAGGGATAACTTCGAAACTCATTGGAATGTCATGAGTCAGGTAAGAAGGATAAATAAGTGATGGGGACTTCGGAGCAGTTGGAACTATAGCACTCAAAGCTTGATACTTGGTTGAGAAATACAAGAAACTAAAGGAAGAAAGAACTATTTAGCATATGTCTTGTAACTTATGTTACTCAAGAAAATAGTTACAAAACATCAAAAAGTGAATTAAGAAGGACAAATAAGTGAAGGGGACTTGGGAGCTGTTGGAACTATAGCACTCAAGACATGATAAACTTGGTTGAGAAATGTAAGAAACTAAAGGGAGAAAGAACTGTTTAGCTCGTCTTGTAACTTTTGTTAATCAAGAAAATAGTTATGAAACATCAAAAAGTGAATTACACGTATGCCGTGGTGTAAATAAGCTATTTAGCAGAAAATGAGTTGGCATTCATTTTACAACCCTACTATGACTTTCTAGTATCTCCGTAATAGATAGGCACCTATGGCTGGCCGCCTGAATATTTTGGTTCTGCAAAATTGTGGGTGACTGATGACTGTCTTGCACGTCTCGTGTGATAATCTACTGAATTTAAATTGGTTTCGGTGAATTTATTATAGACAGTTACATCTATTCTAGACGACCAGAATGGAAGTTGACATTCTAAATTTTTTCTAATGACACGAGTTCCAAATGTTGCTTATTAAATGAATAATGCATCTTGAAGGCTTTCTTTAGTGTTATTGGGTGAAGAAAAATGTTCTTGAACTTGAGCTTTTATAGCATGGTGCCATACTGAAAATGACTTTAGGAGCTTAAAGTTTCAAATTTGATTCTGTTTTCAATTTTATTTTTCGACTTCTTGAAACTTTACAACTTCCCGTTGTTGGGACGAGACGTGAATGCTTTTGTAATTTGACAAAAGCTTTTATTTTGTACTTTTGGTTTCTATAAAATGCTGTGTAATTTTTTCATTCTCAGATTTCAGGTCATCTTTACTATTTAGTAAGTTTAATAACATTTGTCTTTGTCAATGTAGATGTTGGGGAAATCGAAATCGTTGTTTATTAAAGAATACAACCACAGGCTATTCAATTGGTTGGTGGCATTCTCACTTGTCATGGTGGTAGTGGGTCGGTTTATCATGAAGTTTGTTGTGATTGAGGTTGCAGCATGGGTACTTTTTATATTCTTGGAGACATACACACGAATGTTCTGGTCTTCGGAATCTCTGTATTACAACCCAGTATGGCATGCTATTGTGCAGGCTTGGGAAGCAATTGTGTACAGCCCTGTCCTTGATTTAGACAGGTAAGAACATCTAGGGCACATATTTCCATTGTAATGCTGAACCTGCTATGTGCGAGAAAAATTTTGTATTTTTTTGGTTCCTACTTAGGAATGGAATAACACTACTTGTCTTCCTTTCCATTTCAGAGCATAGTACTGGTGTTTTGTGCTTCTCTCCTGTATCAATTAAATCAGGCGGCAAAAAAATTTTGGTTTCATGAAACTAGCAAATGTTATTTTTTAATCAAATTTCTAGTTTTTAGGTCAGTGTAAAAGACTGTAATTTCAATGCACAAATCATAAGAAATAATCACATGTCTAGAATCTATACTATAGTATTATTTCAATAAGGAGTCTTGGTGGCACAAAGTGGATTTACAGAACTACCCTTTAAATATTTTTGTTCTTTTTATCATTTTTTTTCTCTTTTATCATCCAAATTATAATTTATATTTGTGTGTTCTCTCAAATTTTCTCTTTTTTTCAAACTCTCTTGAGATTTCTTTATTTTATTATTTAAATATTCTTTATGCTTTTCTATATTAAATAAATTTATTTTTATTAATTAAATTACAATAATTTTTAATTCATAAATAAATTCGCACACACATAGAGTGTGCAAATTTTGCTAGCATAAATAAATTTATTATGATCTTTTTGAAAAAATACACTGAAGGATGATCATTGTGTAATTAACAAGATACACGGAAATGTAATACTATATGCTAGAAAATAAATGGAAATGCCTTAGGACACCTGAATTTTTATCGTTTGAAGAAACTTTAGTACTCTGGATTTTGGTGATGGTGGCATTTATATTTCACAACAGATGGGCGATCCACCTTGCTGTCATTGCTGCAATCTTGGTGCTATACTGGCGATGTTATGGAAGGAGGAAACATGGATTCCATTGGATATTACCCTTATACAGCATTCAGAAAGACCAGCGAAGATCGGAGTGAAGATATGATGGAGCACATGCACATCCTAACGGTCAACCTCAGGTGCTTTGCATTTTTACGTGCAAAATGGACTTTCGTTTGATATTTATTGTTGGTTCTTATACGTATGCAGTTTCTCCTCAAATTGTAGAGAAACTTGGAAGGTCAAGGGAGATTTGCAGCCCTTGGTGTTGTAACAATTACATGAAATGTAAATCTAATACAGGCTGAATTGTTTTATTTCATATATATCTCTACTTTAAGCTATTTGATATCTTTTCATGAACCACAAGATGAAGGACGGTTTTCTTCTCAACCTGAAAAAGGGCTTATACATACACAGAAATCTTAAATGGACCAAAATCAAGTTTTAGCAGTTTGCCAAGATTTATACATTACCTTAGTTACTAGGCAATGCAAAGCAATTACATTCTTCTCACGAAAAGTAATTTTCACACTCTTCGTCCATGCATTTGTATCTGAGGTTTTGAGAACAGATTTGTTCAGATGGATTGTTATTGTTTTTGATTCTTGATGATTATCCAGATCTTGCTATCAACATCCAAAATGCGAGATACGTACATTCCCTTTTCAGCAGTGTGTATGATATCTGTCCTGCACCTTTATTTTTCTTGTGTAAGTTTTTCACATGCTTACTTGTGGAGGCCAAATGTTCACCTGTGGTTAGAAGGAATTGATTTCTAAATACTGTTTGGTACCGCCTGGGATATAATAAATGGCTGCTATTCATGTTATTGAGCATAAACTGCATGATTTTTGACTTTTTGTTGTTTCTCTCTACTGGATTTAGAATCTTACCATTAACATCTGTTTGCATTTTACCCACAATTATCCAAGCAAACTATAGTGTGATATGAGCCAGTGGATTGGAACCCCACTATTTTTATAAATTTTTGAGAACATTACAGTGTCTTCCCCTAAGATTTAGGTTTTGCACTAATTCTTCATATATAGAAAATTATGTCTACTTCATTTGAGGAGAGGTATATGTAATTTTTTGAAGAGTTGATTTGTTCAAAACTCACACTTGATGAACTTAAATATTAGTTGGAAATGTAGGAGAGATGTATAATTTCTCATACTAGAGGAGTTGATCTGTCCAACATCTAAATTTAAATTTTGAGGAAGGGTAATGTAAAAGTTTTTTCCCGGTTTATTAGGATTTTTTTTTTTTTTTTTTTTTGGTTTTCAATGTTCTATTCTTTTGGCAGAAAGTAGGCACATTTGTGGAGCAATAACAGTCACCCAAGAACCCATTTCAAACCAATGGTCGAATACATGCATGCACATTAAGCGAGTCCAGTGAAGTCACTGAAACGCCACGTTTACTTGAAATAAAAGAAAACGATGCAGACCAGACATACCAATCCGACAAGAGGATTCAACTCTTCTTGGACGTCCCAAATAGGAGATGAAGGAAGCCATGATTCCTGTCACTATTATGTAGCAACTTTGGCTCAACTCGAACAAATTCATTGACCCCAAATGAATATCTATGTCGGCACAAGCACATTTGCTTTATATATAAAATTTGGACGAGCAAGAAACCATGGCTCATGATTTACTTGGAGCAACGATCACTTCTTGGCCACGAGGGATCAAATCGATAATATTCCTTGTAAAACATTGTGGAATGAGGATTATGAAAAATATTTTTGAATTGTTAGCCACAAAACAGCAATACGACCTTACAAATTTACTTTCGAATAAGTGGGAGGATGGAGAGTGACATCTATGGATAACACCAACATCGTCGAGGCAGTTGAATAAGTATATTCGTCATGTCACGTCTCAACCCAAGAGTTTTAAGGCACTGATTCGTGAGACATTACAGGTTATGCATTAATATTTCAATCTCTATTTTTTCAGTGTATGAATATCCTAAACAAGTTGGTATTCTAACCAACCTTTTCGACCTTCGGTTCCTTTTCTAATCATCAACTTGCTTCCAAAAATTTTTAATTTTGAAATGGACAAATGAGTAAAACGGTTTTATTTTTTTATTTTTTTCTCATTCATTTACAGCAAATTAGCATAATTCTGCCATGAGAAATATAATCTTCACACATAAAGAGATTAAGGAATGGAAAAAAAAAATGTTTTTTGGCTTAACCATAAAGTGTATGCCTCTTTTTTGTAGCTTAACAGTCCTAGACCTTCAATGTATTTGGTTTTTTTTTTTTTTTTTTATAAATTTGAATTATATTGTGTCTCAATGTGTCGGTCACCATGTTTCTTTTATTGAACCATCTCAAAATGTAGGGTTTTTTTTGTCTGTACTAATTTTTGTATCTCATTTTCTAAAATATTCTGATTTTGAAATTGTTTATAAATTTATCCCAATTTTGTGGAATGAAATCATGGGTCTAGAAGAAAAAGAGAAAAAACAACAACACATACATAAAAAGCAAAAGGAAAAAAAAAATAAAAAATGCATAAAAAACAAAAAAGTACACAAATCGTGATTTGATTTTATGGAATTGAATTTCGTGAATTCAAATCATGGAATTTAATTCGGTTGGGGTCTTGTTTGTTTAGATTCCACAAAACTAATAAAGGTTTAGATTCCATAAAACTAGCCTTTACTTGAGTTTTTTTCACTATTGATACCAAATTTTTATTTTTTAAAAAATATCTTCATTTTGAAACTATTTATCAAAGTAATGGAATAAAATTCCAGGATCTGTGGAATTGCCAAAACTAAAGAAATAAAAATGAAAAAATTTTGAAAAAGCCATTTCCGTAATTTGAGTTCACAGCATTTTTTGAACTCATATCATGGAAATGCTCATGGAAATACTCATCTATTCTCTGTTTGTTTGTATTTGTTGAAATAGACAAACAAACATAATTTATTATATAACAAAAAATATACAACAAAGTATATATGTATCAAACAAAAAATGCATGAACAAATATAACAAAGGACCAATATGACAAATGGCAAAATATGTCTATATAAAACACTGCATAAATATATTAAACAAAAAATAACAAAATTAATTGCGTTTGGAACTTTTTTATGATCATATGGTGATTAATTTTATTTTTTTCAACAATTTTACTTTCTGTATCAAATATCCAAATCATAAAAACTAACGTTTATCAATTTATTATCCACAGTTACTATGCTTTAATAGCATAATTGACAAAAAATTATGTAATAATTTTAATTAAATTTATTTAACATAAATATTCGCATATTGATGATAAATTATAGTTGTTTGTGTATTTATTATTATATGATAAATTATATTTGTTTGTCTATTTTAACGAACACACACAGACAAATAGATAACAGGGGCAAAGGATAGTTGTACACAATTTCCACGAACTCAAATTACGGAAATGAATTTTTTTATTTTTGTTTTTTTTTTAAATTTTTTGGTTTGTGATCTCATCCCATGAAATTGGGTTTGTCTTATAAATAGTTTATATATATATATATGTGTGTGTGTGTGTGTGTGTTTAAAAATATGATAAAAATTTAGGATAAATGGTAAAAAAAAAAAAAAAAACCCCCAAAATGTATGCGTTGGGGCATTTTCTGTTGCAGTTATTATTATGAGAAAACAGGACTGCAAGTAAATGGCTTTTACTCTGCTCACACTTTGTGAAATTGGTATAAAAGTCTTTTTGCCATCTTTCGGAATTGGAATTTCTCTTAAAAAAAATTGAGTAATAATACTCAAAGGAAATATCTTAAGTTATCATCCAAAAACCAAAGCCAGTTATATGTAATAATTGTATGTGACCCTATATATAGAGATCATCTTGTGTGCAAACAAAATGACTCTCAATTACTTATCTCCACCATTAGGGTTTTGATTACTTTGACAGGTTTCATCCTCGTTAGTTGGTTCAGAGTATTCTTGATAAGAATTGCTTATTTCCATTTTTATCTTGGATATTAAAATTACTATTGATATTATTAGAAAATTTTCTGCAATATTTACTAGCCACCAAGACATAAACAACACACTTTGAGCGGCCAATCACTTCCACATAGCTGCCTCAAGAGAAGGGTGATGAAGATCAGGTGAGTTCCCACTCTCCACTTCGACTATTATAATTTATTACCTAGTTATGCCAAATTAACAGGATAAATATTAGACTAATAAGAACTTTGTGTATCAAATATCTCTTGAAGGATTATTTTTAATTTTGAAAGGGAAAAAATAGGGTAAAATGCTCTCATTTTTCTCATTTTCATTTTGTTGCCTAAAATGAAGTGCATGACTTCTTGTTTGCAGCATGACCTTCAATATGTAAATTATATTATTGAGTTAATAAAATTTTTTGGTCACACAAAGTCAACTTAAATAAAAACTCTTATATAAAATTCTTTTTATTTTCCTATTATTTAATTTTTCACTTTTCTCTTAACTTGTTATTTTTATTCGAGTTCTCTCTCATTTTTTTTTTCTCTTTTCAAATTCTTTTAGGCTTTTATTATTATTTTTATTTTAATTATTTAATTGAAATAAAATAACTTTGTAATTTTTAAATAAATTTATTCACACGTAGAATGTGTCACCTGTTACTACTTTTTTTTTTTTTAATTTTGAACTCTATTGGGCCTCAAGCGCCATCTTCTTCTTATGTGGCCATCATTAGATGTACTTATTTAAGCATTTTCCAGTGCAGTTATTATTATAAAAAGGCTAGACTACAAATAAATGGTTTTACTCTGCTGACACTTTGTTAAATTGGAATAAAGTCTTTTTAACATTTTTTGAAATGAGAATTTCTCTTCGAAAAATTGTGGATAATAATAATGATCAAAGAAATACCTTAATTTATAGTCCAAATCCATCACGGGCAAGATGTAATAAATGTACGTAACTCTATTTATAGACCACCATGAGTGCAGATAACCCTAAGGTACTTATTCCCTCCATCATGGTTTTGACTTCCTTAATGGTTTTCATCCTCGTTGGTTCAGAGAATTCTTGGTGAGAATTACTTGTTTGATTTATATCTTGAAGGTAAATTTGACCATTGATATTATTATTTGAAAATTTTTGCAATGTTTGGATCCTCATTTTCTTTAATTTTTAATCACGTCAAAATACACGTAGTCCAAACACACTAGCCGTTAGAACCTAATTTTACTCTCTTTCTTTTGCTTATTTTCATATTATTTCTAAATTTCACATTTAAAATACACAATTTTTTTTTTTTTATCTCCCACAACAATCTATGTTTGTTTTTATTTTAACTCTCAAAATACGTACATTTAAATTATTACATATTTTAATTTTTTTTTCTTTCTTACTTTTACACAATTAAAAAAAATACACCTAAAAATATATACCTAAAAACCAAAATACCCTATATTTGTTTAAATTTTTAGAGATGTTAAAATTAGTGCGTATTTTTGGTGTGAAGGTTTTGTGAATAGTGTCTTAGTTGTGTTATATATATATATATATAATATTACTATTACATAATTATTGGAACATGTGATAATAATAGATAGTTTTTAGGGTATAAATATATGTGTGTGTGTGAGCATGTACATAGGATTTATGCAAGGATTGACCCTTAAATAAAGTAATGACTGAATTTTAAATATGCATGTATATAACAGTGAGATGAAATTATTTTTGAAGTATTGTATGTTTGGTTTTTATGTGTTTTTGAGGGTTCAAGAAATAATTTAAAAAAACCACAACATAGTGTTACTGTTTTTCAAATTAAAGTTTTACGACAATAGCAACTAACACGCGAGAAAGATGTGAAGCATGCAACTCATTTTGTTGTATGTTAAGTTTTTAAGTGTCCTCCTTGTTTAAAAAATTGAAGCAAATCTTTAATGGAACTAAAAAATTGATATCATATTCATTTTTCTTTTCCTTTTTTTTTTTTGAAAATTTTTTTGAACCCTCAAAAGACACATACAAACCAAACATGCAATACTTCAAAAATAATTTTTTCTCTTGTATATACATATTCAAAATTCAATTATTCACTTTATTTAAACATTTATCCTTACCTAATTTATATACACACATTTATGTATATTTATACTCTAAAAATTATTTACATGACATCATTTGATCATTCATAAAATTATAAATTCTTAACACTGTTCACAAAACTTTCATACTAAAAGCACACACTAATTTTAACAGCTAGAAAAAGTTAAACAAATGTAGTGGACCCATTCACAAGTTATTTTTGCAAATTTAGCCAGCGTCCACTATGATGATAGATACACCAAAAAGGTACTTGCATTCATTTACGGGAAGTAAAATATACAAATAGATCCATTCTTTGCACATCTCAATATTCATGTTTATTCTTATTAGTCGTGTGTTGGTAAATAAAACACTAGTCGATGAGGATTAGGTGAGTTCCCACTTTAATAATTATAATTTATTACCAACTAATGGCAAATTAATAAAATAAGCATGCATCAACAAGAACTAACCTTACTTATATATATATTTAATTTTTGGTCAATGAGGAAAAAGATCTTGGCTTTGTTTTGGATGCAAATTTTTGTAGGGGGATACAAGTTGACGTGAAATTTAAGAATAGTATAAAGTAAGAGAAAAAAATAGAAAAAGATTAGTTTTGACAGAAAATATGTTTAGAAATGCAAATTTTGATGGATTGAATATGATACCAAAAATGCATCTCCAAATGTAGAGTTGGAGTAGGAAACTAGTTGGGTGGCCAGATTCGGCATTCTAGATTAACCACCAAAGAAGAGGTAAGAATGCTTCTTTACATGAAATCTCAGTTTATTACAGATTGATTTTTGGGATGCAGATTAATTTGCCTTCTATATCAAGATGCAAGATTTTAGAGCACTAACATATTTGCCATTTCTATTACATTAAGATCACATTGTCTAAGGATGTGATGTTTTATTCAAATTTTGATATGCTGTTTATTTCCTCTGTAAAATCAGCCATTTTAAATGCTTTTTCAATTAGGTACAATAATAAAATTATGGAGTTCATTCAGAACGTGTATGTATATAGCTAAAGAGAATGACTTAGGCCAACACTAATTGTACTCATAAAAAAAACCAAAAACAAATACATATATCATGATTTGAACAAAACAAAATCTTTAAATTCCTTAACAAATATATCTATGCCATCAAATCCTATGTCTTCTTATTTGTAATAAATTTCAAGGGGTTTAGCGCGCACATGAGAGAAGTAAGGAGGTCTGATTCGAGACAAACAGAATCATACGTAAAGTTCAAAGACGCCTGCGTTTCCTCTCCATATACTTACTTTGGAGGCTATCCCATTGGAAAGGAGATAAGATGGTGGCTACAAAATTGATATCCCCATCCCTCTTCATAAAGTTTTAAAACTTATTGCTGTCATTTGGAAGAAACCACTACAATATTGGATTAAGTTAAACACCAATGGAGCAACAAGAGGTAATCTAGATACTCAAGGAGCTTGGGGAGTCATTATAGACCACCATGGGGAAGTTCTTTTGGCATCTCTAGCAACTTTGAGAGAAACCACCAACACAAATGCTGAATTTCTTGCTTCACGTGAGGGGTTTCAAATATGCAAAAATGAAAAACTAAATAAAGTTTGGATTGAAATTGATGTTCTAAGTGTCATCCTCCTCATTTCGAAACCACACAAAGGGTTTTGGAAGTATCGCATTTTGGTGCACAAGGTAAGGGAGTGTTTGGGATTTATGTAATACAAAATCACACAAATATATAGAGAAGGCAATGAATCAAGCCTGTAACAACCAAGTTTCTACAACAATTACAAGGAGCAAATGACAGATATTCTACTTGGCATTACTAGAATAGATGCTCTGCAACTTTCAAATTTTAGAAGATTAATTTTGTAAAGAGAGTACTCCTTATTTATATTTTATCATTATCTTATACTTTGGATACTCTTTTTGTAAGAGAGTTACTGTGACTTGTTAAAAATATAAAATTCTACATTTTGTAACTCCTTGTAATCATGGTTTCATCTAATTCGTATAGAAGGAATGAGGATCTCAAAAAATTTCTCCTACCACGACATTGGTGGTTTTTTTCCAAAAAAACTTCTTTTAAATATTCAATATAGATTTTGACAATGCAATGTATTAGATGAGAGCCAGAAGGCGCCTTCATGGCTGGAATGGATGTAAGGGTACTGCCACATTGCGCGGAGAGATAGTACATAAGGACAAACTAGGCAATGCCATAGTTGGTTGGCTTAGGAGGAGGGCTCTTAACCACCTTGCACAAAGATAGAAGAGGCAAGCAAGGATTGGGCAATATTCAAGATAAATGAATGTACTTCAAGCAAATATTTTTTTCATTTTAGTTTTGCACAATTGATGTTGTAGTTAACAACTCTGTGGACATGCAAACTTTGGCCTCAAACCATCAAAGTAGCAATTATTGCTCTATTTGCCAGATTATATATGAAGAGTAAAGCATGTATTTGAGTATGCATTGAGTATTGACTGTTTCTTTATTGAAAGTTCAGAGTTAATTTTTTCAAGTACGTTATTGCCATTTGAGATATTCAGGTAAAACTCCAAATAGCTTGACGGTTATGGTATAATTTTTTTCATATTCAATTTTTGGCTATGTTGGGGAGAGGGTTTGGTTGGAACAATATTTGGTGAGAGTTGTATTATAATAAGTACTATGTTTTGTTGTGACATTTTGATAGAATGAAAATTTATATTTATTTAAATATATATAATATAATAATGATTAGATGATGTGATGATATATAAATATAATGGTTAGTTTTTAAAATATAAATTTATATAAATATTAGTGTGTGAGTGCATATATACGCATCAATTTCATTGTTAATAAGCATAATTAATTAGTTATATTGGTAAAAGAGAGAAAATTACATTTGAATTCAAAAAAAAGTTTTATTGAATAATATAATTGTCTAAAGTTTAATAGGATGTCAAAATATTAAAATTAGTGAAACAAACATAGCCTAGAAGAAATGCTAACCATGTAAGCAAGCCAATATGAAACAAACATAGCCTAGAATAACCTTTGAGCATACAAGAGTAGATATATCTATTCAACAAATTATGCTCAACCCCTTACAAACAACATCGGTCTTTTAGTGTTTTATCAATTATAGTCTCAATTGTCTGTTTTGATTCTATAACTACCCTATGTAATAAAAACTAACAAAATCCAATTGAAATAAATAAATGTACAACCCTTTTTGTTAAAGTCCTCGCCTTTGATGAGGAATTTTATAAATAAAAAACAGCTTGCAGATGCAGATGGTTAAAGAATGGTGAAAGGAACACCAAATTCTTCTATGTTGTGAGAATAAAAGATATAAGGCTAGAATTCACTCCATCTCACGTGAAGGCAATATTTAACCAGTCAAGAAGAATTGAAAAACTCAGTGGCCCGATTTTTTTAGTCTTTCCTCTCCAATGATATCACTCAACTTCTTGAGGATAATTTAGATTGTATTCCCTCCATCATCGTATGCTTTGTGACATTTCTTCTCTTGAGCAAACAAAGAATGTAGTCTTTAGTTTGAGCATAGGCAGTGTTGTTGGTCTAGGTGGATTTTTTGCCATTTCTTTCAAAGTTGGTAGGATTTGATTGGACAAGACCCTCATTTAGCTATTGAGGAATTGTGTAAAGGTGCATTTCTCCCAAAGAGTTCCACATAAACTACAACCATACTCATTCCTAAAGTTGAAAATCCTTCCTTTGGGGTGAATGTAGATACATCAGCCTATGTGATGTGGTTAACAAAATTATGTTCAAACTTCTTGATAATAGATTGGCTTTATTCCTGTGTGATGTGGTTAACAAAATCATGTTCAAACTTCTTGATAATAGATTGGCTTTATTCCTGCCATACATTATTTTTTCTTCTCAGAGTAGCTTTGTCAAAAGCAATGATTAGTGATAACGTTTTCTTAGCTCAAAAACTCATCCATGACTTAAACCACCGACATAAGCAACACAATCTAGTGATGAAACTGAACATGTCTAAAGCCTATGACTGGGCTTCGTGAAATTTTTCCTACAAAGTCTTGAAAAAATTTGGGTTTCCATATAATTTCATCCTCCTAGCCTCGAATTCCATTGAAAATTTCTTCTTCTTAATTTTCATTAATGGTGAAATTAGTAGTTTTATTCGTTCTAGTTGTGGCTTCAGGCAAGTTGACCTATTATCCCCCTCTCACTTTACCACAGCTTAGGAATTCTTTTCTTGGTAATTGGACACACTCTTTAATGATAATGTAAAGGGCGAGGCATAATATTTCATTTGTTATATGTCGATGATATAATCATATTCACTAACACCAAGAAAGATGGCATCAAAAAATTTGCAACGTTCTTAGATCACTATAAGAAAGTTTTAGGATAACTCATCAACAACTCTAAGAGCTCATTGATTGTTAACAAAAGATGTCTAGATTTGATCATTCAAAGACTTACTCAAACCAAAGGTTTAGCCATTTTCCATCAGTTATCTTAAAACTTAGTTTTCATAAGGCATAGAAAAGTTTCATTGTTTAATGATCTAATTGGAAAGATAAGAGCCAAGCTCAATGAATGGAAGAAATTCATTCTCCCATGGTAGTAGGTTAGCTCTCATGAAAGCACCTTCTCTCTATGCCTCCCCACCTTGTCTAGGTCCTTCAACCTCTCCCAAATGTTTTACACATGGTTAATCAATCATGACAAGAATTTTTGGACAAAATTTGCTTACCCATTAAGGAAGTTGAATTAGGTATTTATAACTCTCTTGAAATTGTCAGGGCCTTCTCGTACAAATTTTGGAAAAAGTTTAGAGAGCAAAATTTTTTTTGGGCTTCCTTCACTGATTCAAATACTGTAGTTATTTATCTTGATGCTTGAAAATTAACTACTATAACAATCCACCTAGGAAGTGAATTTGCAGAACTAAGAATATTGATCAAGATAAAAAATTTTTAGGTCTTAGGAAATAAAAAATTCTCTTTTTCTTATGATCATTAAAGTGAATCTTAACATTTGGCACAATCTTTTAAAGAGAATCATGGTCTTGGAAAAGTAAACTTTTATTAGAACAATGGAAAATGAAATGTTAAAAAATTTCAACAAATTTTACTAGAAAGTTTAGTAAAGTAAATGACCCAAGTACACTTTTTCAATACCAACAAAGATATCATAAAATGGACATATCTCATATTTATAGAAAAGTAAACAAAGTTGCATATTTTTTTACAAACTAAGCATGTTCCTCCAATACATCCTAGTTTTCAATCCTCATCAGATCAATGGTTGTGGGATGGGTTTGATCGGATTAGATAGACTCAATTTCCAAACTCAAAAATTAGAGCCCTTGTTCATGTTTTTCATTCTTTTTTTCTTTTTGAGATTTGATACTCTTGTAAAGTACTACTCCTTGTCTCATACTCGCTTTGTGATATTTGTACGTACTCCATTCAAGTCATCTTTATACAAGTTTAACCCCCAAACCCAGCGGTGTTTAAGTTTTTTATTTTTTAAAATTGATTGAAAAGTTAATAATTTTCATTTATTAATATCTTGATATCTTATTTTTATAATGAAGACATTAAAATTTTTTATCTTTCTCAAAAATACTGACATGCATATTATATAATAAAAATAAAAATTTTTAAATTTAGTGTAATTTATATTTGTTTTAAGTAAATATTATGATATAAACTCCTTTTATTCATATTAAAGATTGAATATAATAAGTTCGATATTTGATTATTATCAATGCTATATCATTATTAGAATTTTATTTTATTAAATTAATTTTATTTCATTTTTCTATGTATACAATTGTTAGTTTTTAATATTTGTGTACGAATGTTGAAATAAAAAATACCACGGAAATCATTAAAAAGAAGGAATCAAAAACGATGTAAATGGACGCCTTTTGGAGGAGAAAAATGTAATTTCAATTTTTCGTTTTCCTTTTATTTCTCTGATCATTCTGTTCATTATTGCCGTATTGTATTGCGTCCGCAATTCATCCTCTCTCTCACGATCTGAAATCAATCTTCCACAGGTTAGATAATCAACTTTAGTGATATCATCGCCAAATTCGATTGATTTGTTTAGATTCTGTTGTCAATCATCTGGATTTGTTAAAGGTTTGTCGTGTAAGAAATTTTGCTGCGATTGGGATTCGGTCTGATTACTGTGTCGTCGCCGTTTTGCAACTTAACAGGTTTAGTATATATTGGAATTTTCTGCATCAATGGCAAACAGACCTCAGATCCGCACAAGCAGCTCAGCGCTTATAGCAATGATCGGTGACGAGGTACCGTTTAAGGGTTTTCTTTTTTGCCCCCTTTTCAGGTTTTCTCACTTTATTGCCTGCTCTGTAGCGATGATATTTTTGGATTTCTGTCAAATTATTATGGGGCATTTTAACTAGTTGATGGTAGACTAATTATAGCGGAAGTATAGACTTCGAGGATCGTAGTTTTTCTATGCCTCCTTTTTGTTTTTCATTAGATGCTTAAATTCCGACCATTCTCGAACGCTTTCGCGAGATTTTGATTCTTCCTAAGTGCTGTTGCTTTACAAATATGAGAGCCATTATTCCACGTTAGTTCAAGCAGGCACCATACTAGATTTGATTGTAATGCAGAAAAATCGAATGCATTCTCTGATGTGCTGGCGTTCAACTGCGGTATCAGGCAGTTAAGTTGAGACTTGAGCAGTATCATTCAATTTAACATTTATTTATAGTGTCCAACTAGCCTTGCTTCATGAGTCAACTTGATGATTTTGTGATTCCTTGATGACTCTAAACAACAAACTATAACAAGTATATCCATTGTTATTAGATCCTTAGATAATCCAAGCACGATGAATGCCAAAACTATATTTTTGTTACTTTTTATAATGTGGTAAAAGAAAATAGTGCATTCCTTTGACCTATAATTCTGTTCAGTTTTTAAACTGTGCTGTTTTACACTAAAAATTATTACCCAGACTTGTGTTTTGGATTGCTTGATTAGTTTATTCTTTTCCAATTAAGCTCTTTCTTGATTGTCTCATGGTTCATTTTGCTAATGATACACGTTTCATGTAGGACACAATAACTGGGTTTTTGCTAGCTGGAGTTGGTAATGTTGATTTGAGGAGGAAAACAAATTATCTCATTGTGGACTCAAGTATGCTTGGTGCCTGCTCTTAATTATTTTTCTGAAATTGTTTCATGGTTGGTGCGATCTTATGGTTCCACTTCCTTAAATTTTTGAACTCTGTTTATGTACACTGATACGTAATTTGAAGTCTTGTCTGTTTATGTGATTGGAATATAAATTGTGAATTTTGTTGGACATTGTAATTACCTAGCAAACAAGGTGCTCTGCCAAATAACTAAATTTTTTTGAATATATTAAACCTTTAGTGGAGGCATGCAGAACGCAAACTAGGATGATTTTTGTCATATTTGGTGGTTTTCTAGTTTTTGAGGCCCAGAGAATAGGGGACTAACAAGAGATGGTATTAAACTAAAATTTTCTTCAAAGAAAATGCAAAAAACTCTCTGTGGTTGATGAAGTGGTCTATGAATATGTTCGCCTTAAAATGCTTTTGCATTATTATTTGCTTACCTTTTTTAATTGCGATTGCTTGCCATTGGCTAAATTAAGATACGTACTTTTGGTTTAGAAACGACGGTGAAACAGATTGAAGATGCATTCAAAGAGTTCACAACTAGAGAGGACATTGCGATAGTGTTAATCAGCCAATATGTAAGTTTTAGCGTTCTTTGGTTACTCATTTTTTTTATACTCTCCAAGATACTACGAAATTCTCTTTCATGGAATTGATAACATCCGTTTGTTTCATTCCAGGTTGCAAATATGGTAAGATTTCTAGTAGACAGCTATAACAAACCAATCCCAGCAATCTTGGAGATTCCTTCCAAGAACCATCCATATGATCCTGCACATGACTCTATTCTTTCAAGAGTGAAATATCTCTTCTCTGCTGAATCAGTGGCGTCTTCCAGGCGTTGAAATAGTGTCAAAATTATTTATCGCCTCATCCAATGAGATGACATTGCCTGTTTGTGTATTTTTCGGCTGGGGATTAATATGTCAGTTTCTCCTAGTTATTTATCAGAACATCACCCCTGAACCTATGCTTTTGGCATTTCAAGAATGCAAAATAATGTTGAGCTTACTCCAGTGGGAAGACGAGTGATGGTACCTGTATCTCAATAAGTTTCATATTCAGCTTCTTGATATTCTTTAATTCACGACTTACAAGTTTCATAATCAGCTTATCTTTTGGCATTGAACTAGTCATGTTATTGGTTCACTGATCATTAGTTTGATCGGCTTAATCATTTTTAAAAAATCAGTTGACTTATATACAAATACACACATGCGTGCATATGTATATTTATATATGTTGAATGGTGAAATGTACATATGCACATATGTATTCATACATAAGTATTTAATTTATGAATTAATTAAATAAACAAAGCAAAAGCAAGTTTTAAATTAAATTGATCCTCAATTGTAAATATCTTGTTATAAAAATAAACAATAGAATAATGCAAGAATTACACCACTGACATTGAAATATTGTTTTTGCATAAATACTTACTTCTTTAGTATTTATATAATTGCATCACAAATTCAATTGATTAATTTCTTGTAACATTGTTATATTTTAATTTTGTAATGGCTTAAGTTAATTAGCAATTAAAAAATTCTTGAAAGTAAAAATTAAATTGAGTGAGTATTTTAAATACTATTTAGCCTCATGGCAATGTCATAATTGTTTGGACATAAAACAAGTTTTAAAAATTTTACTTCTTTACTTTTTACTTTTATGATATTCTTGGGCAAACAAAATATTAAAAGAAGTTATTCAAATTTCAAAGTTTGGAAAAAAAACTAGCTATGTCCTTGTATCATTAATAATTATAGAATAAAGCAATGCATTTACAGCCTTAATTAAAGTCATTACTCCATTAATTGTAGGCAAATGAAAGTATTTTTTTAAAAAAAAAAGGTTGGAAGAATATGAAACTGGACTAATTGGATTAACTGAGTCAGCAATTTTTTATTGGTTCTTGTTGGGGTTTTTTATTAAGTAGGTTTTTTAAGCACTTAGACTAGATTCTTCGTTGGTTCTTAGTTGAACCAATCGATCCAATCTGAGTTTAAAAACCATGCATATCTATATGTATATTTTATGTTTTATATGGTTATTATTTATGTATAATGAATGGGTGATATTGTTCCACATTACTATTCTTCCCATTTCAAGGTCAGATCTCAAGTTGTCTTATGCCTTAGTTTAGTCTTACTCCAAATTAAATCACAAAATGAATTAACAATCAATCCTATGGTAGGATAATAATAAGCGTGAGAGCTATAAACAAACGTCATAATCACATATCAAAAGAAGTCATGCCAAGCTAAATAACATAAATAACCACAACATTGTAAAATATAGTCATAATGAAAATTGTCGTGTAAATCTTAATTATCAGAGTCAGTTATAGAAACTTAGTGACAAACATGTAAATAATGAAAAAGGTGCTTCAAGCTACATGTACATCAACATCGACCATGTCGAAAAAAGTCATTATATAAAACAACCTATAAACATTGAGAATATTTAGGTCAATCATGAAGACCTATAACTAGTAAATAATCCAACAGATTAATCATAAAGATTCATTAACCTATAATAATTGTATAACCCAACATGTTAATTATAAAGGCTTACTGTCCTATAACAATTATATAACTTAACATGCGAGTCAGGAATGCATCTACTTATAAGAATTAAGTACTCAAACAAATTCATTATGAAAGTCTACCAACTTACAATAATTGAATAATCCAATAAGTTGGTAATGGAAGCTTATCGACCTATACCAATTGAATAATTTAAATGATTGATCATAAAGAATTATCGACTTATAATAAATGAGTAATCAAATAGCTCAGTCATGAAGGCTTCCCAACATATAATAATTAAATAATCCAACAAGTTAGTTATAAAAAATTATCGATCTATAATAATTAAGTAATCTAATAAGTCGGTCATAAAGGCTTACCAACTTATAACGAAAAAACAATACAAGTTGACAACTTAAAGTCCACAGACAATAAAAAGATCATAAGTTTGTTAGGTTGGTCATAAGTGCCCACCAACCCAAGCAAATATATAAGTGATTCGATTATAAAATATCCAATCAAATATAGATCAAATGCGTGTAGTTTGGAGTAAGACAATAATAATGCATAGTCTTCTTACATTTGTAAAGCCAAAATCTTGTAATGCGGCCCTTGGAATTTTTTTTCTTCCCTTTCTCCCTTCATTTTTTGTGCAACATTTAGTTCGGTTGGGGCAATGAATGATCCCTTTAGTATTTTTGGGTAATATTTAGCTCAAATTAGGTGTGCAATTTGACCCTCTTGAGTGAGCAAATTTTTGTCTCAGTTCTTAGACATCAATTTCCAACTCGGGGTAGGGAAAAGTTTAACTCTCTTAGGTGAGCAAATTTTACCTTATTCTTTAGATATTTTAAGTAATTTTTAGCATGGGTGAGACTAAGTTTGGCTTTCTTGGATAGTGAATTTAGCTTCATCCTTTTGACGTTTTTGAGCAATTTTTTAACTAGAAATGGGGCAGAATTTAACCCTATTGCAAGTTTTTCCTCATCCCATAGATATTTTTAAACAATTTTTATCTCAAAATGAGGCAAATTTTGATCCTCCTGAATTCGTGAATTTTGCTTCTATCATTTAGACATTTTGAGCAATTATTTACTCATTCAGGATACAATTTGGGCTTTTGAGAAGTAGAGGTTATGCTTCTTTAATGTCTGTACCTTTTCTTCTTTCCTCTTAGACATATTTTGGGAAGGTGCAAAAGCACATGCTTCACTGTCATTTTGCCCTTCCTTCTCAAGGGTCAAGTTGTGACTGAGTCCGTAACTTATTTTCATATGAGGTTGGAATTGTTCTCAAATTGTTTTTTAGCTCTAGTTTAGTAATTATTTTTCCCTTTTTCATGCTAAAATATTGTAACTACTTAAAGTGTTTTCCTTAAGTTTTGGTTCTTGTGGCTAAATCTGGCCACCATTTGGATCTCTCCTTGTTTGGTTGAATGTCTAAAAATTAATCTATCATTGATGATAATATGATTGTATTGAGCATGGAATAAGGAGATGAAAACATGCACTAGTAATAAGGAGATGGAAATATGCTCAAGTCGGGCAATGTGTGGCCCTTAGGCGACTTTTTACGTTTTTCTAGATCAAGCAATTTTTATTTTTTGGCCCACTTATGCATTAGGCACCGCTTCACCTTCTTTTGCATCAAGCATTTTTTTTCTTTTTTTTTTGACCCTCCAATGCATAGGTTTCCTTTTGCCCTCTTTTGCATTTTTATTTCTGGTCACTCTTTAGTAATTTCAATATTGAGATTGAAATTTTATAAAACTTGATATTTGGTATTAATAAGTATACAACATTTAATTTTTGGATATTATTGTTTTCATTCGATTGAGCTTCTCAAGCAATTGGTATTTCTAATAAATTTAAATACAGGTAACCCCCCTTTTAGATTTATGACAGCAAACACAAGCTTTAAGCAAAAGAAGCTTCCCTTTTTGTGGTGCTTTTTCACACAAAAAGATAGTTTCCCAAATTAAACTTTGTATGTTTCTGATTACTACATTTGAACTGCTGATGAACAGCCTCCAATTCAGTGCTTACTAGGAAAATTTACCCTATGTTGTTCAATATTTATTGTTACTTCTTATTATGGGCATTCTTGTTGCTGACTTCTTATATATTGATTGTTGGATTATTCTTCAAGGATTCATTAATAGCATTTTGCTTAATTAGTGTTAGAAGGATAGTGAAAACAAAGTTGACTCCTTGTTGACTTCTCTCCTACCGTGTCCACTAGATTAATGATTGAGATCTTTCCATTTTTCCTGTCTCCAAAGTCACAGCTCTTGACCGTTACTTGAGGGTTCGTTTATAGAATGCACAGAGAAGGTGGGGATTCCTCTTTTCTATTGTTGGCTGTGTTCAAAAAACATAATATTTTCGTGAAAAAAATTAATCTTTTTTTTTTTTCTATCTAGTTGAACAACTTTAATAAAATCCATAACATTTGCTATATATTCGCACCATGCAAAATTATAGATAGCCCAAGGTGGTTAACGTGGAGTTAGATTGTCTTAACACAAGGTCTTCTTTGGGTGACGCAACTTCTCACCATAAAGTTCATTTGGTTAGTTGGAAACAATTTACGTCGACCACATGACAAATGAGGACTTCAGTTTTCTTTCGATGGATACCATGAACAAGGCTGTGCTTATGAAGTAGACTTGGGATTTATTGCGGGAAAAGGAAGTCCTTTGAGTTTGCATTCTTACTAAAATATAGTTTAAATAGGGTTGCTTGGCTCTCGGCACAATTCCATGTAATTACTCTCCTGTTTGGTGTTCTATTTTTTGTCCTACATAGTAGTTTTGAATGAGCATTGAAAGTACAGCATTGTTTGTACTAGGTTTAATATTTTATGTGATTGGTGGGTTCTCTAGACTCATTAAGAGGTGGCTACTTGTATGATTTCTAATTATGAGTTGAGTTATCTGTAGCTAATTATTTTGATGAAGCCCATAATTGGCGATAATAAACATTGTACAATTGTCTATACTTTAGATCTTTAGCAGAGAATAATAACACTGTGATTAATGTATTCTACACTAGGGATTAATCTTGAATGGCATTTTTATGGTTAACTCTGCGTAAAATATTTTTAGTGATATTGACTCTATTCCTTCCTTGCATTGGCATTTCATTCTAAAATTTAATGTTCGCCAAGGTGTCAAGTACTTTTTGGGTTGGCTATTCAGGATCGTCTTATAAGATATGCTAAATGACATAAGAGACATTTATCTTTTTCTGCCCTCTTTGATCTCTGTTCTAGTGATTAGAAAACCATTCTTTTATGTCTTTCGAGATTGTCCAATAGTAAACAAATTTGGATAAATTTACTATCTAATTGAAGATTCTGACTTTTTTGCTTGCCCGTTTGCCGATTGAATTCGTTGGAATCTTAAGAACATAGACAAGTAGTGCATTATATTCCCTCTTTGGCAAGATAGGAAGCTGAGGTATCCGGGCAACTTTTATCCCTTTAGCACCTCACTGTATTGAGAGTTGATTATTTCTTAGGCTATATTCTTCTCCACCATTCAGGTCTGTGAAATTGAATGTGGATTGTAACACCACCTCAAATCTAGGTGACATAGCTATTGCAGATGTGTTAAGAGACCATACTGGAAGATAGTTGGTCGGCTTTGTTGTTTTCTTGGGCATTGGTAATATTACGTGTGCCGAATTATGAGTTTTTGTTTTTTCTTCTTACTTTTGGCCAAAGAAATGAGGCTTTACTCCAATGGTTGTCTCCAGGTTGTCATACGGCTTTTGAATGACCCGAAGGCATCTTCTATATCTTTCGATGTCTTGTAAGCATTTTATGTTTAACTTTACTTCTTGTTAAATATAGGGATAAGTGTTGGTTGATGATCTTAACCTTTCGATATTCTCTTAGGTGGTTGCTTGTAAGGATTCTATGTTCGACCTTATTACTTTTTGTCAGGTAGAGATCAGTATTCATCTCTTGGTAGTTTGGTATGGTTAAATGTGTCACTTGACATTCCATTCCTCATTCAATTTAAAGTGTGTTATAGTTAAGCCCTTCCATTATTTCGGAAGAAAGAAGAAAACAAAGATGGTGGATTGAATTTGCTACAGAACTGTTCCTAAAGCCGAGAGGGGGTCACATTTCTTATCAGTTTTTCCCTTCTTCAAGATCCCTTTTGCAGTTCTTGGGTGTGTGCGTTCCATTGCTAATCAATTACAAAATTTAAGGGAAGGGTTTATAGTTCTAGGCGTGTGACCTTATAGTTTACCCTTTAAAAGTCTCTTAAATCACAATCTGGTTGGATCAAGGAGCATTTGGGCTGGTTTGGGCCGAACTTCATTTTTGTTTTGGAAATGTTCGGCTTGCTACCAATTTGGTATCCAATTTACTGCTTGCGTTTTAGATTCCCATTCATTGATTATGAAAAGATATGATTTAAAGAATAAAGGTAATGAATCTTCTTGAAGCTTCAAACCCCAGTCATCTCCAACCTTTGGAAATGTAATTTACTTCCTTTAACCATTGTATAATATGCTAGATACATCCAGACTTTTACAAAATATGAGAAATATAAAGAACAAAAGAAAACTGATTAAGAGAAGAACAACAATCTCTCTAACATCTGTACATATGATAAATGTTAAGATCTGTTACAGGGCTGCGGTGAAAGCTCAAACCTCAGAGGCCCAAAATCACCCATGAAATTTTTATGCCTCTTCCGGTTGCCGATCTCTGTCAGTGTGTGAATTTTAACCGTAGTTCTTGGAGAACCCTTAGCCCATCAAGGGGTTTCTCTGCTTTCAAGCATGAAACTCAAAAGTCCCACCCAGGTTTGCATCTACAGGCAGCCCAAGCCCTTAGCTTCAGACCCTTTCATGATCCTCAGCCTTTTGCAAGTGGTTACAAACATGCCCCATGGAACATCTCCAACCAGCATCCAGTCCCCATCCTTGTCCTCATAAGTTGGTGCATATTCAGATCCATTGTAACCTTCTCTCTCAGAGTACACGCCTGACAATAAATAAACAACAAAAACATGTAAATATTCCCGTACTGTGATCGGTTTAAGAAACAAAGCAATTCTGCTATCCATCACTTAAGTTTCTCGAAGAATTCTTACCTATGGTGCACTTGAACATGGTTTCCAAGGCCTTGAGTAGATCAGAGTAGTTGTTATAGAACTTGAGATCAACCTTCCTCAGATAAGGAGCTCCATCCATGCCCACCTTCACGAACATTCCGGATCCATCGGATTCGGGCTTTTTCTGCTGCGGCTGAAGAACATTTTTCCGGTAAGATCGCACCGGTGGCCAGCCAACCACTTGTGCCCTGAATTTGCAGCAAAAAATCTCAGATCAGCAAACTAGCCATTTATTTACATAATTAACAGAACACAAATGGAACAAACATCCATCATGATCTCTTGTGAAAATTTATTTCGACTCACTTGGGAGCTGAGGCACCGGACTCGTGCTTTTCACCCTTTTGACTAGCACCATCCATCTCAGAGCAAGATCTCTTGTTATTCTTCAAGTGAGAAGACGAAGACTGTTGCTCGGATTCATCTGTTCCAGGCAACCCCAATCTCAGTTCTGTTGCCTTAAGATTTAGATCACTCTCAAAAACTGTCGCAGGCCTTTCCATTTTTTCACAAATATGAAACCCTTTTCTCTTCAAACTATGTACGGATATCGATCGACGAACAAGTTGAGACTGCAAGGATTGAAAGGAGAATTTTACACTAACTCGATAGGACTCGCAAATTGTGACTGAGCCGTGAAAAACGGGCGGAGAGTTTTATAGATTGGTTAGGGGTAGAGACACGATCTGGGTGGCATATACCCCGTGTGCATGAATTTCATGACAGGTGAATGAACGGTTGGACCCACGCGCTTTCGGCAGTACGCACTGGTGAGGGGCCACAGACATCTGCGCGTGGCAAGTGCTTTTTTACGAGAGCGTGTGACAGAGATGGTCATCTGTGTGGGGCCACAGTTGTTGGGAAAAAGGTCGGCAGGTTACAGATGCGACGGGGAACAGAGGTGAGACAAAGGCACACCGCCGATATTGAAGGCTGGGAGCCTCAGAATCGACGGTCGAGATTTGTTTTCAAGGTGATGGTGGATTTAGGGCCGTGTGCTGTGCATTCACTTTAAATGTGACAACTATTGCTAAGCGTGAGATCTTTATTGAATTTATTTTAGTTATTTGATGAACTTTTTAAAATATCTCTATTAATAAATTTATATCCAAACTATTTATCATAATTAAACTCGATAAAGTAATTACCTGTTGAAACATAAAATAAAAAATTAAAATATTTTACTTTTTTATTTTTGACCTTTTTCTCTTTTTATGTTATCTTTTTTGTCGTTTTAGATATATTTATTTAATTTTTGATCATAAATTTCTCATTTTCTTTCATTTTATATAAACTTTATTATACTTTATTGATATTAATAAATTTATGTAATTTTTATATTTAAAATAGACGATTTATTAAAAAAAATTATAAATAAAATATACATGAATATGATTTAAAATATTTATATAATAAAAGCGAAACTTTTATCCTTACATAAAATTATATTTGCATGAGTTGGCAGAATATAGTGGTAATATTTTTTAAAAAATAAATTTCTAAAATTAAGAAAAAAGAAAATTGGTGGGCGGTACATGTGAGGTGGGTCCAGGATTTGTCGGTTGACGAGTTAGGCACAGCCATGTGCGTTTTGATTAAGTGGGCCCACTCTGTAAATAACTAGTACGTACGATCAATGGCAATGATGCATTGCCGCACCCAGCTTCAATTTTGAGTCATTCTTCGTCCTCCATTTCCTCCTTCCTTCACGGATCCCAGCAATCTCATCTAAAAAGTTACGTGGATTTTCTTATTAATTAATTAATATTAAGTCAGCAAGTATTTAAAGATATTGTTCCTACTTCTATTGACATGAATTTTAAATACTTATAAATCGTTACCCATATTTTTTATTTTCTGAAATTGTTGATTGGTCCAAACACGTGGAGATTAGGAATTGTTGGTAGTAAGGAATTTAACGAGGCCAATAAATCATGTGAGCTAGACGATGAGAGATTATGTTTGAGATGAGTTGTATTAAAATAAATAATATATTTAACATAAAATTTGATATTTAAAATTTTTAATTTTTGTAAATATTTACATAAAATATATTATAAAAATAGATGATGGCATAATATATATTAATAATTATTAATTTTAAAAGTATAAATATATATATATAATTAATTAATTAATTAATTATAAATATAATAGAGGAAAATTTTGAATGTAAATTTAAAAGAAAGTTTTGTTAAATTGTATTTTAAAAGTGTAGTTGAGTAAAATGTTGGGTGAGTGGAAAATAGGTTCCAAACATTGCCTTTAGTTTTGAGGATTTATATTTAATTTGATGAATTTTATAATTAATCATATGAATAAAATTATGTCTATTCAACTGTATTTTATAACAGGGCTGCTTCTAAAATCAATTCATAAACTGTGGGCTGCGGAAATAGTAGTACACAGTTTCAATTGTTCTAGTGAACTGGTGATTATTGCAATTGGTACGTTGAATCTGACACGATGGCCCTTATACTAAGTGGAAAAATTCACAGTATATATTTGACCGTTACAGTACACTTCAATATTTAGCAATTCAAGTTCACCTTTTTGAGAAATGATTAGTAATATTTTCTCATATTTAATAAAAATCAATATATTAATATGCAAAATTCATTTTAATACAATAGTGTATAATTTATGAAAATATTACCCCTCTTAAATATCTAATTAAATTTAAGCCTTCGGCCTGTAATTGGGATCTTAAAAATATCCCACGGATCTTGAAAGGAATCTTTATTGGAATGTGGAGAGATTAGACCGACAGCAATTGAAAATCAATTTCAACTTCCCACGCGTAAATCTTCGCGCCCAAAAGTCGTCATGGGACAGGGACACACACACAATTTAGGGGCATTACGGCAGCGACCAGTCAATGCTAAAAGAAAGAAATTGTCCTAATTTTATTCCCTCTTAAATCAACTTTTGTCCGCCACACCTAACATTTCGTAAATTCTCTGATTTTTTTTATTTTTCACCCCATAAACAAACCTTTCCCTTCACTAAATGATGAAAATTATAAATAATTAGACATTTTTTTTTATATATCTTAGTTAATGAATTGATAAAATTTTAGTCCACAAACTGCACGCTGCCCAATTAATGGTGATGTCAATTGCTGAAGAATTCAGAGCCTCCACTTTCAATTTTGGTTGGCAGATACTGTAACTTAATTTTCTCTGGCTTAGTAATCGTGAAAATGAAACGCTATAAACATGTTAGCAATCAATATCCACGTCAACATGTGCAATTCAATCAAGAAATGAACTCTAGGGACAAAGCTTCGATTCAATGTCTTTCCATGCAGCTAGAATTGCAGGCACCAATAAAAATGATGAACGTATGCTGTGTACGCACCATGCATTTACGTCTCACCAGGAAAATCAAGCAAGCATTAATGGCCAAAGCAAACCGCGCAGTTATCCTCCAATGTGATTACGGCGACGTTCGTTTACATTTTTAATAATTAAACATATTACAATTATTATATTTTTAATTTTTTTTTATATTTTTTCTATCTTATATTTAATTTTAAGAGAAATACACTTACAAAACACATGTGCAAAAATGACAACAAACATAGCCTGACATTGATTTTGTAGATTCATCACTTTGTATAAATGTATCAAATGATAAAATTATAATAAATACTATAATTTTAATATTTAATTAATTTTTTGTCTTTTTAATATTCGAGCACCAATGCAAATGCAGTTGATGCCTTTTTGAATGGACCTCTAATGTTGTCACAATAATTGTGGCTGTATATATTTGGCATGATATTTTAGAAATAGAGTAAAAATAAGGGATAGAAAATTATTTTAAAAAATATTATTTTGATGAATAGTAATTAATATATTTAGAAGTATCGATTTTGACTGGTCAAAATAAGACAACATCCAATTTTTTAGCACTTAACCGCGGAATTTCGTTCTTCAATTTAAAAAAAAAAAAACCCGATTTTTAGAAAGATATTTGTACTTTACTTATTTTTGCGTGGAATATGAATTTGATACAAATTTATATTTTTTGGGAATTGGTTGGAGCTATACCTCTCATTCGTACTTCCATGAGCTTTGCCTGAATCTGTTTTGTCATCTACGTGTGATATGGTAACTTTATACTCTGGGCATCCCAAATTCTTTATTAAATTCATAAAACATGCATAGATGTAGAATAACTCAAGTCAAGTTTTGACCCATCCATC
Source organism: Avicennia marina (assembly GCA_019155195.1). NCBI lineage: Eukaryota > Viridiplantae > Streptophyta > Magnoliopsida > Lamiales > Acanthaceae > Avicennia > Avicennia marina. Next base: position 11,728,914 of record CM032769.1, on the reverse strand, counting down.
TTTCTTATGTTTAAACATCATTTTAAGACAACAGCTAAGCATTTTGGTCAGACCTTCGGGCCAGAGCTTCCAATTCTTTACAACCCATAATTAAAAAAATTGTAGCCAAGCTCCAACAATGGTCACAATTCGAAACATCCCAAGGTTCACACAACCTATGATAGAAAAAAGGAGGTTCTAACAGCCCACTTGGATGCATGGGTAGCTTTATTTCCCAGTTCTTCATTCAAAACCCATCCATGCAACACCCTCGAAGAATAACTCAGAGATGGTGAAGAGTACAAACCAAGTAGCACCAATTGCACAAAATATGATGTGCTTCCATTGCTTACGTCTCTGACATAAAGTTTGCTGGCATTCATATGGGCAAGCCAACTCAGAGCACCACGGACAAAAGTGTCCACTTCAAGAATCATATCAGATCAAGACTTTGAAACTTGTCGAGGCATGCCCAAGCCATTACAGTCCACCTCCACCCATGTAATCCTCATCCAAATTGTGGGCCTCAATTGACAGCAAAATTCAATAATTTCACAGAGTTTTCAATCACCTTAATTAAATTTCAAAAATAAAATAAAGTAATAAGTTAAGAAGCTAAACGGTTGTATTGAATCGATTGTCCGGTATTTGAATTTCTTGACTGATAAATTAATAATACAACAAAGTGGAACCATGCAGTAGGTCCATGCCGTGAAATCCTAGGCATTAAATGGAAGATGGACACACACGCGTGAGTCATTAGTTGGTGATGGGGAGATGTGGGCATTAACCACACGTGGGTTTAGATGGTATTCGACTTTGGGCTTTAGGTTAGATTAGACCTATGGTGTCGAGGGTAGAGTTTTATCTTATTATTCCTACTCATATCCACAAACGCCCGCGTATAAAATGTTTTTAAATATCTATGCCCTTAATTAAATACTCAAAACATGATAATCATATCTTACTCTATTCAATATAATATTAGGTTTGTTAGAGAATCCCTAAGTTTTACCTATATGTATAAGATCTAAATGGCTAAATGTTTGTCATATTTTAAATTTTATTTTCTTTTGTATTTGCTATTCTTATTATAATTTATGTAAATATTATAAGCACTTAGTTTGAATTATTAAATATCATTTTAAAAAAGTCAAATTTATAATTAAATTTTATTATATTTTTAATTTTTCCTGTTGATATTTAATTTTATAAACTCAATTTTAATACAAAAATTTCGAAAATCTAGTTTGAAAATTAATTTTTGGAATTTTGATTCAAATATCTTTTAGTATCTTTGAGTCAATTTTTATTCAATTTAATGAAAATATATTATTGGTCGTAAAAATAATTTTGACTTCTTGAAAATGGTTACTCTTAGTATAAAATTTTGTCCTAATGTTAATGCATGTTCCCTAATCATAATTCCTATCATCTCATCACACTTTATTATGTCAAGAATTATTTCACATGAACATAAATTTTCCCACAACACTTAAAAGATGACTTTTGTGAAACCTTGTGAAGGCTCATAGTGAAATTAATTTAATCACAATTGCATTAAACCAAATAGAATTATTTATTTCTCATTATATTTGTTATCAATGAAATTATTAATTATAAACATAATTGAGCTCTGACTTAATTACAATGGACTTTAATTATTAATTAGATTAATAATTAATGGTGGAAAATCTTTTAATTAATCATAAGGTTTATATAAACACTAATTTTGCGGGAATTAATTTGTCTCCAATATTTGTCATTTTCTTATTTTTACACAAACTTCTTGGAAGTAAAGGTTTGTCAAGGTTCCCACACAGTTGTCCAAAAGAGTAAAGGCTCTAACAGGCATTGTCTCTTTTCTTGTGGTGGGAGACCTTTTCATCACGTACTCATGACAAATATGTCATTAATGAATTTACCAATGAAATTAACGCATGATTACGACTGTAAGTAAAATTAGGTTTTTTACCTAGACAAGTTTTTTACAGCATAAAATCGTTTAGTCCAAATGGTGTAACAAGCATTCGATTTAAATTAGGTGTCGGACGTTTTTACCTTTTGATTGCATGTTTAAAATTACATTTCAAAAAAATAAGACTGACTTTTCATACTCAATTTTTTTTTTATTCTATTTACTGTACATTTTAAGTAATATTAATTTTCAAACGAAATGAATTTCACATAAAAAGTAGATCTTGAAATCTTTCTAATCATATAATCTGGTAATTTGGAAAATATTCACATGTCAGATTTACAATTATTCAAATTAATCACTATACAAAATACTAAACTTATAATTAAAAAATTAAGTAATGTATCTATTAATATCGATAAAAGGAGATTAATATATTATTAAAAATATACATAAAATTCTATAAGTTTAGATGTATAAACTAATATGATGAATTAAATGAAATTTAAATATGACTTTCTATAACTAGATTAATTTTTTAAAAGTCAAAATTTTTATGAAGTAGTAGTATATTTCAAATTAAGTGAGTTATGTTTAAATAATGCATGATTATATCCTGTATTGTATATATATATATATATATATATATATTAAATTCATTTCATGACCATATAAACTGTAACAGTAGCCTGCACCTTCTGTAAACTGAGTACTTACTACATATTCACCCTAAGCAATTTTATAAATTAAACTTGTCTATACATAAAGTGAGATTCCTCAAAATAATTTTATAGAATACAAAGAGTACGTTTGTTTTGGTTTTTAAGTGAGGTTTTCAGGTGTATTTTTTTAAAAATTGTGTAAAAATTAAAAAGAGAAGTAAACAAAATTTAAAAATATAATAATTGAAGTATGTATTTTTTAGGTGTGAAGCAAAATAAGCAAAGGATTTTGTGTGTGTATCTTTTTCTTTTCGAATGGCTAAAGCCATTGAACATTCAACATATATTCTTTTTTCATAATATAATTGCTAATATTATATTTGCATGGCTAGTGTCAAAACAATTAATACTTATGCGAAACTCTGGATGTATATCTAGTGATAAATTTAATTAATTATAAAACTGGTATATGAAATATTTTATATATCATAAGGTTACATGGTTAGAAAAAAAACACGAAATCTACTGTTATGCTCAATTAATTTCATTTAAAAATCTAATATATTTATATAGACAAACTAAAAGTAAAAGAGAAAATTTTCAATTTTGAAAAGCCACAATAATATTTTTGGAATATAATACTAAATCTGATCAAATTGCAATAGTTCACTACATCTAATTTAAATTGAATTCTTACTGTAAATTATTCTATTCGATAAAAAACTGGTTTAGGTAGAAAGTGAGATTTAGTAAAATAATTTGAGAATACATGAAATATTTTGTAGTGCACATCACACTTATATATCATTTTCTTTAAGATAGAAAATAAAAAAATTTATAATTTGTATTATATATTTTGAAATCATTATAGAAAATAAATTATGCACTGTTCTAATTTAACTGACTAACTTCGAAATATACCACAAATTTACTATAGTTTTGATTTACAAGAAATTAACCCAATTTTAGAAAGTTTTACTTAATTTCGTTTAATTCTTCATATAAGTTTATATATCTAAACAAATATAAACTTACCAATAATTTTAATCTCGTATTAATCTTCACAGATTTTTTAATTATAAATTAATTAATTAATTTTTATAATATGCTTGTGATTTTGTGTAGTGATTAGTTTGATTGACTATAAAAATGTTTTATGAAAACTTTTATATATCTTAAAATTTATAAGGTTAGAAAGATCTCAAAACCCAATTTCTTTTTTAAAATAAATTTCATTTGAAATTTCAAAATATTTAAAAATTCATACTAGAATGAAGAAAAGAAAATTTTTGAATATGAAAAGTCACTATTGAATTTTTAAAACATAATGTTAAATACAATCAAATTGCAATTATACCCTACTCCTAATTTGAACTGACTAATTAACAAATATTTAAAGACACGCATTTTATACAATAAAAAAACTAGCTTAGGTAGAAAGTGAAATTTAGAAAAATAATTTGACAGTGTGTAAAGGATTTTGTAGCACATATCTTCCATATATATTTTCCTTCAGATATAAAAATATAAATTATAGTTTGTAGCATATACTTGAAGCTGCTTTCATGATTATTTTTATACAAATAAATGATGCATTATTCTAATTTAACACCCTAACTTTGAAGTATACTATAATTTTAGTTATAATTTTGATTTTTATGAAATTAAATTTTTTTTTTTTTAGATTTACCTAATTTTTCATATAAGATTACATATCTAAACATATGTAATTGTTCTATAATTTTATTAATTTCCTTTAATTTACACTTATAAATTCATTAATTATTTTTATTATAAGTTTACGATTTTGTATAGTAGTTAATTTAAGTAATTACAAAACTATTGTTTGAAATCTTTTGTATATCATAAAACTATGTGGTTAGAATGAACTCGAAGTCTACTTTCATGCAAAATTAATTTCTTTTAAGATTAAAAACGTTTTAAAAAGTTATACTAAAATGTATAAAAATAAAAATATTGAATAGGGAAGTTATTATCACATTTTGAAATTTATTATTAACATATTCAAATTGCAATAAAGTCCTGCACCAACTTTCAAAATGAATACTTACTATATATCTACCCTGAGTCATTTTATACTATTGGAAACTTGTATAGATAAAAAATGAATTTTTTAAAAAAAAAATTGGGAGAATATACATTGAATTTGGCAGTACATATCACACAAAATTACTGATGAATTATTTTAATTTAACTCCCTAAATTAGAATTACAGTAAAATTTTCTCATAATTTTGTATTTTTAAGATATTGATTAAATTTTTTAAGTTTTGCTTAAATTCAATTTAATTCACCAATTAATTGTTTTCTTATATGTTTTTAATTTAGTATATTGATAAATTTACATAATTATAAAAATGACAAATGAAATCTTTTATATGTCATAAGAATACAAGGTTAGAAGGAAATCAAAAATATACTTTTAGGTGGAAATAAGTTTATTTGAAAATTCAAAATATTTAAAAAGTTACAGTAAAAAGCAGAAAAAGAAATTTTCAAATGTGAAAAATCAGAATTACATTTCAGAAACGTAACATTAAATATAATCAAATTGCAAAAATGCCCAACACCTTATTTAAATTAAATACTTACTAAATACCTACCCTTAATATAGAAAGTACTATACCTGTCAATATAGAAAGTGAGACTTAGTGAAATAATTGAAGACTATAAAAAGGAATTAATTGCACGTATGACAATTATATGTGATTTGTTAAATTATAAAATAAAAAAATATCAATTCTACAATAATTTTGATTTTTACGAAATTAATTCAATTTTAGAAAGTATTTTAATTTCATTGAATTCGCCATATAGGTTCATATATTATTAATCACGTATTTACCTCCCCTAATTAATATTTATAAATTAACTAACAAATTTTCATTATGAGCTTAAGATTCCGTATAGTGATTAACTTAAGTAATTATAAAACTGTTATATGAAATCTTTTATATATCTTAAAAATAATTTTATACAGAGTGAGTTTATCATGTGGTCTACAAGGCATTGGCTTGAAAAAATAGAGATTGAGGGTTATTAATCGAGACTTCAGATTAAGAAGCAATAGGCTATGTGGTTGCAGAATTGCCTCTGCCACTCCATTTTCAAGAAGCACAAAGCCAACTTATGGAAAGTCAGAAAATGCATTAAAGTACCCTCCAAAGAGCCTAATAAAGTTGCAGTCACATAAAGGGCCACAAGGTTTTGAAGTTGGCAATCAGCGTTAAGACGCCCCAAGGATTTGACAACCAACATACAGCCGAACAGCCTGGTAATATGCCTTCTGCATCGAGCAAGTGTTACAATTAATGGGCTCTGTTTGGAACACAACTTCTTTACTCTCAATTTCTCTTCAAACTATACCCAAAAAGCCGTCACGAGGCACAATTACAGTCGTCTGTACGGCAACAATCAATCAATGCTAAAAGAAAGCAAACGTCTCATTGTACTCTGCCTCAAGTCAACTTTCATCTGCCACCCCCAACTTGTCATAAATTCACTGAATTTTATTATTCATCTGCTCCTCACTGAATGATAAAAATGAATAATAGCTTAACAAATAGCTTCTGATGTGGCTCTCTAAAGATATATAACAAACCCCGCTTACTCCCAATACACAGAACAAACAACTAGCACATTGCGCCTTTGTTATTCATTTTCATTTTTTAACTCTATTTTTTCAATAAATCTTAACACATTCGTTAACCTTTATCTTCTTGTGTTGAAATTATAGCAGACATAAGCCTAAAAAACTAAACATGGAACATTCCACAGATTTTCCTAAATGAGCAACATTCAGCCGTTACTGGTGTTTCTTTTTTCTTCTTTTGTACATGAACGAGGATTTGAACTGAACATAGGAATCTATTTATTTACTTGTATGATTCACCTCAAGACGTCAACCGACTTAATTATCAGATCTGCATTCTCTTTTGACTTGATTATCAGCTCTGCATTAGGCCGGTCATTGTAATCTATCTGCAAAATGAATTAGTGAAAAGAAACCAACCGCCAATCTTAGTCAAAAACTCAAGATATGAGCATTGATAACCTCAGATTGATCAAAAACCAAGGAAAAAGTGGATTCGACATTTACCCTCCATTTTGCAACATCAATGGGTTTTCCTTCACCGTCAAACAAAAACCATAATCAGCCTACTTTTATACATCGCACAAACAATGCTTGAGGTATGCATACCTGTCGATACATGTCTTCTTAGAACTCGTTGCATTGCTTTCTCAATGTCAACATCAATGAACCTGGAATGGGGAAATGTAGGGGTGAAAATTTCATTTTATTTTACCCCGATAATTAATCATGGGGATCACCTCAACCAATACAAGCATCATAAGCCAAGATATTTGCTCATTATACCCCAACAAGATAAATATTCAAAATACAATGTAACAATATACCCCAATCCCCAGCTCTCAACAAAGCAACCAAGCTTCAAATTTAAATAAGAGAGGTAAGGATGAAGCAGCCAATACAAATAGCATACAACATTTCGAGTAATGATCCACACACATGGCATTGTGCAGCAGTTAGAAAAGCCACCCCAAATCAGATTGGAAAAGGTCATAAAATGTAACAAATATTCTGGTAACAACAGACAGCTTGCCCTCTTTTTTAATGGCATCCAGGAACTTAAGACAGAGACAGAAAAGTCATGCACACTGGGCATGATCAATGGCCCAACAGATTCCACTCTGACAGATCCCACACTTCAGTCCATTTAACAAAGAAGGAAAAAAAACAGCAACATCTAAATTATGCAGCACAGATAAAATATAGAAGTAAATAGATTTTGTATGTTATTGCAGGTATCAAGCATTAGTTGCTGATATTGCACCAAGTCACATTAAAATCAGAAAATCATGCTAATACAAAACAAGTTTACATACTTTTCTGGAATCTGGACTATAACTGGAGAAAAAAAAACCCTTATTGGAAGATTTATATTACCACTTCGCATCAAATATACATGAGATATCCCGCCACACGTCTTCATCCAAAAGCAAGTAGTTACCTTCCACTATCACCACCTTGTGCCTGCCACAAGCAAAAAAAGTGTAATAAAACAATTAATATGGCCGCAAGTAGTAGTCTCACAGTTACATCTTATTCAGTATTCACAGAGCGGGACATTAAATTACAAAATCAATCAGCACAGCATGTTCTTCCAGAAGCTCTACATTAAAAACAAGGATAATGCCAGGCTTGCCGCAGGGTAAAGCATAAATGCAAACTAACAAAGATATTAATTGATGACTACAAGTCTGAGGTAAGATCCACAACAGTTCACTTCAGCCAAGCAAATTGTTGTCATCAGAAAGTAAACAGGAAATCTACTTGAAAAGTAGGCTCTTCAGTATAGAACAGCCTATTCAGGGAATTGGTATGTGTATCTAACCAACACTGAACAATGCTTTTCCACAGAACTTTCCATGCACACTTTGACCATCACATGATGAAGACATCGAACTTACTTAAGACTCACAAAGATGTCATCTTCAATGGGATCTCCCACACCATGGTCAAAAGATGGGGCATAAACAGACCCCTGCAGGAGAAAACAAATACATTAACACTAAAAATGTAGCATATGAATACATTTGAATTTCGAAAGTAAAAAGGTAACATCACAACATGAAAAATTACTGAAGCAATCTGAAGATATTTAGAATAGTATCTAGCAAATAACTTATTCTTAGTTATTGATTTAATTTAGCAGCAAAGGCCAATGCAAAGCCAAAACCTAATTATTGCTTGTTTGTCTAATGCAAACGTATTTATTCCAGATAATCGATGATCACCTTGTTTCTCAGATTTGTGAGGCACCTCAACAGTCGTTCAGGGTCAAATGTCCAAGGAGCTGAATCACAATCGTAAAGTTCAATACTTCTTGTGTGCATAAGGATTAAAATAAATGACAAAAGAAAAGGCCTCACATCCTCTTCTTGCATGAGCTTCCTCTGGATCCTGGCAAGGAACAAATGTCAAATATCCAGAATTGCATAAAAATATTATAAACAAACTCACAATATGTTTCACGGATAAAAGCCCCAGATATACATAAGAATCAAAAAAGAAAATAATGAGTATATAACCAATAGCTGAAAAAAATGCACAAAATTAAAAATTAACAAAATAATATAAAATTTCAAGGAAGTGTCTAGTACATAATGGTCAATAATTGTATATAGTGTAAGGATTTTATAATGATACATTTCATAGGGCAAAAAATCCACCTTCTTTTAACCCACACCTTGTTGCAATTAAAAGTTTAAGGCCACTGGTGCATCAGCCACACAAGAAGAATTGCTTCCAAATGTCAATTTCTCTTTTCACTTCAACCTAGGACTTATTTAGCATGGATGGCATGTACTGGAACCCCAGAGACTTAGTAAGGCTTGTAGAAAATCATACAATAATAGGAATGTCAACAGCATGCATATTTATCAGATACAGACATAAACTGAATAGTTAGTGTAGTTGCCCCCAATATTATAGTATATAACAAGATTTCTAAGCCCAATCATAGAAAGAACAACTAACCAAAGTTAAAATGCAAATTTAGTACTTGAATAATTTTATCTTTATGATAATTTAACCTTCATTGCATCCAATTGATGACGATAAAGATGGAACCCATCCATGGAAAGCACAGTTGCAACTTCAGGAGACTCAACTTGATAATCAACTAAAGAAGACCCTTGGGTCCATAACTGATTGACACGGCTTGCTACTTCAGATGCAAGAGTGCTCTTTCCAGCACCAGGCGGCCCACATAAGCCAACAATATGCCTGCAAGTTGATTATGTCACCCTCTTTTTAGTTTAAGATATAGCACCCTACTGATCCAAGAGAAGTTCCATGCACCCAAAATCCAGTGAAACAGTGGCACATGGTTAAGGGATGACTGATCTTAAATATACTGATCAGGCACTGATGCCTGGAGCACAAAGGGCCTATAGACCAATGCAACATGATCGGAAGAGGAATTAGCAAGCTTCATCGCGTTTCATAGTACAGAAATCAAAACCAAATTTAATTTAAATCCCTGATGTAGCAAAAGAATGGACTTCTTCAATCAGGAAATATTTTTATACTTTCACTTTTAGAAATCAGTGCATAAGATGTCATCCCCATTTATACATGAACAAAAAGAAAGCAATACAAGTTCAGCTTCTTCCACGGAAGTGATTTATAAGTGGTGCCTCCTTTTCACAACACAATGAATTTGCAGCAGTCAATATGAATAAAGTGTCATAGGCTTCATAAAATAGCTGAAAAATGTGATGCTTTTCTTGTAACAAGGCACAAAATGATGTAAGACATATTTTGAGAACAAAAGTGTAAGAAAATTAATTCCAAGGATTCTTTATATGAAAACAAGGATTGGAATATAGTAAAAGTAGCATTAAACAGTTGTCCTACGTGTGTCAGCACTGAAATACCCAATATAGCAGTTCATAGAGCTGAATTTTGCAGGTTAGAATCAAGAACTCACTTAAAATTGGGATATGATTCAGCTGCTGCAACAGGAACAAGACGTTCCGCTAAGGAATCATATATTTCATCCATGGACCTGGTATATGATTAAACTCATAAGAGGGAAAAAAATTACAGATAAAAAGAAAAATAACTGAACATCTAGAATGAAAGCATATGAGCAATTTGATCTAAAGGACCCAGTAGGGCCCATCAAGAGAAAACTCCATTGGAAGGAGCAACTTAATCCAAAGGGCCTAGTATGGGCCAATCAAAAGAAAATTCCACAGGAAGGAGCAAGTAAACAAGCTTCCGTAAATTTTGCAAAACCTCTACAAATACTCTTGACGATAATCAAATGACAAGGGTCACATCGATGAAATTCCCAAGGACAAAAAGACATTTAGTTGTGCTTCATTTCCTTGTGACAACATCCATTATAAAAGGAAAATTTTATATCAAATCCACAGATTCAGAAAAGTGTCCCAAAATTATAGATTTTATAAGAAACCAGAACCAAAATGTGTCAGAAGAAACCTTGGAGTGTTAATACAAATCCCCAAATGCAAAAGTGTTCCCATGTACCCAAAGGAAGAGAAAGGGTTGTAAAGGAGTCAAAATACCAAGGCTGTGACTGGATGACACCCTATATCTAGAGAAAGGGTGACATCCAATATTTACTCCATTGTTTGAGGAAAAATCTACCAAAATAACTTTTAGCCCATAAATTTTTCTCTCCCCTAGTCTACATGTGCCTACATTAATTTTTTATAGAAGTATCTGCCAAAAAAATCTCTCACTCATTCAACAATATACATACCGACTACCAACATTTTGTTCAAACATCATATGACATTAATGCTAAAAACATCCTCATTATGTTTTTTTCTAAAAAAATTCATCCAATCACTCCTAAACTTTAACTATTCACCTCTAAAAATTTTTTCATAGCACATTACTCAAAATGAAATGTACAATAACAAGTGTTCATCCAGTCGCAACCTAAAAATTGCTAAACAAGCATCACGGTGCATATTTGTGTCAAATGAGATAGCATACCCTGCCTCTATGATGGGAACTTCCTTCAATTGACATTTTAAGACCTGATAAGAGAAAATTTTCGTTTCCAGTATCAACACAAAAGAAATCTCATAAAAATATTCCAAAATCTCAAGCAACATAAATGAATAAAATGTGGCAGCTGTCATTAGAAAATTACAATATTTTTGTTTGATATTTGAGTGGTCCATGGGAACAGAAACAAAAAAGAACCTGCGAATGATTATGTTTCCAATTCAAAATTCCAGCTTGAGCCGCTAAAGGCATCAACATCCTCCTTGTTGAAGGCAAATGAACCAGATTCCACTTGGGAAAACACGTGCTTTCCGGCAGCAAGGCATCTATATTCAGCGAAAGCAATTATTGCATAAGATTAACGAAAAAATTAAATTTGACGATTGCTGCACACAAGCAGTATATCAACAGTCAAATAAGCGAGAGCGTAGGCAGCTCGAAGCAAGAAGCCACACAGAATTAAAGCAAAATCATCCCGGATTTAGCCTGGTTACCCACAAGTTCTTCCCGGAAAGACAAGGAGAATAATTACTGACTAGGAAAAAATTTTAAAAATACACATGAGATAAAATTAGGCAAAATCCTCTCATCAATCTAACTGTTAAATGAGGGAGAAAAAATATTGATAAAATCCAGACATTGTTGATACGATTGAACGATAATAGGATGGGCACCTGAAAGAGAGTTCTGGAGAGGTCCGCAGCCGGTTGAAAGCAATGAAACCTCCATAACGAAGACTGAGGTGGCGAACCGGCGATCGAAATTCAGCCAGGGGCACAACATAGGATGGTAGAAGACGCGATATTAGGCAAATCAAGGCTCGTCCTGACACAAGGTTTTGTGTTGCCTAACTAGTCGCGTGGAAGGTTATGATGCGACTTTAGAAGCTAAATCCGATAAGTACGGAAGTCTAGGATGACGACGACACCCCGGAGGCGTCGGATTGCACACTCCGGGAGTGTGCTCCGGCACAGACACAGGAATGCGGGCCCACCACACAATGGAAAAATGTGGAAACAAATTTGACAGTGTGATGTGCATCCTTAAGTAAGGTTACGTTTGGAAAGGGGGTTTGGTGTAAGATAATATTTAGCGTAAATTGTATTAAAATGATTAATATATTTAGTTTTAAAATTTTAATATTTAAAAATTTTAATTTATTTAAATAAATATGTAAAATATATTATAATGATTAAATGATGTGATTGCATATAAAAATAATTATTAATTTTTAAGTATAAATATATATAAATATCAATGTATATATGAAAAGGTATAGATATTGAATTTATTTTAAATAAATGTAATAATTAAAAAATAATTAATTAACTATAAATATAAAAGAAAAAATTCTAATATAAATTTGAAAGAAAATTTTATTAAATTGCATGTTTAAAAATATAATTAAATAAAATGGTGTAAGCTTCAAACATAGCCTAAACGAAAATATTTTACATTATATTAAGGCACATTTTTAAACAATAAATATGTAATTATTAAAATATTTTTATTTTTATGTATTTTTTGCTCTCTTTATTTATTTTTAAAGAATTTATAAATTTCAAATATTTTATATTTAAAACTTACAAATTCTTTTGTTAGAAAATTAACAATATGTTTAAAATTTTTATAATACCCCATACACCTAGATATCTTGAAAAACGTATGAAATCACCCAAACACCCTTTTTAAAAACCTATCAACTCATCCAAACACATTACACATGTAAAAGAGGATCACACCATAATATCTGTATAATTTTTTATTTACATTTATTTTTTTTATATCTATAAACTTATATACCATCACATCATTTACTTATTATTACATATTAAATATATATAAAAATAATTTTACTATCCATTCAAATTTTAATACTAAACATAAATTTTTCTCCGTACTCAAATCACTAAAATTTTTCTATTTACCTGTTTAGGAACCAAACATAACAGACTTTTTCCAGTAGTTTTTGAGGCTTTCTCCGTTGAATGCAAAAAACATAACCCTTGAAGAGAAATGTTAACCCCCAAAACTGATGACATTACAGAGAATAAAGGCTTCGTTTATTAATCATAATTGGAGCAATAATCCTCCTTATTTAATGAGAGGCATCTCCTCTCAGGAGAAAATATTTGTAGTACATGTTAAGGCATCATTAGCCTCTACAAATTCAATGTATAAACCAACATGTAAAGGAACAGTCTAGTTAGATGCCTCTTGAATTAAAACAACAAACAAGTGATATGGTATGCACCAAATACTTTAGACTAACGACAATCCTACGACTCTGGAACAACGGACTCAACACGCAGTGTGGTGTTAATTACGAGGCAATCACTGCACATCTGCGGCGTTTCGCAGGCCTTGTCCACTTCTTTTCATCAGATGGCTGCACAAAATTTAAAAATTGTCTTAAACAAGAGCAAACAAATTAGGCAATTTAATTTGGCTTCAGTAATAAACAGTGAAATACATCATTATTGCCATTTAAGTGACTGCATAAATATTAGTGCTATCAACATCCAAACAAGGGCAGAAGAAATTTATCTGAAAAGTAAAGACAAGCTTGTTTCGTTTGGGAGTCATTTTCAAGATTTTTGGGGTATATTTCTGACGTGCAAGCCTTTCATAGAAAATTTAAAAATGACAAATTTGTTTTTGTTATCCCTTCTTAAAAAATTTACTAGAAAGTAGGAATATTAAATTTGATCAGCCAGACAAAAATTTTGCATAATTTCATATAACTTTACAAACATACAAATGTGAACGTGCGTATGCACGAATAATAATTTAACTTGGAATTAGAATAACTGAATTTTATTCTGGTTTATATATGTATACAGACAAAGATTTACATTAAACAGAGCCATTATTCTACACTAGCAGCATATTTCCTGGCATCAATGTTCAAAAGCTATAGAAGTTTTACCGGAGGGCTGCATAAATATGGAACTCCTACTCTTTTGGAGCCATCAGGTAGACGTTTGGATGGAAAATGATTTTCCACAGAGGAAAAGTCCCCGTCGACCTGCACAAGAATAAACCCCATATTCTAAGAACACCATGAAATATTGGCCAAAAACTGAAACCCTTTTATGGAAGGATCATAGTTTAGCTGCTACCTGAGTCTCAATGGTTTTGACAAGCATGTCATGGCAATCGGATGCGTGCACACTTTCTAAATTAGGACACTGAAGCAGCAGTCTGTCTGGCGTCATTTACAGTGAAAGAGGTCAGCTTAGAGAAAACAATTTGATATTTTTCAAAAAGCTAGCCCACTCTAATGAAATTAGTAAGATACCTGGATGCAAATTCCTACAAGAGTTGAGGTTCAGATCATTAAGGTTAGGACAGTTTAGATATAATGCCTGCATTAAGAAATCTCATATTAAGTCCATAGGACAGGAACAAGGTTCTATTAAGATACATGGAAGTCCTGAACAAGAGATCTTACGTCCAAACCAGAGCAACCCCATAAGCTTAGTCTCTTCAGCCGGCTATGCTTTATAATTAACTTCTGGTATATGAGGTGCAACTTGCTGTTGGGCGTTTTCTGTAATTCTGAGTTATTATCTTCTTCCCAAGTGGATTTTTCAGAATCAGGATCACATATGGTCATTCCACAGTCTATAAGTTCCAGACGAGGAAGCTGGGCAGCAGCAAATTGAATGCCACCTACAATATGGAAGAATAAAAGGGTTCAATATAATTATTAGAAAAACATGGCATCAGTAAGGTACAAATGCAGGTTATGAAGCTTACTTGAAGTGATGTTGGGACAAAGTGCAAGTAGAAGTTTTGATAGTGTCTCAGGAAAGACATTGCAGATCATTCCAATACCACTGTCGCTGATGCTCGACCTAAAATGAAACAATAGGGCCAAGGAAATATTTGTCACTTATCAAATGAATGGCCACAAAAATATATACCTTAGTATTTTTATTCGAGCAAATCATGAAGGACTGAAGCATACCCACTTAGATCAAGCAATTCCAACTTTGAAAAACTCGATGCTATAGCTGCCACTGACGCATCAGTTATCTCTGATCCAAGGACAAGAGAAAGCATTCGCAAGCCCCTAAACGCGGAAGCACAAGAATATTTTCAACTCACCCAATGTGGCACAATTTTAAGACCAAATCTACTAGACACGATACCAAATACTAACCTTAAGTTGGCAGCTGAGAGAGCCAGTACTGCTGCATGTGAAAGCAGCGTTGAAGCAATGTGGATGTTCTGAAGCTTAGGGCAGCTTCTTCCCAGAGCATCCAAAACTGCGGTAAGGTCAGTGCTATCATTTTCACGGCAAGAAAAGCCCAATGAAATCTCCTTCAAATTGGGGCAGTTAAAAATCTGTACATGATTATATGTAGAGAACAAATTTCAAATCAAACAAATGGCACTAGTAAATGTGACCAAAAAACCTGGTGAACACAAAGTGCAATTACCATCTTAGAGAGGGAATGAAGATCCGAAAGCCAAACAGTAGACAGACTGGCCGAATAAAACGTAAAACCCCCAAGGTTACAGCACCCTTCCATCTTGAGACTGGTTAAGCACTTTTTTTCAGATATAAAACGACTCAGCTCATCCCTGAATACGTTCATAGGGTGAAATTACTTACAATCAAGATAACTAAAATCTGAGAAAATAATTCATGTGTAAATAATATGGAGAAACAAGGATCCTGGCTTAAAACCGGATGTAGTAGTCTCCAGAGTCAGTCAATGTTTAAGTTATAATTTAAATTCTATCAGAGATTAAGTTTCGCTTGCCACAATCAAGGAAGCTAAAGTTAAAACCGATTAAAGCATAACAACTGGATGAACAGATGTCATAAATATAGGAGGAACACAATAATTTCTCAACCAATTATATTCTCCTTAGTAATTCATCACTTTTCAAAGAACGGGTAGCTCATAGCAAATTTATCTTAAAAAGCCAAGCAGCTATCCTCTTATTCTGCTTCACTCATTAATAGATTAAATTCTGACAGGAAAAAAGTAAAGATTGACCGAGTCGGGCACATAAAAAATCCACAAAGGCAGATCAGCATCACAGAAAAAAGTGAAATTAAATGTGCAAGCTAAAGAAAATGACATTTTTTTCTTTAGTTCGTAACAAAATCACCAATGATGAACAGAAGCAACTCGGACTTTGATAAGGGGCAAAGCGCCAAACTATAGATCTACGTGAAAGCATTATATTAGGTACCCAGAGATCCTATTGACGGAGGAACCAGATGTAAAGATCTCCAGAGCCTGCAAATTCGGGCACGAGAAGGCAATGCAGGCCAGCATCGTAGCATCAGCATCACTGCAAAACCAAAAGCAAGCTCAGAAAATCAGATTAAAGCAGAATTTTACTGAAAAATACTTAAACTAACTTCCCTTTTATCATATTAATTTTCGGTTGCGTAATCATCAATTAAATCTCCAAGAAACGTGCACCTATGTACTCCAATTTTAAGATCCGAAACCCCACTCGTAAATTCTCTAATTCTTTTTAAGATAATTATTTACCCGTTCACTTTTCCTTTATAAAGTTGTGAAAAAACTGTTATGTATCAGAATGCATCTATTACTTTATTATAGATCTTTAGATTATTTCCAATCTTGATAAAACAGTGATTTTCCATTCGTGTGCTTGAGGAATCACTGGATCGACTCCAGAAAGCCTTAGATCTAATCACCCGCCTTCAAAACCCTAACCTTTCGATTCTAAGAGAGAGTTTTAGGAGTCCGGGGCATTTCTGCAGAACGGATCCAACAAATCCAATCTGAGCCTTCGGCGGAACCCTAAGCCGGAGCTCCTCGGCCGCACGCCAAAGCCTTCTGGTCGTCTCCCTCCACCTCCTACACACCCCCGCCGCCGAAAGCAATCCAGTCGGCGGCAACCGCCTTAAAACCTCCCACAAACAACTATGCGGCAACCCACCCGACCTATCCAGATCCGCATCCTCCTCCTCGAATCGCTCCTCCCGCAACTCATCCAGTGACTCGGCGACGCTAATATCACCGAACGAGAGAGCTCGGCGGCGCGTCGGCGGCACCAGCGCACGTACCTCCGACGAAGGCGACGCGGCTGCCGCCGACGCCGTGGCCGATCCTAGAGTGGCCACCGTGGAGGAATCAGCTGCAGCCGGCGTGGAAACAGGAGTTGAGAACTCATCATTTTCGGGGTCGAATTGACACTTGTGGCCCTTCTTGGGCAAGCCACAGCGACCACAGTTGTAGTTCCCCCTCTTCTTTCCGCGCTTGATGAGGAAAGCAGCGTCGGAGATGGGCGTGGCGGGGTGGGGTTGGTGGCCCTGCATCTGGATTCCGTAGCTCGCAGAGCGCGCAAAAGGGAAGGTAAGCGCGGGAGGGGGGTTGACTGTGGTCCGCGGGAGCAGAAGCGTAGAGTGGAAAGGGGAGAAATATAGGGCGGGGGCGCGGTGGGAAAGGCGCGGGAGAAGGGCCAAAATTGGCGCCTCAGTTTTTGAAAACACTCTCCTTTACCGTGGGGAGGAGCGTATGGGAGCGTCCGGGGAGCACATCTGCCTGCCACGTGTACTCTTGTGGAGAAAAATGGCACGTGCTTATTTTTAACCTGTTGGTGAAACCGCAGAACCCTTTTCCCTCTTACCACACAACTGCTCCGTATCATTAGTTGTCACGACGGATTGTTGTGTGGACTTCTTACATACTTGCCTTTGATAATCTGATTTTGGTAATTGTGAGTAATGACGGCTGTTGCGTGAAAAATTGCTTACCAATTTCTGGAAATTTCTAAAATATGAAATGATTTTATGATTTGGTTATCACAAATATAAAATGATGTGTATGTAAGTGATGATAATTATTGGCATATTTGCTTTAAGAAAAAAAGAGTAGCTAATGGTATTACGATTTTAATATTTTTCTTACACCCTTTCCGAGTTTGAACACAGTAAACTTAAAGGATGTGTTTGGTTCTTAATTTTTTACTATTCATCTCCACTCAAAAATTTTACAAAACAAACTCATACCTTATAAATTTTATTAAAATTCAAATTTAAAATTTTTTCTCTCTTACTTTTTATAAGTAATTAATAAATTTTCGATTATTAAAACTATTCATAATTAAATCAACACATATTCCTATAATTATCCTATTTAAATTTATTTTTTTTATAATCCTATAAACATATATACTATTACATAGTTCTATCATTATTACATATTATATATATATATATATAATAAATTTTTTGCTCCCCTAAATTTTATAAGCCAAATATAGTTTTTATCCTCGTTTAAATCATCTAAATTTTCATCTCATCCTAATTGGAAAACAAACATAGCCAAAATCGGTAGGTTATGATTATAGCGTTGGGATACCTTGGCTGTTTAGATGGGAAAATAGTTTTTTGTTTGACACAGAAGTGTATAAAAAAAGTTAATTTACAAGAAACAATACCACGTTTTCAATTGATTATTGAATTTTCACGTTTTTTGTTATTTTTAAATTGTTATATATTGTTTTGGATACACAAAAAGAAATGGGCTATCGCTATTTAGTAAAATCATTATATTTTAAAAATTTTTATTCTATATCTTTTATTTACACATAATTTTTTAAAAAATATATATTTAAAAACATGCATAAAAAATAAAAACAAACATAGCCATAATTTTCTATCCAAAAATTGTATTATATGTCCAAATGACACATAGAAATGTGAATCCATCACAATTGATTCAACTTATTTGGTTATGTTTAAAAGAGGGTTTTGATAGGAAAAAATTATTGGTTTGAGTTGTACTGTAACAAGTAATATATTTAATAACACTTTTTTTATATTTTGAACTTTTTTATTTTTTTGAGTCTATGTATATAATATACGATAACAATTATATAATATAATAGTATATAAATATAAATATTAATTTATATGACATAAATATATATAAATATATGTATACGTATATATAGATATATGCAGTGATTTGATTAAAAATAGATGTAATGATTAAATAATAATTAGTTAGTTATATATTTAAAAAAAAGGATTTAAATTTAAATTTGAAAGAAGACTTTGTTGAATTATATGTTTGAAAGTGTAAAGTTAAATAAGATATTTGTAATTGAAAAATGTGTTCCAAACATAGTCTTTCGGAATTATGCCTGAAATTTTATTTTAAGATAATGCCTTCCGACACATTTCATCAAATTTCATACAACTAAACATATTATTAATAAAATTTTCATTCAAAATTAAATTCAAATTTTCTTTCTATTATATATATAATTAATTAATTATTTTTCAATCATTACGCATATCACAATTAAATTAATATCTATATATACACACATCTACTCTCATTTTTATATATTTATATCGTAAATACTAATCATTGTATTTTATATCGTATCATTTAATTATTATTATATAATTTATACGTATATTCAAACAAATCAAAAATTTTTAAATATTTAAATCACACAGTCAAATACACTATTATTCCTGATATAACTCGCGCCATGGGGTATCTTTTACCCAAACGCCACTCCCAAACATAGTGAATGATATTAACATTTAACTAATGTAAAATCAAAAGCTGTAGGACTGTATTCGATGCCCTACTCAACGCCGCACGCAAATAATACAAGTAACAGTGGTCGTATATTTTTTTTTATAAAATATAATATTTTATACGAAAAATAGAAAAATTAAATATTGAATTAAAAATATAAAAATTGAATAAAAAAAATGCGTAAGATTATATTAAGAGAGAATGAATAAATATAAAAAAAATAAAATATTCTAATAATGACACTGTGGCAATTTAACTTCGTATAAATAAAATCATGTTTTTAACCTTGATACAATTAAAGAAACAAAGAATTTTGGAAAAAAAGAAAAAGATTAAAATAAGATTAGTAAGAGGACAAAATAAATGAATTTTGAAAAAAGAGTAGTGAAAAGAAAATATGAAAAGGATTAAGGCTGTTTAAATAGATATAAATTATTGAGTGGAAACGTGCGTGGGATCGTAGTAGTAATTAATATTCACCAAAAACAGTGTAATCGTGACACGTGTGATTAATTTTTAACAAAATATAAAAATTAGCCATTAAAATGAGCAAATTGAGAGTTTTACAAAATTTGAAAAAATTGAATTGAATTTTATCCAAGGCAAATGGCGGGACAACGAAAAATATAAAACATAAAAATAGAGTTGTTGTATTAATTTAATTTTTATGCAAAAAAAAAAAGAGATATTTAACCTAACTCTATGTATGTGCGAATAACAATTACAATATACGTGTAAATTATACAGACACACACACAATTACACATATCATTTACAAATTTTATTCAAATTTATATTTTTTTTATACAAATAATAAATACAAATAATTATTTAAAGATAAAATGAAAATAAGGTGCCAAACACACAACCGACGGCACCTTTTTTCATAAAAAGTTTTTTAATAGCAGTTTTCATTTGTTTTAAATATTAGATAGTAATATATTTATTTAAATAACCATCTTGTCTATCTTTTATCTTAACAAAGAAGGTTGGTTTTGTAATTGTACTTTTAAATTTTTATAAGGTCTCCTCCGTTTGATATGATTTAAATTTAATATACAGTCGAATGACAAAATTATTGAATAAATTCGAATCAAATTAAGATTTTGTGTAGGTTTTATTCTTTAATTTAATCATGTTATTTTTTTTCAAGAACATTGTTTAAATATTTATACAATTTTTAAGTAAAATGACTTGTTCTTTGTCTTACTTTAAAGGTAGTTGTTTTTTAGTAATCGTTAATATTCGAATTTGAAAACTTTTAACGAAAAATGCATTGAAGCTAACGACAAACTAATTGAATTGGGTAAAGAATATCTTGAATTAGGCGATGAACTTTTTAAATTTGATAAGAAATACTTTAAATGTTCTTGAGATTTTCAAAAATAATTCGAAAAGAGCTCAAGTCTTTGACTGTTTTAACTCTCTGGCTTCTGTTCTCTTCCTTCGTGTCCCTTTTCTACGTTACACTGTTTAATTAGATACAAAATTTTACGCGTCTTCAATAATATCGTAAGTGTCTACAAGGAGGACAATCATATCTATTAAAAGTGTAATCTAATATTAAAACAGTGTAAGTTTAGAAAATAGTTGTATGGCCGCTTAAAATCTCTAGAGTGTATATAAGCGTACTAAACTCTCACGTTATAAACCCTCGCAGTATAAATTACAGCCTTGTAGAATTGACAAAACAAGCTCATGAGAAGTAATCAATTGTGAGAAAATGGAAGGAAGGCTGACGTCATCTGCGTGAGGTCATCAAGTCTGGATATGGGCACAGTTGTAACAAACGTTTGTTTTGTAATCTTGATGTATTTTTAGTTGTTTTTATGTTGAGGATTGTATAATTTTTTTTTTCAATAATAATTAAATATATATTTTTATAACAAACGTTGTAGAGGTGTCTCATAAGTTAGCTCACTATGGGTATATGTAAAATTATAATTGAATAGATATTGCAACCGAAAATATATTTTTGATGGTGGAATTTATGCTGTGCGGGTGTAGATCAAGCCACGTTAATGATGAAATCTGCATTGAATTGGTTTAGATTTGTAGTCATAAAAGCACTTAAGTCTAAGTTTGCTGGATTGATATTTACATTAATGATGGGACCCGTGCTATATTTATCCTACTTAATTTATTGAGAAAATTGATGCAAGGATACGTAAATCATGTAAAAAGTAAGATCAGAAGGTGTTATCTTACATTTGAAAATGTGCACTTTGATAGATGAAAATTCTAAAAAATTAGTATCCAAACATTACCGTAGCTTCTTGCTTGCACTCTAAGAGGCTGTTTGGCTAAGCTTATTTTAAAAAGCTTCTATGATCATATAAATTATAATAAGTTTTTTGAGTTTATAAGTTTATACATCTTATTTTAAAAATAAATTCACAATGTATTTAGATAAAATATCTTTAAAAATTTTATAAAAATTTATAATTATAATTTATTATAAAGTTTTGATGTAACAATGGTAACAATAAATTAAATATTATTAATATAATTTAATGAAATATATTTATGTTAGTTTTAATATGTACAATGAAGTAGTTTATAAGTTCTTAGTTAATTACTTGTCCATAGTCACGGTGATTACTCTAAGCATCTCTCCGTCTAACACCAGTAATTCTGATACATAATGGCTGCTTAAATTTATATAATACAAAATTTAAATATTTATTAAGCTTATTTTATTTGTAATATTTATTATTTTATTTTATATTTATGTAAACATGTTATAATTATGAAAAGAAATAAAAAAATAAATAAAATAACCGAAAAGACGATGAAAAGCACATATGCAAATTTATTTAGACGGCAAGAGGCATTCTAAAATAGCATACATTATTTATTATTATTAATTTTTTTTTTTTTTTTTGTATGTGTGGGAGGAAATTAATTTTGGGCCATTCCAAAATCGGCCCATTAATCGGATGACTGATTGTCTGACACAGTTTAGTGGGCTATAGGCCCAAAGCCACAACCCTGAGCTGAAAGAGCCCACTTCACTGCAACTGTCCAAATTCTAAATTAATTTTGAAACCTATTAATTTTTTACACTTAAAAAATTTTCCTTTTTCTATAAATACTATCTTGACTTTAATGATGGACATCTGTGTGTTTAGTACGATTGCTCATCATTACTAGTATCATAATTGTCAATTGACAAATTTCATATTGTTAGATGATACGATCAACAATATTTTTATTAATAATACCCAGGAATTATTAACCAGCATTAATTCTATGATGTTTAACCACTAAAATACTCTTATTTTATTTTATGAATTATTTATTAATTTTTCATATTTTGTTAATATATTTTTATTCGTTTTTTCTCTCCATTTTTTAAATCATTTTCTGCGTTCTCTTCATCCCTTTTTAATGTTAAAATGATTTTATTATTGTCATTAATAATATAATAATTTTATAATTCATTATAAAAATCTATAAGCAATTTAATACCCATATAAAATGCCACACCTACTAATTTGGGGGGCCCTTGCCCAGCTACCAGAGTCAAATCAAATAACATCTTTAGCAAACAATATAAAATTAGTAATCAATGCATTCAATACATGTGTGAATAATAATTATAACATGCGTGTAAATATATAAACACAACTATACATATAATTTGCAATTTGTATTCAAAATTACATTCTTTTTATACACATAATAAATATAAATAATTATTTAAAAATGAAACAAAACACAATTTACAATATTTTTTTTTCATAAAAAGTTTTTCTTTGTTTTAAATGTTAGTGAGTAGCATTTTGACTTAAATAACCCTCTTGTCTAATTTTTATAGAAACAAATAAGATTGATTTTACAATTCTACTCTTTAGTTTCTCCTTTTTGTACATATAATCGTGCACGACAACCCACATCCTCCTCTCCCCTCTCCAATTCACCAATCTTTTCAATAACAACGTTGGACCAAGATAAATAGACATTTATAATTCCAAGTTGTTACACTAGAATTTGAGGACATGATCATCTCTTCATGGGACTAGTTCGTGGCTCTGTTTCAGTCGTGTCCAGGGTTAACCAATCCTTAAATCATTCGTCCGTGAACAGGAGAAAGATAACATATACATACATAGAAAAGTGTGTGTGTGTTTTCATCGATAATTTATCTCCCTGGACTTAACTCAATGGTTGAAGATAAACATAAAGAATAATTGCATTAACATTTAAAGTTATTCGACCACTAGGAGTTTGGGGCTTGTTTTTAGTTTCACGTTGTAATTATTATATATTTTAAATTTTATATTTATGTATTTTATTTTTATATATTTTTAAAAAATTATATTTAAAAACACACATTTAAAACTCAAAACAAAAGTAGCCTAGAATTTTTGTTCAATAGAGATTGTTATTACCTTCGTTGAGGTCGTGACTTTAATGACAAAAGTATTTATGAGTTTTTTTTTTTTTTTTCGGACGCCACACAAGACCCATAATTTAGACCAGTAAGTCGAGATGGGCACCCTTTCTTGCATGTTGATTAAAAATTAATTAATATTATTAATTGTAATAAAAATAAAATTATTATTTTTTTTAGAATTTACATGATAAGAATAAAAGAATTCATGAACTAAAAATTTTAAAAAATTTATAAAAGAGAGAAAATAAATTAGAAGTTATAGTAAAAATGACAAAAAAAAAAAAAACAAATTTTAATTGATATAAAAGAGAATAAATAAAAAAGACTAAATTTAAAGATAGAAAAGGCAAAAAAAGAAATAAGGGCAATTTAGTAATTTAGCATTAAATGCAAAAAGATGGTAACTATAAATCTCTCGGACTAAATAATACAGCTAAATATTAAAAAATATGAATTAAAGGTAATGGTATAAATTACGCTTAATAGCGATATAGCTCAAACTAGAGAAATATTGTATTGAAATTTCCTTATATATATATATATATAATTTTTTATTTTTCTGTAAAATATTTTTTGAGGAAACTATATCCCCTTTCTGTAAAACCATACCAACATTGCAATTATAATGAGGAAACTCCATCAGCAACAAGGTTTTCCAGTTCCAAATGGCAAATCAGAGTTCAGCCAACCAGATATGGTTATGGGCCAACTTGAATTCCATTGTGATTCTAGGTATGGAAATAGATTGAGACAGAGATCCCAGTTATCCTGGATGAAATAGAACAGGACAACAGCCTCGTATATAAGATGCGGATTTCTTGAATGGAGTTCTTCTTGTACTGTAGTTTCTAAAATATGCAAAAATTAGACAAGTGACGACAGTGGTACTGAAAATAATCAAACAGCTCACAGTAACATTGCAAATGTACTTCATACAGCGTGGACCATTCCTTCAGTCAGAGCAGATGTATCTTCTCTCACAAATGGGCGAAACATTACCACTCCGAGCCTAACCTGAAGAAAATCAAAACTTACCCTGCAATGATTCAACAGCATACGTACAAGTTCTGGAAGATTTTTCTACAGAAATGAGGCTCGAAACTCTCGAATTCAATACCTCCTTTTCAATTAAGTATCCGTTTACACTAATATATATTTAATAAACAATGTTACAATTTTGAAATAATAATTTCTATCAATAGTTATTTCATAGTAATCTTAAATGCTTCTTAAATAAATACACACACACACACACACACACATATTTATTTGTATTTATTAAAAGCTATTAAATGTGCCAATAGTGAATCAATATAAACAATTCATAAAGAATAAAAATTTTGAAAAAAAATAAAGCATCAAACACATATATGAATGGTTCAATCAATTGAAAATTTCACTTTAATAACAAAGCTCAAAATTCTATAAAAATATAATTAATTTTTTTTTAGGCAAAACTGCTCAAATATGTTAATATTAATATAAATGATGTGTTGTTGAGTTTGCATTTGCCACCAGCCATGCAAGTTTGTTACGCCTCATGGTCGAATGCCGCTAAGACGCAGTTAAATTTTATTTATTAACGAGCAAAGAAATTATATCAAAATTCCAAATGAAAATGCTATTTACTTTAGTTTAAGGATTTTATGCACACTCCTGATTGGAATTCGGATGACAGCTAAAACCAAGATTTCCCATTTAGGCTATAAATCACATCACAGGCAACTCCCTAACTTCATTACAACAAGGTTGGACGCAGAGTGTAAATGAGTAGAGGCTATATTACATTACCTATATTCATACCTATACTTGTTAGAATTTATAGAATAGATGTGGGCAATACCCATACACATTCATATCCGTGGATAATTATACTCGATATTACCAATTATTGTTCATGAACATTTAAGATAAATCAATATTATCTTTTTCAAAATTTAATACAAATAAATAGTCACAGCTACTTTAAGTTAATATTTATGTGGCATGCTTTAGTAAGTTTTTTGGTATAAGAACATGCAGATATGAATATATATATATATATATATATATATAAGTGTTATAATAATGGATATTTATAGGTATAGATATGCGTAGTACCTTCCCTATCGACACTCTACGCTGGACACTAGAGGCAATCGTTCTTACCAAGAATGCTGGAGGGGTATACCCTCTGTGTGAGGGCGGCGCGAGCAGCTGACGAAGTTAAGGTGGAGACAGAGATGGCGGTCATCTATCTGTTTCAGTCAATTGGGTGCTTCCCGCTGCATTATCATAGGAGAATGGAGTTTGTATGCTGGCATGGACAACTAATGTCTCTGCAGCAACGAACCACAAAGCTGGGATTAGGCACGTCGCCCCTCATCTATTTAAACCCAACCAAGCTTTGCCATGGATAAACGAATCGAGAGCTGGCACGTGTCTCGCCCACAACAAATATCATGGCCCAAATAAAACATAATGTGTATTAATGATAACCGAATTTGGGCATAGCAAAGCCGGGATTGCAAATAACGCAATTAGCCTTTCTTGAAATCTCAATGTCATGTACTATTCGACATCAGTAGCTCTACCTCAGTTTTATATACAGAATCTCCAGGAAGAATCATTTGATGGGCTTCACCTAATCTTTGGGGAAAAAATGAATGAAATTTACTAGTAAAAACAGTGAAAAAAAAATGAGAGAGAATGGAGTAAAGATTTTGAAACATCTCATACAGGGGTATAACTACGCGCGGACGTTGCACTGTCGCAGGTATGGATGCTCATACTTGACATGTTTCCACCACAAGCGTTTGTACTTCTCGAGCCCAATATCCAACCATGGTTTTAGGATTCCATCAAAATGTATGACCGAGGACTGGTCTATGTCATCCTGCGTCACACCAGTGTCATGGCCCAGCCCGAGGATGTGCCAGCTCTTATCTAAAGCTATTGTGTTTTTGTAAAACGTGAGCCATCCGATGGGCAAGCTTCCTGCTTTCCACAGCGGCCTCTTATTGCCCTGCAAGAAGAAGGCACATATTTATGTCGACCAGACTCTACGTGCATCTTTCACATTTACGGATGATAAACATAAGTGTAATTAGAACATAATTTTGTATTATTTCATTCTTGGCAAGAGTATAATATTCAATATGTCAAAAGCCCACCTAAAACAGCAGTGACTAATACGGCAAGTGAAGGATTATAAAATATTTTAAAGGGTTGAGTTGGATGGACGTTGTTTGGGCTCCCTATCACCCCATCTCAAGGTCAAGGAATGGATGCCACTTGGCAACACTTGAAGAAACGCAGCAAATTAGTCCGAGAAACCAAGATAAGCATGACATATGCCCAGAGAGAGAGTGTGAGAGAGACCGCGGGTTGGGGGGGGGGGGGGGGGGGGATGATGTAAAAATGGAAAGGCATGTGAAGAGTGCACTTGTCACTTCAGACAAATAATATAAAACACGATCTACTAAATGTGTTGAAGGCAAACATGAGAACAGTATGATATAAGGAAATCCATGATTAGGTACAATAACACAATTTCACTACTCACCAAATGTAGGTATTTGAGATAGACCCCAGTTAAATTTTGCCGCCTCCATTCCTGAAGATCAAAAAGATTCATCCCAAAAGCCCACGTGCATTCATTGGCATCAAATTTCTCTGCTATTATAGGATCTGTGAAATTAACAAACATATCCATATGATGGAATGAAGGCTCCCCTTCCATACAAGTCTCTACAGCACTGTTTACTTTGCCTTTCATGTTAATGCTCCAAAGTTTTGTTAAATCCCTTTGCACCACCACATCATGATCAAGAAGGACAATCTTATGCAGAAGTGGAAAAACATCTGGCAAATAAAACCGAAGGTGGTTCAGTTCAGAACTATATCGCCGGTCAACAGAATCCTCCCTCTGAAAAGATACGTTATATTTGGTGGATAACCATCGGAAATTTTCTATGCTTTCCACATGGATTGTAGCCTTTTCAAGAGGGTTGGACAAGAACCACATTGACATTGCTGGGAAGTTGAGGGAGTCGGTCACTATATGAAAAACTATTCTCTCTGGTTCCTGTTAGTTAAAGAAATCAAGCAATAATTAGTTTTTGATTCATATGTAAGATTTAAAAGGATCGCTTTGTCTCCTGTTTTTACCCTCTCCCAATATATACCTACAAAAATTGAATTAAATTTCTTTCTAAAAGACTGCAGTAAGTCCTTATCAATGATCTGACAGGTAGAGCAATACTGATTAGCGAAAGGCCATGGAAGATGCAAAAGCCAACAATTACAGGGTTCTATGCTTAAGAAAAAAGAAGAATTTCCAGGTGACCTGTTGCAAAAAGAAACTTTTCACGTGAATAGATCTAAAGAAATCCTCCCCTCCCCTGCAATATCTATCTATTACAGGAACTTTGTCAATATTTGGCAGTTTACTTATTGGCATTTGATATTACATGCACACAGAAAAATGAAACCAAGACTTACCCGGGCAGATGAGATACTTGAGTTCACAACAACTGCACAAGCCAATATGTTGTCAGAGAAAACAGCAAAGTGATAGAGATGAGGATCTTGTAGTTTATGACTGTAAGGGAGCTCCTTTTCCTCAGGACCTAGGGAAAAATATTGAGAGGTCAATCTCATAGAGAGGCAGTGAAGGCCTTTTGAGATGGTTCTTCCACCAAGCGCTGTAAGAAAAGTTTTTTGATTGCTCTGTGAGCGGACTTGCTCTTCAGCATTATAAGTCATAGCGCAAAGTCTCTTTATCATGGTAGCACAATCCGGGTAAATCCGTCTGGCTTTAGACAATGTAGAGTCCATTGCTCTCATCTTCCGCAGAGAACTGAAGAAGCAAAAGTGTGTTATGCACCTTCATGGAGTTCTTAGAGAAAAATAGTTTGTTATTGCACTGTAATCAAAACTTGGCATCTAGATTCCTATTGCACTGTAATCAAAACTAGGCATCTAGATTTCTATTAGGGGCTTGACAATTAGTCGATACTTGCATATGTGTTCGGCGATCAGTACACAAACAGTTATAACTTGCCTACACAGTCTAAAGCAATAAGCATTAAGAGTGTGTATGACTAAGCTGCAAAGCTTATTTTTAAGAGTTTATAAGTTCATATAACTCAAAAGAAGTTTTTTGAAATTTACAAACCTTTTTATCTTATTTCAAAAATAAATTGTCAGTGTTTGGATAAAATTATATCCAACAACTTATGTGATATTGTTAAAATTTATAAACATGGGTGATTAAAGGGTTTTTTAGTGTAATAATAACAAAATGAACTAAAATTCATTAATATAATATAACTAAGGATATTTATTACAATTTGCTATATAAAATGAGATAGTTTGTAACATGGGTTTATTTATATTAAGATTATAAAAAATAATCATTTAATGAAATTTTATAAGTTGTAAGAAGTTAAAATTTTGCTATAATATTAAATTTAGAGAACAAGTTTTAAAATCTCCCATTGAAAAACAGGTTTTCACTTAAAGATAGTTCCTTTTTAAAATTTTCTCTCTCTATACATTTATAGGTCAATGTGCCTGAATATATATGTGTGTGTGTGTGTGGGTGTTACACAGATTAATGTGCATGACAGGCAAGACAACATCATTTTTTTACTTTTTGCATTTTTTACTTTATTATTTCTAAAAAATTTATAATATGATTTGTATTAAACTAAAACTTTTAAAATTATCTTAAGTTAATAAAAATATAAATAATAATTAATTTATTCAATTTATATTATTTTCTAACAATTGCATTTTTACCTTGAGGTTAACAATAATTGTACAAAGAATGACATGATAATTTACACATTCATAAGGTATGTCTTGCTGTACTTAATGTTTTTATTATTAGTTTTAATTTTGAATACATTATGATTCTGTAAATTTTATGTAAGAGACTAGTTACAATTTTTGTACAGTTCTAAAATAATTTTGCTAACAATTGTTGAGAAAATCACTCTTGTTATTGAATTAAAAATATATTCATGATTAAATAAATTTTGAATTACACGTCAAATTATGATGAAATAAATATAGCGTTTATTGATCAACTATTTTTAGTTACAATGTCCACATATATTAAAAATTACTACCACTTTAAA
This sequence comes from Avicennia marina, assembly GCA_019155195.1. Lineage (NCBI taxonomy): Eukaryota > Viridiplantae > Streptophyta > Magnoliopsida > Lamiales > Acanthaceae > Avicennia > Avicennia marina. The sequence continues at coordinate 11,698,681 of CM032769.1, read as the reverse complement.
TAATTATTTTTGAAGACATGGATAATCAGAATACTACTAATGCTATGATACATTTTGATGATCATATCATAGTAAACGAAAATCTTAAAATTAAATTTAATTAATGAAAATGCAAATAATATTCTATTCAATTTAATATATATATATATATATATATTTTTTTAAAGAATGTATTTTTATTTTGCAATTAGTGATAAATGTACAAAAAGACACTCAATTATTCACATATTCTTAAAGAATGTTATAAAAAAAATTCATCAGTTTTAAAATATATATCTGATGATTTTGATTTTGAATTTTTTTCCTTTGTTGTTGCGAGTGCAGGCCTTGGCAAGCACTCCCCATTTTTGTTTTCCTTTAATAAAATATTTTACGTTTATTAAATGGCTAAAATTTGTTTGACACTTTAGAATTTAATTATTTTATTAAAAAAAATAAAATAAGTTTTAAATTATTAATCAATATTTGAGTTCTAAAATTAAAACTTTCATAGTAAATTTTGAAATCAAACATTACATATAATTCAAAAAATAATCTATTTTTTCTATTTTTTGTATTTCAATCAATGCTTTTATCCAAACATAAGAATATTTTGATTTCCCTTTTTTTACCATTGTTATCAAAAGTAATGTGTGTGTTACTACAATTATATATTTTATTTATAGAATTTTGTTAACCATCTAATATATAACAAAAAATGAATAAAATTTTTACATAAAATAGAAAAATCAAAAATATTTTATGTTGAAGATATATTTGTATATAATACATAGGATTTGATTGTAATCATTCAATGGATTGTACTCACTTAATTATATTAGGTAGCTCATGTGGTAGGATTCTAATTTGTACTATTTTTTAACTTAGGTCCTTAGGAATGTGTATAAATATGTGTACCATTCACTATCAATAATATACAAGAGAAATCCGTCTCAACCTTGTTACATGGTATCAGAGCCTAGTTGGGTTGCGTGTGGGAAAGTTTCTCTTTTTTTGAATTTGAAAACAATCATATTGGGATTTGAGTTTGAGGTTAGAACTTAGGTCTCCAGCATTCATGACGTTCTGGTCAACATTGTCGGCATAACAAAGATCCCTACCCTCCCGTCGACGATTACCTAGAGTTCGGTAGTCAATGGAAATGCATGTGACTCACCCACGCCAATCAAAGTTTCTATGGTCAATTTTGTGTGGTGGCACATGGATCATTGGAACCACCTCCAATGACTTGTGTTGGCGTCGCCTCCCTCCGTACAGTATGCCTTCGTGCTCAATAGTGTGGATGTCTGGCTTTTTTTGTGATTGCTAGACATGTTTGAACAAAAGCGTGCTATTATTTCTGATGTGGTTCCCATGATATCAAAAATCAGGGAACATAAATTAAATAGGTGTAACTATCTTAAGTGGGGTAAAACTGTGGACTTTATTTGAAACGTATTAATAAGAATGATCATTCGACTGATAAACCACTGAAAGATGAGTCAAGACAAATATGGCTTAGAGAGGATGCTCGATTATATTTACAGATAAGAAACTTTATTGATAGTGAGGTAGTTGGTTTGATAAATCATTGCGAATTTATTAAAGAGCTAATAGAATATCTAGAGTTCTTATGCTCTAAAAAAGGGAATGTATCCCACATATATGAAGTGTGTAAGGAATTTTACCATGCAAAAAAGCAAAAGTACCTTACAAGTTATTTTATGAAATTTAAGATAAAATATAAGGAACTCAATATGTTGTTGCCATTTAGTACATATATAAAGGCCCAACAGGAGCAGATGGCAGTAATGAGTTTCTTAGCTGGTCTCCGTGCAGAATTTAAGACGACAAAATCTCAAATTCTCTCTAGTGAGAAGATTTCATCGTTGCAAGATACTTCAATAGGATGCTTCATACAAAGAATTCTAAGTCTTCTTAATCCATTCAACTAAAAAATGCTTTAATCAGTCGAAAGAGTGGGTTTAAATTAGGAAAACAACAAAACCAATGTGCTAGTGAAAAAAGAGATGATTCTAAGGGGCTAAACTCTACACATATTGTGTGCCACTATAGGGTTATATGAAGCATGACTATAGAAAATTATAGTACAAGAATTAAGAAATCAATTGGGAAATGTTGCTTCAATGAATGATGTGCCATTTGAGAAGTCAATCTTAATTACTGCAAATGTATTTGCAAAGTTTTCCCATTACCAAGAATCATTGAAGTCTTCATTTGCTCCTACCACCATGACTACTGAATCAGGTAAATCAAAACATACTCTTGTTTCGTCGTTTTCAAAATAAATCATTGAGTCTAAGGCCACAGACCACATGATAAGCAATTCAAACCTATTTTCTACCTTTCAATCATATATATTTACTTTATTAGTCACGTTGGCACATGATTTCACATCTCAAGTCCTTAGATTTGGGACAGTTACCGTAACCTCATCAATTCTTTTATCATCTGCGTTGAGCCTACCAAAATTGTCATTCAATTTTATCTCTGTTAGTAAACTCACTCGTACACTTAATTGTTGCATCGTATTCTTTCCTGATTATTGTGTTTTAGGATCTTATGACAAAACAAATGATTGGTAAAGTACGCGAGTCTGGAGGCCTTTATATCCTTGACACAAATGTGCCAAAGTTTACAGTATGTGCTAGAGTAGTAACACTATTTGAAGCGCATTGTCGTCTAGGTCATCCATCACTCGCATTATTAAAGTAATCGTGTCCTCAATTTCAGTGTCTTTCGTTTATTAAAACCTGAGTTTTATTAGCTTACCAAACACTACTGTCTTATTTCTTATCTTAAAGTCAATACGAAAGCATCTGCTCTATTTAAGTTAGTACATTTAGATATTTGAAGTCCGTATCTAATTATATCTAAAATTGGGTTTAGATATTTTATCATTTTTGTTGATGATTATTCTTGTATAACTTGTTGTATTTAATGAAAAGTTGTTCTAAATTATTTTTCCATTTTTGTGCCTTCTCTACTGAAATTAAAACTCAATTTAATGTCACAATAATACATTACAAAGTGATAGTGCCAAAGAATATTTATCTAAGCGTTTCTAGTCCTATATGGTTAAGAATGGTATCACCCACAAAACTTTATATGTAGATACTCCATCCCAAAATAAGGTAGCTGAATGGAAAAATAGGCATTTGCTTGAGACGGGACGTGCTTTGCTATTTCACATGAATGTCTCTAAATACTTTTGGGCCGACGCCGTCTCCATAGCTTATTTTCTAATTAATCGTATGCCTTCATCTACCTTGGATGGTAAGACTCTATTTCATACACTTTTTCCCACAAAATCTTTGTTCTCAATCGAGCTTAAAATATTTGGTTGCAATTGTTTTGTTCAAGATGTCCGTTCACAAGTCATAAAATTAGATCTAAAGTCCTTGAAATGCATCTTTCCAGGGTAATCTAGAGTTTAAAAGGGATATTGCTGCTACTGTCCAAGCCTCAACAGGTATTTAGTATCAGTTTATGTTACTTTATTTGAAGATACCCCTTTTTCTTCAACCCCCACTCATGTGAGAGAAGGGAAGGTTATAATTTATTAATATATACTATCTAATCCTCTATGCTTGGCCTCCTCAAACCTTCTATCACACAAGTTTATTCGAGAAGACAAAGGCCTCCTGACACAAGCCCTGAACAAGCCCATCATTATTAGATCTGCCCTCCAATAATAATCTCCCGATTGCTTTTCATAAAGGTAAACGTCAGTGTACTTATCCTATTTCTGCAGTTGTCTCCTATAATAACCTATAAGCGTCTTCTTGTTCTTTCATCGCTTCACTTAACTCTATTCTTGTCCTTACAACTGTCCATGAAGCATTATCTCATCCTGGATGGCATAACACTATGCTAGACGAAATAAATGCTTAGGGAAACACTAGTACTTAGTATTAGGTGCATTTACCTACAAGGAAGAAGGCTATTGGATATAAGTAAGTGTTTGCAGTCAAAATGAATCTTGATGGGTCTTTTTAGCTCAGTTAAAAGCTCACCCTGTGGCTAAAGGATATACTCAAACTCATGGTGTGGATTATTCCGATACTCTCTCCTATAGCTAAGTTAATTTATGTTAAATTGTTCGTTTCTATAGCAGCCATCTATGATTGGCATTTGTATTAGCTCGATGTCAAAAATGCCTTTCTTTATGGCGATCTCCTGGAAGAAGTTTACATGAAGCAACCTCTAAAGTTTGTTGCTTAGGGAGAGTATAGACTCAATCATTGTATGGGTTGAAACAGAATCCTCATGCGTAGTTTGGAAGATTCAGCCACGCAGTCGAGCAATTTGAAATGAAGAGAAGCAAATCCGATCATATTGTCTTTCACAAACAGTCTGAAGCTGGTATAATTCTGTTGGTGGTTTATGTGGACAATATTATCATTATTAGAAGTGATTCTAAAGGTATCTCATCACTCAAATCCTTCATTAGCAACTAATTTCAAACCAAAGGTTTAGAGCCATTGAAATATTTCCTAGGTATTGAAGTGATGAGAAGCAGGAAGGGAATCTTTCTGTCTCTGAGAAAATTTATATTCGATCTACGGTCTGAGATAGGAAAATTGGAGGCCAAACCGTGTAGTACACCGATAGTTCCCTACTCTCAACATACAAAAGAAGGGAAATTGTTTAATGATCCTAAACGATACAGTAAGTTAATGCGTGTGTTCCCTAATGGTAGACCACTAGGCAGCCATGGAGCAATTCTTATGCCATTTAAAAGGGGCTCCAACCTCCAAGTCGCAGCATCTTGTATAAGAATCTCAACCAATTGAAAATGGAATGTTTCTCGACTGCAAATTGAGAGGATCAAAATTGTGGTGTGACAATCAATCAAGCTGCTATGCACATTGCATCTAATCCAATTTTCCATGAATGAACCAAGCACATTGAAATAGACTGCTGCTTTGTTCATGAGAAAATACAGAAGGGCATAATCACTACTAGATTTGTGAAATTGGAGAACAACGAATCTCTTTACAAAAGCTTTGAATGGAGCCCGAGTACTATATCTCTGTAATAAGCTGGTCATGATTAATATTTATGCTAGGGAGATAGTCAAGTCGGGTCGAGTCGAGTCAAGCTCAAGTAGCTACTCACACTTGACTCAATAAAAATTTCCAGGACTCGAGCTCAAGCTCAAAGAAAAACAATCACACTCGAGTCAAGCTCAGCTAATTTACCAGTGCTCCATTGATTGATGAGGGAAAAATGGGGATGGGTTATGGGAGGGAGCTTAAGAAATTAGTAAGAAATGAGGATTAAAGTTTGACAAAATTATATAAATGCCATCGAGTTAAGTTACTGGATACTTAACGAGTAGAGTTGGGCTATGTTCAAGCTCAACTTGTTTTTATGAGTTGAGCTTGCTCAAGCTGAAGTCGAGCTTTGGCACAAGCTACTCGTCAAGTCGAGTTGAGTCGAGTAGTTAGTCCTAACCTCACTCATAATATATGCCCCAACTTGAGGGGAAGTGTTGAAGATATATTTGTATATATTACATAAGATTTGATTGTAATCATTCAATTGATTGTAATTACTTAATTATAGTAAGTAGCTCGAATGGTAGTATTCTAATTTGTACTATTTCCTAACTTAAGTCCCTAGGTATGTGTATATATATGTGACCAACTCATTATCAATAATACACGAGAAATTCATCTCAACTTTGTTACATTTTAGAACTAAGTTTAAAATTCTAATTTTAAAACACAAATTGATTTTAAAATCAATTCTGAGAAGATAAATTTCAAGTATTTTACTAACTAAACCAATTTAAATGAAAATATCAATCAAACTTTAGACTCTAGTGAAGAAAATGTATTTTATTAAAGAATGTATGAATAACCACATGCATTTTTATACAGTTATTGTTAACTACAAAATAAAAATGAACTTGTTGAAAAATAATATTAATTTAATAAATTGAATATCATTTATATTTTTAATAAGTTTATTTAATTTTAAGAATTATGGTCCACTAATGTACTACTAGTGTAGAGTATCAAAACATTAATAGTACTTTTATGAATTAAACCTTCAAAAATAAATATTTAAATCACTAGTGATTTTAAAAATATGTTGGTATTATGAATAAAAATTAGATTATCACTATATATAAAATTAGAAATGCAATTCAAAATTATTTTAATAAACAACTTTGTATACTTTTAATACAATAACAAAAGTAATTTTCTCCTATAATTGAAAACCGTCAACATAATTATTTTAAATCTAGACGAAAAATTATAATTTGTGCAATGAAATTAATCTACACAATCACGGCATATTCAAAATTAAATATCAATAATAAAAATATTAAGTCAATTCAAAATATACCTTAAAGAATGTGTGAATAAGTCAAGTCAAAACATATCAATGATAATAATATTAATTCAGGTTAATTTTAAAAGTTCTAATTTAACACTAATTAAATCAATTTTTAAAAGTAATAAAATAAGATATAAAAATAAAAAAAATAAAAAAAATATATGATTTTAGCATGCTTAACAATCTGCATGCTAAATATAAAATAATTAGAAGAAAACGTATCTTTAAATGATAGAAACCTCCTTTCACCTCTCTTTCAGAGGAAGATTTTAAAACCTATTCTCTAAATTTAGTTATATAAAAAAAAAATTAAATTTTTATAACTTTAAAAAATTTGTCAAATAATAAAATCTTCTATAATGTTGTATACATTAGTCATAGTTGGAAAGAGCAAACCTTTCTTAACAAGCTCATAAACTCCAAACTTATTACTTTTGGAATTTACAATCTACTTTATTAAAAAATTTACCAAACAATTTTAAAGAGTTCGTGAACTTCCAAACAACATATAAGATTCTTTGAGGGGTTTATATGGCAAGGCAAACAAATATACATACCTGAGTAAAAGTTGATCAACATTTAACAATCTAAACCATGAAAACTAAGGGTACGTTTGTTTTAGTTTTTAAGTGTGGTGTATTCTTTTTGAAAATTGTATAAAAGTAAGAAAGAGAAAGAAATAAATTTAAAAAGTATAATGATTGAAGTGTGTGTATTTTTTAATTCTGAAGCCAAACAAACATAGCCTACGTGAAACAGATGAATGCCAAGATTATATTCAGCGGAAGTCAAATAAAACATGAAAATCATAGAACTCATAAATAAGCTGAATTAGGGTACTCAAAACAATTTTAGATGGTTATTTGCCAGTAAAAATTCCAACCCATTAAAACAAAGATAAACTAAAAGGAAACATAAAATGAAAGGTATGAGATAATCCTAGTATTAATATGCTTTTACCACCCAAAACAATCCTGATTCAGCAGTAAGCATCAGAGGTCAGTCAATAGTATATTGAATATTTCCGCTTCTTTATGGGGCAGAAGGGAGACTATAAAAAAAAAGAAACCTAGAGTTAGTTAATTCTCACCATAAAACAAATAGAAAACATAAACAAATGAAAATGGAAGTCTAATTACCAAGTCACTGCTTTACTTCTTTCAACGTTTTAAGATAGACACTAATAAATGTAAAGAATAAAGAATAATAGGAAGTAAAAGCTGTACCTCCTAGATAAACGAGAATCTTTGGTGCATTGATTGATGGCTTGTTCAACTTCTTTAGTTCGAGCTTTCAACTCTTTGACAAAATGAGAACTGCTATTTGGTGGTGTGAAACTCAAATATAGTCTAGCCCTAATCAGCTGGTCTTTCATCTCTTTCACCTTCTCATCCAATGTCCTTGACCTTGTGCGAACAACCTGATCACGCTGTACTCTGTACATGTGCAACTCTTCCTTGAACCAAAGGAAAACAATTAGCAGAATAGAAGGAAGCAAAGACGAAAAAAGGAAGAAGAAGAAAGAGAATCTTATGATGACATTAGGCAGACCAAGACTTTCTATCACATCTAGAAGCCACAGGTGTCAAATAGTGCAAGATACATTGAGCTGAATATGAAGCCACAAATAAACAGCAATAAAAAGCCTTCTATCATCTTAGTACTCTAGGCAACTTGCACAAATAATAGATTACATGTAACACCTCATATGATCTCTAACATCAAAGAATTGGAAAAAAATGCAGATATCCAGATTTATTAGTAGTTTGTGGTATGTCCCCAGGCATGTGAGAAGTAATGCCTCATTTACCCATAGAAGAGAAAATCAGAAGAAAAATGCAAAACTCGCCACATAGAATTATATTACTCTATACCAATACGGGAAAATTTTCAATAGACATGTATATTGAACAGTAAGGCATCAACAGAAGAATTAGAGGTATCATCTTTGTACACCACCAGGGGTGGTTCTTTCAAGTCATCGCTTTCTTCCTAAACCACAAGATTATAGCATAATTCAGGACCCAAAAATAAAACAACACAGTATATTCATCTTTCAAATCAACTAATCAATCTTTCCAGTTACCTCCTCTGCTGCACTAAGTGTTTGAGCCTGTATTCTGTGTTTCTGTACAAGAGAAATCCCAGATATAATTAATTGATTTCATAATCAAATAAGACTAGCCACTCCAAATGTAACCAATTAAAATTTTGTAACTCAGATCAACGAGGAAAACTACAAAGAGCCAAACAGGATTTAAAAAGCGATAATTCATTTTCAGCAAAAGCATAAAAACAAGAAGGGAAGCTGTAAGTACAGGCAACTGTTCCATTGATACACAATAAAAGAGAACACGCTGAACTAAAGTAAAAACGTGGAAGTTCAATATCAGCCCGTCAACTAAAGAACAAATATTACCATTTCAAAAGAAACGGTAGCGAAACCGGTTTCCAGCTCATTTAAACAGGAAGCAAAACAAAGAAAATAAGTACCAAAGAAGAGAGATTCATACAATGATGGATAAATCTTCAACAAAGTCCTCCGACACTGCACCAAAAAAAAATCACCAGAAAAAGATCAAGAGTCGGATTAAGCTAAAGAAAATTACTAAAGTACGCATGCCAGTGAAGGAACAAACCAAAACGAAAACTTACCGTCGTGCTTAATATGTTTGAGCCTGTGCGACAGAATAAAAATAGGAACAAAAACAAACAGTAAACAGAGGATCAAAATCCTCGAGAATTGACGAAATGCCTTCATCAAATTCCTCTCCGGAATCGAGTTAATCAACAATCCTTCGTATAGAGGGAGAAAAAAAAAACGAAGGAAAACGAAAGCAACCTACAATTTTTGCTTTCCAATTTCCAAAATCTCAAAAATGAAAAAAAAGGTCGAATTTATTCTGGTGTGGATGGCAAGTCTTTCCTTCCGGGAAGAAAGATACTAAGATCTCGACGGATCAATTTTCGTGTGCTGCAACAAATTTTATTTCGTCAAGAAAAAATACGAGGAGAAATTGAAAAATCCAGGGAGCGGGGAAGGCGGGCGGACGAGGTGATGGCACGTTACTGCCCGTAGGACGGGGGAATGAATGTCATTAGGGATTAACTTCAGCGTGGAGATTTGAAATGCGAGAACACCGAGGCAATCATGGGGTGGTGGCAGCTGCCATGTGAGGATGATACAGTGGCTGTTGTCGTGACCATGAAAGGAAATGTTAGGCCATGTTTGGATACCTAGTTATCGCCGTTCTTATCGCGCCGAGATTCACATTTTTTAAGAGGGTCACTAATAAATAATTAAGTCCATCTTTCGGGTGATTTAATGCAGTTACTCGTAGTACTTTATTCCTCTAAATGTTATAAATAATTCCCCTGGGCTATGTTTGGAAGAGCGGTTTGTTGGTATATAGTGTTTGGAAGAGGGGTTTGTTGGAATATAGTGTTTGGAAGGACTTGGGTTAGAATAAGTATTATATTTAGTTGTAAAATATTGATGTTTTGAAATTTAAGATTTATTTAAAAATATATATATATAATATATAATAATAATTGAATGATTTAATAGTGTATAAAGATGATAATTAATTTATGAAATATAAATACATATGAATGCAGGAATATGTACATGTATATAAGTATTGATATAATCGAAAATATATGTACTTATTGAAAAATAATTAGTTAATTATATATAAAATAAAAATAAATAAATTTGAATTTAAATGAATATTTTATTAAGTAATATATTTAGAAGTAAAAAATTTGATAAATTATGTAATAATTTAAGTAGACTTCCAAACATAGCCCTGAGAGATCAGGCATTTAACATTTCCATCTTTACAAGCCTAAAAGTCAATGGCCACGAAAAACCTAATTTTCAATTAAAATCATCGTCTCATCCTTTACACTCTCAGATATATAATTTAATAAAATATTCACTCTAATTCAAATTCAAAATTTTAATCTTTCGTATAACTAACTAATTATTTTTTAATTATTAAATTATTAATAATCAAATTAATACTTATATATATATATACTCGCATATATTTTTATTTACATTTTAAAATATAATTATTATCCTTATATATTATCACATTATTTAATCATCATTATATATTTTATATATATATATAAACAAATTATACTATTCATCTTATCAAAATATTTATTTTAAACATATTATTCATCTCAATATAACTCTTAATATATGTTATCTTTAACTAAAACTACTTTCCCAGACATGGTCAAAATATTAAAATTAAGTGAAAATTTTGAATTATACAATATGTTTAAACAAATTTTTTTTTTCAAAATTATGTTATATTTCATATTCAATCTTATATATAATCTTCGCATACAGACATGACGTGATCCAAACTAAGGGCGCCTATTTTTTTTGAATTAAATCACATCCAAAACAGTGTAGAAAAACATAAATTCAACAAACAACGCAATATTTAACGTAGTTCTAGTTTGGCCTAGCAGAGGGGAGGTATGGAGATTGTCGTTATTGGAAAATAATAATACAATACATTGACTCTCTCTCTCTCTCTCTCTCTAATATATATTTAGCTTCTCCATAAATTTTGGAATTAAAGGACATTAATGGTCCTGAATAAGAATACTGAGGTGATTAATACAATTAATAAGAGATTTAATGAATTTCTTAGTGGAATAATGAGAGCTAATCAATGGCTAACCAGTGAGAGTGGGATATATCAAATACAAATGCTTAAATGTACTTTTGAATTGAAATACGTGATTTCATAAAAATTTGAAGTATATGCTTAAACTTGAAAAATATATAAAATATTGTAACCTTAAAGAGGGTGTCTTGTAATTGAGAGAGAGAGAGAGAGAGAGAGAGAGAGAGAGGAGTATAATTGATAATTATATTATCTGGCAGGTGAAGTTTCAATAGTTATTTGTGTTTGAATATATTATTTATCAAAATAATTTTTTGTATCTCTATTTCTTAAACTTTTATATTTTAAAATTTTTACATGTATTTCTCTCTTAGAAATTATGCATCCAAACAACACTGGGGCGTGTTTAATTAGATAGGGTCATAAATTCATCGATGTTATTGGAATTGATTCAATTATTATGTGATTAATTGAGTAGGATTGGGTTGATTTTGATAAAATAGCGATATTTGACTAATGCTTTTAAATTAAATTTTTGTAATAACTCAATTCGTCGATGAGAATGAGAGATGCTTGGCATTGGTTGATCTGATTCGCAGGATCTGATTGTTTGCTATTGGTCCCCACTTGGTGGGTTAACTCATTTTCCACCCTTTAGGTTCCTTAATTAAAATTTTGAATATTTTGCCACTTCAGCTATATTTTATTTAAAGACCCTATAAGAAATCAGAGACCATGAAAATAAAAATTATATTTGGTAATAAATATTTAATGAGTAATAAAAATTTCTGAATTTATTTTAAATTGTTTACGTGTATACAATACTGATGAATAGATAATGTAATTGTATATATTCATATAAATAATAATTTATTTTTACAGTATAAATTTATTATTTGTGACTATTTATAATTGTTGAACACATTAGACGGCCTGTCTTGTTGGTTGTCAATTTAAAAATCATCTTTATTAATTTTATGTAAAATTAAAAATAAGGTGATTAACTTGTGAATAAACTATTTATTTAGTAACTTTAAAGGAGCGTGGTCCGGAAAAATCTACCCCCTTCATGTAAAGAAGAGCCTAAAAACACCAAACTCTTTTTTTTTTTTTTTTTTTTTTTCTGGCTACGTTTGGGAGGGGATTTTGTTGAAAGATGATATTTAGTAAAAATTATGTTAGGATAAATAGAATGTTTGATTGTAAGATTTTAATATTTTAAATTTTATTTATTTATTTAAATATATATATAATATAATGATTCGTTATTTATAAGAATAATAATTAGGCCGTAAACTATAAGTATATATAAATGTGTGTGAATGTGTTATATATATAGTTATTGATTTAATTATGAATATGTATGATAATTAGAGAATAATTAGTTAGTCATAAAGTAAAATTTTAAATTTAAATTTGAATGAAAGTTTTGTAAGTTGATATGTTTGGTAATTAAGTTTTGATAAAGATTCCAAACACAGCCCTTGTGTATCTTGTCTCCGCCCGTATCATTGTACGGTACACACGCGTCTATCCATAATACTATTCAAACTCAATATTATACATGGAAACTTTCTTTGTCAAATTCGTTAAAATGTTTTTATGGTATGGTTCAATGTTTTTTTATGTTTATTCATGGAATTAATCCCCTCCTTTTAAAATTTAATGATATTCAATTATTACTTTTTTATTATGTATCTATATATATGCATAGGTGCTTTTTTTTTTTTTGGCGCACACAAGTATAATTAATCGTTAGCGTTAGCATGTCTAAACGTGATTGTGTACGTATAGATATTGATATTGTAGTGAATATAAATATATATATATTGATTTAATTTTAATATTTGCATGTATATATATATATGTATATAAGAAGAAAATAATTTAAATTTAAATTTAAATTTAAATTTTGCTAGGCAATATGTTTAAATTGTGTAAATTTGGATGGATGGAGTGAGAGAAATTTTTTTTTTAGAAACATTACCCAAGGTATTTTTTGAATAGAAAAATATTGGTCAGCTTAAAAGACTATTATTACAGAGTATGATCCTCATTTCCGAAAAATCAATAAGACTATGTTTGGGAGCGGGGTTTAGTTGAAAACAATGTTTGGTATAAATTATATTGAGATGAATAGTATAATTTATTTAAATATATGTTTAAATTATAATAATGATTAGATGATATGATAGTATTTATAAAAAATAATTAGATTTTAAACTATAAATAGAAATAAATATCAGTATATGTGTAATATATACAGGTGTTGATTTGATTGTTAATAAGTATAATGATTAAAAATAATCAATTAGTTATATATACAAGAGAAAAAAATTTTGAATTCGAATTTAAATAAAAGGTTTTTTGAGTAGCATATGTGACAATGTGATATTTGAAATGATATTTTAGAATTGAAAATTAACTTACAAACATCTCAAAACTGAAAAAAAAAAAAGCTCTGGCAACATGAAAGCATTCTTCTATTTCACGCATACCTCGTAGCTTGTAAATTTCATTATTTTAGAGTTCAATTCTTTTTAAAAAATAAAAAAAAATAACAATAGCAACAATAACATTGTAGATTGAGTCGTGTTCGCATATCGATGATTTAATTTTGCGCCCCCACGGAGAGTCAATTTCTAAACTAGACAAATGATACGTGACGTTGTAATAACATAAATTGGCTTCGCATTTTTGGGTAAATGGGGAGGCATTGAAGAAGGGGCTACCAGGACACCTTTCGTGGCATTTTTGGATCAATTATTTTTATTTGTACAGCTAAAGTTTAAATTCAGCTCCTTAAAATGCGCACTCTCAAACATGTACTCATGAAAATAATAATTTTATCTCTTATTTTATTTTATTTTTATATTATTAAAAAATTTCTCACAAATTTTTCTTCATTAATTTTGCAAGCACAAACCTCCAGCAATGTCTGGTTTTATATTTTTCAAGATTTTCAATCTTTCAAAATATATATTTCTAAACATAATATCTATCAAAATAATAATTTATATGTCTCTCTCTTTTACAAAATTGATAATTTTTTGCATAAACCTTTTTTTTTGCACTAAAATATGCATCCATCTATAGTCAAAAAAAAAAAAAAAAAAAAGTCTGCAAGGGCTTTGTTATTGTGACTGTTTACAACTAATCAAAATTTTATCCAAACAAAATATTTTATAACACAAAATTTAAATTTAAATTTACTTCCTCATATACACACAACTATTTAAGATTCGTTCATTATATATTTTATAATCAAATTAATATATACACACACATTGATACAAGATAAACTTTATATATTATCGTATCAATCTATCATTATTACTCATATTCAAATAAATTTACATTTTTATTCTTATCAAAATTTTAATACCAAAACTAATTTTACAATATTTTCAAACCCATCAAAATAAACAAACGGCCGCTGTGGTTGTTCCCGTGACCCGAGGGTATTAAGAATTGTACGTACAAGTAAAAACTATTGCATTTAATTATTATTAATTAGCCCAAAATGAAGGAAAAACTTGTGCTGTAGATGCTCCGGCACTCGAGTCCACGTGACGGATTCGCCAACCGTGTGGAAGTAGAAAAACATAGGCCATGTTTGTTTTGATTTCTCTTCAAAACACAAACTATAATTATTAGATATTTTAAATTCTACGTCTTTTTCAATTACTTTTATATAATTTTTCAAGAGATACATTAGAAATGCACATTTAGAAGTTGAGACAAACTTACAAGCTATCATGTTTAAACTCCCCAAGATTCATCAAACTTTACCTAATTAAACATATTATTCAAAAAATTTAAATTTAAATTTAAATTTTTTTCTCTTATATATTTAATTAACTTATTATTTATCAATTATTATATATATTTATAATCAAATCAATATTTATATATATGTTCGTAGACTTACATTTATATATATTTTTATTATAAAAAATAATCATTATAAATATATATAGTCGTGTCATTCAAATATTATAATATATTTTTAATTATATTTAAATAAATTAAAATTTTTATTTTATCAAAATTTTATAATTAAATATATTATTGATTTTATTACGACTCCAATCAAATGTTACCCCTCACCGTTTGTAGCATTTTTTGATGTGAAAGTCCGGAGTCGACCCTCGTTATTGATGAATTAATTAATGTGAAAACCTATTTACATAGCCGGCAGTTTCATAATTTTTTTTTTACAAATTTAAATACGTGTTTTTAAAAGTATTTTTTTTCTATTAAAATAAAAGAGACAAAGAAAGAAAATTCAACAAATACGATAATTAAAGTACGTGCACTCTTTATGAAAAAGTAGAACCAAACATAGCCGTAAGCTTTGCTTAGAATAGAATTTTCACGGATTTGTAAGCCAAAAAAAATTACACCAAATCAGGCATACAATATTATAAATTTATCATTTAAATTCAATTATTTATAATTAAATCGATATTTTTATACACACACATTCACATGCATGTTCATGCTCTAAAATTTATATATATTATTATATTATTCAATTATTTTTATATGATATTTAATTCAAATTTCTTATACTCCTCTAGATTTTTCATCCTAACATAATTTTAATACACTAGTTATTTCATCCCTACGAAACAAGCAATTTGACAATCCATCTATAATTGTTGTTTAACAATTAAAAAAAGAACAACAAAAAAGATCCATAATGTTTTTCCTTTTAATCTCTTACTTTTTATGAATGCGTGCTCTCTTCATTTTCTTACTTTTTATGAATGCCTGCTCTGTTCATTTTCTTACTTTTTATGAATGCCTGCTCTCTTCGTTTTCTATTCAAATCCATTGAGATCCAAGTTACCTTCATTTGTCATCTTGCGTGTATTCCAACTCGTGACTGAACAGAGGTTTTAAGAAGGAATAACGTAACAGCCAACCCACATTTAACTTGTAACTTTTTTATTTTTTCACTTTGTTCAACTTTAGAAACTTTTTTGTGATGTAATACATTTTTTTAAAAAAATACAGCATTTATTAAATTTAATAATAATACCCTATCTCCATTTTAATATAATAAATAATTATAAAACATAGATTTATTATTAAAGTATATTTTCTCCTTCATTTAAAGAAAAAATGGAACTTATATATTCCTTTACGTTTGACCTGTCTTCCTTCTAACGCTACTTCATTATTTTTTTTTTCTTTACTTGCACTCTAGCCACCATTTGACTTTTGTGTCCCCCTCTCCCTCTCCTTTAAAAATTTTTATATAATAAAAACTTTAAATTATTTATATATGCATTAAAATAATTTTTATAAGTTATTAATTATCAATTTTTTTGAAGTTTGATTTAAATTTTTGATCGTACAAATATGATTGAATTATACTGATTAACATAAAATATATTATATTTATAAAGTATTTTAGCTTGCATACACAATCACAAATATATATATATATATATATAAATTACTAATAAAAAGAATACAGGACTTGTTCACGAGGACGATCATAAGTACCCTATGTGGTGTTTGACATAAGTGGGTTGCAATAATAATAGATACTGACTTTGTTTTCTTTTTAAATAGATACTGTACTTCAATTGAATGCAGTGACCATAAAAATTTGACAAAGACATGACTATTAAATTTGCTTAAAAAAAAAGACAAAAAATAAATATATCAACGAATTCTGCAAAAGTAATGAACATGAGAAATATCTTTTGTATTTAATAAAAAAGAAGATTAAAATATTAGAGTAAGCAATTTTTTGTATAATCATAATCAAAGTAATAATGTAATTAATCAAATTTTAAATAATTCAAATGTAAAATTATGTGAAAATTAATTGTGTAAGAAGTTAGATTGAGATATATTCTACTGTTCTTCACTCCCGCACCCATCGCACTCCTCGCAAGTAGGGTCTTAATGAGTGCTACCCAAATTTGAAAATCGTTCAAACATTAATCATCTTGATTTTATAAAATTTAAAATTAAAATTAAATTTGAGTTAAATAATTAGACTTTTTATAAAAATTTTTAAACTCAAATTCAAATTCAATTAAATTCCTTCGAGTCTAATCAAACTTAATTCAAATATTTTGCTTTGTCAACACCCTTCTCACAAATACTCTCAGTGAGGTATCTTCATTGCCATTCTTAATTAACATGCTCACTCCCTCACAGAACTTGATTGATCCTACTTTAATTGACTTACAAACCCATTCATATTAGCATTTTTGTTCTTATCTACACACTCCCTTTTACTGTCCAGTACGATTAAAGCTAAAGGCTATGTTGGTTTTTATTTTAAAATTTTTTTCTATTTTTTTATTCTTATACAAATTTTTTTAAAAAAATACACACTAAAAAAACAAAAACAAACGTAACTAAAATCGGCCACCCAATTACAATTATTGTTAACATTTTTAAATAAATAAATTGAAGGGTCACTTCGTAACCCATAGCACACAATGGAAATTCAACTCTCACCCACCCCGCATTTTTATCAAATTTCAAATCACTAACCAAACTACCAATAAAAATTTTATTTAAATTTAAATTTAAAATTAAATATATATATAAATAATTAATTATTTTCTATCAATATATTTATTCACAATCAATTTTATATCTACGTATATATCATGCATACTTTTACATTTAAATTATTTATATTTTAAAAACTAATCATTATCTTTATATATTTTCATTGTTATTTAATTATTTTTATACATTTTATTTATATATTCAAATAAATAAAAATTTTCACTCATTGAAATTTTATAACTAAACAAATTAGCCGATTCCTATCCACTATACTCTCCAACACAAATCACTCTCCCAAATCATTCCAGGTCATTTAACCCCAAACGCACTTTTCAATGTTATCAACAATTGGACGTAAGAATGACGTCAACTCAACTGCGACGACCACGATGCAGACAGCCGCACTGAAGGAAATAAATAAACTGAAAGTATTGAGCATGTATGCCTTCTGGAGTGGACGTGTGGACCTGATTTAACGATGCAGACATCTATGGTGTTATGCTCGAAAGTGGTGGGGGATTGAGTTGTTAATTTTTGCAGTCGTTCTTGAGCTTTCTGTCTTGTCTTTGCTGTTGTTTATGGCGTCCAGTGTCCCACACGTTGTTTGATTCGGCTACTTAAAATCATTGGCATCAAGGAATTGGTCGTTGCTTGTTTCTCTATTAAATTAACTCAACTCTTTTTTCCGCACTAGTGATTTTTCATCATAAAATGCAAGTAGGAAAATTTACTCAAGAGCACGAATGTAATGTTGGTTGTGGGGCTATTGAGGGGTTGATAGCCATGTCATTATGTTCATGATTGAAATAACATAAAGAAATTTTAGTTGGGAGATGATGAAAATTGCGTTTTATGTGTAAAAAAAAAGAATACTGCATAAATATGATGGAGAGAAGATTATTTTAAGATAATATGTTTGAAATAACTACATTTTATTTTTTAAAATTGATGTGAGAAATGATATAGCCCGAGTGATTCTACATATCGAATGTCTCTCACTATATTAGAGCCACGTAATTTATTTATAATATATTGTACAACAATGGAGTATCAAATACAAAATTCCGTCATAACTGCAAATATTGCATAATTTTTGTAAAAAGATTACCATCACAACACGCGCACACACGCACATAAGTCACCAATAACAACTTCAAAACATAAATTTAAGTATTTAAAATTGAACATTTCGAGTATGTTTGGTTTCTTATCCAACGTCTCAAATTTAAGGTGCTAGATTCGAATCTAGTGGAAGCGTGTGTAAGTGTGAATAGGAGCGAGTAAAAAAGGTTAATTAAAAAAAAAACACCTTCACGACATAGATTGAACATTTGATGGAGTCCTGGGCTTTGATTTTGGACCATCACTTGTCTTCTTCAAGTGGATCCGAGGTGCAAAATTTTGTCATTCGGACATAGATCTATCAAACAAAAATTTGGGCCTGGTCAACGCATAGTCAAATAGGGCTGCACCCATATTTATTTTGTATGATTAGAAATTATTTTATTATTTTTTATAATAAATAAAAATATGTGATAAAAGGAAAACCAGATGTAAAATAATTTAAATAACAGGTAATGTGATAAAGTAGTTATGACGACTCTTTTTCCCATCATTGAACATAGCCTTAATAATAAACAACAAAATCCCAAGGTCTTGTTTGCATGATATTTATATATAATGTTTGTCTATTAAAATGTTTGAAAATTTGTTATTTTGCTCGATTTATACTTTTTATTTTTGTAAATTCGTTTACTTAATTGAACATTTTTGGTCGTTGAATTGGGATTTTATGTATCTTCATGTGCCCGATCTACCTTTTTTTGTAATTATCTTAATGTGCCTGTTGATATTATTTTTTGCAATTTTGTTTATTTATATTGAATTGTGAGCCGCTTTCCCTTTTTTTTTTTTCCTTTAAAAAATTTCGAAAAATGGCATTAAAGATATAAAATAAAACTCAATATTGTGAATTTCCGTTTTTAGTGGTCATTTTAAAGTCTTCACCCAACATTACACGTGAAACCTGACAGAAATGATTGTCGAAGGCACGTATTGTAGCATGAGGGAGGAGAGAGTAAAAGGACATTGTGCACCTTCAAAAAAAATCCACAAAATTAATCATAAAACAGTAGTTAATTTCAAATATATTTACTCAAATCAACAATTTGTTGTATCCAATGAAGAGTCTACATAAATGACAACTGTGGAGATATATGAAGTTGAAAGAGAAGTTACGGTGAGGGATGATTTTTTGGTAAATTGTATTGGAATTTTTTATCTATTTAAACATGTGTATAAAAAGATAAAATAATTATTAGATAATGCTAGTAGGAATAATGATTAATTTTTTAAAGTATAAATATTTATAAATGTGAATGTGTGTGTATAAATATATGTATTGATTAGATTGTGAGTAAATGTAATGATTGTAAATTAATTAATTAGTTATGTATTTAAGAAAAAGAAAATTTAAATTTATGTGATATTTTTATTAGATTTTATGTTTAGCAATTATAAAGTTTGATGAATTTGCTCAAAGCTATGTTTGGAATATAACTTTCACTCTGTTAACTTTTCTTCAAACTCTACCAAACCAAACATACAACTCATCAAACTTGTATTTTATTTTAAATTTAAAATTTTCATCTTTCATATTTATAACTAATTAAATATTTTCAATTATTATATTTATTCATAATTAAATCCATACTTTTATATATATATATATATATCTTATAAAATAATTACTACATTATTTAATTTTTTAAAATTTTTTAAACGTATATTTAAATAAATTAAAATTTTTAAAATATCAAACCATACAACCAAATATACTATCAAATTATACGCTTGCCCTTGGATTCATTTATTTATATATTGGCGTGCATTACTTGACGTGGGTTGTTCAATACAGTTTAGCAGTCCCACATTGTCAAAGTTTGCAAGCGTCAGCACATCACACCTGAACGCATATTTTTTTTCAATAGGAAAAATTCAAATTTCACACTATAAACGTAATACTGAATAAATTTTTTATAAAATTTAAAATTTAAAATTTCAACTATATATACACATGTATATATAAATAAATTATTTTTTAATTATTACACTTATTTATAATCAAATAAATAACTAAAATATACACATATACACTCATATTTATATTTTAAAAACTAATATAATATCATCTAATCATTGTCAAATATTTTATACATATAAACAAATGAATCAATTTCTCAAATATCAAAATATCATTGCCGAACGTGTTGTTTGTCTCAACTCGAACATAGCTAGTAGATATTTAATATTATTTAGCACTGGTTAGTTTAAGTGAACAAAACATGTTTACCCAAATCAAGAATCAAAATCCCACCAAGTCATGTTTGTTTCCACGAGTAGGCATTCATGCACGCCTAGAATTTCCCTAAAACATTAGAAGGGTAAAAAGGTAAAGAACAAAAATATTGTGGTTCACGAGTGGGTCGACACGCCATGTCTTTGCGACGATTACCACACCCTTTGGTGAATTTCGCCCCAAAAACTTAGAAAAGAAAAATGAATGAAATTACTTTTATTTGATTTTGCTTGTAGCTTGTAATCATTGCTCTATATTTGTATAACATTTATTTATTTTGAACCAGCAAGACTTGGGACTTAGGTCCAAGGCCCTTTGTTCCTGGGCTTATAAATTAGAAATGTAGAATGATGATAATTCCACGACAAGGTGTCGATACTTTATATGCGTATAAAATTATTTATAGATTATAAAAATATTATATATAAATTAAAATTATAAAAAATTTAAAAAATGAAAAATACTAAAATATCCAGAAAAAAAAGAGAGAGAGAATTTGAAAAAAATACTAAGAAAAACAGGTTAAAAAAAAAAGAAAATAAAAAAATTTTAAAATATGAGTAATTATGTAATTGTAAATGTACAATTGATGCAGGCTTATGTTCTTGAACATACAATGAATATAGATAACGATAAGCACTAATAAAAATTGCATTCTTTATGCATGTGCAAAATTATGTAGAAATTAACAATTTTTGTATTTTAAATAATTAGTATAGAATTATTTAAAATTAGAAAT
This sequence comes from Avicennia marina, assembly GCA_019155195.1. NCBI lineage: Eukaryota > Viridiplantae > Streptophyta > Magnoliopsida > Lamiales > Acanthaceae > Avicennia > Avicennia marina. Next base: position 11,677,035 of record CM032769.1, on the reverse strand, counting down.
ATATATATTTAAAATTAAAATATGAAGAAATATCCAAAAGATTGAAAAGAGATAAATTTGAATAAAAGTGAGATAAAAGAAAAGGGAGAAAATGACATAAATAAAATTAATTTTGTAATTTTACTTTGTTTAATTAACGTGGACGCGCATCCTTAATAATATGATACTGGTGACAACAAGATGCACTAAATAATTACATAAATTAATAATATTTTGAATATAAATTTTGTAAAATTCATAAAATGAAAAAAAAAATATAAATAGAAGAAGCTAAAAATCTAGCAAAGTGAACTAATAAACAAAAAATTGAGAAGATAAAATGTATAAAGAATTAATAGCATTTTAATAATTAAATTAGACTTACATCTTTAATACGTGCTCTTGTGTAGATTGGTAAAACCAATTTATTATTGTGAAGGGAATATCATGTCTTACTTTTCTTCCTGCGTCGATTTTCTCTGTCTTGCGGTTCATGTTTGAACTTTTCTCACCTACAGCTCATAAATATATGTAATAAAATTCTGTGCCTGTCTTTCTTCCGTGGCTGGTTAGAATTTTGGTAGCGTTTAATAGAATAAAACAAATTTAAAATGAAACATATTTATCAAAACTAATATTTACGAAATTTAATGAAAAAATAATATGTTGATTTCAGAGTGGTCAACACAAGTGAATTTTTTTCCATAATGTTTGTTTGCTTATTTTGCAAAGTTTTGTTCACCAATTTTGGTAAGATTGCAACCATCAAAATTTGAACAAAAAACAGACACGCAAATACCAAATTTATTTTTCTTAAGTAAATTTTAAATATGATTGCTTGAGTGTATACCATGCAAAGAAACACAATCATATTTTAAATTTATCTCTCTTGTTTATACACATTGATACTTAAAATTTAATAGACACACTTATAGATAGACAAATCAATACCCATATGTGTGTGTGTGTATAAATAAATTCAAAAATTTTTCAATGTTATAATTTTACAACTAAAAATTATTTTGATGCTCAATATTTTTTTCCCTCATTTTCACCCCATCAAAATAAATAAGCCAACAAATGTTTTTTTTTTTTAAAATTCGTTTCAACTAATGTATGAAGCTAAAATCGCGAGGGAAGATATTGAAATTGACAACGTGTATATCCAACATGGGCAAGGGCAGATTTGGGCAGGACGAGTCCCTCGAGGGATTTATTTATTGCATCTACAATGAGACAACCATAACTTATGGCCCATTCTGGAATATTGTCTCGAGTGTCTTATTTATTTATTTATTATTATTTACTTTTTCCTTTTTTTTTTTTTTCGTTTCTGCTTTTTTGTTGCGTTTCTTAATAAATAGTGATTAAAATTAATTGAAGATTTTAATTTACAATTATGTTTTTGTTTTTATTAATTTTACCTATTATTTGAGTTTTAAAATAAGTTTCAATTTAGTATTGATTACTTAGCGTATTATTGTTTTTTAAATCAATTTTATCTTTATACTTCAAAGTGTATTTTTTCAATTAATATATAAGGATCTATTTTTTTTTTTACTTTATTAGTAAAGTTAATGTGTGAAATTATTTATTCAATATGATCACATGTTCGACTCCATCGCGTGTGTTGATAAATGATAAACTACAATTGTTAACAAATAAAAAAAATAAATTAAAGTAAAATGTGATATTAATATAACCTTGTATTATAATATATTTATTATATTTTATTTTTAGGTATTTATACAATTGTTAAGTTATAAATTAATTAAAAAAATTAAAATTTTTATAAAATGAAATAATAAAAATCAATAAAAACGATAATTGCATAAAATATGATTAACAACACTTTGAGAAGAATAAAATAGAAATAAAAAAATAAAAATGACAAGGCACAGTAGGATCAAATAAACCAATTAAGTTTCAAAATACAAACACACGTCGAAATCCCCTTACTCAGTGCAAGGTTGCCTCAACCTCAACTTATGGACAACTGTGTTTGTTTACATATTTTCATCCAAAAAATATACACTATAATTATTGTATTTTTTAAAATTTTTATACATCACTTTTTTATTTTTACATAATTTACAATAAAAGTACGTGTAAAAACACACACTTAAAATTAAAACAAACATTACCTACCTTTTTTGTTTTTTGCGAAATTATTTCTAGCTACATTTGCAATAATAAGCTCAACAGCAAATTATATATTCTACTACTCAGACCTGCAACAAAAAAGTCATAAAAACTCTTTCCATCGCTCGTTTATTTTTTTTATAATTCTTGAGAAAAGTACATTTACAATATATTTGAAACCCAACTTCTTATTTTCACGTATTCTATTAAATTTCACATTACTAAACATATTATTCAACAAAATATTAATCTAAATTTAAATTCAAAACTTTCATATTTTACGTGTATAATTAATTAATTATTTTTTATTTACTATATTTATTCACAATCAAATTAGTATTATTTGCATTATACATATATTCAAATTTAAATTTTTGTGTAACTTAAAAAATAATTATTATTTATATATATTATCATATAATCTAATCACTATTATATACTGTATACATATATTTGAATAAGTCAAATTTTTTATCAGATAAAAACCTTACAAATAAATATATTATTCATTCAAAGCCAACTTGTATCAAATATTCTTTCAAATAAAAACCTCTCTCCCAATTATAGTTTAAAAATCATGCTGTAGACACATGAAATAAATAAATAAATATCACATAAAATTAAATAAAGAAATTAAAATATGAATTAAATAATTTTATTTTAGAATTTTAAAATAAATACACTTTTCTTAATAAATAATTAATCAATCAAAATTATCCAAATCAAGTGGCAACAAATGGCACAATCTGATAAAGAGACAATAAATGATCAAGAGGGCCAATTAGAAGGTGACAAGTGGCGCGATTGAGTAAGGGGTCAACAACCCCAGCCAATCAGAATGCTCAATGTCAGCAGGTTTGGTGGCTACATTATCTCTCCTACAACTATAAATAGGGGTCAAAACCTTACAACAGGAGACAACAACAAGCCAAGGAGAAGAAGAGAAGACACAAAATCCTCTCAAGGCGTTCAAGAACATTCAAGGCGTTATTCGTCAAGTTTAAAGAGTTCATCTCCAAATTCAAGGCGTTCTTCGTCAGCGGTCTTCAAATTCAACGTTCGATCCGAAGTCAGAGCGCTAAGTTCGAAGATCAACGTTAATTGGAGAAATCAACAAATTTCAAGGAAGATCAAGCACAAGCCCTTCTCTTGAAGATACTCCAAATTAAAGCCACAGTTTCGATCATAAACCCAAATTCAAGGCGTTCTTCGTCAACGATTTTCGAATTCAACGTTCGATCCGATATCAGGGCGCCAAGCTCGAAGATTAGCGTTAATTGAAGAAATTTACAAGTTTCAATGAAGATCAAGCACAAGCCCTTTCCTTGAAGACACGTCAAGTTGAAATCACATCTTTGGATGAAGAATCGGAGGACTAAATTAGAGAACAGAGCCTGCATCAAATTTAATTGATTCAAGTTGTAATCGATTTGTACAAATTTCTTGTTGGTGGAAATCCAAGAGCAAGATTTTGACCTACACATGCATTCGAAAACAAATTCAGAGGCTATGTTTGTTTTGAAATTTTACACTTTAAAAACACATGTTTACTTATTGTATTTTTTATTTATTTTTTATCTCTCTTACTCTTATACTCTATTTTTCAAATAAACATATTTAAAAACAAACACTAAAATCGAAAACAATTATAGCCAAATATAACTCGCGCAAAATCCTTGTTCATCAATAATTAGGCTATGTTTGTTTTAAAATTTTAATATGTGTGTTTTTTTGATGGGTTTTTATAAAAAATTATTTTTTAAAAATAAGAAATGTAAAAATAAAATTTTAAAAATATGTTGACGATAGTGTCTTTGTTAAGAGAAAATTCTGAAACAAAACCATTTACTAAGCATGAGTCGTACATCTAAGTACGGCAATTGCCGCATCCGACGGGAGCGCGTTTTACACGTAATTGTGTTTTAGGAGCTTTTCTTCAAAATTTTGAATCGGAGCAGCGGTGCGCTGCTTCGGCTGAGGACAACACTGTCCAATCAATATTACTACGACTTTGGGCCAACGTGGCGTAGAACCAACGTTTACACCGAGCAGTGATCCCGTGCACTGCTGCGCATGCTATCTGTCGCCCCACACGCCCAGCATTTCCCTGAGCACGTAGCTCGCTTTGGCTCGTATTTTTGGCCCCAAAGATACAATCAGCGCCTTCGGAACTCAATTTTCAATTTTCATACGAATGGTTGTTTTTAAATTTTAGTGTTTTTTTTTTTAATATTTTTTTTATGATTTTATAAAATTAAAAAAAAGACATAAAATTTTAAAAATAAAATGATTGAATTTATATTTTTAGGGACTCAAATTTTAAAACAAATGTGGATAACCTCAAAGTTTGTTGCCAAACATAGTAGAGTGTGTGTGTTTGGATCAATGGTTTGAGCTCCCTTTGTAACTATTCAAATTTTAATTTTAGGAAGGTGAAAAAGAAAACGACTACTGATCAAACTATATTTTTAGTTATATTTGTTTATTATCCAAATAAGACACATATTTCGATCATTTTATTTTTTATTTTTTATATTTATTTCCATCATTATCTTTTTTAAATTTTGTTTTTATTTACCTTGCTCTTATAAGGACAGACTTAAAATAAAAAAATCAATAAACCTAATGACAATTTTGTTGGGGGTGTGAATATTATATTTGACTGTAAAATTCAATGAAGTGAAATTTGAATTTGTACATTTATATATAATATATAGAATAATAATTGTAAATTCTAATACCATACTTGTGTTCGAAGAGAGATCTCATGCTAGCAATTAGAGAAGAGACATACGTCTGTATGATCTTATGCATAACAATTTTGAGAACAAAATCGACACAAGTATTTATGTTTAAGAAAAGTAAATATCACAACACATATACGAAAATATGTATAAATTTTGAATGCAAGAGAACGCGAGTCTTTGCAAAAATCGACAGTAGAAAAGATTTTGCGAAGACGTGTGTGAGCTATCTATTTCTGGCTTGCGCTGGGAAGGATCAAACCTGTGGCACACGGCCAAAACAATAAATCTTATATCGCAAAAAAGTCCTTGTTAATATTTTTTTGACTTAATAATATAATGTTGGCATGGAGTGCATAGCTTCCCTCTTTTTGCAACTTTAATTCTGTTAAATTTAATAAATACATTATAATCAATTAAAAATAAAAAATGTGGTGATTACAAAGTGACCTTTTTTTATTCAATGAATTTTCTTTTTTCAGAATTTTTGCGAATGCCCAAGTCTGCTGCAGTTGTTAATTATTATACCTGCGTATTTCCTCGTCAATAATTTCACCAATGTTAAATAAATCTGGAGAAAGTAAAACATGTTTGCTTCATGCTAATTGTCACACCGAAGCCTCTGTCTCTCTCTCTTGGGCCTCGCCCTTTCTCCTCTCCCTCTCTCTCGATTTCGACTTCCAAACCCCCCACACACCTACGCACGGATCGCTCTGGAGAGGAGGCCACCCCTCAAGGATTCAGCCCAAGTTCTATTTTTCCCCAAATCACCAATTATTGAATCCTTCTTCTTCAGATTTGCAGGTCCATATATCGATTATCCCTCTCGAATCTCCGACTACTCTTCCTCCTACCCTGCGTGCTCTATTATTGGCGATGCTCGTAGCTAAATGCTTTTCTGATGATAATTTGTGGGTCTGGTTTATGGTTTTAATGCAGATACGGTAGAGGTGTGAGGAATGGACGTAAATCCCGTCCCTCATGCGGCGGTGCTAGCATGCACTTGATAAGATACGTGGATTCGAGGCCGACAGTTTTATTTCGCTGATTTGGGCGTGAATTGGGTAATACGATGTCGCATCAGGTGGTGAAGGTGAGGCGGGAGGCTGTGACTCCATGCATGACATGCCCCCTCTGTCACAAGCTCTTCCGCGATGCCACCACTATTATCGAATGTCTCCACACCTGTGAGTGCTTCCTTCCGCGCGGTCTTCTAATTTGTCTTGGTATCGTGGTTTTACTTGTAATTCTTGGCCGGGGGTTCGAATTTTGACTTGCTTTTGTGTGCGACCGTGTCTTTGCGATCTGGGTTTTGTTGGCATCTGGGTTTTCGCTGTGGGAATTGATTGCTATTGATCTGGGCATTTGGGTGTGTTCGTGGGTTACTTTTATTCAGCTTCTTGGATTATATATGTCTGTGTGGCTCTGTTCTGAATAGTCGGCTCTGTGGATGCTTGAGATCAATTTAATGTTCCGAAGGAAATTGATTAGGTTATTAGTTGTTCATGTTATCTGAATTTTTTCACGCGAATGTGGTAAGTTTTCTATTTTATCGATCTGGCTCACGTTTTTCTTGAATGCGTTTGGTGTATACATGGCAGTACGTCGCGAAGAAACTTAACATGAACATTGGTTAATTGAATAAAAGGAGACTTTCGTTTCATTTTTCATTTACTCACCAAATATGGGTTAGCTTTGTTTTGAAGGCTTCTTTACCCCACCCAATCGCTGCTAATTATAGAAACATGGGGTGTAATTGAAGGACAAAGCTTCCCTCTTGGAGGTAGGAGAATGTTTTCATTTTAGATCTTCAAGAGGACCTGAAAATTTTAATAATTGGTGGTGAAGACTTGATTTATGTTGTGACGTCGAAAGACAAAGCTTATATCTTTCTAGGTAGGATAATGTTTTCCTTTTAGATCTTCAATAGGACCTGGAAAATTAGTAATTGGTGGTGAAGTCTAGATTTATGTTATAATGTCATATTCAATGAAAACATCATCTAAAAGCCCAGGTTGCTTGAGACTAAAGATTTTTTTACTCGTATGATGTCTTGAATAATTTATTTCTTGTTGCCCCATATCAGGGTAGCTATATGATTCACTATGAGTAGTTCTATGCTTTTGTGTTGCTATATTTGAAAATTTGTGGTCAAACAAGTGACTCAAGATCTTATATTGTTGACAAAATTTGAGCCTCTAGAAACGTTTTCTTATATGCCTACATGGAATAATTTTGAAAAATTTTGGCTGATGAGTCCAATTTTCTTTTCCGATATTTTATAGTTTGCAGGAAATGCATATACAAGAAGCTATCAGATGAGGAAATGGAATGCTGTCCCATATGCAATATTGACTTGGGATGTGTTCCGTTGGAGAAACTGAGGTTCGATCTTCTATATTTTGTGTTTTATAACCAGATTCTGTCGTCTCTCCTACATCAGTGACAAACAGAATAACACTCACTTATAAACACACACAAGTCATTAGTATGGTACTCTTAACCCTTTTTTGGATTGATAGAATACATGTTTTCATGTGAAGGAAAATGATGATTTATGTAGGAATTTCTCATTATTTTGTGTTTTATAACCAGATTCTGTTGTCTCTCCTATCATGCATCTGTACTCCTAGTTATTTTTTTTCTCTTTGTCATTCCTCCTATGTTGTGGGCTTAGCAGAAGCAATTAATGGCCAGACTTCATGGAGGAAAAATAGTTTTTTGTTTTGGTTGGGGTTGAATATGCTGTATACACTGGCTACAGAGGTGAGGATAGGTGCCTGACTTATAGATTTATTATGCACAATGTGCTTCTGGTGATCATGTGGATGCTGCGCTGGACATGTTTGCACTCGACGTCAGTCTAAACTCACAGAGAAATAGGATTCTTGATTAAAAAATAGTGAAACTGAAGATAATTGTTTATGAATACTGTGAGTAAACTATGACTCAAACTGGATTCAGCTTCTGCAGTATTCATCACTGTACAATAGATGCTAAATGCTCTGAATCTTTTTCTCTCTTTTGGCTTAAGGTGCACATTGCATAGCTTTAGTCATCCATAGATGGGAAATATACCCCAGTTTGTCTGTGCACTAATTTTAATGAGGTAAAATTTGTTCTTTTGCGTGCCTTCCTTATTGATGCATATAATTGGAAGGAGACAGAACCTTTTCCCTTCTGTCATCACTGATATATTGTTCATCAGGCCTGATCATAATTTGCAAGATGTGAGGGCAAAAATATTCCCTTCTAAGAGGATAAAGGCAAAAACCCCTGAATTTGTGACTCCTGTTTCATTACCTGCCAAGAGAAAAGAAAGGTCCCTCTCATCCTTAGTGGTCAGCACTCCCAGAGTATCAACCCAGAGTGGAATGACCGGAAGAAGGTCAAAGTCTATTGCAAGAAAAGCATCAAGGGGTTCCAGTTTTACTATAGAGAAACCTTTAAAGAAAGAAGAAGACTCCATGGAGGACCAGCCTGAGAGCTCTGGCTCACCTGAGACACTGAACAAATTTGCTCAGAATACGAGGCAGGTATGGTATATGCATCTGAAGGTTATTAACACCAGTACATGACCTCCTGTTTGGCCTCAATAACCTTGCACATTTTGCAAGTACTGGTCTCATGCTTACTGGTGGTGTTGCAGAATTATGCTGCTAGTGAGCCATCCAATCACCCTAGTCCTGATAAGGGAAGAGAGAATGGATCTGAGGCTTGGGAAGGGAAAGTTGATCTTTGGAAGCCTTTAAATTGTCTAGTGGAGGCAGCAAATAGGAGCAAATCTTCGAAGTTTAGCATTCAAGGATCTGTTCCTAAGTCAGAAGCTCTACATGACAGCGAGGGGCTTCTCAGTAAAACCAAGAATAAAGAGCACAGGCAGAAATCAAAAGTTCAAGAGGAGAAGAACTGCAGCGACCATACCCCTCCAGAATCAGAAAGGCCTAAAAAGTTGCGCAGAATTCGTCAAAAGAAGGCACGAAACTTTGGAGAATTCAGGCTTCCGCCCCAGGTTGTGCTTGATGCTGCCAGTGCTAAATTTGACCGCAGAAATTATCCAATTTGGTTTTCACTAGTTTCGGATGAACAGTAAGCTTCTTACATCCATGATTACATATCTTCTGAAGGACTGAATCTGATTATATCTGTTGCCTACCTCAATACTTTCTCTGATTTTCTGTTGACATATTTTCAGGGAAGGAGATGTGTCACCCTTGCCCCAGATTGCTGCAAGTTACTTAAGAATAAAGTAAGTTCTGCCCACCTACAATCTTCTTGGGAATTTTCGTCTTTTATAAAATTAAGAAAGATTGAAAATCATCCTTTGTACCTTGATATGGCACGAGAACATCATTTGATTTGCTGCGTATGAAATTTCATGGCTTGCTTTTTGTCTTTTGGTTATAATAAGATCAATAAGTTTCTGCAAAGGTAATGGCTATATTGGTTAAGGTAGTTTTCAGACTTGCCTTTCAATTCAGGGTTATTTTGATGTCAAATGTAGTCTGGTTGAACCAAATTGAAAAAACTTAGTAGCAACAGAGTTGTTGATGATTCAACTCCTTTCCAAGGAGTAATTTTTCATGATTTTTCTAGGATATTTTTTATATTTGCTAAGAAACAATTATTATATTTTTTATGCGTATACTGTCGTTGTTGTCATCCGTGTGGGGGTTATTTCTGCTTTTTTCTTTTTTTCTCAGAGTTTTAAATCGTCATTTATCCTTGCCTGATTGAAAGTGGTTACTGGTTTCTACAAATTCTTCCGAATTAGCCTCCAATTGAGCTGTTCATCTCAAGCGATAATTTTTTCAATGTATTGCATTTTTCACCTGGGATTCAGGGAGCTTGATATATCCGCTGTGTTTGCAACATATTCTTTCTATAAGTAACAATATGTATGCATTGCCATGTACTCGCACGGGATAACTTCAGTTTATATGTATTTTCATTATATACTATTCTATACAACTTCTCTTGAGCAGATGTATCACTGATTGTAGGTTACTTTCAAACCTCCAACTTTTTACTCAAAAGGGAATAAAAGTATGAACTCTATTTTTCAACAGTCTAGTAAAGATAAAACAAACTGCAGGTTCAATAGTGAAAAAAATCAAACTTGGTGCTGGATATTTTTTGAGGATATTTTTAAGATGTCAAATGAATTTGATTAGTTAGACAGGATTTATCTGCAAGGCTGAGTGAATTCTTCTTGGCTATCTTCAAAGCATGAAGTTGTACTTTCAGCTAGATTATGGCATAATATGTCTGTCATGGCTGTATTTTTGTTATTAAGAAGTTTATTAAGCCTCTCATGAACGCTCAACCAAGTGCCTTATATATTAGCTTCTGTCGACCAAATTATGTAACTTGGCTAATGTCATCTCATCTTTCTTTTTGGTACACTCCCTTCGGGTTTCACTGATCCTCTTGATCGTGGTCCTACGATGTTCATATCCCAACATAAACATGTTTAATCGATTACCGGCATGAGCTTGACTCATGAATACTTGATTCTTTTGAAAATGTTTTCATGCTTTTGAGGAGGTATTGGTTTAGATTGGTGAGGTGGATGACTTTAGAAATTATAGTTCAGTTATGTGAAACTTTTCAACAGGTTAATGATTTGTTTGGTTCGTAACAACTCCTGAATTATATGGTTATACTTGGATCTTAGTATATGATTCTCTTCTTGTTTTTGGGTATGTTAGTGGGCTTGTTCATGAATTTGCTACCTCAACACGTTCTGTATTTACTTGAATCAATAGTAGCTTAAGCTTTTAATTTTCCCCACTCTTTTATGATATCGGACTTCGGTAGTATGACTGAATCTCTAATATTTTCCAGTTCAGGTGAATTATGCAACCATAATCTAAAGGACTGTTTTGTGGACTTACTGATGCTTTTCATTGACACCATTGCATTCTTAACAGGGATGGGAATATACCAGTTGCTTTTATTCAAAAATACCTCAAGATGAAGTTAGATCTTAATAGTGAAAATGAGGTAACTTTTCATCCATCTGCTTAATTTGAAGTGACTTCTGTCGCAGACCTAGTGCATTTTAGGTGGATAGTATATCATTAATTGTGCAAGGAACTCGTTGTCAAGTGAAGTGTTGGTTTGTTCTAATCGAAGCAGCATCTTCCGAAATTCTTGTGAAGAAGATGCAATCTGAATAGCACTTAGCAATGCACGAAGCTCCTATGGGATGAGCTTATGTAACTATTTCTTTTGCCAAATCATTTTGTAGATTGAAATCAAATGCATGGGACAGACAGTGATCCCCACATTGACATTGAGTAATCTTGTTGATCTGTGGCTCCAAACCACCTCCAACGACAGAGTGTCAGCGACAATTGGTTCATCGGCAAAGGATTTTGTGATGGTACTGGGCTATGGTCGCAAGGTTCCTGATTCCTGAAAGTGCCCGCCACATTTTTTCACTGAGTCCCTAATAATATCCGTTTTATTTGAGTTTCTGTAAAAGTTACCCCTTTGCAATTAGTGGTACTGCCGGTTGTTAGCATGTATCATGATGTTGGAATTCCTCACAAACTTTTGCAACTGGGAAGCCCCTTCCCACAAGTTGCAATGGGTTCATCAGGTTTCTGGATGAGTCTAAAATGTATCCTCTAAACATTGCATGTTGCACAGTCAATGCACTTCGAGTACCTGTGAGTCTATTTAGGATTGTATTCTATGCCCTTGTATGTCTGGCGACTCTTTCAATTAGCACTTTCCTGAATCACCATGAATTTGTGGGTGCGTTGTTACTCAATGAACGTAGTCTTGCTGGCTTGCTTCCTGTATTCACTTAGTACTAGCATTTTTAGTACTTCCCGGTTTCAGCTTTATGCCAGTGTGCTCTTATTCCTTGGCATGTTAAAAACTCTACAGAGATTGGGAGCAATCCTATTCCAAAATAAAGCCTTAACAGCTACGGAGGATGTTATTTTTCTCTGTTTGGCTGCGTTGTTCGCTTGCTGAGACGTTTTTTAAGAGCTGAAATTGCCAATTTCTATTCTAGGGACCATTCGGGTAAGCACCGCGGAATGTCATGCTATGATAAATCTTTCAAATTACATCAACTTACTTCAAGATTATAGTGATAACATCTGCTGTTTTGGCCAATTTTGGGAGCTATGTCTGTTCACCTGTGTCGCTGCTGAAAGGGAAGAAAGCCCTCGTGAAACTCATTCCATTCACTCGGTTGGAAAAAAAGAAGAAAAAGAAATTGGGTTCCCCCAATTATAACCCTACCATAAAGGGGGAAATCAAATGGTGCCAATCATACCTACAATCATTCTCAACAGTTTCAAAAGAAAAAAAAAAAGTTTACTTATGAAGCAAAACCCACCATCAGATCTGCTTTTGTACCCGAGTAGGAATAATGGAACAATAGTGAACCTTTCATATGGTTTCTGGATAAAATTATTGTGGAAACATCTATCAAAAACCAAATACAGACCAACTTTCAAAACCTAGCTCCGACAACGGAGGACAGCCCGCTGTCGGCAACCTCGTCTTCGTCCAGAAACAAATCCTCCGTCACCCTAAACGTCGCGTGCAAGACCACCGCCGCCGCACCAACCAAAATAGATACCAAAACATTCAACCACACGCCTGTGAGAATCAAACTCACAATCGTCACAAGCCCGAGCGCAATCAGCACCACTCGATCATCCACCATGCGACTGAACACCACGATCGGCTCGTCCCGGTAGAAATACAGGAGAAACCAGAACACGAAGATTATTATGAAGACTATCATCGAAATCGGGTGGTAGACTAGGCTGACGAAGAGAATAAACAGGACAATCACGGCGTAGTTGACGCGGAAGTGAGCGAGGTTGCGCTTCAGTCGAGAGGCGAAATCCCCGAAGCTCGAGGGTACGGAGTAACAGGTGGGGTGAGCGAAGAGCTCCCGCCACGGGCGGCGCGGTACGAAGACTGACGGCATGCGCGATTTAACACGGAGGAGAACTCCGGTGTCCCCGTCGCCGCCTATGTACGGCGACAGGCTACTGTATCCGGCCGACGACATTTGTAGAAATGTTGGAGAGAAGACCTAAAGAGTACGGGGGATATAATAATCTTCGGTGATTGGCTGACCGATGAGCGTAGGATTCTCAATACGGCAGCGTTCCGTCGGGAAGGGTCTGACCTGGTTCGATTTTGTGATTGTACAAAGAGAATTTCCAGATTCGGAATATAAGAAGATTGAAAAGAAGAGTGAAAATGGATGCTCCAGATTTTTATCCTCTTTTTTCTATTCCTATACTTCTTCTCCCTCCTTTCTTAAATCGTATTTATTTATTGAATTGTATGTTTTTATTTTCAAAACTGTATTTATTTATTCATAAACAGTGCATCTATGTCTTGTTCGGAATTCGTTTTTAATGTTCAATATACATATATATATATTACGAAACAAAATTTTATTTAAATTTAAAATTTTTAATTAATTAATTATTACATTTATTTTTAACCAAATCAATATTTATATATTATCATATTTCTATATAATAATATTCTACTAATCAATCAATTTTTTCTATTTTTTTCATATTATTACATTACTTAATTATTATTAAAAAACATTAAAATCACACCAAAAGTATTTCTCGTTCAAACCTTACCATTCTTTCCAAACTTATCCTGCAAGATTAATGCTTAAAACTAGTGCAGCTGTGCTCAGAGTCTGGTCAACCATAATAAAGTCGGCTGCAGAAACGCAAGAGGTTTCAAATTTTAGTTGGTAATCATCAAACAAGATTGTCCAACCCCACGCTAAATCTTAACTCGCAAGATACGGCTGAACCATTCCTTTGTACGCGTTGGACTAACATCCAGTCACGGAGTCAATTGAACAATTGGATTCAAACCTTCTTGGATGTGAGTTGGTGGCGTGTGTGAGTTAATAATAATAATAATAACTCCTAGCTCTTCAAGATATATCAATTCACAACCCAATCTAATTGATAATCCCTCTAATTAGCATAATTGATTCTGACAATCGAATAATACAAGAAATAGTCGACCTGAGCTGAGACCATTCGCCAAATCGTAGAAAGCAAGTTCGCACCAGTCTTACGTCAAAATGTGCCCCGATTTGATGTGGCGAGAGACATTCTTGACCAATTCACAACAAATTGATTCAGGTTAACATTCACGATTGTCCACACACACACACACACACATGATTATTTTATAGTTACCCTCTTGTAACGAAAAAAAATTGAAGAATTTAATTTCTTTTCATATTAAAATCCACGTTTTTAAACATACTAATCAATAGAATAATTATTTTTATCCACTTCTTCTTCTTACTTTTATTATATCATGTTTAAATTTTTGCACTAATTCTTTTTCTCGCTATAATTTGCATTCAAACAAAGCCCATGCATTTGTCCAAATACGGGAACATGAAAGAAGACTTCATGCCACAAGAATTTGAAAACTTATTAAACCGAACATCAAAAAGAGAGTAAAATGAATCGAGTTCAAGTAATTCAAAAATTATGTATATATTTTTGTTACTATTAATAATTAAATTAAAGTCAGACCAATTTTAAAGTCATTTGGAGAAACAAAAGGTGTTAAAAATTTGTTTATTCCAAGCAGATCAATTTTGAAAATATTGAACAATTTGTTTTTTCAAAATATTGAATTATCTATTATGTATTATTAAGTATCTGGCCTAATTAGTTACACCATTAATTTACTTATGTGCTCTTAATTTAAATTCTTTTGTTTTTTTTTTTTATCATTTATTTCTCCATTTTCTTTTAATATATTTTGTTTTAATGTTTCTCTTAATTTTTCTCACTTTTCAATTTATTTTGATGTTCTTCACTTTTTCTTTTCATTTCAAATATTATTGATACTTTTGACTCTAATAATATTATTTTTATTATTTGAAACACTATAAATTATAATTAATTTTAGTTGTAAATTGAATGTATCAATTTTACAGGTTTTTTGTTTTTATTATTTTATATCTATACTATGTAGAGTGAATGAATGATGGATAGTAAGCACCTTTATTTTTAAAGTTAATTTACTAAAATATCCCCTCTTAAACTAATTTTTCTTTTCAGTTTTTTAATACTTTCTCTTTTTGTTCTTTTACTTATTATTTCTTTATCTCTTTATTTTTTATTTTAATTTTTTTTCTGTTTTTCATATCTCTATTTTTTTAATACATTTATATTTGTACTTTTTCTTAAATTTTCTTATTCTTCAATTCGATCATTTTTATTAAATAATAAATTTTATCTCACTCTCTCTATATACGTATTTTTAACACATTTATATATTAAAACGCACGCGCATAGAAAGTGCGACATAGCTAGTTTGTTCAAATTGACCGACCAATCAAAACAAGGAATGAAGGAAACGGCGCCGTTTGAGAAAAACCTCTCTACAGAAGTTCGCGACGGCCAACGCTGTCTGGAAAACCTCGCGCAAATCTCCCAGGGATCGAATTGACTGCTTCTCTGCATTTTCAGCAATTTCTGCTTCTATATTTTAGTGTCAATAAGAACTGAACAGATTCCAGATATACATAAGACGCGGTGCATATCGATTTTGGGATCATGGTGTACATTGCATCTTGGGATGATTTTGTGGAAAAATCCGTCCAATTGTTTCGCGCCGATCCTGAGAAAGTAAAATTTCTTTGTTCGTTGTTACATTTTTTTATATTTTATAGGACAATATTACTAGCTTCTCTGTTGGGCGATTCTAATGGTTATCGCTTTATTGGGTGGCAAAGACTCGTTATGCGATGAAATACAGGCATTACGACGGTAAATTGGTTCTAAAAGTCACCGATGACAAAAAGGTAAGATAGCTAAAATACACATGTTTTGTCCTTTGAACTATATCTAATAGTAGATGATATCGTGGGTGGCTTGGCTGGCACTGTTTCGTGTTTTTTTTGAATTTTTGACGAATTTAATAAACACTTGATCATTTTTTGCTGGGATTGATTGTGGCAGTAGTGGCAGAGATGTGTGCAGGTGAAATTGTTGAGTTGGTAAACGGAGAGAATATAATTCCAAGCGTTGGGAGGAAATTTATGCGATTATTGACCTGACAATTTTGTGTTTCCATAATATGTTACAATCTTGAATTTAATAAATTAGTTGGAAGTTTAAGATTGCTAAAATAATTAGATAAATTTGGTCTAGCTGTTTTCACTAGCAATAAAAACTTCTGAGTTTTACCTTATATTCACTGGTTTCATTTCATCATCATGAATTGCTATCTTTTATTGCTGCTTGTCGCCAAACCACCTAGGATAATAGTCTTGGTTGATTACATGATATTGCTGAAAATGCTAATTTGTTCTTCTTATGAGAATCCTATAAATATCCTGTAGCCTGTCTGGTGAAAGTTCTACCTCGGTTCTCAAATTGATTTTAATGTAATTGTCTACAATTCTATATTTAGAAGAGTTAACTTTTTAAGGCACCTGAGATGGGCAGTCTCTTTTGCATTAGCTATGTGAACCATTTTCAATAATTAATTGGGTTTTCTCTCATTATGTCTTCCATAGGTTGGAGCAGAGTAAAGCTAAGGACACTTGGCATTGAATGAATACAACAAATCTAAGATAGGATTTATCTCCACTTACTGGTGGTTTCTTCTTGGTCATCAGTGTTTTAAATTCAAGACGGACCAAGCACAGGATGCAAAGAAGATGGAGAAGTTCAACAATATATTCTTTACTCTGACAGCTCGTGGACCTGAAGGTGTTGTTTTCACTGGTCATTTGCGTACTGCTTATGTGTTTTATTATCAGCTGCATGTGTGTTTTAATTTTATATGTACCTACTCATTTGGTGTGGAGAGGAAGAGGGAGAGAGGTAGCTGGGCAATGGGCTTGAGATTTGTTTACTTCAGTGTATGTCCATCGCCTAGGTTGAAAATAGGTTGGGTGATTAAGCTTTGAAACTTTGATTAGATTCATGGTGCATGCCTGTTTTTTATTACTTTAGGACAAAGGAATTGTAAAATTTTCAATTCGTAAAGATTGTTTATTTCAGACTAGATGTCAAAGTTAAGTTGTAGCAGCAAGCGAATTTTACTTCACTGGCAGTAGATGCCTATCCACAAGAATCATTCATATTGTCCCTAATCAGTTGTCATATTTTCGCATATAGAATCAGTGTTATTCTTCTTAACGAACCATTATTGCCTTCCCGATGATGTCAGCATTCTTGTTCAATTTCACCTGAATAAGTATCGAACACTTCCTGTTCTAAATGAATTTTTTAAAGACACTGCAATTACTATCATTGCCCTTCATTTTTCATGTGAATTCTACAGTTATACTTTTTTTTTCCTAAAAATCCAGTTTATCCTGTTGTAGAATTGGATAACTATAGGACATATTGAAAATTCAGTTTTCATAGCCAATTTCTTCTGTAAAGCCCCTCCAGTGCCAGGGACTGATCTAAAACTGAAAGTTTGAAGGGGATGTGAATAAATCAAATAAGCAATAATTTTTAGCATGTTGTAGTAAAATATATATATATATATATATTATACTAAAAAATAAAATGATTCAATTGAATTGATAAAAATATAGAAAAAATATAAATTTTAAATGTTTTGAATTATCATGGGCAAAAATAAAAATTCAAAATAGATTTTGTTATTTTATATAATATTCTTATATCTCTTATTAATTAGGAAGTGTCCTTAACTAATAAACAGTAAATTTCTCTCCTTATTAGTAATTTAATTTTTTAAAGGAATATTGGGCCCATCACATCTAATTCTAAATTTCATCAAAATTCACAACCAAAGATTGAAAATATTTTTTTACATGAAAATACAAAATTTTAACTAATATTAATATATACAAATGGTTGAATTTAAAAATTAAAAGGTTTGTTAAATTATTTTGGGGTGCAACTCATACAGAACATAAAAATGTTTTAAATATTTTAACTTTATAAATAAGTTTAAGGGTAAATAAAAAAAAATTCAAAACTTAGGCGGCGCCTAGTGAGGCCTGTTATTATTATTATTATTTTTGGATGTGTTAGATATTTTAACTTTATAATTAAAATTTAAGTAATAATTTTCAAAACTTGGGGGGGGGGGGGCAGGCCCCCCTCAAATCTGTCCTTGTCCAGTGCAAGTAATGATAGCATTTTAAATAATAAATAAGAGAAAAGAAAAGAAAAGAAAGAATGCGCAAGCCGGTCTCTGAGTAGAAAGTACAACTTGAGATTTGGCATTGTTCAACACCATGAACTGGCCAGAGGTGGTAACAAGAGCCTATTCCAAAGTCCACTGGAGGCAGAATAGTTTATGCAAAAGTGATTCCATATTGAAATCAGTTTGATTTCCTTATCATTTAAACTTTCCTCCGAGACGACAGAATTCCAAAGACCTTCTCTTAATTGTTACCCTAAAACACACATTTTTAGTAGTTGAAAGTTTTCTTTGGCCTAATTGTGATATTTCTTTATCTTGTTCCTTCTTGAGAGCAGCAGGTTCATTGGATGCCATGTTCACTGGCATCTGGACAGTTTCTCCTTTTAGTTTGAAAATTATTGTTGTAAATCTGTTTAGTTTTGTGTGTTCTCTGTGCTTGAGTGCATACTCCCTTAGAAGTTGAATTCTTATGATGGCATGCTAGGATTTTGAGCAGAACATGTTCTTATCATGACAAATAAAATTGATTTGTTTTGTGGGTCAAAAAAAACTTGCTTGTGTCCCCCACTCTGCGTTTTTGCATTTAGATTTAATTTAAATGTGTCATATGGAAGAATATTTCTACACACTACACTAAATTCTTGTAGCCGACTTTTAATTTCAAATATTGTGATTGAACTGTTCAACGAGTTTCTGGGGATGGTGAACCAAGTCCCACTTTTGCTGTAATGCTTTTGGCGGGTCCATATTGGTGTCAGCTCTTTACTTAACAAGTATAGATATTAGCATCCTTAGCGTTCTTCTTTTCATATTTTTTCAATATTCTTTTAAACATCAAATGTATGTGTATAAAATGCTGATGAGGAATTATGTAATTTTTGGGCAGCGGATTTAGCTGAAGTTGGTGGAAAAGAACAAATAGAGGCACAGGCACCCAAGAAATGGAGGGGGCGGAAACAATAGTATTTCCCCATCTGGATGAGTTTCTGGCAGCATCAAAGTAGTAATGAGAACTATTAAATGAAACATACGTTTCAAGTCAGTTCATTTTGGTTGCAAAAAAATTCTTGCATGGTTCTCATAGCTTTCCAGTGAATTGCGCGCACATAAAGTTATGCTAACCTCTTCAGACTCGCAATTCAGGGTGGTAAAACTGTTTGTTTTATTAACAAAAACCATATTGTAGGTTCTCTCAGTTCTTCCTGGATTGTCCTGTGTCAATTCCCTTTTGTGGCGTGGTGCAACTGTTCTATTTGAATCTTTACTGCCTCTTATCTCTTATCATAATCTTAAGAATAAGTGCCTAAATTCAACTGAATGGCCTGTTACTTTAGCCTGGTAATGATTGCTTCGACAGCATTATTGCTCTGTCAAACATTATTCCGCCATTTTCCTGTTTTTATTTATTAATTCAGAAAAGCGTGGCCAAATGGGCTTCCTCTTCCCTCCAAAATCGCTGGTGCATGCATGAATCTCCATTAAACTAGCAGAACGGCTGCTCCTTTCCTACCATGTCAAATCCCTATCAGGAGCATGATTTGTGGGGGGTGGGGGATGAATTTTTGCTGAAAGGTTTTCATTCCAGTTCAATAAATATCTGTTGGTCTCCAAACGTGAATGCACCATATCTTGCCATTGCACTGTCAAGTCTCATGATGCACTGTTTCAGAAGGGCTCCTTTATCGGATCCCAATGCACGAATTTGCCTTTATGTGCTTTTTTGGCTTACATAAAGTAAAGTTTTTGTCTCAAAGAGAACGTGAAAATCATCCCTTTCTCTGCTCTCAGTAAAGTTCCTACATGTGGTTTTAAACTATATAATACCATGAAAAATTGTGGCTGTTGCCAATGTGTACGTTGACATCAAAGTTCATGTGTTAATATTGAAAAGAAAAGGCTAGAAAGGGCAATAACCGTTTTGATACGAAAACACACACTCGCACACACACACACACACACACACACACATTGCTGTTAAAATGTGGTTAATACAAATGCTGGTAAGGAATAGGTACGAGGAAGATTAGTATTTATTAAAAAATATAAGAAAGGTGGATTTTAATGGCTACACGTATATTTCTACTTTCAATTTTTTTCATCTTTTCAAAATTTACACAATCAACAAATAATTTTAAAAAAAAAAATTATTCACATTCAAAGTCAAATGTTTACACTCTTGCATATATAATTAAATTATTTTTTAATCATTATAGTTAAATTGATATTAATATATATACACATATACTCATGTGGATATATATATATATATATATACACTAAAGATTAATAATTCTCTTTATAAACTATTATTTCATTCAATCATTATTATATATTATTTATGTATATATTTGTGAGTATATATATTCAAGTAAATTAAAGTTTTTCAAAATATCAAAATTTTACTATCAAACATATTATATATTTCAATATAATTATTACCAAATATTATCTCTCAAACATAGCCCATATTTGTTACTTGAATCAATGGTAAAGTTATACAGGACGGGATATTTTGCCCCATTCTTTGCCTTGACATTAATCGACTACGCATAGAATTAAAAGAACAATTTAAAAATTGTAACAATCATAACGCATGTTTTGAGTTGTAAAACTTAAAAACGAAAATAGCCTAAATAGACTTGATGAAAAAAATGAAAAAAAAAAAAAATCAGCAAAAGTATCTATTTCCGTTTTGTCCCGTGCTATAAAAATTATTATAAGCAAATTCGTGTGGTAGGAATGCAAGTAGTCAAAATTTTATTTATCCCAAAAGTGACGTTTCAAGCTTGTCAACTGGGCAATTCTGATGAAGTAATCAAGAAGGCATTCAAGTTTCTTCACTGTCACTTTGACTTAATTATACTCGACCAATAGAATAACCACATGATGCATGCATTTTCTCTCGTCTTGAAAACAACTAATCAACCCAAAAGACCCTTGTAATTTAAGTGCAATTAGGTAAAGCACTGTTCTTAGAGCGTGTGATTAGGGTTTTTGACCTAGATTGTTCGAACCTAAACAGGGTACAGCTGCCAATTCTAGACTTTCGTGGCTGTCCTTGATTCACAGTTTTGATAATTTATCCAATTATTTTAGGATCTATTTTCATGGAAGGATTCAGATTTTAAATAAATTTTTTTTTAAATTATACTGAATAGAAGAAATTTCAAATCCACTTCGATACAAATTATGAATTTATTATTATAGATTTAAAATACATTATTTTAAATCCATCAATGCAAATGCATCTTTAAATAATTTAAACATATTATAGAACAAATTTTTTAGTTAAATGTAAAATTTTCTTTCTTTCTTATGGGTGTAAATATTCAAAATTTAAATATTGAATTTATTTAAAATCAATTTAATATCTACATAAATGCACAAATATTTATATTTATGTATATTTACATTTTAAAAAATTATTATTATTTTTATATATTAATTATCATATTGTCAAATTATTGTCATGTAGTGTATATAGAATTTTATATAAATACACGAATTGAAAATTTTCATTCCCGCCAAGATTTTAGTCATGTTCATTTCTTATCAAAACTACCAACCAAACACTAACTATGATATGGGCGATTGAAGAATAGTTGTTTGATTTGTTTGAATGTAAATTTTGATGGGGATGAAATTTGACATGAAAATTTGGAAATAATTAAACTATATTATTAAGTTAATAAAAAATTTTATTGCACAATGTCATATTACACAATCACCCCTATTTTATTCATTTTTTGTTTTTCTATCATTTTATTTCTCTCATTTCTTTCTTTTCCTTCTTTAAAATTCATACTTTTTTACTTTTTCTCAAATTTTCTCATTTTTTCAAATTCTTGTGGTCATTTTTTATTTTTAATTTAAAGAAATTTATTTTAATATTTAAAATGTTATAATTTTATAATTTTTAAATCAATTTTTACTGATGTAAATAAAGGACGGAAAAGGTAAAAAAAAAATTAGTTTAATCAACAGCCAGAAGATTAGAAAGAAAACTCCAAACGAGTGGAAGATCAACGTAGTGAAAATTATTTTACTGCGAGTAATGTCGCAGCAACGGCGTTCTGGTGCTGTGAAGTCAACGGCTTTTCTAACTGGTGGGCCACATGCACTAAAAGCACGGGATAAAAACTTGCACCCGGTTTTAAGACAGTGGAGCCCGCTTTTACCCACGCGTCGGCTTTGTAGCCATCATTCTTCTGACGTGGCACAAATTCATTGGTTATTCTTAACGGCTATAAATGAGCCGGTAACGTGCGCAGTATAGCTGTGCTCCATTGGGCCCCACACTGGAGAATATTTCTGCTAAGGTGCGCCGGGTGGGAGAGAGAAAACCTTCCAAGCAAAGTAACACATCACTTAAGCAACTCGGACAAGTATGTTTATCTTGCACAACACTCTATTTAATGTCATCATATAATTAATTAATACATATTATAGTAATAACCACACTATTTATGAGCTTCTTACAAATTCCGAGTCACAGTGGATAAATTCTACCTTCATTTTAACAACTTATTTAAGGCTGTCTTCAATAATATTGCAAACCACATGTTCTTCAACCTTCAACTATTTATGTGATGTACGAGGCTTTAAATTTAGTGTTCTCACATGCATGCCAATTAAATAGTAATATTTTTTAAATATAGTTTTTGTCATGTCATTTATAAATGACAAAGAAAGAAGTTTGAAAAAATAAAATATAAATCAAATTAAAATTAATAAAAATAATGGAAGAAATAAAAACTGAGAATAATGTCAAAATAAAATATGCAAAGAAATAAGAATATTGATTAGACAAAAAGGAGATAGACTTGACACGTAATATAGATGTATCTTTGGATACGGTTGGACATCTCTCGCCAATGTTCCTTCGAAAGAATAAACTAATCAATACTTGCATACAATTATATTTGATTACAACATGAAACTTATAATTAATACTTTCATACAATGATGTTTGATTGCAGGTAATTAAGCAATTATGGTCATAAGAAATCCAGTGGGACGTCTCTTTTGTTTTTTCTTTTGGGCAATATTTTATAAATAAAAGGGTCTCGCAAAGTCATAGCAAGTCAGAGAGAGATGCTCTCGAAATTATTATAATAAGGAAAAGTGATTCACAGGACAGATTTAAAACAAGTTACAAAATGGGATGCTCTTGCTGAAAGCAAAAGGACAAGACTCGAGTCGAGTCTTGTGTTGGAAGAAGCAAAAGCGACGTGGAAATAGAAATCCTTATTGTATTAAAATAGCAATGGCAAAGAAATACAGAAAGCGTAATAATGGCAAGCAGTGGACCCCACTTTGAAATATGCGACTGAGGGTCAGGGATGGCAGTTTCGCCTCTGAGCTTCGCGCCCTGGCCCTCATGCGAAGTTCATTTCTAAGGCAACCTCCAAACCCGCTCGCCCCGTGGCCTACGACACGACTCTACCCTATCAGCACATCCTTTGTTATTGCCAGTATAGTGATCAATTATTATATATGTGTTGGCAATTTTAGATATTTTCAATCGTATATTTGTTTTGTATGTGTGTGTATATTTGTTTTTTTTTTCTTTTTTTTTTCCCAAGATTCGGTTTCTGGGCACTGCAAATTCCCTGTCAAAAGCCAAGTCTTCTCTTTCACACCTTCCAACATAATTTTTCTTTCATGAAATTGAAAGAATCTTGTGTGTGACAGCATTTTCCTCGGAAAGTCCAACCAAAGGTCCGTTCTTTCTTACTTTCTCTTCTTAGTCTTCACTCTTACGCTGCCTTGAATTTTCTGCTGTCTTGTGTGCTTGATAGGCTTGTTTGCATTTGGATTCTTATTTCCAATTGAATTTGCAGATGCCCTTCTGCTCCTGACATGGATCTTTTTCTTGCTTGGACGGATATTTGGTGATTGCTGTGAAGAGATTAGTTTTGTATTGTGCCAAAAATGGGGGTTTTGAGTATTCCGGTCTTTCAGTTTTAGCCCCTTGTGAATTGTTGAAGATCTGTTCAATCTACTATATCTCTGAGGTGTCACCCTTTTCTCCTCTAATGTTGCTCTATGATTTGATGTTGTTTGGGGTCTGGAATTAGGGTTTTGTTTCCTTGCACTTTGAATTGCTTCTGGGGCAGAACGGTAGTGCGAGATGGAGGAGGTTGAAAGGGCTAATAGTGCAGCGGTTGAGAGTTGCTACAGAGTGATTGATCTAATATCTCAACCCCAGGATCAGAATCAGTTTAGAAATTTAGCAGAGCAAACAGGGGAGGCTGTGCACAAGTTCAAGAAAGTTGTCTCTCTTCTTAATTCTAGTTGTGGGCATGCTAGAGTGAGAAAACTAACGAAAGCTGTAGCTCCTTTCACCCAAAATATTTTTCTTGAAAATCCAATCTCTAGGGCAGCAGATGATCAAAGTCCCAATCCCCTTCAGCTTCTTCATGTGAATCATGTAGAGAATGACCAACTTCAAGAAATTGGGCCTAACATGAAGAGTGCTCTTACACTGCGAAACCCTTCTTTGGAGTTGAGCTCCCACGGAAAAAATCCCATCCAACTTAGGCAGGCAACGGCGTCGCCCAATTATCACTTTCTCCAGCATCAAAAGATCCAACTTCAGCAGCAGCAGCAATTGAAACAGCAGGCTGAACTGATGTACCGGCGCTGTAATAGTGGCATCAGTTTGAATTTTGAAAGCTCTAACTGCAACCCCACCATGTCATCCACTAGGTCCTTTATGTCGTCTTTGAGCATGGATGGGAGTGTTACTAATTTGGATGGAAGTGCCTTCCATTTAATCGGTGCTGCTCGATCTGCAGATCAAGGCTCCTATCACTACAAGAGAAGGTGCTCCGGTAAGGGTGAGGATGGAAGTGTGAAATGCGCAGGCAGCGGTAGATGCCATTGCTCTAAGAAGAGGTGGTTGTTTTCAGCTTGTCTTTGCTTCTTTTCTATCGCGTTATATGGCAGTTTCCTTTTGGAATCATTCTGTTTTTCCTTTAAATTTTTGTACCTTTTTCTTTGAACAAAAAAAGCAGGAAGCACAGGATCAAAAGGTCTATCAAAGTACCTGCCATAAGTCACAAGTTAGCTGATATTCCCTCTGATGAGTATTCTTGGAGGAAATACGGCCAGAAACCAATCAAAGGTTCTCCCCACCCTAGGTATGTTTTGATACGTTATTTACTATTTGAATTAACAAATGGCTTCGCAAATTCATTTCTATGATTAGTATGGGACAGTTTGAAGAAACTACCTGTGTTGGTGTTGTTGCATTTGTGCAGGGGATACTACAAATGTAGCAGCATGAGAGGCTGCCCTGCGAGGAAACACGTGGAGAGGTGCTTGGAAGATCCTTCCATGCTAATTGTCACTTACGAAGGTGAGCACAACCACCCGAGGTTAACCTCACAATCCGCTAACACATGAACACTGGTGAAACGCTTGGTGAGGCCTTAGCACCTAATTTCTTAGACATCCGTTTGGGTTGGCTTGAATTCGTTGTGTACATATCCTTGTTCAAGATTTGGGTTTGGTATACGTGTTGGCAAATTCGTGGTTCGGATCATTAGTTTTTAGGCCTTGTTGTTTTAGATACTGGTATGACAAACTAAGACCAAGGTTCTGATTGGAAAGAATTCTCTGATCTTAATTGACTCTTTTGCTTTTGAAGAATTTAGTGCTGTTCTACAGTTACACTCTGTTTCTGAGTTCTTGGGAATTTCTGTCTATTAGTTGAATTGCTGCATTTATCTGGAGAAACACTGAGTAGAAGAACATGCAAAAATGAGAACTAGATACTGCAGCTGCAGCATATTGAGCATCTGAATTGTGGTTATATGTTTTTTTTTTTCCCGTAACTATTGTTATAATTTTGTGTACATGCATAATGCAATGGCCCTATTCTGCATATCAAGGGTTGCTTATTATGTAAATGTTTCCATAATGAACTCTGCAAAATTAGATTTCTTATGTCATATTTTTGCTCTCTGTCCCCTTTAGTTTCATTTTTTCACTACTTTTTAGGGCGTGACAAATATATCAATACATTGCCAATGTGTGTGTCGATTAAGAAAACAGAGATAGAGGGATGGAGAGCAAAAATGTGAATTGAAAAATTGGGAAGTTATTGCATCGAATCCACATGTTTTATGGAAGCATTCGAGAATTTCTAGGCCCCTTGTCCTCCTCATTTCTGAAGAATTTTGTAGGCCACTTGTGGTCCTCATTCTGATTCCATTCTTATGCTTGATTGAAATAAAGAGGAAAGTTTTTTTACATGTATGTTTCTGATTTGGATATTACTTTTTATTTTTCATGATAAATAATGATTAAAAATGAAAATTTTAAATTATTAATGGTCAATGAATATATTAAGCTTTGAAACTTTACCATTTGGACCGAGAAATTGTCTTAGAAATGACTTCCCTACAACAAAGAGAACAGATACATATACTTGTATGTACACACACACACACAACAATTTATTTGAACGAATGATAGAAGTAAACGTTAAACTAATAGAAAGTAGGAAACAATCCCATTCATTGATAACATAGTGATAAAAATTGAAGTTGGATTATATTTCTTTTAATCATTATAATTTAATATCCTGAATAATTTTCAAGAAAAACGTTTAGATGTATATTTTGAAGGTAGAAAATTTGATACGAAAATTTGAGAATAGTACAAAGATAGGAGAGAGAAAGAGATAAGAAGTGTTATTTCGATGTCTAAAAAAAATTGATTTGATGGATGCAAATTTGCATAAAAAATAGATGTTTTCATTTAAAACGCATTATTCAACTTCCCTTCCAGTTCTTTCAAACTCAACTTCAATTCTTTTCCTTTCAGTTTCAAGCTTAATCCCACCATTCGAAACCGCAGTGCTTGCAGTTTAAACCACTGTAATCAATCGTAAGGCCCATGAAGGAAGACGAGGCCTTGGGTCTTTCACATTTCCAACAGAAGTAAACAAGCCCAAGCCCACTGGTGGATAGAAATAGCAGTCCCTATTGTGTGTGTGTGTGTGTGTGTTCCCCTGATCAATCTATTAGCAATTTTTTCTTTGAATATCCATTTAGAAATCAAAATAAGAATCAAGATTAAAATTTTCAATAGTTAAAGAATAATTTTCCATCTATTAAAAGATGGTATAGCTTTTGTTTTTTAATTTTTTTTAATTTCTATTCAATTGAAAAGGGTTTCAATGTGTTTGGATTTTTTTTTTATTTTCTATTAAACATAGAACTCTCATTGAACTTTTGAAAATGATGGAACGTTTTTAACACGTTAGGTTAGGAGTACTTTAATATTTTATTTAACATTTCAACTGAATTTTAGATGAGAAAAGGTGGAGTTGTGGTATTTGTCAAACAAACAAAACTATAAAGTGTGTTAAATATCAAAATTTCGAGAAAAGAGATGCAAATAACCCCATTATTACAGGATATTGATGGTGTAAAAGCCACTATGCTGGCATTTTATTTGCTTAAGTTATGTTTGTTTTGTTTTAAAGAAGAATTTTAATCTTTAAAAAACACGCACAAATCAAATATGTAATGTTTTAAAAACAATATCTTATATGCAAGCACACCAATTTTTTAAATTTCAATCATTACTTTTATTTAAAATTAATCATCACTTAAACTCCATATCCGTGCACTGTCGTTATATAATATTACTAATAAAAATTGCACATTCTATGTGTATGTAAATTAATTTATAAATTATAAAATTATTATATTTCAATTAATAAAAATACAAATATTTAAAATTAAATAATAAAATAAATAAGTGTCAAAAGGATTTGAAGAAAGGGAAATTTTGAAATAAACCACAAATAAAAAAATAAGTTAAAAATTTAGAATACAATAATTAAATTAAAGAAATTATGTGATTTTACGTCGTGCAAAAATAATGATTGGTAAAAATAAAAAAATTGAGAAAGATCAAAAGAATATAAAAATAAATAAATTAAATGAAAACATATGTATAAATCTTTAGTTAGATGAAAAGAGAGAGAAAAAAAAATAAAAGAAAGAATTAAAGAATTTGATATAAAGATGGTTGGAAATTCATCTTTTGCAGCTATAAATATTTATCGAAATAATAATATAATATGGAATGGCTATGTTTGTTCTCAAATTAAGGTGGCGAAGGAAAATTTAGATGATTTGAATAGATATAAAAATTACATTTGATTTGTAAGATTTGAGTGTGTAAGAAAATTATCTTTTATATATATTTATTATATAATAATGATTGAATGATGTAATAGTATATAAGTTTATTAGATAATAAACCAAACATAGCCAATATTAGAAGTAAAATTTGCACACTCGATGCTATGCAAATTTATTATAATTAATAAAAGTAAAATTATTTAAAATTAAATAATTTTATAAATAAATATCAAAAGGATTTGAAGAAAGGAAAATTTTGAAATGAAACACAAATAAAAATATGTCACCTCCTTCGTTAAAAAAATATTTTAAACTCATGTTTAATAGTTTATGGCTCTTTCTATTTTTGCATTTTTTTCTAAAAAATTTATATAAATATAATTAATAATATCTATAACATAGAACATATATCTTATTGAAATAATTTATTCATTGCATAGGCAACGAGCATGCCAAATTGCTAGTTATTTCTCATGGCTAAAAGGGCTATAGACTTATAGTGACTCCGTTTGGTTGATGGAATTTTTAAAGAACCCACCATTTAATAAATCTAATTATAACTTCTTCTTTGTCATTACACATTTTAAAATTTACTTCTTTTTTCCTCTTACTGTTATATAATTTTTCAAAAAAAAAAACAAAAACAAAAAAAACCAACCTACAAAAAAAACTAAATATTTTTTTCACTTTTTATATGTATTTCTCTATCTATTGTACCTTTATTCTCTCTTGTTTACTTTGTTATCTACCCTCCATTGGACTTTTTCATATATTTTCTTATTCGTTTAAGTTTTTTCGTGTAATTTGATTTTATAAAATTTTATTTATATTATTATTAAAAAAAATTTATATGAGTTATTAACTATCGAATTCTTTTTCAGGTCTAACGGTAATTTTTTAAACCAAACAATGTAATTAAACTAAAATATTTCATATA
Source organism: Avicennia marina (assembly GCA_019155195.1). Classification (NCBI taxonomy): domain Eukaryota; kingdom Viridiplantae; phylum Streptophyta; class Magnoliopsida; order Lamiales; family Acanthaceae; genus Avicennia; species Avicennia marina. Next base: position 11,647,888 of record CM032769.1, on the reverse strand, counting down.
AAATATATCTTATTTGCGTAATCTTCTATTTAAAATAATTTTTAATTGCACACTAATGTGGGAAAGAGCCAGTTTGAATAATTGCCTGTTGCATGGAGTCTTGAAATTTAAATACGGCGTGTGATATTTATTCGATAATTCCCCTAAAAAATAAATATTTCAATTATTAATCACAAAACTATGGAAATGATTACTTTCCTGCATACTTCCTCGCATTTTGATTATACTGTTATATTTTGTATTTTTGGATATTAATTATTCTTAAATTAAGGGATTGCCAGTTTTGATTTTCATAAATTTATTGCTCGAATCGTATTGCTTGATATCTTATTATTCACATGTCTGAATCTAATTGCAAATTGAAGTCTCTCTTGTCAGCATACAGAACAGTGAATCCAGAAATACAAATATAATTGCATTAATTGAATTCTGACAATTGCATAAGCCTATTAATAGATTTAATTGAAATGCTGAAGCAGAGAAATACGTCTAAACGAATGAATCCAACAATTCTTTGAATTTTTTTATTAGTATGTGTTGTTGGAAAACAAATCAAATTTGATATGATTTATTTAGATTAAAAGTATCTAACAAGATACAATTTTATTGATTTTTTTTCATTGTTACGATTGTATATCTCACTTATAAATAGTCCGAACGAGTAGGCCACATTATTTTCACGTTGTCTTTTTATACACACAATTAATTTATATACATGCAAAATAACCAATATTTTTGAAATTAGATAGGTCACTAGTTTGATACCATTTCAAAAAAATTATTTATTTTAAATTATATAATATTATTTATATATATATATATGTATATTACTATTAAACTAATTTATAAAATAAATGTAATTTTTAAATAATTCAACTAAAATAAAAATTTATTACACAAATTAAAAAAAAAAAACTTATTAATTAAATTCAAAATGATTAAAGTATAAAATTGAAAAATTAGTTTTGAAAAAATAAAACTGATTAATTAATATGAACAATTTTAATTTTAAGATACAATAATTAAATTTTTAAAAATTTGATTAGAAAAAATAAAAAGAATGAAAATTACTAAAAACAAAAGTCAAAATAAAAAAAATGTATGTTCTAATTAATATTGAAGAGTTGTAAATACAAGAAATTTTGTAAAAAAAAAAGTGAAAAATTACTTTGTAATTTTTATCAAAATCGATTAATCAGTTTAAATTTCTTTTTCCTCTTTTTATTTTTTGAGTCAAAACTTGTATGACCAATTTTTAATCAGTTTTTACTAGTTTTGATCGATTCTCGTATTGGTTTCACATCTTAATTAGACAGGAAAATTGATTAATTTCCAATGGAATGGAATCGATTGAATCAACTAATTTGATCTGATTTTTAAAACAACGAAAATAACCCCCAAAACAAGGCTTGAGAAGCTAGTAATTATATCTTCACACAATGCAATACGTCGATATTGATAACAAATCTGTAATTTATGTAAATTGATATGCACGCTGCTACATTTTTGTTCTCGTAACAATGGATTCTCCTAACAGCATAAATTCATTTAATTTTTTTTGTTAAATTGTACTTTTAATATCAATATTTTTATCCCAAATACGATATACTTTTTACGTTCATTTTAAAATGTTTCTTAGACAAAATTTTTCTAAATAAAATGCTAAATGGTTTTCATTTTTATGGTCTGCAATATATTAATGTATAAATAATCTTAGATAAGATAGTTCAACAGATATATCACATGTATTGAATTTCGAGATGATTTGGCCACCACATGCACGAGAAAACTTGCATAGAAAACTCTTTATAGATGTTGAAAAACAAAGACCCGTGTAGTAGAAGCCTTGGGCAAGTGCTTGGGTGGCCCGAGTGCTTGCCATTATTTTTACCCCAACAATTTTTAATTTATATTCGTGAAGATTTAGATTGCATGTTTGTCATGCTTCTAGTTGGAGAGTTTACTATAATAAAATATTAATATTTAGATAAAGTTAGGTTAATATTCTAATCAAGTAGGATTGTTGTAAAATGCTAGATAATTAGAAATTCAAGTTGTAGGGTACCAAACGGTTTAAGTGAAATTTATAAAGTTCTACTTGTTAAAATCTTTTGATATAGTGAATTGTTTCTTGATTGACTAGTGCTCCGTGCACCTACGTGTGTCTGACATCAAATTATGTTAATACATGGCGTGTTTGACACTTTATTATTGTTTTAGTTCCTTCAATATAGTTGCGGTGTTTTTTTGTATGAATTACAACTTGTTTTAAAACCATTTATGCAACATGTTATCGAATTTATTGTGTTTGTGTTGCAACGTTGTTATAATAAACCTAGACAAAGTGAAAATTACAACACCGTCTATCCCATTCAAACCCACAACATTTAATAATTTTGATAAAACACTCCTTCAAGATAATCTTTCAAACTTTCATCCCAATAATGAAAGTAAGCATGACCACAATTTTGGAAATAATCATCTAATTCTCACACATTGAAGAACTATTTCAGAATTTAAATTTTATTTCATTTCATTACCTTGACATGGACTAAATATAAATTATCTTACTCCTTGTCATGTGCATGTCTACAAAAACAAGATTTTTATGCATAATTGGTGAAAAAAAAAAAAAAACAAAATTGTGGGATTTGATATAAATTTTGGTATGTTGATCAGAGCATCTTTTTCTTTTTGACTAGAGTGTACAGAAACTTTTGAGCGATTGCAACTCTAAATGAGTTTTTTCATTGTTGTCATATTTATTTCTTAAAAGAATTTTAATATATTAGCAATATTTAAATAGTGATATAGTCTTGACTTCATGACTACTGTACAAATACTTTATAGGTGTCAAATTGAACCGTCCTATCTTCCTAACTACTGCATAAATGCTTTATAGGTGTCACATAGTTCAATAGATTTGAGATCCATACACTAATATCCGTGGAGACGATGAATTCACATAGGCAAATACATGAATGCTATAATCGTACAGAACAACTAAGAGTAATTTGTTTTTTAGCAATGCAAATTTAATGGGTTGTCATAAAATGGTATAATTGAAGATGAAGTGCAAATTAAATCATTGGAATTAATTGAGTTCAATGCTATACAGTTGGTTGTAACTTTTTGATAATTTACTTAGAAACTTGTCGTGCTGCTAGTAGTCTATTTCTTGCGCCACGACATGTGTTGATGTCAATAATTTTAATTTTGTGAAATATCAGGCTGGTAAAGAAGAAGATGCATAAGTAAGAATGTCTGTCTATATTGTTTGCACTTCATTTTACATCAATAACGATGTTTTATGTGATTATACTAGTTGGCAGAAAGTAAGATTCTATAACAATGAGAAAATTTTTACACAAGATAAATTTTGTCGAAGAATTTGTATTAAGGTGGGTTCTCATATCTTTAGAACAAATAACAAGAATATGTTTATCTTCAATGCATTTTGCATCGATAATTTCCTAACCAAATCTCATCGAATTTTGACGATTCTTGATTCCACAGTTTCGTACATTAAGCTAGTATTGTTACCTATCTTAAAATTTACAATTCGCTTCAAGCATTTTCACAGAATGCTTCAAAATCACAACACGTTCTGCTAAAACTCGTGTCTTGACCACTTTATACTCAGAACACAATATCTCCCGAATTACTAATCATTAAGCCTCAAATAGACACTCTCTAGAAAGCTTACAAAATTTTGCACAAGATGAAGAAATCCTCATCCAAATCTACCAAGTGTAGCTCAAATTGTTCTCAAGTCAATTTAGCACAAAAACACACCTTAGGTACCTAAAACAGCCTACTTTACAATGCAATCCAATCCGTCCTACTCATCAGATGCTTCCACCGTAGATCAAATCCCATCTCACGGTCCAAATTCAAACTTTCTCCACAGCCTGGATCCGCGTCAATGACCTCTTAACCAATCACCTTCCATCTTCCGGATATGAGCCCCCGGCGCCTAGTATTTAATCCGACCAAATTATCTCCTTCACTCACCTCAAGCCCACAATCGATATTTGGATTCTATCATCTCGGCGCATGGATCTATAGTTCAATCTCCTCAACCCTAACCTTAGTTTCTGAAGGAATCATCCATGGCCACCACCGAAGAGCCGGTTGTCCCTATCGTGCCACAGGCAGGGCCTCCTGCCGCCAAGGGGCCTGCCAAAGAAGAAAATCTCCCTCCCAAATCGAGCAAGGCCAAGAAAGCAGCCGCTCCCAAAACGGCCAAGCTGAAGAAAGTTCCTGCGCCTAGAAAGCGCAATCCACCGTCTCACCCTCCTTACTTTGAGGTATTTGGCGATCCAGCTCTCGTTTTGGGTTTGATTTTACTGAATTGTAATCTGAATTGTCTTTTTTTGTGTGCATGCAGATGATTCAGGGTGCGATTGTGACTCTTAAGGACAAGACGGGATCGAGTCAGTACGCGATTACGAAGTTCATCGAAGACAAGCAGAAGGGTCTGCCGCCGAATTTCAGGAAGCTCTTGCTCGTTCAATTGAGGAAGCTTGTGTCCAATGGTAAGCTTGTCAAAGTCAAGAGTTCGTACAAGCTGCCACCCGCTCGTTCTTCCAAACCAGCTGCTGCTGCTGCTTCCGCACCGGCGAAGAAGAAGGCGGCTCCCGTCACGAAGCCGAAGTCGAAGCCCAAGGTGGCCGCTACAAAAGAAAAGAAAACAGCCGTCTCGAAAACTAAGCCGAAGCCTAAAGCCGCCTCTGCAAAGCCCAAGACCGCCGTCGCTGCGAAACCTAAGCCAGCTGCGAAGTCGAAGGCTGCGGCTCCTGCAAAAACAAAGGCAAAGGCTGCCCCAAAGAGGAAGGCTCCGGAGAAGCCAAAGGCTGAAAAGAAACAGGCCACTAAGGCCGCAAAGACCTCAACGAGGTCAACTCCTGGAAGGACGGCGGCGGCGGCTACGAAGAAGGCGGCGGCGGCTACGAAGAAAGCGACGGCGGCTAAGAAGGCGGCGCCTGCGAAGAAGGCCCCATCTAAGAGCGCGAAGCCCAAAACGGTGAAGTCTCCGGCGAAGAAAGGGAGGAAGTAGGTAGGAAGTTGCGATCAGAAGGGCAGTACAAGAAAATCATGTTTGTTTGTAGGGATATTACTGTATATTTATGACGGTCTTTTAATGGGTGTAGATTTTAGTTGCATTTAGGCGCAGAGTTCAATGAAACCGGATATCTAATTACCCACTCTTTGTTACTCTTTTCACTGTGTTTTAGGCCTTTTTTTTTTTGGTTTTCTACTTTAGTTTTTAGGGATTTGAAGCATTGCAAGGTTGTGCCTATATGTTCAATTCTTGCCGAAATGAATAAGTATAGTCTCTTTTCACGTTCACCCTGTCTATACCTGTGAATATAATTCGTCTCTTCGTCAATCCTGCGGATTTTAGCTGATTGTTGTAATGGAGTTCCTCTGGTAACGCATGGCACAGCTCGGGCTTGCTCATTTCTGGCAGTGCACGTTGGTTTGTTGCTAGGTAGAGTAGGCAGTCGGTGCACGCATCCAGCGCCATAAAGTTGCAGGACGCGTCGTGTCCACGCCCAAAACATGATGCGGTTGCGTGAGATGGGTAAGGTTTCTGAGTGTAAGGCACGTATCTGGGCAATGTACGCCAGCTCATGAGTCACGGCTTAGTTTTCCATTGTTTTGGTTGAACCCTAGCATTACTTGCTCATCATACTCTGCTGAGTATATTGCCATAGCCAAACTTATTAACATTCTTATACATGGACCGCTGCATTGATATATGCTGGATTCTATCAACTGCGTTTAGATTGCACTGGCTCTAAGGAGGCCAAATAATTTGGAAAATTTTATGTCAATAACAGCTGAGGTGTTGATGTGTTAGGTATTCTTTTCTGGTTCTGGAATCCATATTTGAAATTTTGTGCTATTTTCTTGTGATAGTTTCATGTGGCTTTTGTAATCTGAAACTAGGTTAATTTTCATTTTGTGCACTTAGGAACTGTCACTTCAATCTGCTGTGAGTTTCTGCATTTATGGATATGGTTCTTAAATAACTGTGCTGATTTACATACATTGTGATATATTAATCGTGATGCTGGTCAAAGCTTCAGAAAACGATAATGCAGTTAACATTAATGACAGCAGTTAGATGCCAAGAAGGTGACGAGAAAGCGTTGAATTTAAATAAAGCTAAAAGCCTAGCATTTAGTGATGCTAGATTACATGCCGCAACAGCAAAAAATTGATGATATGATATTTCATGCCTCCCAATTATTTCGTATTACGACTACTATTGATATTGGCTCTATTGTTTTATGAAAGTTTCACATTTATTTTGTTATGTTATGCCGAGGTAGTGTTTCCTGCATCAGTTCTGAGTTATGCTTTATGAACTTAACGGGCAAATACACCTACACCATAGCTTGTGTATAATGTTACCTTCCTTTTCTTTTTCTTCCCTTTCTTTTGGCCTAACATTTTGCATCATTTTCCACCCGTTGAATAAGATGGCCTGTGATTCTTGTTAATTTGGGGCGGGGGTTTGAAGCCAGTATTTGTCAGATGTCCTAGTGAATGATGGATCAATATTTTGGTGCCTAGACCACCAAATTGGTTAATAAAGTTGAAGAAAATAATGGCTACATTCTAAAACTGCGCTACATAATGTCTTCCTGGATATTCAGACATCTCAATGGAGTGCAATTATCATGAACCTTAATTTACCTTTAGCATTATTCAATTGCTTATAACTTTCTCAGGATATGGACAGCTTGAAGCATTGGTTAATAAAGTTGAAGAAAATAATGGCTACGTTCTAAAACTGTGCTACATAATGACTTCCAGGATATTTAGACATCTCAATGGAGTGCAATTATCATGAACTTTAATTTGCCTTTAGCATTATTCAATTGCTTATAACTTTATCAGGATATGGACAGTTTGCAGCATTCGTTTTCTTATTTTTTATTTTTCAGAGTCTAAAATATCTGCCAAGCATTCCCATTACTTTCAATTGATAGGTTTCTGGTCTGGACTTCTTTCATTATCCTTGTTCTCGTACTATATTTCCATCTTAAATTTTAACACTCCAAGCTCACTGATGACATGGCTCAAACACACACTCCTTGTTATAAACACTTGACAACTTGGTTCTATACTCTTAACTAGCCAACCGACAGGTGGATGAAAAGCACTTATAAGGATTCCCATCTTTGCATTGTTTTGCATGTACTTGGATTTTAGACTCATTGTTCAAGTTGACATTTTTAAAAAATCTCTATCCAATTCTCTCCACTTATCTTGATTTCCTCGATATGTTCCAAGCAGAACTGGATTCTTTATTTATTGTGAACGCAGATGAAACATGACTTCTTGAAGAATGGTTCAACATTAATTCCTTATTGATCGTGTGTTTTTTGCCCCTTGACAAGATGAATATTAGTATACCCCTGTTGGAATTTCAATCAATATCTGTTTCACCAGTTGTATCCGTTTTTCAGTGCACACGACACTGCTTAATTAAAAGAATGCAGAAACATCAACCTCATTTGTCTTGTTCACTAGGCTGTCATGCTTTGTGTTCTGGCTGTACTAAATGTAACAGACTCAAAAGTAGGTGATGCTGGCTCTTATATGAAACTTGATGGCTGCACTTAAACATAGCGCTTGTCCCATTTTTTACAAAAAATTTTCTTATGCGAAAACAGCAGTGTATCCTATCATAGCTTCTCTCATCTTCAGATGTAATGTCAGCACCATCAAAGAGAGGGAACTGTCCAAGTTTCTCATAAGCGTAAATGCTATTGTTGAGTACCTTAGATAATGAATCCGGCTTTGATGAAATTGGAGTGTTTCAAGAAATTACCAGTGCCTTATCCAACCGGAAGTTTTTTTCTCTTAGAAATTTGTCTTTTGCTTTAGAGTAGGAGGCGATTGGTGAAGTTATAAGCTCCTCGTATTTTATTATTGATATTTATAAATCCATTTGATTTTATAGAAAAAATAAATCAAAAAGTTTCAAGTTTTTGTTGACTTGACCTGCAAAAAGAAGTTATCCTAAAAAATCTATTCTAACACTAATAAAGTGTTACAATATTTCAGGAATATTTGATAATATTTGATTTTTTATTGTTGCTTAAATTATAAGTATAGAATATTTAGTTTTCTAATTTATTGAATTAGTATTTATGTCAAGTTGTATTTTTTTTTTTTTGGTATCTTCTATAAATTGTACTTAGCCTCGTAGTATAAATTAAGGTGGAATTTATTCATTAAATTACGATTCAATTCTTTCAATTTTCTTGACATGGTAATAAAGTGAGTTTGATCCTGCTTCTTTGTATTTTCTTTCATAAAGAAAAGAAAAAAATTGATTAGTCTTTTGGTCAAGCCAAAAAAAAACTATTGACTCAATTATTTGTGGTGGTTGTCACTTTATGATAAATTATTTTGCTGTCGCCTTGCGACAATTTGTTATGTGTTGCCTTACAACATCTTGCTTCAAGTGTCTAATGGTTTGAATGTTGTTTTACGACATTATTGCTTATGTTGCCTTACGACGTCTATTTCAAGTGTTGCCTTACAACATCAATTCTACTGTCGCCTTATGATGAGTCTGTTTTTGCTTTACGAAAGTTTTCTAATTATCACCTTACAACAATTCATGTTTGATTGTTATAGTCCAAGTTGAACATGCATGAAATTCTCCATGTTCAACTTGACAAGGTGTGTTAGAATATGTAGGGAATATTTGGTTTTATATTGTTGTCTAAATTATAGGTATAGAATATTTAGTTTCCTAATTTATAAAATTAGAATTTATGTCAAGTTATATTTATATTTTTGGTAGTTTCTGTAAATTGTACTCTGTCTCATACTATAAATTGAGGTGGAATTTATTCGTTAAACTACGGTTCAATTCTTCTAATCTTTTTGACAATTAGATTATTTTAAAAATAAAATATATGAGCTTATAAGCTTGATGCTAAGTTATATGATCTTATAAGGTATTGAAAGTAAGCTTGGCTAAACATCCTCTAGGTTATGTCCTTTGTCAGTATTGCTATTCTGGTTCATCCAAATTAATATTCAAAATTTTCTTTTATGCTGCATGTTTTACATTTTCAATAATCTACTAGAAAATATCAGTTTTTTATGCTGCTGCTTTTCATTTGAATTCTCATACAGTATGGTCTTTTGTAACTCTCTTGGTATATTGTGCAGCATGCAACCATTTCTGAATTGCCTTTCTTTGTATAGCAAAATTGTGAGAGCCATAAGTCATATTATTGAAACTCTTAATTCATGTTGTTGAAAGTATGGCGTTACTATCAATGTTGAATTTTGTAATATTCCCAGAGTAAATATGAGTCTTTTGTAAACCTTATCATCTTGATTTCATGCTTGAGAATTCATTTACTTGCTCTGATGTGCCTTTTGTTGGGAAACAAATATGAGTTAGAAAAATTGGCATCCCACATTGGTAGAAAAAGAGGAAAGTGACTTGTATATAAAGTGGATACTTGACCCATAACTCACAGCCTTAAGGTTTTGGGTTAATATATGGTGTCAAGCCCACTTATATACATGTCCACGTACAGGCCCATGAACGGTTCTCCCCGATCTTGTTGGGCTCCGCTCCAGGCCCAACATACGTTGTTCATGGGTGATGCTCCCAATTTAATTGGGCTTCTTCTCTGGCCCAATAAGGTTCAATCAGAGTTTGTAATTGGGCCCGCCGCACTCCCAACACCTTTGACTTAAATATTGGCTTTGATTTTTTAACCATTGTCTATTATGTATCTGTCTTGGTGTTTGCATTTATACGTTGCATGGATATAGGTGCAATACAAGGATGCCTTCTCCTTTTGAGAACTGCTTCAAAGGAGCATCTTATAGGGAAAATTCGTTTTGTTATAGACCCCTAAAATGACCCCAGACGATGTTCTTTTACATGTTATTAGGCACTAGGAGGACTGTTCTTTTGAAATAGGAATGTATTTACTTTAGAAATTGATTGGTATGTGCAGAATAAGCAAATGTTATCTGGGGAGCTCCTGAAATCCAGAAATTATAATTATGTACAGCTACTCTAGGGAAAATTTTGAGCATTTTTTATCAACCGTCATTTGTTTCTGCTCTGTTTATCCAACTTTTCTCTCGATATCTATGCTAGCTAATTTTTGCAATTTCATCTTATGTATTACCTTGTCCCTGTCAATCACATCTCTTTGGATTTCTAGATAGCAACCAAGCAAAAATCTTTGAGAATGTGGCTTTTAGTTATTTGTTTCTCTTAGTTATTTGTTTCTTTGATTATTTCAGTCTGGCAATTATGCAACATGGATTTCACTGGATGAAGATTCGCATAGCTTGATGTGCTTTCTTTAAATAACCGCTGATGTTTGTAAACCTCTCTTCATTACATAAAGAATTATTGACGTTGAAATCCGCGGATTTTGGTGCTAAGTTTTTACAATGTGGTATAAACGAAAGTCTACCAAAATAATTTTAAATTCTCATGTATAGCTGCACGAGAGAAGTTGCATACTTTCAGTCAGTACTTTTCCACTACTTACATGTTGAAGCGTGGATTAACTGAAGTCATATCTTTAGCAAAATTTATATGATTGATTTTTAGGTAGACAATTCCCCCAGGGCTTATCTCCTCCACTCTCTCTTAAACTTGCCTTAGGAGAGATGTCCAGTTGTTTGTCAGGCATGGATCACTCTCTCAGTGCCTCTGCCTCTACCTTCTGTATGGTGTACTTGAGCTCTTTTTGGATGTTCAACCTTGTAGGTGACATAACTATGTCATTCCAAACCGATCCTGCTTCGAAAGCTGGGTTTGGTCTCTTGTAGAGCTCAAAAATGGAATCCGCTTCTTCATTCAACCTGCCTACCACTTTCAAACATTTTATCTCATCCGGGTCAACCAACAAATTCTTGTCTTTGTCTTTCCATCCTATCAACTTCATTATCACAACATATTAGTATATATTATTATTGGACTTCAATAAGTATGAGAAACTATCTGGTACAAATTGCTGAGTGAACTTGAAATGGAAAGTTTTTAATCTTTCTTCTTGTTGGTGGTGGTTGCCAGTTGCAGTTAAGTTCAATTCGACTGCAAAACTGGTTAGAACTTAAAAAAGGAGACTTCTGACTGTACCTTGGGAGGGCCTTCCAATGCATTGGTGCTGTATAGTCGAGCATTGTCTACTAATTGACAGTATGTTGTAAATGCATCTGCAAATCTCTTATGCGATTTTAGCTGTGAGTTGACCCTCACAGCTCTCCTAGTCATTATAGCTCTCCTGTGGCAGAATTAAAGACAAATTGTCAGCTTCAGAGATTTTTTTCTTGACTAAAGCAAGAATAATATGGAATTCATATTTTGGAAATGATTATTTACTTCCTGGTATGCCTAGGAATGAATGAGGAAAGTTCTTGTTAAGTTTGAAGAAGTTATGCATCCTGAATTGAAGTTTCAATTCTGTGGTCATATGCTGTCACCATTGACTGGATGTAGATGATGACAGATGCAGAGAATTAAGCTATATCTTGTCATGGTAGACCGAATGCTGATAACTGATACAGAGAATTAAGCCATCAGTATATATGTTTACATACCTTATTCCTCTAATTACTGCTAAATAAGCATCGCAAACAACGCCAATCAACTCTATTCTGTATGGTCTTCTCTTTTTAGTTCCATCCTGTTCTTGTTCTTCATCGATTTGTTCCCAGTAGTTTTCAGTTACAACTCCATCTTCATCTACTTTGTAGCCCGCTCCCATACGGTACCGGCGGCGGTGGACATTCCTGGCCATGGTTATTGTTTGCACAACAAATGGTAACCATGAAAGGGTACCGTCCATGATCACATCTCGCCCTTCATTGAGAGCAGTGACTAGGAGGGATGATGCTGCATCTGTGGATGATTGGTGCACCTAGAAAGTGCAAGTGGACTGAAATATTCATCTTGTCTTAAAATAATAAAATAAACCAGTGACTAGGCTCAAAGTCAAATGAAGGATCAGGATCAGAATAAGTAAGAAAGAAGAAAATGCAGAAGATAATTCTCCATTTCTGATAAAAAAAAGACAGTGGATGCTACTTTGGTTCCACAATATTGAAATGTACCTAATCACTGCATTAGGTATGGATTTTTATTTTGTTTAATTGATCATCAATAATGCATATTTACATTTTACACATGCATTTAAAGCCATTTGTGCATTCTTACTGTACACAACTCTGCAATATTCCCAGACTCATCTGGGTTAAATTTTATTAACCATAAAGGGAAATTATCAGCAGGAAGGAGGAAAGCTGTGATTATTGAGGCTAGTATGACTATTCTTGCTTGTCTTTGTGTTCAGTAAATTGTAAGACCTTGCCACTTGTGATGCTGACTGCACATTGCTGTGGCTGCTTGTTGAACTTCTGCAGCCAGGGTCTGGTGGTATCCTTTTCTTATTCTTGAAGTACATGCTAAGATTCCATGATAGATCAGTAAGCCCTAAGCGATCAGGAAAAGGATATTGATTTTCAAAATGATTTGCAGTCTTGTACCAAAAGGATCGCTGAGCCTTGACATATTAGAAAGCAAGGTAGAGTGTTCCTGCTTGTTGCTTAGGTTATCCTTACCCCTAGATGTTCTACATATATGGGAAAGGTATTAGAGAGGGTTAGGATTAATTAAATGTAGCATGGGAAAACTTAATAACTAATTCATAAGACTGCAATATAAATAAAAGGTGGTGTGGCAAAAATTTGCACTTCTAGTATATACTCCACTGTTCTTATTAACTGCTTTTGCATATGTCATTTCATTGTTCACGTTTAAAGTGTTTCATTTTGTTTAGATAAATATAAAACCACACTGATATCTTATGATTGCTTCATTTCTGATGTTAATTTCCCACTAAGCTTGAATTTTCAAATAGAAACTACACGTCCAATGAAAGTTTATTGGATAGGAGTCAACTGTGCTATGAAATACATTTTATCTGAGTGACACGTACGATCTAAATCACAAGTACTTTTTCATTAAGTTCAAAAAGCTTGTGGGAAATTGTAAGGAGTATTTTCCAGTTATTCTTCTGTAAGTTTATGGGTACTTTTTCCCGACTAGGCTGTCACCATAAGCTAGGCTAACTGCTAAACATGATCATGGAGAAATAAAATTGAGAATCAAAGACTCTGGAGAACTGCTGCTACTTTTCATGTGGAATAACTATTACAATGTTTAGGGACAGTAAGTAGATGGCTTTGTTTCTTGTGATGTTTAGGGTTAGAATTTGGGTAGCTCTGTTTCCTTTGTTCTTTACATTTGATTACTAGGATCCTCTTTCTAGTGGTCTGATGAATGCCACCTGCATTTACATATTATACTTCTGTCATTTGCCAAATTCATGCTGTCATAAGTAACCTTGTCTTTGCATCTTGTCCCTATCACGCAGGCATATATATTTGATTTAGGAACTTTGGGTGGTGGCTTGTTGATCAAAGGTAATGAAGGGTGGCAGAGAAGAATATACCAGTTCAGCAGTATGAAGCATGTCATGATGCCCCCTTGAGCTAAGGGCTCTGTAGATCACATCTGACTCTTTGAAAGCATCTGCCTCTATGACAACAGCATTTCCGGAGGCTCCAGCCCAGAAAGGTCTGCTCCAGCATAAGTACAAACATTGTTAAATTATCACCCTACCATTTTCTACGGAGAATTGGCTTTGAACTCTACCGTACATGACTTCTGATTGGAATGCAAACACTGTTTATTTTTGGTTGCAGGTAAAATGACATTGATTATCTTACTCTTTGAGAATGTCCTTAAGCACAGTACTCTTCCCAGCCCCCATCCCACCACCCATCAGGAGGAGGACTGGACTTCTGTCTTTGTGAGCCATGGGAACCATCACATTTGTGCACTGTGAATCATCAAGGGACACAAGTCCTATAGCTTTCATCTCCTCCACTAGAGTGTTGAATACTCTAGCCACCTTCAGATTCTTTGTCACCCTTTCAAACCTCTGTTCTCTTTATTGGAGAAAAGGAAGGAAAACACGGGAAAGATTAGTAGTCATATCCTGTGGCTGCAGAACTGAATCCAGAGCACAACAATGTTTCATTACTATTTTTTAACTAACAAACGCTTATATATGAAACTGGGATATCTCGTGTGTGTGTGTGTGTGTGTGTGTGTGTGTGCATTTTCTTTTTATATTTTTCTGAACATAAAGATATTTACCTCGTGGCAGCCATGACAATGTGCTTAAGCTTTTTTTTGGGCTCTGATTCAGTACTCAAAACCTGATATCAAGTGTTAGGAGGAGGTTAATATTTTCTCAGGAAGTGTGATGCCTGATTGATTTTAATAGAGTTAATAAGCATGCCTGACTGATCTTGTGTGAAGCATGTCCCCAGTGAAATGCAAAGTAACTGAGAGAGCATCTCTCAAACTCTTCCACCAGTTTAATGAAGAGGGAATCAACATCTGGTTCACTTGCAAAAAATGCATACATGTCTTCTTCACATCCTTCAGCCTTGCTAATGTAATCAGACGCCAATTTGCATAGATTTGGGCATTGTCTTCTGTCCATGAACCCCATTTGCCTGGCTGTTTACACAACACTATTTGTTAAATCAACAACGTTAACTATCTGAACCTTGAAAATCGATTGATGATTCGATTTTTTCATTCATTAACCATGATATTTTTGTTGTTCCAGATGCAATTTTTTGACAATGACATCAAGGATCCCAGCGAACGTAATTACCTACATAGTGAGAGAACTTTTCGATGCTCAAAACCTGGCCGGTGTCGGAGACCTTTATTCGAGGTATAATCCTTTTATCTCGTATTTTCTTGAAGTGATAATGCATCGCAGCTGCTATGATCAATCCGATGGAAGATGCCAGAAGGATCTGCGTATACGTGGGTTTGCCATTGGAATTGATATGATCTGATGAGCAACAAACCCTATCAAATCATGAATATTTCACTTACATTTTCAGAAATAAATTAACAATGATCGATGCACATGCAGAATTTACCTTTCGGCATTTCTCGCCAAGACGAAAAAGAAAAAGGGGAATTTCCCGGTAAAATTTGAGAACTTGCATGTATAATTTTCCTGCGAATTTGGAAATGGTCGTGCATGTATATCAATGCTTACAGTCAATTGTTATGGTTGTCTTGACACGTGTTCTGGAACTGGCCATCCTATTTTATTTCTGTACCTGAACACAATGGGCCGACAATTTACAGCTCAACCCAATTATAAAGCCCAATAGAAATTTGCTGAAACTCTCTTATCTTTCCTTGTTCTCTTCCTTGACATTGGAAGCTGTGTGTCTTGCAATTTGTACGGTGTTCAAGCTATGGTGTCCAGGACATCTGCTCTTTACGCAGCTTCTGCTACGGCAACTCTTGTTGGCAGACAATCTGAAAGAGGTAAGCTTTCGACGGCTTTTATACGCCCGCACGCTTCCACCCGGTCAGAATCCAGAACCCAACCCCAGAATCGACTTGAAAGATCCTTCAAGAAAGAACGAAAAATCGACGTAAGCCATGCGTTATTACAGTTCGATAGCATGTTCCAGATGCAACCACCACCACCTATGTCATCATTCGATGTTCCGCTGGGGGCCGTTGCTAAAGCCAAGAGGTATCAAGATTTGTTTTTTATGTTCAATCGATTGGCAGAGGCTGATTTGTTACCCGATTTTATTGGAATGAATATTTTGCTTAATTGCTATTGTGACTTGAAAAGGGTTGGTCTTGGTTTTGCTGTTATGGGCGGAATTTTGAAGAGGGGTTATAGTCCGAACATCGTTACATTTACTTCATTGATTAAAGGGTTGTGTGTGGAAGATAAAATAGGTGATGCGGTAGGGTTGTTGAAGAAAATAACTGGAATGGGTTTTCATCCTAATGTTAAAACTTGGGGGACTTTGATTAATGGGTTATGTAGGAGTGGAAACGCGGAGGTTGCTTTCAGGTTGCATGAGGAAATGGGGAATGGGAACGTGGGATTTGGTGTGAGATTTAGGCCCAACTTGATTTATTATTGTTGCCTTATTGATGGCCTTTGTAAAGAGGGATTGGTGGAAAAGGGCAAGAAATTGTTTCTAGAGATGCAGGGCCAGGGTATTTCTGCAGATGTGGTTGCGTACGGCACCTTAATTCATGGTTTTTGTAAGGTAGGTGGGTGGGAGCAGGGGAAGGAACTATTTATTCAAATGATGGACCGAGGCATTCGCCCTAATGTTGTAACATTTAATATGTTGATGGATGCGCTTTGCAAGGAGGGCAAAACCAATGAAGCGGTTGGATTGTTAGAATTGATGATTCAAAGAGGAGAGGAGCCTGATCCGATTACATTCAACACTTTGATTGATGGATACTGCCTGGAGGGTAGAATGAATGATGCAACAAAGTTGTTTGTTTCAATGGCAGCTAAGGGCCCTGAACGAAATGTTGCAAGCTACAATGTGATGATCAATGGGTATTGCAAGTGTAGAAAATTGGATGAAGCAATGGGTCTATTCCAAGAAATGCTTAACAAGGATTACAGGCCAACAGTAATTACTTTTAACATTTTGTTAACTGGTCTATTCCAAGAAGGTAAAGTTATGGATGCGCAAGAACTTTATGCTAAGATGAAAGACCATGATCTGACACCTGCATCTGCTACCTATAGTATATTATTGGATGGTTACTGCAAGAATGATTACCTTGCAGAGGCAATGAAGTTGTTCCAAACTCTTGAAAAGTCTGGCTACAAGCTGAACAGTCAAAATTGTAACTGTCTACTTGATGGATTGTGCAAAGCAGGAAAGCTCGATTTGGCCTGTGAGCTGTTTGACCGATTTCCAAAGATGGGTTTGGAACCAACGGTTTTTACTTATTCCATCATGATCAATGGGTTTTGCAAGGAGGGACAGTTAGAGGAGGCAAACTATCTGTTTCTGGAGATGGAAAAGAAGGGTTGTGCTCCTGATATTGTCATATTCAATACACTTATGCGAGGATTCTGCAATAATAATGATGCAGTGAGAGTGGTCAAGCTTCTTGAGGAAATGGCAGAGAGGAAGTTCTTACCAGATGCCTATACAGCAAATATAGTTGTGGACTTACTGTCGAAAGATGAAAATTATTCCAAATTTCTCAAACGAATTCCCAGTTTTTCGGACAGTGCTGAGATATCACAGTCAAATATGGGGTGCCAGCAGTTCATTTTGCAGTACAGCAAAGGTACGGAACATGTTGCATCAAATTCAGGACACACAAACTAGAAGTTGGTTTGATTTTGGATGTTGAATGGACAATTATGTCAAAGTTGAGGATGGACTTGCATATTTCAAGCAGGGGAGTGGTCACTACCTAATGGATGTTTACCTGGACAGTTTTAGTCAAACATCCTGCTGCATGAGGATCACCATAGAATTTTTGCCAGAGTGCAAACAGCCAGGCAACACAACTGCTGTGATGGTTGAATCTCTCTAGTGATTTATTCTGGCTTAGATGATGAGATTCATGCCTCATGCATGAATATTGATGCCATCTCGTGTTGATTTGGCAATGCAGTCTGTCATAATTTTTCTATGCCAGATCTGTCATCTTGCTGCTGTTACTGGTGCAGATGGAACACTATCTTAAGCACCTGTGTGTAGCTCGAGATTTACTCTATGAACTGCCTGTGTGCTGTGCTGTGGGCTGAGGATATTTTTGGTCTTGTTACATTGAGTGAACTCTCATTCCAAACTACACACATTTATCTGTGCTGTCACGCCATTAAGAGCCTTATAGCACATTGCAACAACTATTTTGTGGACGTTTTCGTTTGATGGAGATCCAGAAAAAGGTAACGAGAAATACAGAAATGAAGTATAAATTGTTTGCAATCATGCCAATGTAATACTGTTTGTTGATTTCTTCCCAGGCCTCACAAAATACTCTGGCAATACCTGTACCTGCGGCAATGGCATAGAGCTATAAAAATGCCCTGCTCTATCAAATGAGCACTCTCATGCTGTGTATCTGCGTCATGAAGTTGTAAGTCTCTTTGATTCAGAATCTATAGATGTGGTTAGACTCACACAGGCAATTGAGTATACTGTGGTGGTGGTTTCATTAATCAAAAATTATTGGAGAAATTGATGATGAGTATTTAATTTACATAAAGAAACATTTGATTTGCGCTTGTATTTTGCTGTAGTTGGTATAGACAGCATTTTGACATGATTTGTGAGGCCATGTGATTGTGTTTTGAATATTTTGTCTTTTGAACAATTGCCTGCCCAAGTCGGCCGATACCATTATACCAAGGCAAAAAGAGGTTGGAATTGTGGTACGATTCTCAAGTGTTAAAACTTCATACAAATGCCTTGACCAAGAAAATTTGTTAACTAATATGGCAACACTTAATTCATATGGTAATTGACTTTCAATATTCGAAAAAGGAAAAATTATACTCATCTTACCTTTCAATGTTCTCCATATCATCACAACCTATGTACATTATGAAATTGATCATCTCAGTGCCCATTTTGAAAAATACTTGGAGCTCTTTTATTGTTGAAATTAAGGCGGTTCTCTGCTTCCCATGACTTTCATTTCTTCTAGGTATGTGTTAATTTGGTAATAATTTTACTCCAGATGGATTTGGTCCAACCAAACACCAAGACTAATAATATTCACAGAGACTTGTGATACCACACACACAAACATGTAGTTGTAACTATTTTCTTTTTTCTAGCAGTATAGAAGATGACAGGGAAATCTTGGACATGAACTAACCCGTTGAAACAATCTGAAGTTGATGTGCCGACATCATGGCTAGCTTGCCATAGAATCAGATAGAAAGAACCTTCTCAGGTTGAGGGGAATGAAGCCTGGTCCGAAATCATCCCTTTCCAGTTACATATCCATGCATGAAAGATTTCGCACCAGACAACATTCCCCTCAACACCAACCATAGAAGCATCAGAGGAGAAGGTAAGAAGGAGAAGACAGCTTGAAGGATGGATCAGTAGTGGGGGTGGATGGGGACAGTTCAGTCGTGAGATGATTAAGCCATGCATTATTTCTCATGGGGCCCTTTTATATACGTAAGAGATTCTTCCCTTCCCTCACGCGACAAGACATCCACTTTCAAACTCCTCCCATTCCTCCCTTATCTCACGCACACATACGACCTGCATGGATATATGTAGTAACTAGTTGAGTATAAGTTTCATGGGAATATCATCATTATACAGAAGGTTAGGACATGTTCACTCTCTCTCTCTCTCTCTATATATATATATATATATATACTGTGTCCAACGGTATGTTCCATTGGTAATTAATTATTCTTCAAAAGATAACAGCTAATGTAGTAAGTAGATCAAGAAGTTGGGTTGTTTGAATAGCTTTCTGTAATTGCCGTACAAAATTGTTAATGGAATATTGGTTGCATGCATGTGTAGCTAGTCCCATGAACAAATGTTGCCATATATACGCTGGATTACTAGCCTCTATACTTTTCTTGATGCCCTCTTTATATATCAGCAAATTAATTAATGAATGAATGTCAATGGGAGCTTAATTATGTCGACGTTTCATCCACTGACTAATTGCCCACTATAATTTAACTACACATGTCAAAATCATGAAACTTTCATGGAGGAGTGCTTTAGATATTTAACTAAATGTTGGAAAATAAAAGTATTTAATTCCCTTAGAACTTTGAAGGTTGACTTTGCTTAAAATGATGTTGACGTAGTGTTTATTCTCAATCTCAAGTAAAGTATATATCTTTTGCTTCCCACTAGGGTAAAGAATGGTTGCATTAGCAGAACCATAATTATTATTCAACCAAATTTTGATGCCAAGCTTAAATGGGAAGCTGAGCTCGTATTGGCATCCATCTCATCACAAAGGTCTATGATATTGTTTTGCATTCGGCGCAAATAGACCAAGTGTTTCTCCTCGTGTTGGCATCTGTCTCCCAAGAAAGATCGATAGGAGTGCTTTGCATTAAGTTCAAATACACAATTGTTTTATATGTTGTCATATATCATATTTTTATTACATGGTATAGAATAATTGGTTAGTTTTAAAAGGTATAATACATGACAATGACAATGACAATTCACGAAGCATCTAGTGTATTTGCATTTGGTTCTGAAATTTACGAAGAAAGAATGCTAGTTCTGTAAAACTCACAATTAGAAGTTGAGAGAAATAATCCAAACTAATCAGAGTCACACCCTGCACACTTCTTTTCCTCTTCAATTCATTAATATAACTTAACTTTTTCACATATTTGACGATGAAAAGGACAGCCTTTAAATGCTGTACTCGCCTATATATATATATATGTATGTATGTATA
Source organism: Avicennia marina (assembly GCA_019155195.1). Classification (NCBI taxonomy): domain Eukaryota; kingdom Viridiplantae; phylum Streptophyta; class Magnoliopsida; order Lamiales; family Acanthaceae; genus Avicennia; species Avicennia marina. Next base: position 11,627,517 of record CM032769.1, on the reverse strand, counting down.
TATGCACTTGATCATCTGAACGTGGATGAATTTTTAAATTGATACTCATTTGCCAACATCAAAACGCTACTCTTCAAATGATACTCGTTTATAGATCTTCAACGGAGCAATTGAACAGCTTATGCTGTTCATGAGATAAAAAGCTGAACCTTGAAACATTATGAAATAGCTTCCATATTCCCATGTGGACATGATTTGGTTGAAACAATACCTGACTCACTCCCTCAGCTGAGAACACCAATTTACTTGTGAACACAGAAAAAAAAATGAAACTTCACTCCCTAGTCGTCTCAAGCCTGAAATAAAACCTTTTGTTCCCCCTTTACCTCCATGCCAAATAAGCAGATGGACCGTGGAAGCTGGACTATACTGGAATGCAACAAATAATTTTCTTTCAATTATCTTACCATTCATTTCTAGGAAAACATGAATATCCCTCTTGAAGACATGCAATTTATCAGTAGACAGAAACAAAATGTTGCCAAAAATTATATATATGCTTCATGTATAAATTCAAAAGCAGCTACCTGAAAGAAAAAAGAGTGTGAAGATCAAATCAAATTCAACCGCTACACGTACTCAGAAAACTTTCGTGCCATAAGTATGTTTCAGGTCTTTAGGAGCTTGAGGATGAAGGTGGAGTCGGCAGAACATGAGTTTGGCCCATCACAACCATTATAGATAAGCTGAAGCACAGCTGGACTTAGCTTCATGCTTTACAGGTTTATCTCTGGTCGGAAGGATTGCTCTTTTGTTATTTCTTCAAGTCTGCTAACAATTTTTTGAGCCACATCACCATAAGCCTGGGATACAAAAGAATCAGAATTGGATATCACAACAGGGACACCTTCATCAGCACCGCTTCTGATCCCCGTCTCCAGTGGAACCTAGAATGATCCCCAGATTCAGTAGAACAATGCGTCTTGGATAAATAGCACTCCAAATTATTCAGACTACAGAACATCAGTCAACAATCAAATTGGCAGCAGTACCTCACCGAGAAACTTCATACCCATTTCATTGGCAGTCTTTTGAGCTCCACCTTCTCCAAAAATGTAGTAAGGCTTACAGCAGTTGGGACATTTGAAGTAGCTCATGTTCTCCAGGATTCCCAAAATCTGTGACATTGCCAACAGTAACGGCATTAATTATGGCATCCAATTTTTACAACACTGAGATAAGAAGAAAGAGAGCTGGTACAGAATGTTGGTGCTTTTCCCTACCTAGTACGCTACTAAGTTTTTGAAACTAAAGTTGCAGAGGGAAAACACAAGGTTTCAATAGTTGAAGACTAAACTGAACATCAATCTTATGTTCCCTTTTTTTCAGAAAAGCTACAAAAGCTTCTTTTCTTTAAAGTTTTTGCCGCTTGCTGTAACACAGAAAATATTTCACTCATGAATAAAATTTAATACGGAAAGGTTAATACAAACAGTAAGGTATACAGTCTGTTCTGTTCCCAGTGAAATAAAACTTATTGTATGTTTCACGGAGAACTACTGAAGCAAAAACTTATGCAGTTCAATATATGGACATACCGGCACATTGACTTGCGAGAACATTTTAACGCCTCTTCGAGCATCCATTAATGCAACATCTTGAGGAGTTGAAACAATCAGTGCACCTGGCAGTTTCAAAAGATCAGTGGGATAAAGAAATTCCAACAAAACATTGATCCTGGTAGTTTCAAGTTGATTTTCTCAACAAGGAAGTGACAAAATCCTCTGCTAGCATTCTGCTAGAGGATTAAGTACGTATTCTCAGTCCATTATGCAACGGATTGTACATTTATGCATATCAGTCATTTACATCCACCAGCAATTCTTTCTTTTCTGGATCTAAAGAACTGCTGCCAAAATCCAAACTACCTGACAATTGCAATCTCTGGGAGATGGAAATCTGAGCATCACCAGTGCCAGGCGGCATGTCCACCAAAAGAATATCCAGAGTTCCCCAATGAACTCCTCTCGTCATCTGTTCAAGTGCTTTCATGACCTGAAAGGATAAAAAAGCATCTAATAAATAACAAAGCTTTTGGTTCTATACTTTTTTTAACAATAATACACTTGACACCAGCTCTTCTCTCAACTGAAAGATCACATATGATGAATCCTTCAAAATTTTGAAGTTAATTTCAAGAGAAGAGTTTCAACTTCATTCTTACAGAAACTAAATCAATGACAATGTGAAGGGGGGAAGAACAAGTTGCTAAAGAGAAAAAAGATACAGATAAACAATTAAAACTTGCCATAGGACCTCTCCAGACAATTGCATCCCCTTCTGGTACAAGAGATCCCATTGACATGCATCTGACGCCATAGTTTTCAATTGGTATCATTTTCTTATCTGCTAATTCCGTGAGAAAAAAAAAACCCAAAAGAATAAAATGTTAAGAAGTCCTGCATACATTTCAAAAGAATCACATAAAAAGGTGCTCAACGGTGGAAGCAAATGAAAACTTAAAAACAGTGGAGGTATTCTGACTTATGAGCACATGCAACATTTCCCACGCCAAACAAGATACGAATGCAAGATAGGTAGGATAATCCACATGCAAGGTACAGCAGACAAGAAACATAGATGCAAAAAACAAGCATCAATTAGGCATACCTTGAAATAACATCCTCATGGAAAGATCACTGCTCGATGGCTTATAATTTAACTCAGATAAATTTACAGGACTAAGATGATTTTTTCTTGTATCATGCTAATCCTACATGCTGTTGAAGTCTGAGAACTGTAATTTACATGGGCAATATAGAGAGGTTGGAAACCAACAGCATGAAACAAAATCTTCAATAGCAACTAGCAAATTTACATGGAAAAAGGAAAACAAATGACATGCAAAGATTCATAACCAGTGCACTCACAAATGAAAACACTAAACAAACTAGCCCATGGCTCTCTTTTGCCTCAGATTCAAATTGAGTTCATTAATACTTCAGCATAATACGTAGACCTCTTAACCAGAAATTACGGAAACATATCCAAGGACGGATTTTGTGGTGGTGGGGGGCAAAAGAAAAATTAATGAATCTCGTGTCTTAAATTGAATGACATGCATATATAATTTCGCCTCCTTATGTTTCTGGTTCTGGATCCATTCCTAAACATATCCCACGTTTTAGTTCCACTCACCACTTCCTCAAACCGAGATGAAAGAAACTAAATGCTGAGGAGAAAAACAAAAGGAAATCAAGATAATCAACTTATCTAACATAGTGAATTAATAACAAAAAATTGGAAAGTATAACAAAGAATAGAATTTCAATGCAGCAACACCTGCACTCACTTCAGGCTTCCCGTGGAGTTTCATCATTATAGGAATTGACGGCCCATAAACATCTGCATCGAGCAGCCCAACCTTCAGCTGACACTTACTTGCAAGTGAAACCGCCAAATTAACTACAAATTTAACAACACCACCATCAACATATATTTCAGACAGACAAAACCCAAGAAGAATCGATGAATGCACTCATTTCGCTTATCAAAATAATCCAAAATACAGTTTTTTTAAAAAAAAAATCCAGAAAACGTATCAAGAAGAATCAGTAATTATAAAGGTACCAGCGGTAGTGGACTTGCCAACGCCACCTTTGCCAGAAGCAACGGCTATAATATCTTTAATCCCTTCAATCTTCAGATCTTGTACGTGCTGTCCCCTTCCACTCTGTACAGAGAAACCCCTGAGGTCTCCAAGCTTGAAAAATACGACAGCAGTAATTTCTCCATCAGTTCTGAATTCAAGCAGAAAAAGACATTTAAAGTAACTATGGCAGTCAAGAATGAATTCATTTACCGCACAACGTCTCAGAAGCCTGTTCATGTATTCAGAATTTTCAGATTAATTTCCAATAATAATAACAACAAATCCCCGAAGCAACGAAGGAATCTATTTCGATTTCAGACTGCCGAACTGACGAAGAAATTCAGATCCCACAGGTCCGCGGGCCACACGGCCCATCCGATCCAACTGAGCATTGGGCCTTGGGTTGATACTTGAGTTCCGTCTGAAAATTTGACACTGAAAACTTTCCATCTTGGATAACTACAGATACTTCAATCAATTCAATGCCATGAACTGCCGCCGAGTGAGTGCGTCTCTATCCATATGGGTAGACAGAGGCCGGATTAAAATTAGGGCATTACATGCTATCCGTTAACTTATAATCTATATCTGATTCGATTATTTTCATACCCAATCAATTAATTTTATGGATTACTTAAATCATACTTGACCGTTAATTAAAAATTTTATTTATTTTAATTAAAATTAAGATTTAATATTTTAAAAATTTACAATTCTATCATTTAATTTTATTTAATTAATATTTTATATTTATATAAATATTTATTAAATTATTTAAAATATATTTATAATTTCATAAATCTATGAGTCAACCTGTTAAGTGATTCGATATTGACTCATTTATCTTTTTTGCGTTCAAGAGTTTAACTAGATTTTAACTCAAATTCGTATAAGTTTGATTTAAATTTACTAATTTCGAATTAGGTTTAGATCGGTTAAATTGCCACCCTTAATCCATGGTTTTAAAAAATAGATCAGTCATTAAACCAAAATATATACAATTTAAGGGTTACTAGAATTGTGGCCGAATATTTATATTTTAAATATTAATTAATATGCTAAAAGTACCTAAAATAATAAATATTAAGAATATTAATTTTAATCATTTTTTTTTATAACTATGATAGCTAAATGCATTGCAGTGGTATATCAAGATTACTGCAAAAATAAAAACAATTAACACTATTCCTATAAATAAAAATGCAAAACTATACATCAAAATGATTTCTTATCAAATTATTTAATCAAAATATAATAGAATTTCAATAAAGTCCTATACATTCAATATATATCCAAGTCAAAAAATATGATATTTCAAAAAACAATTTGTCCAATAAATAAATTTTTTTGTCTAAAGAAGAACAAATTGAAAATTTGCTACAATTAGAACTTTTTGATTAGTTCATTTAATTTAATAGTTCAATCATAATTTTCCTCGATTTTTGATCTTTAAGTTCTACTGAATTTTATTTATTTTTTTTAACTGGTTGGCGAGGCCGCCAATTCAACCATCCAAGTTAAAACATTATTTCCATGTACCCAAAATTAGTGACTTTCGACGATGGTAGTTCCACCGTCGAGAGATGAAATCGTCGGCTCATCCATCCATCAATGTTCTTGACAAAGCACATGGCAATCTTAAAAGTGTCTTTTCATGGTGCATTCATGGGAATCATCGTGTCATTGGTTATACATAAACACGTCAACCCTTTACCAAAAAGACTAAAACTTCATATATTTCTTGGTATATCATCTTTTGCTATTATCCAAAATTGTGGTGTGAGTTCTTATTTTGTGACTTTAATGTTGAAGCATTAAATGAAATATTTAGTTTTTAACGTTGAAGAATTGAGTGAATATTTATGTTTGGTCGGAGGTTTTGCCCGAGGAGAGAAAGTGATGAAAACTTTGTTAGTGGTGGAAATTATGTTGGGTTCAAAAATTTTGATTTATTTGAATGTTTATAGTTATATATATGTGTATATAAAATATATAATAATAATAATAATAATAATTAAATGATGTGATATTATATATATATATATATATACACACACATACGTGTGTGTGGATAGAAAGATTAATTTTAAAAATATGAATATATACATATGTGAGTGTAGTTGTATATAAATATATGTATTATTTAGATCGTAAATAGATATGATCGTTAATTATAAATATTTATGTATATATAAAATAAAAGAAATAATTTTAATTTTAATTTAAGTAAACTTTTTGTCAAGTGATATATTTAAAATGTGTAAATTTTGACGGAATAAAAATTCATCAAAATTGTTAATCAAACATAGCCATTTAAAATCTATACTATTATATTATTGCTAAGACCCTTGTTAGGATTTTAGTAATCTTGCTAACTTACCTCTTCATCCCTATTATTAATACTACTTAAGCTATATGTATAGTGATTCTATCGTTTAATAACCTTAGTCATTTTAATTAATTCTTTAAAATACTCATTTTGACAAATTTATTTGCACTATTTCTTAGCTACTTTTAGTTTTAATTGTAAATACATTCGGTTACCAATATTTTTTTTTCTCTTGCCTTTTCATTTAGTATTATTTTAAATTCCTTCTCTCTTTTTTTTCAATCAACATTTGGTTTCTCCTTTCCTCATTTTTTTGTTACTTCTAATTTTTCTATCTTTCTAAAAATAGATAATTAAATAGTCTAATTTTATTTATAGTCATTAAAATTATATAATTTTTTATAAATATCCATGCATATATAAAGTGTGCGACTTTGATCCTTAATTTAATGTGAGTTAAAATTTGTAGATTGTGTCTGATAACACGTTTTGACATATCACAACTTTTGCATTGTTTTTAAAATTAAATCGGAAAACTAGCCAATTTTTCAGTCCAATTACTCCATCTAACCTGACCATTATTTGATTTAGTAAGAATCAGTCAAAATCAGCTATGAACTAGTCAAAATTAAATTTTAATATTTTTATTAATAAAAAATAAAAAATTACATTTAAAAAAAACGAATAAATAATAGTGTTTTTTGGTTTACTTATGATTTCTAACATTTTCACCTCCTAAATAATTTATTAATATATAATTTTTGCTACTTTTTTTATTTTAACTTTTATTTATTTAATTAATTTTATCTATATGTTATTCTAAATGAGTGTTAAAAAAAATTAATATCGCATCTTGAAATTAATTTTTTTCATATTAATTGTTTATTTTTCTTATACAAAACTAACTTTTCAATAATCATATTTTGCTTTAAGTTTAATTTAGTTTCTTTCATGTTTTTGCAAAAGTATTTTTATCTTTCAAATTATTAAATTTTTAATGTTACATCTAAAACAATATTTAACGTATAAATGAATAAAATTAAATTTATTTTATAAAATATATTTAATATTATTATATGTGTATATATAATTTGAAACAATAAATTTTTTAAAATCGGTTAAATCGATCGAATCACTTATCCAATAAAATTTTTAATTCAATAACAAGTCTGGTTTTAAAATCGTTAATCTTTTTTGGTTAATCATAAACACACGTGCCACCAGGTCTAAGACTGCGAATCTAATGATGCATACATGATACAATATTGATTATTGATCAATTACCCCAATTGTGATTTTATTAGAAATACGGGCTTTATTTTCATATTATTTGCTTTCTAGTTTAACATTATCAATGAAGTTGTTTGTTGTCTGCTATGATGACAAGCACTTGGATGCAATAAAATGCAGTCTTTTAAATATCCGACTCTAATTATTTTAACCAACTTAATCTCCTAATCTCTGGACTAGATTACAATATTAATGCCACGTATTCAAATTCCACTAATGAAAAATAATATATATACACACACACACACACTAATAGAAGTGATACGTTCTCTATATAAATTTATTTATAATGTTAATATATAAAGAATACTTAAATTAAAAAAGAGAGAGAGAGAAAATTTTAAAAAATAAATAACATAATAAGTTAAAGAAAAAAGGTAGAAAAATAAATAACCAGCTACGTAATTTTATAATGTACAATGGAAAAGATTTACTTTCATAATAACATGATATATACATACATCAAAAAAATAAATAATATTTAAAATAAAAAAGATAAAAAGAATTTGAAAAGATTGAAAATTTAAGAGAAAAACAAATAAAAACAACGAGTAAAAAGAAAAAAGAAAGATATAAAAACAAGGGGAATTAATTAAAGATGGTGGAGTGATTCTGCAATGCACAACTAAAAAGTATTATTTCTATAATAATATAAATATAGATATATGGCACACACATATAATACATGTATCATTATTATATTCGAGTATTGTTCGATTTCTTTATCAAAATAATGGTGTAAACTTCCGAATATGTAATCAAATTGGCTCAATCTTTTAGGATATAATATTTAGTTAGAGTTGTATTAAAATAAGTAGTATGTTTAGAAAAAAAAGTTTTAATGAAATAAATAATATAATTTATTTGATAGCTTTGTTTGTTTTGTAATTATGGTGCTTATTTTTAGTTGTTTTTATTTTGAGAATTGTGTAAAAGTAAGAGAAAAAAGAAATTAAAAAAAAAAAGTAATAATTGAGTGTGTATTTTTACGATGGATAATTGCAAAGTAGAAAAAACATATATATAAAATATATAATAATAATTGAATGAACTGATAATTTATAAGGATAATGATTATATTATAGGGTGTAAATAACTATAAATGTGAGTATATTTGTAATATATATAAGTATTAATTTAATTATGAATATATGTAATGATTAAAAAATAATTAATTAGTTACGTATACGAGAGAGAGAGAGATTTTATATTTGAATTTGGATGAAAATATTGTTTAATAATATGTTGAGCAGTGTAAAGTTTGAGACATTATTTTGTGGTTAAAAGTTGGGTTCCAAACATAACCTTCATGTTACCAGTGAGTGCATACACGCGCGTCTTACCATACATAGGATGGAAGGAATTCTCGTTTGCAAATTGTCAGGACGGCATGGGAAAAATCCGACATTCAGTTGATTTCAACGGTTGATCATTTCCTGGAGCGAGGACCCCATTGTAATTTTTCGCCCATGATGATGGGTCTCACAATCATTTTCATGGCTGGTAATCATAATTCATAATCACGCCCATCGTCTTCGTATATTCTTTTCCATCTCCGGCTTTTTTCTCTGCCTTCCATGACAATGCTACATTAACAAACACTGGTACCCTCTCCCTCTCTCTCTCTCTCTCTCTCTCTCTCTCATTAGTGTTTATTTTCTTGTTGCTGATAATTTTCAGGTGCGGTAATGCAATGGCGGTGATTGGTGCAGTTTTGGATTTTGTTTTTCTTCGAAATTTGAGAATCTTATCCATGCTTGCAACGTGCATCCGTATAGATCCTGTTGTTTTATCCTGTTTCGTTTCGTGGGCCGTTATCGATCTCAGATTAGGACATGATGGCTGGATTAGGTTTAGGGTTCTTTTTTCTTTCTTTTTGATCGGAACAAAACTTTTTTTATGAGTGTGAAGGCGTGTATCTCTAAATGATGAATGTGAAACAGTGGGCATTGGTTTTAGACTTTTTCCTATATATTTTGTGAAAAGGGTTGCTAGTTTTTTTATTGTTAATGGGAGATTTGGCTTGTGTTAGCACTGACGCTTGTGTGGCAGGTTTGAATTGATTCTATTCCTTCTGTTGCTGCAGTTAAAGTGTGTTTAGATTGATGATCTCGCATGGACGGTACAGATTGCTTTCTAAGCTACTGAAAGAGGGATAACTGGGTGGGGATTAGAGGTGATTCCTGAAGATAATATCATATTGTTGCCATGGCCACCAAGATTTCATCTTTGAGAAAAAGGAAATCCAGTGGATTTATGACGCTCTTGTCGTCGGCTGCGTGTGAATGGTTCTTAATGTTTTTGATGTTTGTGGATGCAGCACTGTCATATTTGCTAACAAAATTTGCTCAGTATTGTGAACTTGAAGCACCTTGTGTGTTCTGCTCAAGATTTGATTATTGTTTTGGGGGAAAGAAACCTACGTTTTATTGTAGCCTATTGTGCAGCAATCATAGAGAAGAGATATCATCTTTAGTATCTTGTTCCATCCACGGGAAGTTTGCTGATGTTCATGGGATGTGTGAAGAATGTATGGTGCCAATTGTCATGCTGAACAAATCTGATTCCAAGTCATGTAGGTTACTGGTCGGTAAGTCGTGGGTGGATGTTGATCAATCTGTTCTCCAGAATTTAATGCAGAACAAGAGCATACGGCTTGGTTCTCCAGACCGTAGGACCTGTTCCTGCTGCAGCAAGGCTTGGAAGGCTAAATCTATGGCTGATAGATTGCTTGAAACCAACCGTGTTACTGATGGGGCCTCTAAGGCCAATCTGAAGCCTCCCCTGCCTCGTGTGCCAGGTCGTAGTCGTTTCAGTCATAGAGAGAGCTTTAAGAGGCTAAGAGATAAGTGCTCAGGGTCAACAACACCTGGGTGCAGTGGTGTTGATTCAGTGTCTCGTGTTGGCTATAGAAAGTGGAAGATCACCTCCCATTCAGATTCGGAGGTCCTATACTCTGAGGACGAGGCTGATGCAAATGTTGGTTCTTGTGAAACCTGTAGTGAACCTGACCGTGATGTTCAGTGTGATGGAAGTGCCCTATATAAACCAACAGCTGATAATGCTACTTCAAAGAAGCAGACATATCAAAGATGTGAAGCGAAACCTGTAGATCAACCTAATCTGCTGGATTTAACCGAGCACAAGAGTATCAGTTCTTTGTCACCGGATGCCTCAAAGGAGAATGACACGACAGACCTTAATTGGGAAAAATCTTACAATGAGTCCACTCCATCTTTGACACCTGAGTTAATTTCTTTAGATGATGGTTCCCAGGCACCTGATATTTCAGGAGGCTCTTTCGGTGAATCAGCTGTGACTGCTCAATCCAATGTTTTCCTCCCTCAAATGCCAGCCCTTGCTGGACTGTCTGAGCTCCTTTCTTTATGTTGTGATCCTTCCTTGAGCAAAGCCACGACAATACCAAAGAAGAGTAGGCTCGTATTCCTCTTCCTTACATTTCCCCCTCCCTTCTTTCATGGGTGTATAAATGCATGCACTTATATGTCTGTGAATGCAAACATGAGATCATCAGATTATACATCACTACACTGAGTGTTCTTGGTTGTCCTAACTTGTCTAATTTGTGTGCAACAGTGAATGTTGGTGAAACCGGTGAAATAGGAGATGCACCTGCGGTGAATCATACAGAAGCTGCAGCAGGAACAACTTCACATGATTTTCATTCTTTACAGTCGAATAATATGCATCACACTGATTATTCGACTCGGAGTGAAATAACTTGGGAATTATCAGATAAACATGCTTTTGAGCTAATCAGCGCCCATGATTCTGCTAAAACTGATATGAAGTCTCAGCCACAAGTATCTACTTCTGAGTTGAACTCATTGTCAAAAGATACCAGTCTTGGAGCTCATGATCAAATTGATGAATCTTGTGCAGATGAAGATGCTTATTATCAGGTACTTACAGTTTCAGAATTACTGAAGAAAAAGGGCTCCAACTATGAATCATTGGATGGAATCACTCTGAGTGACAGTGAAGGTGAAAGTATTGATGATCGACTAAAACGTCAGGTTGAGTATGATAGAAGCATCATCAATTCATTACACAAGGAATTGGAGGAAGAAAGAAATGCTTCTGCAGTTGCGGCAAACCAGGCAATGGCCATGATTACAAAATTGCAGGAGGAGAAGGCAGCACTTCATATGGAGGCCTTGCAATATCTAAGGATGATGGAGGAACAAGCAGAGTATGATGTGGAGGCACTGGCAAGGGCTAATGATCTCCTTGCAGAAAGAGAGAAGGAATTGCAAGACTTGGAATATGAGCTAGAATTCTACAGAGAGAACTTTCCTGATGAATCAAGGGTGCATAACATACAAGAAGAAACTGCGACTGTGGACAATCAAATTGTCAATAGTGCTAGTGTTTCCAGTAATTCAAAATCTGCAAAAATTCCGAAAGCTAGTGGTAACAGTGGACTGATGAATGGTGTCGTTTCTAACTTTGAGGATTCAAAAGTCTACATCTCACAATGTTTGAAGATGTTGAAGAAAAAGCTCCATCAAGGTTATTTTAGTGGGAAATTAGATGACATGCCCAATGGCCTAAGTTCTGTAGAGGTTAGTACTCCTGAAGATTCACTTCCTAGAAATGACAAGTTGAATCAGGGGAAAGAAAAAAATAGTTCCCTGTTGCGGAAAGCTATTTCTGTTTCAAATGGAATTCTTACTCAAGACACTTCATCCAATGGCACTCCAACTCATGACAAGGTAAATGGTTGTTCCCATGAGAAGAGTGATAAACTCTCAGCAAATCAAGGAGAATTAAACACTGCAACTTTAGAGATGGAGATTGCAGAACTTCAAGGGAGGTTGGAAGCACTTGAAACCGACTGCAATTTCCTCAAGTGTACTTCTGACTTGCTCCAGAATGGAAAAGATGGGTTACAATTGGTCCTGGAAATAGCTCATCAGCTACAAGAGTTGCGGAAAATTGAATTCTGAAGGAGATGACTGTCGATCCTTTTAATCTGCATATCCATCAATATGAACGTAAGCATTTCCTAAGCATGATTTTGATTCTGAGTCATGTACAATTTCCTGACATTGGCTATATATTCTTACTACATGTCAAAGTATGCTTGGATTCGATATATGCTCCTTAACATCTCCTGAATACATTGATGAACGTTTTGATATGGGAAGCAGATTGTGCTTATCCACACGTAAGATTATTGAGGTAACAGTGAAAATTCCTTGACATAGGTGCAGTGCCCTCTAAAAGACTTTAAAATGATCTTCCAGTTATGTATCTGTCAAGCAGAAACTAACTTTAGCAGCTGGACGTGCTTTGGTTGTGAGTTATCTGCTTGATTTTGTTTTCTGAATCCTTCTGGCTTCAGTAGCTTCCTAATACGCAAACATCATCATAAATTCTAATAACTTAGTGATTTCAAGTTCTAGGGGTCTCTGCTCCAATGGATGATAGAAATCTGAAGGCACGAACATAACTGCATTGGTTGTGAAAGATCAAATGCGTAACAGCACTTTGACAGGGAAAAGGTACATAAATCTCCTTTTCAGACCAGATGTTGACAAGCTCGAAACTTGCCCAAATGTTTTCCAGATGAATGGCTGAAAGAGAAGAGCTGTGGCGGACAAAGACAGCCATTCACGTCATCAGTAATAAACGAGGCGACCAAAGGCGGCAATGGTGAAGATGCATCGCTCCCTGACGGAGATGACTGTAATTACATTATATATTAGGAAACAAATGCCCACTTAATCTAACTCATGAGGATTTTGTAGTTTTCAGTGGAAGACGATGACAACAGAGGGCTTCGTTCTCCTTCTACACTAGCTTTCACTGCAGAGTTTCAGGTTGACCCTCCTCATGTAAGGGATTTTATGATGTGGGATAATGCAATTGATCATGTTATATGGGCATATGAGCTTAGCTTAGGAGGGCTCCAACAACCCTTCTGAATGGTGCAATGGTGTACAGCAAGCAGCCGTCATCTTTTTCTCTGTTTATGCAATAGAAATTTGCTTCTGTGTAATTCTAGTGCTACTATGCTTTCCTTGTTCATAAAGTGAAGAAATCTACAAAAGGGATATTATAAATTACCTTGGGTTGAACATTATCTGCAAAAGGGATCTCATAAATTACCTTTTCCATCACTTCATTATGCTGCAATTATCACACTTCTATTCTGCATTGTTTGGACAAGTACTTTCGGGACAAATGTAACGTGAAAAAGTTGGTGAAGCCCATACCGATATCAGTTGCATTATTTTTGCGTGAAAAACATGCCAACTTGTGTCCTGTATTGGATAGAAATAGAAACCAAACTTGATTTTGACCTGATGATGAAGGTGATCCATCATGTTCCAGAGATAAATAATGCATAACAAGACACAGCTTTCAGATTTGATTTGTTATGACCTGTTGACTTTCCACATTTTGGTCAGATTGGTAATACATTCTGCAATTTTAAATTTTCTATAAAGGGTTAATTATATCATTTTCCATGTATAAACGTATTATCGATTAATACTATTACAAATCAAATAAAAATAAAAGAGAACAAACAACAAACTACTAATAAATTAGATAAATAAAGGGTCTAGAGGCATCTGAAAATCTTGAGCCGCAATAGGATGGCATCTTATTTTTCCCAAAAAACAATTTCAATGCTGCTTTTTACTCGTCCTATACCTTAAATCATATAATTATTCCAACATATTTCCCCAAATCTCTCTCACTTACCATATCCTCTAAAAAAGGGAGGAAATCCGTGGTGGTTATGCCGTATTCCCTAAAAGTGCAACACATTCAAAAAAATTTATTAGTAACTTGTTAGCAATTAGTAAAAGTAGGATACATCACCTGCGTGCATGATTAAAAAAATAATGTTATTTTTAATATGGTAAATATAATTTTTGATGGCTTCAATAATACAATAAAATTATTTAAAAATTAAAATTAAATAAAAAATTTTTCAAAAAAAGAGAAAGAAAACAAACAAGTTTGAAGAAAGAAAGATCAAAAGAATGCAATAAATTAAATATAAAATAAAAAAAAAAAAAGAAAACTAAATATAAAGGAGGGAAGGGCATTTTAGTCAATCTACAGTTGATACGCAAAATGGAGTTACTAGGTCAGTTAATTGCTCTCGAATGGCACCTGCAACTTGCATCTAAAAAGAAAGAAAAATTTTACATTTAATTGTGAGATTTGGGAACAAGAAATAGAAGAATTCAATTCCCCAGCCTATCCACCACCATTCAAAAGTCCTCTTTGAAAATATTCACCCTATTTTTAGGGAAAAAAAGAGAAAAATAAAAATATGTTCAAATATATCAATTCACATCCTATAATTACATGTTTTCTTAGCCGATAAGATACGTGGCTATAAAAGGGAGATTGAGGAGAATAGAATTAATTAAGTGGTAGAGTGGTAGAAACGTTTTTTTTTCCCTTATATTTTGAACCTTAACTTTATAAAAAAAAATATGTAGAATTGAAAAAATTAATAAAGTTATTGTACGAAAATAAATAGACCCAGTTCACTTATTGCAATGAATTATATTTGTCCCATACATTGTTGTTAATATTAATGTTAAACAAAGAATATAATGAAAAAAGGGATAAAAAGACAAGTATAGAAAAATTATACGAAGTTATATACAAGTCTAAACAATCAAGGACCTGATATCTATACATCACTCTTGCTTCTGATCTGAGTGTTAGGGTGTATTTATTAATAACATATCCCTATATCTTATAATATTTTCAAATCAAGGGATATTAAATTTTATTTCAAAAAATATTAAGTGTTTGGATAAAATAAAAGAAGACAGACTTCATAGAATGTTAGTAAAGAAAATTTTCAGAGTAATAAAATCAAAACTATAAAAAAAAAATAGTGAGACATAAAATTAATTGGAAAACTCTATATTTTTGGTAAAAGAACATAGATATAGGATTAGTTATTTTATAATCTTTACTCCTATAAATTTTATCAAGAATTCTAAGGCTATGTTTGTTTTCATTTTTTCAATAAAAAAATATACACTATAATTATTATATTTTTTTAATTTTATCTCTATTTTTTCTTATTTTTACATATATTTTTAAAAAATATATCTAAAAACTTAAATGAAAACAAACATAACCTAAATAGCTTGTTAATTCAACAAAACATCTTTTTAATTCAAAAGAAATTAAAGTTAAAAAATGGCAGTGACGGTAAATCAAGTGATAGAGATGGTCCAGTTGAAGTGCGGAAAGTCAAAATCACGACAGGACATTTCATTAATTTCTGTACGAAAACAAATACGCAATATAAACGCGCGTGGGTATATCTGAAAATTAAATTAAATAAAATTGAAATATAATCGGGAGAGGGTTATTTTTTTTATTAGATATAATGTTTGTCAAATTATATTTAGACAGGCAGTATATTTAAAATAAAAATTTTAATAAATTAAATAATATAATTTATTTAAAAAATATATATATATATATATATAAAATATATGGTAAAGATTGAATATATATTATTTTATAAAGATAATAATTATGTTTTAAGATATAAATAAAAATAAATATAAATATATGTATAATGTGTATATATATATATATATATTGATGTGTAATGATTAAAAAATAATTTATTAATTATATATAAAAAAATTTAAAAATTTTAATTTAAATAAAAATATTATTAAATAATATAAAATTAGGGAGGACGTTGAAACTTGGGTTCCAAACATAATCCAGCAGAAGATCAAGCTGTCAGATGTGGCTGCCTGGCTGGTGACATGAAGCCCAATTATGGTCCGTTCGATGCAAAGTCGCCATCTTTTACCATTAATTTGGTACTGCAGTAAAAAGTGGCATGTTTTCATTAATTTTTTTTCCCCTAAACTACAACATTAATTACCTACATTAATTAAATATAGTTAATGATAAATTTAAAATCAGGAAATAAAAAAAATTGTAATATACATATGCAACATTTTATATTTTATTATAATTTATATTTACATATTTATGCAGTTTTGTTATAAATTTTTGTTGTGTGTTTATGTATCTTTTATTTTTAATTTGTTGTTAATTATAGCTAATAAAACTTTTAATTTAAAATTCCATTTTATTTTTTTTAATTATACCTATTATTTGTGAAATTCTAATTTAATTAAAGAAAATTGAAACTTGCTTGGAACTTGAATAATCAATATGATTAATAACAATTTTAAAATAATAAAAAAATATTAATATATTTTTAATATTTTATATTTTATTATAATTTGTTTTATGTATTCGTACAGTTTTTATTACAATTTATTTTTATGCATATCTGTGTTTTTATTTTTAATTTGTTATCAATTATAGTTAATCAAATATTCCAATTTATAATCCTATTTTTTCTTTCTAGGTATAATGATTAATACTGGTTATAATAAAATATATCATTACATGTGTATTTAAATATTTATTTATTTTTATTTTAAAATTATTATTAATTGTAATCAACTTATTAGTTATGTGTTGTATCTAATTAATGGTAAGATTTTTAAATGGCCACTAATAGTGGATAATAAAGAAGCAAATTTATTGGCCACGATTGGCCAATGTCTATTTTTCCAATTTCCATTTCTTGGGAATAAATTTTGTGAGATATGGCTTGTTTGGCCGTATCTGTGAGAAAAGGGGGAAAACTTGTGGGGAAAAGTGGAAAAATTCCTCAGCCTCCCGTATACAACAGCCACCGACCCACCGTCTCGACTGTCTTTCGTCACCGGAGACAGCACAGAACTCCTTCTTTCTCTCACATCGATCGTCGTCGTTAACGTATCTGCTAAACGATATCCATTTTAGCTCTTTTTCGTAAGAGCTCTTTTGTTGCCACCCGTCACTCTGTCCTTGGATTGCTATCGCCATCAACGGAGACGGCGCTAGCTGCTGTGCTCCATTAATGGTGAGAAGACGTTGGGGGTTTTTGGGGCAGTATAGGTGGCGGCACACTAATGATAATAATTATAAAAATTAAAAACAATACAAATACCGATATTAATAATAATAATAATCATACCAATACTAATAATTAGTTTAATTATAAGTCTAATATTTATAATAATACAATAATATATAATAACAATAATACTAACAATAATCATTACTTTACAAAAATAATATTCACAATATTATCAATAATTATATAATTTTTAATTCCTTTCAATATATATATATATAAATATATATAATTATCAATCACATCAATTATATTTCTCAATAAATAATCATTATAATATTTTCAAAACACCGTTCGTTCACATAATTTCTTTTTTTTTTCTATTTCATTTCTTTAAAAAAATTCTTATTTTTCTCAAATTTTTTTTTTTCCGATACAAAGTTGCCATTCAATCGCAAGGCATATTTCTTAGCAAGAATTAGATTCGGATATAGCACGTACAGACATGAACCTTGTTCTGGAGCTTCTTTAAATTTCCTTGTTACGCTGTTTGAACAAGGGGTTGAACGCTTATAGGTCAAATTTCTTATTTCATTTTCATTATCTGTACGTATTTGTGTAATTATTACGTCATAAAAGACAACATGCGTGTATCCTTCGAGGGGAAGGCTTGTCCCCCTGTAAGCCGAAGAGTCGATATTTGTTCGTTTCTGACTTGTTTGTTGCCTCAACGAGTGCTCCCTCGAAAAGCTGGGCATAAGAGAAGTTTTGGAACGTGTGGGCATATGAAAAGTTTGTATTTTCTGACTGCCCAAACTCATGGAAAGAAAGGGACAAACAGATCACCCCTAAGATTGAAGAGCCAAAATGATGAGCAGACAATTGACATGACTGCATGATTTGATGGTGCTCCTAAAATCATGCAAGGACAGAAAATCTTGCTCTTGTATTTTTTTTTCTTTTGTGGGGATTAAAGAATGGATGTTCATATTTTCCCTTACCTCCAGAATTATGCTGACTATAACTTTAATGACAATTTAACTAACAATTTGTTCACATTCAATACGGGTGCATATAAAATTTAAAATATAATTTATTAAACATATGTGTGTGTGTGTGTGTCTATATATATATATATATATATTATAATTCATAATTTATCATCTGACTGAAATCATGCATTTCAGATATCATAAAATTGTATAATTTTATTAATTATAGTAAAATATAAATTATTATGTTTTATAACAATGTACATGTAGATAAGATGAGAGAAAATTTAAATGAAAATTAGATAAGAAGAAATAAATTAAATTAAATTTATTTGAAAATGATAAAAAAGATTAATAATAAAAATAAAGATAAAAAGCAAAATATATATAAAAAAAAGTGGAATTTTAGTTTCTATGCTTTAAGTACCAAAAAGGTGAATATTATAAGGAGCTTAATTATAATAAATTGTATATAGTTTTAATAAAAGGGTATTTCAAGAAATGTATTAGATCATGATCAAAAAAGTTAGTTATTATTTTGGAGGACTTCCCCGTAATAAATAGTATAGATTTATAATCTGAACCATTTCTCCTTGTGCATAAAATTTATGTAATAATTTAAGATTTCGGGCCATACAATATGTACATATATAAACCCAATAAAAAAAAAAAAAATTCTATTTGCTTCTACTCCTAGGAATCTCACCTTTGTTCACGATCAGCCAAACTGAACACGATTTGTTCTTGGTAAGTATTAGATTCAGAGGAGGAGGAAGAGGAGGAGGAGGAGCCACCACAGCACGGCCGGCAAAGTTCTTCTGGCTGATCGCACTTGTGCATGGACTGCCACTGCCACCACCGTCACCAGGAATATAAGTGTAGCCATCTGGCGGCGGAGTCTTAGTCTGCAAGGACTGGAGGAGAAGATGTTCGTCCCCTTTCATCCATTCTCCATCCCTTTTCTCCACAACTCGGGTTCCTTCGTATGGCTGAACACTGAGGACAAAAACCAGTAGTGTTGCAATTATCAGAGCTAAAACAACTCTTGCAGGCCACATCTTGTTTCCAATAGAAAACTGAATGTGTACACACACGCACACGCACACGCACGCACACACACACGCACATATATTTCATGTATATATAGCAGAAAATGTTTGACTTGAATTTTACAGATATTAAAAATAGACGAGGAGGACTGGGATGCTGGCTGCTGGGGTTTCGAAGAATTAGAAATTGATGGGTCATGGGCAATGTTTTAAAATCCGGATGGTGGCTGAACCAGAAAATTTACTGAGTTATTGGGTCACTAGTCCGATCGGTTGAACTGTTGAAAAAATCGATTATTTTAATTATATCATATTATATATATTACTATAAAAATAATTTATAAAATAAATGTAATCTAATATAACAATAACTATAAAATAAATTTTAAATGTAATGTTAAAAATTAAATAATTCAACTCAAATAAAAAATTATTACACAAATTAAAAAACATATTAAATTCAAAATGATTAAAAGTATAAAATTGGAAAAATAGTTTTGAAAAATAAACAGATTAATTAATATGACCCATTTTAATTTTAAGATACAATAATTCAATTTTTTAAATATTAATTAGAAAAATAAAAGGATAAAAATTACTAAAAACAAAAGTTAAAATAAAAATTTTATATTTAATTAATATTAAGGAGTTGTAAATGTAAGAAAATTTTGAAGAAAGTTTGAAAATTTATTTTGTAATTTTTTCAAAAAAAATTGCTAAAAATTTCTTTTTTTTTATTTTTTAGATAAAACCGGTTTTTATTCAATTTTGACCGGTTCAAACCTATTTTGACTGGCTTTTACTGGTTTTGGATCAGTTCTATACATGTTTTATTTTTATAACTTAACCGGACTGGAAAACCAACCGATTCCCTGTTGAACCGATTGAACCGACCGGTCCGGTCCGATTTTAAAAACACTGGTCATGGGGAGAGGCAGGCGTAATTAAGTAGTGACAATTTGAATTCGATGAATATTTTAATTTAATTTGACTTAATTTTATAAAATTTGTTTTTGGAGTTGAATTTGAATAAACAAACAGTTTGAACCTGAAAATTCTTTTAAAACTTGAGTTTCAACTTGTGGGTGGAAAATTTTTTTTCTAGCCCGAATATGTTAAAGAATGTTGTTGACATAGTAATTGATTTCATTATATTTATACCAAATTATCGAGTGTAAAATTTTCAAAAATGTTTAGATGCGCGTGTATCAAGTGTGCGCAACTTGTTACCTTATTTTAAAAGAATTATCGATTAAAAGTAAAAGCATGTAAAAGAGTGATAATATTACAAATGATTAGATCTATTGAACTAGTTTTGTAGTTTAAATATTAAAAACCATTTTTAAACTAAAAATTTCCAAAATTAGAAAAATTACATTAAAAACAAATAATCAATTGTCTAAAAAATTGAATTTCCATGTTTTTGTCTTAAAAAATGAAGTTTTAAGAGTTACAAAGTTGGCTCGAGCTTATAT
The DNA here is from genome assembly GCA_019155195.1 of Avicennia marina. Taxonomy (NCBI): domain Eukaryota; kingdom Viridiplantae; phylum Streptophyta; class Magnoliopsida; order Lamiales; family Acanthaceae; genus Avicennia; species Avicennia marina. Next base: position 11,606,844 of record CM032769.1, on the reverse strand, counting down.
TAGTTTATAGAAAAATCTAGTTGCTTGTGATTCCGTGGCCTCAATTTTTATTCATGAATTTTTATAGGTTAGTATATGAGCTATTTAAAGATTCTATATTTGTTTTGATTTTTAAGTGTTTATTTTATGTATTTTTTTAAATTGTAAAAAAAAATAAATAAAATTTAGAATGTATAATGATTTGGATATGTCTGTTTTTATTTTGTGTGATAAAATAAAAACAAAAAGAGCCAAATAGTTTCAAAACTCATCGGAAGAAGGTTTTGCAAACATGTGTTGGAGAATTTCTTGATCACTTAGTCCATGAGAAGGATTTATTGGGAAAACATTTATATTCACTTTTCACACATCAAATTAGTTATTGATGTAAATATACAACGTAAAAAAATAAAATAAAAAATATATATATAAATTTATATTAATTACATATACATGTATATATGTATATATATATAAATTTATATTAATACATATACATGTATATATTTGTATATATATATATATATATAAAATAAAATAAAATGCAAACAAGACTTGACAATAAGGTTCCTTCGAATGCTTCCCCGCCAAAATCGTCTGCAGGCACACAGACACACACTTGTCCGAAGAAGGATTCAACGACTCCTAGAACGCAGGATTCTCAGAGGAATGTCGCATCCCCCCACAAATCCGTACACTCTTTCTTCGTCCAGAGTCAGATCCCCGATCCAACGGTCACTTTTCTCCCCGTCGCAGTACGCCTCCTTCAAGAATCGGAGCCCCGGTATCAGACCTCGCTGTCCTCGCATGTTCCTCCTAGGCCGTCTTTTCCATGATTCCGGCGGCACTCATTTCAAGATTCAGACCCTTCAAAATCTCCGTGCCTTTGTGGTGTAACTAAATTCAAGATTGGGTTCTTGAATACAAATGATGGTGTTTGTTGTGTGATCGCAACTCGATATAGTCAGAGCCTTTCGTCCTTGAAGTAAAATGGTATGTGTACGTCGCATGGATTCGATTTGAGTGTGTTGTCTTCTTGTTATATGACATGGAGGCTGTGATTTTCCTTTTCCCAGGAATTGAAGCTGAAATCTTGAGCAATCACATATTTAGGGATTATAGGATATGTTGGCGCTTTAATGTGCTTGAATGCTTTTGGAGTTAAGAGGATGAACTTTTTAATACGGCAGGTTGTGGTTCATGACAGACCCTCAAATCTAGCATGGCTGTATGAATATTTATGGGAACATGGACCCCAAAAATTCAGGAAAAAATGAAGATAATAAAGAAATCTTAAAAAGAGGAAAGTTTTTGCCCAAAATCATTAAATGGCATTCTAAAAATTTGACAAGAGGAAAGTTTCTGCCAAGAGTCGCTATCGAAATTATACGATATTTATGTAGAGTTTTATATGAAAACAGTAAGTGGCATTGCTGGAGCAATACCAAAATTATGATGCATTGCTACTCGGTTTGCTTTTAAAAGATAAAGGTAATATGAAAATTTCGCTCATTGGTTTTTGGTGACTTTTAGCTGCCAGTGTTCAATGAAGTTTCTTGAGTTTGAACTTCATTCTTACATATCTATAATGGATTCTATTTCCTATAACCACATGCGAAACGGAACAGCCATGTACAGTAAAAAGTTCTTCCACAGGAGCATTCACTTAGTCTGTTTATAATCTCCTGTATTTCATATGCAGGGTACCCCAGTCAACATCATTGTAGGTTCTCATGTTTGGGTTGAAGACCCGGACATTGCTTGGGTTGATGGGCAAGTTTCGAAGATAAATGGACAGGAAGTTGAGGTGCAAACATCTAATGGGAAGAAGGTAAATTTAGTACTTGCAGAACCAAAAATCTGCCAACATTAATTATATTCCATTTTTTCGACTGTGTCAAGAAAGCTCCTTGCTTACACGGTTTGGTATGAGCCTTTAAAAAAATAATGTTATCCTGTAATCTACTGATGTCTAGAATGAGATATATAATTGCTTTCAGACAACGAATTGATGTGTTTTGATTGTGCTTATTTCTTTTGCATTTAAGGTGTCTTTTCTGTTGTTCTTCTCGACATTTTCCCATAGTGATATGCATGTATGTGTATCCACAGTGGCAGCTTGCCATTTAAATGCTATACTTCCCACTTGTATTACTTTCTTTATTTTTTGACTTATTCCTTTTTCTGACTGCAATTCATATTTCCTTGTTAAAATATACTTAGCCATAGACTTAGCATTTATTCTATAGTTCTCATTTATCATTACAATATTTTTTGGACACCAGCATGGTGAGCTTATTCCTGACTATGCAGATGACTCTCATTTGAAACTAGCAGCAGACAATTCTAGTTGCCTCCATACTCCATAGTTTTGTTTGTATTCAAAGGAGAATAGAAAATTGAAGTTAATAATTAGTCCATTTTTATTTCCCACTGTTAATCAAAAACATAGGATCTCCCTTCTTTTATATAGCCTTTGCTTTGTATGATAGTCATTTGTCGTAAATTGAATTCTATTTGTCATGGTAAGAGTTCTCAGCAGGTTTGTGATAATACTTATTAATCACTTAAAGTTTGTATTTTTTTCTTTCAAATTATTAGGTTGTTGCTAAATTATCAAGTATATACCCTAAAGATGAGGATGCACCCGCTGGCGGAGTTGATGACATGACTAAACTATCTTATTTGCATGAACCTGGAGTCTTACAGAACTTGGCAACAAGATACCAGCTCAATGAAATATATGTAGGATAATTGTGATATTCATTACAAATTAATGTTTGATTACATTCCTTCTGACAAGACATCAATTTCTTTCATTATGGAAGGCACTATCATTATATTATATTCTGATCCCATGTCATGGCAGACTTATACTGGAAGCATTCTTATTGCCATCAATCCATTTCAAAGGCTTCCACACTTGTATGATGCCCACATGATGGAGCAATACAAGGGTGTACCCTTTGGAGAATTAAGTCCTCATGTTTTCGCCATTGCAGATATCGCTTATAGGTGAGTTTCATTTTTCCTGCATGATTTATCATAAGTTATAGTTAGAGGCATGCCTGATCTTATAAGTTGAATTAGGGCAATGGTCAATGAGGGAAAAAGTAACTCGATACTGGTTAGTGGAGAAAGTGGTGCTGGTAAGACTGAAACTACTAAGATGCTTATGCGATACCTTGCCTATTTGGGAGGTCGCAAAGGAACTGAAGGGCGGACGGTAGAACAACAAGTTCTTGAGGTAAAATATTTTATTTAATTTGTAGTTTCATGTTTTTTTCTGTGGATAGTTTAATACGTGGCTTCAAGCACATGGTGCAATATATAACCACCATTGTAGGCTAGTGTTGTGTAAATTTAAAGATAACCACTTGTCGGAGATGCATTACCAAGTTAGTGTCTTGATACAATATTCAATTTTTGACTAATGCATGAGATATTCAGGTTGTTTCTTTTTTTTTTGGTGAAACTATTGTTATAATAACTGATATGCAAACAAGTCCAAGAAGGCAGATCGTTGCTAAGAATCTACTTTAAAAGCTTAATAAATTCAAAATTTGGCCTACCGCCTAACTTATATTGGGACTTAAATTTTCAGCAGCTTTCCTACTGTTGTTATGATTTTAAAGAAGCGTACGTGATGTGAGTATAAGGGAAAGCATTGGTGCTTCAGCCTTTAATCTCCCTTCATTGAAGCTGCTTCAACTGTCATTAGGTTTAGTCTCCTAATGTAATTTTCGTGTATAATTATCTCTATTTCTGATGTAGCTAAACTTTTCTAAGTGGTTCTATGTAGTCCAATCCAGTACTTGAAGCATTTGGAAATGCAAAAACGGTCCGAAATAACAATTCAAGGTGAAGTTCTCAACTTGTTTCAATAAAAAAATGTAAATTCCAGCCTGTATTACAAATTACTAATTAATTTTTGATCATGCAGTCGCTTTGGTAAATTTGTTGAAATTCAATTTGATAAGCACGGAAGAATATCAGGGGCAGCCATTAGAACATATCTTCTGGAAAGATCTCGTGTCTGCCAAATTTCAGATCCTGAACGCAATTATCACTGTTTCTACCTTCTTTGTGCAGCACCACAGGAGGTGATCTACTCTTATACTAGCTTTCTGTTTCTGGCTTATTTTTCCAATCGATTTCTTCTGAGTAGTTTTACATCCTCTCAGGATATTGAGAAGTATAAGCTAGGACATCCAAAAACATTCCGCTATCTTAATCAATCTAATTGTTATGAACTTGATGGTGTGAGTGATGCTCATGATTATTTGGCTACGAGGAGGGCCATGGATATTGTTGGGATAAGTCCAACGGAGCAGGTACAATCTCAACACTTGTATATTCGTGGTGTCATGCACGCTCTTTCCACAGGTGCTTTAAATTCTCTCACTCTTCAGGATGCAATTTTCAGAGTAGTGGCTGCTATTCTCCATCTTGGTAATCTTGAATTTGCTAAGGGGAAAGAAATTGATTCATCGGTTCTCAAGGATGACAAATCAAGATTCCACCTTCAGACTGTAGCAGAGCTTCTCATGTATGATAGGAGTGTTTTTTTTTTTTTTTGTTTCTGTTTTTTCCGGCCAACAGTATTTCTCAGCAGATTATTAATAATTTGAAAATTTATTTCATTATCAGGTGTGATCCTATTGCACTGGAAGATGCATTACTGAAGCGTGTGATGGTCACACCAGAAGAAGTTATTAAGAGAAGTCTTGATCCTGAAGGTGCATCAGTCAGTAGGGATGGGTTAGCTAAGACAACATATTCTCGCTTGTTTGATTGGTATGATGCTTGTGTGCTAGTTGCTTTAAATTTTTTCCACATCCGGTTATGATTTGTTACCTAATTTAGTCAAGTTGATGCAATGATTAAAAATATACAGGTTGGTTGACAAAATAAATGTCTCCATTGGGCAAGATCCAAACTCAAAATGTCTAATTGGTGTTCTTGATATATATGGCTTTGAAAGTTTTAAAAGTAATAGGTAAGAACAGGTTGATAACAATCACAAGGTTATATCAACACTTTATTGATGTGTGGACTAACTCATAATGTTGTGCCATTAGTTTTGAACAGTTTTGCATTAACTACACCAACGAAAAGCTGCAGCAACATTTTAATCAGGTACTTACAGTTATATTTGCAACAATGATTAATCAATGTTAAATCAATATTGAAATCATACAAATTATTTTTCCAGCACGTTTTCAAGATGGAGCAGGAGGAATATGAGAAAGAAGAGATAGACTGGAGCTACATAGAATTTGTAGATAACCAAGATGTCCTTGATCTCATTGAAAAGGTTGTCTAATGTTGTATCACACTGCTACCCTTTTGGGATGCATTTAGTTATTGGTCAGGTCTCTTGTAAGCTGGTACATGGCCAAAAGGCTTGTTTGGAGGTGAAAAACTTACAAAATTGAAAAATAGTAGCCTCTTGTCGGTTTGATTCTGGGATTCTTAATGTAGAGGCATTGCTAGGAAAACCATTGGCTATCACTCCAAGTCTCATTTGGGGTAAAGTAGAATCCAAGTGATTGTTTTAGTTATTGTTGCATTTTGTTCTGTAGTCTAGGTTATTTTCTTCTTTGCCAATGTTTGTACACACAAGTCAATCTTTAAAAGGCTCTGGCTTCTGAAATCGAGCCTATTTTGCATTATCAAGCTCTGATATAATCATTTTAAATACTGATTTAAGTTTTAATTTTGCTTCTGATACCTGTAGTGTTTATGTTTTGTTTGCGACACTGTGTATTTAAACAATATTTTTATGGAAATACTTTTCTCTGGGTTCTGCAGAAACCTGGGGGGATCATTGCACTTCTGGATGAGGCCTGGTAGGCTTTTACTTTCTGTCCTGAAGTTGCTTGTAAAGGATGGTTTATACTTACATTTGTATAATGATCTTGTTCAATTTCTTGTTCTGTTTTCCAGTATGTTTCCAAAGTCAACACATGAAACATTTTCGCAAAAGCTTTACCAGACATTTAAATCCCACAAACGTTTCATCAAACCAAAATTGTCCCGCACGGATTTTACTATTGCTCATTATGCTGGAGAGGTAACCTGGATTTTATTCTGTTCTAAGGCCAATTATCTGTAACTATGGTTTTACTAAAAATGGACATGTCACTCTATTTTGTCTGCTCCAGGTTTTGTACCAATCTGATCAATTTTTGGATAAAAACAAAGATTATGTCGTTCCTGAACATCAAGATTTGCTAAGTTCATCCAAATGCTCATTTGTAGCGGGACTATTCCCTCCACTTCCTGAAGAGACAAACAAATCTTCAAATAAGTCTTCTAAGTTTTCATCTATAGGGTCTCGCTTTAAGGTATTTCAGTTTTGTTCCTGATTATTTCCAATGCATTCAATTCTTTTGAGCTATAATTTAGGTTTCCTATAATTGAGCCTTTGAGTTCCTCCAATAAGAAGGTTGAAAGCTGATGCTTTGACAAATTGGCACAGGTACAACTACAACAATTGATGGATACACTAAACTCTACAGAACCTCACTATATTAGATGTGTGAAGCCTAATAATCTTCTCAAGCCCGCTATTTTCGAGAATGTCAATATATTGCACCAACTACGTTGTGGTGTGAGTACAGATGATTTGTGGCCCTTACATTATCGATTATAATTTTTCAAATTCACATTGAAGTTATTTGCTGTCTTTTTGTCTATTGCAGGGTGTTTTAGAGGCAATTAGAATCAGTTGTGCCGGTTACCCTACTCGTAAGACATTTTTTGAATTTCTTAATCGCTTCGGTCTTCTTGCTCCAGCAGTCTTGGAGGGAAAGTGAGTGTAATTCATGTTTGATAATGTCATGCTTGTAGGCTAATAGCTTTTTGAAGTGACAGTTTTTTTCACCTGTAATGTAAACAGTGTTGACGAAAAAGTTGCCTGCAAAAAGATTTTGGAGAAGATGGGCCTTGCGGGGGCACAGGTAATTTGAATCTTTATTGTCTTGCTTCTGAGAAAAAATTGATTATTGAATCTTGAGTTTTAAGCATAAGAATCTTCAATCCTAAAGATTGTGCTCCATGTACATCTTTCCTTAAGGTGAGAACCTGAATATGCACAAGATAACAAGCAGCTTGTTATTTATTTTCATCTCCTCTGATTCAACGGATCTAAACAATTGAGGTATCTCTGTTATAACAATGCAGTAGCCTCCTAACATACTTGGGACTGTGTTTTCTTCTTTTCTATTTTTATTGTTTTTCCATTGATTAAAAAGCCCCAACACTCAATTTGTAGAGTTGAGTTATAGAGAGAAATAAACTAGGACTCAAATAAGAAGTAGAATCCTAGCAAAATTAGTTTAAATATATAGTTGTATTCTAATTCTTCATATATAGTCTTATTCTAATTTTTCCGAGACTCTTGAACATAGAGATCTTATTGGAATGTTCAACTTGATCACCAAATTGAAACAAATAGATAGTGAGCCAGCGACAAGTCAATAATCAGAAGTCTTAACAACCAAATAGACATTGATAACTAAACAACCAGATGTGAATTGTATTTAAAGATTATGCACTATACATTATAGCTAACCAGATGTAAAGATTAGACTGAGGCATGGAAAAGATATTGGTAGATTATTTGAGACATGAGACAATTTGATACGTGGAGACGAAGTACCATTTCGATACCATGTTAAGAATAAAAATTGTATTTTTCTATTGACTGAAAAGTTTCAACACTCAATTTATAGAATTGACTTACAGAGACAGAAGTAAACTAGAATTCTAACAAGATAATAAAGAATTCCAACAAAACTAATTTAACATATTGTCCTGTTCAAATTCTTCCAACACTCTTGAAGCATGTTACGATGTTTAAATAGTCAACTGGCCATAGCAGCAGTAGAATCTATTTTTGTGTTCTGCTCTTTATCTTATGACTTTTTATGTAGTCTGTCCCCCTCTCCCCAAGTGGATGGCTTCTCTTGCATATAATTTTCTTACAGATTTCTGCTTGATTTTTCCTTTATCTTAATATCTGCTTGATTTTTCTCGATCTTCACTTGCTTTATTGTTTACATTTGAGATTCTTTTCTTTATATTCTTACCCCCCCCCCTCCACCCCCCTTCTCTCTCATGTTTTATAGGCCTTTGCTTTGTTTATGTAAAGATTGGCTACGTAATATGTGTATCGTGATTGCAGACAGGAAAAACAAAGGTTTTCCTGAGAGCTGGTCAGATGGCTGAGTTAGATGCCCAAAGAGCACTTAAACTTAATAATGCAGCAAAGATAATTCAAAGAAGGATGAGAACTTACATTGCTCAGAAGCACTTTGTTGCTTTGCAGAATGCAGCAGTTTGCATGCAATCTGCTTGTAGAGGTTCGTTAAAATGCTGTTTGACTAGTCAAATCTGTATCTGCACCTCTAGCAACCTGTTGCATGCCCTTGTCTCAGTGGAAATATTTTAGCTTGCATGATAGATCTGTTTTGTTCCTTGTGGTTATGCATCTCATCTAGACTCAACTTTGTTTTTCTTTTGCTCTTAGGAAGGCTTGCCTGCAAACTATATGATAATTTGAAAAGAGAGGCAGCTTCCCTTAAAATCCAGACAAATTCTAGAGGGCACTTGACCAGGAAGAAATACTCTAGACTCAAAGCTTCAGTTCTTCTCTTGCAAACTGGAATGCGAGTAATGGCTGCCCACAATGAGTTCAGATACAGGAAACAAACGAAAGTAGCAACTATTATACAGGTGATTGTTGTTTGGTCGGAAAATCTGTTTATGTCAATTGATGTTCTGGTCATGATGTGGAACTAATATTCTCAGGCTGGTTGGCGGGGTCATAGACATTTGTCACGTTACAAGAGACTCAGATGGGCATCAATTAGGACCCAATGCAGATGGAGGGGAAGGGTCGCCAGGAGAGAGCTTCGGAAATTGAAAACGGTGGGCCTCGTTCTTCTTAATCTACTGAAAGTATATTTGTCATTAGTCGCTGGATAATCAGCCTAACAACGTTGCTGTCCTAGATACATTATGTTGAATGACAAACATCTTCTGATGATTTAGTTGTGGTTCTTATGGATATGTTCTCATTAGCTATCTCTTTTTTGGTTGAAAGTAATTTTGTTTTAACATATTCTATATATATATTGAAAAAGTGGAGAATTCTGGTTTTCCATGAAAGATGTAACTCATTATCTATGATCATTCCTTTCAACTGAAAACTTTTCATGGAAATGTAAAACATCTGCAGGCTGCAAGAGAAACTGGTGCACTTAAAGAAGCAAAGGATAAACTTGAAAAGCAGGTGGAAGACCTTACATTGCGTTTACAGCTGGAAAAACGTCGGAGGGTAAATATACTCCTTTGCCTGCTTATTGTATGCATGAGATAGAAGTATGCGCTTATATAGATATGGGCTATATGCAAACACATACAAACACATAACAAGATGCACTCACAAATATTTTAACCATTACAATTTTAGTCAATGTATTAAGCAGGGAGTAATTTCCACATTGTCTTGTTTACAGGCTGACTTGGAAGAGGAGAAGGCCCAAGAAATAATGAAGTTACAGCAATCCTTGGATGCTTTGCAAAGCAAAGTGGATGAAACAAGTGCATTACTTCTTAAAGAGCGTGAGGCTTCACAGAAAGCAATTGAAGAGGCCTCCGCAATTGTCAAAGAAACACCAGTTCCTGTTGAGGATACAACAAAGATTGAGGCTCTTGCTGAAGAAGTGGAAAAATTGAAGGTAATGCTGATGAAATGTGATATTTCTCCCTCTAAAACCGTGCTTGTTTCACTAACTTAAATTCTCTATACAATTTATGATTCACAGGATTCCTTGATGTCCGAAAAACAACGAGCTGATGATTCTGAAAGAATGTGTGCTGAAGCCCTGGAATCAAGTGAGAGAAAGAGTCAAATGTTAGAAGATACTGAAAGAAGAGTTAATCAACTTCACGAATCTTTGAACAGGTAGAATGATTCATACAAACCATTATCATTTGTCATTTATCCCTAGAAAACTTCCGGCAACTCTCATTTTTTACATCTTTATAGGTCATGTATATATAGGTTACTTTTTCTCCTTGAATTTATTATTGATCTCTTTCAGTCTGTTGGCCTCTCTGCTTTACTATGTGCTTTAATTTCTATTGTATAAACTGAACAATTAATAGTGATTGTTAGACAGTGGAACAAAGGATTATTTAGGCTTTGTTTGGTTTGAGGTTTTTAATGGGGGTGAAAAAAATGGAGATTTTGTCGAGATGAAAATTTTATATCATTATAAAATTTGATGGGATAAAAATATTAATTTGTTTGAATTTGTGTATTATATATGTATATATATATGCATCTGAAACATATAATAATAATTGGATGATGCGACATTATATACGGATGAAAATTAGGTATTATACCCTCATATATGAAACTATGGGTGTGTGTGTATGTTCAAGTATTAATTTGATTTTGAATATGTATAATGATGGAATTTTAAATATTTACAAATAAGAGAATAGTTTGAATTTCAAATTTATATAAAAATTTTGTTGGATTGTATGTTTCGATTGAGTAAATTTTTGTGGTGTTAAAAGGGATAAAAATTATATAAACAAACATTACCTTAGACTATGTATTTATATTTTTGTAGGTCCTCATATTTTGACTATAGATTAGTTTTCTTGGAATTATAGGCTATCTTTATCTCCTATAATTTGTCCTTAACCCACTCTCTATAAATTAAGTGTCAGGATCATTCTAGCAATCATGAAATACATTTCAATTCTTCCAATTTCTAATAATGGTATTCCAGTTGGTACACTTCATAATAAATTTGTCTTTAATAGGCTTGAAGAGAAGCTGACGAACGTAGAATCAGAAAACAAAGTTCTTCGACAGCAGGCTCTAGCTATGGCACAGAATAATAAATCGCTATCAAGAAGTTCAAGGTCAATTGTGCAGGTGAATTTAACACAGACAGTTTCATCAATATATCAGCATATGTAGTATCTGGCACTAATTTTATACATATATTTTTTGTTTTTTGTGAAATTTGTCAGAGGACTGAAAGCACAAAAAGAACTGTAGTAAGTCAAATAAACTTTGGAAATGCCAATTGTCTTTATGGGAAACAGTCTAGGATGTTAATTTCCTGTTAATATTGTAAAAGGACTTGCATAGTATGTCAATGAACTCAAGAGACCAAAAAGAGCTGGAGGACCGTCCTCAAAAGTCACTCAATGAGAAGCAACAAGAGTACCAGGATTTGCTCATCCGTTGTATTGCTCAGCACTTAGGCTTCACAAGAGGCAGACCTGTTGCTGCCTGTATTATATACAAATGCCTTCGGCAGTGGCATTCATTTGAGGTTGACAGGACAAGCATTTTTGACAGGATTATACAAACTATTGGCAATGCTATTGAGGTAGGGATACTGAATATTATATGCATATGTTATACAATCCTAGTATCTAACTTGCCTTGAACATAAGACCCAGGACAACAATGATGTTTTGGCATACTGGCTATCCAATGCATCGACTTTATTGTTGCTATTGCAACGCACCCTGAAAGCTGGAGGAGCTGCTGGAGCTGCCCCACAGCATCGACGATCTACATCTGCTACTCTCTTTGGGAGAATGACACTGGTAAAGGATATTGTACATGATTTTGATTTTTAATGTCGGTCTTTATGCATTTTCTAATTGTCAAAATACATTTTTCCAGAGTTTCCGAGGTTCACCTCAAGGAGTTAATCTTTCTTTACTGAATGATGACTCGGCTGGCACCTTACGTCGAGTAGAAGCCAAATACCCTGCATTGCTGTTCAAACAGCAGCTGACTGCTTACGTAGAGAAAATTTATGGAATGATCCGTGATAACTTGAAGAAAGAGATTTCTCCTCAGCTTGGCCTATGTATCCAGGTAGTATATGTATTAAATAAAAACGATTAGAAAATCAGGTTATCAGTTTATGGAAGCCCTATGTGGTTGAGAGTTGGTTTCATCTAGAACAGCACTTATATGTGCGGTTTGATTGATCTAGGCTCCAAGAATATCCAAAGCAAACTTAGTTAAAGGAACGGCCCGTGCTACAGCAAGTGCTGCCGCACAGGATATTTTAGTTTCCCACTGGCAAGGAATTGTAAAGAGCCTCGAGTGTTTCCTGAACGTACTAAAAACGAATCACGTAAGGACAGTTTTAGTGCACATTTCATGCTTTCTATAGCTCTATGGAGTTATAATTTTAACTTCCCATCATGTTTGTCATTGTTTTTGATAAGGTACTCTAGAATACCAAGTTGATAATATGCATTTCTGTCTGATGGTAATTGTTCTTCTCGGAATGAAATTCATGATACCTTTGTCACTCTGGGTAATGCATGTATTGGCGTTTTGTTGAATTGAACATGAAATACATAATACAAATCTCTGTTTTGTCTTGCTAAGTCATGTAGAATCTTATCCTGATAAGTTTACCACTGCACATAGACACCATTGGTTTCTAAGGGCACCAAATAAATGCATAATATGCTTCAGCTGATCTATATTGGTAAAGGTTTAAAGCTCAAAGGCTAAGCAGAAAGACAAATGAATACTTAAGTATCTGATGAACTTCAAAATAGTAAAGAACTCAACCATGCTTTTGGCATCACAAAATTGGTTAGCTGTTGTCAAATTATAAAAGTTGGTGTAGAGAGACAATTATGAACAAAAAGTAACGTGGTTTGGACATTTGAATTTCATCAATGGACATATGCTCAAAGGGCCACCTACTTCTGTATTTTAACTTGATATCCGCGTGGGGGGGGGGGTGTTGTGGTGTTTCTCTTTCACGGGAGAAATTGTAAAAGTAGAATTCAATATGCTTTAATGCTATGTTTAATTCAAAAAAATGTGAAGAGAAAAACAATAAGACATCAAGAATATAATGTGGATGTAGGCTGAACCAAATTACCTTCTCTGCGTTTCTCACTTCACCTTTTTTTTAAAAAAAATTCAACAGCTATTTCATCTTGAACTGCCCTAATCCTAAACCTGGTTGGGCTGTGAATTCATAATTTTAGCCTTATTAATTATTCGAAGTAGTGGTAATAGTAAACATAGAATGAAGAATAGCAGGAGTTAATTACAAAGAGACCTATTCCAGAAATCCTGCAATTTCATGTTTTTCGCAAGACTAGGCAGTAACAGGAAATTCATATAAGCTGATATGGGATCAATTAAGAGTGATTTTTGGGCTGTTAGATTTATTTCTAAGGAGCTTTAACTTACCTTTAAAATTACATTTCTTTTTTCTGTTTTAATCCTTTCATTTCCTTCATGACGTTCTAGTCCATTTCTAGGGTCCATAGGCTTAAAAAGATACAATTCTAATTACCTAAATTCCGATGAAAAATGTTTATTTTTATCCAACTTTTGGATATTTTACAAAAATATTGTGAATCCATCTTCAGGTACCCGCCTTTTTAGTTCGGAAAGTGTTTATTCAGATATTTTCTTTCATCAATGTGCAGTTATTCAACAGGTGCAGTATATTAGTTATACATACCATTAAGGCTCATAGTGGACCTGCAGACTAATGTTCTCTTATTTCTGTAGCCTTTTACTGAGACGAGAATGCTGTTCATTTAGTAATGGTGAATATGTAAAGGCTGGATTGGCTGAACTGGAGCACTGGTGTTACAAGGCAACTGATGAGGTATTTAAATTAGAGAATTCAGATACTGCTCTCTTGGGTTGTCCTGCTAAAGTTACTGCATTTTTCAGTATGCAGGTACAGCTTGGGATGAGCTTAAGCATATCAGACAGGCTATTGGGTTCCTGGTATTTTACTAATCTTTCTGTTCTTTGCATGCAAGATTCCCATTGCTTGTTTTAACTTAAAAAAAGTTTGTTTCTATGCTAACCACATGCAATGACTGAATTATGAACATGCAAAGAGAAAAAGGAGAAAAACAGTACATCATGCAGGAATTTCTTTGACATATATCACAGAAACATTGATTCACGTGAGTTTTGTAGCTAGTCAAGTTACAGGTGCTGGTTTTGATATGGTGAGATTGTTTGGAAAATTAATGATTCTTGCTTTGGGTGTTTAAATCCTAAATTCTTGTATCTTTCACTATTTTGGCAGATATAAAAAAATCCCTCATTTTTGACTTTGGAAATACAAAATTTGAATGGTAACTTTTATCTGTTCTGTGTTTGAAAGGGCTATCAAATTTATCAAAATTTTTGGTTACTGCGAACAGGTCATACATCAGAAGCCGAAGAAGAGTCTGGATGAAATAAGTCATGATCTGTGTCCTGTAAGGAGTCCTGAATATAATTTTCACAAGGAACATCTATATGAAATATGCATTTTCTCATGCTGACTAGTTTTCCCGTCTTTTGCAGGCCCTAAGTATTCAACAGCTGTACAGAATCAGCACAATGTACTGGGATGACAAATATGGCACACACAGCCTATCCCAGGATGTAAATCCTTGTCAATATCTTATATACAGTGTCGATTGTCAACATAGCATCTGATATATTTCCGGCATACACCATCTAATAGATTACTTGTCATTGTAGTACTGCTGTGCCTAGTTATTTTGATTGCTCAATAATATGTTACTTTTTGTCGTGAGATGTTATGATTAAATTGAAAAATCTCCATCAAATAATTAATTTTTGTAATGTCCTTAGAATCTCATTTTGTCCATTCACAGGTAATATCTAAGATGAGGGTGTTGATGACTGAGGATTCAAACAATGCTGTTAGCAGTTCATTCCTGCTGGATGATGATTCAAGGTTGAATGCCAAAATTGCCCATTCACTTTTAGGCTGCTGTTGTTTATGTTGTTTCATTATTTTTTTGTCAAAGATTTTTGTTTGCTTGGTCTTAATCTCCCTTACTTGTGTTGCAGCATACCCTTCTCAGTTGATGATCTTTCCAAATCAATGGATCGTTTTGATATTTTAGATATTGAACCACCACCACTTATTCGTGAAAATTCAGGCTTCAGCTTTTTGCTACCACAAGCCAACTAATCATAGTTAGCCGTGTTTTCATCTAAATCTCCAATGGAACATCCTCATTTTTCAGGATGTGCACTAAACACATGCGGTAAGTAACCATAATTCTCAACTTATGCATTTTCTCATGTAAGAATTGTCGCCCAACCCAAAAAAAAAAAAAAAAAGAAAAAAGGAAGAAGTTGTCTTGACAAATAGCTGTTGTTGTTTTTGGCATATTCTCAGCTGGGAGATGTTCCTGTTTAATAGCTTTCCGTATGGGAGCATTTTGAAAATTTGACAAATCGCTAGTGTAGTTTTTTGGCCAGAGGTCACCTCTTTTTGTGTTGCTCACCTGTCTGTGGCGACAAACTTTCATATCTAACCAGAAATCTCTGGTTTATGCCTTCTTATGGTTACAGAGCATCCAATTTAAGCTCTGCTCGTTGATCGCTGCAAGCTGGAATGTGTTGATACATTTATACGCTTGTTTTGGGAGAAGAAACATGTTCTCAGATCTCGTGATGTGGTCGAAATCATCGTATTGACAGATGGGAAGTTGATATGATTACATGTGCTAATCGACTAATGGTCGATCCATCACTAGAGCACAGATTGCCTTTAACAAGGTGGGAATTTCCATGGAGCTTAGTTCATGAAATTTTGTGCAGTGCAAAAAATAACTCTGGGAATGAGGTATCTAACTGCATATATGTAACAAATATAAATTGACAGTACTTGGTTGTACTTCTCTTATGATAATTGTACCATGGAAGAGAGTTCATAGTGGTATAAACCTATGCCCCATTTGTCATCTGCCAGAACATTTGATTGGAAATTTGAGGTGGCCCCTCACTTCAGTATCGAGAGGAAGCATGGAAATAAGTCCTGCCAAACGAGTGAGAACAAATTTTTATTTCTTTGCTATTCTCCATGCATCAGTGATTAAAATTTATGTAAATGATGGATTTAATGCTTAAAGAAAACTGTGTTATTTCCTTCACAGAAAAATGAGAAACTCACCAGGCCACCCACACCGACAATTTGTTATCTGTCCTCTAGTACAGCATAAGATCCTCCAAGTTGCAATTTCATAAATGGCAGTAATTGCCTCTAGATTTTAATTAATTTTAGTTTCTTATCACTGCAACTAGTCCAATTTCTACTACGTACAAAATGCTTTACGCTGATTACGGTTATGCAAAATGATACCAGTTAAAAAAGCATACATTGTGTGCATTTTACATAATCCTGGAAGTGTTGCACCTTAATAGCACATTTGACTTTGAAGTTTGAAACTGTCGAGGTTGATGGGTTTTATCTTCTTTTATTTGTGTTATTTTCTTTGACAACCAAAGTTAGATAATGGAGAACTGTTCGGATAAAATCCTAAATAATGTCCCACTAGATAGCAGATACTGCAATGAAACTTGTGGTCTCGTTGTCCAGCGAATGGGTCTTACCATCTCTTGTGTTTAAAGTTTTTCTATTTTTTTGATAATGTATTGTCCAAATTATTTTGTAATTTATTTTATAACATAAATATTTAAATATGTAATATAAAATTCTTTTCAAAATAATATATGTTATTTGAAATTATTAATTTAAATTATTTAGTATGTAATAAAAAATGCTTGAAATATATATATTTTTTTATTTTTGAACAAATATTTTAACAAAAATTTAGTATAATACCCGATTCTATCTCCAATCCGGTTCTGATAACATTGGCCAAAAAGCCAAAATACCGCTGGAACCCCAAAGCTAGTGCACCCGTTGTCTAAGCAATTCCCAGTTTTAGTAATAGACACTTTGCATGTGAATCATTTCTGCACTAAATGCTTCGCACTCCAGTATAGATATTACAAACTTAGTGAGAACCCAAGTGCAACATTTCTAGTTCATAGAAATCAGCCCTCCGATCCTATTGAAGAAACGAAGTGCTTATATCTATATATACACACATCTTTACATATTCTTCTTCCTCCTTTCCAACACTTTTCTCTTCTTGCTTTGGACTGAGGCTTTTTCTTGGTTAATCTTGTTCTGATCTCGTCCAAAAGAAATTAATTTATGGAGAAAGGGAAGTGGGGCTGTGAGCAGTGGTTGAGGGATTCATCGTGGGATGGCACCAATTTAAGCATTGAGAAAGATCGTGCATATGGGCTTTCATGGCCTCAGAGAAACTACAGATGCAGTTTTTGCGAGAAAGAGTTCAAGTCCGCGCAAGCTCTTGGCGGGCATATGAACGTGCACAGGAGAGACAGGGCTAGGATGCGACTCTCGCCTTCATGGGATTCTCCCAACTCCAATCCTGACCCTAACCCTAACCCCAACCCTTGTTTTTCTCGGTCATCATCCGCGCATTCATCGTCATCGTCCTTCGCGGCCAAGTTATCGCCATATAGTACGTCGGCATTCCATTCGTCACTCGCTAATGCTGTACCTAATTCAGCACCCTCTTCAGCTTCTCTTCATCAGGAAAAGGTTCAGCCGGCCTTTTATCATTCGCTGGGTGATGATAACATGTCCCATTTCAGAGGAGACAGGGAAAAGAAGAACAAAGGCGCAATGCTTGAGTTTGCAGGTTTAACAAGAAGAAAGGATGCTAGGGTTTGGAAGGCAAAGGAATTTGTCGGGCTAGATTTGAACTTGGGTTTGCTCCAAGATGCGAAAGAGGACGTGGATTTGGAGCTTGGGCTTGGGTACTCTTAGAATCGTATTTATTCCATGTCTTAATTTCTGTTCTGAGTTCTTCTACCACACGCCTAAGGATCATTGAGCAGAAAACGTGGAGCCATGTGTGTGCGCACCAATTTTAGTTAAAATTGTTGATTGTATATCTGCTAATTGCTATGGAAGTTGAATGGATTCTTTGTAGCTTTTCAAAGTGAGAAAGCAGGTGTCATACACAGCTGCCTTTTTTTACCTCCTCTATCAGGCTTTATGCTAAGTGTCATGTTTCTGTACTAATTCAATGTGAAGATTTGTCTTCGGAATATGTCTCTTGATTAACTTGCTCTTTACTTTTGCTTGCATCGGCCATTCAATTTGCTGGTGATGTTCATTGTTATACAGCTTTATGTGGAAATTTATCTGAGATATATTTATACAATCTGATGGAAGAGGACGTACTGATCAGAGAGATAAAATCATCACGCCTCCCAATGATTTTTGTTTTTTTTTTTTGTTTATTTGGCATCCAATTTATTATTGCGAGAAAAATATCAAATGAGACTCAAGGTCCATCTGCATATCAGAGGCAAGATTAATTAATTAGTGAACTGAATTAGGAGTATGCTATTTGACCCTTTGAAGTGCGTTGCATAGTTAGAACTTCTGCGTGGGATTTGACAAAAATATGTTAATTTCTCTACCACTTCAAAAACATAATTAACATAGCTTTAAACTCGAATTATATATATATATATATATATATCCAAGATTTGAGACGGTATTTTGAGATGGATTTAGTGTCAAAAGTCGTCTCTAATTACCCCGTCACTAAAATTTGAGATGGTTTTGAATAGAGCCGTTTCAAATTTAGGAGGACCCTCTTTGGGAAAGCTTTATTAGGCATGGTTCTGGAACGATTTCAGGACAGATTTTTTTGACATGATTTTGGGATGGTAATTTTTTGGCATGGCTTTGGGATGACTTTCCTTCGGTGTGCTTATGGGATGGTTTAGCGACAGGTATTTTGGGATGGCTTAGAGACGGGTACATTGGGACAGTTTTGGGATGATTTTTCTGGGATGACTTTTTGCTAGAGCAATTTGGCATGAATTTGAGATAGCTCTAGAATGGCTTTTCAATTATTTTAGAGAATTTTTTTTTATTAAATTTGTGTTAAAATTCCTGGTGTTCTTGTATAAAAAATTACCAAATTTCATACACGAATTGCCGGGGAAATTATATAAATATGTCAACTTGTAGTAATTTAAATGTAATACACCAGAAAGGATGAAAGTATTTACACACAATAAACCCACATCAAAAGTGTTATACAATCTTATCTTGTCCATAGTTAAAAAATAAGTACGAAATGGGAAATATTGGGCAAACAAAATGTATATTTAGCTATCAAAGTTCTCATTATCTTCGTCACCTTCATCGTCATTTCAAGGAGTTGAGGTTGAGCTTTTTAGAAGTAAGTTACATAAATTTATTTAATTTTGTCTCTATTTGAGTCAATCTAGTCTTGTAATCATTCATTTTTAAAACTCTCTTTGATAGCTACTACTTAGTACGTACTAATGTTGTTACATTGCTTATAACTCAAGGTTTAGTGAAGATGTAATAGAGCTAGTCGATCAACAGGACAATTGCTTAAAAGATTGAGACTGTGAATCCATATTGGGCAGGCGACCTTTTTTAATGTTGCCAAGTGCATTGAGGACAACTATGTAGCTATTGGTTGAGTTAGTTGAAGTCGCACCACCTTCTAACTCATGTGCCTTTGGGTCTTCAGCGGCGTTTGAGTCATGTTGCAATTTTTGCATTATTTCCTATTGACACAATATCAATTAGCAGTTGCATAATATTGTATTCAAGTGGGACATATTTAAGTAATTGTACTTACTCCCTGAGACTGTGTACGAGAGTTTGTCCATTCGTCGGTTGTGTTCTTCTAACTTTAGAGTAAACCTCAAGAGGAGTCGGTGACTATCTAAGTTGTGCTTCCTGCATTGTATAGGATAATTGTAAGGTAATAAAATGAAGGTGAAAGGTAGTACAAAAAGATCATGGTGTGAAACAGATATTCATTCTTGCTTACCATTCTTTCATTGTATGCGTTAATTAAAATTGAGCCACCATGATAGATAGTAGATATAGATGGTTTGTTAGTTGCCTGGTTGGCCCAATTCTTTTCACATACTGCTTGATATGCATCTTCTATCCACTTGCCTAGCATCTTATTCCTTTTCTCCTGTTGGATCCAATTAGCTTTTGTTTTGGAAACTCTTGCCTGATGCAGGTGTTTTGTATTAGCTCAATGACCTTTTTTTTTAAAGGTGCATTATATTGCCATGTTATTTATTGGGTCCCAACTAAATTCATTCTGTGGACAAACATCATGTCATAAACATACAAAAACTATGAACATGTGTAGAATGGGTACAAGTTATAGCAAAAAACTAAGTTAGTGTATATGGTTTTAATTAGATTTTCAGAATGGAGATAGTTCAAATAAGTGTTAAATCACTTCTTCAAAATTGGAGATTTCATACATTGAAAAGTCAAAACCATTCCTGTTTTTATAATGGATGCACGGTCCATTATAATGTCCAAACATGATGGACTTAATCAAGTTTGTTACTATTTTCCAAGCACTGCAATGATAATAAAATGTAGGTGTTTTGAATTATAATTTCTTTTTATGATTGTGGGTGTCTGTGATTAATAATATACAAGTTGAATCCAATTTATACTTACTAAAATAGACGTGGTATCACATGTTTTGGCTCACTTGCTTGGGGTTGGGACGGTTTAGCTGTAGCAACCTTCGATGTAGCAGGTATAATAGGGCCTTCCCTCTCTTCGGATGACTATGATGGTTCATTGGAGTTGTGGGCCGATGTGGAAGGTATATCACCTTGTATTTTACTTATGGTTTAGGCTAGTCATCGTTAATCGTGGGAAAAGACTACAAAAGTGTAAAGCGTGGTGTGTTCACACTTCATTCGTCTCCCCTTTCACGTGGGGTGTTGACACTGTGTTTTGCTTTGTCCCCAGAATATACTTCCTGAGTCATTCTCACACATATAAACTAAATGGAAGTATTGTTAATTAATATATAATTTCACAATTAGCAACACTAACAAATGTGACAAATGACTGTATGTGACAAATTATTTCATGTTAGACAATGAGGATCCCTTTAAATGTTAAGAACAATTTGATTATATGGAACGAAAAGAGTTGGTATCGAATTCATTTGAATTTGTTCAATATGTTGGCTAAATGGAAGAAAGTGACAAGCAAAGAATGCACACATGTAAATAGATGTTAGGAAATTAGGCCATTATGGTATAATGTGAATATGAAATAAATTTGACACGGGTAACATATATAAGCAAACTAGACCTCGCTTCTACATTTGTCACTGCATTGCAATATTGAGTCTTGCCATTACTGATCTAATTATAATAATTTTGAACAAATCCCTTTCTGAATAAGTGAATTTTAACTTCATCAGGCTCAAGAAATTTTATATTCTTACAACGAGAGCATGTATATTTAATTTTAGCCCCGTCTCTATGTTCATGCTGCTGCATTGCCAAATCAATAAAATCATTAACCCTATCTTCAAATTATAGTGTCAAATCCCTACACTTGGGCAAGTTTTTATTATACATATATAATCTAATATTGCGTAATATCTTACCTGAAAAACAAAAACAATGGATTTAAGTTTCCATAAAAAGTCCAATCTGATGTGCAATACCCCTATACTTTATATAGAAATAGAGGTCACCCAACAAATGTCATTTTCACTCCAAACACAACAGTATTTTGATGGGATTTTCCACTCACTGTAAGTGTGTAATTCAATGACAAGCACAATTCATTATTGCCAACATCAAAACAATAGATATATACCAACACTACTATAAAATATGAAAATTACTAATATTATTTTGTGAAAATTATGAAGCAAGTATTTGGGAATTAACACCAACACAAATCTTACTAATAAAATCTTTCCCATCCTTCACCTTCATCCAAAGAACAAAAATTGCCCAAAAAAAAAGTACAAATTTACAAAAATAACATTGACATATATATATATATATACATGGTATAGCTCTTGTAGAATGCTAATTAAATCTATAACCATGTCATAGTATCATAAATCCACCCCCTCATCGGAAATGATGTCCTCATAGCGCTTCAAGTGTGAAAAAAATCCTCAATTTCAACCTCATTCAAGTGTAGAAATACTAGGGTTTGTTTGCTTATATGTCATATTTTAGTGCTAGTTAAAAAGAAAGTTGTGTCAAAATCATCCCTAAAATTGATACGGCTTTGAGAAAAATTGAGACGGCTTTGGGACAAAAATTTTTGGGGTAGCTTTGGGGTAGATTTTGGGATTGAACGAAAATGTTGTCCGAAAGCCATCCTTGAATTTGGGATGGCTTTGGGACAGGCCTTGTGGTCATTCAACTCGGCAGGATTGGGACGACTTTTACAAATCACATGTTGAAGTCGTTTTATTGTACTTCATCTAAAATTATTTTGGGACGACTTGTGAACGGTTTTTAAGATGGAGGTCCAAAGCCGTCCTAGGGTAATCGAAATATTTGTTTTTGGGACTTCTGGGATGGCTTAAGAATGGCTACGCCACCTCACTTGATGAAGTCATTCCAAAACTGGGATGGTTTTGGAACGGCGGTAGATTCATTTTCCCAAAATAATTTGGGACTATTTTTTGATGGATTTTGGGATTACATGGTTAGCATGTTCTAAAACCGTTCCAGTTTGGGACAGCTTTGGGATTGCAAAAAACTTATGCTAAATTTGAGACGGATTTGAGACGGTTTTATTATTTTTTAAAAATTATATATTTTGAGACGGCTTTAAAATAGAATTAAAAAATCATCCCTAAGCTGTCCTTAATTTGGGACAGATTTTAGCCGTCCCAATCCAACCATTTTTTTTGTAGTGTATGAGATGAATATCCGGCCTCTCTCTTTGATTCTCGAACAGAAGTAAGAAAGCCCCCTTTTCTCTTGTTTGAAAAGGGCAAATGATGAAAAGATGCTTTAGTTTCAGTGGCTGGGACTGCCTAAATTCATGATTCGAACCTAATTAAACTTAATTAAAGAGTGGCAGTATCCAAGCTCATTAAATTACTTTCATCGAAAGGGCAGAAGACAGGAGAATAGTACAAGTTCTATATACGTACACACGCATACATGTTTGATGGAAAGGACAATTAAGGTCCATGAACTGATGATCTGTTCGCTCGTTGAAGTGAGTCATCATACACTGAGACATGAATGGGATCATCATCAGGGCTAAACTGCTGGTCCTGTTGTACAGTCCATCTGGATTGCCAAACTTAATTTGCAATGGTATTTTGGCCTCTGCACAAGAGATATTTTGCATTTTCCAACATCTGTAGCGTTGCATGTTCCCATCAAATGCGTCAGTGGCATGATGGCCTTTCTCTTTATAGCAACATATAATTTGGCCTCTTCGAAACCCATAAACGCCTCTTCTTTACTTAAAACGCACCCATCAATTAGCTAGGGATCGTGCATGCCTTAAGACGCAGCCCATTAATGCAAGAATTGATCGAGTATACAGCCCATATATATTGATGCGAAGGATTTAGGCATTAAGAAAAAGATGTGAAGGGTGTCGTCTAGCGAGGGGGAGCCCACCACATGAGAGACATTACATGGAAGTTCGTGAAATGGAAGACAGAAGAAGTAATATATTTTTGGGAAGATGAGAAAGAAAGGTGGCTGTGGGAGGAGCAGAGGGTGTGTTTACTGTGATAGAGAACGTAGAAAGATGAGAAAGTACGGGATAAAGAAAGACAGTGGACAAAGGTCAACACCATTAGTCATCAAGTTGGATCAAACACAATCACGTGTTGTGGATAAACACTTCTGATTAATATCAAATCAAATATAATTAATCACATATATTAAATATAATTAAATAAATATTCAAAATAATTTTAATACACTTTAATTCCATTTTTAAAAGTGAACATATCATGTCTGCATTGATTCATTCTGATTTTTTAATATTGCATGTCAATTATCATTGTCCCCTTGCACATACTAAAATTTCATTTCAACTACTTTTTACTGCTATGTATACTACGAATATGAACTCAACCCCCGCATATCTAGCTAATTTTTCGGATATTTAAATTTTTGATGAGGAAAAATAATATTTGAAACTTATTAATCTATACTATTTATTATTGGTACTTCTATAAAATAATTAACTTTCGTCACTTATTATATTTTCTAAAATACCCTTCCGACAAAAAAAATACATACTATAAATATAATAATTACGTTTTGATACTTCAAGTAGACAAACTAAAATGCCTCTCTTTTATTCATTATTGTTTACTTTTCATATATTTTTTTAAAAATAATTTTCATTAAATTTTATTTAATTTATTTCTTATTTTCTAATTATGTATTTTAATTTATCTCTCATTTTACACACACTTTCAATACATATTGTTAATGCAATTTTGTATTCATATTTAGATAAGAAATGATGATGTAAATTTTTTATATTTACAACAAAAATGTTGTTATATCCATAAATTATTTTTTAATTTTTTTGTACACACAAAGAGTGTGTGCATTATTGCTAGTTAATTAATCATGCTCCCCCCCTCCCCCAACACACACACACACCCTTTTTTAGCTTTTAATCTTCATTGAGTCTTAATTAAAATTGCAATATTTTCAATACAGACTGAAGTCCAATTGGTCAAGCAAAGTCTTGCTGGCTATATGAGAGCGATTCATTTTTGGGTCCAATTAATACGAACACTTATTTCGGCCCACTAAAAGCATTTTGCCATTCAACCTCTATTAGTTGCTCATCGGATATAGTGATATGGACAGCTAATTCATGTACATGGACAACCATGCAAAGAGTCGACTGAAATTAAGTGGGTAAAAAAATTATATATATATATATATATATATATTTTTTTTTTAATAAAGAAATAATATATAAGATTATAAGATAATAAAAATTAAATATGGATAGAAAAATTATAAGAATAGATATTGATTTGATAGAGAATATATATAATAATTAAAAAATTATTAATTAGTTATAAAGAATAAAAAAAATTTAAATTTAAATTTAAAATAATTTTATATAGAAATATATTTATTTTATAAAATTTATAAGTGAACATAAATTTCGATTAAAAGTAAACAAACATAGCCAAAATGGTCAGACTCAGTCTTTGGCATTGGCTATCAGTCGTCAGAATTGTAGAATGGCGGCTTAGAATCAGTTTGGTCAAACATTGCGGTAGAATAGTTTCAGTAATTTGATTTATACAACAATTGAGTCAGGCATAAAGTTGATTTATATTAAAAATGATTTTCTTAACTTTCTGAAACGTTAATGGCATTGATTGGACAACCTAGTCAAAAGTAATTTAAGATTGAATTATAGATCTTTTAACGGTACACAGTCACGGATAAATGTCTTCTAAAGACTTTAGGTGGTCAACCCCACGTGGGACCTCAACGTGTTGCCACTGTAATGGAAAAGAACTAAACTAACGTGCATTGACTAGTCAATGGTTGACCAACACTTCCATTCTGGTCAATTATACTTTTCTTGTTTCCCCTCACCATCTCGTAGTCTGGGTCTGCTTTTCTGAACCACCCAAAAGCAGCTACATGAGCCAGCACATAACAAGAATCCACACTCGTCAATCAAAATTCTATAACTGCTGTTGCAGGATTATGTGTATAATTATATTATTTAGCTTTGTTGAATGCTTATTTATAAGGGTGTATTGCCTAAGCCAATGAAGTGAATTAAACCCACCATCACTTCAAGATTTTTGCTAATTTATAATATATGGCCCATTGTTTTCTCCACTCATCCCAGCAAATGGTTACTAAAATAAGGTATATATGAGTTATCAAACCGGATAAATAAATTGGGTCTAATATAAATTTAAAAATGATTTTGCAATTCAACTTCAGTATTTATACTAGTAAAAATAGCATGTGCTATTTGTGTGTGCATTTGTTAAAGCATAGTAATTTTTTGTAATTTTAATTAAGAAGAAAATTATTTCATTTTTTTAGAATTTTAATAATAAAAATAAATTATTTATAAATTAAAATTATATTTAACAATTATATAAAAGAGAGAGAAAATAAATTATAGGTAGAAGTAAAGAAGAGAATACGATTTTTCATAATGTTAAGCCTTATTAAAGCCTGTGATCTAAGACATAGCAAAGTAGAATTCTCGGGGTATGTTCCATATCCTAAATGAATATTCATTGGCTAAGAAAATTTAACTTAATAGCTAAATATGATATGATTATAATGATATATTCATTAATTTCTCTAAAAAGTCCTTGTAATCATGTCACATAAGTATAATAGCATTATACAATTCCAGTAAGTGGATGTTATTATGATATTAGTGAGAATTCGTAGATATTCCATCCTTGCAGCACTCTTCATCTCATGTCTGGTTGATATCATTTTTGACTCCATACATTGGAATCCTTTGATTAAATGTAACAACTTGTGTTTTCAATTTATTGTATGTGATTAATAAGTGTAGCATGTGAGAATTATCTAGTATTTTGTTAATAATTTCTATTTATTTTTGTTTCTTTATTTGTATGTGTTAATTTCAAAATATTATTTTAATTAATAAATAAATTTGACATGGTAAAGAATGTGATTGATTGCTTAGAGGAAAAAGCAATTATTTTTTATGGGGGAATGCGGTAATTCTAATTCCGCGGAACATTTTATAAAACGTGAAAGAAATAAAATTGATTAATTCTTAAACTAAAAATTTTGTACTGAATTGCTTAATAGAATGCAAAAAATTTGGGGTCAAATATGGTATTTCAAAACAAACAAATACCGCCATTATAAATATATCCTTTCATTCCATTTCTGACCATGCCATGATAATATTGAAAATAATGTTTACTTTGATCTTGCGTGCATATATAGCAACAAATGAAAAATTATAAACAAAAAATAAAATAAACAGAAAGACCAAGTCAGTGTTTTATTGCTTGTTTTGGGGTTCACATGCATATATAATTTGCAAACATGAATACAAAAAGATACATACACACATAGGACGGATGATTTGGTAGAGAGGATCATTGGTTAAGAATCAAATTTGTAAGGCCAGTCATGTTGTTTTCTTACAATTCCAATATTCTCATTGTCCTTAACTAAAAGACCAACAATTTTCTTCAACAAAAGTAATTTAATAATTATAATGACCATGTCAATTTCCTTAAAGCACTTTACTTACATCACTAGGCACTAATTCATGTTTTCATGCATCCATATGTAGATTGCAGAATCGAAGTGCTAGCTCCTGTCTTTTGATCAGTCCCTACTTCTGACTTTTTCCTCACGCATCACTATATTCCTTACTGTACACATATGTAAAGGGGGATCGGTATAGTCTTGGAAATTACTTATGGTGAGAACTTTACCTGATGATTAGGACTATATTATGGAAATAATCCAAAACTGGGGATCTAAGTATAGACAGCCCTCATAAAGCATTGGTATTGTATATTCTTCAATATTTTATACACCAATCATTTCCATGATATGGAAGATCAACACACACACACACACACACACACACGTATATGTATATATATAAGGTGTTGAGCTACGTAAAGATCAAGTTTAGGAGTAATTAATATCTGTATGGTTTGAATAATTCGTAATCCGCAAATCCAGTCAAAAAATAATTTGCATGGTGTATATATTATGGCAGTCGCCTTGGTCCACATATTATAGAAAATAATGTTAGATAATATATCTACCCTTTAATTTAAGAGAATAATTGCCTATTCCCATCCGCCCCTAAAATACTGTTGTCCGTTGGCCTGCAAGAGAGAGAGAATCATGCATATTGTTAAGGGATCCAAGTCTTAATGTAATTTATGTACTGGCTATCCCCGTGTTTAATAAGCAAAGATTTAAAAAGGGAAAATTACTTTCTAGTGGGACAAAGACAAACTTTTGTTCTCAAGGAATAAGTCTATAAGTTTGAGAGAAAACATGCATGAAACCTTGCAAGCTCATGTTTTCTGTGCTTAACATAAAATTTGATGTCAGTGGTATATCGAACGATTCAATTGAATATCCGCGTTACACACTGCAAGTTAAGAAGGCAAATATAATATATACATACATACATATATATATATATATGTGTGTGTGTGTGTGTGTGTGTGTGTGTGTGTGTGTGTGTTTGCATCTCTTAATTGGTTCTTTCTAGTTTGATCTTACTCTTCAGTTTGTCTTCCAATCCTATGAAATTCCTTAATTTTGAAGTGAAGAAGACAATCCAATTGAAGTATTTTTCCTGTAAATTTGTATTCTCTTACATTAAATTTTCAATGGCCTAGCTAGTCTTGGTAAACACACGTGGAATCTATAGCCACATCTTTTGACAATATTAAGTTTAAAATACATTGAAAAAAGAAGAACATTTCATTATAATTAACCATGGAATTAGGTGAAAGGTTTTTTTCTATCAACTGTTTTCCCTTAATTAATCAATCTGTCAGACAGCAAAGATAATTTAATGGAGTTGATTTTGATGCGTCTGGGATTATAGCTTGGTTCATTGTTCTCTAAATTTAATTTAATTTATCCCCAAATTTCTTCTCAAATTAAAGCCGCCGTCGCCCATGGGATCAGCATTCAGCAAAATAGTGGCTTAATCTATACATTTCTGATAAAAATATCATAGTGATGGTGATTGTAATGATGGTTATATATATATATATATATATATATATTTATGCAAATAAAACTTGATGCAAGAAATTGAACATCTAATTATGACTATTAATTAGAAAAGACAAATGCAAACTACAAAAACAATTCTGATATTTTATGCTAGCTATATATGTTTTAATTTATTGCCAAAAGGCATTCCAAATCTCACAAAGACAATAAATAAGATTCTCACAATTATTTTGCAACTATTGATGTGGTTATTTTCTGCTCTTATTATTCTTTCTTTTTCTCATTACCCTCTAATTTTTTGGCCTTAACTACTCCATATATAAATAATATTTTTAAGATTACTTTTAGTGTATTAATAATTATATAATTTCAAAAAAGAAAAAAATTAAAATTTTAAATAGAAATAATAAAATTGGAATAAGAAAAGATATAAATTAAAATTGATAGATGAAAAGTGTTAAAATAAAATATAACAAATATAAGTTTGTGAAGGAAAGTGAAAATTGTCAAAGGATTATCGATTTAAATAAATATTAAGGATATTTTAGTAATTAGATTTTGAAACCAAGAGTAGTTACTCTGTAGGTCTCATGCTTTTTATATAGTAATAGATATATAGATAAATGATATAATCAAAATAGATGTGTGTTTAGGGGATAATTTTTCGAAGTCCTTCAGGATTTCTTAATACTGTGCGTGTGTGTGCATATATATATATATATATATATATATATCCAATTATAAATATATCAAGAATTACTTTACTTAATCATATTAAAATTGGAGAATGGAATAGGAACGAGAATTAACTCTACTTACTTGAGAAGCATCCTAAAATATATCAATGTAAAGGAATGAAATTAAAGAAAAAGACAGATAAGAATAATAGACCCGTGATTATCGGTGTGGATTGGAAAGAGGAAGAAATGATGTAAGAAAACATGCAGGGAGACCCTGCGGTGCACCTGAATTTATACACTTATATATATATATAGATATATATGTATATATGTTTATAATAGCAGATGCAAGGTGCCTTTTCCTTTAACATACAAAGAGAAGCATATCTATCTACTTTTTGTTTGTCTATTCAACCAAATTTATCTTTACTTAAATATCAACGACTCGCACTAGACAGAATTATATTACATGTCAATTAATAGTTAGATTTATCATTTGGTCATTTATCTCACTTATGCGTGTTGAGGTCTCACTATTTTTTTAACTCATTGATTATTTACTAAATATACGGAAATGTTTAATAATATCATAATGAAATTCTCTTGAAAAAATTTACATCGTTGAGCAAGTTTTGATTGACTATATATGAATTGATAAATTGAACCGCCAATCAAAAAATTAATTAACTGGCAAACACTGTCTATCATGCATACGCTACACAGACAAGGAAACAACTGACTTTGGATAGAATTAGCGGTGGATGAAATCCAGCAGGACATGACTAATTAATCGATCCATACCCCAAAAGAAAAATCCAGAAGGAGGATTATACAGAGAGTCACAGAAAATGATGACCGTTTCTGCAATTTGCTGATTAAAAATATCAGTGAGGATCTAACACAGCCGGCCTTATGCAGAAAGTCCAACAGCAAAATTCAAAGTCCGTGTCCCCAGTGTCTTCCTTTCCTCACACTGCTGAGGCCCTACAGCATATATATACTACCTAATCAAACCCTTATATTGTCTCATCTGTTGCATTCATCAACTCCCCCCCCCCTTTTTCTCTCAGAAAGCTATCTCTTTCAATATATATATATATAATCTCCAGCCCATCTGCTCAATCTCCGTCTCTCATCAATCAGTGCTAGAGTTGAACCGTACTTTTCGTTTTCCCCCAAGATTTTCAGCAAGAGAAACAAGAATTCGTGTTATGTAGTTCTCGAGTTAGTCTATCAACATGGAATCCGATCATCATGAAGGGTCCATAAACTCGAGTGAAGAAGTTAAGCTCTCAGAGCAAGAAACCGACAATTTAGGCGTGGGGCGGTCCTACGAGTGTGTGTTCTGCAAGAGGGGTTTCGATACTGCGCAAGCCTTGGGCGGCCACATGAACATTCACAGGAAGGATAAAGCAAGGAATAAACCTAACTCCAACAATTCCTTCAAGCACGAACAGATCTACACAGCTGGCCCCGGACTGTACCAGCAGATGCCATCATCTGTGTCATCAACAAATTATGCCAAAAATCAGCCCGCAAACCATCCTTTTGCAGCTCCTGATCTTGATCATCATCATCAGCGTCACTTGAATTATGCAGCATATTTTCCGGGATCCGCGTCTGGCAGTGGACCCTTGTATGGAAGTTATACTTACCATCATCAACAATATTCTTCTGACGAGTCCGATCGTGATCATCGACAGCCTTCGAATCCATTGGTGCCTGGCGACTGGCGCTTGAGCTCGAGCTTTATGGAGGATTTGGAGAAGAATAGGATGCAGGAGATGGATCCGAAAGAGGACTTGGATTTGGAGCTTCGGCTTGGCTACGATTCTTGAAATTATTAAGTCATGACAAGGAAGCAAACATCTTGATGATAGTGAGTTGTAATTAATGGTAAGGCTTCTTAATTTGAGAAGATAAATGGCAAAGGATGATATGTACAGACTCATAATTTGGGCATGAAGACTTCTTTGATGGGAAAAATCCTCACTTTTCTGCTAAGGAGATTCTTAATTAATAATATATATAGCCAGATCTTTTCGGCCAACAGTCTAGCCCCACTTCAGATATCATTAGTTAGGGTTTTGATCAACCACTCCTATTTACTAGTAACTTTATTGTGATTATCTGTTCAAAGTAGAGGAATCTGAAATTAGTCTAGTGAATTGGAAATTATAAGTTGTCATCCAACATTTGTTTTCTTTTGTACTCTTTATTCATTCATTGGATAGCTGTAAGTCTCACTAGTTTTGTGCTCACTATTTTGTTGTTGGATCAGATGGTAATTGTGATTTCAAAGAAGAAAACTGTACGGTTAAGGCCATGCAAACTGCTATGTGTATTCACCAGTAATTTAAGGTAGTCCTGTTTAAACTAGCAGATGATTGTTTATAGTTTATACTGTATGTTATTACATTGAAACTTTATATAATGATCACCATATTTCAGAACGGATAATAATACAAGTACATGAAATTGAGAAATTGAGTTAATCATTTCAATTGAGCCTTCAAGACTGAATATCGATATGGATACATAAGTATGCTTACGGTAATCTAACCGGAATTTAATGGTGAAGGAAACCGTTTTATATATCTATGTATGTATTACTTGGCATTTCTCTATAGAGAAAGTAATAGTTCAGCACAGAGAAGATTCATGAGGGCTAATCGTAATTACTGTTACGGCTTAAATTAACGAGTAACTAGACAAATCGATCAATGAATTATATTGGAGAAGATGATAAAAGTTTTGAAGGGATCCTGGTCTATTAATTCATGAAGTAGGAGTAACAGTGAGCTTCTGAAACTGCATGCAGTGAGTGGGCGTGAAGCTTGTTTTAACTCACGACCAGTACTGATTGGTGGCAGTGTGATGTTTTTATGTCTGATTTTGAGTCGATTCAATGTGCATGTGTGGAATATAAGCGAGCGCGCACACACACACACGTACGTATGTGTAGTGCATGCATGAGGTCGATACTTGTGAAAGCTAGAGAGCTCTCGGACAATTAAGTGGAACAGAACTCGAGAGGATCAGAGGGAAAGACATTTGGATCAAAAGTCACGATCCAGTATCTATAATTGTGGCAGCGTCTGCATTAGTATTCTGCTGTCTTAGTTACGTTAAACCCCCGATGCATAGTAATTAGTTGGCTTGCTAAATTGTTCATCATTCTCTTTGCATGGTGAAGACCTTTCCTGATCGGAAAACTTTGTAAATCATGCATGTTTAATTTGTCTCCTAGTTGAAGCTTAATTAGTCAGTTTGTATGAATAATTAGTGTATGGAAAAATATATATGAAATCGCGTTCGGCTCAATAGACATGCTAGAGTTTGATTAAGAGATCACAACTATGCTGTGTAGGCTCCTGATCTTTCTCCAAACCCATTCTTATTTTCAGCCTTCACAATTTTGTCTTGTTTGCCTATTTTTGCAAACATTAATCAAGAAAGGAGGGAACAAGTGCGTATGTGTGCGCGTCCAGCTTGACTGCATAATAGCCTCGTGGTAGTCTTCGTAATTAAATTAAGCAACAATATCATCAACTAATTGACCAATTCATTTCATTACTTGAAGAAAATTCTTCCGATTTTGCTTTTTAATTTGATGATTAAATAATAACTCCACCATTTTGTACCCAAAGCACCAGTGGTCTAGTGGTAGAATAGTACCCTGCCACGGTACAGACCCGGGTTCGATTCCCGGCTGGTGCAATTTTTTTTTTTTTTATTACACTCACATAGACATTTTCCGAATTCTTCCG
This sequence comes from Avicennia marina, assembly GCA_019155195.1. Taxonomy (NCBI): domain Eukaryota; kingdom Viridiplantae; phylum Streptophyta; class Magnoliopsida; order Lamiales; family Acanthaceae; genus Avicennia; species Avicennia marina. The sequence continues at coordinate 11,573,914 of CM032769.1, read as the reverse complement.
ACAGTATTTATTGCGTTTACTGTTCATTTATCGGCTCGCCCCCAACACAGCCCAAGAAAGAACAGACTACAGTCCTAAACCCATAATTCTTACCAACAAATGAGACAAGAAGTTAGACATACAAACCCTCCAAACTATCCACCAAACCGTTTAATTAAGCAGTCACTTGAACAATTAATAAGTCACATATTACTGGCCACCTCAATAGTCTCACCACCTCGTTTGAAAAAGTCCCGAAACACTCGCAAATAAATGAGATTGCGGCGTTAGATTTAAAGAATTTATAACTTCTGTTCACAGCCATACGTTTTACAACTGTTTGATCACCTGTACATATTATAGATATAAGATTTTACTGTTTCTGCAGCTATTACATTCGCACCAAAAGGACATTTTTATGTAACACGGATAAGTAGTACGACCATGATGAATATGCATGTCATGGCAAAGATCAGTAGCCAAGTGAAGCATGACGTTTTCAAACTCCGTGAATAAACCTCCATTGCCCGTGAGTTGGCGTGTCCAGCGCTTGCCAAGCTACGTTCAACTGCTTGCTCGGTCGAGTCAAGTATCTACAATGAAGAGATACCAAACCTAGCATTACAAAATCCAGTGCAGTAACAACTGTGACTCTTGGTTTTGGTCTCTCATACATAGGAGAATTGTTGAATTATATAAAGTATGTCGTCGATATCCACATATCAACAGGGAAAATAGTTCGCTCTCTCCCGTGTCAATTTTGAAGAGATAGGTGCATAAAACAGTTACAGGCAACCACAATCATGCAAACACGAAGAGTTCAGCCCAACGTCACAGAGAAACTCCAAATAGCTAATATTTAAACCAAACAACATTCCACTCACCTTCTCAGTGTTCTCTACGGATTGATTCATCATGAGACTACTCTCTTTGAGTTTCCGTGCCAAATCAACCATTTCATCTGTCAAATCTTCTTGTAGCTTTCTGTAGAAAACAACACATACGTTTATCAGAAGCAAGCTCTTTCAAGTAAAAATGCTACCAATAGTCAATACTGAATTAGTTCAATATATGCTCATCTTGGATATCACTTTCCAATAGTTGCATTCTATTCTGCAAAGAAATTACTGATATCAACGAGTGCCAGAAAGAGCTGAAATATTAATGATACCTGTGTTTCTCAATATGTGTCTTTGCGGCAGCTTCCAATTTGACTGGCTTTGAAGAATTACTCTCCGCAGCAGTACTGGGCGGTCTCTCTTCTGATGGGGGCCTGTACGAACCAAAAGTCAATATTAAATAATATTTGATAGCATAATACACACTAAAATAGCTTAAATATCAGTCATGTACACAAATCTCTTTCTCAGTCCTTTGGGCGAGTGCATACTTTCTCCCTCTGATATGGAAGGGAATTCCCAGGTCTTAGTCTCAAGAGAAGGCTCCTCAGATGTTTGCGCGCTAAACTGGAATGACAGGGAAAAGCTTGCCGTTAGACATTGTTATCATATTGAGTATTTTGAAACTTAATAAACATATTCAGTAAAATGTAGAGATAATGGATTATTCTTGCACATCATTCTTTGAATCATAGAAGGGAGAGAAACTCGTCAGCATCAAAAAGAGACAGAAGATGGTGTAGTTTGAATTTATAAGCACCAATCAGTCGCGGAAACTAACAGGCATAATTGAAATGCTGATTCTTAGCCAAGACACATACAGTAAAATGCTAATTGATCTTCTGTTAAAATGCTGATTGATCATACAGTAGAAATATGGAGAAAAAAACAGATAGAAAAGATAAATAAATAAATAAAAGCGCCAGCATCAAGAAGTACATCAGGATAATACTCCATGCATATGAGTAAAATTGTTCAAAGCAACAGGGTCTGAACTTTAGGTTAATATTGTACACGAAAGTTTGTTTCAAGGACCCCCAGAAAACTTCAATTCTCTCCAGAATATAATAATGTTCATCTATATTTACAGGTTGAAAAGTCAAAATTTGTTAAATATTTTTTGGATCATATATGCACTAGACATGCATATTCTTCTTTCCTTTGAAAGTTTTATATACCCAATGGGCAATGATGCAAACAGCTATTAAAATATTTCAAGAAAAACAAATGAAAGTAACTAAAATTCAACAAGAAAGCAGTTATATCTACAACGCACCTCAGCGACAACTAATTTGGAGGCTATAGCTTCAATTTTATCTGAATATTCATTTAGTCGAGCTTTTGAAACCCTGTGGCGAGAGTGACACAATAAGAGATACCACTGGAATAAAAAATATACTAGACTTCCTGCACGACATCTATTTATGGAATTTAAGATTTAAGGTATGAAAGAAAAGGCCAAAAGCAGCACGCTAAAGCATTGAATTTCAATGGTACATCAAGCAAGAAGTGAAGCTAAGCAGTTTATTAATGCAGCATATGGAAGAAAATTAACTCTTAGAAAGGAGGTGCATTATTAAATGGTTTTTCTTTGAACTGACACCAACAATTGATCAAATAAAAGGCGTTCATTCAAGATGGTAGCAACCAATTCATGGAAGACTTAACATTTTTTGTCAGGTGACTTATGAGGAGGTTGAGAAAATATGATAACTTGTCATAAATCAAATGTGCTCGCTGTTAAACAACATGAGATGTTCTAGGCCTGCTACTCATCAATCAAATGACACTGTTAAGATCCTAAAATTACCAAAAAACTACTGCAGATGACTGTTACATATGTTAACAAAAAGGTTGTGCAAATGCTTGATGAAGAATTCTCACAAGGGAAAGGAATTAAGTACTCAAGTCAGCAACCCATGTGATTCAATATTCTAAGATGCCCAAGATCCTTATCAGCATTGGTGGAAAAAGGTCGGACTATCCTCGGATCCATATGACTCAAATGAACCTGCTCCAAAAGCCAACTTGGAAACCCCATATAAGTGGCTTTTGTCAACTCCTTCTCAGTTTTTATGTCAGCCAATCTTTATGTTATAATATTTATATACTCTTATGTCTGTTTTCATTAGATATCTTTTGAGTGAATAGAAATCCTTATTTCATAGTATCTACTTGTTTACTTGTTATTAGTTGTTTGCATTTCGTTTATCCCTTCCCCATTTTTGTAAGAGAAAGTTGGTATCTTGGTTTTATAAAATACAATCGCATATTTTCTTTATTTTTTCAATTCCTCTCATGGCTTTCTAAGTTCTTTTTCATGAAGCTACTTTCTTAAGTTAACTAAGTCAAACATAAAGACACTTAGTAAGTATACTCTGCAATTGACTCTTAAGGAATTCTCTACATCAGAGGCAAATTATGCTAGCCCATAATGAACCTTCCAATTTTCTTGAAGGGCAACCTCTTATATCTTAAAATCAAAATGGCATAATTAAATGGATCATTGTTCAGATACTCAAGTTTTTTGATGCAGAGGATCCTGTAAGAAACAACTGTAGAGTACCCTCACTAAGTATCTATATTTGGTAAAATTAACTCATGAAATAGCTTCCAAAGAAAAGGGGAATAGGAACAATAAAGGAAATATGCAATTTCATTATGCCAAATCAAGATACAAACTTTCCTTTATATAGATGGAGAAAGGATATATGAAATATAGACAACTAATAAAAAATAAACAAATGGACACCATAAGGTAAGGATTTCCATTCACTGAAAGGGAATTTAATAAAAACAGGTACAGAGCATACAACTATCATGACATAAAGATTGATTGAAATACAAACAGATAAAAAGTTGACAAAAGCCACTTTTAAGAGAAGCCAAAATTAGTTTATGAAGCAAGCTCATTTAAGTTATATGAATCTAAAGGTTGTCCAACCTTTTTTCCATCATTCTGGAGATAGCCGATAAATATTCTAATTATATTGGAATATTGAACTACATATGTTGCTGACTTTAGTATTTGTTCCTTGCCCTTGTGAGAATTCTATATCCAGCATTTGTGTCCTTTTTTGGTTAATCTTTTGTCTTTGTTTAGTAAGACCGGTGTTGTAAAAGGCGCCCCCATTACGCCATAATAATAATATGGCGCATGTAATTAATCTAGTGTGCCAGAGCACCTTTTTCGCGTGTGTTGTGGCATCTGCCTGAACACTAGACGAAAGGCGTGTCTTATTTTGACCCTTTGCTGTTTTGAAACACGCTTTGCAGCATGTTTCTTAAAAAAAAAAAAATTAACTTAAACCTAATTAAACCAACCAAACATTGATAAACCCTTAAAATCTAAGTCCGCCGTGCAGAAGTCTACTCTTTTTAGTGTCTTTAATCTTGCTCTTCGCCGTTAATTTCTGTTTCATCTCGCTCCTTTATGTTTTAGTGAGTGGATTGTAACTATTTCTCTTGGGCTTAGTCGGTGGAGGTCGCAGGCTCTCATCTTCTAGCGTGTGACACTAGGACTGCAGCTTGTTTGTTTGGTACATTTTCTCCTTTATTTCATAGTTCTTTACTTCTTTACATTTAAAAGATCTGCCGGTGCATGTTTAGTTTATGTTCATTTCTGTTTTTTGTTCATTTAATGCTGTTTTTATATGTTCTGTTCTGCATTTTTTAGTTTTGAATAGTGTTTTTCTGTTTTTAGCTTATTCTAATGCTTCTTTTTTAATATATTTTGTGTCTTTTTGAGTGATGTTGATAAATTTTGGCTGTCTTGATAACAAAAAATTAACAAATGTGGACAATCAAATTTAATATGACATTCGAAAGTCCATAAGAGTAGGGAAGTTATGAGTTGTGACAAATCAAGGTTTGGAATATCTATGCTATTATGCGGAAAATATGTTAAAAGGAGTAAAGGACTGTGATGAGTGATGACTAACTAACTCTGGGATTGTTTCTTTTTTTTTTTTTCTGCTATTTTGTATGCTTTTTTTTGGGAAATTCCCATAGGGCAATACCTGTTTGTGTGTTCTTTGTTAAATAATGCTATGTTTTATGTCTTTTTTGCATTCAGCTTGCAAATATGTCCACTCCAACTAGTTCTGATGTTTTGAGTGCTTGAAAGGATCATGCATGGAGCTATGTACTTTTAATTGATCCAAAAAATACAAATAATGTGAAATGTGTTTTTTTGATAAAATTTCCAAACGAGGGATAACAAGACACAGGCAATAACTAGTTGGAGGATTCAGAAATACAAAGGTGTGTTTCAAATGCCCAGGACATGAAAGAGAGGAGATAAGAAAGTTTATGGAACAAAAGAAAGGCTTAAAGAATTTGATGGATGCCATTTTTCATTTTGATGTGGTGGCTGAAGAGCAAGAGCAACAAGAGGAGCAAGATCTGGCTTTAAATTGGGGAAAGGGAAAGCATATTTTATCAAGTTCTTCCATTTCTTGGTCAAAATTCCAGACAAAGAAATTGAAATAGATGAATCCTATAGATAGGTTCTTTCAACAAGAGCCTAAAGAGATTGTGAAGGCAAGGAAGGGAAAAAACATAAATTTGAAGAGGCAATGAAGATTAAGAGGGAGCATGTAGTTCAAAAATTTGCTCATTGATGTATGATGTTGTCATTCCTTTCAATGCCGTCAATTAAGACAGCTTTGCACTAATGGTAGACGTAATTGGACAATATGGGCCCGACATGAAATCACCCATTTCCCATGAAGTGATGGTCACTTTCTTGCAGAAGGAATTACAGCACACTAATACATTTCTAAAGAGTCATAAAGAGAATTAAGCAAAATATGGTTGCTTATTAATGGTAGATGGATAGATTGACAAGAAAAACAGAACATTAATAAACTTTTTAGTGAATTATCTAAGAGGGAGCCGATTTATTGAGTCGATAGATGCCTCGACATATGCGCATACTAAATACAAGATGTATGAGTTGATTTCACTATTTGTAGACCATATTAGAGAGCAAAATGTTATTCAAGTGATAACAGATAGTGCTAGTGCTAATGTAGCAGCAGGTAAAAATATTTTAATAATTAATTACTTAATTAACAACATTATTTGTTTAAAGTGTTATTTATAACATAATTACTCTTTATTTTTTAAATCACCTGGAGCTTTTTTGGAAGCCAAATATAAACATTTATATTGGTCTCCATGTACTGCACATTGCATTGATTTGATATTTGAGGATATATTCAAAATTCCAAATTTGAAGAAGAGACATGAGAGCTATTATGGTAAATGGCTACATTTACAATAGGCCATGGTTGTTGAACATCATGAGACAATTCACTAAAGAGAAAGATACAGTTCAGCTAGGGGAAGACACAATTTGCCACTGCCTTTCTTACTTTGTGAAGATTTCAAGTTCAGAAGATGAATTTATAGAAGATATTCACTTCAAATGCATGGGCTTTGAGTAAGAATGCAAAAAAAGCGCAAGGTAAGATAGTAGCTAGTGTAATGATATGCCTTCTTTTTAGAATACTATTGCTTATGCAATGAAGATAGTTGGGCCATTGGAAAAAGTCTTGAGATTAGTGGATGATGAGAAGAAACCACCTATGGGTTATATATACAAGGCCATGGATAAGGCTAAAGAAACAATTATGGTCTTTTTTGCCAATAATGAAGAGAAGTACAAAAATCTTTTTGAGATAATTGGTAAAAGATGGTCAATTCAACTCTATCGGCCTTTACAAGCAACTGACCATTTTTTAAATTCTGAATTTTTCTATGCTAATCTTAATATGGAGAAAGATATGAAAGTTATGAAAGGATTATATGATTGCATAGAAAGGCATTCCAGGATTTCCACTTGCAAAATAAGATTATTGAGGAGCTTCTAATATATAAAAAGGTAGAACAATTGTTTGGAATGAACAAAGAAATGCAAGAGCACTAGGTAATTAATAATTTTTAAGATGAAATGATGAATGTCTTTATTATTCAATCATATTTGTATATTACTTTTTTTTTTGTTTGATAATTGACTTTTTCTTTTATTCACTAGCCGAGTGATGGTCTTCCTTTGGGTCTTCAACACCAAATTTAGAGAGTTTTTCAATTAAAATACTCATCTTTACTTGTAGCGTATCCGGCTGTGAGAGAATCTGGAATGTGTTTGAGCAAGTATATTTTATTTCTTGTGTAATTACGAATTGTTAATTATAAAGTGATACAATTAAATTTAAAGTTTGGTAACTGATTATTCTATTAGTTCATGTAGCTTCACACTAAGAAAAGAAATAGATTGCTACAAGCTTGTTTGAATAACCTAGTATACATCAAATACAATAAGACTTTGAAATGTCGATATGATGCACGAGATACTATTGATTCAATTTCATTGGATGATATAAATGATAGTAATGAGTGGATGTTGGGGAGAGTTGACGGAAAAAGTGATAAGGAGGATGCTCTTGTACATGATGATCATGACTTAACTTGGAGTGATGTAGCTCAGGCTTTGGGAATTGAAGAAGAGACATATAATTTTTGAGCTAAGCCAACAAAAGGTGCGGCATCAAGTTTTAAGTCAATCAAGAAATCTTTTCCATCCAAGCCTGATGCATCTCATCAATTGCTTCTATTGATGGATGAAGAGGAAGAAGGAAAAGAATTTAATATCGATGATATTGAAGAAGAGGCTGGGTATAAGTTAGATGAATTTGAGACAGACGAAGAGCATGGAGAACAAGACTTTGGTTTCAATGATTCTGATTATTAAGATATTATTTTGCTTCATATTTTTAGATTATGGATGATGGATTGAGCTATGGTTGTTAACTTCTAAACCTTTGACATTTTGACAATTGCTTCACTAAAAAAACTTTAGCATTTGTAAGGATAGAAAACAAAGTTTTCCTCTTTGAGAGTGGAAACTTATCGTCATTTAAGAAATCATTTAAGAGCTTGTAATTGATGGCCATCCTTTTTTCTGACTCAGTTTACTCTTTTGTTTACATAAAAGTTTTAACATGCCCACATAGTGTGTTAGTTGAATCGGGCCTTGTTGATGTAGCTAAGAGTTCTTGCACTGCCAAGTTATAATGTTCTGGATTCATCCTTAAATGACTAGCCCTATTAGGATTGACATACTCGTTATTTTTAAAAGCAAGTGATATAAAAAACTCTTAGGTTTTTCCAAAAGGGGTGTGGGTGTCTGGTAACAAAATCTGCGTGAGATTCAACACAACAATCTCTCACCAAAGTTTCTTGTATTGATGGTGAAAATTCAAACGAGTATAGAAGGGCCTTGTAAGCAAGGTAAGCGGAAGGATTTGTGTTTGAGTTAATTAGGAAGAGGAATGGTCATCTTTTCCTAGAGCTGTTTGATAATGTCAAATCCAATAAGGATGACTTTTCCTAGAAGAGAAGATCTAATATATTGATAAGAAACAACTAATTTAAGGAAGATTTGAAGTCAGGTAAGCTTACCGACAACCTCAGTAGTAAAACATTCGTTATTTGCGGCTTGGAATATCCTTTTGTGAGAAATCTAAAAGTCTGGTGCTAAGACTTCTGCATGAAGTATTAGACAAATAGCTCCTGCATCAAATAGTCCTTCAAGTATGATAAGCTCATCATACTTCCCCTTTAGGACTTAAATAGAAATCATAAGGACTTGCAAAGCAAGACTAATCATTAGGATTAGGAAGCAATTTACTAACCCTTCATCATTTATGGTGGAGATTTCTTTCTTAGAAATTGTGTTGTTTGGATAGTCAATGGCAAATACAATATCAAAAGTGGCTTCCTCCGTTTTTTAGAAGATTAACTCACAGCCATCTTCAGCTAAGTTGATTTGAGTAACTCCAATAATTTAGTTAATGGTTTTCTCTCCCTTTTTTTCAAGGTATTTCCTTATAAAATGCTCCTTTTTCCATGGATGAAGCAACTATGTTCTTTCATTGAAGTCTTCTTTCTTCTGAAAGACCTCCTATTCCTTCTTTAAGTGATCTTGTCATCATGTCTATTAGGTTGACAAAGCCTTTTAAAGCGATGCCTTTTCTTAGTAGAGTAGGTACATTCTGAATCTCTTCCATGGCATTTAACCAACAAATTAAGCCTTTGGCAGGCTTCCTCAATCATTCTTTTAGTTTATTCAAACTCCTTAAAGAATGTTTAACTATTGCATAACTAGTGTAGGGAACTAAGTACTTGTTGGTGAAGTGTCTCCAAGGAGACACCTTCTAACGTTATTCTCTTTGTCTTTAATGCTTTAAGTGTTTCTTTACCCAAAGGTTTAGGAATGAAGTTAAGTTTGTTTAAGATTGGAGTTATCCATTCCCTTAATAACATAAACTATCTTTAAGACTTACTGATAATGTTTTTCCAAATCGCTTCTTTTGAAGGAGCAACATTTCATTTGGAAAAATTCTTGGGTCTTGCTGGAACCCTTTTCCTTTAAGCCTTTTGCCTTTGGTGTTTTTGCCTTTGCTCTCTATTATCAATATCTAGATCCTTTTACTCTTGAATACCTTCATCATCATCCCATTGTGAGTAGATTGTTGGCCAAGGAACAGGAGGTGGTAGTATAAATATAACATAATAGTCAAAATTTTCACTAAGCTCTCCAAGAAGTCCAATGGTGGGATCTTTTCCTCATATTCCTAATGCAAACTTTGTTGAGAAGATACCAGTGTTACTGCAAATTGGGTTGCAGAACAAGATGGATGAGTGTTCTCTTTCTTTTTGAATAGGATCTTTATACCACTATCTTGTTTTGAAAAATTGGGCTTTGTAGACTAGATGGATTTGTTTTGTTGGAAATTGTGGTGAGAAATCACATAATTTGTCGCCCAAGCTTCTGGTGTTAGCTTTGAAAGTTCTTGCCTAGATATTTATCTTGGGGATAGGTGCAACATGACACTTGATTTAGATTGACCTAGATGTGTAAAGCATCCTCTGTTTCGTGAGAAAAGAAACCTAGAGAAGGGTCCTATACTCTACACGCCATTTAGTAATAAAGTGTTGCGCCATATATTGTTCCCCTAGAAATTGCTTTAGCTACTTGAACTTGAAATTTCAGGGTAGCGAGTAGCATAGGATCTACAATGGGCATATTAAAATTGGAGTACATAGTTACAATGATGGTGCTTGCATACAAAGTAGTTTCAATCGTAGCAATACAAGCATGTTGGCATTATAGGATCCTTTAGTCAAGTAGAGCAATTTTGGAGGAAGTCGGGAGACCTTTCCTTCCATGAAAGGTAAGTGGAAATCCTATTACTCCAAAATGAAGGTGAGTATATCATTTTGCAAGCTAGAGTTTTGAGAGATGGGTAAGGTATTTATAGAGAGCATAATGATATAGTGTTGTAGCTTCTTGTAGTTGAATATCAATAGGAAGAGTAGTAAATAGTTGAAGCTGTGGATTGATTATATGACATCAAAATCTAGTGTCCTCCTATTTTCAGATTTATATACCCATTTTACCTTCACATGATTGATTGAGTTTAACAGGGTATCTAGGAAATTGTGGATTTTTCATGTCTTCTCATCCTTTCTTAGAGTTGCTTATTCGTGAGATGCTATGGTGGATAATGCCCATCGCCACAATTATAGATTCAACTCTATTCAGAATACCCTTAGGAGACAAAAAAAGAAAAAAAATATTATGTGTGAGTATTTATACTGATTGATCCTTGCTATTTTAAGTGCCTTTGGTTTATTATGCCTTAAATTTGAAAAGGAAAACTAAAGGTGTTAGGCAAAATTTATATTAAATAGTTTATAAGATTGTATAACGTATAATATGTTGTTGGCACTTATAAGTTTGCACATCTTGTTTCTAACATAAGTTAATAAAGCGTTTGAACAGTAAAGATTATTTTATAAAATTTTATTAAAAACCATAATTATAATAAAAATGAATTAAATAATATTAATATAATATAATTGAAAATATTTATGTTATTTTTAATATATTTAATGAAATAGTTTATAAGATGTTTAAAAATAAATTAAAAGAATTAACTTATTTTTAAAAAACTAAGTTTTAAATTTTTTATTTTAAGAATTTATAAGTTCTTTTGCAAAAAAATTTACCTCATATTTTTGAACAATTTATAAGTTTTCAAAATGTCTTGATGAGTATAAATTTGCCAAACACTCTCCAAGAGACAATTGTAATTGTTTGGTACATGGTCTGTAGATGAGAATTCAAGCAATATTTTCCGAATTCAAAAACCAAACTACGAAGTTGACAGTCTATCAGTGAAGCTCGATGAGCTTCTAGAGAACTTTTACCAATTAGTCATCACAAGCGTCTAAAAGAAGATGTTGGTCAAAAGGGGTTAAATGCATACAGTCTTTGACCAAAGATTTTGGAGGAGAAACCAGGTTTCTAACTTGTTTAGCAATGGATTTTTTTGGTTTCAAATAAGTAGAATAGGGATCTAGGCATGAGAAATATGTTCTGGGAATTTTTTTCTTCATCTAAGAGACTAATCTCATAAATGAAGTTGATTTTTTCAAGCACAAGAGGTTCTTCGAGAGGAAGACGAAGATAAATCAGTAAGAGACATCATGAGCAAGAAATCCTTCAGCTATTTTCTAAGTTAATCTGCCAACCTCAAGCATTATAGCTTTGACACCAAATGCCCAAGCACACAACTTAGAGACAAATTATGCCAGCCTTTAATGACCCACTAAAAATCTTACTGTGGAGTTTCACCATCTTCAATAAATATCACAAACCGACAGGGATTGGATGTCCACTAAAAATACATGCTTAAGTGCTGACCAATCAGTTAGCTATATTAGATTATTATGCAGTCAACATTTTTATGTAAAACCAAATCAAACTATATACTATAAAAAGATCCCAACAGATAACTAGTCTAGCATGGATTCCAAAAGAAGCCACCAATCTTGCATATTTAGTAGCTCACTGCAACAAGTGTGAGACGTGATATAATGTGAATTCCCAAGAGAAAAGCACACGAACCTGGGTAAACCACCAGGAATCCTCTCTTCAGCCAGTTGCTCCAGCTGCTCCCGTAGAGTGGCAACATACTATGTAGTTACCATCAAAGAGAAAAGAACTATCAGTGATTTTCCATCAAGTAATAGAAATGAATACAAGACTTCCAAAAATATAGACAAGTATTCAGCTATAAAACTCAAAATTCATACGAAGCTTGTAGAAATTTCACGTGACAATGTAAGAATTATCACTTTATGTCGGAACTGTCCGTACATTAGTGAACAACATTAAAAGTGCATGTTTAGTCGTATGCGGAGCAGAAAACCTAGTGGAATGCGACTGAATATACATGTCAATTGAGAGGACAGAGAGCATACATGCATGAGCTTTGCTTGATTTTGTTGTTGGGGAGCTGTTGCAAGTAACCTTCTCAAATTCACTTCAGTTTTGCTCAAACCCATTGCAAAATCCTAGGAGCGCAGAACATAAAAGCCAATCAATAGTTCAAACGTTCGCTGAATAATTAAACCTCCACGCCAAAACGGAGTACATGGCCTTCATCCCAGATAAACACTACATAGATTCCCAAACTAACCCAATAAAAATTCCATATAGATTTACCTTCGCACGTTTAACAAGAAATTTTACACATTTACAAAATTTGTCTTTCAAAAATTCAACCACTCTCCAATTAAAACGGACGAACAGTAGGAGTCCGCGCTTGCTTGGTCCACCGATTGATGGTTCGCGGCCTAGAGGAGGAGGAAACAGTGGAGCGCATTCGGAAGAGGGTGTTTCCGTTGTTCAGCGGCTGATCGATTTCACTGCAAAGAAATTTTTACCAACGAATAAATCAAAAACAAATCTAGGCCGAAGATGATGGGCCTCGGCCCAATCTAAGACGGTCCACTACAACGTCAACTAGCTAAAATATGGGCAAAGCCCACACAAGAGTTCTCCGAAGGAAAAGCAAATTCCTTTTGTGGGATCAACAATGAAGCCAGACTTACGTGTAATGTTTTAAATAATTATCTAAACTAAGTTACATGGTAGGTAACATTTTTTTAAAAATAATTTGTCTTTAGGGATTGAATTGTCCCATCACACCAAGTTTCGTTAAAAATTATCATTAATATACAAAAATATTATATTCAATAAAATAAAATTCTCTCTCTCTCTCTCTCTCTCTCTTTTTTTTCTTTTTCACTTTTACATTGTTCTTAAAATTTCCAGCCTACAACACAAAATTTTCATGTCCTAAACATGGCGCAAGACAACCCAGTATTCTCCAAAATTTCTATATTGTTCTTTCCTTTGGACACTCTATTTTCGATTTAAATTATTTATTATGTATGCCATTTATCTATTCATACTATTTATTATGGTTGTTGATCTTCAAGTAATTAATTGTCATGAATAACGCAAAGTATATATACGTATTTATTTATTAATCGTCAACTCAGAAATTACTAAATTCTCTTATTCTCTCTCTCTCTCTCTCTCTTTTTATTTATGTCTCTTTACATTTCATTTTAATTTTTGACTATCTATCTATTTATTTTATTTGTTCTTGTTAAATGTATTAGAGTAACTAATTTTATGATGCATTATAAACTTTTAATAAGTTATTTTTATTAATAAAATATGGCAATTTATATTTTATTATAATTAATTATTTTATATTTTCATAATAATATACATATCTAAAATAAGTAATTTTTATTAGATTAGAAGTTACAATATATAAGCAATATAATTAAAAATATATATAATATAATATAATTCTATTTGTACACAAGATAAACTACGTTTTAAATTTTAGACACATTGAGTGTGCGCCAATTACTAATATTATATTGTATAATATAGTTTAATTATGTTATTACATGTTGAATCCTTCACTGTCCCATATTTGACTAATTGGATCATTTTACTGTAGGTAGTCCCAAGTTATTACCACAATGACACTGTAATGCAAAAATACCAAGCTCGCCTAGCTGGCACAAAACGATCAGCAATCATCAAGAAAATGAAGAAATAATTAATCAATGGCCAAGCAGGAACGTTGTAGGAATTAATGGATATATTACATCGATTTCTACCCTTGTACATGGATCATTCCATCGCACCATAAAGCTCACTTGATTCTATATATATCATGCAATTGCTAACAGAAGGACGGTGTTTGGGTGAGAGAGTTTATAAGATCCTTATGTTTTTGATATATAAGTTTTAAAAATAAGATGCTTGAAATTTATAAGTTTTTTACAAATAAATTAGTTATTCCCCACTTATTTTCAAATATTTTATCAATTACTTATATTTTATATATTAAAAATAATATAAATATTCTTAAATTATATATGATTAATAGTATTTAAATTAGTTTCATTATTATCATATCAAAAAAATTACGATCAACCATGATTATAAAATTCAATAAGATTTTATAATCTTAAAAATAAACTTAGTTGAACACCCTCTTAACCCTACAGCAAGAGGAGGACCTTATTGGTGATTCGATTGAGCTCTGGGCACAGGCTCTTGATTGGAATGATTTAGAATGAAAATGCATGATTAGTCAGGATAATGGCTTGATCTATCAATTGAATCAAGTGAAAGAAATGGCAACAAATCAGGATAATCAGAGTGGCTGACCTTGGATGACAGATGACTTGGATTGAACAGCTACCAGAACACCTTATCTTAGAGGGTGTTTGGCTAAACTTATTTTTTTTAGCTCATAAGATCATATAGATTATAAGATGCTTTTAGAGCTTATAAGTTCATATAGATTTTATTTTAAAAATAAGCTAATAAAGTGTTTGATAAGATTATCTTATAAGATTTTGTTAAAATTTATAATTGTAGTTAATTATAATTTTTTTGGTATATAATGATAAAAATATATTATATATTACTAATATAATATAATTAAAGATATTTATGTTATTTTTAATATATACAATAAAGTAACTTATAAGATGTTTGAAAATAAATTGGAAAAAAATAATTTATTTTTAAGGAGCTTATAAGATTTAAACATCTTATTTTGAGAATTTATAATTTTTTTCTTCTTAAAATTTACCAAAATCTTTTGAGAATCTTATAAGCTCCCCAACATCTTATAAGATGTTTAGAGGAGCTTATAAGGTCTCCCAAACACCCTCTTAGTCAATTACCTTCTTCTAGTTTTTTGAACACTTAATTAGTTGTACTTTCGTACTTGTATGTAGTTGCAATTACTGATCAACTTTAGATAGTAGCAGTAGTTATTGATTCATTGGACTAGATAATAAGTAGCAACAGTTGACTAACTCTCAATGAATGTAGTTGCATCATCTTGATTAACGAGTTCCTTCTATTCTTGTTCTTTTTCTAAATTCTTTAAATGGTATCGTTACTCTCCAAGTTTTGATCTAGTCTCCCTTGAACTGATTCATTCACAAATCCAAGGGAATCAACATCAATGAACTCAATTAATCAACCTGCTTCTAATCCTACACCAAATGATAACAACTCACCCTTTTATATTCATGCAGTTGACAATCACACTTCAATCATTGTTAATCCACCACTTAATGGTGTAAATTACCTCATTTGGAGTAGATCTTTAATTCTTGCCTTGTCAGTCATAAATAAGCTTGCCTTCGTTAATGGAAGAATTAGGAAACCTAAAGAAAATGATCCACTTCACAGTGGTTGGTCAACATGTAATGACCTAATCATTTCTAGGCTACTCAAATCCATGGAGACCCAACTTGCTTCTACCATCTTCTACATGAAATATGCATATCAATTATGGGAAGTGCTTCACAAAAGGTTCTCTCAACTAGATGATAGTAGGGTCTATCAACTACAAAGTGAATTATAGAACATCCATTAAGGATCTAAAGGGGTTGATGTTTACTATACAGAGCTGATGAGCATTTGGGAGGAGTTGAGAGATTTCAAGTCGCAACCACATTGTGAATGTGGGAGATGCAACCCACAATGCTTCTAAACATACAGAGACTTACAATAGAGATAAATTTTACAAGTTTTTGAAAGGGCTCAATGAGACCTGTTCAACCAATAGGTCTTAACTTTTGAGGCAAAGGCCATTTCCCTCATTGATGAAGCCTACAATGCTGTGATGATTGAAGAGAGACAGAGAATGAGTAGTATGACTTACCAATCCTGGATGGAGGCATCTAGGATGGAAGTAGCCTCAAAAAGAAGGGACAAGAAATTGGACCTTGTGTGCACACAATGTTGCAAAAAGCTACATGTGAGGAAGAAATGCTACAAAGTCATCAGTTGCAAAAAGCGATACATGAGGGAGAAATACTATAAAGTCATTGGTTTTCTAGCAAACTTTAAATTTACAAAGGGTAAGGGAAAGGCAACTCAACTAGCAGCAAATCAAGTGTTATCAAAAGTTGGAAATGAAACTGTGACAAATGAAGGAAAGAAGGAGATGGTTATATCTAAAGATCATATTAAGAGATTGATCTCATTGCTTGAATCTCAAAGTGTATCACAATCTAATGTGGGAAGCTCATAAGATCAGAATAAGAGTTAATCAGTACCATATCAACTCTTCTCTAACTCTGTAGGTAATATTCCCTTGAATAAGTCTTTTTCCCTCATGTCTAAACAAGTTGTGTTGCAAAATAAATCATTGTTACATGATCTTGTTAGATAGTTGATATTGGAGCTTCTGATCATATGTTTAGCAACATTTTCCAATAATGTTTTTCTTATACCTACCTTCATGTATAACATTCTTTCAGTCAGCAAGTTAACTTTAACCAATAATTATTACCTTACCTTTAACTAAAATGCTTGCTTTGTTTAGGTCCATTACTCATCGATGAAGATTGACATAGCTAAGCAGACATAAGGGCTCTTTATTCTGCATCAGTACACTCCTTTATCAAATCTTCAAAGATTAGTTTCCTCGCGTGTACATTTTGAAAAAGAATCATCTCCAGCCTCTGTCAACACTTCAAGTTTCAACTCTTTTGATGTGTGGCATTATAGACTAGGCCATACCTTACATCAGATAGTGAAGAAAATCCATGATAGATTACCTTTTGTAAGTGTTTTGCCACATAACATTTGGCCAATGTGCTTAAGGCTAAACAAAAGAGAATTTCCTTTTTGATTCATGTAAACTCTAGTACCAGACCTTTTTAATTGTTGCATATGGATGTTTGGGGATCATATTTAGCTGTTGCTGTAGGAAACTTTCATTTCTTCCTTACAATAGTTGATGATTATACTAAGTCCACATGAACTTATCTCATGAGACATAAAGCTAAAGCTTCTTGCTTTATACTTATGTTTTATAACTTTGTTTATACATAATTCAACTTAAAAGTGCAAACCATCAGAACTGATAATGCACCAAAATTCAATTTGCAAGAATTCTTCTTAAAAAAAGGCATAGTCCACCAATGCACTTGTGTTGAGACTCCACCATAAAATAGAATACAAAACATCTACACTTTGTCTCAACAACCAGAGCTCTCCTCTTTTAAGCTTCTTAACCAACTAAATTTTGGAGGAAGTAATCCTAACAACCGCACACATAATAAATGGATTACCTGTTGTATCCCTTAACCATAAATTACCCTATCGACATCTCTTTAGAATACAACTTGATTATCAACACCTTAGGGTTTTGGCTTTCTAGCATTTGCCACCACACAAAAGGGATAGGAGGCAATTTGATTTAAAGGCTAAGCGGTGTGTCTTCATTAGTTATCTCATCGGGTCAAAGTTTATAAGCTATATGACCTTGAAACTTATGAAACCTTTACATCTAGAGATGTTTTCTTCCATGAAGATGTGTTTCCCTTTGACAAGTCCTTCAAAAGCTTTAGCACATAAAGTGATCAGACCTATAGGAATTTTACTAAATTGGATGATGGTGATTATGGGGATTGTGATCACACACCATTATAGCAAACACCATGTATCCTTCACCTACCAACCATGATTGTGATTTAAGTCATGTATCAGCATCAAAAACACTAGAACTGGTTAGAAAATCAATTAGAATCAAAAAATTACCAAAATACGTAGAACGGTATTACCACAATCTTGCTACCTGATCAGCAAGGAACCTCCCCAAACCATCCAAGAAATCACATTAAAACTATTCACTTATCACTGCAATATATTTATTTCTTATTCCCCTTTGATGATTTGTATGAACTAACCTCTTTCAATGAGACTGTGAGCCAACCATGTTGGAGGAAGGCAATGCTTGATGAGCTTTAAGCACTAGAGGACAATAATACTTGGGATATTGTTGATCTACTAAAGGGACAACATGCTATTGGATGTAGGTGGGTATATAAGCTAAAACTAAAAATAGATGGATCCATTGAAAGACAGAAGGCAAGTCTGATGATTGAAGGTTATAGTCAAGTAAAAGACATTGCTTATCAAGACACATTCAGAACTGTAGTTAAACAAACTATAGTAAGGGTGTTTTTGTCCATAGCCAAGGTGAATAATTGGAGATTGGAATACAAAGTTCACAAAAACACTGAGCATCTGTAGTTTCAAACAATCCAAGGTTGATTATTCACTTTTTACCAAGAAAGTTAGGGGTTATGAGATTGTAGTGTTATTAGTCTATGTGGATAATGTGGTGATTGGGTGCAAAAATCAAGAAGATATGAAGGATGCACTACACTTTTTGAGATTTGCATTCAAGGTAATAGAACTTGGAATACCAAGGTATTTTTTGAGAATTGAGATAGCAAGGTCACATGAAGGAATTGTGATGAGCCAGAGAAAGTATACACTTGACTTATTGAATACATATGGGTCAATTGGAGCTAAGGCAGAAATGATTCCCATAGAAATGAACTATCATCTTAGTGCTAATGATCTAGAGTTGTAGGAGAATGCCATTTACTATAGACAAATCATTGGTAGGTTGATATATTTGACCTTCACTAGGCTAGATAGGTCTTATGTAGTGAATGTTTGGTCTCAATACATGAATAAATCGGGAAGGTCTCATTTGGAGGCTGCATTCAGAGTACTAAAATATTTCAAGGAAGCGCCTGCGATGGGAATCTTGTTGATAAACAAACCAAAGCTAAGATTACATGGCTTTGAAAATTGTGCTTAGGGAAGCTACTTGGATACTAGAAGATCATTGACATGCTATTGAGTCTTTCTTGGACACAATTTAGTGAGCTGGAAGTCTAAAAACAAAATGTGATGGCAAGAAGTTCAACTAAAGCTTAATATAGACCAATTGCAGCTTGCCTTTGTGAGATTATGTGGATAATGAATCTGTTGAAGGATCTAAACATAGCATATGAGTACCCAGCAATCATTTTTTGTGACAACAAAGGTGCTTTGCAAATTTGTAAAAATCCCACACATCATGAAATGTCCAAACATTTTGACATGTATTGGCACTTTGTTAGGAAAAGAGTGCAAGAAGGAACGATTCAAGTGGAATACACACCAAGCAAAGAATAGCTAGCAAACCTCATGACAAAAGGATTGTGCAGTGCTCAATTCAACAGGTTGTGCAAGATAAGTATGAAAGATACACATATTCAGCTTGAGAGGGAGTGTCATGACAATGGCTTGATTAATTAGTTAAATCAAGTGAAACAAATGGCAACAAATTAGGATAACCAGAGTGGCTGAACTTGGATGACAGATGACTTGGATTGATGAGCTAGTAGAACACCTCATCTTAGTCCGTTACCTTCCTTTCAATTTTCGAGCAATTAGTCAGTTCGTACTCTTGTACCTGAATGTAGTAGCTGTAGTTATTAATTCACTTGTCTAGACAAATAAGCAGCAGTAGTTCGCTGACTCTCAATGAATGTAGTTAATTTTTCTTGATCAATGAGTTCCTTCCATCCTTGTTCTTTTTCTTGATTCTTTACATGATCCATATACAGTCTGATTGTGCTGATCTTAATCTCAGTTTGGATATCTCATTATGACAATATTGGTAGTCTTTGCCTTAATCTAGTGATGCATACAAAGCATTCTGAGTTTCATAGGTTGAAAACAGCCGCATGATTATGACAAAATTGGTAGCTTTGCCCTTAATTTGGTGAGGTATACAAAGGATCTAAGTACTCGATTGTAATAGTAGAATGATGTTTCTCATAGGTTAAAAACAGCCGTTTTTCAGATTCTTTTCACTCCAAAAAATTGATCTTAAATATATATTGTAAGCATTTATTTATGACGTTAGGTAATTGGTATGATGTGTGCGTGTGTGTGTGGCTGATGAGAATGCATGATGGAGGCTTTTTGTAATGGTGATATCGGAAATCTCGGAATCATGGCATGGACATGAAACGCTGCGTTTATATATCACTTGAAATTTTAGCATGGGTTCTTGGAAATTTTGAATTAAATTTGTCATTTATTGCCCTTTTATCAAATGTATAGTGGTACATTGCAATGGCTATAACGTTTTTACGTTCTTTTTCTTTCTTCTATAAGTATAAAAATAACCTCAATTAATGCCGATGTTTGAATCTTCTTCTATCGTTTTTTTAAAACATTATAATTGATATATATGTTTTTTTTTTTTCAGCTTTGAATAGAATAAAGGGCATTAACAAGTCAAGTTTGAATAGAAATTCAAACTAATTCAGATTTTTTTAGAGATTGAACTCAGGTTGAAGTTTAAAATCAAGCAATAAGATTGAATTCAAAAAATTAAATTAAATTTTAAGTTCTAGCTGACAAAATCCAAAAATATCATCAAACTTAATTGAGTTTAAGTCAAATAACTTGATTTATTAATTTTTGAAACACTGCCCGGCATGTGTATATTTAAATAAGAAAAACATTTTATGTACTTCAAAACTGTAAATTGCCTAATTTTGGCTTTAGCATGATGTGTCACAGAAATTATGAAAAATATTCTTGTATTATCTATGTCACAAAAAGAATATTATGTGATTTTCATTTTCATGATTTTAGGATGTGTTTTCATAATTTTATGAAGTTCAGTTTGCATTAGCTGGAGTTTGAAGGATCTAGTAAAGATCTGGAGATCCTTATCCATTTCATATTTATAGGAAAGATCTACCAGAATTCGAAAGAATCTCACACGGAAGAAAATTTTGACTGATGTTGGACACCAATTATAGAATTTGGATAGGAAAATATTTTAATTTAAATGGTAAAAAGATACTGGTTATTTGGGCTCCAAGATACACGGTATTGCTGTGCCAATCATAGCTATATATTTAGGACGTTGCTCAAGGTTGCGTGGACTTAAAAATCACTGAGAGTTGGAGAGCCAAGATCGTCCCTTTGGTTGATACTTTATTTTCTATATGTTAAATTGAGTGAGTTTGTGATTATCCAATTCAACTTGGATGACTTGGGTCTTGTCGGATACTTGGTTTATGCACACTGCAAGGATGAGATTGCATGAGTGCTAAAATTCTCGAGGTCAAGGGAGAGTTAACTCATTTGTGCTGCCCACATATTTTACTGTATAATATTTGATCCTTTTGATTTAGTCAAGACTTTTTTCCTAAATAAGAACTTTGTAGACGTTGTAAAATTTCTTTCAATTGCCTTAACAAATATTCTTTTAATTTTATTTTACTATCTATTTTTACAACCCTATCATTGATCCCTTTAGGTCGTGCACGTAATCAAAACCATCGCCTCCGATAAAATTGATCGAACCTGTATCGGGATTGGCAAAAAGGTGAGAGCCACCCATATCATAACTCGAATTCACACTTGAGATAAGTATGTTTTTTATATTTTTAGTGTGAACGTCGGCTGAATTGTCTAGGGTTTATGGCCTAATAAGTAGGTTCTACGTACTATTAGTACTCTAAATAGGCGTATAATTTCAATAATTAATATGTGACAAACACGAGCTGCACCCGAATGCATGGACCTTATGTTCCCTGGGTCTTGAGCACTCTGTCATAGAATGAGTACTCAAAAAAATTTAGTTTATCAACTTGCATCAAGAGAACTGCATAATCTTTTTATTTGTCCAAACCCCACGCTTTAAATATATAAATGCTGACTAATTAGTTGCAGGGTCTCTGTTAAATGGAAAAAAAAAATATCCTCGAGTTCAGCTGCTTTTATGGGATGTGTATTGTTTAAATTTGAATTTTTTTTTTTTTATAAAACATTGTCATAAATATTTATTGATTAAATTTTGTTGTTGATAGTTAAAGCTTTGTTACATGAAATCTGGACCTTATTATTGGCTTATCTGCATATATACATATAGGGGTTGGTTCTAAATATTATACATATAATCATTAAATTCAGTCTAAGACGTTAATAGTCTTGAGTCTTGCGTCGTCGAGTGGGGTTAGCAGCGTCCTTTTTCTGTTTTTTTTGTTTTTTTTATTATCTTGTTAATTATAATTAATGTATTCTGTTTTATTTTTATTTTTTTATTTTTACTGATTACACCTATTATTTAAATTTTAGAACTAGTTTAAATTTTCTTTGATTATTTTGTAACTTAATAATTGTATAAATCTATAAAGATAAATTTTAATAAAATATAAAATACTATAAAAATATATTAAAACCATTTTTTATTGGATTATATTTTTATTAATTATTGGTTAATTAATATCAACAAAATGAATGGGAGTAAACATCTAATCCTTGTTGAATAAATATTTTTGGTACATATATGTTACCATTGAAATAAAAAAAAATTAGATTTTTATGGATTAATTGATACAACATACTTTAATGCATGAAAATGGTAAAAAAATAGACATTAATTAAGAAACACTACAAATCAAAATTTATTCCAAAATTTAAATAATAGTTGTAATCAATAAAATAACAAATAAAATAAAATTCCTGTTTCGAGTTCAGGGTCGAAAGCACTGATAGCAGCATCTTTTTAACTTTTCTTGTGCTTAGTAATTATAACGGCCTTCCGTTTAACTCTTAATGGCGTATTATTTTTCAGTTATTAACTATGAACTCAAGAATTTTTGTACTCAATTGAATCAGAACTGAAGATTGAACGAGGAAGACAGAAATATATATATATATATATATATATATGTCTCTCTCTCTCTCTCTATAAAATGACTAAAATAAAAGAAAACTAGGCTGTTCTGGTCCATCATCCTTTGAATTTTAAAAGTTCATTTACGAGCTATAGGAAATATTATGTTAGAACCACTTAATTAATTTGAAACCTCATTTCGCTGCTACACAATTAATCTAAGAAAACTAGAAAAGAAGATAAAGTTCACCAAAATTGTGGATGCCTTTTTGTGTTGTAAGAATCTATGCACAGACGACTCCAATTGAACTCTGCCAAGTTACTAGCTGTTGGTTAATTAAATTGAAAAGAAAGGGTTCTCTCCAGATGGTGAATGAGGAATGTATGATCAGGAGGTAATCAAAGACAAGCAGTAAATTGTCCATTCGAGACAACGGCGAGGACCTTTTAAAGATAATTAACAACCATTATTGATTAAAGTATACTAGAAATAAAGTTCAGCCAAGTGTAGTTGCTTTAAAATCAAGCCCACTTCCTTGTTCTTTGAGCTAAATAATGAGACCATTTCCCGAAACAAGTAAAACTTTGTGAATGTTTCGGATGGTTATTGGTTCTTACAAACATATGCTATTTAAGGATGCTCAATAACCCTAAAATCACTCAAATTCTAATTATGTATCTACGTTGAAATATGCATATCAATAAACTTTTCACTAATTTGGAAACAGTTCTTTCTCATTGCAACTACAGAAACGTGATGGATAAAGCCCATTAATTGATCTCTTCATAAAATTTTGATAGTCCCCCTTGAGAAAATCCTCTGAACTCTTCCAATTCATGTTTATTCTATACACACAAGCCATGTTTAATGGGATGGTCTATTGATACTATTTTGAAGGATTAATTTATCGCATTTGTTATATGTGATTAATTATTCATTATTTTAGTTATTTTATATTAGGTGTGCCTTTTATCAAGAATTTCAATATATCATAAAGAACATGTAATTAGATTTGTCAAATAGTTTATCTAGCCTAATAATTTAAAGTGAACATAACCATAATATGCTTTCTTTGGGACTCTGTTCACTTAGAATAAATAGGTTAAATAAATTATTTTATTAAGTCTAATCACATGTTCTTTATGATAAATAAAAGTCCATAATTAATATTAAGTTTGGTATAAAATAAATAAAATGTAAGATAATTATCTTATCAAGTGTGATTAAATAATCTTTTAAAATAACTTAATAAACTTTAATTTCATCCTTGAGAGAACATATTACGAAAGATCAAGTCAAGACTGGCCATGAAGTTGATCATTGCCAATCAAGTACAAATACGTGCAATCAGCACCATTACCATGAAAGCTACTCACACCAGTCTGATCGATATTTGTCGTGACTGAAACTTGGTTAGATTTGCATCAGTACATACATTGTAAACTGCATGGAATGAATGTAAGAATTGAATTGGTGTCCATGATCTTGTAATCATTAATTTATAATTTTCAGAGGTATTATCTCACAGTTGGATGTCTTCCGCTTCAATTATAAGGTCAGGTACCTCTACAAATTTAATGTTGAGTACTCTAGTAGCTTATATCTTATGAAAAAGGAATTAAATATACACGATTGCACGTATTCAATTTAACATCGATCAGATATCCTAGCAGTTAAAATTAAGGTAATCTGCTGCATTATCATCAGAAGTTCTCTCCATGGAAATGAATGCTTTGTTTTAGCTAGAAAAATGCAGCTAATGATAAAAACCCAGAAGCAATCAATGAATCCCCGTCCTCTCATTTGAAATGAGAGGTTGAAATTAAGGGGTCAGGGGTGAAGAAAACACGAAAAAAGTCTCAAAAGGAAGATATTAATCATTACATTTCTGCTTTCTCGATTCTATTCAAGCCAAAATGATAACCTTTTGTCAAATTAAAGTTAAAGAATGTAAATATAGCCTTGGAATCTCAAGCTCCTCAACTAATAAAACTCTATGTACAGTAGTGCTAGAAGTTGCGCATATGTGTGTGTATAATATATGTGGTTAGGTAAGAATGTTCACCATGTCAATCAGCAAGTCAAGATATTTGCAATCTGTGAAGAAGAAATGAGATGTGCAATAAAAATATGTTTCTGAAAGAAGGCTAGCAAATTTAATTAGGTTAGTGCTGAGGTTAATGAAAAGGGCGAGTATGACAGAAGCAATTAGGTTCTGTGTCTTAATTATGTCCAAGATGTAGGCGATAGTGCTATGACAATTGAAAAACCGGAATGTCAATAACAAGCTGCTCAAGCAAAGTATTAATTACTATGCTATTAATAGTCTACTTGATCCAAGAAAACAATCATAGGTGTAAAATTAACAAGTTTCTGACAGCAGAGCATTTCTAGGGTTTCCATCCTACTGGAGGCTGAAGAAATGCTTGTCATTGAAGCTTGCAGATAAACCAATAAAGATTGACAGAGTACTCTTCTTCACCTATGACTATTATATATAATATGTATTCTAATGATCAAAATCCTAAGGAAATTTCCTCAAGAATGCTGAATGTATCTGAAGGCCACCGATTGCAGGTCATCTGCATCATGTTGAAAAGTCCACTGCCTGTCATTTGATCCCATTTCAAAAGAATTCATGCTACCAAATGAGGTAGTCTCTTCTGGGAAACGGGAATTTTCATTCTTAGCAGGAGGATTCAGCTGACTCATGGTTGCGGTACTTGCATAATAAGGCATGTTTTCGGTGTTGTTCTCAAAGGAATTTGCGTCATGCCGGGGCATAGTGCCCTGATTCTGAAGAGACTGCCACCAGCTTTGAACATCTTGAGGGAAAGAATGGCCGTCGCCGTAGGATTTGTCATCATTAGGGTTTCCAGCACAGCTGGAGCTGTTCATGATGAACTGAGCTGCTTGTTCCTTGAGAGAAGCTAACTGAGCTTGTAAATTGACGACCTGAGGATCAGGAAAGCAAAGTGGGAAAAAAAATTAGGACTCACGGTAAGCATGATCCCGAGCAGGGCTGACTATTGAACCACCACTTGATCACTTAGATTGATCGATGGGAACACTGATTTAGGCAAAGAAAGTAAGTGGCCGGAATATAATTGAACCTGCTGTTGAAGGGCAAAAATATGCGAGACACATCCATAAATTGGATCTTGAAGCCTGGCTTGAGCTTCATACGAGATGGTGACGGCGGCTTCACACCGATCACTCGCCGGAAGGTGGGCGAGAAGTTTGGATACATTGCTGGCCCCGAAGACCCTGTGAATGGCTGCAAAATGAGTAGCGCCTTGCTCATGGCAGAAATAAGGGGCAAAAACACAACCCTTCACGCATTTTCTCCTCAAGAATTTGCAGGCACCACACGGAGAACTAGACCCTGTCATCTTTTGAACAATTTTCTTGATCTTTTTTGGAAATTCCGGGGCTGATATATACTCCAAAGGGTTGGTTACAGAGATATGTGATAATGATAATCAGCTGTTAGTACCTGGCTTGGTGCAAGCATTACCAAACAATGGACCTTTATAAGCAACTTGGGGGGGGGGGGGGGGTTTGGGCGCTGGTCGGGAGGAAGAGGTTGATAATATTTTATTCTATAATTTATTACATGTGGCTCACTTATTGGGCTACAGAATGCAATATTTTATTTCTGATAAAAATGATATCTTTAATCCCTTGCTTTCTAAATTTTTATACCTTGTTTTAAGGTTCCACTGACATTTAAGTATCCTCGAAGGACAAAGGAGCTAAAATAAACTCAACCCCACATTCTGTTTGCCTAGATGATTGGATTTCATTGCTTGGCTCATGATCTTTCCACTGTCACAAAATTTCCTCCTTCAATGACAGCCCCTAAGTCTTTTATTTTCTTACTATTTTCTGAATCAGATCATGATGCAGGAAGGTTGTCTTGCCAACAATCAAAATACCAAGTCCACAATGCTTTGCGTCCTTTTAGGCCGTTTAAATGGTCTTATCATCTGTCAACAAGATTTTCATGCATGCTTTGTCTTCAACTCGACAGAGGATTAAAAGTAGTATAATACGTGATTAGCATTAATTGTCACCTGAATAATTAGACCCTAGATGGCTGTGAGTAGGACAACGTTATTAACTATAACTGACGGTGATGGGGAAAATTCACAAATTTATGAATTTGGATTAGCTCAGATTGCATATGAGTTCTGTCCTCCAAAGTAGCTACTCAATTGCAATTTGATGAATAATTTTATATATACAAGTCATGATCAAATAAATATAATGCCCCGGAAAGTTTAAACTTTGACTGGTATTTCATTCTGTGGTACAAGTCGTAATCATGTATCCTGTTCATGACGGTGTCGAGATGAATCAAATTAATATCTTTGACTATAACTATAATGAATATTTCTTGTTAATTTTCTTGGAATCTTGAATATTTGTGAGTCCTTGTTTTCTTCCATCACTAGTATGAATTAATTAATTATAGAAGTATCAGAAAATTTATTCTGTAGCATAATCCTTCTTTTCCGATGACCCTTTGGACAAATGCTTACATGAGCAGACATGTTTAGCTTCATTTGACTTCATGGGCAAATTCCCATGCAGAAAGACCAGACCAATTTCTTGGGAGGATACCATCTACCACCTCCCTTCTAATTTTCCACACATGGACAAATAATGTATGGGAAAGATTATTTGCTTGGATCGAAATTAAGAAAGGAAAACTTATAATGGAGTTTGGTAATTGATTAACATGTATTAATGAGAGTTTAGCAGGCTTGTAATTACTTTGTCAAATTTGAATTAATTTCTTTCTCTATCTTCAGTTTTTAAATTATGTACTAATTAATCCAATTGTCACAACCCTATTCCCTTAAAGAGCTTTGTTGAGCTGTCCTTAACTCCTTTATTGTCCCAACAATTAGCTAAATCAACCTTGATTACTCTCCGAAAGTGATATAGTCCAAATGTATGAAGTGTGGGAAAATACTTAAAAATATGGCAAGTAAGGCACACGAAAATTGCAAGGAAAGAGTACTTCTATTACTTGAGGACTTGATTACAACTTGATCACTTGATGGTTACAAATAAGGTCCGACAATGTAAATCGCAGTGCACTTATAGGTAGTGTTGCAACAACGTGGTTATCTACAAAAACAATCACATATGTACACATACACCAACAATAAAGATAAAATACGGAACACTAATATTTTTTTAACATAGTTTGAAACTTTACTCCTACGTTTGTGGGCACTAAATTAGAATAACTTCACTATTACAATCAAAGAATAGTGAAAATAAGGTGAACAATATTAACACCTTTCACACAAACCCAACACCTTCTCTTAGAGTGGCTGATTAATTGATGACACCAAAACACTCTTGGTTTGTACTTAACTTAACTACATTTAGGGTCAACTCTCAAACACTCAGTTAGTTTGTGTATCATAAAGTTGTTCACACACTCTAAGATTCACAAGAATATACCGATCTCTCAAGAACACTAGCTCTTACACAGCTAGCAACTGGAGTTTTCTGAAGCTTGTTCTCTACGTCTGGAATGGTTCCTACTTATAGGACACGAATTTGGGTTGTCCCATTCCAAGAAAACTCTTGGTCGATAGTAATTTGACTTCAATTAAATTGGTTGAAGATAACTATCAAGACAATGCCATAATGCTGTCTCCAAGACGTGGAAGAAGTTTAAGATAGTTAGGTTGTTAAGTCTTAAACCAACTTGATTTCAAGCTTATCTGCTTCAAAACTTCCAACTTCTTTTAAATTTTATCTTCACTATAATAATCTATCTAACCACAAACCTTATCAAATTGTTCGTCTCCATGATTTATCTAATCAATCTGTTCTTCTTAACATCAATCACTAAAAATTCAAATTTATTTAGACATCAAAATTCATTTAACTTTATATGGAAGTAGTTGTGTATAAATGTGCTAATACAATTATAATAACAATCTCCTCCTTTAGCACATTTATAGTACAACCAATTCAAAGCTTCCATCAAGATAATTTCAGCCAAAAACAAAGTGATGACATCAGCAAATTTCCAATAGCTCACCAAGTAATATCATCAACAATAAAATACTCTCCCTATGTTAGACAATCATCCCCCCTCCCTTTGGAACTTCTCTCCCCTTTCGTGCTACATAGCTAAAGGGTAACCACATATAAAGAGGATACCAAATATTTCTCATGGATGAGAGAGATCAGCTCTATCCACTAGAACATTACCATAAGAAAGTATAATAGCACCATCAGTACTTGTTTCACAATGTTTATACATTGTTGTGTATGGTATTGCAACAATGTTCCTTTATATACTTTTGTTCTAATATAATAGCCAACCAGCATCCAATCCAAATTTTGTTTGCTCTCTCTCAAATATTACTCTTTTGACATTCTCCAAAATCTGTGTGCTTGTAGGTATTGCTTTTGTAATTTAAATTATTACCTCTAAAGTTAATATACCATGAATCATGTAAGCAATCCTTTAGGAATGCATGAAATATAAAACATTTGAGGTCTGATTTTTTGACCCAAATTTAGGACTATTCAATTGGTAAAACCAAACAAAACAAAACCAAAATTTCAGCATCGATAAGCCAAATTTGGTACCGAATACCAAATCAAAATTTTCAATTTGGTTTAATATGTACCGGATTTTTTTTGGTTGGTTTTGGTTCAGTTTTCGGTAAACCAAATTTTAGCAAAACAAAGCTAAAAAAACAATAAGTTAAATTCTTTATCATGAATTCACTACTTATCACTAATAATTTTAAAAAATATATATTAAAAAATTTAAAAACATATTAAAAAATAAAAAATATATATTTAAAATTTTAAAAATAAAAAAAATCAATATTCAGTTTAGCACGGCATACCAAACCTAAATACTGATATCAAACCGAAAACCAAATTTTTAAAAAATGATGTATCAAATACCAAACCAAAAATTTGGTTCGGTATTCGGTCTATACCAAAATTTCGGTTTCTGTATGGTTCGGTTGGTATACCAAACTATGCACAACCCTGCCCAAATTTTTCTCACTGAACCTCTGTTGTTAGTTCGATTGGCAACACTAGATACAACATCTCTATCTTGCAGCACATGCTTCAATAGTGTGAAGTATCTTCCAATGTAATGTCCTAATTTTTTGCAAAAACTGCAAAATGTTTTCACTTTCCTTTACTTCCTTTGCTTAGATTTGCTCATTGCTGCAATTTTGTTCAAAAAAATTGGTGAAAAAATTGTAACAAATTTTACCTCGTTGCATTCAACTTCACATGAAATTTTGTTCACATCTTTGCTTGCAACTTTCACACCAACATTCCTTCATTGCATAGTGTGCTTCAATAATGTGAAGCATCACAACATAGAATGATGAATTTTGAATAATAATTGCATGTTGGTTTGAACTTATGCCTCTTTTTGTTTGCTATTTCATTCAATGTTGCAATGACGTTGGCAATAGTAGGAGTAGTTTCCTTCACAATTGCAACAAAGTTGGCAATAGTAGTAGGTTTTTTCACAAACTTTACTTCTTTCTTCTCAACATGATGGCTTCCTAAATACTCCGAAAATCCCAAGCCAATTTTGTCCTTGGGTCATTTTTCCATGGATAGCATATCTTCAAATTTTGCTTTTTTAGAATTTAATTTATTGAGTATAACATTAGCTTCATTTGCTTCATTTTCAGCTTCATAGTATAATCCTTCAAACCTTTTGCACTCTTCTTTCAAATTGTTGAAGGCATTCCTCAATTTTTCCTTATCTCCTTTCAAAGATTCTTTATCATCCTTCAGTGCTTTGTTCTTTGAGTACACGGTAATCAATTTATATGTGCGCTTTGATAAGCAAATAGCAACTCTTCTTTAGTAATTTCATTGTCACTGCTACTATACTCTAATTGGTCTTCTATTATTGCTATTAATGTTGTAACATTATAGGCTGTTTTTTGTGCTTTCCTACTGATTGAGTTAAATATCACATGGTTGCTTGTTTCATTGTCATTATCTGATTCTTCTAATCCTTGTTCACTCTAAGTCATGGTCATAGACTTTTCTTACTTCTTGAGAGTATTGGCACACTCCACTTGAATATGATCAAATCCTCTATATTCATAACATTGAATTCCTTTTTTTTTAGGCTTAGGCTTCTCAATATCTTTAGAACTCCTACCATGATTTTTGGGGGTCTTGATGGACAAATTTCAGGCTTACTTGAATTTCTTTTTTTCAACAACCTTTCGAGTTCCTTAACCATGAATACAATGTTGTTCTTAGGGTTGCAACATTCAACTTGATTGTTCTTCAATATCTTAAATGCTAGCTCCTTTTCATTCTTACCGTAATTTAGGTTCATCTCATATATTCATAATAACCCATAAGGTCATCAAGGAGAAGATTATTCACATCTCTTACTTTCTCTGTTGCTGTAACGTTAAGGGCAACTCTTTTGGGTAAAGAATGCAAAGTTTCCTCACAAGTTTACCTTCATAATATTTTTTGCCTAATTAAAATGCTTGATTTGCAATGTGGCACAACTTTCCATTAAATTTAGCAATAGTCTCATATTTTCCCATTCTTAAAGTTTCAAATCAAGACACTAATATTTGAAACATAGAAATTCTAATAGCAATCATACCTTCATGAATATTCTTGAGGATGTCCCAAGTTTCTTGTGCTACCTCGCATGTAGATATCAACTTGAATTGTTCCTCATTCACGCCTATAAAAATTGTATTGATGGCTTTTAAATTCCCTAGAGCAACTCGTTCTTCTTCTAAGGTTTATGATATCACATCTTTGACAATCTCCACACTTTCAGTTGGTGGACGCTATCCATTCTCAATTGGGTAATAAACTTTTTCATCTTGGAATTTTATGAATGCACGCATGCATGCTTTCCAATAGGGGTAGTTGGTACAATCGAGAAATTGAGGGCATACTATAGATGCTCCTTTAGCACTCATATCTATAGATCTTCAAGAATCATGAAAATCACACTCGCTTTAAATCAAGCTCAATGGGTAACTTAGTTCTGATACCATGTGTAAATCACAGCAGATTTGTAGGTAATATTGCAACAATATAATTTAGTTTGGAGAAATCTATAGAAACGATACACAAGTATACACACGCCAATAATAAAGATAAAGTATGGAATACCAAGATTTGTTAACGCGGTTCAAAGCTCGACTCCTATGTTTGTAGGCACCAAGTCAAGATAATTTAACCATCACAACCAAAGAATAGTGACAATAAGGTGAACAACACTAACACCTCTCACACGAACCCGACACCTTC
Source organism: Avicennia marina (assembly GCA_019155195.1). Taxonomy (NCBI): domain Eukaryota; kingdom Viridiplantae; phylum Streptophyta; class Magnoliopsida; order Lamiales; family Acanthaceae; genus Avicennia; species Avicennia marina. The sequence continues at coordinate 11,541,752 of CM032769.1, read as the reverse complement.
TCTTAAGGTGGCCGATCAATTGGTGACACCAAAATACTCATGTTTTGTACTTGACCTAACTACCCTTAGGATTAACTCCTAAACACTCAACCAGTTTGTATATCATAAGGTTGTTCATATACTTCACAACTCACAAGAATATAAAGATCTCTCAAGAGCATTAGCTTTCACACGACTAGCAGCTGGAGTCTTTTAAAGCTTGTTCTCCATGTTTGGAATGGCTCTTATTTATTGGACATGAATCTAAGTTGTCCTATTTTAAAAAAACTCTTTATTGATAGCAATTTGACCCCAAGTAGGTTGGTCAAGACAATGTTACAACACTATCTCCAATGAACAATAAAAGTCTAAGACAGTTAGGTTGTTAAAGTATTAAACTAACTTGATTTTAAATTTGTCTACTTCAAAACTTTCAAATTTTCTTAAATTTTATCTTCATTGCAATAGTTTATCCAACCACAAACTTTATCAAATAATTGATTTTCAAGATTTATCCAATCGATCCATCCAACTTGACATCAATTTTTAAAAGTTCAAATTTTTTTGGACATCAAATGTCATTGGACTTTACATAAAAATAATTGTATACAAATGTGTTAATACAATTATAGTAACATATAGGTATATACACTATTTCACCTCTTTAATAAATAGTGAGGATCATTTTGATTTGACGGTGCAAAAATGATTAAATAGAGCATTCTACTATTTTCAACAACTCTAGAATTATCTAGTATACGTTCTTGAGTAATACTAGTCTCTACTATATTATTCTACAACTGTCGTATATACAACAGTAAGTGTTTTAAAAAGAATTTTGGGAAACTTCATGTATGACGTTGCAGGCCAAAGTGAACCCATCGATGCTTCAATTTAGCGGGATGTGACACAATGCTCTAAATGATTCCATAATTATTATTTATCCACAAGACAAGTTCTTCGCCCTAGAATTTCGAGTCTTGACTTAACTTGTGCATTTCTTTATTCATCGTTTTCAAGGAAAAACAATACAATAATTTATGGGTTAGGCAATTTTTGCTACTATCGCCCAACCTTTAACATGTGAGATAATATATATATATATATATATATATATATAGATGTGTCAAATTGTATGATTTTCTCCACCATCTCTAAGAAATTATCGAAATCTCCGACCCATTACTATTATTGCAAAGACTTTGTGTATTTCTATCAAATCTTAATATTATATTAGCTAGGAAATCCTATTAATCGAGTGATTCACCACATGGTAACGTGGTTGAATCAATTTATTCATTCAGAGGTCTTGACTTTATGAAAAATTAGTATAAAAATGAGATAACAAAGGCGGAAAATAAGTAATTTAAAAGGAGGGGCATATTCCAAATTGGAATGAAACAAAAGATCGTGACACTGGGAGGAATGGAATCCCTGATAAAAGGAAATCACATAGTATGGAGATATAAAGGCGAAGGTATTTCTCCTTTCTTCTTTCTTCTTTTCTCTCTTTTGATAATTAAGTGCTGGAGGTCACAGCTTGTCCAGCATTAACAATAACACTACAATTAACTAATCACATAAATTAACATTAACAAGTTTGAATCACCATCTTCTGTCACACAGCTACCAACCTGCAGGCCTTGCCCCAACGTGCACTTAGGCCCCACTCCTAAAACCCCAATAATTAATACTGATCTCACATCTGAAAGTCATACCAACCCTCTCCCTCTTGGAAAGGGTGTCTCTGATTAATTGACGTAAGAATATGTGAAATGGAAAGTTGAGATTAACGTACAATTTATAATGTTCATATTCGTGCACGGGACTGCCCTCACTGGCACCCATTGTCCGTGGGTTTCCATGGCTTATAATTGATGGGGTTCGTTCATGTGTGCTTGTTTGCCACTTCAACCAAGAAAGAAAGGGAATGATCTTTGCAGACAACAACCCATACATAAAAACTAAATGGAGTGCTTAAAATATTCAAGTTCAGGGCAATAATGGGGTGTGTCTTCAACTAACCTCTTGGAAGCTCCACTTGCATGTCTATTTATTATAATTACTTGTTCAGACTTCTAAATGCACCTTATCGTTTTTAATAATAATTCCATTTGTTTTTTACCCCCTTTCCTTTTGTGCTCCCCGTAAAGGCACTTTTTTAATTGAAGTTTTTGTTTTTTCACGAAATCATGTTTTCATGCTGAATAGTGATAAGATGGCTTCTTTCTCATCAGCCACGCGTTCACGATCATTGTTTTAAAAATTAACCCCAACTGCACAGTTAAACTACTCACAATCATTGTTTTAAAAATTAATCCCAATTGCACAGTTAAACTACTCGGATCATCAACCGAACAAAGTATTGTCGGGGCAGCACCTAAAACTATAATCACAATGAAATTGAGTAAGATCAAATAAAATTACAGTTAAATCATTAAATTAGATAAATCAATTACGATTCATGAAAATCATACAAAATTAATAAATGAATAAAGTTTTAAATTTTAATTTTCTTCTTCTTGATTTAATTTTTGTTTTCTTTATTGCAGTATATCTTCAATTAGCTCTCCTTCATAACGAAAACGTTGTGAATCAAACAAATTATCATTTAAAATCTTTAATAATTTTTGACTTAAACACATATTTAATATAGAAGACATTATTAAAATTCTATTATATTTTGATTAGATATTTTAATAAGATATATTTTTTGCATATTTTTATATTTTATTTGTTGAATTAATATTTACTGTTTTTATTTTTATGGTATTTTTATTATATTAGTGCAATAAATTTAACAATTAATTTTAATAAAAAATGCTTAAAATTAGATTTAAGTATTTTTTTTTCTTAATTCACTATTTGATGTATTTTTAATATATTAAATAATATTTATAATATAAATATTATGCCATTAGTTTGATCACTGTTAAACCATAGGTTCAACCAATAACCCTTGAAGTGGCAATGTTTTATAATTTGATGACTAGTTTGTTTTTAAAACACTGTTCACAGAAAGCTTTTGTGTGTATGTGTACACACACACACACACACACATGTATGTATATGTATGTTTGGGCACACATCAAACTAAATAAGTCCAAATTTGATTGATCTACCCATGACCAAGATAAAGTTTGGGTGAAATTAAGTAGATGTCCAAACCAACTAATGTTGAAAAATCAACAAATAAGTTGTGGTTGGCCTCAAGTTAACAACGTGAAATTACACCGTTATTTTTATTTTATTTTTTCATTTTTTGATTCTTTCTTTTTTCCTTTTGTCTAAAGTCACACTTATTTGTGTTTTGTCTCAAATTTTCACTCCTTTTAATCTTTTTGACTTTCCTTTATTTCTTATTTTATATATTTTATATTCTTTCAATTTTAAATATTTTTATTTTTAAAAAATATAATAACTATAGTATGCAGTTGTAACTATAATACTTTTATCTATTAATACCAAAAAATAAAAAATTCAAATAATATATGAACGAGCTAATCATAGTGTGCATGTGGGTGTATATATGTATATGTTTTATAAAATTAGCTACAAGAACATTAAAATAATTAATTAATTAATTATTTTTCTGCAAGTAAAAATAAATTAATTCATCTTGATAACTATAAAAAAATTTGCAGTTGATCTATCTAAAAATTACCCTTGTGTTAATATTAACGGTGAACTGGCCAATCATTAATTAACACTGTAAACAGGATTCAGTTGAGGTTTCGAAGCTGCAAATTAAAGGACTACACAGTTTTGGAAGCAGGAAAATCCGACAAAAAAGAAAGATATCTGATAGAGGAACATATATAATAGGTTATCCATTGTCCAAAATGTCAGATTAGTCACTAATTAATGCTAATGAATGTTAGAGAGCAATGGTTCCAAAGGGTTGATTCAACCATGTAAATGCATTATAGGTGCTCTGATTAGCCCAAATAGCTGTCCACTAACCATGCTTAGAGATCATTACCGTTCTTTATAGTATTATCCATGCGAACAGTGTATCTGTGCATATTTCAGAAGTTATCGCTTTTACTGATTAATTGCTAGCATGTTCCTTCCATACAATGTCCAACTCATAAGAGAGATTTTGATGAGAATGTTCATTGATCTTGATAAAGATTTTTAATTGCATGTAAATTAATGATCCATGCTGCAAAAATCAATTCCAGGTTGAAGTCGTTTCCTGTTTAAACTTTTTTGAGACCACAGAGCAATCTGACCTGTCTGTGATATGTGTCTTCAAAATTATTCATCCTATGTCGTATTTTAGTATGCAACCTATTTGCAAGCGTCACTGAATTCATTCTTTAATTAATAAAGGAATTTTAATCAAATTCAAGTATTGCTATAAACTGAATGTTGGTCCATTTTTTCCACTCAATATTATTTCTTTCTTATTATTAAATTAAGCCTACTTTTGCAGGGACAAAAATATTTTCGAACTTTGTATATATAATTAAATAAAGAAAGAAGGTAGGCTAATCCTCTTGATGTAGATTAGTTTCCACATTTACAGATGGCCAACTTTGAGATTGAAGCTTTGGCATCTTAATATCATATAATTAAGTTATTTCAATAATTATTGGAACCTATTACCAACAATGTCTTACATATGTCTTCTTGAAAGAATTAAAAAATTACTGAGTGCAGTTCTAATTCAACTTGTTGGGTCATGAGTGGCGAGTTCAACTAAACGAAAGAGTGATCAATGTCTAATGGGTTAAGTGAGCTACTATATTTATGGTTTGAAGCATTGTCGAAAATGTCTGACCCATGTCTTCTCGAAACCATAAAATAAATTATTGAGTACGATTCTGATTCAACTTGTTGGTGGGTCAGAAGTGGGAGTCCAACTAAAATGCAGAATAATGGAAACAATATCTAATGAATTAAATGAACAACTATATTCATGATTTGTCTTTACATCTCAACTAAAAAATTAACTTTATAGGTGTCTTTAGTGAATATATACAACTCACACTTTCATCCTTTTTGATATGGGCTAAATCACGATCAAAATCTCTCAATACTCTCTTGTTAGACCTTGGCAATTGGCGGATTTTATTCAAATTCAAACTCATAAATTATAATTAAATCCATACTGAAATGTAATATCAATATTTTTTCCTCAAACTCAGATCTATTAAATAAAATAAATTGGGTTTCAGTCAGGTTCGACCCTATAAGACCCAATAGGTTTAAATACATATAATTTTGTTTTGAATCTATGTTAAAAAATGAGGAACTCTGTAGATAACTGACATTATTAGTATATATATTTTTTGGAATAAATATATTATAAGTGATTATTTTTAATTAAAACAATTTATTATATAATATTAGTTTTCAACAAATAAAAAAGAAAAAAATTGTTAGTTAGATCAGGTCTAGACCCAAACTCGATATTTTGAGTCTGTTAGTTAGATCTAAAATATTGGGTTTGGGTCTGATGATAATAAAATGATATGCATTCATTTTGAATCCAGATCTGAGTTTGGGTAAAATCCACCCATTGACAAGTCTAACTCTCGTGTGTCTGAATCCGTGAAATTTTCTTTGCTCCTTGCTTGACTCAAGTTTACAATACTCTTCCTCAATCAAAGCTTGACTTAAAATTGGGTTGCTCTCCTTCGATGAAAAGTTTTTCTTCAAATCCCTCCAACATTCTCAAGTACTTTAAATCTGTATTTCTCTCTTTTAATTAAAAGCTTCTTTTAACTACAAAATCTAAACATTTGCATCAAGAGTGGAGTTCAATCAAATTAAAAAAAAAATAAAAATCAATATATAAAACTTAAGGAGAATATTCATTGAGTCAAGTACTGAACAAATATATTATAGGCCTCAAAACATATATCATTTTAAAACATTAAGATATTAAATTTATAATCATTATCAATTATATATTACTCATGCTTGCCATCTCTATTTCGGTATTAGAGTTAGACAGGTCATACCTAAATTCTCACAACAAAAATCTTATATAATCAAGATGCACCGTTCTCGTACAAGATTTTTTTGTATCATTATGAATTTAATTAATATCTCTTTTGTGGTTTCTTTGAATTAATTAATTATGAATAATAATATCTTATTTTAATAAAGATAATAATATAATATTCTTTACTGAAAAAAAAATAAAAATTGGTTTTAGTTGATTAACAATAAGTAGCACACGTGGAGAATGGAAGAAGAACATTGGAGCTAACAAGTCCCAGGAGTGCATGAATTCTGCATGCCACCACGGTTTGTTTGACTCTTATTTTTACTTTTTTTAATTTATAATAATTAATTAAATATTTTAATTCAAAATTTTTTTATTTTATTTTAATTTTTATATTATCTTAGTTTTAAAAAAAGTTTCAATTTGATATTGCTTAATCAGTGTTTTTTTTTTACCAATTTATACATTAAAGTGTATTGTCAAAATTAATATATAAAAAGTTTAAAATTTTTACTTGGTTATGTTAATGTACTAAAATTATTTATTGGTCATATATTTGACTCCTATTTATATGTGTGAATTAAGTAAAATTATTAACAAATAACAATAATTGAAATAAAATATTATTTTAATATACTCTTGTAATACTTTTATATTTTTTATAATTTGTTTTTCTATTCCGGTGCAGGGTCGAAAGGACCACGTCAGCACCTGCTAGCGAGTCCCTTCGCCTGTAATTTTCTCACAAGAGAACAGAGTAACAGTCTTGATCCCAGCAACCAGGATTGTCTCTGTCATTTTTATTTTCACATGGCTACGCTGATGTAAAATTCGCAGTGCAAATTTATTTATTTGATTTTAAATAATAAAAATAATTTTTTAAATTTAAAGAATAAAAAAAATTTAAAATAAACATATAAAAAGTTCAAAAAGGAAAATAAATGAGAGAGAATAAAGAAAAAAATAATAAGTTAAATGGAAATTGAGATATAAAAGAATAAAAAATAAAAAGAATTTAAATAAGAGTAGTTTTCTAGTTTAACTTTATGCTACCAAAAAGTCTTATTAGCTTAATAATATGGTGTGCGTGTATGTACACACACGATGAGGAAAATTCACTCAACTTTCTATATATTTTAGATTCTTTTATTTTGGATGTTTTCAAGATAAAGCTTCATATTTTAAAATATATCTTTGGAATTTGAAGTATTATCTATACCTCAATACGTAAATATAGCATATCACACATAAAAAGAAGTTCCAACAAATGAATATACACGCATGACATGTTACTACAAGTATGTTGATATATTTGTATACAATTTCTTATCATTGATGGTCCACAAAATTTGGACTTTAAATAATCAATCGTAACTTGAACGACCTTATGGATAATTTTTGAATTCAATTATTTGATATGGCTTATGACTGGTTAAAAATCTCCATAACTGATGAAATTTGTTAAGAAATTGGAGTCTCCATGTAGATACGATGTGTTGAAATCGAATTACTTTAAATACCCAATGAATATACATCAAGATTTACACTTACCTGTAAGATATGACTATGTTGTTTTAGATGATGTAGCAATAATACTGAGGTAATTGAGGATTAACCGACTTTATTGGAGCTTGTAACTATATATATACAAGTGTTTGCATAGAAGGAAGAACTTCCACTCATCAACTATAACTACCACACTATTTCAAATGTAGAAAGCAACCTTTGAAAACTCCAAACACTAGTTGTGAGAATGTTAGACACTTCAAGAATTCCTTCATACTTTTGTGAGATTGTGTATAAACAATATCACTAATACACAAATTAACCGAGTGTGTGAGAGTTGAATTTAAAACTAATTAAGTTAAACACAAAATTGAGGTGTTTTGGTGCATTTAATTTTTTAACTATCTTAGGAGAAGGCATACAGTTTGTGTGAGAGTCATGTTGTTATTTACTATACTTTAGTTATAATAGTGAAATGATCTTAACTTGATATCCGCAAATGTTACGTTAACAAATTTGTGTTTCATATTTTATGTTATTGTTGGTGTATGCAGGTGTGCTTGTGCATGTGTGATTGTTACTTCAGGTTCTCCTAATTAAAGTTAAATTATTACAACATTACCTACAACTTTGTTGCATTTTTCATGACATTTTCAAAACACCTAATTCCTTCACCGCAAATCTATACAATTTTAAATAGACAACTTGGAATATATATTATCCCCTTTTGATTAATCGGTGCACATTGGAGAAGCAGTTTGATTGAATTGGATAATGAAATAATATTTAATGAATAATATAAAATTCTGTTAATCGAATTACCGCTAAACCGAAACCGAAAGCATTGTAGTATTCCAGAGATTAAATTAATTATAAATATATTTTATCAAATAAAAGTAATGTAGGACAACATACTCCGAAAAACAAAGGAAAATTATATAAACGCATTAACGGTCACACTGATTTTGTTTCGAAAGATCACAATTTGAATAATTAATATGCCTTCATTTTAATTGCAGTTTGTCTTTTATTTTATTAGTATTGTTTCCTTATAATATTCTTTTTAATTTCACGTACACACACATGTATCTATATATGTGAAGACACATAACACAACACTTGCCTATAATTTTAAGTCTTTCTGAATTTAATTTCCAAACATATATGTGAACAATTAACTCTCATGAACTGTCGAAAACATATTTTCTTGACCATCAAAAGCTCCAAATAAATTAATAATTGTTAAGAAAAATTATCCGCGAGGTACATTTAAATTTGGTAGTAACATTAGGAAAACAAATAGGAAAATAAATAGATGCACTGAACCGTATTTCCTGCCATTAAATCACACTTGTCCTTGTGCATATTTGCAACGTACATAAGTGGGGGGGCAAAAGTGACAACTAGCATTATAACTTTGAGGATTCCAAGAACCAAAAATTAATAAAGTTCGATCCGCAACTCAAATTCGTTCTTTTATTAATTATTCTATCAAAAAAATAATTCCGAATTCTAGTCAAAATACTATTAATTATCTCTTTTGTAATTTTTAATAGTAATAATGTAGTCGAAGGCTCCTACCAAATCATCAGCCAACTGTAGTCCACAGTAATGGCCACACTTGCAGAATCTTGTCCAACTCCACATTGGTCTACACAGAAACTTTGTGCTTGTCATATTATTAGTGCATAAAATATTGAATTTATTTTTTGGTACACAAAACAATCATTGAGCTTATGTGTATTAAGTATAAAAATTGCATCTTTAAAACGTAAAGAAATAAAATAAAATAAAATAAAAAGCATTATGTGTAATAAGTCAGGAAGAGGGAAGTTAAAGACGGGTCATGTTTGGATGAAATTGTAAATCGAGAAAAACAGGTGTTGGACAGTGATGCCGACATATGGTCATGCGGAGCGGACACCCAGTCTGCACATGGGTCCGCGCACGTGTGTGGATGATTGCAATGCACCTTCTGGGGTTTGCATATTAATATTTTTTTCCAGAAGGAAATTTATCCAAGAAAAGAACGTACCGAACTAGTTATAAAATTACATTAAACATAATTGTGTTGCCATTATATGCTAAATCCTTGTACGATTATTACCATACTGGTATAAGAATTAATATGCATGGCATAAAATCGTCCCCATACATTACTCGATAGCATGGGGCATTAATATAGCAACGAACAATTGGGACGACGCCATTGCTTCGTGATAGAGAGACCAACATTAGGGAGCTTAATTAATTCATTTTCAATAGTTAATGTGAAAATTGTACAATTAATATATTTTCTCGTGGGAGCTACTTGTATATCACCGACAATATTGGTCTTTAAATGCTAATGTGTAGTTTGAACAGGAGGCAAATATTCAAAGTCCAAACCGTGATAAAAGGATTGATCGCGTACATATATGAAATTTAGTATTAATATTAAACCATTGGGAGGGACGTCGTCGAGGATGTCGTTTCAAGAGATGTAAAAGGGGGAGTTTGAGAAGGATGTTTTTGTTTTGGTTTGTCAAGGGAGACTGGACTTTGAATAATTAACGGACCTTTGAATCTATTCTCATACCAAGACATGTATTGATTCTTGGAGATTGGTTTAGCCTCACGATAGCTACTCTATATATTTTCTAAGTAACATATATACACGTATCATTTTATTGAAATAATTAAAATCTGGTACAGTATTGAAATATCAAACAATTACTAAATTACAAATTAAGGAGGAAAAGGCAAATACGAAATTTGACAAAGTACTGAACGTGACACTGATTAAGATGTAATTTGCTTGAATTTTTTTTCTTTTGATACAACATGCACAAAGAATAAAGACAGAAATTGAATTCGGTGTGGTCATGAGGTGAATTAAATGCTATCATGGTTAGTCTAATATTCCAAAACATCTACTGCATGCCCAAATTAAGATGTAGGACATATATAGACAGGTTAACTTCTGTATTAGTCTTGATTTGACTTAGCTAGAAGGATATGCGCATGCATCATGTAACCTAATGCCAGATGATACAAGTCGCTAATGCTAATAGAGAGAGAGAGAGAGAGAGATAACTTCCTTTTCAAATTTGTCAGCATGCATAAATTGCCTGGTTTATGGAATTGTGCAAGTGGTATAAATACATCGAGTACTTTTGATCATGATATATCATGATTTGATTATTAAAGAAAATGTAATTGATTGATTTTAAATGTTATAATACATAATATAATTTTAAGTATTCGGTAAATTTTTTATGAGGGCATAGGTTGTGGTCAATTTGAAAAAGTTTTATCGCAAGAGCAAACATTAGGCAAATTTCAAGAACTAAAATCCCATCAACACAGAAGATCATCTGTCTAATTAATCTTGTTGATCCCTTGCAAAATTTGCGTGATAGATCTTAAATCATCCCCAAATGATCAAGTTAAACCAAACCTACAACAGGCCTAAATATTATGTTAAAATTCTTATTAATCAATTATACTAAGGCACGAGAATTTTCATTTTATTATTACAAGTTTGATGATGACAAAAAAAAAAATTGTAGAAGGCCGCTGTTATGTTGACAATTAGTGTTCCAAGAATTGTGCAGGGATTATAATTAACGACAACTGATGATTATGACTTGTGGGATATCTGTGTAGCTTATACTTATGTTTCTTCGAATTAAGGAACGGGGTCATCACAATATTTGTGCAGATTAATTGGGCCTGTAGAATCCTGTAAGGACTTGGACCAATTGAAAGAAATTCTGGTCCAATTAAAATTAAATAATAGCCCTAAAATTCAATAAATCGTCTCTACCTAAAAAACAAATGATACGAATTACGATATTAATACAAAATTTAATAGTATGAATTATTACAAATGCATTAGTAAATGACATTTACATCCATATAATATATTATTTGAAGGATCCGGTTTGACTAGACGTGGCACCCGGAAATTTTGGACACTAGTCGAATCAAATTTTAGTTAACATTCTGGGTGAATAATTAAGAATTAAATTCAATTTATATTTTTTTATTTTTATGTTTATTTTCGTGTCTCAATATTGGTGAACAAGGTAAGTGAGAAGGGAATGAAACATGCATGTGATGTAGCAATCAAATCTCATCAAATATTTCAGATACCTAGGAAAGGTGTTCAACATGCACAAGGAAACTAGAAATAGTAATTTTAAGCTTGAAATTTCATGTGAAAATTCCAAAAAAATGGGGAAAGGAATAAGAAAGAGTTTAGGGCTTTTAAAATACTAGAATTTGATTCTTCTCCAAACACCTCCAAATCCCTAGTATATATTGGTAAGGAGGGAGAGAAAAATCATTCTTTAACCCTCCTAAAGTCAGCGCCAGTCCAGAATTTTGGAGAAATTTTATTAGCATCAAACATGCATGGCTTAAGTTAAATTCCTAAAGAAATCCTATGTTCTTCATGCATATACTTAGAAAATCTTATTCCGCATATTATAGGCATGAGAAACATGGAGTCATTTAGGCTACACGTGCACTAATTCATGTGATTGTTGCTGAATGCGTAAGAAACTGATAGAAAGTGTGTATTGATAAAGTATGTTAATTTTTGAAATTCAATATAAATTGTTCAAGAATTTGGGAGACGTATTGGTTGGAATAATCATGAATAGGAATTGCAAAATTGTGCCTAGGACCTTTGAAATTATTGTGGCAATGGATTTTGATGATTAGAGTTGCATAAAATGACTCAAACTAGCCAAACAAAGCCTTGCACACAATAGCCACGGCAGCAGCCATGGCCGTGGTAGCAAGCCTCCCTATTGTAGTTGTAGAAGGTGCATTTGTAATTGCAAATCTAGAGTGTAGGCTTAGACAGAACGTCATACAGTTGGCGTCACAGGTGTGAGGTGTGAACCCGCAACAACAATGCTAAACCTCGTGATCACAAGGCCTAGGCATAGCACAAAATAGAATGTGCCGCGGTTCCTAGTGTAGCCGCGGGTGTGCATCTTGCGTGTGTGGGCCTTCTACTTATGGTTACTGTCACACCCAGAACCTAGAACTGTGACAGCAATATTTGTGACCAAACTTAGCGAATACCCAAGCCATATATGTACAAAACAACTAAACCAATAATAAAATTCAATAATTAATTTTGAAATAACATTATACAATCCTTGTCCATAATATCTTATCTCAATTGCACAATGGAAATATAAATCCATCTATTACATCTCATTGTCTTTGGGAACATAAAATCCACATCTTATACAATGTAAAGTGCAGCTCCTCTTCTGGTACTATCATCCTTGGGTTTTTTTTTTGTTCTTATATAGTGTTGTTGAGCAAGGAATCACCCAGTAAATGACTACACATAGTTGTTTACTTTTTAAAAATAGATGCAAGTAATAAACAATTTTAAATAATTCACAGTTAAGTAATAAAGCATTTTCTGGATGGTATCACATAATAAAGCATTCACATAATATATGGAAAATAATACAATCATGTAACATTTGTTTTTGTTTCTTGTTTTTTGGCCAACTCATTATCATGTTTATTATACAGTTATCACTGATTAAGGTCTCAGCTTATACTCTTCCAACTGAGGAAAGGTATGTCTAATTTCGGCTGTGTTGCCATGGCCCTAAGGCTTTAATTCTGCATGAGATGTATTCCAATTTATTATTATCCAATTAGTAGGGCTAAATGCCAATTCTTACCCACTATCAGTCTTAATCTTCACCTTAATTGGGCAGATCTCAATCTGTTACCCAATTAATAGTGTAAAACATGTTCCTCATACTCATTTACATTCTCATGAATGGCTCTTATATTTGTTTCATATATTCATAGGCTAGTATACAATTTTAGAATATTCACTTACTTTTACTTAGCTAGACTGATTTTAGTTTCCTCGAGTACTGGCTCTTGATTACCTATTCCATCATATTCATGGTTCTTATTTAGTATTTGGCATGTCTAACGATGCATGTTTGTCAATGCTTAACATGTCCAATGTGTTTGTGATTGATTGAATCCTTTCAATTATTATTCTAGTATCCTATAGTGTCTTATCTAGTAGATTTAGGTTTAATTTGACTCAAATATTAGAAAATTTAGATTAAGTTTCTCAAATTACATTATCTGTCCAGTGCCTATGGTCAAGTCCCACTACTGCGTCACCCTCATCTGCAACCACGAAGGCCACGTCTGCATTTGTGACATTCAACCACAAAAGCTTTTGGAATTTTTAGCAGTTCATCCTGTGATTGCAAGGTCTTAGTTTGCGATTGCGGTTCCATGTCTTGTGATTGTGCCAATGGTCACGGGACATTCTGAAATTCCTGCCAAATAGAAAGCTCCTTGGGTGGACGGGTGACCAGGAACTAGAAATGCACTCAACCATTTAACAAATTCGTTGCAAAATTTCCTTTCTTAACGTCATTCCCTACATTGAATAAATATTTGAATTCATAATTAAAAATTTTAATTTAAAGAATAAAATATATAAAAATGATAAAAAAACGTAACGAGTAACCTTTTGTTGCACCCTGTACATGTCACTGGATAAGCTTCGAAAAACCTGAGCAAAGCACACACACAACCCAAAAGGGGATACTTTGGTAAAAGACGGCCCATTGACACCATGGAGAATACGCCAATCCCAAGAATGGTCAATCCAAAACAATGATTTTTGTGGGAATACGCTTCTACCAGAGCTAAACAGGGAAAAATGCAATTTTGATTTACTAATTTTTGAGGATGGCATTTTTAGGATAGCTATTTTAAAAAATGGCAATTAAGGATTCTAATTTTAAAAAATGGCACAGTAAGGACAAATATGTCTCGAATTGTGTGTTTTCGCTGAAATTTAGCACATGCTGTGCACGGAAGAAATTGAGGATTTTTAATTTTCCAATCAATTGTCCTATGTGGCAGATGCTCATCTACATGGCTTGTTTGCATGTTATAACATACATTATAATATAAAGAGACAAACAAACCAACATAATAAGCTGAATCTTGTCTGTCTGCTACCCGAACAAAGCACATAACACAACTCACAACGTGGAGACTACAGTAAAGGAGTGCCCATTAACACATGGATTGTGTACCATTCACAAGAATTGTCAATGTAGTGCAATGATTTTTGTGTGAATCCAAACTTCCAACAAAGCTGACAATTGATTAATTTGGATTTTTGTGTGCTATTATAACATACACAATAGCATGAACAAGCAACCGAACGAAGCATAGTAAATTGAATCTTGTCTATGGATGCTACACGAACAAAGCACATGCACAACTCACTCGCAAGGTGGAGACCTTCGGGTAAAGAAGGGGTCCATCAACCTCATTCAGCATACACCAATCAAGAGAATTGTCAATGCAACACGATTTTTTGTGTGAATAATTTACCAGAAAATTCCCTCTTACAGTACTATATGAGGCAGCAAGATCCTTCACAAATTTCATGGGCTCCGGCTTTAAGCTGCTGCAGGGAATAACACTTAAGTTGTGTCCTGTCTCATTGCATTTTAATAGTTGCCCGACTTTATTAATGGCGGTGTCTAGCGATGACCACTTTGATTGGGCTAAAGAACTAAGGAATTTGAGGAAACTAAAACTGGGGTCAAGGGACTGGTGGATGCTGGGGTGGAAAAGTTCCCGAGACTCTTCGTGCATCCACGCGAGATTTTGGAGAAATATCCACAACTCAAAACCACCGACGGCTTGCGTGGAAACCAGCGGAGCGAGGCGAGGGGAAGTGGTGGATGAAATCCGGAAGGCGGCGCGAGAATGGTGCTTCTTCAGAATAGTCAACCATGGAGTGCCGCTGGAGACAATGGACGCCACCAAGCGGTTCCACGAGCAACCACCCGAAGAGAAGAAGCCACTGTATTCAAATGACTTCAAGTCTTCAACCAGCTTGGCAGGTACAGCAGCCAAGGGCTATGCCTGGTCCAAAATGATCCCGCTTGTTGTAGGGATCAGTTTGCTTGTGTTTACGTCGCCGATCAGCTCGACCCTCAAGGGATTCCTATAGTCTGTAGGTACGACAATGTCATGCATCACTGTAATAATTACACGATATTTCCCTTAATTATTTGGAAGACGTTACTACAAATTTGCAGAAAGGCGATTCAAGACCGTGAAATACATGATCGAACTGACGGAACTGATGGCGGAGTTGCTGTCGGAGGCTCTGGGGCTTCCCAGTGATTAACTGTCAAGCGTCGAATGCATAAAAAGGCAGGGGATCCAATGTATGTACTATCCAAGCTGCCCCCGAGCCCGAGAAAACCCTAGGAACACCCAAGCATCAAGACTTACTCTGTCTGACCTTACTACTGCAAGATAGCCTCGGCGGACTCCAAATTCTTCACGATGATCATTGGCTCGACGTGCCTCCGGTTCGTGGATCGCTTGTAGTTAATATTGGAAATCTCATGCAGGTATGCAACTTTTCTCCTGTTAGAAAATACGGCTGATCATATATCTAGATTTATTTATCGTGCTTTTGTATATAGCTTACTAGTTCACCATTCGTTTTGTGTCTTTCTGACGATTACTATATATGTGTGTTTAGATTATGAGCAACGACAAATTCGTAAGCCTGCGCACAGAGTGATTTCTCAGTCCGGGGGACCGAGGATTTCAGTGGCATATTTCATCACTCTAACAAGAGAGATGAAGCCAGGACATGTGGGCCCATAAAAGAGCTTCTATCTGATGAAAATCCGGCCACGTACTCAGAGTTCTCCTACGTGGAATTCATGGAATATTACAAGACAACAAAAGGTGAAGATGATACCCCGACTTTGCCTTACTTTAAGATTCGAGGAGCTAGCCCGTTCATCAACATTGTCGTTGCATATCAGCAGCCATGAATTGACAATTCTCCCCTAGCTTTTCACTAGCTATATTATGAGTAATAAGCACGCATTTTGGGTAATGTTTTTTGTATAGCCCAAATAACACTAAAAAGTGCTAGTCAATAAATTGATATTGTGATATATCTTCTTATTCAAAAAACGGAAAAAACTGCGATTATAAGTAATTCGAGGCACTTTGCACTTGTTTTTGTCCTACAACATGAGACTTCTTTGTGCTTTTTTGCTCTACCTGTTCAAATTAATTTGTTTTCTGTATAAGTAAAATATATGTCATTAATTTGGAATTCGATATTGATACCTGATACAAGTTTAATACATCAATCAATTAGTAAATTAAAAATTAAGGAGGAAGAAGCAAATACGAAATCAGGCAAAGTACAAAGTGTGACATTAATTGATCATGATGTCTTAATTTGCTAGAATTGCGTATGCAACATGCAAAATGAAGACTGAAATTGTGAATCTTAGGTTAATTCAGTATGGTCGCGAGGTGAATTAAATACTACAATGGTTAGTCAATTATTCCTAAACAATTGAGAGAGCGCGATAGCTTCCTTATCAAATTTGTCAGCATATATCTAACTGCGAGGTCTGCGAGGTTATGCGTGTTAGTTTGATTACTAAACAAAATACAATGGATTATTTTTAAAATCATGATTTATAATAATGATATCAAGCACTCTATACAAATTCAACGAGCAGAAACTGTGGTAGGCTCTGATCAATTTGATCAAGTTCAGGTCTACTCCTGCTTTTCTCGTGCACGGTTTCTGCCAGAATAGTTCTTATGTAGGAATTTTTGTGAATTGGCATTTATGTGACATAGAACAAAAATAGAAAACGTTGATGTGATCTTGACAAAATTGGAAAGAATTGACTTAATATGTCGTCTATCTTTATTGGAGCTCAAAATGTCAAAAACATGATTCAAACTCCATGTATGGAAATTTTTTATTTCCCAAGATATGGAAATGAATCAACCAAATTGGAAAACAAATCCCACTAGAAAAGGGCAACGCTGACCTGTAACTGATAGTAGGTAGTTGATTGGAAGAGAATTTGTACGAAAATCTTAACCAAATATTTCGTGAAATTTTGAAATTGACTTTTACGAATCTTTTAGGTAGAAAATAAGTATAAATAGTACAGAGATGTGACCAGGTTTGACTGTGCCTTTTATGCCACTTTAATAAGCTAAAGAGAGAAAACACCCACAAAGATAACTAAGCCTAAGTAGGACATTGACCCTGGCCATTCTGTTGGAAATTGATTCAAAATCGTTGGATGAATTATTTCCATAAATGTAATAACTCAATGAGCAAGACTGTGAAAGGCAAGAATCTACCATAAAAATTGAGTCTTGGATGGCAAAAGTTTGAGGAGAAAGACTTACCATAAAGTTAGGATCTTTGACAGCAAGTAATACTATACTGTGTTGATTTGTTTCCTAGTTAATAGTTTCCCTAATTATGTTGGTAATTAGGTTAAGCAATTGCCTTGTTTGTATTGTGTTTGAGTATTATAAATAGGAGGTGCTTGTAGGCATAAGCAAGAAATAAACGTGAAACCTTTTTCTCTTACCATTGTAATAATATTAATGATTTGTTTGGTTGTTTACTTTATGAAATAAAGTTTTGCCTTTGACCCCTTAATTCTTGTCTACTCGTTGGTCAATTTTTAGCCACTTTTTTCCATCTTTTGCATCCAAAATTCCTACCAGTGGCATTAAGCCACATCAATCATAGATTGGGCATTTTGCCAAAGCAAGTTTTGCCCAAACTTCCTTGTCAATTTTCCAAGGACGCAATCACGAGTTTTGGAGCATCAAGATGAAGATTTTGTTCAAGTCTCAAGAGTTATGGAACTTGGTGGAGAATAAATACAATGAAAGAGATGAGGAGGCAAGACAAACAAAAAATATGAGAAAGGATGCAAAGGTTTTGTTTCGCATTTAAAAGCCGTGCATGAATAGATCTTCTTCACGATTGTGGGTGCTTCTATGAAAAACAAAGTATGGATGATGTTTAAATTGGCATATCATGAATCATCCACTTTGGTAAGGATTAAGTTGCAAACATTTAATCCAAAGTTCCATAATCTACACATATTGGATATAGAATCAGTATAAGATTTTTAACGAATGTGGAAGGAGTAGTTAATCAAATGCAGTTTTATGGACAAGATGCCTCCAAGCATGCTATTGTGACAAAGTTATTATGTATCCTTACCCTTATTTTAATCATGTAGTTGTAGCAATTGAAAAATCAAAGCATTTGGCAATTTATTCTTTTAATGAGTTGATGGGATCTTTGTAATCTCATGAAGTAAGGATCAATAAGATTGAAGAGAAGGTTGTAGAAAAGGAGAAGAAGCTGAGGATGAGGACAAAGATGAAGGACATAAAAGAGGTAAAAGAAGCTATCAATGTAAGAATAATTATCATGACAAAGCTAGTGGTAGAAATTTGGATCAAAAGGAAGAACTTGAAACTAAAAAAATGGCTTGTATACAAGCAAAGGCAAATGTGTCAACTCTTGAAGATGAAATCAAAATAACAATAAAGGAGATAATTGCATCATATGCTAAGCGACAAAATTGTCTTAAGGTAGGCAGGATGATGTTGAAACATTGCAACTACCAAAGGTAATTCTAATAATTTGCAAGTTCAAAGTTTAGATTGTGCATATTTAAGCTTTGAAAGTTTTGGACTAATGCCATATAAACATAAAAAAAATAAATAAATAAATAATCAAGCTTGGACAAGATGCATGGAATGGATAATAAGTTATTGATTAGGAATATTAAAATGAAAGGTTTTGAGAATTATAGCTACAATTCTCTAAAAAATTCTTTTGATGATGATTTGTACAATAAAGTTGGTGCAAGTGCAAGTTTTGGGCATTACATCGCATGGAATAAAGATGAGAATAGCAAGTGGAGGCAAGTTGATGATAGCAATCACATTCAACAATGGAAAGAAGAAATCACCAAGCTTTCAGAAACTACAGAGTGACATATAGCATATGTGTCCATGATCAAAACATTGTTTGAAGAACAAAAGTTTGAGTCAAGGGGGAGTGTTGGAGATTAATTCAAAATTGGTGGTGGAACTGTTTCCATAAATGTAACAACTTGATGAACAAGAACGTGGAAGACAAGAATCTACCATCAAAATTGGGTCTTGGATGGCAAGAGTTTGAGCAGAAAGACTTACCATAGAGTTACGAGCTTGTATAGCAATTAATACTATATTGTGTTGATTTTTTTCCTAGTTAATAGTATCCTTAGTTACTTTAGCAAATAGGTTAAGCAATTACCTAATTTGTATTGTGTTTGAGAAGTATAAATAGGAGATGCTTGTAGGCATAAACAAGAAAGAAGCGTGCAGCCCTTCCCAATGTAATAGTATTAAGGCTTTGTTTGGTTGTTTACTTTATACATTGAAATTTTATGCTTTGACCCTCAATTAATGTCTACTTTTTAGTCAATTTTCCATCATTTTTTCATCTTTTGCATCCAACATTCCAATTCATTCATCACGATTCTCGATGATCTCGTCACTCCTGAGGAACCATTACCAAGTAATTAATGTACAATTAACAACTTATGTCACATTTATCATCCGGGCAATTTTGGTTGTCACGACGTGGTAGGTGCCAATGATCAAGTGTAAAAATGACAGGCTTCTTATAAATTCATGCAAGCCTTTACAAAGAATACAAAATCATAAATTCATTCTGCTGGGCATTGGCCATTTTCACAGAACCACGTTAAAATTTTGTGCATCTCCCTTTATTCTGTTTTCATATTGCTTTCAGTGTGTGATCTAAGTCAAAAATCAGTTTATTGATTTTAGACTGCATCATTGGGATACTCAGTAATCCTAAAATAACTCTGATTCTAATTGTGTATTGATGTGGATCCTCCAAACGTGTGGCCTATATCATTAATTAAATGAAAAAAAGTAAAAAAAAAAAAACAATATTGTGGGCAGTGCAATCATCATTCCACCACTTCACATCCTCCATATATAGAGCATACCAAGGCAGCAAAGAGTGTACAATTGAGAGAGTTAATGCACAGAGAGATTGAAAGGGTTGTTTGGTTGGCCGAGAGAATTGAAGGGCAGAGGATATGCTGTAATAGCATAATGCTATTAGAGCAAAGGAAAGATAAAAGAAAATTGTGAAAATTTTCTTGTGAGTGACAAAATGGTAAAGATTTTTTAGAGTGTTCTTGGGAATCACTAAAGAGCCATTATTTTAGAAGAGTCTCTCTCTCTCTCTTATACTCCTACTTGTTGAATAATAAAACAATGTCAAAGCCTGCTCCGTGAACGTAGCCTATTAAAAGGTGAACCACATTAAAATTGTTGTGCTATTATTTACTATCTTTTGCCCAAGGCTTTGTGGCTAGCTTACTTGATGAGTTGTGGCTCTTTTGTTCAACGGACTGTGACTTACATTTCTTTGATATTTCCACTGTGCAGCTATTATTGACAAGTATTTCAAATTCTATTAGAAATTTGGCTTGATAGGGTATTCAGTGACAAGATTGAATATTCATATTTGTTGGCCCAACAAGTGGTATCAGAACCTCGTGCTTTGGTATGAGTGTTGATTGAAAAGGAAGAATCTACTATGATTAAATTGACACCTATTTGGAAGCCACATATGGAAGATCATGTTATTATCCAAGAAATGTGGGATCCAGTATTAGGTGATGATGCAAAGCCAAAAGAAAAATCTGATGCTGATTGGAAAAAGATGCATAGGAAGACAGTGGGTCAAATTTGTGTGTGGATGGACCAAACTGTCTTAATCATGTGTCTAAAGAAACCCGGGCTGACATTCTCTAGAAGAAACTTAAGGCCATGTATGGACGCAAACATGGGTTTAACAAAGCCTCCCTATTAAAAAAAATCACCCATCTTTGCTATAAGGAAGGATTAAACATGTCAAGACATTTAATGAATTTCAAGGCCTAATCAATCACTATATTACTTTAAAATTGAATTTGAATGAAGAAGTATAAGGATTGTTGCTGTTCAATTCTTTACTGAACAGTTAGGGAACTCTTTTTATTATAGTAACAAATTCTGCAGCAAACGGTGTTTTGACACTTGATATGGTCAAAGAAGCTCTTTTTAATGAATAGACAAGAAGGAAAGAGTTAGGGTAAGATGTTGAGACATACAAAAAAGCATGAATCGAAGGGAAGAAGCTACAATCAAAAATCAAGCCAACAGAGAAGATATTCACAAGGAAATCAATCAACAAAAGGAATCAAAAGAGAGCAAGCTAAGAAGAAAGATGACTAGATAAGGCATAATCAAAAGAAGGCAGATAGTGAAACTGTAGTAGTGATAATTAGAGATGAGATTTTCATTGTGTTTGATGAATTATCTATTAATTTAACAAGTCAAGATTCTAGCTGAGTTATAGATTTTAGTGCTTCTTACCACATGACTCCACATAAGGAGTTGTTCTCATACTACTTGTTGAATCTGGCCAAATAAAGATAGGAAATAGTTGAGTCTATAAGATTCATGGAATAGGAGATATTTCTATCATAACAACTTTGGGCAATTGAAACTGAGGGATGTGAGCTATGTTTCTAACTTAAGATTGAGCCCTATCTCAATTGGTAAACTTGATGATGAGGGGCACTTCTGTCAGTTTTAAAATGGCACCTAGAAGCTTTCCAAAGGAAACGTAGTGATTGCTAGAGAAAATAAGTAAATGCTTTATATATCACTAAAGCCAAAGTCAACAAGGGAGAAATCTATGCTATCCAAGAGGCATCTGTTAAATTATGGCACAAGCGACTTGGGCACACAAGTAAAAAACGTATGCAAGTGCTGGAAAATAAACAATCCTTTTCGAGCTTAAAAGGTGCAAACCTTCAAACTTGTGTTGACTGCAATTTACGTAAGCAACATCGAGTAGTTTTTAAAAGTTTTTCTTCTTATAGAAAATCTAAATATCTTGAACTTATACACACAAATGTTTGCCAAATGAGTGACTGAACCCTTAACGGAGCCTTCTACTTTGTAGCCTTTATAGATGATCACTCTAGAAAGGTGTGGAATTTTGCCCTCAAGAAAAAACACTAATTCTTGAAAACTTTAAGAAATTTCCATGTGAAAGTTGAACGTGAAACTGGCCTAAAACTCAGATATGACAATAAAGGACCATAAGAGTATTGCAATAACCATGGAATTCAACTAGAGAAAACTATAACAAAGACCTTACAGCATAATGGCATTGCAAAGAGAATGAACATGACTATCACAAAAAGAATCAGAGCCATGTTGTCGCACTCCAAGTTACCAAAACATTTCTGGGGAGAAGCCATGAGAACAGCAGTTGATTTAATCAACCTATCACCATCAATCCCACTAGATGAAAATGTCCCTAAAAAAATATGGCCTCATAAAAATGTTTCCTACAAGAATGTAAGAGTTTTTGGTTTTATGGCTTTTGTTCATATTCTTAAAGGTGAAAGATCAAAACTTAATGCCAAAGCCAAGGAATCCATATACTTGGGATATGGACATGAAGAATTTGAATACATACTCTGGGACCTTGTTGAAAAGAAACTTGTTAGAAGCAAAGATGTCATTTTTCTCAAACACCAAACTATTAACATTGTGTAAAGTCCTAAGCTATCTTGTAGTACAGAGATTCCTGCAAAGGATCCTCTAATAGCTCTTGGAGAAGTTGAACTACAAAATCAAGTTCTTATGAAGCAACAAGAACAAGTAGTGTTTGAACCACTAGCATTAGCATTGCTTCAACTCCAACCAGAATAATAACTTACAAGGTCAGAGAGAGTAAAGTGACCTTCCATAAGATATAACTCGAACAAGTACAATACACTTGCCAAAGGGAGAAAACCTAAAACTGTTGAAGAGGCCATTAGAGGTGAAAATAACAAAGCGTTGAAAAAAGTGGCAGGAGAAGAAATGCAATCATTCCATGACAACATGACTTATGAACTTATGGAGTTACCATTTAAGAACAAATCCTTAAAGAACAAATGGGTATACAAATTGAAGTCTAATGAAAAAAGCTCACAACCAAGGTACAAGGTAAGGCTAGTTATGAAAGGTTATGAACAAAAGCAAGGTATTGAGTTTGACAAAATATTTTCTCCAAGAGTAAAAAAGACTTCTATTTGAATTTTCTAGGATTAGCTGCAATTCTGAACTTAGAAATTGGAAAACTCAATGTAAAGACAACATTCTTAGATGGAGATCTTGACGAGGAGATCTACATCGAGCAACCAAAGGAATTTAAGGAAAAAGGAAAAGAAAACTTGGTTTGCCAATTGATAAAAAGTTTTTATGGATTGAAACAAGCACCCTGATACTAGTACAAAAGGCTTGATTGTATTATAAATACACATAGCTTTCATAAAACTAATACTGACGATTGTGTATTTGTTAAACATTTTGAGAACACTAACTTTTTGATACTACTGCTATGTGTTGATGATAAACTGATCATCGGTTAAAATACTAACAAAAGTACCAAATTGAAGAAGCTGAATAAATCTTTTAGAGTGCACATCTTCTGAGATAGACAAAATGATAAGCTTTGGCTATCTCAAAAAAAATATATTGAAAATTCTTGATAGATTTGGCATGAGCAAAGTGAAACCTATTTGTACACTGTTTGCTAGACATTTCAAACTTAGTGCACAACAATATCCTACAAGTGAAGAAGAGAAAATCTCATGTGTAAAGTTTCTTATTCCTTGTTGTGGGAAGTCTCATGTGTGCAATGGTGTGCATCTGACCAGATTTGGCTCATGCTATTGGGCCTCTTAGTCATTATCTCTCCTACCCCAGCAAAGAATATTGGAATGTAGTTAAGTGAATCTTTTAGTATCTTAGAAGTACTTCCAAGCTATGCCTATGTTTTCGTGTAGGGAAAAACAAAGTTGATGCTCTAAAGATATACGAATGCAAACATGACTGGAAATGTTGATTCAAGGACATCTACATCAAGGTATCTACTAACTTTTGCAAAGGCAATAGTATCTTAGCAAAGCTGACTCCAAAAGTGTGTAGCTTTATCCATCACAAAGGGTAAGTACATAATAATCACAGAAGCATGCAAAAAAACTCTTGTGGCTAAGACAATTTCTTCAGGAGTTGGGTAAGAAGCAATCCGACTATTCACTTTACTGTGATAGTCAAAGTGTTATTCATTTGTATAAAAATTCAACCTTCCACTCTAAGTCAAAACACATTGATGTTCACTATCATTGGATATAAAGAGTACTCGATGAAAAGATGATTTAGTAGGAGAAATATATATCAATGGAGTTAGTAGAATTGACAAAGGTTCTTCCAAAAGAGAAATGTGAATTCTGTCGGCATGTAGCAGGCTTGGTGGTACCCCTCTCCTCTCTCCATTTGACAGGAGGGGGAGATTTGATATGGGTCCCACTTCATTAATTAAATAAAAAGTAAAAAACAATAAAATCCTCTATAAATAGAGGATACCAAGGCAGTAGAGAGTGCACAATTGAGAGAGTTCCCACACTAAGAGATTAAGGGGTTTGTTCAGTTGGCAGAGAGAATTGGATGCCAAATGGTATGCTGTAATTACGTAATACTATTTTGGTGAGTCAAGAAATTGTTAGATTGAGGGGAAGACAGAAGAAAATTGTGAGAATTTTCTTGTGAATGATAAAATAGTATGGATTTGTTTAGAATGTTTTTGGAAAACAGTTGAGTGTCACTATTTGGAAAAATCTCTCTATTGTGCTTATATTTGTTTAGTAGTAAAACAATTTCAGGGTCTACCCCATGGACGTAGTCTATTGAGGATAAAGCACATTAAAATTGTTGTGATATTATTTACTATTTATATTTATTTACTATGTATTTTCTTTTTAACCGATGGTTAGTGGCTCTTTTGCCTGATGGACTGTGGCTGTTTTGCCCAACAAACTGTAGCTTACCTTTTTTTGATATTTTTGTTGTGCGGTTATTATTGACAGACATTTCAAATTCTATCAGAGATTTGGCTTGGTAGGATATTTGATGACGAGACTAAATATTGATATTTGTAACTAGTAAGGGGCCCAACATGTATCAATGTGGAAATATATATCAATACACTTTTCACCATTTTGGAGACAGTCCCTTTTCATTCCGACTTCATAAATGTGATGGATAAAGGCCATTGATCAGTTTATAAATTATTTGATTGTCCCTCTTGGGAAAACCCTCTTGTCTCTTCAATTACATGGTTTTTCTGTAAATATAATGTGCTTTCTTTGGGAGATTAAGTCTGTTAAAATATCTGAGCCTAGCTACGATAAACAATATTAGAGCTTATCATCAACAATTTTACTGTTGAATTAAGCAGTTAAAAAATCTGAGCCTAGCTACGATAAACAATATTAGAGCTTGTCATCGACAATTTTACTGTTTAATTAAGTACCACACTTAATCACATGATGTAGAAGAAATATACAATCTGTAGAAAAAGAATAGAAAATGCATGAAAACAATTAGCTCTAATTTAATCTAGCTAATTATGAATTAGTAGCTGCGTGCATAATATACATATTGGTAAAAATTGCACATTTTATGTGTATGCATATATATTAAAAATTATTTTTTATTAAATTAAAAACTAATAAATAAATTTTTAGACTAATTTTGTAATTTAAAATTGAATTCAAAAAATTAGCTATTATAAATCCAATATAGGTAAATAGTATATATTAAAGGTAACAGTGTGTAAATTTATATCATTCATTTATAGTATATTTAAACTCTTAATTATAGCAATTGAGTCCCATTCATTGTAGGTGCTTTGAAATTGAAGTATACATAATAATATAGTAATAAAAGATAGATGTGTTAAATATTATTAAAATTTAAGATGAAGAAGAGAAGTAGGTTAGTCGAAGAAAGAAATTGTTGGTGAATAGCAAAACTAAAAAATGGAAAGTGTTAGAGAATTAGTTGTAATTAGGAAGGTATTTTAGAAATTTAATTAAAAGACCAATCCTACCCTACTCAATTCTATAATGGTACGGATAATGTTATATATGCATACATATATTTATACGTACACACACACACACAAATATATATCCAGTTGCAGAAGTATATGGTATGCTCTCCAGTTGGTTGTCAATCAAGTACCACGAAAGCTACCAACAACCGCCTGATGATGATATTATCAAATGTGAAACTTGGTTAGATTTACATCCATACATATATAAACTGCATAGAATGAAAGTGCAATTTGAACTTTTGCGATTTCAGGGTACTCTCTCGCTGTTGGATGTCTTCTGCATCAAGTATTCAAGCTCTAAGGTTAAGTGTGTTGGAAATGTAAGTATGAGCTAAAAGAAAAAACGCTGCATATAAAAAAGAAGTGGGGAAAATGAGACGTGTATGAGTAGAAAAATGATCCATAACCCATAACTTAAAGCCTTAGTTCAAATAAGATACAGCGTTAAAAACCATAAAAGTAAGCACCTAAACTCAAGCCCATGCAAGTTGCTTTCAAAATGGGTCCTTTACAAGACTGAACAAAGTGACACTACTGGCTCAACCTTAACTCATTATAAAGCACTGAGATATCATTCATATAAACAGAAATTAAATCAACTGATTCAAGTAATCATTAAATTTGATATCAACTTTCTTTTTGTTAAAGGTCCTCTGCTGAATTTATCATCAGAGTTTCTCTCTGTATACGTAAATATAATAAGAAATGCCGTGCTTTAGCTAGAAAGATGCAACTAACGATAGAAAACCAAGAACCAATCAATGAAGCTTTTGTCCTGTCATTTGAAATGAGAGGTTGAAAACACGCAAAAAAATTTCTCAAAATTGAAGGAAGACATCAATCATTACATTTCAACTTTCTCAATTCTATTCAAGCCAAAATGACAGCCCTTTGTCGTATTAAAGTTAAATAACGTAAATATTGCCTTGGAATTTCAAGCTCCTTAACAAATGAAACTATGTATTTAGTGTTAAAAGTTGCATATATATTATATATAGACATAAAAATAATATGTGAGTTGGTGAGAATAATGTTCAGTCTCAATCACCAAGTCATTACTGTTAAGATTTGCCATCTACGTAAAAGAAATGAGACGTGTAAGAATATTTTTTTCTGAAAGAACAGCTAGCTAGCTATTTTGCTTTGTGAGGTTAATGAAAAGGGAAGAGCATATAACAGAAGCAATAAGGTTTGGTGTCTTGATTGTGTCTAAGATATAGGCCCTAATGCTATTGAGAAACAGGAAAGTAAATAACAACCTGCTCAGACGAAGTATTTATTGCGCCACCGATATTCTACTGGACCCAAGAAAACAATCATAGGCGTATAACAAATTTCTGAGGACGGCAGAAAAATTTCTAGGGTTTCCAGCTTACTGGATGCTGAAGAAATGCTTGTCATGAAAGTTTGAAGACAAACTAATAAAAATTGACACAGTAATCTTCTTCACCCATGACTAGTTTTATATGTGTGTATTCTATTTCAAAGTCTTAAGAAAATGTCCTCAAGAATGCTGAAGGTATCTGAAGGCCACTGACTGGAGGTCATCTGCATCATCTTGAAATGTCCAGTGCCTGTCATTTGACTGCATTTCAAGAGAATCGATGCTACCAAATGAGGTATTCTCTTCTGGGAAACAGGAATTTTCATACTTAACGGAACGATTCAGCTGACTCATGGTTCCAGTACTTGCATAATAAGGCAGGTTTTCAGCATTGTTGTCAAAGAAAATTGCATTATTCTGGGGTACTGTGCCCTGATTCTGTAAAGACTGCCACCAGCTTTGAACATCTTGGGGGAAAGAATGGCTGTCGCCGTGGAATTTGTGACCGTTAGGGTATCCAGCGGTGCTGGAGCTGTTGATGATGCACTGAGCTGCATGTTCCTTGAGAGAAGCCAATTGGGCTTGTAAATTGACAACCTGAAGATTAGGGAAACACAACGAGGAAAAAATGAGATCTCACCGTAAGCATGATCATGAGCTGGGCTGCTATTGAACCACCACTGGATCAGTTAGATTAATGGGAAGATTGATTTATGCAAAGAAAGTCGAAAGGGCCGGAGTATAATTATAACCTGCTGTTGAAGGGCAAAAATATGTGAGACACAACCATAAATCGGATCTTGAAGCCTGGCCTGAGCTTCATACGAGATGGTGACGGCAGCTTCACACCGATCACGCACCGGAAGGTGGGCGAGAAGTTTGGATACATTGCTGGCCCCGAATACCTTGTGAATGGCTGCAAAATGAGTAGCACCCTGTTCATGGCAGAAATAAGGGGCAAAAACACAACCCCTCGCGCATTTTCTCCTCAAGAATTTGCACGCACCGCATGGAGAACCAGACCCTGTCATGTTATCAACAATTTTCTTGATCTTTTTTGGGGATTTCTGGGGGATGATATATATTTCCAATAAGTTACAGATTAATAGTAATGAACTGTCAGTACTTGGCTTGGTGCAAGCATTTGCAAACAATGGTCGTTTTTAAGCACCAGAGGGGGAGGGAGGTGGTTAATATTTTATTCTATAATTTATTGCATGTGGTTCACTTACTGGGCTACAGAATTCAATATTTTATTTTCTGATAAAAATGATATCTTTATCTCCTTGCTTTCTAAATTTTTATACCTTGGCTTAAGATTCCACAGGGATTTAAGTATCCTCAAAGGACAAAAGAGCTAACACAAACCCAACCCCATTCTGTTGGCCTGATAATTGGATTTAATTGCTTGGCTCATGATCTGTCCACTGCATAAAAATTCTTACTTCAGTGACTGCCAATAAGTCTTTTATTTTGGCACAATTTTCTGAATCAGATCATAATACATGAAGGATGTCTTGTAAATTATCACAAAGTTCTCACATGTTGTACATGTTTGTGTCCTTTTAGGCTGTTTAACAGGTCTTTTCATCTGCAAACGAGATTTTGATGCTTGCTTTGTCTTCAACTTGACAGAAAATTAAAATTAGTATTGTCCGTAATTAACATTAATTGTCACCTGAATAATTAGACCCTAGCTGGCTGTGAGTATGAAAATATTAATAACAAGAAATGACGGTGGTGGGGAAAAGTCACATAATTATATTTAGATCAACTGTGATTGCAATTCGATAAATAATTTTATACTAGCCATGGCCAAATAAATAATGCCCCAAAAAGCTAAACTTTGACTGGTATTTCATTGTGTAGTAAGAGTAGCTATCATGTATCCAGTTCAAGACGGCGTCGAGATGAATCAAATTAATATCTTTGACTATAATTAATCTTCCTCGTTAGTTTTCTGGGCATCTTGATCTGTGGCTTTTTGTTTTCTTCCGTTACTAGTAAGGATTGATTAATTGTGGTAGTATTAGGAAGTTTGATCAGTGGCATAATCCTTCTTTTCCGATGATGTCCTTTAGACAAATGCAAACATAAGAAGACATTATTTAATGGGTGGTTGTCTAAGCATATTTTAAAGAGTTTACAAGATGATGTAATTTTATGAGATATTTTTATAGCTTATAAGTTCTATATTTAATTTCAAAAATAAACTAATAAAGTGTTTGGATAAAATGATCTAAAATTTATAATTACAGGTATATGACTATAATTCTTATGTGTAATAACAATAAAAATAGACAAAATATAATTAATATAATGTAATTAAGAATATTTGTGTTAGTTTTAATTATATACAAAACGAAATGGTTTGTAAGATATTTTAAAATAAGTTGAAAATAATAAGGTTATTTTTAAAGAGTTTATAAATTTTAAATATCTTATTCTTAGAGTTAACAAGCTATTTTATCAAAATTTTTGTCAAACACTTTTGAAGAGATTGTAAATTCCCAAACATAAGCTCACCAAACACACGCTTAGCTTCCTTTGATTTCATGGACAAATTCTCATGCAGAAGAAGCAGACCTATTTCTTGTATTCTCCCCTTTTATTTTCCACGTATGGACAAACATTGTTGTATGGGAAGGATCATTTACTTGAAATGAAATTAAAGAAGGAACATTTAATTTATAATGGAGTTTGTTAATTGATTAACGCATATTAATGAGTGTTTAGCACGCTCGCAATTAGTTTGTCAAATTGGAGTTAAAGTCTTCCTCTATCTTCAATTTTTATCAATTATAAACTAATCCCAATGCTCTCAATGATTCCATAATTATTATTTATAAACAAGACAAGCTCTTCACCCTCAAATTTCGAGTATTTAACTTACGCGTTTCTGCGCTTTATTCATCGTTTTCAAGAAAGCAATACAATAATTTACGGGTTAGGCAATTTTCGTTACAGATCGCCTAACTTTTAGCCTTTGAGATTATATATATAGTTATATATACGTGTCAAATTTTATTTTATTTTTCTTCAACATCTCGAAGTAATTATCGAAATCACCGACCAATTACTATTATTACAAAGACTTTCTGAATAACAACTTTCAATATTATATTAGGAAATCGTATTAATCAGTTGATTCACAACACGGTAACGTGATTGAATCAATTTATTCATTCAAACGGCTTGACTTAATAATAAGTTAAGGTAAAAGTGAGATAACAAGAGAGAAAGGGCTGATGATGAATCGAGCTTAAGAGCTTGACAATTGCTTGAAAACTACTCAACTTAATTTTTAAAATTTCAAAATTAAATTAAAATTTGAGTTAATCAATAAAATTGAATTTTAAAAAAATTGGCCAAGTACAAATTCAAACTCAATCACGTTATAAAATATTATCGAACTTCATTAATATTAACAATCCTATTCCAATTTGGAACGAAAAATAAAAAATAAAAGTGGAACCCCTGAGGGGAAAAGCACATAACGTGCAGATATAAAGGTGAAGGGATTTCTTTCTTCTTTCTTCTTTCTTCTTCTCTCCTTTGTTCAAGTGCTGTAGGTCACACCTTGTCGAGCATTAGCGGTAATACTACAATTAACTAATCATATAAATTAGCGTTAATAACTTTGAATCACCTTCTTCTGTCGCACATAGTCACCAACATGTAGACCTTGCCCCAATATTGTGCACTTAGGCCCCACCCTCTTATAAACCCTAATAATAGTGACCCCACAATTGAAAATCTTGCCCACCCTCTCTCTCATGGAAAGGTTATCTGTGGGCGTGTGTGTGTGTGTGTGTGTGTGAGAGAGAGAGAGAGAGAGAGAGAGAGGGCTAACTAATTAACGGAAGAATAAGTGGGAGAAATGGAATTTGAATGTACAATTTATATGTTCATATTCTTGCATGGGATTGCCCTCATCACTGGCAGCCATTATCGGCGTGTGTTCCCATGGCTCATAATTAATGGGTTTTGGTCATGTGTGCTTGCTTGCCACTTCAACGAAGAAAGAAAGGGAATGATCTTTGCGGACAAGAAACCATATATCAAAGCTAATTGAGATCCTTAAAATAATCAACTTCAGGGCAATAATGTAGGGCGTGTCTTCAACTAACCTTTGAAAAGCCACTTGTTTATCTGTTTATTATAATCACTTGTTCAGACTTTCCAAATGCACCTTATTGTTCCCATTTGTTTTTACCCCCTTTTCTTTTGTGCTTCCCCTAATTAAAGCTACTTTTTTTTTAATTGAAGTTTTTGTTTTTTCATAAAAGCATGAGTGATAAGATAGCTCCTTTCTTATCAGCCCCGCGTTCACAATTGGTTTTTGTGTGTGTGTGTGTGTGTGTGTACAGATACATATATCACACTTGATTAGTGTGTTTTAGCTCATCGTGTGAAATTACATCGTTATTTTTATTTTTTATTCTTTCTTTTTTCTTTTCTCTTAAGTTATTTTTATGTGTTTTTCCTCTCAAAATTCTCTCTTCTTTTTTTAAATTTTTTGATATTTTTAGTTTTTATTTTATGTATTATTTATTATTATAACTTTATATAACTTTATTTTTATTATAAATACTATAATTGTTTAATGCAAGAATAATTTTACATATGTAATCAGTATGCGGCTTTTATTATTATATTTTAATCTACTAATACCATCGAAAGATATATAGATCTAAATAGTATATAATTTATGAATGAGCTAATCATAGTGTACGTGCAACGTCTGATTAAACTAGATAAAAAATACTAAAGCCTATTTGAATTGATGAAATTGAATTTGAAGAAAAGATTTAGATAAAGGATTTGAATGACTCTAATATAAAAGGAATTTCTAATTTACCTTACTTATTAAAATCATAGTTTAAAATGACAATTTAAATATTGGAAGTACTTTTTCATTTAACCAAATATAAAGAATTCACTGTTATGAATTTAAAATCTATTCTCTCAAATCTTTCCACCCAAACTGGCCCTAAAATAAGTGATCATTTATTTTATAACATAAAATGATTCATGTGAATAACTATCAAAAACTTGCAATTGATGCATCTCCAAAAATTACACTTGTGTAAACATTAACGATGAACGTAACGTGGCCAACTGTTAACATAAGCTTATCAATTGTTCAAAATGCCAGAGCCCTGATTAATTGATGCTAATGAAGGTTAGAGGGGATTAACCCAAAGGGTTGGATTTAATCATGCAGATGCATTAATGGCACTGATTAACTCACATGGCCGTCCACTTAGGGATCAGAATTATTCTTTCTAATATCATCCGTGTGAACTGCGTATCTGTACATAGTTAAGAAGCAATTATTTTTACTCATTAATTGCCAGCATGTTCCTTCCGTACAATCCCCAACTCACAAGAGAGATTTTGATGAGAATTTGATTTTGATAAAAAAAAAAAAAATAATTGCCTGTAAATTAATATCCAGGCTGCAAAAATCTATTCCAGGTGAAATCATGTCTGTATGTATAAACTTTTTGAGACCACAGAGGAATCTGGGCAGTGAACAGTGTCTTTAAAATTGTTCATTAATTAGATAAAGGACTTTTTACCAAATTCAAGTATTGCAATACATTGAATATCGGACATTTCTGGACTTAGTATTAATTCTTTCTTATTGTTAAATTAAACCAACTTTTGCAGGGGAAAATGATTTTCAAACTCTATATGTGATAAAATAAATAGATCAGCTTCTACATTTACGATGGCTAAACATTGGGTTGGAGCTTAGCATCTTAATCTCAAATAATTATCTTATAAAATGTTTGGGAGCTTATAAACTTTTCAAAAAGTATTTGATAAAATTTTTAATGAAAAAGCTTATAAGCTCCCAAAATATGATATTTAAAATTTATGAAGTCCTTAAAAATAAGTTATTTTTTTCCAACTTATTTTAAAATATCTCATAAGCTACTTTATTATTTATATTAAAAATGACATAGATATCCTCAAATTATATTTTCTTATTAGTATTTATGTTATTTTCATTATCATTACATTAAAAAAATTGTAATAAATTATAATTATAAATTTTAATATAATCTTATAAGATAATCTTATCAAACACTTTTTAACTTATTTTTAGTATAAGATCTATGAGTTTATAAACTCTAAAAACATTTTATAAGTTATATTATCTTATAATCTCTTAAAAATGGGCTTACCCAAAGTTCAAAAATATTTAGTAATTTTTTTTTTTTAAGAAAAGAGCTTATAAGCTCTTAAAATAAAATGTTAAGAGCTTATAAGTTCTTTCAACATAAATCTTATAAGCTACTTTATTTATAATTTAAAATTAACATAAATATCATTAAATTATATTTTATTACTAGTGTTTAATTTATTTTCATTATTATTAAATCAAAAAATTATAATCAGCTGTAATTATAAATTTCAATAAAATCTTATAAGATAAGTTTACCAAACACTTTATTAGCTTATTTCTAAAATAAGATCTATTAGCTTATATAGGTTGCAAGATCTTACAAGCTATAAAAAATAAACTTAGCTCTCTTATTTCAAACATTTTATAAGTTACTTTATTTTATATATTAAAAATAACATAAATATCCTTAAATTACATTTTATTAATATTAATATAGTATTTAAGTTACTTTTATTATTATTACATAAAAAAATATAATCAATTATAATTATAAATTTTAATAAAATCTTATAAGATAATCTTACCAAACACTTGTTAGTTTATTTTGAGAATAAGATTTATGGACTTATAATTTCTAAAAATATATTATAAATTATATGATGTTATAAGCTTTTAAAAATAAGTTCAACCAAACACTCCAAATCAACGAACAATAGAAGCTATATTTATTTGATTAACTGAACCACTATACTTATGATTTGACACTGTCTCAACCAAAAATTAAGTTTATAGATTATTACCGATTATATATTACTCACACTTTTATCTTTCGCCAATATATATGATTCGACTCATATTTGAAATCTGTAAATATTTTAATGAATGAATTCTTCAAATTTTAGATTGCCCCCAATCTTTTATGAATTTATGTTGCTCTTTCTCAATCAAAAGCTTTTCTTAAAATTAAATTACTCTTCTTCAATGAGAAGCTTTTCCTGAAATCTGTAACATGCAATTGCTGATCTTTAATCAAAAGCTTTGTTTAGCTATAAACTTTAATTTAACCTGTTGGATCAAGAATGGGAGTTCAACTAAATCGAGCAGAATCAACATCGATCCATCTAATCAAGTGAACAACTATGTCACGTTTCATTGCAAATTACTAATTAAGGTGTTAAGTTTATTAAATTATTATGTTACTCAGGCTTGCCGCTGTCCTTCGATATTCAGGTGAGACAGCTCTTACCGAAATCTCTCAACAAAAATTTTATAAAATCGAGATGCATCTTTCTCAAAAATAAATTTTTATACCATTATTAATTTAAATAATTTCTCTTCTTATGGATTGATTGAATTAATTATCAATATTAATATACTATTTTAAATAAATATTAATATAATATTCCGTACTCAAAAAAAGGAAATTTGGTTTCAGTTAATTGACAAGAAGTAGCACACGGGAGTGGCGCTAACAAGCCCCACGAGGGCATGAATTGTGCGTGCTACCCCCATAGAACCCGCACTTGACGTGATTCCACGTCAGCAACTGACATGGGACCCCTCGTTTGTAATTTTCTCACAAGGGATCAAAAATAGCGGTCTTGCTAATCCCCACGATTAGGGTTGTTCTTATTTTCACGTGGCTATGCTGCCGTAAAAAGAAACACACACACACACACACAGATATATATATATATATATATGTATGTATGTATGTATGTATGTATTTCAAGACAAATTGATAAAATATCACCAACTTTCTCTATTTCAAATTTCTTTTATTATGGTTGCTTCAAGATAAAGCTTTACTTTTTAAAATATATATTTTTTGGTCAAAAATATCATAGCAATTAAATTTGATACTCTATTTATTGTCAAGCACCCTAAATTTGGTACATGTATTCAACAAACCTATTTCCTTCGCTGCAAATAATACAACTTTAAATAGACAAATTGGATATATTAACCCCTTCTGAATATATTTTGCAACCTTGGAGAAGCAGGTTGATGCTTTGATTGAATCATGAAATAATATTTAATGAGTAATATAAAAAATTATATCAGTCAAATTACAGCTGCATTGAAAGTATTATGATATTACGTACGGAGAGCAAATTAATTATAATTATTTTTCAGTGACGTAACGTACGAAAGTATACCTCTGAAAAATAGAAGAAAATTATATAAACACGTTCATGGGTCACATTGCTTTTGTTTCGACTTTCGAAAGATGGAAATTTGAATAATTAATGCGCTTTCACTTCAATTGTTGCATGTCATGTGCTGTTATTTTATTTGTATTGTTTCTTTTAATATTCATTTAATCATACATATATTTACACATATGCCTATATATGTGCGTTATAAATAACACAACACTTGCCCACAACTTATGAACCTTAATGAAATTAATTTCCAAACGCACATATGCATATAGTTTAATTAAATGTCAAAAACCTCAATTATATTTCTTGACAATCTCAAGTTACAAATAATAGTTGCTAACATGTTACATTCTAACATTAACATGGCAATGACAGTAGGAAAACAAATTAAATAGATGCATTGAACCATATTTGCCTCCACTAAATCACACTTGTTCATATAGAAATCTGTACCATATTATTATGTTAATAAAGATTTGTAATTGTACAAAGTGAATTTCCTCTACTACGCTTATGCCAAGTTGTTGCGTTCTCTCTTTCATTTTCTTTTTCTATTCACCTAATTTCTAAGTTATATTCATGTTTTCTCTCAATTTTTTATTTATTGTGTTGTTTTGTTCATTCTTGACTTTTTATTTCAATTAATAATTATTTTTGTACAATGTAAATTTACATAATTTATTTATCTTAATTTTTGTTTATATATTTTTTCTTTCAACTTATTTTTTTATTTGTATATTATCTCAAAATTTTCTTTTTTTGTCAAATTCTTTTGATATTTCTTTATTTTATTATTTAAAATATTCTTTATACTTTGTAATTGTAAATAATCTTATTTTTATTAATTAAAATGTAATAATTTTATAATTTATGAATAAATTTGTACACATATTGAGTATGCAATTTTTACTAGTAAGGGTTTGACTCCTAAAGTAATTGCCATAGCATAAACAACAACAAAGTTAAATTACAAAATTGTCCCTCTCTTCCCTTTTGTTATCTATTCATTTCTTTAATGTTTTTCTTTTGTCTCTTATATCTTTTTTTATCATTTTTTAGTTTTGTTTTTTTTTTTTCAAGTTATTTGCAAATTTTCTTGTCATCTTACTTATATCTTTTATTTTTAAATCATTTTTAATTGTTAAACACGTTTAGTTTTATTATATTAGTGAATAAGATTATATATTTAGAAATACTTTTGCACAAGTCAAAAGCGTGCGATAACTTGAATTTATAATGTACATAAATGGGGGGCAAAAGTGACAACCATCATTAAAACTTTTAAGGACACCAAAAATAAAGTTCAAAAAATAACTAAAATTCATTCTTTTATTAATTAATCTCCCAAAAATAATTTCAAGCACTAGTCAAAATATTATTTATTATCTCATTAGTATTGCTTAACAGTAATAATGTTGCGGTGGGCCCCTGCCAAATCATCAGTTATTGGGCACGCCAACTGTTGTGCACAGCAATGGCCAAAGTTTGTAGAATCCTGTCCAACCCATCTTGGTCTAAAAAAAATTAATTTCTGTGCTTGTTATTAAATAAAATTCAATTTTCAAACAATCAATTAGCTACTTGTATTTGTCTTTGATCATAATGTTAGAATAAGAGGGAATAGGTCATGTTTGGGTGAAATTATAAATTGAGAAAGGGTCGACGAGTGTGGAAAACTGAGGCCGACATATGGGTCTGTCAAGCAGACAACAATTCCGCACGTGGGTCCGACACACATGTGTGCATGATTTGGGTTTGCGTATGAATATTCTGTTCCTAGAAGGAAATTCAATCAATAAAAGAACTTACCAAACTAGTTGTAAAATTAGATTAAACATAAATATGGTGCCATCGTGCTAAACCCTCGTAATATTATTACAATACTGATATAAGAATTATAGCATTTACTAATGTAATGTGGCGCAATCAGAGTAATATGCACGGCACAAAATCATTTTTAAACTCACATGGGTCGTGTAACAATTGCCTCCAAAATAAATTCATAACCCAAAGTTCTAAATTAAGGGCAGTTATTGTTTCTTGCACAAGTTACAGTGAGAGGGCCAATATATACTTAGAATTAAGATCGTCATTTTGAGATCCCCACAAGAAGAATTGGGAAGAAAACGTCATTGCTTCATGATTGAAAGACAAAAATTAGGAAGCCTAATTAATTGATTTTCATAGTTAGAGAAAATTGTGCGATCAATATGTTTACTCGTTGAAGCTGCTTTCAAGTGTCACCGATGAAGGTTTTTTAAATGGTAATGTGTAGTTTGAACAGGAGGCAAATGTTCAAAGTCCAAACCATAATATGGGGATTGATGGGGTACGTATATGAATTTTTGGTATATATATAATATTAGACCACAGGAAGGGACATCGAGGATGTCATTTCAAGAGATTTAATAAGGGAGATTGAGAAGGATGTTTTTGTTTTGGTTCGTCAAGGGAGACTGGACTTTGAATAATTAGCAGACCCTTGAATCTAATCTCATAATAAGACAAGACTTTGAATAATTAACAGGCCTTCGAATCTAATTTCATAATAGGACAAATATATTAATTCTTGGAGACTGTTTTAGCCACACGCTAGCTGCTCCATACTCAGTGTGACATTGATCAAGATGCAGCAATTTGCTGGAATTCTTTATGCAACATGAAGACTGAAGACTGGAATTGTGAACGTTGGCTAATTCAGTGTTGGCCGTGAAATGAATTAAATACTAGAATGGCCAGTCAAATATCCCAAAACAATCGCTGCATGCCCAGACGTATAGAATGGTTTTTAACTTCTTTCCTAGTCTTCTTTGACTGGAAAGGTATGCATGGATCATGTAGCCAAATGCGTGTTGCTGATATAATATAATATTAGAAAAAATCGTGTGTAAATTTATTTATAAATTGCAAAATTATGGTATTTTTTTTAATAAAAATAAATTGTTAAAATTAAAATATAGAAATATTTAAAATAATAAAATGGAGAATAAAAAATGACTTTGAAAAATTGAGGGAAATTATAAATGAAAATAATAAGTTAGAAGAAAAAAGAAAAAGAAAGGGGAGAAAAAAAATGATAGAAAAAACAAATGGAATAAAAATAAGAGCAACTATGTAATTTGACATTGTCCAATCAAGAATTTTTATCAACTTAATAATACAGTGTGCGTGTGTGCGTAGGGAGAGAGAGAGAGAACTTCTTTTCTCAAATTTGTTAGCATGCATCAAATATTGAGATATACCAAATTTATGCGCATGATGGAAATGAATAGATCATAAGGTGTCATGATTTGATTACTAAACAATGTGTATCAAAATTTAAAATGCTCAATGTAAATGCATCAAGCTGCACTTATGGTAGGTTCTGATCAAATTGAGCAAGTTTTATTGCATGCAACAAACATGAGGCAAATTTTAGGCACTAAAATCCCATCAACGCAGATGATCATCTCTACTCTTGTCGTCCCCTTGCTTTCTGCCAACATACTTGTTTATATATACACTACTCTCTCTACACAGTGGAAATCTTAAAAGTATTTGAATTAGACAAAAAAAAAAAAAACAAATTTTCTATTTGAGAAAAAGAGGGGGGGGGTGATATTATTTTCTTGTTGAGAACAATGAGATAATTTAAGAAAATAATAATCTCAAACCGAACCCGCATTTGGTTGTATTTGATGCTGGCTTTCCATATATATCATATATGAAAATACATTACAATTAAAACAATTTGGGCTGTCACACTCACAAACCACCTAAAGAAAGAGAAAATTCATTAGATATGTGTAAGCCCACAAGGCCATAGTGCCTGCAGTTCTCCAGCACTCCAAACTAAGCGTTGCTGAATACAACATTTGTTGACTTCGGTTTTTGAAAGTGGATTGTTTTTCTACATCTTAATTTAGATAATGGACTTAAAACGACCGGTAGTTAACGCTCAGATTTTCAAGGCCCAACCAGTGTTTATGAATTCTCTCATTTTTGTGCCGTGACATAAGATACATCAAAACAAATAATGTTGTCCACCACAAAGCACAATGTGTATGATAGATCCTACATCATCCCAAAATGATTAAGTTACACCAATGCCACAACAGGCCCAATATTATATTAAAATTCCTATTCATCAGTTTTGCTAAGGCACGAGAATTTTTAATTTTTCGTATTAATATTATTACAAGCTTGATGACGATATATAAATATTTATGGATTGCCACTGTTATGTGAGCAATTAGTGTCCCAGGAATGGTGTGGAAATTATAATTAATAACCTACATCGTCGTCATCATATTAATTCCATATTGGGCTTGTGAGATCAGGTTTGGGCTTGGCCCAATTAATGTAACACTAATTTGCGCCAAGAAAAGTTAAAATATCGTCATTAAGATACAATAAATCATCTGTACCTGAAAAACAAATGATGCGAATTACTAGATGAAACAAAATTTAATAGTATGAATTATTAAAAGTAGGTCAACAACCACCATCTACGTAATATATTACTAGAATAATACCGTGCTATGTATGATACTATTATTTGTCGAAATACACTCACAAAATGGTAATATTTTCAATAATATATTAAAATTCAGTCAATCTCATGATTAAAATGAAAAATTAGAACACTAGTAAAATTAAAAATTATTTGACTTAATTTACTCCAAATATTGGAAATAATTTGCTTCCCATTTGTTCTCACTAATTAGCTTGATTATTGCTAGCATAGTTTTGTATTGTCCACTTCATGTCAACATTTAAGTTGAAGTCAAAATAAGTTTAATTTGTCATTTCACCTAAAGAACAATGCGAAAATGTAGCAATTGATTGAAATCAAGTGTGAACGTGATTTATATGAAGTGTGAGGGAGGTAACTACCTGTACTTAGTTAATTGACTTGTAATCACTTTAATTAATGAATTATTGTGATCTAGGAAAATGTCTTACAGACGTAGTAGGTTGGCTTCAAATTACGTAAACAAATTACATGTCTTTGTATTTACTTTTATTTTATGTTTTGTGTGTGAAGTGATATTACAATATTAACTTAAAAATTGTTTGAAAACTTGCAATATCAACGTATTACATTTAATTTGAAATATTAATGTTTGGTCTGACCTAACCTACAAGTGACATTAGAGCCACCTCACCCTTCTTGAAATTGAAGGTTCAACCATGAGTACAAAAAAAGGTGTCTAAGTCATGTGGCCATTATTGCTGGATGAAACTAAGTAACTATACTAAAAGGATTGGATGCATACTTTCATCAAATCCTTTAATGACAAGGCCTAGAATTTCATCGCCGATGGATGATATGCACCAACAATCAAGGCGAAAGGTATTGATTCAAAGACATGAAAGGTTGGACGGCTGAAGAGGAGAAGGTAGGCAAAGATATCAATGCCAGATTCATGGGAATTGACGATGAGCAATTTAAATTGATCTCTACTTGCAAAATAGCGAAAAAAATATGAAATATTTTACAAAACATCCATGAAGATACAAGCTCTATTCGTATGGAAAGTTTGGTGATATGGCTAACTAAATATACTAGCTTGAAAAGAGCTACTCAAAGGTTAAGCTAATGTGGAAGACAAATTTAAAGGATGAGAACAAATTCAAAATATGTGTTGTAAAATTTGAGAAAAAATAAAATAATAATTATTGACTTGACTAGTGTTTTTTTAAGATTTACAATTTGTAGGAAAAAATATTTCAAAATATTAGCAAAGGATTTAATTTATCAATTCTTAATTTTATTTATTACTTTTCATGTAAAATAACAATAATGGTATCAAGGTATAACAGAAAAAACAATAAGTACATAAAAGTGCAAGATAAAACCTATCAAAAATATAAGGATTGGTGGAAACTTCATATCATATTCTAGTTGAACAAAATTTGGAGAACTGAGGCTAGCTTGTAGGCTGTCAAATACAGAAAAATTCGTGGATTTAAGTGGGTATGAAAAATAACGTACACACAATTTTATTTGTCAAATCCTACCAAAAGTAGGACTATTAATGAGAGACCTCTACCATACTTAAAGGACTTTAAAATAGGGATGAAGAAGCAAAAAAATTCGGATAAAACTTTGGCATATTAAATAAAGTTAGGTAAAGGAATTTTGGTGCTCATAAAATACTAGAATTTCATCCCTTCCAATCTCTTAACCTAAAACCCTAATACAAATATGGTAAAGAGGTGGAAAAAATTAAAATTTTGCACTCCAAATGAGCAGTTATTGTCTAGAGTGTGGCCAAAGAGAAAGGGAGATTCTACTTTGCACCAAATGCAATATAATTAGAAAATCTATACACACGTTATAGGCACATGAAAATATGAATTTGAATAGCCTACATATAGATTGGTTCGTGAATATGTTACTAAACTCGTAATGTAGGTGTAGGAAATTATAGAAAACACGTATTGATAAAATGTGTGAAGTTTTAAAACTTATTATTAACTATTCAAAAATTCTAAAAATATTATTGATTGGATTTATCATGAATACGACTTGCAAATTAGGCCTAAAGATCTCTAAAATCATTGTAGCAACAAGTTTTTGTGATTGAAATTGAGTATAGTGAGAAAAATAGCCCAAATGGTGCCTTACGTAGACG
This sequence comes from Avicennia marina, assembly GCA_019155195.1. NCBI lineage: Eukaryota > Viridiplantae > Streptophyta > Magnoliopsida > Lamiales > Acanthaceae > Avicennia > Avicennia marina. Next base: position 11,499,135 of record CM032769.1, on the reverse strand, counting down.
CAAGCCTCGCATCATAACCACCTCTGCAGTAGTGGAACATTGCGGTGCAAGTGCAAGGTTGCACTTCACACTTGTAGAGTGGGACTAGGCGCGAAACCAAGTAGAACACCTTGCGATCATTGACGTAGGTGCGGCAGAACCCTCGTGATTGCAAGAATGCTTTCTGCGGTCACAAGCTAGGTGCGAAATTTGGACAAAATGTGATTTTTGCATATTCAAAATTGAATTTTTTTGTTTTGAGACTAAAATAGGCATAAATGCATCGTACAGAATGTAATAGAGAATAGAAAGTAGAAACTGAATAAACACATGATAGAAAACTTATTTACTAAGTAATTGAGAATTTGAAAAGCCAATAATACGAGATATATAAGACCATACAAAAACATCTAAAAGAATAGGATTTTGGATAAATTAAGTATTAAATTTAGAAATTATTCTAACTGAACAAAAAATCAAGAAACTCAAAACCAGTGAGTTTTAAGATCAGTAAGTAAAAATCAAGTAAGTAGTTATTTGTAGATTTTAACAACTACATTTTTAAATGAAATATTCTTTTCTTGAAAATTATTTTGTCCTACTGAACTTATACCAAATTATTCTTTGAAAATTTTATATTTCTTGAAACTTATTTTGAAATATTTTTTTAAAAAACATTCCTATTTGATTTACACAAATTGGCATATTCTTAATTTAAAATGCTTCATCCTAAAAAATGTTGACATTTGGACGAATACCATGTAAATTATTTTGAACATATTAGTTATGTATATTAAACCATGAACATATTAGTTATGTATATTAATCCATTGAGACATAATGTTTCAGGGAATTAAAATAGTACAAAGAGTTAGTTTTACCCACTCACTGAGTAATAGATGAAGGTTAAAATATAACTTATTCAACCAAAATCAAAGGTTAAAAGCATAGCTCACTCAACCATAATTAAAAATTAGAGAATAACTCTCCTAAATCAAGGTAAAAAAGTAAAATTCTAATCAAACTACTTGAATCCCCTAGTATACCAAAAGATAGTGCAAATAAAATGATTATATAGTACTTTACGGTTTAAATTTTTAATCGTTATCTTTAAAGTAAATTTTTACATAAATACTTAAATATCATCAAATATTTTATTATATTTATATCCCCATGAAAAGTCAAATAAACACTTGTTAGACCATTAGTTACTCACATATTTTCAAAATCCCTTGTGCAAAAACCTCTAATAAAAAAAAGCAAACATAAGAGTGGTAGGACATAAGAAAAGAAAAATCTAGTTATAACTTTACTTACAAATAAGACAATAATATAGTAACATATGTTCTTTTGATTTCCGTTGCAATATAATAACTAGATCATTTTGTTTCCATTACAGGTATGTAAAGCTTACTAAACACAAATTGCAATTTACAAATTATTATATATCTAATATATTTTAAACTTTGATATCTACTAAAATTGTTCATTAAAATTGTTCATAAACACCGTTGCATCACAACTCTTAGATGAGGGTGTGTTATGAGCTTTCAATAGAATGAACTGTAGACAGAAGATCATGGATATTACATCTTAACGTGGTAAGCATTACAACACGACCAAAACTAGAATACCAAAAAATGAAGTAATCACACTCCAAATATAAAGAGACGAGAATAGAGAACAAGTCGTCACAGGCTCACTGGAGAAACGACAACGTGCAAGAAACCGCTTGGGAAGAAAAGAAGAAAACCAGTAGTGGTTCATCAAACAGAAGCCTCAACAATAAATTCCAATAGTAGGTAAACCCCTGAGATTAATGAGAGATTTTAGGTTGCAAAAGCTGCATGAGCGACCATAAGACATCCATCCGGTGCAAGCTTTGATTGTTCTGCCCCTAGGGAAAGCAATATCTTAGAAATATACCAATAAAATAGCTACATGTATGTTATGACTCTGCAACACTAATAAAATGATGACGATGTTGACGTGAAAGATGTTATAAAAAAAATTGCCAGTGATCAAGGGGTCTACTCAAATCCATAATTTAGTAAATTTTTTCTAAGAAAAAGAAAAAGATCGAAAGCACCATTGGCATTGGATCTGTAAACCAGAGGTCTAAATTTTCAAACCTAAACTCTAAGAGGTGAAACACATGCAACTCTTTCAAAGCGTGTGCCATCTAAAAATTGCAATTTCACAAGTACATTCTTACTTCAATCAACTTTTTTTTTCTTATTACTACACACACACTCACACACACACACACATATATATATATATATGTACACATTATCTCATCCAGCAATTACAACTAACCACCTGTAGCATACATCATGAGCGCTTATTTTACATGTTCCTGATCTATTATGCAAGAGAAACCAAATAATTTGATATTAAAAGCTGATTACTCAGAAAAATTTACAATTGTAAAGAGTTCTACAGATACTCATTAGTCTCGCATACAAAATTGGACATCCACATCCTGAAGAACAGCGTACAAAATTGGATATATACATCCTTAAGAACAGGGGCATAACCAGTTGGAACTCCCCATATTTTCAAAAACCAAGAAAGAGAATCATATGACCCAATAATATCAGTCTAATGCAAACAGTAAAGTCCTTAACAGATACTCTAATACTGTCATTTTATACTTAAGCTAGTACTAATCCCTTTGGGCTATTAGTTTTACTTGTTCAAAAGCAACCTTGAAAAAACGAAGAAAAGAAACATTAGTTTCTACCTTGGTTTTTCCATTTTTCTTTTTTTGGGACTAAAAGGTTAACAGATTGAATCATATTTTTCAATAAGATAATCCTGGAAAATGCATATTTTTCAATTAACGTAGAAAATTACTAAGGATAAGGTTTACTTTTGATGTCATATCTGACATATGATAAGGTCTGGTAGAGCTAAGATAATGTTTGAGAAAGTTGGTCAAAACTCAAAATATTCTTTACCCTAAATTTTACCCGGGTTAGATGTATACCTCAACCACAAAGCACATCCGTGTCTTATTTCCATAGGCTTCTGACACGCCTTTCAAGATAGTTAGACCCAAGCTTCTGATGGTTACTGCCATTTCGAAAAACAGGCTGCACTCTTCGTACAACATCTACATCAGGCAATTAGACATAATAGTCAGGATAAGATGATACATATGTTTTGTCTCACACAGAGTCAGCACTAGCTCTGTCACATCCTATGAGTTGAGACCTTTCGACTCTTCTGAAAATGCAAGATTTCAATTTTATTATTTGGAATAATAGAGTTCTCATTCATGGTTAGCAGAAACTAATATGAAAATTATTTGTCATTACCTCAACCAACATTTGCCCATTCGTATTTATATTTTCTACCATTATTGGGTAAACTTTTTGGTTATTTCCCACTTCCATGGCCCAGCTCGAACCCTCCTCACAACAGGAAAATCTCCGCATGCCTGTGTCCTTGTCAAGCAACTGAAAAATCACACATTTTTGCTAAATTAATAACAAAGCATAAAAATAACTGAAAATTGTAATCCTTACAAAAAGATTATTGCATTAACAATTTCTAATTTTACACATCATTTACGGATATTGCCGTAAATACTTAAGGTGCAGGCTATCCTCACATGAACTTCAAGATATTCAGCAGCAGTTCAAAAGATTGTCCTATTTAGGAATCTCCAGATCTATGCTTATTTTCACCTCCCCGAAGCATTCTGTCAATCACTACGCCCTTCCTCGTCTTCCAAGGTCAGTCACCAAAAGTCAACACATAGGAGAGTGTGAAGTTCAATCAAAATGCAGAAAAACCAGACCATGGTTCACCCATTGACAGCTCCCTAGGGAACAACGAGTGAAGGCAAATCTTTTCTTATAAAACTAGAGTTCTCGCTGTTGCAATCCCAACTTAAATGTTCATCACCCCCCCCCCCAACCTCCACATACAAAAATATACCACCTCCCATATGAGGTAAATTGCCAAATATTGTCCAAAAAAAAAAAATGGAAGAGATGAGGATATCTATGAACTGGAATAAATTGATCTTGATTGAGAAATCAGTACCTTAGAAGCAGCGCACTTATTTAGCTTTTCTGCATGCTTGGTAACACTTTGCAAAAAAAGCATGTGCTTAATTGTTCGCTCAAGAAGTGAATCAATACTGCACTGTCATTCAGAAATTTCAGCAGATATCATATCAAAAATTCAAAAAGTAAGATAAACAGGAAAACGTGGTATCACCTTTGATCCACTTGGAACAAGCTCTCGCAATTCCTTTATCCGATCTTGGATCAATTGCCTGTCCCTTGGCCTTGGCCTACAACTTTCACCAGGTCTCGCTCTCTTTTTATTTATCTTAACAGTTTCTCGGGGCTTTTCCAAATGTTGACTTCCTCTGCTGGAACTTGCTGATGAAAAACCTTTAAAAGACTCGATGCCACATGTCACTGAGTTTAAGCTACTTGATGTGTCTCTATCAAATGAATATCCTGTTGAACTAATAGTACCCACACTATTACAGAGTGTTTTTTCAGCAGTCAAGAGGGATTCTCCAGTGTCATGGAATGATTTTTCACTTTCAGCATCATCCCCCTTACAACTAACTTTAGCCACCACAGCATCCAGAAGCTGCATATCAGAGTTCTCCATCAGCAGACTGCAACTGCCCATTCCCTCCGAAATCTCAATGGCCATATCAGAACCAGTTTTTTCTGCCTCCCAGGCATCATCATTTTGCTTCTGAAATGCAGGTCCCAATGCTTCATACAGTTCACAGCCAGCACAAAAACTGAAAGGTGAAATCGGCGTCTCAGCATCGCTAGACTTGGTTGGTAGCCCTAGGTTCTCTAAATCTTGATGCAACTGCAGGTTTGGAATTTCAGGGACTCGATCCTGGAAAGCTGGAGAATCATGAATTTCTGAAGGAAGGTTGGATGTGACCATATGAGATTCATCAGCCAGTAGAGCAGAATTCGATAAACTAGATTTGTCAATCCTGACATTCTTCACAGGTGGAATACTTATAATTTCTGATTTCTTTCCTAAATCTTTGAAATCATTTGTGCAAGTATTATTGGAACTTGAGGGAAATGAAATTTCTTTCCTGGCCATTGGGCACCCAGCACTTTCATGCATCTTCGTTTTAAGAGTTTTATTTGAAAAGCCCCCAATTGGAGGGGCAAGGTGAGAACAATTACCAGATTCCCCAAGAGAGGAAAATAACTGGGACCACAAATTCACCTCATCCTCGTGTAAAACGTTTTCCAATCTAGCTTGGCAATCTTGAACAGCCGGATCTGAAATTCTTGTGCATGCATCTGACTGGTAAAGAATGTAGCATATGAGATGGAGAGGCAAATAATATGCATACACTTTATATATAGCAGTGTGTGCATCTGTTTCATTACACAATACATGGGGAGAGAGAAAGAGGGGGGGGGGGGGGGGGGAGGAGAGACAGAGGGGGGTTCACCAGACAAGAACTCTCTGTTTTACTTGAACTCGGAATACAACCAGCTAAGCAATCTTGCAGTTCACGAAAAACATTTCTGATATGGTCAACTAGTTTCAAATCCTCAGCAATCTAATCAATTCAAAAATGAAAGAATAGGTGAAATGGAGCCGTTCCAGGCGAAACACAAGAGTTCAAATAGTTCTAGCATTTACATCATAATTAAGGGCAATCTACAGCAATTTCAATTATTAATCCAGAAGAAAATTCAAAAATGTGGGACCTGTTCTTTCTTGCCAATCCTTTTGAAAGGTCTCAAAGTTGATCATGGCAATTACATGAAGATATGATTGTTCTTGAAGTATATAGTAAGATGTTACTAATTTGAGTGAAAGGATGGTTATTGTAAGTCAAGATGAATTTGTTCCTCCAATTGAGTAGCTAATTATATAGGATAGCTGCTAGGAGAATAATTGCACCCAGTTTTCTCACATTCAAGAACAAGCAGAAACTTCAGATAGCAGTCAATCATCACATCAAATACAAATGACTGAAAATATTTATACCTTCTTCTAGAGAATAAGAAAAACCTCATCAGAAAAAAATTATCAATTGATGAAGCAACTGATATAAGATACTGTTGTTCTGAAGTTTACCCTAGATATAAAACAATAGTTGTTGGAAAAATCAGCACATGTACTTGGAATAGGTTCTTTTGCGCAGCTTGAATAATAAAAAGCAGGAATATAAAGAATGAAGATGAGAAATTTGAGTAACTCCACATACTTTATGTAGAGATCCAAGTTGTACAACTCCATGTGGTATGACAGCAACAACTGCAATGGTCTGTGAAACAAGAAAATCTCATATTTTATATTTTTCAAAGACAAAATTCAAAGAAAGTCCGGGTTCACACACAACTACACTTTAAGAAGCTCGTTTGGCACAGGGGTCTTGACTGACAGCACAGACTTTAATGACCTAAAGTTGAAGAAACTGAAGAACCTTGTGATTTCACCTTACTGAAGAACCTTGTGATTTCACCTTAGGCAGTCTTTTAAATCAACAAGAGACTTATTCATTCATGGGAGAACATTGTCTTTGGCCAGTGAGAAAGTGTAACACTAAGTAATCAAGAGTTGAAAACAAATGGTAAAAGATTTAGCTCTACCTCCTTCCTTCACCATAACCGCCAATTCAACAATGTTGATTTCAAGAATTTATCAAGGTCATTCAGGCATGAAAATACAGCAAAGATGAATTTAAGCCCATTTGTTTCAATTATTGCAGAAACCTCAGGAGTATTTATTCGATTAATTAATTCAGATACTACCCACACCAATCGAGCTACTCTAGCCACATGAGTTGGGCTCAAACTAGAACTTTTACTATCAAGAGAAGCTTAGCAATCGAATCAGAAGCTTTAATTTCCCCTATAGTCAGCTGGCTTGCAGTCTAACCATTGCTTTATCAGTAGTAGGGACGAGAGACTTATAAAAGCTATCACACGCACACCTGTTTGCTCTTCTAATTTTAGTAGTTAATATTCAATTACCAAATCATAATGGCAAATCAAAAGCAAGCAGAAAATTTAAAATAAAAACAAATAAGATAAATGATTTACCTTAATGCCAGCAGAAAATTGAGTTTGCCACCCACCACAATACTGTATAACACAAACTTACCCAATCAGAATAAATGCTGATAACTTTAAACAAGTTATGGTAAGGAGTGGACATCATCCACTCTTCATTCCAATGACAACTTTTGTAGAAAGAATACTAATCTATAAACAGAAAAAATGGAAATTCAAATAAGCGTTTCAGATATGTGGGATCTCTTCTTTTTCTGTTTATTAATTATAATAAACACTCAAAATCCACATAAAAACCTAGGAGTGTCAGTACCAAGAGCGAATCATCCTTACACAATAAACAAAATGTTAAACCAAAAAAGAATCTCTCATGCAATATGATCCAACTTAATTTACACAAAAACATTTTAATCTTGTACTTGATGGCACAACTAAAAGTGGAAAAACATGGGAAGAGGGTATCAGGGAAAAAAAATATCATCATTCCACAAACAGCAACATTGCACTAATATACCTGAGATGAGGAAGAATTGGCAATATGCTGATCCAAAAATATCCATGAATGCTTCCCAGAAACTGCCACCTGTCCAACAATCCTATGCACAAAAATCAAAAGGCAAAAAAAAACAAACACATAAATTAGCATGTAAATGCATGCATAGATATAAAGTACATGCTTAATTTATAAGTGGCATACCCTTCCTCAAGAGAATATACTTCATATGACATCTTTGCCACAACTAATCCTAAAGAATCGTGCAAATAAGGACCTCCACTCAAGCTACCCACTGTCACATTGAACCCCTTCTTATCAGGGTAGTTGTTGCTGTCACAATATGCATCCTCCCAAGTAAGCAACCTGCATCAAATTCACTTTCATCAAAACAGTGAAAATAATTCTATTATTAAAACTTGATGAACCTGCATAGCTTACTACCTGTGAATGTTCATTTGTCATACGCTGAATGTCAAAGAAGCATACTGATTTAACTATACTCTAAATTTCTTTACTCATCTTTTTAGTCAAAAAGTGGCATTCAAAAGCTAGAATTTAATGTGGGCTTCTAGAGATATAAAACTTCTCTCAAAAAATAAATAAATCAAAAAGAACAAATTAATCTTGGAATTTAGGACAAAGCAGAAAATGTGATTGGGGCTATATTTCAGTATTCAAAATGGTACTTCAGCAATTATAATCAGTGTGAAAGGCTGTTCCCTTGTTAACCATAAGAGAACATGACTGAGCTTCTAAACAGAGGTAGAGCAACTCTGAATTCAACATGGAATTATAATGAGTAAATTACAATAGAAACTGCCTTCTAATAGATCTTGAAGAAGGTTAGGGAGCAGTTTGGAGTCCACCTGAATTCCTGAAACAAAATTCAACCAAGACAAGACCTACAGATTTTGTACCTTAGAAACTTCTGGGATAATCTTAAAAGAAAGCAACATCAATATGTATATTTCATAATTTTTCGTGATGTCAAAACAAGTAAAACAATGTTGAACTAATAAAAACAAACAGTCTGAGAACTAGTAGATCAATGCATACCAAATTTCAGATTTGCTTGAGTTAATCATTCACAAAATCATTCCAAATCAAAATGATTTATATAGTCATAAATCTTTTCGTTCACATCAAAGAGTATAATAAAGGGACTCACATTCTTTCCTGATGCTTTAGCTTCCAGAAAACTGCATATTTCCAACCTGTGTTGAAACAAAGGCTCCTCAGCACTTGCTGCAATCGGCCCCCCATCTTTCCTTCTCCCAGTGAGCAAAAACCTAACCACAAACACCCAATTCTAACTTGCAAAGAAACCCAAGAAAACCCCTATATCCACTCCCTTACTAGTTATAACTCCAAATCCTAGCTCCCTCTGTAAGATCCTCTCCCAGCTTGTTTCCTTCTCAACCGCCTCTTTATTGGAGGTCCCACCGTTGGCAGCAACATTCTATCATCTTTCCCCATCTCCCACCTCCACACCCTACTAAAACCCTAACTCTTTAGTCAAACAACAAACTTGCTTTAATAAACTCACAAAATTTCAACAAGAATCAGCAAACAAAACTGTGAAATCCGTGTCCAATTCCCCCCTTTCAAATAATTCTCCATGTTCACCATATTATTTCCGTCAACTTTAACAAATCGAACTGAAGCCCTTAAATCAAACTCTCTTCAGATCCTTGAACAAAAGTGAAACATAAAAACCACACCCCTCAAATAATCAACCGCTAAGAAACTATTAAATCAAAAAGAAAATCTTAAAAATCCCCCCTTGAGTTGTTCGATTCAATCAACAATGCCAATAGAAAAGTGCTGCTGGTTATCGTACATCAAATGGCATAGAGCACTCCATCTGCAGTTTCTTTGATCTTTATATGTGTGTATATATGACTTTCACTTATCCAATTAAACTCTAATAAAGAATATAATAATAATGAAAAGAAATCGTTCGGGGTTTCTTCTAACAGTATACTGCTTCAGAAGAGTACCTTCGGCGCTCAGTAAAGAAATTCTGAGAGAAAACCGCCTCTGCTGCCATTTGCGTTTGAAAAAAAGAAAATCAAAAACACAAGATTGGGAATTTCAGAGAAAAAGGCACTCCAAACGGCAGGTTGATTGGTGAAAGGGAAAAGATGGCTCTCAAGTAGAAGGATTGGGGTTCAACTCAACGATCTTGTTCCACAATTTCAGAACTCAAAAGCCACGTTTTTATACAAAAAGGAATCTACAGTGCCGGACTCTAATCTATGAGCGGTGCGAATCACGCGCCTCGCGCCTTTTTGCTACTCTCGCTTCCCTTCAAATGTCCTTTACACGTCCCTTCCTTTTTCTTTCCTTCCCATCCCTACCCTTCCCTCCTTTCCTTTTTCTTTTTTTTATTTACTTAATAATTTACTAGCGATTAAAACATGCGTGGGCATAATAATATAAATAAATGAATATTTTTAAATATAAATTGCATGACATTTATAAAATAATAAAAAAAATTAAATAAATAGAATAAATTAAATTTGAAAATAGGAATTTGAAAAAACAAATAAGTTAAAATTGAGTAAATAGCATGAAATAACTTCACATTGAGGGAAAGAAGTTAAATATATATATATATATATATATATAATAAAGGTATTATTGTAATTTAATATTATGTAACTAAAAAGTCACCTATATCCTTAATATATAATATAGGAAAGATATATAAAAATATAAAAAATCAAAAGAATTTAAAAAAATAAAAAAAATGAGAGAAAATATAAATAAAAGCAATAAGTTAAAAGAAAATAAAAAAAAGAACAGAAAAGATAAAGATAAAATTACGTGGGATTTCTTGTAATATTGAAAAAATTAATGAAAAGAATTTAAAAAAATACTGATCACAAAATATTGCATTTTCATTAATAAAATTAATGTACTATTTAAAATAGTGAGATCAAAGTGATCGAATGGAAGGATCAAAATCAAATTATATATGTTTGAGACTCCATGGTGGAAAATGGGATAGGGTTTTGAGATCAGTCCAATAATATGGCAAACAACATCATGTGTATGGCAATAAATTGCTTCTTATCTTCCCATCATCTGCCAATCTTTCCTCTTTCTTTCAATAATCATTTTTACTGCTAAAAGTTGTGACACTACACCACACAACTCAATTGTCAATGTCTCCTCTCTTTTCCCCACATTATGTGGTTTCCAAGTGGAATTTAGCCAGTCAATTACCATATTTTTGGGTACTCAGAGTTGAGATCAGTGATTGGTGGATGCATTACTTAGTTATGGCCGCTAAATCCATCAGATGTTGTATTTGTATTCATATTTTAATATATCTATACACGTTATGAAGCTGAAGTTTACATTTTAATTGGCACAAAATAAAATTTCGTTATTATCTTTATTATCATATTATAAATTGAATAAAGATAAATAAATAAATTTAAGGTTTTGACTTTTTTTTTTAACTAAAACGCATTCAAGGCTCATATACGTGCATATATACATGTTCATTTAGTAAGAAATCATTATCAAACTAAAAAAAAAAAATCACTATATAATTTTTTAAGAAAATTTATACCTTTTTATCTCTATATGTGTACGTAAAAATATGTTCAAGTTATTATAATTGTATATACATTGAGTGACCTGTAATGCTTAATTCAGCTTTCATCTCTATCTTCTTTTTTGCCTACAATTTTTTATTACATGATTGTATAAGCTATCTTTGTTTTCATTTTATCACTTTAAAAACAGACATTATAATCATTACACTTTTTAAATTTTATCTCTTACTATTTCTTATTGTTGTAGAGAAGCGCACTTAAAATCACACAATAAAAAGTGATAACACATAGCCATAGTATCTTACATAGATTTTGTCTCACCTTACATGGCCATAGTACTTTACATAGATTTTGTCTCACCTCCATGAAGTTTAATCACAGTTTATGTGGTGACTTCAGTAGCAATATGAGTATTCATGAGAAGTGTCTAAAAGATAATGATAGTATATATTGAGAAAATCCCTTTATGGTTTAATATGAAATATAATAAAAGTCTGCACTATAATGAAATATTCTCACATTTTCATTTAACTGAAAAATAGATCAATAGGATAGGCTTAATCAATGAAATAAACTATAATTCTTGTCTGCAGAAGTTATCATTGTCATTTCAAATCAATTTCTCATATTTTTCATGTCTTTAGTTTATAAGAGGTAAAAAAAAATGAATAGATGAACTTACTTGTAAATATGACATTCAAAGAGCAGAAAGGCCGAAGTTTAATGATGCCATGATAAATTATTTACTAGTAATTAAAATTGATTGAGGTTGTAACTGTTAGATTTACTCATAAGAGTGTATAGTATACTGTTCCATATGGGAAATGAAGATTATTGGGTACATAATTAATTCGAAAGATTATTCCAGTATAGTCTCACCACTAATTCAATTAAAAATGATGATGAGTGTTCCACAATGTTAATGACATCATATATTTGTATGGGTTCGTTCAGAATTCAAAAGGGCACTTTCCACCCATCTACATCATTATACTAATTTCCTTTTTTTAAAAAAAATTAATATTAAAATGACCAGAGCCAGGGTCTTAGGTGACTCGAATATGAGGTAAGTGAGTTACAAGCACACACAATACACATAATATATTAGGTATGAAACTTTTGGATTAATTATATGGAGAGAATGTTTGTTTTCAAATTATAAATTTCAAAAATATACTTAGTTATTATACTCATTAAATTTTATCTCTTTTTCTCTTATTTTTATACAATTTTCAAAATAAAATATGTAAAAACACGTGTCAAAAATTGAAATATCTTTATTCACAATTCACAAATTTATGTTGTTTACTGTAGCTAACTACTCTTTTGCTACTACAAAACGCCTCTCTTTTATTTATTATTTATCTTTTTCTTCACTTTTTCATTTGTCCTCCTCTTTGTCATGTTCAATTAAATTTCACTTAATTTATTTCATCCTATTTATTTTATCTTTAAACTTTACCTTTTTCCTTCATTCTATATAAATCTTAATACTTCTAAAACATAACAATTTGTATTTTTATTGTCACCGATAAAATTATATAATTTTGTTATATTTAAAATAAATGGTTTTTGGTAGATAATAAATTATAAAATAAAATATGCATGCATATAATTTAAAAAAATTATATAATAAAAGTAAAACTTTAAGTAATTATATGATCAAGTATATTTTGAATTTTGTAAACACATTTATTGAATGTGGAACGAATAAATAGTATACATAAAGTGGATATGATGAATATACAGGACAATCATTCCAAAAACCCTTTTCCCTTTACAAATGTTAGCAAAAAATAACATATCTTCAAGTGTTCATTGAGTGAATTCATTATCATGCACTCTCATTGTGATTAACATATATGAGGCAACTAATGGGCTAGGCTAGCTATCCATGGGCATGAGAATTAAAATAAACAAGGCATGGTGTGCCAATTCTATAAAAATACCCACTTTTGCACTTAGATTTGAAGGGGCAACCTTTTTCAATTTTTGCTTTAGTGGTCTCCGTCTCACACACAAAACTAAAATGGGAACCAATCATCCAAAGTAGATCTCATGGTTTAGCTTTTAACTGGCATGTCATCAAGGATCACGACTTGATAGTCTACATAGCCATTGAATTATAGTTTGATATGTGCCACTTAAGTCAATTTGGGCAGGCGTAATAATTGGTGTCCACTTTAATTTTGTTCAATTTGATGGTAATTTTTAATAGTGGTTCATAATTTTTTTTGACTAGAAACAGGTGACAATGTGGTTTACCATATGAAAAAGAAGGGTTTACATGTTTCTTGACTTTAAGAGTGGTTCCTATTATTAAAGATCAACAACTTCTGCTCCTCGGGTGCCTTTTCATTTGAGACAATTGCATTAATTAGTAATTAATTCAATATAATTATTCATAACTAATTAACCATAATTACTAACAAACGGACAATACATAAATTTAAAAATAAAGAGAATAAAAGAATGCCCCAATACTTGTGTAATGCCGAAGCCTCATTTTTTACCAGTTTGGTCCAACATATATTTTTCATATTTTCTATATGAGTCTTAAGTAATCAATTGGGAAAAGTCATACAACATCCAAATTTGATCTAAGTTTAATGCATGTTCCATTCTATCATGGTAAATTTTTGTGCGCGTGTCTTGAGTTTGGTTCTTCGAGCTAACAAGTGGAAGTAAGACAAAAGCTTAGCAAAATGGTACATTGCATCCAATAAACTAAAATCTCCATTTTTAGTCCCCCCGCTTGACAATATTTTTCACTATAGTCCTAATAGTTAAAAATTCAACAGTTAGGAAAGGGTTCAAGGGACAACTCTATCCCATCAACTGTTAGCTATTTCATTTTGGATAAACGGGAAGAGAATGACTTGAGATAAGATGGTCTCATGACTTGAAAGATCTCTGAGCAGAATCTAGAATTATGTTGATGCTGATGCCATAGGTGAGTACCTGATGCCATCCCTACTGCAAAACACACGAGAGTTCAAAATGGGGGAGCAATGCAGGAAGCTAGCACTCTTGGGGTCACCAGATAATCAACAGGATTTGCACCAAGAACACTCAAAAGCTGATGTCAGAAGACAGAGACGCCAACAGATTTAGGTCCAACTCTTTACAGCTGTTGGGGAATGTTTTGCCAGTGAACTTTGTCCTTTAATAATGCGGATCAGCCGCCCTACGTAAACAAGAATAGGCAATCCTCTCCTCAAGAACTTGACTCGGCAATGTACTGGACTCGTTATTTTGTATGGGAATTTCACTTGCCGTGACGCTTGGATGACCATCATCTGTATTCTGAATCAGGCAACACTCTATATATGCCCTCCCAGATATGTCGTTGATCATACGAAGATCAACTTGCTCAAGTTTGTTGCTCAAATATAATTGCCTATATAATCAATTAAGATTTCTCTATGACCCAAGCTGATCAGTTATAAAAACCAGGATTTCACTTCTTTTTCAAATGTATCATAACTGAGCATTCCATTGACTTAGGAAATGCTCAGTGAAATTACAATTGAGTGGCCCTAGGCCCCAAGTCAAGCCCATAACTCATTCTGTATTGTATGAAACGTGCTATGTACCGTACTTAAATTCTTCATTGTTTTAATTCTTTCCAGATGATAAGCAGAATATGAAAGATATCGTTTTAGCTGTAGTGTTTACATGATGCACCCAGAGTGCCAGAACTCGACATATTAGAGCCACCAGTCTAAAAAGCAATAGTAACTTTTTTGTATTTGATTTTGTTGTTGAACAATTTGTTAACCAAGTAGCAAACTTAATGGCTCCTTCACACAAAGCAGGACAAAACAATTATCATGTTGTGACAGCAATAACATTAAAGAAAATGCTACCTGTTTTAATCTCAATGGCTGAATTGGTTGCTATTAAAAGGTTATTGAGAGCAACGCACGACCCAGATTTGTCACCGAATTCAACATAGCACAAATCACAAAACAAAATGCAGTTCACAAGAATGTAGAACCATGAATTTTTTTTACCAAATCCAGTACTTTGAATGAACTGAGACAAACTAGAGATCCTACAATTTAGAAATCGGATGTAAGGAGTTGAAAACCCAAAAAAAAAAAAAAAAGAAAGAAAAAGGGCTCACAAGCCAAGTGAGTAGAAACAAGAGTTGAAAAATAAATGTATGGATGCCAAGAGAAGCATACGTAAATAGACTCAAAAAAATTGAAAATCTAACAAAGAAAAAATTAAAACGGAAAAGCGATTCAAGAACGAAAATAAGACAAACTTTTTTTATGAGTGTTAAGACTGAGAAAATTAGAAAGAGAGTTGAAAAAATAGTTTGGACTGGTCAAAGAGGAAATTCATCAAACACATCTCAATCCGCGATATTCTTCAAACAAATTATATCCGCGTTTAAAACACCTGCACTCCATTTTCAGAGTAACCTGAAGTACACAGAAATAAATGAAATTCGTGCCCCAACAAAGTGGCTCCCTCCTAAGGCTGCGGAAATGGAAGATGCGAAAGTAGTGGACCGTTGGTTATCACTTCTGCGCGGTTGGAAGCTTGCAATGTCGAAAACGGAGTGAAGCTTAAAGCGGCCGCAAATTCCGAAGCAGGAGATGGCTTTTGCCCGGCTGCCACGCTACGGTGGGCTTGAGAAATTATTTCTCTAGAGAGAAATGAGAGAGGTGAATAAAATTTAATTACTTTAAAAATTGTTGACTAATCCCACATTACGGAAGTTGGCCGATTGGCTCTGCAACCAATTCCTCAAATTTTGTGTTTGGAAATAGCATACATGGATTCTAAGAACAATTTTATTATTCCTTCTTTTGTTAAAAATATTTAAGTCGATTTTGTATTTTTATCAATATCCCAATTTTGTTGTGTAGTTCCCGTGTATCATTACTTCCTAGTAGTATACTTGTAATTAGTAATGCTTCAGAAGTGAACAAGTAACACGCAAGAATAGTCTGAGAAGCTGAAAATTTCAACTCATTGGATGCTGTACTCTTGACTGCAAGTTCACTCCCCAGACTGGAGAATTTAGTCATTAATTACAGTGGTCAGATTAAATTAATTACATGAGAGCAACCCTGGTGATAAACACATTCCAGCAATGGGCAGGAAGCATGTAAATGAATGGATTGTGCATCAGTTGATGAAACTAAACAGATATCCATAGGTTTGCTGCTTTGTACACAATCTGGTGTCTCTTGCTTCCCTCACTTGGCCTCAGAGAGTCTCATGCGTATGGCCTCAGGACTTGAGATCTTGTTAACACTGCAAAAGAAAGTGTAAGGAACACAACATCCCAGAAGAATGCAATGAGGTGATGAGAAGAAAATGAATCCAACCAATAATACAATAAGATGCACTGCAACAAAGAGAATCCAAATCAAAAAAGTTAATGAGCAGAAAATCTTGAGACTTACCATACGAGTACATCTCCACTTGCAGCAGACTTTTCGTATATCCAATCGGGAGCCAGTTCTTGCAGCAATCTTAGTTGCTCTTCGAGCTCCCCTGAGGAAAACAGGATAGATCTTTTGAGGGCACTGTTTTGCAGTAAAAGAAGGTTATATATTAAGATTATTAAAGAGCAGGCTTACCTTTGTCAACAATGTCTAAATGGCCTGCCATTATTTTCTGTATCAGCTCCTCCTTAGTGACAACAGAACGTCTGATCGATTGGAACAAGAAATAAATCATGTCAAAGAGCTTGGGTAAGCCAGCAATCATTTGTTGCCTCCATTTTGCTTGTGATATTGCTGGATCATGCTCCATTGAAGCTAACCTCTCTTTTTCTCGTATCTGCAGAAGTAGACAAGCAGTGGACAGAAGGTGACCTAAAGTCAGTGGAGCAATAGCTAGACAAGGACTCACATTCAGATAAGAATTCAATACCAAGCTATGGTAACATTGCAATGTTTGCTCACCGATTTTAGAAGAGCCTCTGGAAGAATGTCAAAAATGTCATCATCAGTTGATGACTTCCCCCTACAACCAAGTTCATCATCAACATTCACTCCCTTCACAGGACTGTCAAATTTCAAAGGCCTCTTAGGTAGTGGGCGCCTGACTAGTTTGCTTGGAGATGTAGATGGATTATCATCTGGGCTCATGCAACATCTCTTAGGTGGATGAAGCATGGGTGTGGCACTCATCAGTTTTGCAGGAGTAGATGCAAGATCCACTGGAGTACTGGGTACAGTAGCCATTTCAGAGATTTGTTCTTCATCCTCCATGGAATTTATGCGTTTGACTGGAGTCTCAGGAACAGGAGATGATGACATTCCCTTGCTTAAGTCCTTCAGGGATAATTTATAATGCAATTTTGCGGCAAATGCACTAGTTTCTTTTCTAGAGGGACTTCGAGCAAATTTATGCTCTAAATCAGAAGCACTGGATGAACCAACTGACTGATTTTGTTTTATGCATCCGGTGACATGGCTAGAATCCAGTTGTGAGAAGCGCTTTCTAAATGATACAGGGAAATGCGAGTGTGTGACCTTTTGTCCTCCTAACAGTTCCACATCTGGTGTCTGATTCATCAAAAATGAAGCTGAAGGTTGAGCAGGATTTGCATTTGCATCTTCCTTCAGTCGATTAAATGGTTCTGGTAGTGTTTCCTCAGGGACTTCATCACTCTGGTTATGAATGTGGCAATTTGTCGTTAGTTAGCACAGAATAGCAGCAGCAGCAGCAGAAAATAATAAAAATAGCTGTATTGATTCAACATTTAAGTTCATTGTTAATTCTATGTTGTTTATTGCGATTCCTCAAGAGCGTAGAAAAACATATCAGCCATCAGATGGAAATAGATAAGACTTGATTGAGATAAATCATAGTGAAAAATAAGAAATAAAGTGACCGGCACCAAACTAAGGGATAATCCGTGGACTGATTTGGGGAAAAACCAATTATGCGCCAATGCAGAATAATCTCATGGTGGCTTTTCCATATGAAAGCTTATCTCCTGACTTCAGTAGAGCAGCAAAATCTCAAGATCAGCATAAATACTGCCAGATTTCATGAACCTAAGAGTCGTACCAAATTTCAATTTATGTGTCCTTAAGGATTCATAAATGTAAGCCGCAGGCATCTATGAATAAACTATCAAGATGAGTGAAGTGCCTCGTAAATTAATTTTATCCACGAGCCAAAAGTCGCATAAGAACTTCAATGGGTTTTAAAAAATCAATTAGTCGGTAGCAATGCAGCAAAGCTTCTACTAAGTAACTTCTGTAGAAGAAGCATCAATTGTACCTCCGGACGGGATTTGAAGAAATCCAAGAGACGATCACGGAAGACTTTCCTCAACTGCAAATTCCCACTAATTGACCTCGACTTGCTTTCACTCTTAATTGCTTCAACATTCAATGTTATACGGATATCAGGTTTCATGCAGCTGGTGCGCTCATCATGTCGAAGGACTTTCTCGACCACAATAGCCTCAGGCATGATGAACTTTAGTTGAGCTAAATGAGCATATGTGAACCTCCTGAAAGTTTAAACAAAAAGAATAAGCGAGGATTTAAATATACGTACGTTAGGAACATATCAATGAAAATTGAAAGATACCCATTAATTTGAGCTGCAGATTCTGCGTACCTATCAGTTAAACTTTCAATCTGGGAGCTAATATTAGTAAATGTTGTTGCAGATCTCTTCAATTGGAGCAGTCTGATTGAGCTATCCAAGCTGTTAAAGAACTTATCCAATAGCTCATACCTGAAACACAAGCACTGACCATTAAATTTAAAAAGAAAATATTAATAAAATGGCCAGAGCAAATAGTAAACAACTGTATTCTTATTGACCAGGAATGGCAGAGGAGTTAACGGATGAAATCAGAAATTAACAAGATAACTGATACAGCCCATGAATTCTGGGATAGCATATTCGATATTTTTCTCTTCTTTGAATTGCCAAAATAGAAACCAAAGCAAAATAAATACTTTGCCGAATATAGAAGAAGTGAACTATCCATTTGCCAATATTTATACTGATCTAAGAGACAGGAAAGAATAAGAATATATACACGCAGATCTCCAAGTAGTTATGCACCTGATAATGACAAATCTTTCAAACAGTGCATAAAGGCACTTCAAAACATAGGAAACAATGCATAAATAGGTAGATTAGCAAGCACAGATACATCTATATAATTCAAAATCCTGCAAACTCTACAATTTTTCCTAACAAAAATTCCAGAAATCACTTACTTCTCGGGAAGCGTTATCTCAGTATCAACAGACGTGTTCTTCGGCTTGGCACCGCGCTCTTTCTCGGATGCCAGTTCGGGCTCGATCCGAGGAGGCGGAGCCGATCCCCGTTCCCGGAGATTCATTGCCGCCAGCCTGACTTCTTTAATCGAGCGCAACCGACGAGGGGGTTCCACTGGCTTCCCGGGAGTTTTAAGGGTCCACGGATTCGTGGCCGGGTCAGAAGCTTTCCGCGTCTCCTTATCCGACGGCGCACGTGAACGGAGCTGTTTCTTAGACTTGAATGAAGACGACGGCGAAGACATATCTTCATCCATTGTTGCACGGACGCGCAATGCACAGGGTGTAGGTGGAGAACAGATCTGACGAGGAATATATACGGCGTTTAACACTGCAGTACACAGGAGGGTTTTTTTGGCGGGGGAGCTGACGTGGCCGACTGCCAGGTCAGCATTGGCGCCAATTTCCCTCCCGGGAAGAGCGAAGGATATTTATGTAATTTCAGTAGACATGGGTCAAAATCTGGGTTGGCCTAAGATCTGAGATTTGGCCCAACATAGTGAATGAGGATTTAGACCAACAAAGGGCCCAAAGTCTGCTGAATTAAATTTCTACATATATATATTACAAATCTCTGTCACTTTTTTAAATTTTACATTATTTTTATACTTCCTCACTTAAAATACACTGATTTGATTGCACCTACAGCTCCAAAAAAATCATTTATCTCGTCACAAAAAATAAAAAACAGCAATAATTTTAACACGACTCTAATTTTTTTATGCTTTATTTTAAACTACATTTGTTGTTGTTGACTATTGACTGAAATCTGATGTGATGGAGACTCAATTTGCTTTGCTTGAGCTCACAACGCCAATACCCCAACTATAGAGATGAACAACGCAATTAATTAATTTTTCACAATCCACAGCAAAATCATCCAAATTTTACGTTGGATTCAAACTATATCCAAGTAAATGCTAAAATAAGATGGATGACATCCATACATTACTATGGAAAATGTGTGATACCGGTTAGGGGTTGTTGTTATTTTTAATATATATAAACATATGTGTGTGTAAAAATTTATTACTACTTTTCTTTAAGTAAAAGCGTAGCTAGATTTAAAAATATATATATATAAGAGCCAAAAAATCTTGTCCGCGCCTCCCGTTGTCGAGGGTAAACCTCGTGAAAAATTTCCTGCTTAGGATTCAGGGTTTGCGCCCCAAATCCTTCACCATGCGAAGAGCTTCACCCAAACTTCTCTCACACCTTCAGAAACCGCGCACTAATACCCCAGTTTCTGGAGCTTCATCCAAACTTCTCTCTCACCTTCAAAAACCACGCACTAAAGCCCCCGTTTCTGTCCTTTCCAGAGACTTTTCTGGCACCTCCTTTGATCGCTCTCTCACCTTCCCATCGAAACCCCATCTCGAATCTTGCTCCAAGACTCAATCTTTACTCTACTCCAACCTCAATTCCCGTCGATTTCAGGCCGGGCCATCTCAGAATCTCAGTACCCTTGTGGACCCGATCGCCCAAAATGCATCCCAGATGTCATCAAGGCAGAGGAAAATCAAGGAAAGATCTGAACTTGAGG
Source organism: Avicennia marina (assembly GCA_019155195.1). Taxonomy (NCBI): domain Eukaryota; kingdom Viridiplantae; phylum Streptophyta; class Magnoliopsida; order Lamiales; family Acanthaceae; genus Avicennia; species Avicennia marina. The sequence goes on along the minus strand of CM032769.1, from coordinate 11,478,232 downwards.
AGGCCTTTGAGTCGGCTGAGTCCATTGATGAAATGCTCAAGGCATTCAAAGACATGGAGGCATGCTTTGATGAGAAGGATTTGGGTTTGGCCTGCTTGAAGATTGGCCTCAAACTTGACCAAGAAAGTGAGGATCCTGAAAAAACCCTGTCTTATGCACGAAGGGCTTTGGGAATCTTGGATGATAATGATAACAATATCAGTACTTCTAGTGGTGGATTGTCTTTGCCTGTTGCCATGACTTTACAGCTGTTGGGTTCTTCTTGTTTCAAGTTGAAAAAGTTTAATGACAGTTTAGGTTATTTGAATAGGGCAAATAGGATGTTGAACAAGTTGGGCGATGAGAATTCTTTCAATGAAGATCATGTTTTGCCAATTTCACATGCAATCCAATTTGAATTGTTTAATGTCAAGACGGCTGTGGGAAGGAGAGAGGAGGCTCTTGCTCATCTTAGGAAGGCTTTGGAAATCAAAGAGAAGACTTTGGAGGAAGATAGTAGGGAGCTTGGTAAGGCCAATAGAGATGTAGCAGAGGCCTATGTTGCGGTTTTGAACTTCAAAGAAGCACTGCCTTTTTGTTTGAAAGCCCTAGAGATGCATAAGACGCAACTGGGGCATAATTCGGTGGAGGTTGCGTATGATAGGAGACTTCTTGGAGTTATCTATACAGGATTAGAAGAGCATGAGAAGGCGTTGGAACAAAATCAGTTGTCACAAAAGGTCTTGAAGAACTGGGGTCGTAGTTCTGATTTGCTTCGTGCTGAAATTGACGCTGCTAATATGCAGATTGCCTTGGGGAGGTATGAAGAAGCAATCAACACTTTGAAGGGTGTTGTACAGCAGACTGAGAAAGAGAGTGAGGATCGAGCTATGGTGTTTACTTCCATGGCCAAAGCTCTGTGTAGTCAGGATAAGTTTGCTGATGCTAAGAAGTGTTTGGAAATAGCTTGTGGAATTTTTGATAAGAAAGAGAAAAGTTCTCCTCTTGTTGTTGCAGAAGCATATATGGAGATCTCAATGCAATATGAGGCGATGAATGAATTTGAAACTGCAATATCACTTTTAAAAAGAGCGCTGGCGATGCTAGAGAAGCTACCTCAAGAACAACATTCCGTTGGGAGTGTTTCAGCAAGGATTGGTTGGCTGCTTCTTCTAACTGGGAAGGTGGAACAGGCAATCCCATATTTGGAAGATGCTGCTGAAAGGTTGAAAGAGAGTTTTGGCTCCAAGCATTATGGAGTAGGTTATGTGTATAACAACTTGGGTGCAGCTTATATGGAATTAGATAGGCCACAGTCGGCTGCCCAGGTTTTCGCATATGCAAAAGATATCATGGACGTTTCTCTTGGTCCTCATCATGTGGATTCGATAGAAGCTTGTCAGAATCTTTCGAAAGCATATGCAGCTATGCGAAGGTAAAAAATTAAGAGATTATTGCCTTGATTGCGAATCAAGTTTATCTGCTTTATTTTATTTAATGCTGAAGCATAGAGTTCATTATGTATTGTGGCGCTTCATTATTTCAGAAATAATATGCCACTCTCGTCAAAAGTAACTCGACTAACATTTATGTTAGTTACAGGAATTATATTGTGCTCTTTTTCTTGTTGTGCCTGTTCACCACTTACTACTTCGTGTGTGAAATTTATTTGGCACCAAACTTCTTTTGGCAATTCAATCAAGAGATCACTAGATATAGGGCGCGGCCATATGCATGTACAATCTCAAAATGGGATCAAATCTATATTTATTTATGTTGTGAGTATAATAGAGGGCAGATTTGTGCTCATTAACCGTATTTTCCTGTATTTGTTTCCTGAAGAGTGAGGCCAAGTAATACCAAAGTAATGTCCTCTAGGAGATGCGGTCTCTATTTTCCTTGATGTTTGAATTAAGATTTTAAAATCTTGTAAAATATTAAAAAAATATTACTAAGTTGTTTGAATGATTGGTTAAACCCCATGGACTGAAATATGAAGTGAAGATCACTAGCTATTTACCTTAGACAGATGGACAATAGTCTTCCACATAATATTCATTGGTTATTTGGGTTGCAGAACTGTGGTTTTTTTTTTTTGGTAGACATCCTTTTTGGGTTGATGAAAATTTTCATTATTTCTTCGAATTTCAAAGTAGAGTAAATGTATCACATAACCTTTTTCTCTGAATTGAGCAGCTATCCACTGGCAATTAACTTTCAAGAAAAAGTAGTTGAAGCTTGGGAGGGACACGGACCAAGTGCACAAGATGAACTGAATGAAGCCATTCGAGTACTGGAGCAACTAAAGGAGAAGGCTAGTACCGCCGTCTCTGAAGCTCTTATGGATGCCTTGCCTTCTCTCCAAGATGACAAAGCTCAGTCTGGTATTTCAGCTGTGAGAAGGTAACGCCATAAAGGAAACTTTGTTTCTTCAATGAGGACCAACGCTGAGGAGTTCAGATCTGGCTCCCCAACAGACAGAGCTATTTGTTGTTCATTCTGCTGTTTGATAGGTGATTCATGTCTAGCCAGTCTCTAATGTGTCTCAGAACTTTAAAGAGGAATTTATTCCGTTATTTGACGGATGGATTGTGGTTGTTACAATAGCAATCAGCCAGCGTCTTGACCAGTATGACCCTATGTTATGTTGACGTAAAGTGGTTGCAGATGCTCTGTTTCAACTCATGAATAATTGCAATGTGCTAGAATTGTTCACTAGCCTTCCATCCATTTACATGGTATATGTGGGTTAAATTGAAATTAGTGACCGGAAATTGCATAATGATTTTTTAAATTTTATCTATTTGATGGCTTTTATATTGGTACTTAACTGTGGTCTAATTATGGGTACATAAAACAGACAATGATTTTGTTTACATGGATGATGTGTGTGAAATATATTACCTTCTCACTTCAAATCCCAATGAGCAGAGGGGAAACTGGAGATGACTAATTGCCTTTTAGACATATTGAAACTTTAATAAGCAGGTGCACATTTCAGGCTTATGTTAGTGGCTTACCTGGGTTGTTCTTTTATGAGACATCTAATAGTCTTAAAATGCGCTTTTTATTATATCTTATCCCAGCATCAGTGTGGGGATAGCCAAATTAGCTTGTGGAGCATGTGAATATTGGGTCATTAGGAGAGATTGGTTACACGGTTTAGAAGTTTGAATCTAAAGTTCTAAATTATAGCTGTGGATGCATCTCTTTTTCCCCATTTGTTGATGATCCTCATTATTGACAATGTTAAATACTCTGATACCTTCTGGCCAGAACAGAAGCAGAAGCTTACTCTCTCATAATGTTGTGACCATCATTCCTGCCCGTGCATACATTATAGTTTCCAAATTCCTGCGAGCTTTCAATGTCTCTGTGGAATCACTTTATATGCTGACAGTGCTCATTTTTAGTTACAGTCTTAATTGATTCAATTCTATTCAACTAATCAGAAGCAGCAGTGTGCATTTTGTGATCATTTAGTTTCTCTGTCTGCTAAAGCTCGTATAGAAAGGACTGCATTTCTCGATCCTCTTCCAGGTCCAAGTGGAAAGATTGACCTCCGGCTTCCACTACTGCTTTCCTCATTGTTCCTGACTTCACTGACTTGCCCATTCTGCCATAAAATCTCTTGAACTGACGGGTAAACATGGTGGTCTGCTGCTGAATCCCTTGAGAAGGATCTTCTGATGGGCTGTATTGAAAAGTGGTCATCTTTCTCTCGGACATCAATCCCTTGGGCGTCCCCTATGATTGAAACATGATGAAACTTTGTTGGCTTATAATTGTCAACCCTCTGCTCAAATTTTCTTGATAAATGACTTCTGGGCTGCGCCAAGAATCTGCTAGAGTCCCATCTTTCGCGATACCAATTAGCTGACAGACCTGTCCCACCTTCCCTGCTTATTTAAATCATTACAAAATCTTCCTCTCCTCCAAGAATGCTGCCAGCCTGTGGCTGTGGATCTTGAGGCAAGAGCTCGGTGCCAACAGTCTGTATAGCCGATGCCCGTTCCTGCCAGAAATGGCAGACCCAACAGTCTGTCTAGCCGATGCCTGTTCCTGCCAGAAATGGCAGACCCAACAGTCTGTCTAGCCGATGCCTGTTCCTGCCAGAAATGGCAGACCCGCACGGAGGGCAGTTGGAATTGCTCGGGAGCCACACACCAATGCAGTCTAAGGGGAACGCATGGAACTCTCAACATGTCATGTCGTTGGAACTCATTCAAACAGACTGTACATCGGCGATGCTGCTGCTGCCATCTCATTGATGTTTGCCATACTGGAAGGTGGGAATCTCCCCAGTTGGTAAGTCATCGAGCCCTCGGCTTTGCCATGTGGGAGAGTTGGAAGTTAATGGATCTTTATTTGACTGTGCTTGCCTGAGGGAGAAGCGTCTCAGCGGATCAATCTGTTGCCATCTGAAGCAGCATTTGGTGGCAAAAATATAGTAGCTGATTAACAGGAAAGCTGCCGCAGCGATGCCTAGTGCTGCAACGGCTAGCACTGGAAATCCATTGTCTGAAAGAGGTGGAGGTTGAGTGGACAAGGACTGCCGGCTGTAGATTGGAGGAAGAGCCTGAGGAGATTCAGGTGCATACATAAAACCTTGAGATGTGGCCATGGGGGAAGGCAAAGAAGTATGGTTTGAACTTTGAAGGGAAGAGACTTGGAAATTGAAATGAACAGTGAATACGGAGTTTGAATGGTGATGTTAGCCGAGGAATAATATGGTCCAAATGGGATGGCACAGAGTCGATGAGATGAAGAAAATGATGTTGGGGGGGGGGGGGGGGGGGATGGTGGAATTTGATGAGTGGGGTTATGGAGAAATCAAAGGTTAAAGTTTATATGAGAGAAAGTGGTAAAAGTGGACAAATTGGGTGGTTTTTGAGGAACACTCGGACTCTGTGCATGAAGAGTGTCCAGGACATGGGAGTTGGAGAAAACCTAAGTTGACCCCTACAAAGAATTGTTTGGTCTTTTTTTTCATCCATTTTGCCTATTACCCACCTTGCTATAACCAACCACCCCCCCAAGTGTGATTTACACTTGACAAATGACAGCCAAGTCAAAGTTGTTGATTTTTTAGCCTAAGAAGTACTTACAAAACAAGCTTGTATACAAAACATGGCCTGTGACTGAAGACAAGGACACCTCATGCTCACATTTAAGCAAACTATTGCCACTTGGTTGGAGGCCTGAAATGGATTTCATGGCCAACATTTGCCGTACAATGGGTTTTTTGAAAAACCTCTCTAATTCACCTACTTAATAGGTAGTAGGAAGTTTGAATTTTGACTTTTTGAAAGTTGGAAAAATCATACTAATTAACACACACCCACTCAATTGGTGTGCAATGGTTAAAGAAAAATGTCTATGCAAATGAAACTCTAACTATATAACCTGGGAAGGATTTGAAAAAGGTAATGAACATGAATAACGCCATGCCCCACACAACAGCGGCGTGGGTAACCTCATCACCGCTCCTCTTTATCCATTTGCACGTTTCAAAGTTGGTGGCAAGTGCGCAAGTGCATGAAGCATGTATCCAATCAATTCTGTTAGCATAATTATCATTATTACGTAGGTAAGAGAGAATACACAAGTACTCGATAAAAGTTACAAGACAATGAATTTAAACTTGATTATCAACCCATCATGGAAAACCAGGAAATTTCATGTTCATGGATATCGTAATCCTGCTTACGTGCTTGTTTGGGAGAAGCTTAACCACACTGGTGGGTCAACTATAGTTTTTTGTGACAGCTAGCTAGATGGTTGTCTGCGGTCTGCCCCTGTGATGTATGAACCCTTAACTCTCTATACGGCAACGAGCTTTTTGAAATAAATAGTTCTTCAAGTGCATTTCAGCAGCTAATAGATGCTTTTTTATTTGATTGTTTTCCAATCCAGACTTTGGGATTTAGTGGCAGCACATGCTTTGTCTTGATGCTATACTTTTGTAATTGAAGAAATTGTGACACTTGCCGGAAAGACGTGCAGGATCAATATTTCTTGCCTAAACTAAGGAGAAGAAATTTAGAACGTAAAGATCATGATATCCTACTAGAGTTGTGGCCTTTTTGCTCTAATTAAATAAGTTGGAGCATAATTTGCAGAGTTGAAAAGAATTTTGATCATGACAATTCATTAGGATGGAGTAAAATATGAATGAAATAGACATATTTAACTTCATTTCCAAATACTTGATTGATAAAATTTAACATTAGGATTGACCATTACGCTAAGAATCATCATTTTTAAAATTTTGGGATTAGTGATTCCTTTCAAAATCATGAGTTACCTTTGAATAACCCTTCTTCACCTTTTTTTATCTTGGTTTCTACTAAATTAATATAATATAATTTAACTAATCAACTTAAAATTTTAAACTGGTTACCATTGCATACACATTATACAAATATATTTTATGTTCTTATCATATTATATATATATATATATATATATATATAATATATATACACGACTATATGTTAATAAAATGTTTACTTAATAGTAAAAAAATTAATGTATGACAAAAAATTAAAATATATTACATAGTTTCATATTATGCATTATTATATTTTTTATATTAATTTTTATGCCAAAATGTGAGTATTGTTATTTTTATTCTTATTCTTATTATTAGAAAATTTTATGTTTTAGATTTAATTTTTCTAGTACTATAATTATATGATTTTTTAAAAATAAATATTAACTTGGACTATGAAAATATTTTCAGCATATTCATAATATTTATCTTTGTTACATATAAAATTAAGTAAACATATCATTTTATTTCTTTTGCATATAAATCATGAGATACATCACATGTTATTTTTTTCTATTTTGATTTAATTTCTAGAATTATACCATTCTTATCACATTCCGTCGTAATGAATCAGTCACCTTCACTTCCTGTCCACACGTGCCGTATCTTGAAAATATCCTCTTCAACCACCGAAGAATATCTTCAATGTCTTCAACCATTTGTAAGTCTGCAACTACGCTAATTAACAAGAGCTCTACCATCAGCAACTCGTGATATAATCAGACATTAGTTGTTGCCGATCATGGAGTTTACCTGGGCACTGCTACTGGCCTTAGTATGTTTCGCTGCACTAGCCTTTATTAGCAGAAAACATCCCACGGAAAAACTTCCACCAGGTCCTAAACCATGGCCAGTAACTTGAACCTCCTTGGCTCCGTACCACATCAGTCCCTTCACTTTTTGTCCAAAAAATACGGTGACATAATGCTTCTAAAGTTTGGCAAATTTCCAGTTGTGGTTGCATCATCCCCTCAGATGGCCAGACAGTTCTTGAGGACACACAATATGGTCTTTGCCTCTAGCCCCCCACTCGCCGCCGGCAAATACACTAGCTACAGTTACTCAGACGTGACGTGGGCTTCCTACGTGAAGGAGTTCCTTCAAGAGTTAAAATGGAACCAAGAGAAATATGTCGTCCATTGTGACAGTCAGAGTGCGATTCACCTAAGTAAGAATTCAACATTCCATTCCCGGTCCAAGCATATTGATGTTCGTTATCATTGGATTCAACAAGCCTTGGAAGAAAAAGAAGTAAGTTTGCAAAAGATCCATACAGATGACAATGGAGCAGAAATGTTAACTAAGGCGTTGCCCAGAGAGAAGACTGACACATGCAAAGAAGTTGCTGGGTTACAAGAAAGTTCATAAATAGCAACAAAGGGGGAGGAATGTTAAGGTTTGTGGCTATTTATACACTAAGAGCCACCCATTTTGACCAACAAGAACAAGCCAAAGGTTATGACCAATGAAGTGCGGGGTAGGTACCTCCAAATGTGGCCAATCGAGTGCAGGGCTTTCAACTATAAATAAAGGAGATTTTGGCAAGCTTTAGCATTAGTTCAAGTGCATGAATTGAGTGTGTGAGTGTGTGTAAAAGAAGTGTTCCTTGTGAGGTTGTTTTGGAGAATTCAAGTTCCTCCCTCCCTTTTGTTGTTTGTTTCTTTCTTTTGTACTATACACATTCAAATATAAAGTGCCACGTTTTAAAAGCTCCTTTCTGTTTTAGAGTCCATTTCTCCCAACACTACGGGCCACACTGGCGACAAATGCGTAAAATATTCCTTTCAGAGGTGTTCAGTGCCCAAAACCCGAGTCATTTAAGCATATTCGTGTCGAGGAGAGGCATGCTTTGTTCTCTCGTCTATGTTCCCTCTCAGGGAAGCCAGTCTTGCTTAGAGACAATTTGTCACGTTATGCTCTCTCGAGCATATGTAGGATGTTGTTAAGCGATAAATAAATACTTGAGTGAATCTGAAGATGAGAATTCCGTTGTGCTGCTAGACGACTTGCGTGGGATGTTTGATGAGTGGTTCTTCCTCAATGGTGCGTTCAATATTGGGGATTGGATACCCTGGCTGGGGTTCCTCGATCTGCAGGGATACATCAAGAGAATGAAGGTTTTGCACAAGAAATTGGAAAAGTTTTACGACCATGTAGTCGATGATCACCTTGCTAGGAGGACCACAGAAAGGGATTTCATGACTACGAAAGACCTTGTAGACACGTTGCTGCAGCACTCTGACGACCCCAATCTTGAAGTTAGGCTCACAAGGGACTGTGTTTCTTTTCTCCTTTCAAACTTAATTTCCATCTTTTGTTTCTTTTTAAATATACAGTTATAGAGTAGTTTAAGTACAATTGATAAAGGAATTTTATTTATTTATTCAAACTACAAGGCAAGAAAATTTAATGAGTTCCTCTCATGATAAATACAGGACCTACTAGCTGGTGGCGCAGATACAATACCCACCACACTGGAATGAACTATTCTCGAAGTCATCAAACAAAATCGCATTATTGAAAAGGCCAAAGAAGAGCTTGATGGGATAATTGGGAGAAACTGATGGGTAGAAGAAAATGACATTCTTCAATTGCCTTACATAGATGCCATTATTATGGAGTCCATGAGACTGCACCCACTTGGCACACTTTTAGGTCCTCACTATAACACTGAGGACTGCGGCTATAACACATCCAAGGGAACAATGGTCCTGGTCAACACATGGAGCATAGGGAGGAACTTTTGGGATGCACCAGAGGAGTTCCTGCCCGAGAGGTTCATTGGCAAAGAAATTGATGTAATGGGAAATAAATTTGCCTTTCTGCCATTTGGCTCAAGCCGAGGGAGATGCCCTGAATACAATCTTGGGCTTAGGACTGTTCGAAGAACACTGGCTAATATCTATTGAAATTTCAAGTATAACGCACATTGTAGATTGATATTCAATTCATATGCGCCATAGAAGATAATAACCAATGAGATACAAATTTTCAAATATGACACATATGCTACCAAAAAATGAGATTAGGGAGCATTTACAAGGCGTTAACTGTGTGCAATTACTGCAGTAACTAAAATCGAACTAACTTAGTAAATAGTGGAAGCAGAGGTGTTATCTTCTGGCTTATTCATTCTATTCTTGTTGCTAACGACTTTGAAGGTGTCCTCAACCTGCTTCGCTAACATTTCGTTCCACTTCTCTTGTAGAATCCAGTGAGATTTCTTCCCAAAAAACCTCGCCCGGTGCAAGATTTTTCTAATCAACTCCATGACTTTCTCTTGAAAGCCTTCTTTGTGGTTGCGTCGTCGCCAGAGCTCCATGTGTATTCCTCCGGTCATCACACATTTATTTAAGTAAAAGACTACCAAACTTTCTTTCCATTTTAAGTTAATTAATTATTAGTCAATACGGTTGAGGTGTGTATATAATTACATAAATTAACAAATAATAATTTATTTATGAAATGAGGGATAAAGAAAGAAACTTGAAAAAAAAAATTGAATGAGTAAGAATTATGAGAAAAGTTTGAAAGAAAAGAAAAATATTAAATTGATATTTTTATTTTTATAAGAAAATAAAACTAACAAGAGGCAATCCTATGAGAGGAAACTGTACGAATTAATGGACAACCCAGGTGATGATAAAACTATTAACGTCGCTTAAATTAGCTCGTCGTACGAATAACAATTTTTTTTCCATCTTTGGTACTGTAATTAATAGTTTGCCATGAGTATATTTTGTTAGTGACATCTATCGATTATTAATTATGCAACATATGTTGAAATGAATCAAGACTTGCCATTTCACATCTGCCACGGGCATCATTGTGCCGCCTTCATAATTAAATTTTGTAATTTTAATATCAAATCTTCTCAGTTTTGATTGATTAATGTATTTAATTAAGCAATAATGAACATAGTAATGATTACTCATTGATGACGCAAATCCCATTACGACGATGGTTGAATCTATGGGGGGACTTGTTTCCCAAGTGAGTTGAATTCAGACAGAAGACTTTTCCATTTATTGTTCTTTCAATTAATATATATATATATATATAAATTAAACCTCTCTCGATTGGGAACACGTCTGAAGAATTGGAGTGAGCTTATATTCTATATGTCCAATGTATAATAATTCTGAAAATGGTAATAGTTGGAAGTGGAAATTAATTTAAAACTTGCCTACTAAGTGTGATTTCTTTACCTTTGCCCATAAAATTATATATGATCAAAAGGGCAAAAAGCTTCAGATAAGCATATATAATGGATTTAATTGGAGCACATTATCTGAAATCATTGAACGCTATTCCCAGTGCTCGATAATTAGTTGAACATTTTCTAATTTCTTAATCATATCAAGCGTGCCTTTTAAATTGTCTATACTTGTCTTAATCAAAAAATACTAATAAAATTAAATCAGCATATAACCTTTTTTTTTTTGTGATGCAAGAATGTGACGAATTAACATGACAAGCAATTTGATGTGCACTCACTGACCTCACTATTTGAATTATTAATTCATAAATATATACTATATATATAGCACTCTACCTATTGTTTTCCCTCTTCTAATACTCACGCAAACTATCAAACATACACTACCAAACATAAAATTTAATAAAAAAATTTTAATTCAAATTTTTTTATTTTTTTATATATATATAACCAACTAATTATTCTACTAATCTTACATCTATTTATAATTAAATCAAATCCTATATATATATATATATATAAAAATATCCTATACGATGAATTTTAAAGATAAAAAACTTGATCTTGTTTGCTTACACATAAATTAACAAAAATCCGAGAATGGCAAACACGAGAAGTGCATCTCGTGGTTGATAAAAAAATTAAAATATAAAAACAAAAAAAAAATTAATGCTATTGTGGTCAAAGTAATAGTCTAATTAACTAATTTTTAAATGAATCAAATCTGAAATTATATAATTGGAATTTTATAATTTATTCTAATTGAAATAATATATTTGTATATGTATTACTTTATTCTAATTGAAATAATATATTTGTATATATATTACTTAATTGATATAGGAGACAAGGTAAGGGTAAGCTTTCTAGTCGATGGTCTCATTTTCCTTTTACCTGCCTACATTGGCATTCCTACCAAAAGAGTCTTCACAAATTTTTGTTGAATCTGGCTAGCCTAACGAAGAGTCCCAACTATAATGAAGAGTGAAAGCCTATAAACTAAGTGAATAAGATATTTCCAAGTCTGTTTTGCTTTCTCTTAATAAGAAGCTTTTCAAATAATTGATGGTCTTACGGAAGAAGCATCAAATTACGTTATTAGCACATCAAGCTTCTCTCTCCCTAAATCAAACGCGCTTACCCAACATATACCAAAAGCTTGGATCTGTCACAGCTACATATTCTGCCCCTGGAATTGTGTCCCCAGAAGATCCTCCAGCAACTTGTCATCCAGGTACTCCAACTCGATGACTGACTGCCCGTCGGGCCCTCTCGACGACGGCTGCTCCACCTGTCTTGCAGCTCCAGAGAACGACGAGGACGCATGAGGCCGCTGAGGTGATCGTGCCTGAGAACTCATACTGCGACCAGCCGTGCTCGGCCAGTTCCCTGCAGGATTTCTGTAGTGGCTGTCGTTAGGGAAATTGAGGATCGCCTGATGACCCCTCAAAGAGAAAGCCGCCCTGTCATACGCCCTGGCGGCCTCCTCCGCCGTCTCAAAGGTGCCGAGCCACAGCCGCCCGCCGTTTCTGTTTGGGTCCCGTATCTCGGCGGCGAACTTCCCCCACGGCCGCCTGCGAATGCCCCGGTACTTCAACTCTTTTTGCCCTCGCCTGCCTGCTAAGTCCATTGAAATTGGTTTGATCGATTATGACGAAGGTGTCCAGTGTGTTCAAATGTGACGGGCAATGATGTAAGGATGGAGATCAAGGCTCAACTGTTTAGGTCAGACCTGGCGGTTTGAATTCAAAAGCGAATTTTACAATAAGGTGACGTAACAAACAATCGGACGGCACTCTCTTCTCTTTAGGAATTATGTGGAATTTAATATTTCAGGATAAATAATGAAATATGAAGTGTGCTCGGATGTATTTTATACAGCTATATTTATTTAAATATTTTTAATTCAAAATACACACTATAATTATTATATTTTTTAATTTTTTTATACTTTTTCTACTTTTATATAATTTTTAATAAAATTATATTTAAAAATTAAAATAAACATGGCCTATGGAAAGTTTTTTTTTAAGAAGCTTATAGCGTATTTTTTGATTTGATAAGTTTTTTATGAGTATGTAAAAATAATATAATATGATAACAGAACAAAATATAGTATTTTAGTGATTAAAGATTATTAGGACATGTTCACTTTGAATTAAAGTCTTAAAAATTATTTTGAATGATAAGTTAATCTAAGAGATAAATTTGGTAATGTGTTTACTAAATTAGATTGTTTAATGAGACTACTTTTATTTTTCTAAAATTCATTTATTTCAAAAATTTTTAAAAACTATATATATTTTATTTATTACTTATATCTTCTCACAAATTAATATAATAATATCTACTATATAATTCTATTTGATCATTATTCAACAAAATTAACTTATTATAAATTATATTTATTTTTTCACACTTATAAATATCAAAAAATAATATTTAATTTTAAATATTATAAAAAATATTAGTCATTATCATACTGAATGATAAAAATATCTTTAGATAAAATATTAAACAGACAACTAAGTATGATTGTTTTATGACACCTGGTGGAATTGATTATTTATTCAAAATTTAGATCATTTAGTATTGAGCCTATGTTTTATCATGAAACTTATTCCTTTAATACTTGTTCACCTTAATGAATAAGAAAAAAACCATTGAAATTATTTTAAAGGATAAATCAATTACATAATAATTTAATAATGTGTTCACTAATATGAATTAGAACATAAGATAATTTAAAAATTAGTATATTAATAGGGTAATATGTTTAGATTATTTTATCATATTTGTTGGATTGAACTATTTTATCTAATAATTTATTAAATAATATCGAGCTTATATTTTATCATAAACTTTTACCATTCAAGGGCATGTTCATTTTACTTAATAAGATTGAAGTTCTAAAGATTATTTTAAGCGATAAATTAATCATGGGCTAATTTAATAATATATTCATTAAATTTGACTGTTTAATGTGACCTTTTGTTTTTCTAAAATACCTTTACTTAAAAATTTTGAAAAAACTATATGTCTTTTTTTATTATTATTTACACTTCCTCACAAATATATTTAGTAATATAAACTATATAATTTCATTTGATATTTATTCAACAAAACTAAATTATTGTTAGTTATATTTATTTTTCCACACTTATTAATATCACAAAATTATATCTAATTTTAAATGTTATAAAAAATATTTGTGATAATCATGTCGAGGGACAAAAATATCTTTTAATAAAACATCAAATGAGTCTAGTAATTGGGATTGTTCTATTACACCTGGTGGGGTGAATTATTTATCTAGAATTTTGGTAATTTAGCACCAAACTCTTTGTTTTCCACGGACCTTTATCTCTTTAAGTAAACACTTGATTATTGTCAATAAATAAATTAATTAGGCCCAAACCCTAAAACAAATATTTGATTAGTCTTAATAAATTAATTTATCAAGCCTAATCCTTAAAAGTGAACATGCCTCCTAATTGAACATTTAATCAGTATAAATAAATTAATTAATCAAGACTGTTTTGATAATTTTAGAAGCAAGTAGGGCATAATATGGAATGGCATAAAAATATAAAAGTTGAGCTAGAAAATAGGGTAAGAGAAAAGTTGGGCAAGCCAAAAAATAGTTTTGAGAAATTTTTTTACAAAATTGTGCAAATAAGCCATTATTTTACAGAGTACAGTCCTTCACCTGTTTACTATTTCTAACTTTTCCCCCTTTGCGCCTCACCTTATATGTCTATCCCGTGGACTTGGCCTAAGTTTGCAGTTACAAAGCAGCGGAGATGACAATAGATGCAAATATAAAAGCCGTTAGGGCCATCCCTGTTTCCATTTTTTAATGTCCTCACAGCGCATTCAACTTTACATTGCTAAATTTATGTTCTAACAAAAATTTTTATTTAAATATAAATATAATTTTTTTATCTATATAACTAATAATTTTTTTTAATTATTATATTTATTTATAATTAAATTAATATATATACACGCACAAACATACATTGAGTCACATTTAATATATTTATATCATATAAATTAATCATTATCTCTATATAACAATGGAGCATTCAATCATTATTAATATTTTTTTTATTATTCAAATACATCAAATTTTTATTTTACCAAAATCTTATAATATTACTTGTCCAAAAAAGTTTTGTCAAACATCAATCTCCACCCAATCACAGTCCTAGACAGCGACGATACAGCTACATAATTGACAACATATCACGTTAGCACTTACGTCATCTACTTGACCATACTCAAGTAATATGGATGATATATATGTTACAATATATATAAAAGAATGATGATTTATTAATCATAAAATAAAGTTATTCTTAAAATCAAATAAAGCAAAAAATTTTATTGGTTAAGTAGAGATAAGAGACTCACTGTCTAGAGATGTTAAACTACAAATATGTCAAAAAGTTGAGTATAAAGGAAGTTCTAAGTTAGGCAAATAAATTTTGTACTAGTAAAGTTAATCTGTCTTAACAATTATTGTAATATTTATTATTAAAATTTTTTAGGTATGCCCTACTGACGTAGGAGAATATTATTTAAAAATTACATAAACATACTGTTACTTTTCCTTTGTGTGCATGGTTGTGCCATACTTATCACATAATCGGTAAAACCAACCAGGACAGTGTTTATGATTTAAGTCAATGAGCAAATGAATTTATGTACCCAATATTATGTTTCAACACAAAACCTCAGAATTCATTGGAGCCATTAGATTCAGAATCATCGTCAACACAAAACCTAAAGCCATTGACGATACGCTAAAATAATTGACAACATATGACTTCAGCACATACCTCATCTACTTGTCCATTAAGTAACGTGATTGATATATATATATATATATATATATATGAGAAGGATGATTTATCAATCACAAAATAAATAAAATAGTCTATAAAAAAATATTGATGGATTAAAATCAAACAAAGACAAAAATTTCTTACAACATTTTTTTTGTTTGATTAGTAACATTTTTATAGGTGTTTTAGAACCATCATTAAGCAAGTGGCAGATACATGTGGAATGCATGTATATGTTGCTCGTGTAAGGTGGGGTTTGAGACGATTATTCGAACATCTAACGCATATAATTTTCGTTGCAATACACTAATGAAATTTTGATTTGTATTCTCGAAAATAAAACAAGAGAAACTCTATATATTTATTTTTAAATTTAGGTGTGTATTGTTAAGTGTTTTATCTCAAAAATAGTGTAAAAATAAAAGAAAAAAAGATATAAAATTTCAAAAGTTGAATGATTGAGTGTACGTATTTTTGGTAACCAAAATTGCAAAACAAACATAGCAATGATTTTATAAATACTCAATTTATATGGGTACTTTTGCCTAATTATATGTATCGAGAATGACACGTAGCCAATAATAAAATTGATTTATATTGATATAAAATAATTTCAAATATTTGTTGTGAAATACACAATGTAACTACACGGGAATATAAATTAACCAAGTGCCAATTTAACAACATAAAAATACATTAAATAATTATTATACTTTTTAAGTTTATTTTTTTATCTCTCTTATTGTAATTAATTCTAAAAAAATTACACCTCAAAATACATAATAAGAATATAATATAAAATAAAATTATCCTATAAATTCTCTATCCATAAAATTTCTAGATAAACTGTTGAGCAGGTTTGGATTTAAAAATTATGTTTCCATTCTTGTCTTTATGACTATTATATTATTACTGGATATATTACTAAATCAAACAACTCAATTCGAATTCTAATTAATTTAAATATATTTTAAATCTAATTGAGTTTGAATTTAATTTTTTATTTTTATTTTCAAATTTGAGTTTGTTTGAGTTAAATTCAAACTTTTTAAAATTGATAAGCCTGAGTCTAATTTGATTGGCTGTCGAGTTTGAGTTGATTTCAAACTTAATTACAAGCTACTGGAACTTAATCCATTCACAGCCCTTTCTTACCACTGTAATTATGCATCCCAAAATTTAGCATCTAACCTCAAATCTACACATGATGTTTTAATTAATAACCAGAATAATAGGATACCCGAAAAAGATGCAACAGAAAGTTATCGAAAGCATATATGGCCACAAAATTTTGTAAATTCTTATAGATCTGGCCAACATTTGAAACTTTTTTATTCAACTCACTAATATTTTTAATTAATGTCTCGATTATTTTAATTAATGATTGATTAATTCCCAAGCAAAACGTAAGTTCAAGATACAAAGGCTCCAGCATTTAAGTTCTGGGCCTTCATGATTGGGCTCATCTATTAAGCTGCAGGCTAGGTTAGGAAGAGGGTTCTTTGTTGAATTTGAAGGAGTTGTATCGAGATAAATAATATGTTTGAAAAGAATGTTAGTATAAATTTTTGAATATATATATAAAATATTATAATAATTAAATGATGTGATAGTATATATGTATAATAATTATGTTTTGGGGTGTAAATAAAAATAGATATAAGTATATGTGTAATATATATATGTATTGATTTAATTGTTAATAGGTATAGTGATTAAAAAATAATTAGTTAGTTATACATATAATAGGGAAATTTTGAATTTAAAATTGAAGGAATATTTTGTTGAATTGTATGTTTGGTAATGTGAAGTTTGAAATAACGTGATTAAGTTGAAAATTAGGTTCCAAACATAACCAATATGTCTCAGAATTTGCTCGTTAATTGACAATTAGTTAATAATTACACTTCTGCGTTCAACTAATAGCCCCTGATTACTGTGAACTGGTGGAGGACAAAAAACATACGACCAGACCAATTCTGCTTTGATTAAGTTGATAAGACCGGATTAGGTTTTTGTGATAAAAGTTTCAACCATTTTACAGCCACACGAAATATAATAAAATACTAAACTGCATTACTTAAAAGGGATTCCACCATTGAAACTTTCTAGAAGGTTATTAGAAGTCAGATTTTACCAAAAATCAAGCTGTTGTTGATTTAGAGGGTGATGGTTGAGTTTGTCAGTGTTTGCTAAATTTTTTATATAATAATTTAAAATTTTTAAAAATAAAAATTTTGAAGTATATAAACTCTTCAAAAATAAACTAACTCTTTTAAATTTATTTTAAATATATTATAAATCACATATTTATATATTAAAATGACATATATATATATATATTCTTAACTACATTATGTTATTAATGTTTTTTTTATCATTATGATCTATCCGAATTTTAATCATATGCATTTATAAATTTAAATATAATTTTATAAGATGATCATGTTATTTTTTTATCAAAATATTTTATTAACTTATTTTAAAATAAGATTTATAAGATTTAAATTTATAAAAATAAATTTAGTCAAACATCCTAGTCCTTAATAATGGTGCACCCTAGTCTTTAATAATGGTGGTCAACTGTACTACGTGCCTTGGACTGAAACAAACTTGCAGTGTTGTTTAACCGCTGCGAGATCTGCACAAGAAGAATTGCATGCATTGGGTAAAGTTTGAGCAATATTCTTAAATATTAAACATTAACAACGACAACGTGCTTAACGCATGTGTAAGTTCTATACAAATTATAATATTTTATTGATTACGATAAAAATAAATTTATTTTATAATTTAAAGTTTATGATAAATTTAAAAAATAAAAAGGCTGAATAGTATAAGTACAAAAAGATGATGACGAGGATGATGATTGTTTGTTGGATTGGGATCGAATTTTAAGCATAATGATAGTTTCCTCCATGCAATAGGGTCTGTAACATAGGTTGGGCAGATAGTGATTATAAGTCACAAGAAATCAGCAATTCATTATGTACAATTAAATCTCTCTAATTACTCACTCCCAAACACCACATTAATTTTTTATTTTTTATTACAAAAATACCAGAAATAGAAGTGTTATATACGGTAGCACAATGTTTCTTGACATTATAAGCATTGATTGCCACAACCCCAAATGTGAGATAGTTTCCTTGTCTGTAAATCAACTGTATTTTGATTGTTCCCTTTTCATTTCCCCTTACCTAATGCAATTAATTATTTTACAGCTTGTAAAATAGAATCTCGATTCCGCAATTCTTTTTTTGTAAAAAATCAATTTCCATGTCAGATTGATGGTCCAATTTGATATAAAGTCCAAGTCCAACAAAAATCATTGCCCCATCAGACGTGCAAGTAACGTAGAAATGCCAAAAGTTGCCTCTTTCTTCCATTTTATTCCCTGTCAACTTTATTTAAGGTCAAATCGCAAAGGGTCCGTAATAATTCACTTCTCATCCTCCAATCTGGGCAGCTTCTTGGAAAGAGTGAATCCACCTGCTCGACTCGAATAATAAATAATGCATAATTGAGGGAGAAATAGAAAAAATTAATATTTAAAAGAACAGTGACAGGGAAGTGCTTTTCCTGGAAACTTCCTTAAAAGTGAACTAATTGTTCAGATATTCTTTTTCTTTCGCTGTGTTTTGTTTGTTTTTAGGTAGACTGTCTTGTTTCCAACCATGCATGCATGGGATTTTGCTTTTACTGTGCTGATTTGATTACAAAACACAGGATTTTTTATTTTATGGGCCCTCCGAATTTTGGAAAGCAGAATACGGGCGGTTTGATTAATTTTTTATTTTTTCAATATAAACTTAAACACGTAAATCTAATAAATACATTTTTCCTGTACATAATAATGGATGACGTGATAGCGGGGTAGGAAGACGAAGTTTGAAAGGAGTATTTTGTTTAGTTATAAAATTTTAACTGAATGAAAATTTTGATTTATTTGAATATATATATATATATTTATATATAAAAAAAATAATAGACGATGTAATAATAAATGAGGTTAACAATTAGTTTTATAACATAAATATATATATAAATATGAGTGTATGTACCCATATTTATACTATATTATTAAAGTTTTGAAGTTATTTTAGTTGCACCGAGAAAATTAACATATATATACTCTTCTTCAACTTAATTTACATTATATTTATATTTATACTACTAAGAATTTAATCTTAATATGGTTATACTAAATTTACAAATATATCCTTATTCAATCTAATTAAGACAAAATTGTCTTTTTTTCATTATTATTATAATTTATTTTTTTTTAAGTATAATATTTTTTACATAGGTATAAAATAAACTAATTTATATTATAAATAAAATAAATCAATCAACTATTTTTAATTTATATTATATCAATTTAAGCACACACATGGAGAGTGCCAAAATTAGTAATATTTATTGATTTAATTGTGAATATATATATAACAATTCAAAAATAATTGATTAGTTATATATATATATATATATATATATATATATGCATGTATGTGTTTGTATATATAAGAAAGAAAATTTAAATTTAAATATAAATAAATTTTGTATCAAATAATATATTTGATTATGTAAAGTTAAGCAGCACTTGTAGATATCCAAAATGTGGTTCCAAACATAGATATGATTTATCATTGTTCTCCTGCAAATGTGTGTGTGTGTGTGTGTGTTTTGATATCAAAGTAAGATTTGGTGCTCCCCTTTTTAACATTCTCTGAATCTTTCCATAATTTGATTACTCCTCTCCTGCTGTTAGTGCGTAATCTGTCTGAATGCTTACGGCTCTTTTTTTCTTAATCAACTTTTTTGTTTATTAATACGTAAACATTTTAAAAATAATTTGTTAATTTTGTTCTTCACAGAGTTCCATTTATTAAAATTGAATGAAAGATTGGTGCAAAGTGTTAACTATGTGCAGCAAATTAATAATACGTGGAAATTGGGACCAACGCCAACAGAACAGAACTTAAATTTATTATACTTGGTTCTGATTATTCTCAATTGCTTATCACAAACCATTTAATACTAAGGATATTTGCTTCTTCTTAATTATAAAATATTCGTGATGCCATATTTAATCATAATCATTTTAATTAGCATAGAGCAATAATAGTTGAGGTGATCATCAGATCAACATGCTATTTTTGAAGAAAACTATTAGTTTGTGCTTTAATTTGTCAGTAGTAAAATATTTGATTCCCAAGTTGGAACATAAATTCGAAGCAATACTTGCTAAAACAGTTGTAATTATTACAATTATTAATTAGAAAATTAGGGCAATATTTTATGCACAAGTTGGAACCTTAATCCGAAGCAATACTTGCTAATACAGTTATAATAATGACAATTATTAGTTAGAAGATTAGTGTCCATCACGAAATTGGTACTTGATGCTACACGTGGCGTAAATCTAATTATTACTGTGGAAAATAATTTAAGCCAAGATTCCTGCACGCAATGGATGCCGTGTGTTAAATATACACATTTCGTCTTAACTAATAATTAAATGGCTATTAACATTAATTTATAGTAAATTGCCGTGTTGTACGAAGATTAAAAATACAAATAAATTAAGTGGAGGGTTCTTTTTCTAAAATATAGAAGAAAAAAGAATGCCTCAATAACGACTGAATAAGCATGATTTGTACAACCCACAGGCATCCTCTATTCCAATATTATTGCAATTAAAAAGATAAAACGTGTAACCCTAAATAAATTGACGTAGTTTTATTCTTATGTCTTTGGTATAGTGTTTTTATGCACAACTTGGCACATTCTTTCAAATCAGTGATGACAGTTTAATTTATAGGGTTATGATTAAATTCACCGGATAAAGTCTAGTGGATAATTAATGGAGAGATTAGGGGTACATTAGGCATTTGATTATGGATAATGGCTAGATGATAAGTTAGGGCAATTACAACTGTGCCAAGATTCATGCACCATTTCTTACGGGGAAGGCCATGTCCTTATAATCACCACGTTTCGTTTTATGAATTAATCAAGTCACAATTAAACATCAAGTAATTTCTTGTTTATTTATTGCCTACGTATCCTATCCAAGTCATTCCGTATGTATTATTTAACGAAAGTTTAAAAAATTTAAAAAATTTTATATCTTGGTCGACTTTAATAAATTAGTGGTTTTGAATTAACAATTGAGAGATTATTATTATTATTATAGTAAACAAAATTTTATTTTATGAAATTCATAAGAACTCAAACAATTGGAAGTACTAAACATTCTTTAAATTTGTCGAATTGCACACTTTCGTCAACATAAATGTAAAAGTTCACCTTAATCATACATTAATGTATACAAGGAGAGAAAGAAGAAAAGAATATTAAAGGGGATTTAATTAGGGAAATTAGTGAATGAAGAGCTAAAGCCCAAAATAATTATGAAGTATGTGACGAGTGAGCGTGTGCATGTCGACAAATCGACCCCATTTCCCTTACTACTTTACCATTCTCTAGGTAAATAATTAGGTAGACCCCTTTTTTCTTTCCCTTCTCTCTTCTCTCCAAATAATATGTATATATTATTTTGTTGTGTGGGGTCAATTATTAATTTTTTTATTTGGGTCCCTAGACGTATGTATTCCAGACAGAGGCAAATGTACGGTGAATGTGTTGTCCAAAATATTAAGATAAGTAATTTGAAGGATGGGATACCTTGGAAGGATATGAAAAGTTCAAAGGTTGAATTCTTTAACTAAGGTTGTTGTTGCTCTTATTGGATATTCTTATTATTATATATTTACAAGAATGGAGGACAAAATTATTTTCAGAAGTGGCAGCTAATGTGGCTGGACAACGTTGTTTACATATGTCGCAGCCAGTATAAGACAAAAATTCATTTTCATCTCTCCTCTTAATGCAACTACGACTGCTTTTTTTTTAAAAAAAAAAAAAAAAATTTCTGACATGTGTATTGTTTTTATTAAATTTGTTTTGAACATACGTTTAAAATCATGCGCACTCAATGTGGGCATATAAAATTAGACTATGTTTTATTTTATATACATGCATAAATATTTTTACTATATAAATATTTCAAATTATGTGCATGAACTTTTTATTATATAATTTGTCATACAATAAAATTATTTCAAATTGAATATGATTATATAATTTTATTAACAACAACAAAATATAAATTATTATGTTTAAAATTTTATTTAAAATACATACAAAACGAGAGAAAATATGAAAGAAAATTAGATCAAAAGAAACAATTTTAAAAATTAGTTATAAACAATAAAGCAGAGAAAATATTAAAAAAAAGGGGGATGAAAAGTAAAGATAAAAAAAAATAAAAAATGGTTTTTTAGTTGTCTACTTGAAGTACTAAATGGTAGCTATTGTGTAGAGATTACTCATAATAAATAATATATAGTTATACAAAAGGGATATTTTTAGAAATATATTAAACGACCAATGTTAGTTATTTTTGAGGAATCTTTCATAATAAATAGAATAGATATAAAATTTAATTAAAATTAAAAATATTTGTATGCAAATTATATAGCCCTAGTTGCACATTAATGGAATGTAGTAGCAACACTATAAGGTGTGTGTGATTTTTAATTTCTTGCTACAATTGATCCAATAATTA
Organism: Avicennia marina; assembly: GCA_019155195.1. NCBI lineage: Eukaryota > Viridiplantae > Streptophyta > Magnoliopsida > Lamiales > Acanthaceae > Avicennia > Avicennia marina. Next base: position 11,455,217 of record CM032769.1, on the reverse strand, counting down.
ATTAATGCATCAATTGAGGTGGTCAGGACACACAGGCACGTGCAGAGAAATGACCCATTAAAGCCAAACGTATATTATCGAGAGTTGAGAATTGTGACCACAAATTTGTTAAATTAAACATAGAAAGTTTAATTCAATTAAGAAGTAACATTTATAAATTACATGACAAGTGGAGATAATATGAACTATCTATGGTTCAAGAAATAAATATATTCAGAATCTGACATTGTCTTTTAATCCAAAATTTTGAAGTATTTAGTTTGGAAGTCATTATTGCTTCATCTTTCTATCTTTCTTCCATGTGGGATAAACTTTACTTGACATTTCCCAGCAACTATATATTACGAGATTATTTTTACTAAGGCACTAAAAAAGTTTGTATGATGACATGATCATATCTTTATTATGAAACAATAGATGATAAATTATTTTTAAATATTTAATGTGCTCCAAAAAAAAAACATTTATAATCTTCTAATATGACCTCTAAAAGGGACCAATACCATATGTATGTGAGATTGAGATTGAATATATTTGGGCCATTAATTACAAGTGCAGATAATTTGCCATTTGGGGTGCAATTAATATTTGCACAACTTGTGTTCACAAAAAAAATGTTGATTCCTTCCACAAAGGAGGACTTTCAACTAAACCCCACAAATGGACCCTTATCCTCTTTAAATTCATTCATCAAGGTGATGAAAGTAGCTACAATTATGTTTTTCATATTTTGCATTTCAAAAATGCTCACTAGACTTATTATATGTTTTAAAGTTGTGTTATCTGTCTTCTTTTACTTGATTCTCAATATATATCTATATATATATATACCTAAAGGTAAAGACAGGTATAGCCTTGCATGTTGTCATCTGTTTTCTACTGCAAATAGATAGATACCTTCCGATTCAATTTCCATTTTTTATTCAATACATATTTAGATTTGAGGGTTTTGAAGTGCGTTCAGACACACACTCTGTGTAAGGCCAAGTTGGTCTTTTTCTTGCATCTTTTGTTTTGACTTTTGACCAGGGCTTTATCTATCCAAACTCATTTCTTGTGATGCTATCCTTTCTTTATTTAAAAATACACACACACACACACACACACACACACACGAGATTAATATTGTTGGAAATATATTACGTAGGCGCGTCAAATTATAATTAATAATACGTATTAAAAGTAAATTATCTTTTTTTTTATTTTACTAGTATAATAAATTCCAGCTACTGACTTTCAAATACAATCATCAATTTACAAAAATCAAGTGTTGTCGCAGATCATAATTTGTTAAACTTACTGTGGTGACAACAAGGAAATATTACCATCAACATATTCTTAGTGACAAATTCACTATTATACCTAATTATTAGCTAGTATTTTCTTTCACTTATAAAAATTTATAATCAAACACAGTATTGAAATGGGAATACAGATTGATTCTTATTGTCCACGTGTCACGTGATTGACACGATACCTTTTATTTTAAAATTATTTTATATCAAATATTCAATATCCACATGACAATAAAGTAGCATTATTTATGCACCACCTAACCCTCATTGCAAGATTATTTAACGATGCCCCATCAATTATTTGATTTGAATTTTCAAAAAAGTGACCTATCATCAAAGAGAATTCAGACTGAAAAATGTAGCGAAGTGTGAATTTTCAATATGCTGCGCCTCAAAAACCTCATACGGCCCTCAGTTTCAGTGATCAAATTGATGACATGTCTTCTAACCTTGAAAATTGGTAAGATTACTGAAAATAAATTATAGTCAAATCCAAAGGGACAAAATATTATTCAAATTTAATTTCAAATTCTTATTATTCTTTAAAAAATGATGACTCAGCATATTCAAACAGTTCGGGCTTGAGTCTTCAAAACAATGACAAAATAATAACGGTTTAATCTTAAACTACATTGGAAAAAGTTAAGAGTACTAAATTTATTCAAAATCCTTAAGCAAACCTTCTCATGAACAGAGTTTGAATTGAACGTGGAATTCGGATTCTTCTACCAAATTATTGTACCTTGTAACTATGCACACTTTATATGCGTGTAAAAGCTAAATAAAATTAATTTTAATATGTTGAAAATTTATAAATAACTTAATGATAAAAACTACATAATTTTACTCAATTTTAACTGTGGTATAAAAATTTATATCATTATAGTTTAGGTTTAAACAGAATTTATGAATTACAATGTATTTTTTATATGCAGTGTTTCCGTATACGTGCATGGCTGTGTCTGATTAGACATAAAAATCAATACATGGAAAATTTAAAAGTATTCGATGAAAATAAATTTTTACTTCTCAAATTAACGTTTTGTTTATTAATTAAAATAAAAATTGGAAAAATTTAAATAGTTTAAAATATTCGTCAAAGGAATATGTAAAAGCAGATTAAACCATCAAGAATTAATTAGTATACTCGATAGTATAGTTCCATGGTTAACAAAAACAATAATAATGAAAAGAAAATAAAATAACAGAATATTGTGGTGGGACCCAGGCCGCCGCCGTGCGTCATCGTTCTTGTTTGACTCACGTGCCGAATTGCAGACATCCATCCCCTCTTTCCGTCTACTGATCTACATCGTCTTCAACCCTTCACTATCGTTAATTTCTGCTACATTTTCCCTTTCCTATAAATAAAATAGAATCCCACTTTTCGGCAGAGTATATGAAGCCCCCGAAGTCCAAAAATTCATCTGTGAAACGAACCCAGGCGAAGCAACCCTGCAAAAGATGCAAATTCATCCAACTGCACCCATGGACTCCCCTTTCTTCCAATTCCAAGACCAACACCCCTTTTCCCAGTACACCACGCAGCAGCAGTGGCCATCCCTCAACGAATGGGAATACAACGACGTTTCCCTTCCTTTCAATGTCAGCGACTCCCAAGACATGCTCCTTTATGGAGTCCTGGCACAGGGTGCTGCTCAGGAATCGTCTCACACAAATTCCCATTCCAATTCCAAACTCAATTCTTCGTGCAAGGAGGAAGAGGTCAGTTCCCGTGCCGGGAAACGGGGAGAAGAAAAGGGGGAGAAGGCGTACAGAGGCGTGAGGAGGCGGCCGTGGGGGAAGTTCGCGGCCGAGATAAGGGACTCGACCAGGAACGGAGTGCGAGTGTGGCTCGGGACGTTCGACAGCGCGGAGGCGGCGGCGTTGGCGTACGACCAAGCAGCGTTCGCCATGAGGGGGTGCGCGGCGGTGCTGAATTTTCCGGTGGAGAGGGTGAGCGAGTCGCTTCGAGAGATGAAGTGTGGCGTGGAAGAGGGGAGTTCTCCGGTGATCGCTCTCAAGAGAAAGCACTCGCTCAGGAAGAAGAAATCTATGAGTAGGAAGAGCGTTAATAAGAGTTCGGAGGGTGATTGTAATAATTATAATGATAATAATAATGTGGAGAGTGTGATGGTTTTGGAGGATTTGGGGGTTGAATATTTGGAGGCCCTTTTGAGTTCTTCATCATCATCGTCGTCGTCATCTTCAACACCATCATCATCACAGAGTTGGTGAACTGTGTTATTGATTGTTGCCCTTTTGTTTTGTTTCTTGATCTCTTGCATTTGCTCTCAGTTCTTCTTCCTCCTTTTATGTTTCACTTCCCTGAACGGAAGGACAATTGTTAGGACAATGTATGTATTTGGATCAGCTTTGAAAAAACGTTTTTGTACTGTGTAAAGCAGAAGAGGAAAATGAAAGGTCAAGAAATTGGATAGCCCTTGGTATGGTGGGAAGAAACAAGCTTTTAGAGTCGAGAATGAAAGAACAATATGCGAGTAATATCAGCTGATGGATGCTGTCGGTTTCAAATAGGACTAGATTCAATGAATAGATGATTCATCCAAGATTAAGAGAGCTGAAAATCCAGCGTTGTGATGGAAGTTTCCTCATTGTCCAGATCAAGTACATCGATGCAAAAGAATCTTGCCAAGAAATGGATCAATACTCTTTGCATTTTTACCTCACTACATAGCTTTACCTGTTTTGTTCCCCAATGCCTGTCGCAATATAATCAACAGTATCAAATACACAAGCAATTTATTTTGAATAGTAATAATAATGCCAACCATCATCTGAAGAGTATACAAAGCTTGACCTTCGGGTGGGGCTATGTGGGCATTTTTTAGATTTCAGACTGAGTTGTGAAGTAGTTGGGACACAGATCGAGGATAACAGGAACATGAAACAGATTGAACGCATTCTCAAGAACCTTAATCAGTCTTAAATGGTAATCACTCACCATTAAGACTATTGAAGAGACATAACAACGCTAGGAATCCAAGGTAAAATGTATGGAATATAGCATGTAGAGGAAGAACAAAACCAAATTTTTTAGGACTAAAATTCAATTAGTCATCAGTCTAAAAATAACCTAATGGCAACTCCTCACCGTCAAGCCACTTGAGCCCTGGCATCAACTTCAGTAGAATTGCTTTTAACTGATGGTCAACCACTGCATTTCCCATTATCTCTAATTGGATCAAATTCAAGTCCTTGAAAAGCAGATATGCATCCCAATGATCCTTCAGCCTGACATCTTCATTGGCAAATTTCTCAAAACACCAATCACTTCCAACTGCATGATTCAGTGGAGAAGAGCACAAATATCTTCTCGTGTCAATAGCGTGAGCACCGATCTCATTATATGATATATCTAATATTTGTAAAGACTTTATTGTTTTCAAGGGCTCCAGAGCTGTTAAACTGCAAAGTCTGTTGTTGCTGAGCCTCAAGCAGGAGAGCAGTTGTAGTGTCTCTAACCCTATTAAGGTTAAAATCCAAGAACGCGTGAAGTCAGTTTTTTCACCCACAACACGAAGTGAATGTCCAAATAGCCACAAAATGCATGAGAAAAAGACAGCAGAAAATGTAATCAGCTCGGGCTATGACATTCAAATCACTAAATTAAATTGCCAGATGAAATGTACTTCTTGACATTTATTCCCCTAATTCAACAATTCTACTGCTTGCTATGGTAGAAAAAGATACACTTGGGTATGTCAAAACATTTGATCACAAATCTAATCTATTATACTGAACTCAGTAAAGGTTAACTTGTTAATTCAGTAAAGGTTGACTTGTACAATAAGCTTCAGTTACTGAGTTACCAGAAATGAAGCCTAGTTTTTACTGAAGTTATTTGAACATTTGATATTCTAATACAATGTACATGAGTTGAATTCCATAGACACAACTCTGTTTCCAAATCAATGAGATTGAAGGTGCAAGTAGCAAGAAACAAAATATTTCAAAGATGCTCCATATTTGAGTAACACTACCTTCAACTGATCGCAGTTTGTTGTGGCTGAGATCTAACATTTGAACCCACAGTAGGTGCTCCATACTCCCGATTCGTGATAATGAGAGACCATTCAGTTGTAAGGATAAATATGGATTTGTACTTGGTGAAGAAGACTCTTGATATTCACCACAGTGCTTCAATAAAGACTCATCATTCGAAGTCAACTACAGAATAATAACTAGAATTATTAAAGTTTGAAGAAGATATCACACAATTGGAAAAAAAAGAAAAACCAAATCGTAAAAGGCTAGATCAAGAGACAATTCCACAGATGAACTAATGCTACAACATTCAAGTATGGATCTCTTGGTTCAAAAATCAAGAAAGGCAGATCAAATCATTTCACTTCTAGTCATTTTTTTTTTGAGTCTGACGTGTCATTATGTGGGTCTAGCTCAAAGTTTTTGAAATGGATCCATACTGACTTCACAATAAATACCTAAAAACATGAAATGCCGTAGTCTTGCCCGTATGTGCCATGATTAACATGCATTTGTTGCTATCTCATACAGCAAAAGACCAAGGAAAGAGAGACTCACCTGCTTCAACAAGACTAAGCTGTACTCATCCTCATAGTAACAAACATGGGCAGGGTCCATCTTCATTAAATCACGATAAAGGGCAAGAACATCTTCATAATTGATTTCAGTTCCATAGTCTGGGTTGCCATATGATATCAATGTGTTCCGTGCCATCGTTAGTCTTGCAAGAGTAAGTTTTCCAATTTTACTACAATACAAAGAAACAACAAAAGTAAGGGAACAATATTTTTCTATAAATTTACCGTACTTCAGAATGAATTAGCTCACCAGTTTGTTGAAGACAAGAGTTCCAGACAGTGAGCTATTTCGGTGGATATAGTCTCCATACTGCACAAAGGAGTAGTAGGTTTGTTCTCCTTGGTGATTTCTGATTTGAAAAGTGAGTGAAAAAAGCTTGCCTCCTGAGATTTGGTAGCATGATCTTTAAAGTTATCCTCCTTCCATGATATTCTTCGATGAGCTGTTTGCACCTCAGAATGTTCTTGTTCATCAGAACATACAGATATGGTGAAAGATACATGACAAGACTTACTGCAGGGCATGCCATTTGCAGAAGTAATACCGGAAAACTGTGCAACCATAACCTTTACATGCCAGACATCCAAAGAATGCACTTCATCAGGAAACCTAAGGTAAGCCAACCAGGCTCGGGAAAAACCATTATTTGCTGAAAGTGGTCTCCAAAAAAAATCATCTTCTGCATAATATTTATATTCAACAGTTACTGTAGAGGAGCTCACACCATTGACTGCTTTGTTAAAATATAAAATGAGAGGAAATCTTCTAGCTTTAGACTGGAAATATAATGTAGGCGACGGTCGTTGGTCGTCTAAATAGCCATCAAGTGATAAACACAGATTAGAGCCATGAGGAGGCCAAGAAGAAAGAAACAGAGGCTCCAGCTTCAATGTTTGGTCCAGAAGCCATAGATGATAAAACCAACCACTCTGATCATCAGGGTCTGTGAAGAGAGCATTCCGTACAAACTCATATTCCTCTCTGAGAACATTCTCTTTATCGTAATATTGCTTTTCTCTTTGCTCCAGTAGATTAGACAAAAGAACACTGCAAGCACATTATGGAGAAAGGGGGAAAAGAATAGAATAAGTTTAATTGATTTACAATGGAGAATCATGGAATATATCTAAAACATCGTCCGTCCAAATATTTTTCTACTTCCAATGTTCAACCAATCATGCTTACATAGAAACACACACATGCACATGTAACCAATAGAAATAGTCATTTGATGGCTACAAACATGCAGTAACCAAATGAAAACTTAGCAAACGAAAAAACAAGCATGTGATCTCTGAATTCTCATACAGATGATAGCACAAATCAATTGAAAATTGAAAACACAAAATTAGCATACCTTCGGTTATGCCAGGCAGAATAATTGCTAAAATTATCATATATCATATCTGTCGTGTATTGAAGTTCTTCTTCATCTGGAATCTTCTTCAATCCTGTTACAAACCTGGAAGAAGCATCCCAAAAGACCAAGTTAACAGAATCAGCAGTTTGTTCACCAAGTTGATACAATGTTTCAGTGCTTCACCTCCTGTAGTTCCAAGCATGGAAATTCCGTGCGTCAAGCTTCTGGAACTTGCCAAGAAGCCGTAATTCCCTGTCTGTGGATGAATGACCCTTGCTCAGGACCCATTTACGATGATGCCATGCCCCGTAGGACTTAAAATTCTTCTTCAACGCATTCTCAACCTAAATAAAAATTCACATTCTAACCCATCCATCAATTATACAATCATTTTCTACCACAAAAGATATGCGGCTAAAACATTAACATATAACACAAATTTGATGTTTGAATCAATTTGTCATTAGAGATCTGCAAAAGTATAAAGTTAAGAAAAACTTACAACTCTCAGTTCTTCATCTAGAATTGTTTGGGTTGACTCAGAACCAACTCCACCCTCAATTTGATTATCGAGAAGGTACTGTACTGCAAGCTTCCGGTAATTCCAACCAGTATAATGCTCAGGATTTGATTCCAATAGCTTTGCACTGATTTCTATAGCTTCTTTTGTGTATCTGCAATGATAATATGTGCAAATTGTCATTTTTAATCAACAAAAGGTTACAATTCTATCTTGATCAGAACAAATTCAACAATAAAAAATAAAACTACTGACATTCTGTTGTGGTGAAAGTGAAGGACTTGAGATTGGAGATTGCAAAGCTTATTGGCTTTGAGGGATGAAGCTTCTTGCTCTTCTTGAGTTGGGGCTTTCCGTGGTCTCCCATGCATCTTCTCTCTTCTTTTGTCAGAACTGATCTCAAGCTCAACACTTAAAGGCTAAAATTCAACTGCAAGAAAAGTTATTTTCCTAGTTAATTTGGACAAAGACAAGTCTAACTGATCTTATTTTGAAAATTTAAAACCTTGAAGTTGCTAATGTTCTTTAAGTTTATAACAGCATATGAGTAAAATTACTCAACTATTTGCATATAATAAAGAAAAAATTTTCTTCTCATGGATTAATCTTCAACGCTTGGGGAAATATGTATTTCACATTAATCTATAAATACTTGAAGAAAATTATAGAGTCAATCCAGCAAGTCCGGACTCCGGACACCTTCAATCAACATTAAGTCCAGTTCTAACAAACGGATATGTAATAAAACTTGAGCCAACAATTGACTAGAAAGGATAAAGACAGTACAATGCAATATTGAAAAACACAATGGCTTCTTGTTCACTCAAACTGAGGATAATCAACAATGTATGGCAATGAGATAGATTGTGAAACCAGAAGGGAAACAACTATTTTGAATTTTTACAGCTGAAAAGTAATGTCCATCTTGCAAAGCGTAATTCCATTTACTTCAAAATTCAAAAACAAGATAAAGGAAGCGATCATAGTACACGCTCTACTGAAAAATTGGCGCATAAGGACTTGCAGAATGATCATTCTTTTGGCAACAAGTAGAACATGAAAGAAAACAACTACAAACAAAACTTCAAATATCATCACCAAACGAGCCCATTACCAATTTCACTTTCTTAACAAATCCATATACCATTTTTCGGTGGCCTAAATTCCAAGAAAACCACAAGCGTTATCGCAACTGACTCCAATCATAATAGACTTCAAGAATTCACTCCCAATCACTCCAATATCCAAAAATTACAAAAGAATCTTACTTGAACAGAATGAAGAGAGCGATGGAAGGGGTGACCTGGAATGGTGAAGGGACCAGCGCAACAGATCAGAGGCGTCAGTCTCGAGTAGATCACAGCGACTGATACGGACGTAAATGGGGAGGATAGCCGAAATCCAACCCCACGAATCCGAATTTTGACCAAAACGCGATCTCCGATTGGGACTTAAATTGGTATTTCCGCAGAAAGGGGAATGAAAACGGAAAATTTCACTAACTTATCCAATGAATCAGTAAAATGTCTGCGCAGAACATCGAGTAAAATTGCAAGAGCGGGCCCTTGGCGGAAACGACGGAGGCACAAAAAAACGGGAACTGAAGACCCCGCTCACACCTGAGTGCGTATCATCGTCGTCTTCGCTTGGCTTAATCCCTCCTGCGCTGAAAAGACATTTTTGCCCTTTTCACCTAAGAAAATGACATAATGAAATCATAAATGGAAATTTGATTTTCTTTTTTCTTTTTTGTCAAAGCACATGTATATTTATGCCAAATCCCATTTGTGTTTTGGCATTTATAGTCTTCAAAACATTTAAAGAGACAGTCTGTGCTGACTACATTTCCCAAAATGACATTTTATTTGTCTAACATAGCTTACCAAACAGATACTGTATTTTTTAAAAGGCATTATTTCACTTAAAAATAACAATATCACCCTAATTTATGGTGTGGCAACCAACAAAATAATTAATAAAACTCATAATCATATCATGTGGGCCAAAATAGTGATTTTAGTAAATAAATTTAGAGCCCTCCTGTTTTGTGGTGTGGCAACTGGCAGAAGGACTGAAGATGTCAAAGATGTAATTTAACTTTTAAAAAAAATTAAAATAAGATGACATTTTCACTGCCATAATTCTCAACACTTGCATGTCAAGAAGAATCATCAATGCCCTGATGGATAAAATAATGCTAGTAAAACAGTTTTATACACGACAGCCAATTAACACTAAACACTAAACAAGTTCGTTGGATTTAATATGTTTTTTAATTTATATAATAAATTTTTATTTTAGTTAAATTATTTAATTTTTAACATTACATTTAAAATTTATTTTATAATCTATTGTTATATTAGATTATATTTATTTTATAAATTATTTTTATATTAATATATAATATTATATAATTAAAATAATCGATTGATCAGACCAGTAGTTAGCAGGTTTTCCGGCTCGATACGATTTTTAAAACATTGCTTGAAGCACTCTGTTGAAACCTCGTTTGAATGCTGGCGAAGTTCTCCCAAGCTTCTGCTAATATCAAGAATTTCCTCTCTACGTGGGAAGATGATTGACCCATGGAGGACTGAGCCCACATAACCCAAAAAGCCTGAGCCTTGTCAGCGTGTATTTCCCACAAGTGTTTCCCGAAAGAGCAGGCAAATTTCGTAGACCCTGATGAGCTGCATGCTTGCTTGATACCTAACCTGCCAGCGGCTGCAGAACAGAGTTTGTCCCGTACCTTCACTTTCAGTACTATTGCTAGCCTTCATGACCCTCAAAGGCCAAAACCAAGGGAAAATTTTGATCTACTTTTGAGCCTTGATCCCTTCCCACCATTTTCCTTTCTTTCTGGTCACCATGGAGAGATTGGGGCTTTCAGCCATCTGTCTTGAAGTGGATCGGGAAGTCACCAAAGTGTATGAAAAGCACTGTTTGATTGGATAGATCCTTCTACACAGGCCACTAGGCCTGGCCTTTGTGGAGTCTTTTACACAGAGAGAATGGAAGTGTAAGGGAGGTAACGGTCTCAAACATCAACCCTAACATGTTCATCTTCACTTTCCAAGACAGAGAAGACTTGTCCCGTGTCCTGAACAACAGACCTTGGACAATCATGGGGGGTCTTCTCATGTTGGCCATTTGCACTTCAGGACAAGTCCCAAATGAGTTGAAGTTTTCATATTCTGCATTCTGGGTTCAGGCCCATGGCTTGCCCCTGGACTACCTGACCACACAAAATGGGTCTAAGATTAGTGCACTTATAGGGTTGTTTGTCCTCACGGATTGGGAGATTTGTCAAGGGAAGGTTTCTTGGAGGAAGTTTCTGAGACTGAGAGTGGTTTTAGATGTTAGAAAGCCTATACTGGCAGGATTTTGGCTTAAGCGCTGTGGATTACCTGACATTTGGATTGATTTCAAGTATGAGAATTTGGGGGTGTCCTGTTATAAATGTGGCAGGATTGGTAATGACTTTAGGACTTGCAAGTTTCCGGCAGGACATGGTAAGTTTGGTCCCTGGTTACGCGCCGCCAACTCGTGGGATTGTCAACCTACGGTTGGTGGTCATCCCAATTGCAGATCAAGATTAAGGGGGGTGTATGCGAGGTCTGATCCAAATGCTTGTACTACTTTACTTGCTGTGCCAAAAGCAGAGGTCACAACTGATGAATCCTCAAATGTTGAGGTATAGCTTTGGCAGTTCTATTTTATCTTTAGTTATATCATGTGTTCAAAGATATATGTGTGTGTGTGTGTGTGTGCGCGCGCGTCCTGCGTTGGTTTAAACTAGCTGTTGATGGGCTTATTTGATTCTTTGCATGATAGATTTGGTGGCATTCTACTTTATTACGTTTGTCCTATTCCTATATTGTTTCATGGATTCATCTTGTTTCTTCAGGACACGCATTGTGAAGAGATTTGTGAACGCGTGGAATTTGAACAAACTCCACTTGAAGCTGAGAGCATTCCAAGAAGGTATGCTCAGGCATTCAACTGACAATGAAAAAATTCTACAAGTTCCATTCTTGTGTATCCATGATTTCCCATTCCGCACTTTACATTTTAAGATAATGCATTACTTTTATTTGGTATATTTTCCCGTGATCTTCATTGGAGAGCAATATATCAGTTTGCTGATTGACAAACATTAGAGATCTTTTTTAACAGGAATCAGAGGCAAAGTTTTGATTTTAAACAGCATAGACTTGATGATCCTGTTAATCAACTGCGCCCTCATCTTTTTCCGCGGATTTAAGTGAAGGCAATTGGATATTTCCCATCTTGATGGCTGCTTATATGTCCCATTTGCTGTGCAAGTTCACTCAGGTGAGAAGGAATTTCCTCGACACAAAAAATGGGCTGATCCCTACTTCTGGTGGTAATTGCAAGGCAATTGGGGAAATCTTGATTTCAGTCGTATTTCTTGTCATGCTGGTTTCTTTCTGATAACAGCAGAATGCCATTCTCAAGCATTTCATATCCTGATGCCAATGCTAAATATTATGTTTTGCTTATTAAGAACTTCAAACTGCACTGGATATGATACACCCAGGTGTGTAGCTTTTGGCTGAGTGTTGGCAACTACCACTATGTTATTTGGTTTGCAATAGCCACAGGTTTCTTCTATTACCATTCCATGCCCCTGTTGATTCATTATTTCTCCTCTGGCTGATTGTATGTATAGTACTAGTACTGTAGCCGGTTGAGTATTTTGTCCCAGATCTTGCCACTTTCCAAACATGAAATAGAACATGTAATGGCGTGACCTCGTATGAGGAAAGAAAAGGAATGATAGGGAATAGAACACAAGCAAAGCATGTGAATGTACAAATTCATCAAGATTAGTTGTGGACTTCTCCACCGAAGGCCATGAACACATTTCAGGAAGTTGATAGGATAGCAAGCCTGCGTGCGAATTTCCTCTGGATAATTTATTTAACACCTCTTTGCGATTCTGAAAATGGATCTTGTAGCACATTTGATATGAACTAACAATTTCTTATATTGCTTCAAGTTCAAGTTGACTTACAGGCAGAAGAACACTTCGAATCTACAGCTTTAAAGAGAACTCTTGGAAAGTGATTTTCTTGTGCAACAAATAGGCTGCTGATGTTGAAGACGCATTAGAAGAACTGTTTGGCAAGCAGGAAATGCCTGTGCTGGGCTTTCCTTTTCTCCAATGACAGGAAAGACTTCAGTGCACTCGCTTTCTGATCACTTCAACGTCCATTTCGGTAGGATCAGTCGCCTGAATGGCGTAATGAACACCATCCAACTCTCTTTTGAACCTATCTCTTAATGTGGCGTAGAGCATCTCTGCGCGTGTTGGCGAGGTTGCAGGAGCCCGGCTCACCACACATTTTACTCATCAGCGTAAGTGCAGATTCAAAGATGCAATCAAAGAGACAAAAGGATTGGATGAAACTAAAGAAAGACAGGTCTCGGAAGAACTATAAAACACTAACCCTGTAATGAAGAATATCTTGCTCTTATGACTGTTATCGCAAGTCTCGAAATCAAAGTCATAAATGGCATGTCGGCAATCATCCTTTGGCAAGGATTCAACAAAATCACCGTAGCTCTCAGCACGGCCACCGCTGCTCTCAACCACAACGGCGTTTTTCTTCTCGTCGATCTTGAAAACAACGCAACGGTTCACTTTCCTCATCTCCAGTTTCAAGAATGCAGTTTTGCTTGAATAAACAATGCCGGGAGACGCGTGTAGCTGGACAAGTCGAGATCATAACCACAGATAAACTCACCAAATTCAAATTGCAACGGCTAGATAAACATTCACGTTGCGTAACAACTGCAGAAACATGTCTAATGGCGGGAGAAAAAAAGAAAAAAGTAAGAAACGTAACCATATTTGGACTTCATTCTCACAGCACATCCATCTGAGAGATCCTCCATAAGTATGTAATGGTCCTACCGTAAACTAAACAAAACCCAAGTAATAACCATGGTCAGCGGATCAAAGAAAACACATGAAGACAGAAAATCAAGGAAGAACAGAAGACGACATGGCAGGGAAGTCACAAGTTCAAGTGTTGGGCAAGAAAAGAGCCCTCTACGTGGATCTGATTTGGAAGTTTGTTTCGACAAGACGGCAGAATATAGAAGAAAGAACAAATGCCACGAATTTCGTTGCGGGTGCCAACGGCTTCTGCGAGACAAAAATGGCTCCTATGCCTGACAGTTTGATGTTTATGTTAAATACAAACACATGGAAATCGTTGTTTAAATTTTTGAATTTCTTTCGTGTAATTTGTATCATAATGAAACAGGAAATGGAACAACAAATGGAAACCGAAGTCTGAAGATTACTTGGAAATTGCATTAAGGTATTACTATTGCCAGGGAAATATATTACTATTGCCAATACAACTCAGGTCAAAGTTGCCCTATATTCCGTCCCCAGACTGTTTTTGGAAGAATAAGAAATTTCCTCCGAAACGTCGTCGTATGCGTCATCTCCTCTTACGGTTATTGATCGCAAAGTGCAACGAAGGGAAGGGAGCAATACCGCAGTCGATCGGAGTCTTTAAACCATAAAATCTTGGAGCTTTAACATGGATTCCGAAGGTAGGCCAGGCTCTGTATCAAAAAGCTCTTTATTTTCCCTTAATTTTTTATGATTTGGTTTTGCAAAATTTCATTTCTGTTTTATGCTATTTTTTTTTTCACGAATCTTTTTAGGGCAACGAACTGCTTCAAATCCTCCTGCAATGTTCGCCGCGCTCTTGTGCAAAAGGGCTAAGCTGCATGACGAACTCCGGAGTATCGAAAAACAGGTAAAAATACGTCACTTTTTTTTTGTTGAAGGTTTATTTGTTCAAATATTATGTACTTATGTTGTGATGCTTCTTCAATTAATTTTTCGTCTAGGTATATGATATGGAGACGAGTTATTTACAGGATCCAAGCCAATGTGGCAATGTCTTGAAAGGTTTTGAAGGGTTTTTGTCTTCCTCCAAGAGCACTACACTGTAAATGATTTTTCTGAGTTGGTCTCCCTTTGATTTCTATCTTATTTGAGGAATTTAATGAACAATGGAATGGGGAAGAGTGTATTTCAAATGCTTGACAGTACCTTGTCACTTTAAATCCCTAATGGTGAAAAACTAATGTTAACATGGCACCATATCATTGCTGCAGGAGAGCATGTGGTGTCCAGTTTCCTGTAAAACTTTGCCTTGACGCTGTATTCTTCTTTGCTTCATGTTTTAAGATGAACTTTTATCTCCACTTTTCAGATACTCGGTTCTTTTTTATCCTATTCTGGGCTAACGTGACACAAGAATGATCTAGCTGTTGTCTTTCCTTTGCAGCTTGAAACGATCCAGAAAGTTTCAACCTGAAGATAGGCTCTTCTCATTATCTTCCGTCACCTCACCAGCTGTATGAGATAATGTTTGCGCCTTGTTATTTCTGAATAAAATGAAATCATGAAATATTAATTTCAACTGTTAGTTAATGTGATCTGTGCTTTATCCATATTGCAGGCTTTCCCTCAGTTTTTCTTATGTTCAATATTTGGTTTTAAACATCTCTCATATGCCTTTCATGCATGTTGTAGCGTTGATGTAGAATGGAAACCATGGATCGGGCTTCCTTGGGTTTCTGCTTTATGTATTTGGTATTATTGGTATCATGTAGAATATGGGAGACAGATTGACTTACAAATTTCAGAGCTTTGCAAGTTTCCTGTAAATACTATGCATCTCGGACTAAAGATGATTATTGAAAAAAGCATTCGTCATGTACTGTGTTGTCAATTAAATGAAAACAAACATAGTTTTTAGCCGGTCAATTAATTGGAATTTTTGCTTCATACACTATGTTTCCATGTACCCAGACACAGTTGGAGAGTACCTTGGATCTCTTCTCTTTTGTATATATATATTTTGTCAATCTTTGTTGTAAGAATCAAATCTATCTTATGCTAGATGTTTGTACATTAAGTGGAATTACTTTTTTGGAATTGAAACTCTGATGATCTTGTGTGATTTTCTGCTGGAGGGCTTGCATCCCAACAGCATTTGATTGATTTATCACATGTATCAGGCTGAAGAAATTGCAAGAGATGGTGGCGTATCAGCCAATGGGCCGTAAGCACTCAAACTTCTCATCCTCTCTATTCAGCTACTGCATGATTTTTGAAGATATTCACCGTTTCATATGGCTAATCATAGTTGCCCCAAAATGACGTTAGCCCATACTTTGTTAGACTATCAATCTGAATTTGTTTTTTTTAAGAGAGTGTATTATCATGAATATGCAACGTATTGCAGTGGAAAGCCGAAGAAGGGAAGAGCGCCAAGAGAAGCAAAGAGAAGGCAATCCAGCGAAGCTGACTTCGACTATGAAGACGATCCCGATCTGATGTAGTATTTTGTATATAACTGAAGATGATGGCTGAGTCCATTGACCCTTTTGCCTGTCGGAGTTCAGCTCTTGCTTTGGGACCATATGACCATTTTGAACTTCTTGTTATGATTAGTAGTATAGCTCACATGTTTTAATGCTCACTAAACCATCTATCATTGTATATATTCATCTACTTGCGGTTTGAAGCAAGGCTTATATTTTAAAAATGGCTACATTAGCAAGGCAACATTTTCCTGCCAATTTTACTTCAACCAAGCAGATAAAATGTTGTGTTTCATTGGCATTTTCTTGTGCTTCATTCTCTGTTTTTGAAGGACTACAGGAAAGAAAGAAGCATAGAATGAGTCTGGAGAATGTACTGTTGGAGAAATACATTTAACTAATGTATTTGTCTTTAACTCACACTAATTAAAAAATATAAATGAAAGAAAAAATATAATAATAAAGAATTTTGTTTATTGAATGGATATATAAGCAAGTGCTAATCTTGTATCCAGAAAATTATTTTATTTTCGTTGTTTACATATTTTTACCGACATATATTTTCTAGCAAATGTGGCACACATAATTTCGTTCAAAAATAATCAAAATTTAATAAAATAAAAATAAAAGAGATATACAAATAAGATAAGTGGAAGAGAGAAATAAGAAAGAAAGAAATATGTGGACAAAGAAAAAAATAAATAAAGAATAAAAAAGTAAAAAAAATTAGAATAAGAGTATTGTAAAAAATCAAATTGTGTTAACTAAAAGTAGTTATTAGAATGGGTTTAACCTTTATTAAATAGTATAGATATAACTATTCAATAATACAAAATAATATACATGTCGAATTTTTATTAATAGAAGGGAGACAAGGTTTTATTTTATGTGTTATAATTTATTATCAAACGCATATTGTCCTATTTAATAATTGCCATAAATTTGCTTTTAATAATATATTCGTCGTGTAACATATAACATATGAATCATATACTTTACTTTTATTTGATTAATAAAATATTACCATCCCGTGGGTTACATAAATATATTAAAATATGATATTCAAAAATAAGAGCAGCTGTACATCAGAGCTTGCGTCGTTTGCTTCGGCCGCCGCCGCCAAGTCCCGTCATCGCTGGCGGACCTTTCCCACCAACCGTTTCAACCTTTTATCCATGAATCTTTTGGTATCTTTCTTTCTTTCTTTATTTCAGTTTTTTTTTTTCATTTTTGTTTCTTCAATTTTCAATTCATCTTTCTGTTGGGTTTTGTTTTCGCGTTTCCGTCTATAGGAAATGTTTAAGGTGCAAAGCAAGAAATCAACTGATCCACAGCCACCGCCTCCATTGCCAGTGTACTGGATTGAGACTTCGGATTCGGTGTCTCGCCACTTTCAGTTCGAACCCGATGGTCAACTTTCCGTGAGCCCCTGTTTTGGCTTTACTGCTCACGTTTAGCGTTCCCTGTCAAGCATTTCGACAAACAGTTGCTGTGCCCATATGTGTGTAGTTTGTTTAGCTATAATTTGCTTGAAATTTTATTAATTCGCTACATAGTCAATATTTGTTTTCCTTTTTTCTTTGTGGGAGAAGTTGTCGCTTTATTTTTTGTTATTATAATTGGCTCGACTTCCTCGAGGTTTAACATGGATATCTGACGGCCTTTTTATGGCGGAATGCGTGTGCTTACAGCGTTGTATTTCATACCTTCGCTGGCGTGGTTGATTTGATTGCAACTTTTTGAATTAGATAAATGAATTTAAGGTAAAAAGAAAAATGTGTTGCTCAATGGTTTGATTGCAACAAAAACGTCTCAAGAGTCTGGATGAATTCTTTTTCCTTGCATGAAGTTGTGTTGCTTGAAGCTTGATGTAAAATTTCAGACAAAGGCCTAAGATTCTTATCAATTTAACGTAGCAATCTTTTCAACTTTTAAACATATTTTTTAATTGAATTCAGGTGAAGATTGTTGATGATGCAAGGCCTGCCTCCCAAAGGATGATTGAATCCTTTCTAAATAAGTTCTTTCCATCAGGCTATCCATATAGGTAGGTGGCATTATTTGATCCTTTTCATGTACTTTTTAAGAGGACATAAGTCAGGTCCAAGTTCCAACAACAGAGTTTATTAGTTATTTATGTTACATCTACAGTGTGAACGAGGGATATCTGAGATACACACAATTCCGGGCATTGCAGCACTTTTCCAGTGCAACATTATCTGTATTATCAACTCAGGTCTTCTTCTGAGTTTTTTTCCTTTTTTCCCCATCATGATGGATCATATTAAAACCTATTTAATGAATGTTGGGGTTGTTTCAGTTTCTTAATCCCTTTCAGTCTCTTTTGTTCGCTGCAGGCTTGCGACCTACACCTGCACAGGCTACGGCTGTTAGTTGGGTAAATACCTACTCACTTGGAAAAGATTATCTAGTAGATTCCTGATGTTCTTTCCTTTATGGGTCAGTTATATTGATTTAATTGATTGCAGATATTGAAAGATGGCATGCAGCATGTTGGAAAGCTCATATGTAGCAATTTGGGTGCAAGAATGGACTCAGAGCCCAAACTTTGGAGGATTTTGGGTCTGTAACTTTGTGTTGATTCCCTACTCTCCTGATTTTTTGACTAATTATCCACTCAAATAAATAGTAGGCATTGATTTTACAAATTCTTGTTTCTACGTTTCTTATCTTGCTACGGTATGTTTAAAGGAATGAACTTTCTGCTTGCAGCTGATGTTCTTTATGACTTTGGTGCTGGTATGGAAGTAATTTCCCCTTTATGTCCACACTTATTTCTTGAAATGGCTGGGCTTGGCAATTTTGCTAAGGTCAGTTGATTATTTGATTCTGGATTCATCTGTCTTTTAAATGTAAAAGCAAACAGCCATTCAGACTTTCATGTGCTATCCCTTTCTGGAGCATGGTGGTTGAGGCATGACGTGTTACTCTTTCTTTGGCAGGGAATGGCAGTTGTTGCTGCAAGAGCAACAAGATTGCCCATATATTCTTCATTTGCCAAAGAGGGAAATCTAAGCGACCTTTTTGCTAAAGGTGAAGCCATTTCCACTCTGTTTAACGTCCTTGGAATAGGAGCAGGAATTCAGTTGGCATCTACCGTTTGCTCACCTATGCAGGGAAAGGTACTTGTCCTTGCAAATCCTGTATCTGTGGAACTTTGAACTAAGATCATTTAATTTAGATCTCTAACTTCAGGATTGTTAGATACACTAGTTTACAAGAATCTCATCATCCTTTTTTTTATTCCTTCCTTATAAAGGTTTTTTTTTTGAACTTTTTTATTAATGTTATAGGATGATTGAATGTTTGCATGTCCGACATTTTGGTTGTTACTTGTGATATAGCACCACAATTTTAAAACCTGATTGAATTGTAAAGTGGGCCTGGAGCTTTTGTTCCAGCTGTACGACTTTGATAATGTATACACATTTCTGAATAATAATACTAATCATTACAATTGTGTTATTTTTCAGTAAATTTATCTTCTGTACTTTTGGCAATGGCTGTATAATGTGCTTGAAATTTTTCAATATTCTTTAGGCAGATGTACCAGAGGATTGTGTTCAAAATTTGGGTAATTTGTTTCTTTTGCTATGTTGCCTCCAGTGTTGCAGCTAATACTACCTGATCCATTTTGAGCAATAAAATATTATCATGTGTGAATGCAATTGCAGACAGAAAAGGCGAAATTGATTGTATGTCATGTTAGCCTTATATTGGAGATGTTTCTGATGTATCTGATGATGCTGAATATCTTGTAGTTGGTGGTCGGACCTCTCCTTTCTTTGGTTCATATATATTGTGTCAGAGAAGAGATGCGGGCAACTCCTGTTAACACCCTAAATCCTCAGAGAACTGCAATGATTGTTGGAGAGTTTTTGAAGGTTACAGCCAAATAAGCAATTTTGAAATATTCAATTGTTGATATTTTCAGTAACTTATTCTTTGGTGATTTTAAATCAGAGTGGTAGAATATCGAGCCCAGCTGATCTAAGATTTCGAGAAGATCTCTTATTTCCTGGACGGTTGATAGCAGAAGCTGGCAATGTTAAGGTGGGAAGGCCTTTACACAAGGTAGTGAAGCCCTCAAAGCTACAAGAACTTAGAGAAAAATTTCCAGAGGAAAAATTTATTTTAAATCGGGGAATTAAATGGACGGACATGATACTGGAGCGTAATGCTACTGGTGAAGATGCTTTGAGGGGATGGCTAGTTGCTGCATATGCTGCTGAGATCGAGAAGTTGTTTCACAAACCAAGTGAAAGTGCCTTGCAGGCGGCATATGAAAGAATGACTAATGTGTTTTCACCATTTATCTCCAAGCTGCAGGCGAAAGGATGGCATACGGATCGATTTCTTGATGGAACTGGATGTCGTTTTGCTTTGTAGTGTACTGTCATACTTGGTAATTCTTTGCTTCATCAAGAAAATCTGACGAAATTAGGAAATCTTCATGGAATTTTTTCCATGCTAGTTTCTACGCGTCTCCCTTTATTCTAGTAACATCATTTTTCTTTCTCAAAGGAAAGCTTGTTAGTTGCACACACAATTTCTTGATTACTTCGAATCTCTTAGGAATGTGGTACAAATTTGAGAGTATGTCATATGCTAATGCCTAGTCTGAAATAGCAGATTTTTGAGGAGTCTTAGCTCGTGGAAGGATACATCTTGCATTTTATCTTTCTTCTTGGATGACATGGTGCAGTTTAATCGACTACACATCTGTTAGTAGGTGAATCATGAAGCACCATTAGACCAACTATTTATCTTGTTTTCGCTCAATGGGAAATTTGCACGCAGATGTAACATGAGTAGAATGTTCTGAAGAATTACATGTCCCTTTTGATGCAGGGCCCCGAGCTTCTTCTAAAGATAGAGCACATAATGGTGTGAGTGCCTGCATCTTATCCTTTTCTTGGAAATGAACTTGTGGATTGTATTAATATTGTCTTCTTTTTTGTATAATTTGGGCAACATGGCCAAGCATTGAGGTGGGGAATTGCGAATCCCTTTTTTTTCTTAGTTCAAATTAGAGTGTCACGTAATCAACAGGAAACTCGAAACCTCTTCTCTTATGTTCTGTTGATACGATTCACGGAAGATGTTCGCATTGGCCATGTCTTGTAGTAAATGATTTTGTGCATATTTTCAAGTGATGTTTATAAAACGACGTCATCCCTGGTAAGTATTGAAAACCACTTAAAACCCCATAACAGGAATTGGTGAGGCGGCTTAGCATTCAAGAAACGTACCCGAAAATCGCCCAAATCATTTGACCTGTCTGTTTCGTGATTGAAATTCAGAGTAAATACTATTTTCACGTTTTTATGTATTCATTTTGCATAAGAAATAAATTAAAGAATTTAAAGCGAAGGTCCTTTTCCATCAACAAAAATTGCATAGTCCAGAGTAAACTCTTCGATATTCATAGTTGTTACATATGTTTTCTCATGGTAATAAAAATACAAATTATTAAGAAAGATAGCCATCCAACAAATATAATTCATATCTCGATTGTTGCATAATTTAAAATTTACAAAAATATCATCAAAAATTGAATCTGCTACTATCCAACTCCCAACTCTTAAATGATGATGTAATGATATGAGGATTTTTCGGAGTCTTTATCTTGCAGGACACCTTTTTGGGATCATATATTAACTTTAGGTCGCCCATACATTTATTGAAAGACAGATGCACATGACTTTTAAATAAAATTAGGCGTCCATATCGATTGAACCAACAAGTGTTAGCATTAGATTCATGATGTGCCTAACAACCTTTTATTTTATATTTTTTGGTAAAATATTCGAATAGATCGCTTACTACTACATCTTTTAATTCCATCAAAATAATTAATCACACCAAAATTTCTTCATGATAAAAGTAATCGAATTAATCTGCAGTCTAATTCAAGAATTTTCATTTTTGTAGGATACGTATCCACCATTCAACAAGACTAACAAATCAATTACACGAAAAAACAAAAATAGTAACGGCGGCGGCTTCTGCGGTATAATTTTAAGACAAAGTTAACTAAGGTTGCCAAACCTCCATGGATGCAATTTTCAAAGGATGAAAACTTTGGACAGAGACTTAAGAAAATTGTAAGAACGGGAGAAAATGAAATAAAAAGTTGACATAAATGATTTAGAGAGATCCCACTTTGTATTTAAATGCATGACATTGACAATATTGTTGATGTTGTTATTGTAATGTTTATTGAAGAAAGCCAAAGACAAAAGCAGATCGATCGATCTGGATATAATTGTAAATTCAAGATCGGACTTCTTAACTGCTGCATCAATTCCCATGTCATCTGGATTAAAATTATTAGCCCCTGACCCTTACTAATTAAAATAATCACTAATTTTCAAATTATCTACTCTAAATATACACTCTCAATTATTATATTTTTTCAATTTTATTATTTTTTTTATTTTTTACATAATTTTTAAAATAAAAATATTTAAAAATACACAGTAGAATTTGAAAGCACAGGAAGTCTAATTAATTGAAGCAGCAAGTTGGTCTCGTTACGTATCTACATTTGTGCACTGTAATAATTATGCTAGCTTCTGTGATTGCTCGCCTGTCATTATTCTGGCGCACAGCAACGTTACCGGCGTCTCCAATTGAGTTGAATTGAACGTTGAATTTTAATTAATCCATCGAGGATATGTTTGGATGTACATTTTTACGAGAAGAAAATTGGAGTAAAAATCTAGAAATAATATAAAAGTATATGAGTGAAAGAGATAGATATTCTTATTTTGATGAGAAATACGTTTAAAATGGGTGAAAATTTTTAGAAAATATAGGTGTTGTGATATTTGGTTCTCCCAAAATTTCTTTGTCTAGTATTTAATTATGTTAGTAACATTTACACTTTGAAAATTTAGTTTTAGTCATGTCTCAATTTATACTAAGACTTATTTAATCTTGTATTTAACATATAAAAATACACTTAGTTCTATAAAAATACAACAGCGTGTGGTTTTTGATGACATTAAACAATTAAGCCAGCATGAGAACCATTTTACAAATAAAAAAAATACTACCGGCGTGATTGGTATGCAGAAAAAAGGTAGAAATGAAATATCGATTCTCATGTTTATTTTTACGATTGGTATAATTAGATATTGGGGAATTGTATTGGAAATCAATATTTCAAAAAATAAGGAATATTCATTCCTCTCCACTCCTATGAGTTTATTCATTTCTATATTATTGAGAATGAATTATATTTTACACTATTAAATTAATTTTATTAATTTTTAGATTTACAAGATTTATATCAACAAATATTATGTATTATTAATAAATAAATTAAATATGAAAATGTCATATGTGAAAATATTAATATATATATATATATATAATGCACAAGTATACCTAAAATTAAATATATGCATATGTATTAATAATAAATATTATCTTATTTTCATTTATAATATAATTAAGATATACGCTAAATATGTAAAATATTTATTCATATTTATGCATCAAATAAAGTACTAAATTAATTTTTAGCAACAATAAAAACATTTTTAAATATAGCTTATGTTCTTACACTTAAAAAATAAGCATAATATAAAGGAAATATGTGTGTACCGTAAATGTTTAGTACATTATTTATAAAAGTAGCTAATATAGTAATATTAAGTGTATATTTACCTTTTTCATATAATGAATATTTATATAAAGTTAAAAGTAAAACTATATAAATATTTATTTTACAATAAAGAAATTTAAAATCAATTATACATGCTCGCTCAAGTAAGTGCTATGTATATAAATATAAATATAATTTTTGTATGTAATATAAATATTGTATTGTTGTATAAATATTAAATATTTTTTATATGCCAAAATATATATTGTCAGATAACAAAAAATATAATAATTAATTAAATATTTTCAAATAATATCCTTTTCATTAAAAAATTATCTTTAATTCATTATATTTATTTTTAATTATCATTCTTAAATATAAAATAAAATAATAAAATGACAATTTCATTCTAATTTTATTTTTAATAACATTTTTGTGCATATCAAACAAGATATATAGTAACTCATACCATTCTTTTTCCAATTTCATTCTATTTATAAAGTCATCCAATTCCTTCTTGATTCCATTCATGGCCTAAATATGGCAAATGTTAAGATTAAAAAAATTAATTGTTTTTCGGTATAAGGGGGCACGTGAATAAAATTAAAATTTTAAAATATAAATAACCAAGTGCGTAGAAGTCATAAAGTTACGATGAAAAATGAAATTTTACATTTGATTCTCCCTTATGTCCCCTTTTCAACTTATGATAAAAATTGACCACTTTTTTGTAAATTGAATTTTGAAGAAAAGTAGTGTGGAAAAACAATTGATCTTGCCATTAAGTGACGATATTCACGTCCCCTAAACTGAAGTGGAAAATACAGACTTACAGACAAATCACACTCAAGATTTATGATGGAGGGCCCCAAAATATAATTTTATGTTCTAATGATGCTCAACAACTTTGACTATTGGCAACAAAATTTGGATCCCTCCTTTTACTTTTGTTAAATACATCCCCCTGTAGCCATTTTTGAGGGAAAAAAAAAAAAAAAAAGGTAAACTAATCAAATTATTGGTCCAGTGTTTTGAGAGCAACATGCTATTTAATTTTATTATAGAGATTAAGGAATTAATAAGACAAGCTAAGCTATTTAGATTTTTTGGCTTTCTTGGAGTTTTAGGACAGTTTGTTTTGCTCCTTGCAGCTTACAATTAAGACAGCCTAATTAGCACGTACTTCTTTCCAATATTATAATACCTTAATATGATGCCTACATGATGTAATGAATTGTCTTTCGTGTATATGTGAACGTTTCTTGATAAAAGTCATTTCTCAAATGTAATTCAGAAAGTTAATAAAGTTCAAGGAATTCTACAACTCAATTTATTTTAATAATTATTATAAGAAAACTAGAATTAATTTATGTCAAAAACACTTCTTCGTATGAAAGAGGACATCATAAATCACATCCGTTGAATTCTCATAATTAAGATTAATTTAATACAAATAACTTGTACTAAACCTGCGTAGTTTGGAGGGTTTTCAATCATAACAAATGTCACAAAATCTCGATTACTGGGTGGAATTAAATATTTTAGACACTTATTGTTAAGTTGAATTCTACATATAACTAAAACTTAATTAATTTAATTCCGCGTGATAGAATTAATTTTAAACAACAGCAGTCGCTAAAGACGTTCAATTGTTGTCGTAATCACCCATATTAATCTAAACGGACCACGAAGAAATTATAAAGCATCCGAATATTACATCCGCCAACCCAATTGGCTTGATTCAACTGTAGCATTTTTCTATGTTGCAGACTGCTCACACACGTCAATCCATGACGAACTGAGATGAGTGCGTGTTTAATACTCAAAGAATAAAATAATGACCATCTTTGTTTCAAGATTTTAATGGGTTTTTATATTTATCGAGATTACACAATTCAAACGTAACATCCTATTTCATAAAATTTTTATTCAAATTATTTCCTCTTTTACTAACACATACACACACATATCTATATCCAAATACTTAAAATTCAATCATTATTCTTATTAACAATCAAATTAATACTTATTTTTGGTATTTGATTTTTATTCTAACAAGTGAGAATTGTAGAACACTACCTAATCGTAAACTTAGATTTATGAAAAAATAGAATGGATTGAGTGAGGTTCGAGTTGAGTTATATGAATTGTAAAATTCATTTGATTTATTAAACTCATTTTTGCTTGGAAGAGTCCCATAGATGTTGGTGTGCTTTGGGGTTTAGTACGTGCTTTGCATAAATAATTTTTTGTATTTATTCCTTATAAATTACTTTGTTAGTTGAGTGATGATATTTTGATGAGATAAAGTGAACACTGAAAATGTTTAAACTTAAATATTGATAATTTATTCTTCTACGAATCTAGTTGTTGGTCATTTGTTCTGATATTAAATAAACAACTAGTACTGAAATCATCCCTATGCACCAACGATATATATTTATACCTTAAAAATTAATCATTATCTCTGCATATCATTATATTATTCAATTTTTATTATATATATATATATATATATCGCTCATATAAATCTACAAATTCAAATAAATCCAAAATTCTATTCCAGTAAAATTTGAATACTACTAAACATAATTTTCATGCATAACAAAACCTATACCAATTTTCAACCCCCAACAAAATTACTAACCCAACATAATCCATGTGTATGAATTATTAATGTCGGCCTAGAAAGCAATCAGCGTGGCATTCAAGGAGAGGATCAGGGGCGCATGAATACGAGGAAATTTAACAATTTCATTTCACATGAATTGGAAAGAATTTTGAATAAGCATGTATGGTATATAGCATTCCTCATTACTAAATGACTGTACCAAACACGTATGTGGTAATGGCATAAGCCTCCTGATTTGACGTTTCTTAGTTCTTCAAGCACTGGCTAATAACATTCCATGTTGCAGGAATATACGGAATATTGAACAATTCAATGCATGCACGCTCTTCCTGACTGGACCAAGATTTGTGGTTTAGATCTTACTCACGACACATTACATTACTAGATCATGACCGTTGGAGTGATGATGATCTGCAATGTAAGATACATTAATGTGATTTATTACAACCTCATCCATTGAACACTAGAAACTATATTTAAAAAACGGTCACGTAACTCATTCCGCATAAAGTTAAATCAAGCGGTCAAAAGGAATGCAACATGCACGTTCATACAAATCTGAACATTTGTTTCAAACGTTAGTGTGTGTTTTTATCTCAATAATTAAGTAACGGTAAGAGAAAAAAAGAAAGAAATAAAATTTAAAAAATATAATAATTAAATTTATATTTTTAAAAATTAAAATTTCAAAACGAACATAGCCAGTACCGTTTTCGTCTTTCATTCTGAGGTACGACAACGAAACGGCGAAAATTAACTCAATCATTACACGTTAAATCGGGTATCGCCTTGGCTGCTCGCAGCCTCCCGCAGGAATGCATTCGCTTCGGTACATTGTTAACTTCAAGTTTGAAAATGTTTAAATGCATATTAAACTTACAAGCATCAAGAAAGGACAAGCATTAAGAAAGGACATACTTTAACGTACGAACAACTCTAAAAAAATTAGAGCTATGTTTGTTTTTAAATTTTAGTTGGTGTTTTCTAATATTTTGTCTCACGAATTGTGTAGAGTAAGAGAAAGAATGAGATAAAATTTAAAATATAAAATAATTAAATATGTGTTTTTGACTTGCAAAATTTGAAAACAAACTTCACTTCAATTGTTTATGTTAGTCTAAAACTCTTATCCAATCAATCGAAAAGGGTGTTGTGACATTCTGCGCACGTGTTCTTGGCCTCCTTCTAAATTGGCTTTAAGGATGGCAATTTATGACATAAGCCAACAATATGATTCAAATTTAACGTAAAATTAATAGATTTAGGTTAAGACTTTACGGGTGCAAGTTGAACTTGAGTTGAGCCTACGAACCAAAAAAAAAAGAAGATTAATTTTAGTTGATCTAACGGGTTGACTTACAACCCACAAATATATTTAAAATAATTTAATAAATATTTATGTAAAAAGCTTAGGAAAATTAATTAAATAAAATTAAATGGTAAATTAGTAAATATTTAAAAATTCATACCCTTAATGTTAGTTAAATTAAATTTAAAAAATATCACTTTCTTGTTCTAATATAGTAGGATTAACTCTTGCACCATCGCTCATCTGCACACTGCATTTTTGCCCATCTACTCTACACCTTTATTCTTCATCTCACACAAGCATTTAATTTCAAGGAAATTAGAGTTTAGAAGACTATGTTTGGATTGTTTATATGCTACCTAATTTGGAGCAATTCCTTCACAATTTAGGCATTCAGGCAAGTTGAAAGATTTTGTTTAAATTGCTTCTTTATATATCATATTTTTTCAGAAGCAAACCCAACCAATTCTTAAAGAAGAAAGGTAAATAAATTTCTTTCTCTTGCCCAATATTTTTACATTCTCCAAATATATTCTGTTTTGTGTTCAATTTGAAACAAAAAAAATTTGATAATTAAACATCATTTAAAAACAAATAAAATTAGTTGTTTATGTAAAATAATTGATAATACGTTCCTAATATAGTATACTAAAAATTTGGAATTTTGATAAATCAAACTTTGCGATACAAAAGTTGTTTTAGTAATACTTAATCGTTATAAAGTAAAATATTTTTTTTGGTTGGCTGATTGATTGGTTAGGTTTTAATAACCCACAAAATTGGCGAGTTAAATTCAGGTCAAATTTTTTAACTTGTGAAAATAAATGGATCAAATTTGGATTGACAAGTTATGTATAATACCCGCATTTCAACCAGATCTGCTAACTATACCTGTTGTTACCCCTAATTTCCTCCTTTTGAGCACTCACAAGTGTAATTACCTATTTTAAATATTCACACTTAAATTATGCCATTAGAATTAAGGGTGTTCATTTGGTTTTACCAAATCAAATTAAATTGAATTTTTAGTATACCGAAATTTTGGTAAATTGCATAGAGGATACTAAATCAAAATTTTCAGTTCAATTTGGTAATTTATTGATTTTTTCAATATATTTGGTTTGGTATTTCGGTATACCAAATTTTAATTTTACAATTTTAAAAATAATAAAAATGAATAATTATATATATAAAATTATAAATTTTAATTATATAGCTTATAAATAAATATTAAATATTGTTATTTTAATATTTTATTATTTTAGCTTAGATTTTTTGAATAACAAATATATCTCTTACAATAAAATATTTTTTTGAAAATTACAAGATAATAATATAAATTTTTAAAAAATTAAATATAAAAATTCTAATATTAAATCAAAAATATGAAAAAAATTTAAAAAGTAAAAATATGATAAATATTAAAAAATATAAATAAAATTTGGTATTCGATTCGGTACAGTACGTCGAACTTAAATATCAAAATCAAACTAAAAATCAAAATTTTAAAAATTGTCATACTAAATTTCAAAATCGAAATTTCAATTCAGTATTCTTTCAATTCAGTATTCGTACTGAAATTTCAATTTTGATTTAATTTGATCAGCCTGCCAAAGTGCCAACACCCCTATTTCATATCATCTTTAGACAATCCAATGCTTCTCAAAAATACTAAGGCTAGGCTTGTTTTATTTTTTGTTGTGCATTTTATTGTATTTTTTTAAAATAAGTGTAAAAATAAAGAAAAGATAAAATTAAAATTAAAAAAATGTAGGCTATGTTCATTTTCAAATTTTGCTTTTTAAAAACACGTGCTCAATCATTATTGCAATGTTCGTTTTATTTTATCTCTTAAAATACACACAATTTAATTATTATATATTTCAAATTTTATATCTTTTTGCTTTTTTTACATAATTTATAATATATATATAAAACAAAACACACACACACGGGGTCAAAAACTGAAACAAACATGAGCGAATTATTCTAGCGTGCTTTTTGAGATGAAAGAATGAAAACATATCTAGCCCACTAAACTTCCTTAGTCTACAAGTCCTCAAAAGTAATTTAAGTAATTTCTTCGTCTCAACTAGATACATCGTTTGAGTTCGATACTAATAATTTTTATCTATTTTCAAACTATCAAAATTTATTATTTTAAATATATTATTTATTAAAATATTTTTTTAAAAATTTGTTATCCTTTATTTTTCTACGTCTCCCAAATCTCTGCGTTACTCAATGGGCATCTGGACAAAAGAAAATGTTACTACATGGCTATGTTTGGTCTTCTATTTTAAACTATTCACTTTAAACCAATAATTTTATAAATAAAGCGTTATTATTCAAGTTTAAATTAAAATTTTTCTCACTAACTATTTATCTATCATTATACCTGTTAAAAATCATATCAATAATTATTTTTATAATTTTTCTCATGTTCATAAATATTAATACCTTATAAACATTTATATTACCACTTATCATTATTATATATTAAATACCTATAATTTAAAATTTTCCTTATATTTATAACGTAGCATCAAACATAATTCTTTTTATCCATTTAAATAACCCAAATTTTTCGACACAGCTAATGACGAGGCAAACATTGCCCACGTGTTTTTTCACCAATCTTTCCAATTAATTACGTGAACCCCTGTCCTCAATACTGCCCCGCGCGTGCAGGCAAAAAGTTTGTCAAATGGCTGCTCACTATTTATTTATGCTTTATGTTCGCAAATCCCATTCTCAGTTTGCCAGCCACCTCTGAACCGGTTTCCCAACTCCGCAGCCACAGAACGGAGACTCTATATATAGCTTACTTCTGTCTACCCCAAACTACTTTGGCACTCATAGATCAGCGACTGGTTGCGCTGCGTCTGAAGAAAAATGGTGCGGGCTCCATGCTGCGAGAAAATGGGGTTGAAGAAAGGCCCCTGGACTCCTCAAGAAGACCTCGTTCTCGTCACTTACATCAACCAGAATGGCCATGGCAACTGGCGGGCCCTCCCCAAACGGGCCGGTATCTATCCATCGCTCTCTCAGATCTAATCTTGTTATTAAACCCTGCAACTCCAGTTACAGACAATAATATGTCAAGTCTTTTGGGTTTCTGATTTCGAACAGGGCTGCTAAGGTGTGGCAAGAGCTGTCGGCTCCGGTGGATGAACTACTTGCGGCCAGATATCAAGAGAGGGAATTTCACCGTTGAAGAAGAGGAAATGATCATAAAATTGCATCAACAGCTGGGGAACAGGTCTCGGCCTTACCAATCTGTATTCTTTTCTGGATTCTTGTGATTATACTGAAACGATTGTTGTATCTGTATTCGAATCTCTCTGCAGATGGTCTGTAATTGCAGCCAAATTGCCGGGCCGTACAGACAACGAGATTAAGAATGTCTGGCACACCCACTTGAAGAAGAGGCTCACTACAAAGCCTCGACCCCAACCCGACACCCGAATCCATCTCGACCCGAGGGTGGATACGAATTCGGAGCCACCCTCGCCGCCTCGATCATCCAGCGAAATCTCGTCACGCACCACCTCTGCTGCCGATGCCGGCGGCCCGGGCACCTACTTGAGGAAGGATTCAATGGATAACTTGCCGGAAGCGGACGAAAGCTTCTGGTCGGTGGTACTGTCGGGTGACCAGATTGCCACTAGTGATTTAGCTGGTAATAGCGATTCCAAGCTTCAATTTTCGAGCTGTTTGGGCACCGATTTAGTTGCGGAAGGTGGCATGGATTTTTGGTACAACTTGTTTGAAACGGCAGACGACCTTGTACAATTACCTGAATTTTGACCGTTTAGGATTGCTGATTTTTATTTTGTTTTTCTAAATTTTATTTCCTTGGAGACACAATAACAAGTTAGGATCTATGGTGCCCAAAAAGTTGTATATGAGACATGGTAATAAATTACGACTATGTTTGGCTAAAATTTCAATTCATTTTTATCTCATTAGAATTTACTCAATTTCATGTAGAATTCAATAAAATTTTTATTTAAATTTTAAATTTAAATTATTCTTTTTTATATTTATAATTAAATATTTACAATTTAATGATAAAAAATATTCATAATCGATTTAATATCTATATATACACTTATACATGTACGTATACTTACATGTATATTGTTTTTATATGCTATCTCATTTTTAGTCATCAATATAAATATATATATATATATATATAAACACAAATTCAAACAAATACAATTATATAAATTTATTAATTATTTCATAATTATAACACTTAAACAGATGAAAAGTAGTCTAGAAATAACGTTATTTAGCTAAATCATATTATATATTGAAAAGATGAAACATTATGATGTGTTCGTCTGTTTTATAAATAATTTTATTACAATAAAAATATAATTAAGACATAGATCAACTTGTCGGTTAGTTTTAGAATGTGCCAGCGACAAGTTTCAGCTAAGAGAAATTTATTAGTTAAAAAGTTTTTATGAAGAATAAATTATACGTGTAAATATTTTAATTTAAAATTAATTTGACCGCACCTTAAATAAATTGGTGAAGCACTTAATTAGTCCTACATTTCATGGTAAATAAATATTAATTGTATATTAAAGAATAATACAATCAACTAAAAGGCCTACTCAACAAATTAATAAGACTCAAGGTACCTACTTTGCTCACAATAACCTTTTCACTTTATTTTATATTACAAAAATGTGAGTGATTTGAGCGAGAATGAAAACTTAGTTTGGTTTTTAAGATTGGGTGGTGAGAAATTTATTTTTAGATATATTTAATATGTAATAATGATTGAATGATGTGATAGTATATAGTTAAGTTTATAGTGTAATTAAAAAAATAAATGTGAGTTAAAAAATTATAAGAATAAGTATTAATTTGATTATGAATAAGTATATTGAAAATTATTAATTAGTTAAAAAATAAGAGAGAAAATTTTAAAATTTAACTTTTTGATTTAGAAAATTTTTAAGTTGTAATGAATAGTTTGTCAATTGAAAACAAACATAGCCTGCAATAATCCGATTTTTACTTATAAGTAAGATTCCTAGAAATCACAGTGATTCAATTATTTATTTACTGATTTACTTAATTATTTATTTAATTAGTTTCGTTTAAATAATATATGGTGAAATTAAGTGTGTGTGGATGGTAATATATGCATAATTGTATAAGTCAAACCTTACCAAAATTTAATAGATTAATAAGTAAGCAATTTCGACTAAAATTGGAGAGATTGAGGTTGGAAATTCCGTAGAAAATGTGGAGTTATTTACCTCCAAATATTGAGGAGTTCAACATTCATTAAACACTCATAATCCAACTTTTATGTCCCACAAGATACGAGCCCCACCAACAATGAATGCATGCACAGGACATGCAGCCAGCATCACTGAGAGAAATCGAACAAAGTAACATTATATTACGAGCTGACAACAAAATCCAACCAAGGCAAAGAGCGAATTACATCATGAATTAGCATTATAACAACACAATATCAAACAACCAAACAACCCCAGTGTATTTCAAAATTTTATGCCATAATAAATCAGAGACAACATCATATTTCAGCAAACAAAAAAGCTCTAGCCAAAATAAATTTAGGATCCTTAATAGCTTGAAGAAAAAGACCAGCTCAATTTAGTAAAGTCATGCGGATTCATCAAAATTCTTGGCTATATTTGTTTTCAAATGTTGATATGCGTTTTAGATGTTTTTGTCTTGATAGTTATATAAAAGTAAGAGAGAGAAAAATATAAATTTTAAAAAGTGTAATAATTGAACATATATTTTTGACCTACAAAATTTGGAACAAACATATCTAACTCGTAAAGTAAGAGAATTTAATGCCTAGGATTCACTAATAAGTTTCTAAAAACTCATGGAACCTTTGCAATTGTCGAATAAGATGTTTGGAATTGCGTTAAATCAAAAAATTAGACCAAATAGGCCCTTACACAGAGGTCTGACTAAGCCTCATGGTCGGCCTTGTGATTGCAAGATACTACCTCGTGGTTGTGGTGTGCACTTTCGTGCGTGCGAAGCCGCCACAAGCACACGTCCAGTGTGCATTATCGTTATCGCACACATTCGTGACGATGCTCCTCACAATCATGAGTACTAGGCGCTAACATAAAAAGAATGTACTGCAAGCCGATGGCGCAGTCGTGAATCCTATGCTCATGGGTTCGAGGATTGAGTATGACACTGTGTGTTGTGGCTTATCTTATGGTCGAGAGTGACGTTTTCGCAATCATGAAACCTGAAAAGTGGACACAAACCTATTTTAGTGTAACTGGAACCTAATTTTACCACTTTTAAGACTGAAACACATGAAAATGCTTAAATTAAAGCCTTACACAATACAAAAAACATGAAACGTGCGAATCCCAAATAGAAAAACTTCTTAAATAAGTAAACTGCAATCTGAAAAGAAGTTGATACAAAATATAAGTTGCATTAAAGAGCATGTTGGAATAAAATTTCTAATTGAATTGTAATTAAATGAGAGACTATTCTTATTGAATAGGAAATCAAGAGTTATTAAGCGGAGAGTGAACCGAACAGCAAAATTAATAATAGGTAAGTTGATACACCTTGTTTACTTTTAAAAATGCTTTCAAAACTTCCTCTATAATACAAATAAGATTTTTACTATGTGTCCAAAATTCTTTTTGAATATTTATTCTTGTCTTTGTGAAAGCTTGACTTCACTATGTTAATCTTCTGTAAAGTTAAAATACTTTATTTTATGGAGAGTTGGGATGTGAGTTTATTTGCAAAGTGCTTTGAATTTATTATTCTAGAAGCGATTTTTGTATAATTAATTTTAAATATGCCACTCATATATAGTAAAAAACGATAGTGTAGAAAAACGAGTTTTGACCCTACTAATTGGATTAAAAGATTGAAACCCGCCTAATCAATATAAAGTAGTAGAGTTTATATAGTAAGCGAAGTTGACACATAACATTCCTTAGTAGGGTGTGCATACTAGGGTCTTAATCGGTAAACATGATAAATGAGTGTCCGTAATCCATGAGCAGGCCAATGAACACAAGAAACTACGTGATTTAATGTGTTGCTTTGTAAATATGTATTTGACTATGAACATTTTCTATTTAAATATGTAAATTTATTTTTTATTCACGTCCTATAAAAAGAAGAAAAAGTAAGTAAATTTATTTATTTTGGTGATTAGTTGCTCACGTATTTAAACATCTCTTTTGCTGAGAACGAGCCGTACATGAGACTGGTAGAACAATAGGAGGATGAAGGACTTTAGCTTTATTTTTCCAATAAACAAGACTTGATAATGCAATGGATTAGTTTCATTTTATTTCTTACCACTAAAATGTAATAGAATCATCACTTTGAATTTGAATAACATGTTATGAATTAGTTGTTCTCGTATTTAAATTTTGTTATTTACTAACTAAAATAATTATCTCCTGAATGCTGCTATCACGCAACCTTTGATTGGACATGTGACATTGCTTGAATAACCGGTTTGCGATTCATGGCTCACTACACAGAATTTTACAATTTAATATGTTTTTTTAAAAATCAATTACTAATTTAAAAATAGCTCAATGTTTTCACTTTCTACTACTTGGCATTATTCATTTATTTATTCCTAGTAACATTGGTTATGTTTGGAAGGGGTTTCTAGTATTAGATAATGTTTGGTTGGAATGTGTTAAATGAGTGGTAAATTTTTTTTATATTTTAAAAATTTTAATTTATTTAAATATATGTATAAAATATATTATAATGATTGTATAATATGATGGTACATAAGTATAATTATTAGTTTATAGGTGTAAATATATATAAGGTGAGTGTATATATATATAAATATAGGTATTAATTTAATTATAAATGAGTGTAATAATTAAAAATAATTAATTAATAACGGGATTCCAAACATAGCCATTGCTATTGCGGTCACACAGCGCACAGACATCGAAAAGAAATGAAATTAAACACTGAGGGAGACCATTCCCTTGCACAGCATGCAATCTGATGGAGAGTCCGTGCACTGCAGAATTGTTTGATCTATTGTTTCGTATTATGTCCAGACACAAAAAAATAAAATAAAAAATGTGTCATGTCACGTTCCACTTATGTAGCCATGTGCTTAACAGTTTTTTAATTAAAGATTTGGAGTTTTGATTGACTTTACTCTTTCTTGCATTCTGCGGTGCTGAGGCATGACATTTTTAATTGGATGCAAAATGTTTCAGACATAAATAAAATTAACATAAAAAGCTAGTCTTGTTACTAGCTATGTGTAAAATATTGCTAGATCTTCCAACTGTTTTGTGTTATTTTTTTAGTGGTTCACGATTGCTTTGAAAAATTGCGGTGGATTCATGTTCTTAGTGTTTTGTCACAGCGACGCATTAATTGCAATTATTCATAACTCAAGTAATACAACCAGAAAATTTATTTAAATTAGGGTGTCGGGATTGTTAGCATCCAAGTCAAATGTATAGATATGTTTGCCCAGTTTGATTACAAATTATTGGATCAAATTATTCAAAACACATAGTATTTTTCTATATGGAGTGATTAAAATAGTTACATGGCCTAAATGATTTATTTCGTCCACCAACCGGAAACACATCTTGCTTCTTGTTATCATTATGTTAAAACAAAAGGAGAAGCCATCATAAAGTAAAAATGCCAACAGGAATCATATTATGTTTGGCAGAGGGTTTTTTGTTTAATATAATAATAGTAAGAGTTATTTTGAGATAAATATTGTGTTTGGAATAAAAATTTTAATGAGACCAATAGTATAATTTATTTAAATTGTGTATAAAATATATAATAATGATTTAACAATGTGACAATTTATAGAGATAGTGATTATGTTTTAAGGTATACATAAAAATAGATGTGAGTATATGTGTGATATGTATATGTATTTATTTGATTATAAATTGGTGTAATAAGTAAAAAATAATTAGTTAATTATATATATATATATATATATATATGAGAGGGAACTTTGAATTTAAATTTAATTAAAATATTATTGAATAATATATTTAATAGTGTAGGCGGTGGGATGATGTATTGGAGCTTAAACTTGTGTTCCAAACATAACCATGGAATTTCACGTTATAAATGCCACTAATACAATATCTAAGGGAAAATAAACCACTCGATGTGTTTGACCCATCAAATTTGGAATCACATGTAATTCACATTTCACTCGCACAAACAAATCGGAGGCACGTTGTGCATTGTACGTAGTTTATAATTTAATTAGTCGTAGTAGGACATGTCGCACATTGAATTTGACAGATCAAGTTTCAGTGAAAGTTCCTCCAAACTTATGAAATATCCTGTGGAAATGAGTTTTAAATAATAAAATGAAATTATTTGAAATTAAATAATATTTTTAAAAGAACGATAGGGGAAAATTTAAGAGGTGGTGACAAGAAAAGAAGAGAGTAAATGTTATTAAAAATATGAGAGAAAAAAGTTTAAATAAAGTGATAAAGAGAGAAAGAAAAAGGATTATTTTTAATATATCTGCATTTAGAAGTATAGTTTAGTTATTATAGGTCTTTTAAATACGATTAAATAGTGTCGATAAATAATAAATAAGATTAAAGTGGATATTTTGAAAAATCTATATATTACTATATGTGAAATATTGCTACATCTCCAAAATATTTGTGTTATGTTTAGTTATTCACGATTGCTTTGAAAAATTGCAATTTTGTAACTCAAGTAATACAGCTAGCAAATTTACTTGAATAAGGGTGTCGGGGATTGTTAGCATCGACGTCAAATGTACGGATAGGTTTTCCCTGTTTGATTAAAAATTATTGAATTAAATAATTAAACCACGCACATAATATTTTTCTAGATGGAGTGGTTATAAAATTGTTACATGGCCTAAATTATTTATTTTGTCAACCAACCAGAAACACGTTTTACTTCTTGTTATCATTATGTTAGAACAAAAAGAAAAGTCTAGCATAAAGTAAAAATGCCAACAGGAATCATACGGAATTTCACGTTATAAATGCCACTAATACAACAAAATGAACCACTCGATGTGTTCGACCCGTCAAATTAGGGATCACATGTAATTCACATTTCACCCACGCAAACAAATCGCAGGCATGTTGTTTATAATTTAATCAGTCGTGGTAGAAAATGCTACACACCGTCAATGATAGATGATGACCTTTAGTTAATTGAAGAATCCAGTGGGTACGTAAACGAGGCACGAAGCATGTTTTTAGTGAGATTTGCTGTGCAAACTTATTTCTTATCATGTGGAATGAGTTTTAAAATTGTTTTAATTATTTTTGATTTCTCATTTGATGATATACATATGGATATTTGGTCTAATGGTATGCACAACCTCACCTGATTTCGCTAATATACATTGTTCTTTTTTCTTTTCTTTTTTTTTGTTTAGAATACATGCCCACTCGTATCACTGCTGTCTTTGGTTATTACAGCTATAAAGAGACACGACACACACGTATTAGAAAAAATTTCACAGGCTATGGGTGTATATAATTATTATATACAATTACAAAATCATTATATCTTTTAAAAATGCAACGATAAAATAAAATTTTTTGAAATCAAAATTATATTAATTTTGTAAAAGAAGGATAGGGGAAAAAGTTAGGGGTTGATAAATGATAAAAACCAGAAGAAAGTAAATGTTACTCAAAAATATGAGAGAGAAAAAAAAAAAAAAACTAAGGTGATGTAGAGAGAAAAGCAAAAAAGAAAAAGGGATAATTTTAATCTATCTGCATTTAGAACTATGGTTAGTTATTATAGATTTTTTAAATATAATTAAATAGTGTAGATAAAAGAGTATAGATAAATAATAAATAGGGTTACAGTGGATATTTTGAAAAATCTATTAAAAGACCATAGAGCAGTTAATTAAGAGGGCCATAGCTTAATGAATAGTAGAGATACACACGTATATAAATATATATATATATATATATATATATATAGTTTTGGTCATATTCATTTTCACCCCTTCTATTTATCTTTTGAGCTGAAATAGTTGGGAGAGTGTAAGTTTAATACCAAACTCTGATTAAATTTATTGGATTTAGAGTATAGTCTAAATAAATCCATAGGCATTGTTTATTGCATTACTTGGTGAAAACCATTATTGTTGGGCATAAATTTCAATATCCGTGGGCTTCACGCTATATTTCAATTAAAATTTTTTTTCAAGGTATTGAATTTATAGATCACCCCCATTTATATACATACAACTCTTTTTTCCTATGTTCTTCCAATGGAGAAATCAACTCATACTCAACAAATATACTAATGAAAGAAGAAATGTGTGTAATTGTTTTGGGATTAAGAGGGTGTTTGGGAGAGCCTATGAACTGTTTCAAAAATTTTATAAAATATTTAAAAATTTATAGGTTCTTTAAAAATAAATTGATCTTTTTAATTTATTTTTAAATATTTTATAAGTTATTTTGTTATATATATATATATGTATATGTATATTAAAAGAACGGGATAAATATTTTCAATTACATCTTATTAATGATATTTAATTTTTTTTATCATTATTACCAAAAAATATAATTAAATATAATTATAAATTTTAATACTATAAGACGATTTTATTATTTTTATTTAAATACTTTAATTTATTTTAAAAATAAGAGGTGCGATCACAATGTGAAAACTTATGTGTCAATTTGACAAATATGTTTACGCATGGGTAACTCTATATGTGTGACTAAATGATGAACATGCACATGAGCGAGTGCTTGTGTTAAATCAATGAATAGGAGATGCATGATGCCCGTGTGCCCAGTGACAAAGTGAAATCATACCCTAATGTACTGAAAAGTGGGTTGGGTTTGGGATGAAACAATTAATTATCAATGTAAGATTTCCTTTCCATTCATTAAGGCCCAAAAACGAAATTCATGGCCCCAACCACGAAGCCGAAGTCCATTTTAGGAAACCTTGATCTTCCCTTGACAAGATTTGGTAGATCTTCTGCTAGCCACAAATTGTTCCGCAGTGAATTGTGCATCAAATTACTGCTCAGATGGCCAAATGTTAGCCACCCTGCAAAGGTGTAGGCTAACGAAACCTTCATTCATCACGCATGGTTTTCATCAGGGCGTGCTTTGCTTTTCTCTACAGAATCTATTGCAGGGTGTCTGATAACTGATGACACTCTCCATGCGTACCGATTGAGCCATGCTAGGGCACACCATTGTATACGTGACTCGAGGTGGCGCCCAAATTCAAGTGGTGGACAACAGCAGGGTGAACTAGGGCGACATTTTCGTGGTGCCGTTAGATTGGCCATTAGATTGTGGGTGACAATTTGAGCTCATACTTCGTTTGGATCCAAGGAGTTTGAAAAGCTCGATTTAAAATATTCCTATAAACCTGGGGTCTCAATCACTGGCGATGTCCTTTGATAGTCTCTAATATTTAACAAGGTGCGCAAAGAACAAGTGCGTGGTTGCCGTTACTGTCAGCTTCTAAGGTGTGCAAAGAACAAGGTCCTTTGGCGATCGTGTTAGCTTCTTTAGGTTGCTCCATTTTGGGCAATTCAATTAGATTAACCTCAAGTAGGTTATCAAATATCTCTAAAACATTCAAGTTAAAAAAGGGTGGGTTTTAGTTTGCATCTCCTTCAAAGTTAGCTTCTTGGGCCTTTGAGGAGTTTTCTTTTTTTCTACTAGTTTATCTTTTCCTCACGTTTTGACAAGCTTAGCAAACATCTCTAAGAATTCTTATTTGAAATTTCAATTGAAGACTTGCCCTCTTTGTATTTTTTCTCTTTAAATTCTTAAACAAGTGGACTATTGACTCCATTCACAGCCATGCTCAACTTCATATCGTGAGTACATGTGACCAAATTTTCAAAGGTTTTGGATTGAATTAGTTGAATAATGTACTGCAAACTCTAGTGTGTGCCTTCTATGCACATCTCTCTCCTTGAAGCCCTAAATAGGCAGTCCTTGCAGTTCAGACTTTTCTCTAGTAGTTGATATAGTTAACAATGGGTTCTTCTTTCCATTGGCAAGTGTTTGTGAATCTAATCATACTGACAATCTACCTTGTGCTGTAGAAACGGTTGAGAAATTCATGCTCTAGTTTCTCCTAACTATCAAATGACCCTAGTTCTAGGTCAATATGCCAATCAAAGGTGTTTCTTATTTACTGTTATCTCAACGGTGAAAGGGTGAAGAGTGGTAGACTTTGTGGGATTGCTGATGAGAAGCAGCTGGAGAGCGTTGGCATTCATACAGAAAGGAGAAGGGACACGTAAGTGGGACTGAAGGTGAGGGGTTTGCTGTTTTGCGGAGTGCATGGCTACTGAGCTCTCATGCCTTCCACCTAAAGCTTTGTGGAGAGGCGGAGCTGGCTGTGATCCTCTGAGAATGACGCAAGAAACAGCAGGCTTTCTTTGGTTGTATTTTGAGAGATGGCATTCTTCTGGTGAGTTTTGGTTCGTTTGCTACGTTTCCATGAAGCTTTATCTGAGATTATTGTTAATAATATGATTGGTGATGCAAAATGATTGAATGTAGCCAGATATTGGAGTTGGATACATAACGGAGATAGGGTTGCATTCATCAACAGAGTTACTGATACAAAACGTGTAAAAAATGAAAAATTAAGAGCTAATATATGTGCAATTTCGGCATGATGAGTTCTTAATTTGCTGCTGGTTGTAATTGTTTGTATATATTATATTATTAAAAGTTTGAAATTAATTTAATTGTACATTATAAATTTACAATATTATCTCTAATTAATAAATTTATATTGTCATCTATAATTAAAGAAATCCAAGATACAAAAATTTAATTCCTAATTTATGATTAACTTTTTTTCATATTACACGTATACTATATTATTATTAACACTAGGAGTAAAATTGCATAATTACCTTTATATTAATTTTTTTTAATCTTTTTAATTATTTTCATTCTCTTGTTCCTTTTAACTTATTATTTTTATATGCATTCTCGCTCATATTTTTTGTCCTTTCATATTCCTTTTTTGTCATTCTTTATTTTTTATGTTATATATGATTATATTTTTAATTCTATGTTATAATATTTTAATTATGTAAAATACAATAATAATAATAATA
The DNA here is from genome assembly GCA_019155195.1 of Avicennia marina. Classification (NCBI taxonomy): domain Eukaryota; kingdom Viridiplantae; phylum Streptophyta; class Magnoliopsida; order Lamiales; family Acanthaceae; genus Avicennia; species Avicennia marina. The sequence continues at coordinate 11,413,335 of CM032769.1, read as the reverse complement.
ATAGTTTATAAATAAATTTGTACATATAGACTAGTGTTAATAATATATCCCTATCACCTGGAAATTTAGTGAATAATGATTTCATTCTTCTAAAATAAACAGCACTCCACTATACTAATTAACTTTTCTCTAAAAATCGAAAATCGCCCACTTCCTTTGGAACTCTAAAAACAACAGAAGACTCAAATTTGGATCAGCCTCTGAAATATGGGCTTTGCTGTGATGGGTTCATACAAAACTACAACAGAGTGAACGATACACAGAAGAGTGGTTTTGCTGTGTTGGGTTCATAGAAAATCTACCAGATAGTGAACGATACCTAGGAACACTGGGCCTGCTCTTGTACCTATAGAAAACCCTTTTCTTTGTAAACGACCCATTGCCTATGCTTAGGACAATCTTCCCACGTTCTCTTATGTGAAAGGAATTTCTAATGCTCTCTCCCATCTTCTTCCTCTCCTGAATCAAAACCCTGTATGAGCAATCATCATCTGGTATGAATTCTTCTTTGTATGCCACTTCACATCCAACCACAGTCACATCCCAAGTAACAGTAGTCTCCACCTGTATCATTTCACATTACTTAAAACTATGCATCTCCATCAGATAGACTGAGATAGAGGAAAATATATATTTACCTCGTTGACAGGTATCTGAATATGCTCAGTTGTCTTAGCTTTGATTTCTACTTCATGAGCTTTGTCGTCTGTTGAGAATTCGACGTCGTCTTCTCTTTTCAGGCCACCGTGTTGAACTTGTATGTTCTCTGCAGAAGCATACCTACATTTTGAACCAATTAATGGCAACAAATTGAAGCTGGTTATGTATGATCTACATTGGCAGAATCAGGATAATTCAGGCAATTCTAGTCTTTACTTGAGAAGGGTTTCTGTGACTTTAGATGGCTTCACAAAGATTAATCTGTTGTTGCTTCTTTTTGTGATGATCTGCAAGTGTAAGGCGTTGACAGCCACAAACCATGATGGGGCATTCATGATCAACTGCGTCCATTCCAACAATAGCAACAACAAATAATTTACAGGAGAAGCATTGGAAACTATATATGCAGATCAAGTAATTTGCTGATCTTACAGTCTTGTGGACAAGGCCTGGATAATTTTCATCAATCAGGTTCACTATCTTCTCCCAGATCTCCTTGGCTGGACTTCCAGTACAGTTCTTCAGATCAATGACATGAATAACTGAACCCACCCCAGCTGGAGTATCACGGCTGAGATTCTGAGTCTCATTCTTCACTCCCAGAATCCTCCATGTCAGATAATTCTTCCATTTGTTATCACACGTGCTCAGGAGCTTCTTCCAGGATTTCTTCTCCAACACGCTGTAACACAGCGGGCGCCCCTCTCGATCTCTCCCGCTGGCGAACCACAGCCTGTCCATCTCACGCCAGAAATCTTCGTCAACTTTCTTGCCGGGCCAGAAATCGGCGATCCACTTCAGGGTCTTGCTGAGCAACTCGAATTCCTCTTGCACCTTGCAGTAGCGTTTGGATTTCAAGAACTTGGTCAGCCCAATGCTAAGCCATGAAGGGAAGCCCTGCAATTTCATGTCCTCCAGATATTCTTCAACCTTCGACATCGTCTTCGCAGGCATCCTTCAAATCTTGTTCACTCTTGTTAGAGACCCACAAATACTTTTAAACATAATATATTCACACACACACATACTCATATTTATAAATACTCACAAATATAAAATCTTGTTATGCCTTTTTCAATCTAGCACTAGATTAGGCTCATTGGGTAACATTTGAACTTTACGCTTAAAGATTCAATTGAATAGATCTGGCCATCTGGATTTCCCCTCGTGTTTTTTTTATTTTGGCAATTTATTATTTCTAAATAATGTCGGCATTATAATTCTTTAATTGATGGTAATCCGTTGGCTTACCAAATATTATCTCAATAAAGTAAATTTAGTCCAGTACTTTATTATATGCTTTTTGAATTTTCTTGTTTAGATTTGATTTTAGAAACTCAATTGTAAATAAAAAATTAAATCTTTTTTCAAAATTTTAAAATTTAATTTCGAAATATCTTTTATTCCTTTTCTATTAATGTTTGCTCAACTTAATAAAAGTAATTGGTCTTGTTGAATATAATTTCAAAAAATGAAAAAGATAAAGATAAAGTTAAAATTAAATTTGCATAATCTAATTTTAATTTAAAAATTGATTTTATGAAAACGCATATCAAGTAAGTTGACTAACTTAAAATAAAGGACAACCTCCATCACAAATTCAGCTGTTAGCCCATAAATGTCAAATCACCACTAAGATCCAAAAATATTCGACAAGACTTTGATAGTCAATTGATTCTTTTCATTTTCAAATGAATAATTTACATAAGCAATTACTGTTTTTTTTCCCAAACCTGGATGATGATGTTTAGAAAATGTTGACATTTCATCGATTTAGAGTGTATGTCACTCTAACTCAATTCTAACGGCCTTGCAAGAAGATTAAAGGCCCAAACAAAAAATCTAATACGCAACTGACCATGATCTACTTTCAACTCTCGTTCCACATAATCTAAGTTGATTTTTTAGGAAACTCATATTCATACCTTGCATCTCAACTCAGGTAAAGGAGTTATGGCATCACTCCAGAACCATAAATGCAGCAAAACAAAAGAGATAAATTGTAGAACAATCTTTTTAAAATAGGATTGGTGATCAAATTGATTAATTTATTGGGTCATTGACTCTATTGGTTCAACCAATTTTAAAAAATTGATTAACCCAAACTATAATATACAAATATTTATTTATTAATTTGAAATATAATGTGTGTGTGTGTGTATTGTGTGTTTTAATGCATGTGAATTAATTAAATAATAAATGAGAAAAATAATATCAAATTCTATAAATAATAGAAGCAATTAAAAAATGCATGTTTTTATTGATGAAGTTAAATGCAGTCCTGCCACCCTTTAACTCATATTCTTTTGTTCTTCAACAATGTTTTGATTTTGTTGTAATTTTCCCAATATTTCTTATATAATTGAGGAATCATTAATGAGACACATGAAATTATAGTGTATGTGGATATGTTTTAAAAATTGTACTTATCCTTTGGATTGTGCTTGAAGGTCCCATATGGATTCATTCTATTCAGAGACATGTAAATATAAAAGTAATCATCTAACCATAGGCATGCTCATTACATTTGCAACATTAGTAATAACCAATTTGGCTTACATGGTTCATATCTAGAGAAATAACCAAATATATAGGAAACTATTTGTTACATATGATAATAAAGTAGACAACAAGAAGTGGAGATGCCAAACCTTTAAAGTTGAAACAATTCCTACTTGTCTCTAATGGGACCTCAAGACAACAAATCCAGGATCCATTGTAATGTCTAAAAATAATGAACTTTATTGAATCTATTACTTTTTTTCATGTACTGCAATGATAGTAAAATACACATGTTGGGTATTACCGTTTATGTTTATATTAAAGAGTTTATATAATGTATATGTATGTTGATACGATTTATGTATACTCACTGAATCAACCATGGCGTCATGTGTTTGGAGCCCTCTACTAAGTGAGGATTGCATTTAGCTATACCAAATGACAGTGATGGGTGTTTTGAGTGGTGTGCAATGTGGATGGTCTACCACCTTGTGATTCACTCAGCGGTTGGGTCACGTCATCATTGCAATGCATTGAAGTTAGAAGTATGAAATGTGGGGTGCTCATGCCACATTGTGCTCGACCCCTCAAATTCATGCCATAAGTTATCCTCAATTACAAAAAATAAATAAAAGTACAACTTGTTACATCAATTAGGTGGAATTATGCATTGGGAAGTGTTTAATTCTAACATATATGACCACCACAATGTATATGCCAATTTTAGTTAAAACATTATCTAATTTGTGAGCAAATTTGTATTTTCTCTACAAACAAGCCAGATAGGAACAATGCACACAAATAAGCTATCTAGACTTCTATTTCTGTACTATGTCAAAAGTGATGATTAAATACAGTTGGCTATTCAATAGGAGCATACATGAAAAACCCTTCAGAGACATTTCGACAAATATGTTATATGCAACAATTCTTTAACATTTTTTGTCCAATATTTTGATCATTTCTCCACCCCACAAATGAAATCAAGCATGAACTCTAATCAGTGACATTTTATAGAATGCTTCTCTAAAAAATTCATCAAACAAAATCCTAACTTGATTAGGTGTTCTCAACAGTCCAAATGACTAAAGTATAAAAAGAACACACTAAAATTCAATCAACTAAGCATGGACAACACAAATTGGACCAAAAATTGAGAGCTTCGTTCGATTTCAAAGAAAAGGATTAAAATACTCTTGAATTCTCACCTTAATTTTTCTGTTGAAGAGTAGAAAAATGGGAGTATTTAACTTGTGTTGGATTCTTTTAAGTTTGATTTGTTGGATTATTGAGGAAAAAGTAGCTCCATATGGGAACTATGTGAAGAGAGAAAAGTCTTGAAGGTTTTGAGTGGGAATTGAAAATGAGGGGAAGATGGAGGTTTTCAAAATTTAAAACACTTTGGAATGAATTTTCAGATGGGAAACAAAATCCATCCCAAAAATTAGGACCAAATATTAGCTCCCAATGCCGACGCCTCAACGGCGGGCATGACGCATGTTTCTATCTACAAATCACACCCATTGTTGCAACGTCAAGCATGTGTTTGCACTTCGCACTTGTCGTCACGACGTCGAACACGACATGCAAATAGAGGGTGTTGTCAACATGGTTGTCAAAGGCGTCGTCACACCCGTCATCACAACGCATATTTCTATTTGTACCATTTTGGGACAGATTTTACACCCTATATGATCGACTTGTTCCAAAATGGTATGACTTTAAGATAGTTTTATTTTATTATTTTTTAGAATCTTTTTGGCACAATTTTGACTGGAACAGTTTTGGCATAATTTTATACACAAAATAGATTAATCTTTGAGAAAACCGTCTCAAATTTAGGATGACTTCGAAACAAGTTTTTTTGTTTTTATTTTCAAAAACTTTGGCACAACTTTAGAATGGATTTTACACCCCATATAAACAAGTCATCCTAAAGCTATCCTAAAAATGGGATAGGTTCGAAGCTGTTTTATTTTATTTTTTGCTCAAATTAATTTGGTATAACTTTAGAACAAATTGTACTTCAAAAGAATAAAACCGTATCAAAATTGTCCCAATGTGGGATGGCGTTGGGACAGTTAAACAACAATCCCAAAATTGAAATAGCTTTAGGACGGTTTTTTTTTAAAATGCATAATTTGACACGATTTTGGGATGGATTTATGAAAGTCATCCTTAATTTGGGATGGAATTTTCCTATCCTAAATTAGCCGTCCTGATTAGGAAGTTTTTGATAGTATTAATTAAATATGTAATAATTAGAAGGAAAAATATGATGTTCATACTGTGGCATGATGGTTTTGTATTTAATACTTTCCTTAGGATGAGAAAGAGACAATAAATTAATAGGAAACAACTTGAGGCAACAGCTATTTCAAACCTCATACTCTCATTCTCCCTTGTTCCTCCACTCCACTCCTCTACAATCTATAGACATATATTTTGTAAGCAAATCTTCTTACACTTCCATTTATAACACACAAACTAGACCAACCGTTTGACTGATTTCCAGTTAAACCAATCCGACTGGCCGATCTAATTTGAGTTCAAAAATATTATTGTAGACATCTAAAAAATGGTGCACTTTTTATAACTATCAAAGAAACACAATAGATGGATGTTAAAAATGTCATTGTTCACCTTAATGCTTATCATTCTATATCAGATGGACAACCCACTAGAGCATTAGATTCTTCACCCTTATGATATTTTAGTTGCTAACATGCCCAACCAAATAATGAATACATCCTAGATTGCCAAAGATAGCCTAGAGGTTGTTTTATCAGTGTGCCTCATTACAAGTGTCAATTATGGTGCATTTTGATGCTTCATCGGCTAAGTTTGGTATGTTACCATGCACTATTCATCTCATATTTAAAATTGTACAAATCAAACGTTTTTACTTTTAAATTTTATTTTAATTCAAATTTAAAATTTTTCTTTTCTTACATTTTATAATTAACTAATAATTTTTTAATTATTATATTTAATCACTATTAAACCAACACATATCTTTATAATTTTCCTATTTATATTCACTTTTTATGTAGAAATTAAGATAGAGAAAAATGAAGAATAAGAATGATTTATCTCTATATATTTTCTATGTATATACATGAGTAACTTAGGCTCTCAAATTTATAGTAAAAGACCTACAAAACTTTCAAAAAATGTGAAATTCTACCTACCAAAAAATGAAGCCAATTAAAAGTAATTACAATCAATCAAGACTAATTACAATTAATCATAATTAGCCTATAGAATGTAAATAATCCATACAAGGAACAGTATAAGAAAATCTAAATAATCTATACAAGGAAAATGTATAAGAAAATATTCTAAAGATATTTAACATCCCCCCTCAAACTCAACTAGATATTGAAGATGATAACATGAGTTTGGAAACAAGATCCTGAAAGCTCTATGGTGGATGTGACTTAGTAAAAATGTCTGCAATTTGAGACAGGGATGAGTTGTATTGTACCTTGAAGGAGATGATGTTGCATAAGATGATGATCAATCTTGAAATGTTTAGTGTGTTCATGGAAAACATCATTATGAGCAACTTAGATAACACAGTGGTATTATAGAATAGAGAAATTCAAGAAGAGTAGATGCACATGTCCTAAAGCAACCATTGTAGCTAAAGAAGCTCAAAGACAGTGTTAGCAAGAGCTAGATATTATGCTTTGGTGCTAGAATGTGAGACGATTGTTTGTTTCTTGCTACACGATGAAATGATAGATATGCCTAGGAAGAAACAATAACTAGTAGTGGATTATTGGTTAATTAGGTCTCCAGCCCATTCAACATCAGAGTATGAGCTCAAATCCATTGGGAAATCATGACAAAAGTGAAGACCATGAAATATGGTGGCTCTGATGTATCAAATTATCCAAAGAACAGCAAAGAAATGAGTGGTGTGAGGTGCATAATGAATTGACTGACAATGTGAATAGCATATGCTATATCAAGTTAAGAGACGGTGAGATACATGAGACAGTTGACCAATTGGTGATAAAGTGTACCATCACTAAGAAGAGTGCCATCGATAGCAAAAAGGTAAATATTAGGTTCGAGTGGAATGTTAACAGCCTTGGTGTTAGTAATGCTAACACAAGAGATAAGATCATTAGCATATTTTTCTTGTGACAAATAATATCCAGATTTATCAGATGAGACTTCAATGCCCAAAAAATAGCTCAAATGACCCAACTTTTTCATTTTAAACTGTTGATGAAGATAAAATTTTAGAGTGGAGATACCATGAGTATCATGGCTAGTTATAATCATGCCATCAACATAAAGAAGAAGAAGAGTGTATCCTTGTTCTGTTCAACGAAGGAATAAAGCATTATCATAAAAGTTGGACTAAAAACCAAGTGAATCAATTGTGGAGTTGAATTTGGAAAACTAGGCTCCAATGAGCTTGTTTAAGTCTATACAAGGCCTTTCAAAACTAACAAACTTTATTAGGTGGGTGATCATAGTCAGTGGAGGTTGCATATGCATTTCTTCTATAAGATCGTCATTAAGGAAAGCATTCTTAACATCTATTAGGATTAACTGCCAATGTTTGCTTGTAGCAATTGCAATAGGACTACGAACTGTAGTTAGGCAAGCCACAGGGGCAAATGTTGTCTTATAGTTGATACCATAGTCTTAGCTAAAGCTCTTGGCAACAAGTCAGGACTTGTATCTTTTAACCGATCCATCAGCTTGAGTCTTGATATTATAAACCCATTTGCAACCAACAATTGATTTATTTGGTGGTAAGACTATCAAGCCCCAAGTGTTAGTGTTGTTAAGGGCTTGTAGTTCTTCCATAATTGCTTTTTGCCATAAAGGGTTAAAACTGGGCTCACAATAAGTGTAAGTTTGTATAAAGAGACAATAGTAGAATGAACATAAAAATCTTTAAGACAAACAGATCGTTGACTTACACAAGTAGTACGACAAGGAGTTGGCTATAGGGAGGAAGATTCAGATGGAGACAGACTAATTAGAGGAGATGGTAGATCCACAGTCGAAGGAAATGCAGTGAAATCAAGTGTAGATTAGGTTGAGTCACATGAGCTACTATGTGATATGTGAGATGATTCTGCAACAGAAATATCAAGAATAAAGGAATTGTAGGATCAAAGAAAAATTGACTAGGTGGTTAATTAACACAAAAAATTTGAGAAAGTCTAAAACATCTAATAATCCCAAAAGGTGACCTGACAAGTGATACGAAGTCATTGTGACAATGGATCCTGACATCTATTGCGTCCCAAGAAACTAAACACTATACAAAAGCATCCTCCGCTTCATCTTTTTTTTGTACAAGCTTAAGTATTTCTCTAGTAACAATATGCCATAAAAGTCTCCCTTTAAGACAATTGCACATTTTCTCGACCTACAAGTCATAGTTTGATCCATCAAAAGTGACATTGATTTGATTGAAAATGTATTGTGGAATGTTAGAGCCATCCATAATACTAATGAAGGTAAAACTTGTGTATTGAGGCAGAATTTGATAAATTTGACTTCAAAATGAGTTTAGAACGTCTAAAAACCTTAGGAACAAGTCTAATATGCAGATAAATCAAAAAAGAAGGCGTTGAACTAGTTGGTCAAAGTAGCAATCAAATAGAATGAGCTAAACTAGTTGATGTGGACTATATGCGATACGTGGCACGATAGCAAATAGACACGTGTCATTGACGTGGATGATGACATGACATGTTAGGTGACTTAGCAGATGACATGGGAGTCGGTGGAGTTGACAACAAGGCCACACATGGCAATATACGTCGATGTGTAGGGCTTACATGGGATGTCTTCTAACTTGAGCCTAGACAACATGCAGAAAATAACCAGAATTAGGTATGTAGCTTCTTTCAGCGTATGTGGGTACATGAAGGGTTTCTAAGGTCCTAGTTTTTGCCGTTATAATCGTTGAAATAAGAGAAGTCTTTGGGTAGAGTACATTGATGGCAGAAAAAGATTAAATAAAACCCAAGAAGCCACCTTTTTGACAAAAAGGGCTCTAGTATCATGTCGAAATTAAGATAGAAAAAAATAATAAGAATGATTAATCTCTATACATTTTCCACTTGTATAGAAAAGTAACTTGGGTCTCGAATTTATAGTTAGACACCAGCAAAACATTCCAAAAATGAAAGATTCTACCTACCTAAAAATGAAGCCAATTAAGACTAATTACAATCAATCAAAACTAATAATAATTAATTATAATTGGTCTACACAAGGAATGTAAATAATCTATACAAGGAAAAGGTACAAGAAAATATTTTGAAGATATTTAATATTTTATTATCTTAAAAATCCATACACTGTCATATAATTCAATCATTATTATATTATATATATATATATATGTATAATATTATTTCATCAACTTTAATCTTACAAATCAAACATAATTTTTATTCTCATTTAAATCACTCAAATTTTCTTGCCATGCTAATTAGGAAACAAACATAGCCGTCATCTTTGTTGATGAATACTCGTGTCAAGTCAAAGTTTTTGCACATTTTTCCAAAAACTCACAATGTGGTTGGTCTTCAATTCTCAAAAACAATAAATTTTTTCCCTCTAATAATGCATGCTACAGAATATACAAACACATTACTCATCACTATTCTTAATAATGAAACACTATTCCTCAAAGATAACATCTCAACAAAACAGGGGAGTCGAAAGTAAACATCCTCGCATTTTAGACTCAATCTGGGCACTCTTAATTTTTAATAAATGTTCTTCAGCCGCTTCAGACAGAAATTATCATTACCACTTTCCATACAATTAATCAAATTTCCTCATCTACCATTCAAGAACGGCTTTGCGGAAAATAACCATAATACCAAGGAGTCAAAGTATTCAGTCACACGTGCTTTTTCCTCCACCAGCCACATGAATGACTTAAACTTGACGCTTATTCTCGACTTTGTTGTCTTCTTGATTGTGGGATTAGGTATACAATTAATGTATAGATGGTATGTTCCTATAGCTAATTGTCATAGGTTATGTTTGGAAGGGTGGTTTAGGTGGAAGGTAATGTTTGGTGTGACTTATATATATATATATATATATATATATATGTGAGAATAAGTAATATATTTGGTTTTAAATTTTTGATATTTAAAAATTTTAATTTAGTTAAATATATATATATATATATAATACATTATAATGATTAGACGATGTAACACTATATAAAAATAATTATTGATTTCGACGGTATAAATATATATATATATATAAATGTAAATATATGTATATATAGATATAAGTATTGATTAATTAGTTCGTTATAAATGTAAAAAAAAAAATTAATTTTAAATTTTAAAAAATTATTAAATTATATGTTTAAAAATATAATTAAATAAAATGTAAGAAAATTGAAAAATAGGTTCCAAACATAGCCGTAGGACTTCTGGTCACGGCAGCTTTGAAAATTTGAATCCTACTCGTGTATACCAACATTTCATGTCGCACGTAATTTCTCATTATTCTTTATGGATTACCTCATGATTTTTTTTTTAAAATTTTTTTAAAGAATATTTTCTAATACAAGTCCAATCAATTGTCCCATCGACCAGCCCAACCATGGCGTATCTGTTTTTGTAGTCATGTTTTTTTAAAAAATATATATATTGAATTATTATTTTTCTTTTTATATTTCTTTATCTCTTTTATTCTTACTTAATTTTTAAAATAAAAACATTTAAAATACAAACAAAAATTTAAAAACAACCAAAAACTATATGTTCCTCCTCTCGACATTTAGTTTCGAGTGAAAAACCCTTCATCTTATTTCAAAGACTACTATCGTTATTCCATTTTATCTATATCCCATACGAGCATCAATCATATAGAGAGAAGTTTCAGCCGTAACTGAAAGCAAGGTTGAGGAATTGCTAGCTATTATATATAGTAACTCAAAACAAAAGGAATTGATTGATCCCCCTCAAAAAAAAAAAAAACAGTTCTTGATGTTGATGAATCTAAATCATTCACATAATACTATTTATCTAAAATTCAATATGCATTAGATCTTCTCTCTCATAGGGGCTACCGAATACAAGATTGTTCACTTTATCCCACTCAAATACTAAGTTGAGAATTGATGGCAAACTTATGAGTAATTCAGTCTACCCAAATGTTGCTCATGTACATTTGGTAAATTAATTCATGTCTAGCCCATTAAACAACTGGCTTTGTAGCTTTTCTTTTCTTTTCTTTTCTTTTCTTTTTTTTTTTGTATATTATGTTCTTGTTTTTAAAATGTAAGTTTTTATCTATTTTATAGCCACGAGATTGAGGAAATGTTAAAATATAAATCATATATTTATATACCTCCATTTGTCTCCACCTATCTCTAGTTATATACGCATGGCAAGTTCGTGCAAAAGCATTCCAACCTTTGTTACGAACATTAAAATATTTATACTATATTAAGGATATTCAGACTATTTTTGATTGTATAAAATGAATTTTTACAATGATTCTTAATATATTTTGTTCAACTATATTTATACTATATTTCTATGTGTGAAGGACTTACGATCACTAACTTTTGGTGGTCAACGTTTAATTATCAAATTATCAAATTATCATTATTTTCTTTATCTTTTTCATTTTTCTCTTTAATTTTAATCCTTCACTTCTTTTTCTCTTTTCTCTCGATTAAAAAAAATGATTTCTCTCTCTTATTTAATCCCATCTCCAGTTTATTTTCTCTCTCATTAATGATTTTTTTAAATATAATTTTAATTTATAAATAACTTTATATTTATTAATAAGATTATAAGAAAATATAAAAATCTCAATTTTATTATAAATAATAAATTTAATTAATCTTTTAATAGATACGTACACATAAAGTGCGTAATTTTTAATAGTATGGAAAGTATTTTTAGCTGCTAAAACCATTGGATAAATTTCCATCTGTTACCAATTTTGGTCTTTCTTATACTTTTGCCCTTTTTTTTTTTTTGGCGTGGCTTATAAATAGAAATTTATTTAAATTTGTGTAAATATATATAAATAAAATATATAATAATGATTATATAATATAACATTATATGGAAATAATGATGATTTTTAGGATATAAATATATAAAAATCTAAGTGTTATATGATATATAAGTATTGATTTAATTGTAAATATATGTAATTATTAAAAAAAATTAGTTAGTTATATGTGAGGAGAAAATTTAATCTAATTTTAGATGAAAATTTTATATAATAGTATGTTTTATGGAATAAAATTTGTTGATTGAGTGAATTATGAAATATTGAAATAATGTTTGGGATTCACGACGGAGATGGCTATTTCATTATTTGAAAGTTGAAAGTCCAAAACCTTCTGGAAGTACATATCCTTTTATTAGGAATTCCCAGATTCGGCAAAAATTATTATTTTATGATAAATATATTTACCAAATTGTTTAATTGAAGGTATTTCCGAGTTAGCACAGCCGTACATTTCATTTCAAAGTTTTTAATATTCAAATATTTTACGTAACGACACTTTTATTTAAATTTTACAAATAACTTTTTTCTTTATACTATATTTATTTACATTTAAATTAATACTTATAAATACACACACTCACATACTCAAACACTCTATACTTAAAAAACTAATTGTTATGTATACATTCGACCACATATTTCAATTATCTATACTACATTATTATAAAACTAAGTTTTTAAATTACACAAAATAAAATTTTATAGTTATTTTTATTTTGAAATTTTTTATTTGTATATTCATTTCTTTCTTCTTTTTCTTCTAGCTCATTGTTTTTTATTTATATTTTCTCTCAAAAATTTTCTCATTTTAAACTATTGTTATATTTTTTACTTTTATTATAAATATTTTTTATCCTTTGAATTTATATTTACATTTTACAGCAAACAAATAAAGAAAGTTGGTTACTTAATTCATAATTACTTAAATGCCTTTAATTCTTTTTATATTATCTTTTTCATTTTTCTTTCAGTTTTTATTTATTCCACCCAGTTATTAATTATAATATATTTTTAAATTCTTTATTTCATTTATATTAAGGTTAACTGCATGATTTTAGTTAAACAATGTCGTGTTACTATAATGTCTTTATTTAAATAATTTGATTTTTTTCATCTTTCCTTACTTTATTTAGAGATAATTCTATATTTTTCTCTTCTGTTATTTATATAATCTGTTTCAGTCTTTTTTTATTTTTTATTTTATGCAATATTATAATTTATAAAAATAAGTTGCGAATGCATCAACTATGTCACTGTTACTAGTGTCTATTTTTTTATTTTTAGAATTATTATATTTTTTAATTTTTTTTTAATTTTTACACCATCCTTAAAAATTATACATCTAAAAACACGTTCAAAAATAAAAACAAACGTACACTTAGTAATTGACATAGCATGGACCCTCTGACTACCTTAAAAGATGTGAGAACGGAAATAAATCTTATTATTTATTAAACCATATCAAATAAGTCCATTGAACGTTTAGTTTTTGTTGAACTTCATTGCTATGTTCTATCCAATTTTGACTTAAATTGAACTCGTTAATATTTAGCGAATATTAGTCTTAAGTTTGCTCTTCGTTGTGATTAATGAACTATGAGGGTCCCAGACGAACCACAAGAATACTACGAAGCATTTGATTGAAGGGGTTCAGAAGTTACAGGAATGGTCACTTTCAGAACCTACGATGGAGTGCATCGTATGCAGCCATGCCATGGTAGCAGTTCCTTGATCACATGAACGCACCATCAACAGGTCTTAAATTGGGTCTCCTGAATCAAATCTAGCCACTGCTCTACTTGTAAAGCTCAACTTTGATGGCCCGAGTGCAAGTTAACAAAAACACAAGCAGGATTCAAGGTCCAAAATAGAAACAACTTTCAGATTTCGACAAGTCAAAACAACGGACATACAATCTCTTATTCTTGCGAGACCTTTTCATTAATTACAACCTTACTAACTAATCACAGTGCAGCAGGAAGGAACTCAGCTGATGCCAGTGGAACGTTAAAGAATCAGCTGTTCTTATCAGCGCTTTCTTCTTGATGACTTGGCTTGATGGAAACAGTGCTGCCCGTCTCGGGGTCATCTGCCGTTTCTTTTGTGCTGTTAACTCCAGTCTGCGGTGGCAAAGTTGCTTCAGTTGCACTGGAGTCAGCGGAGACTCTTCCCACGTTATGGTTATTTGGCTGTCCTGATTCCAGAGCAGCTGCCAGTTCATCATGTCTGGAAATGACAAGTCCAAGCTCATCGTGGAGATTTAGAGCATCAAAAAGCATTACTTCATCTTCAGATGTGCTCTCTATAATTCTCTGAACAGCGGGCAGAGATTGCTTGCACTTCTCTAACATACTCATCGTCAGATCATCCTGCAAACACAACACAACATAAGCTTCACAAGTTGCATTATTGTCTGAACATTCGCATATGCTTTTAATGGGCCAGATCATTTAGATGACAGGACCACATATTAGATGCCAGTGTATAATCAGCGAAAGTCATCTGGAACTACTTCAGAAGCATCAGAGACCATTTAAACGAAATTTTAAATCTTTGTTGGACAATTAATTTAAGCTCTTTAGCACATCTGAAAAACATATATGCACAGGCATGTTTGGCTATTCAAAGGAAAAAGGAAGTTTCTGTTTTCCCCTTTTGCAACAGGATGCACAATGTAAGAGAAAAGGCATCCAAAAGATTGTTCGAAATTCATGGGCTAATGGAAAAATATAATGGTATCAGTTTTAAGTTATTTAATAAGTAAGATAAAAGTGTGATGGTTGAATATGAGATGAAAGGATGGCAGAAATAGAATCTGTAAGAAAGTTCTTCATAACTGCAGGAGTAAGAATTGAATAACCTTGAGGGGTTTTGGCTCAATGTCAGAATTCAATATACTGGATAGGATATCAAGACTATTTCGAGCCACAACAAGAAACTCCTTTTTCTCTTCAATAGATTGGAAACCGTAAGTCACGAAAGTGGCACCCCTGTTTTCTGAACCATCGTTGGGAATAGGGTATCTCTCAGGAGGTGAAAGTTGTTCTTCACCGAGATAAGACTCCAGGTTGGGTTGCGTGGAGGGAAATCTTTCTTCTTGTGCAGCTGGAGGAATTTCTCTCGACTTCAAGTGCTGTCAAAATTAGCCAAGTTAGATCTGGAGAGGAAGAAGTAAACATGGGTATCCCCTACAGGAGAGATTGACACATTAATTCATATAACAAAAGCACTAGACTGTCAAGCTACTATTTCCCATTATTTCTTTTATTAAGAAAGTTAAAAGATCAAATTGCAATGCCATATGGATAATATGAAACAATAAACACAATAACACATGTAAAGAAGACCTTACAGAAAGGAAACCATATATCATTGTCATACAGATACTAATCCATAATAGAACTGATACAAGAGGCTGAGAATTTACACAACCAAATCAAGAACTAACTCTGTGTGATCAAAGAAACACTGTCACTATCTGAGAATTATGTTTCAATAATCCAACAAGGCAGCAACAGAGAGCCTGGCATTTGTGGTGATACGAGAGAAGTCTCTCATATCCAAGGGCTACTAAGATAGACATCTTGCAGAAAATGCGATTCAGAATATAAAACATACCTTTCTTGATAACACATATTAACATAGTCATCTTCCTTGACTCACTATTAGATTAATATAAATAGTTTCTACAGCCGATAAGTGACGGAAACAAAATCAACTAAATGCCTAAGCACTATTACCACACTGGATTCTGAAGTAAGTAATCAGAAGAAGTGAATAGTATTTCTACATTAAAATGGTTGCAAGTCCAATCCTTAAACATGTGCAAGGAACTACAATGGCCAAATTTCTTCCAAGGTTTGATAGATTTGAGCCAAAAAAGGTTATCCACCATTACACCAGCAAAACCTAGAAAAAGAATTACCAACAGCAGTGCTCAGAAAATAACCCCCATGATTATACCTGCAATACCAAGTTAAAGGCCCAAAATTTTCATTTTGGTTAAGGCATTAATCTACATAGAACCAACGATGTAGCCCTTCAATTTTACATAACAGAACCGACACATAAATTTGCTACCCATCTTTGGTTACAGAGAGAGAGACAGAGAGAGGTCTAACCATGTAAGTCTGGTGAAAAACGGGCAAGTACTCAAGATCTTCGGACTCGCCCCAAGCCCTAATCAACTGCATCGCCCTCACCTTAATCCCGTGCTCCGTTCTCGGATCCTCAATCAACTTGACCATATCCTCCAGCACCTTCTCCGAAGCCACCTCGGAAAACACCTTGTCGCAATTCGAAGTGCACGCCTCCAGCAAATCAAGACTTAAGCCCTGTGGGACCGGATTCTTGCCGGGTACCAGCTTCTTCTTAATTGCCCTAACAATTTCAGCACCGTCGTATTCCTCCCGGCCGATCATGGCGCAAATGCGGAGGTTGAGGCCCCAATTGGGTTCCTCCATGTGCTCAGCGGTGGCCTCGTCGACGACCTTGGACTCGGGGGTGGGGGCTTGCAGGATTTCCTTCATTTTGGAGCTGATGGTTCGGCCCATCTGCGCGCCGCTTGTCTTTATCCGCTCCCCTAGAGAAGACGACGCCAGCTTCAGCTTTGAAAGATCCAGTTTCTCCATTGAATTTTCTGCTTTCTTGGCGTTTTCCGGGATTGAATTTGGGCAGAAATACGTGAGAAAAGTGATTGTAGAGAAGCCTTCAATTTATCCGATTGATTGATGAGTCGAGAAGATGACTCACTGGGTCGATTACGCGAGGCATTTAAGATTTTGGGCTATGTTTGGGAGAGGGGTTTTAGTTTAATACAAATATTGTGTCCATATCATTAAAATGTTTGTAAGAAATTTATTTAAATATATATATAAATAATAATTAGATGATATAATAGTTTATAAGGATAATGATTATATTATGAAATATTAAAAAATAAATATAAGTGTATATGTGATATATATAAAAATATTGATTTGATTATAAATAAATATAATAATTGAAAAATAATATATGAGAGAAAAAAAATTTAAATTTAAATTTAAATAAAAATATTATTCAATAATATATTTAATAATATAACATTTTAAAAGATGTTTTAAAGTTAAAAACTAGATTCCAAACAGAACCTTGGAGAGTTTACAACTTTGAGACAAAGTTAAAGCGGTCTCTTGGAATATACAGTACATTTGTAGCGACAACAATCTCCTAAAATATTTATTATATCAAAATTATAATAGTTTTTACAATAATTATTTAAATTATAATAGTTTACAATGATAGTTTACAGCAGTTGTTAAAGCCAACTTCCAACCTTCGTACATCCAATCAATCTCGACAATACTATATATACTAATTAATAAAATCTTTATTTAAATTTAAAATTTATTTTTTTATACAATAATTAATTAATCTTCCAATTAAATTTTACAGTTAAATATATTACTTAATAAAATTTTTATTCAAATTTAAATTCAACTTTTCATCTCTTATATATATAATTAACTCATTTTTTCTATTATTATATTTATTTATAATCAATTCAAAATAAATATACATACACTCACATGTGTATATATATATATTTATACTTTAAAGATTAATTATTATTTTGATGAGATAATGCATTATTCTAATATTATTATATATATTTTATATAAATTTAAATAAATCATATTATTTATCCAACTAAAACCTTCTTCTAACGATGTTCTTGAGCGGTGAAAGATATCATATAATTCATTAATTATTGTCATTACATTCGTATTTGTATTGTTTTTGATTTAATTACCTCGTTATATCTAATCTAATCTAATAGTGGATTATTGACGTGAAATTCAATCGCAAAAATAGGATTGATAAAAGAATAGTGGGAAGAGCTTAAGATTATTACAATTATTATAATTTTATATTAGATAATAAAAAATATAATTAAATATTAAAATTATTTCATTTGGCATCTACGTATGTTTACTCAAGTACGAAAAAGACTACAATGGTTCATTTTTCATAATGATATCACACATTATTATTATTCTTCTTCTTGTTAAATAATTGAAGGATCGTATCAAAGTCAAAGTTTATCTATGTTTATAGAAAGGCTCTAAAAAACCTAATTACACATACTAATCTACTAACAATCTTTATAATATAAATATTTATCACTAATGAGCTTTATTTTTATCGTGTAGATATTTTGATCAATGTTATGTAAGTATTTTGTTTTACAATTTTTATATTAATAGGAGTTACACTTATATATGCATTTATATATATATATATATAGAGAGAGAGAGAGAGAGAGAGAGAGATAGATAGATTAAACATTAAACTAATTCTATTGTTGTATTTAAATATAAAAATGCAATTAATTGGAAAATCATACATTTATGTGCGCAATAATTAAAAACAAATGATAAAAGCCAATTAAAGAAAATATTAAATATTAATTAAATTATTTGTCGTGCAAAATTCAACATAATACGTGAGAGAAGAGAAAACAAAAGATTTTTTTTGGGAAAAACCGATAAAAACAAGATTATGACGATAACCAAATGAGGTTTTCCTTCTCATTTCTAATAAATAAAAAAAATCAATTATCAAAAAATAAGGACGCGAATTAATATTTTTAAAAAATTTAAAGCACGGAAAACGTGATTCACTGAAGAAAAATAACAGCAACGTCAGATAACCATACGAACTGCTCAACTACTCGTAACCACTTTATCCGTTTCAATTTCTAACCGTTATGAAGAGGGAGGGAAGATGTATAAATAATCCAGACCAACTGGCGAACAAGCAAAGGAAGAATTTCTGGGGGTGAAGTGCGGCGCAGTGCGGCAGAAACTGAATTCTGGGGTGACACTGCAACACAAGCTTTGCAATGGTTGGGTTCTTAACCTGGTGCCGCTACTTTGCTAGACGGGTCGAGTACGCTTACCAGCAGACTCGGATGGTAACCCCGTTTTCGGATTATGGAGCTTCTGTTTTTCACGTCTCCCAATGTTAGGGTTCATGTTTTTGGGCAGTTATTAATTAGTTCTCGATCTCAAATTTGACACGGAGTACTCTTACGTTGGTTTTTAGTGTAGTTCAGCTTGTGCTTTTAAATAGATGGCTTGAATCTGTGCTCGGACATTAATTGCTGAACTAGAAATTGTTTCCGTCTATATTGAGGTATTCATGCATGAGCAAAGTTAAAAAAGATTGGAAAGCGTTTGCATGACTCTGATAGGGGAAAAAATGATAACATGGCAGGTTTTATTTGTGTTAGCATGAACGTAGAAATCCAGATGCATGCGAGGATAAGGACATCTTCTGCCTTGAGTGATCTGGTTTCAGACGTAAAGCATTATAAGACTTAATTTCCGTTACTGTTCTCTGAAGTCTCCACTGAGAAAGATACTTGGAGTGGATTGAATGCTTTTTAAAATTGTATCCACTCCACAAGTTTTTTAGGCAGCACTCAGACCGTCTGTGAAGGAAACTTCAGTGAATGATGAGTTTCTTTCTAGACAATGGGACTTTCCCGCTAGGAAGAGATTTACAATCAAAGGGCGCATCCTTTTAGGGGACTATAGAAATAGTTCTTTCGGTTGGCCGCTTCTTTTAGATGCGGAATATAGATTTTGTGTGGGAGTAGATGCTTCTACTCTAAGTGAGGAGCATTTCCTTGTCACGGTGCCGGCTGTATAGGCATCATATATACTGAGACAGTCTTTTATATGATTGTAGGACTATGAAATTCGGCTAATCAAAGGTGATGAAATCATGGGTGCCTTTGCTACAAATCTATTCAAGGGAAGGTTGACTTTCTTGTATTCTGACAAAGGAGAAGAGAAGTATGGGATGCTGGGTGGAACTCTTCTTGTTCGGAAAATTCCAGATGTAGATCCTACGTACGTTTTGCTATAAATGAAAAACATTTATTAGCATTGATGTAGTGCTATTACTCAAAATTGCCAGCTGAAAATGTTTTTACCTTGTTCGTAATAGTCTGTTTACTGTATCTTTTGTTGGATTCATGATGTATTTATTTATTTATTTATTTTTTTTTGCATTTCTCGTCTTTGCTTGACGTGAGGGTTGGCACGTTTTCATTGGTGAGCTTGGAACACCAAGTTTATCTACTGGCCTTTTCAGTCTAGTCATATAAGCATAGATCTGCAAGGGCTGCTTAGATGAATGTGTGCTTGCCATGTTGGCTGCATAAATAATCTGTTATGGTAGAAGCAGTCAATTTATCTTCTTAGTATAGCCTTCCATTTAGCGAAAATTGCATTTTGTATTTGGTAACGCTCAACAGTTCTTAAATTTTCAGTCTTAACGTTCGCTATCAAATTTGCTGTCATTGCTTACTGAAGGCTTCCTAATGAACATTTTCTTGTGTCGAAGTTCTGATTAGACCATCACCGATGATATTTCCTTGTTTCTGAGTTGGGTCTATAGCGGTCGAGAGAAACATATCTGATTAATTGAACTGCGTACATAACCTGGCTTATTTCATAAGCCAGGGCTATATAGTATTTGATTCCTTTAATTTACAGACTGATTGCCTGGTGGCCTTCTCGTTCCATTTTTCTGGCCTTAAATTACTATGTCAACATTGATCATGGCTCTCTCTGTTGTTGCATATGCCATATTGAGTAAAACCTGAAAGCTTGTGGCCTGAATTCCGGACATTTATATATTAAGCGCTACCTGCGCTATCTTTTCTTGCAACAATTAGCTATCATTTTCTTTGGCTGAAGAATTTGCAATTAGAGCCTAGGGGTGGATTGATTTGGCAAAATTTAGAATTGTAATAGCTAAGATTCAGTTTATGCACAAAGGATTTCTGGTCTTAATACTGGGTATTCAATTAAGTAGTGAGGTGGTTTGTAATATTTCTTAGTAATCCAGTCGTTTGGTTCAATGTTTCTAAATGAGTAACAAAATTTAGTCAGCAGATTGTGGTAGCATTCAACCATAGAAGAAGCACTTTCCACCGTCCGGTTAGTTTTTCTTTTTTTCCCTTTATTCAGGATATGTGGTCAATGCCCCAAAGTGTTACCTCTTACCTGTCTTAATTCTGTATGTAGAGATATTTGAAGAGGCATGTCATTGTTTTGGAGCAGCAGTTCTATCCTTCTGTCTGTCCTCCAGTTCTTAAAGTACTGATTACCTGTCTCTTTTTTGATAGGAAAGTTTTCATAGGAGATGCGGTACTCGCTAGGGAGCCCAACCCCAGGGACTTCACAATCATACTCGTACGCAGATTAGCTGCTGTAGGGGGATATGAGATGGTATCTACAAATCCCCGTGAAGAACCCTTTGTCCTTCGAAAAGATGACTGCTGGGTGTTAACTGAGAACAAAGGACCCAAGGTATGTGCTTCTCTTATGCCATGAATGATTCTTTCTTCAGTCAACACACATAAGGATGCCTTGAGGGAAAGGCAGTGTCCTGCATTTTTGACAGTTTACTTAGTGCTGCCTAGCCTATTTCTCAGTTTTGTGTGTTTTTTCAAAGAAAATAATCAAAATTATGGAACTTGTAACATGGAAAATCTGTTCCTTCTAACCACGATTTGCCCCAACACATTCTGTGAGATCTTCAATATTTGCCAATGAGCAATTCTTCATTTCAGTGAACTTCCATTTGATCACTAACCACATTCGCAAAGCCAATGCTCTGTACAGCAGTTCTTGTTAAAATCAACTTATGGGTGGTTAATGATCTTTGACAAACTTGCAACAATCTTAAGGAGTTCACACCAACTACCGTTGTATAGCAGCAGAATATGCTGCTATACCAACTGTAATACAGCTTGACTGAAAATTTTCCTCTTCAAATGATGAAACGACTAGAAGTCCACTAGCAGACGTTAACAGATTGAGTTTAGTAGTCTATTTCGCTACACGGACAAGTTTGTACGAGTAAACGTTATTTTGGTTCAGGATACAGATGTTTTCATTTAGAATAACCGGCAAATGCTGATGATTAACATTTCGTTTAAATGTGCTTTTCTGTGGCCTTGTTTATACCAGGAGGCTTTTGACAGCCGAACTTTTGGTCCGACATACATAAAAGGTATACGTGGGAGAGTCATATACTGTCTACGAAGTTCTGAGGATCATGGACCTGTGAAAAATAGGTGAGTGGCTATTGTGGTTAGAGGAACTCCACTCAAGAGTAATTCCGATTATTGTGGTTTGTGATGAGTGATATTGGCTGCCGTATTTTTTATTTTCAGCTGTCAAGGCAGTAAGAAGGATTCAGCTATTCTGGAAGTGGAACTTGATCTTGACGAGATGGCAAAATATCAGAAGCCACCGAGGGAGGATTAGGAAGAATGGGGCTGTGCTAGCTCCACTCAGTCCATGGTTCGTCTTCTCATTACTCTCAAGTCGTATATCTTCTAAATGAAGTGTGACTTGGCATAGTAGGCAGATCCCATTGGTTCTGTCATTCTGATCAGTGTTGAATAAAATTTTCACCACAAACTGCTTATCATCAGTAAACTGAATTCAGTGCGCCGCTCTTGTGCTTTGGACAAATAGCAAATGCTTCATTTTGCCCGACGGCTTGTTCAGTTGATTGGCTGAGGTCAGTTCATTCATTGATCGTTACCAGGTTTCACCGACTTCGGACCATATTCAACTTAAATTGCTTTTCTTTCTAAACACCTATTAGAAAGAAGTCGTTTTCTGGGAATGAAAATTTTTATTATCCCAAAAATTCCTTAAATATTTCAAAAACTATAATAATATCTCACTCTCTCTCCCTCCAAAAAATAGAGTGTGTATATGTATGAATTGTATACACACAAAATGATAAAAACAGATACAAATAAAAATTACAATTGAACCATTTCCTCTGCGGCTTCCTCGTTGGGAGTTATGGTTCAGTTTCCGTCTGTCTTTTCTTATTTTGCTGGTTTAAACGCACATTTTCGATTCACCATTGGAAGTGAAGAAATTAGCATGGTATCATAGAATCCACAATATACATAAATATGAGGTTGTAAGGAACATGATAATGACCAAAAGAATGCTACCAATGTGAGTTCTCCTTGGATGATTTCTGACTGATTAGGTTGACAATATTTGAATCTTCAATTGAGTACGCACTGTGACTTTATCAAACTCAAATTCCTAAATCCGAAAACCATTTCAATGTTGAGTACTGTTGTAGATAAGAGGCTGGGAATGACTGTAAATTTTTTTCTTGTTTCATTGCAGTAAAAAGAGGCGGTAGTTTTTTTTTTTTTTTTTTTCCCTTTTTAAGTCTGTGAAGAAACAGTTTTTGGAGGGAAGTGGTGCTAAAGGATAAGCATACGTGTGTAGGGTTAGCGAATGATTTACTTTTACGTGTTAATCCTTTGTATATAGTATTTTACATGTGCAAAAAGGGTTATTTTGGTAATTGGATTGTTGAACCAAAATACAGTTTTTATGAGGAGTTCAAGCATTCTTAAATTGTGTGTGTGTGTGTGTATTTTATACATAATTACTAAATTAATTAATTCAAATCATTCAATTATGTGTGTGTACTTGTCAAATAAAATACATAATGCAGTGAAGTGAATCATCAGTGAGGCTGAAAAATACTCACTGGGTATTCACAGCCAAGCTTTTGCGTAGATACATCAGCTGAAGACTTCAGCTACGTCTGTTTTCAAATTATAGTGTGTATTTTTAAATATTTTTATTTTAAAAATTGTGTAAAAATAATAAAAAAAAAATGAGATTAAATTTAAAAAATATAATAATTAAGTATACATATTTGTTTTGTTGTTGGGAGAGGGGGGTGGAGTAGTTGCGTATTCAAGTTCAAATATGAGCATTATGAATTCAAGCAAGCTATCATGGATGGTATCCTTCGTGAATCCGGACTTCTTGGTAGAATAAGTGTTTGTAATACCCCAAATTTTGGTTATTAGAATAATTATTGGTATTATTATTATTAATGGAGATATTATTTATTTATTTAGTTGGAATTTTCGGTTAAAATTAGTAGTACAGGGATAGTTCGAGTATAGAAGGAAGTACATGTATGCTGCTATAGTTTAAATACTCCCAACTCATTTGATAAATTAAAGGACATTTTAATTAAGTCCAAAAATAATGAAAAGTAAGACCTGATTGGCTAGAATAAGGGGTTTGATTTATCCTTAAACTAAGAATTGAGAAGTTCAATATAACTCAAACTCTAAATTTTCCTAGTATAAACAAGACTTAGGGAAAGAAATAAATCACATTTCACACTAAAAAAAAATTGAGCTATAGACATGAAAAGAGAGAAAGAAGAGAGAGAAATAGGTCACCCTAGATATCACATCGAAATTGAAGTAAAATCCTAATCCAAGTTTATAGTTTTTATGCATTTTAAGCACATGTAATCTAAGAATTTCATACGCGAAAGCATAGTTGAAAGAACAGAATTACGTTAGTGCAAATTTATACATAGGGATTTGGATAAAAGACGCGGTATAGGTGCACCGAGTAAATCTTGCGTTTTTTCTTTAAATTTTTTATTGATTCATAAAGTTAGATTTTTTTTACTTTTTTTTAGAATGTGTTAAAAGATCTGAAGCCCAATAAAATATGTCAAATTATTAAAAAAAGAGGTTAAAACTATGTAAAAAGTAAAAGAATAGCCAAATAGGCCCTTACACGAAATATGTCTACACCTCATAGCCCTACATTGCAACCGCAAGAAGGCATTTCGCAGTTGCAACACAATACCTCGCTAGTGTTGACCAAACCACGAATGGAGACAAAATGTCCTACAATTTTGGTCACAAGCACGACATGAAGCCCCGCGTTGATGGGAAGGGCTTTCAAAAACACTAAGCACAAGTGCGAGAACAAAAGAATCTCCCATGGTCGATGATGCAGTTATGAAACCTCTTTCTATGGTCACAAATCGACTGTTTGTGATCACGAGACAGAGTAAGATGCTTGACAGAATGCACTGCGGTTCTTCTCGTGGTCACGGAGCCAATTTTTGTTATTGTGAATAATGATTTGACAGTGGTCAAACCTTAAAAAAAAAAAAGAGTAAAACTTATTTGTCTATATTTTGTCCTTAATTTTATTAATTTCAAAGTTAAAATACATGTAAATTATAAAGTTAAAGATCTGACGGGATATAAAAGAGGTCAATTGAGTAAGTTCTAGATAAAAAAACTTGTCCAACAAGCAAATTGAAATTTGAGAGGAAGTCAATATTGAATAAATAGACAACTTCAAGGGACATGTAGAAATTTAACTTCGAACATGATTTGGAGATTAAATCAAAATAATTTTTATTGAATAGGAGATCAAGTGACAATAACTGGTGAAAGAATTGAGTCCCCAAATTAATATTGGGTAAATAGTTTACCGCAAGTTTTCGTAACCGCTTTTTACATAAAAAATTTTTCTAAAATTTTCCATTTTAGAATATTTTTTGAAAAGCTTATATTTATTGAATTTTATTTTTAAATATTTTCTACAAATTTTCATAAAGTAAACTGGTATGATTTATTTCAAAGAATTATTTCTGACGTGAACAAGTGCCAACTATTTGTGTTTTTAACTGCTTTGGATATGCTAATTTTAGAATATCAAAATATGTGATATAATGCCTTCAAGAACCAAATGGTAGTGTAAAGAGTTAATTCCATCCACTCACCGAGAATAAGTGATATACATGACCCTCTTAATTGAAATAAAGGATTAAAACTACATGGTCTACACAACCAAAATTATAAATTGAATACATGACATTTTCAATTGGATTCAAAAATTAAGACAATCGCAAAATTTTACACGATCCTCCCTAATTAAGATAATAAACTAAAGCCTAATAAGTGAATATAATACATAAATTGTCTAAGTCTCTAAGCATGCAATGAACAGTACAAGTCATATGAACCACTTATTAGCCAATCACCGGCTTATGATTTTCAAATACACTTTGCAGAGGATCCCATAGAAAACAAACAAGTTTAGGGTTGGTAGCATTGAAAAACAAAAATTTCTCTGCTATATAGTTATTTAGTATTTAGTTATCATTTATTCACAATTCAAACATAGATGTAATAGAATAAGAGTTACTCTAGTTCCCATCGAAATATTATTCCTGTTATTAATAACTCATAAATTTTACAATGAAATAGAATATTGGTTTAATTTCTTTGATAGCTCTAACTTTAGTATCTATTAAGACGTTTGTCTCCCAAGTACTCTCATATCATGCAAGTGTATCATGTTCCGTAATTGGGACGTTACAGTGATGAATTGAAATATTGGCAAAGTCATGATACGATGATTATTAGTAGTGCATGTCCCCCGCATTTGGGACACCCCACTTTTCGCCCGCAGGGTAAAAGGCTGTGTCTATATAAAAATTCGTAATAATTTTTTTTCTCGTTGAAATTTAAACTTTCAAATAAAATATACGATAAAATAATTACTCTCTCTCTCTCTCTTACATGTTCTAAAATTTTCTTTCCTCCGACCATAATTTGCATCCAAAGCCACAAGTTCCTTGGGCATTGTGCAACACAAAATCATGGAGGAATTTTCCTTAATATCTCAAAATCATTTTAGAATGATTCTTGTAGATGATAAGTCATAGCCGAGTTTAAATGGCAACTCTACTTCAACAACTATTCAAATTTGGGTTAACTAAATTTTGTAAAGATTAAACTAAAAATCGTGATTGCGCCAAGCAACAAGCTCAAGCTTAAACAAATTTCAAACCTGGTGATCTATTAAATTCAAAATATTAATTAGCTTCATCATGCTCGAGTCGAGAAGTTTGCTAAATTAATACTCCAGTACACAACATCATTTACTTAATTAATTGGGAAAAGCATTAAAACCTAGTTATCATCAATTGCCTCACAAAATCTTCCTACAAAACATCAAATGGCTTAGGACACCTCAGTATTCCCCCAGGAAAATTATATGAGTAGCTCCTAGATGGATCACTAGAGTGACAATTATCCTGAAAAAGAACAGTCACATCCTTTTGGATGCTAAGGGCTTCAAATTTTGGAAGCCAATTGTGAGTGCTACTTTCAGAAATTCCTCTCCAATAATTACAACATCCACAAACATCTGATATTTGTGCAGTAAGGTTTCTATGCAATGACATTTTTCCAACGCAAAACATCAAGAGGATCACTTGTTGGAGGGAGCATCTAGATTCGACTTGTATCATGAATTCTAATTGGACTCAAACTAATAGGACTTAAACCATTATAGCAAGAAAAAGTCAGATTTAGAGGAAGAAGAAGAGACAAAATTTGGAACAGAAATATCATTTGTCATATCCTGGTTGCAGTTGAAACTACCAAGCTCAAGTTCGGTAAGGGTGGAGGCAATTTCCAATGGAGCGATGAACTATGTAGAGATTGAAAAAACACCAATGGTAACTGTAGGAATCTCAACAATTACTTTTTATGATTCTACATATTGGTTGTTTCGAACTAAAAGAAAACTTTGGGTTGGATATTGACATTATATATTGAATATCTTCACTCTAAAAAATTACACGTTCATAGAACATAGAAACGCAAGATATCCATGGTGAGTACATGTCAGATGAATCAAAATTTTCCCCAATAGAAGCTATAATCTATTATAGAGCAAGTGCTGTGCTGTGCTGAGGCAAGGAGGGAATATTTTTACCTTTTTACCCAACACTTGTGGACATGAATGTGAGTTAGCTATTGCCCTCGAACGGTCAGTAGTTGCACCTCATTGCATGCATTCCCCATCACCAATGCATCTAGCTCCTAATGGCTCAACAGAGTTAGAATTGCTACTATGTTAGCACCGCAATCTGTGGTGTTTAGGAGGTGACCTCTGATGGCGGAAATGTCTGATGTATGTCCTGCGTCGTTTGCGAGCACTACTAGGGTGAGTCATTGGCACTTTATCCTTAAGTTTTGTTTGCTGAAGGGTCCTAGTTTCCTTTTCTTGTTGTGACAAAGGCTCATGAAAACTGGGGGGATCAATGGCACGGCGCTTTTTTGTTTTACTTTGCTGATCTTGAGCTTTCCAGTCAAGGAGAGTCTCCTCTTCTGAAACATTCTTGGGCAGTTGGGCCTTAGTGGCAATGGCAGCTTCTTTGGTTGCCTCGTCCTGTTCCTGCTGCGCCTCTCTTTTATTTGCATCCTCTGCTTGAGCACATGTTTTGCCCCTCTCCTGTTTACGTAGATCAGCTGATAATGATGACGACGGCAATCCATTCATCAGGCTCTCTCGATCACTTTCCAACTGCTTTATTCTAGCCATAAGAATGTCGGGCGAGTACTCAGATTCAAGCCCAAGCTTAGCAATATGTTCAATTGCAACGTATAGATCAGCTATCTCGCTAGCAATAGCCTTAACCTGATATCAAGTCCAAGAATATATATATTAGCATAAGTTTATCATTTACACAGTTTAATTCATAATTGGAAGAGTATATTTGGAAAATTGCACATACTTGTGCTTCATGAGAGTAATGCTTCCCTCTGAATTTTGCCCTTGCCAACATCTTCACATGTTTTACATAATAATCAAGGACAGCCGTTTGTGGGAACATTTTTTCTAGTTCACATTCATGGATGTAGGTGCTCGCCAGGAGGTACTGCTTCTCATTTATAAGATTCTGGACAAAACCTGTTGCACGCGCCAAAAAAAAAATATCTTGAGCAAATCACCCGGGTAGACCCATGGCTGAGGAAAATGCATGTTCAGGAAACAAGCCAATAAGTTAAGACGACATATTTGAAACATACGCATCTCTCTCTCTCCCCCTTTGTGGGGGATGAATTAAGATGGTCTTCAATAGCTCAAGAAATTTTTCAGATTCAACTTAACATAATAAATTAAATAATGCAGTAGTTCCAGTCCAACAGAATAAAAATTATGAACTACCACGCATGTTGTCTGTGAGATCAAGAATTCGACACAACTCCGGTATCTGTTTATGATGGGCCACCATCTTGATAAATCTCAAAAGCTCATCTTTGTCAAAACAGGAGGATAGATTATAAGCAGCCACGAGATGCAAGAATTCCAACACCACCAATGGATTTTCATTAACATTTCTCATTTTTGACTTCCATTCACTTGCAAGCTCAACTGCTCCTTCTCTCACGCAAGGCTTAATTTTTGGCGACATTTTGGTTAACTGATCTAACAGAAGAATACGGATTCTTCTCATGTTCGATTCCACATCTCCTTTCCCAAAATGAGGCGTGTAAAACCCTTGCATTGCATCTAGAACTAAGCTTGCCGGATGAGAAGATCGGAGGAGAACTTTGAAAACTTCATCAGCCATCAATTCCGAGTCTTTTTCAGTGTTGTTTATGACCATTTCTAAATGGTGAACATCCACCACTTGTTTTGAGTCTACAAATTCCACTGATTCAGTTCTTAAACAAGTGTCGAGGGCATCAATCAATTGTTGTTGTTTCAATTCACACTGTATAAAATGAACACCGCTTGGTTCTCCCTTCGACCCTAGTTCTCTTACTTTGCACTCTTGTTGTTGATCGTTTTCCGCAAGATATTCGGCATGGTTCTCCACCAAATACCTTTCTGGCTGATGTAGCTTGTTTAATGCAACTTCTCTTATAGAATTGAGATCCTTATCCCTCCAATCACATTCTTCCAAGAGCGTCTCTTTACATTCAAGATGCCTTCTGGGGGATCCCAAACTTCCTTCCTCCAATTCAAGCTTCTTCTTGTTCCCTTCAAGTTTATTTTCCTTAGAAACTGCACCATCTTCCTTGGCTTTAATTTCCCTCTCTAGTTCCCCAATTATTTTTGCTTGGAATTCCAATTCATTTATTTTCTTCTCAGTCCAATCTTTAATATATTTAAACTCAATCTCCTTCAAACTTATCTCCTTAAACCTCTCATTGACCCTTTTATTTGTGTTGTCGACTTTTCTTTGTGCCAAATCCAATCTCCCTAGAAGCTCATACATCAGCTTCCCTTGCTCGTCAAATTTCTCCTCTCTATATTTGACCTCTTGAAAGAACTCTTCCCTTATCAATCTCAAATTTTTCTCTTCTAACTCAGGTTCTCTCCATTTTTTCTCTTGGTATAAATGAAACTGCTCCTCCGTCTTCTCAAGTTCTTGCAACCATAAATTCATTGATTCTCTGATTAGGCCAGAATCTTTTACACGAAATGTTTCACGGGTATCATTAAGAGCTAGTTCTTGGGACTCAATCTTCCTAACCTTCTTAGCCATCATTCGCACTAAACACTTCAAAAGCCGATGCCCCAACTCCTCTCTCCCAGTCAATTTACCATCCAACAACTTGATCTCCTTACGAAGCTCGTTCCACATAATACTCAGGTATTGCTCTTTGGACCCCAGTTTTCGCATTTTGTCCTCTTGGGATAAAGTGAACTCTCTCTCCATTTCCTCAAGCTGTTCGATGTGTTTCTCCAACGATTCTTGAATTAAATCAGCTTCATTAAGACTAGCAGTCAATGATATCTGGGCTGCATTCTCCCACGACTCAATCTCCTTGAACCTCTCCTCCAGAGTTGCCTTCATGCAGTCTAACATATTCAGTGCTGACTCCAAGCTCTTTATCAGGCCCCACCCCATCTTCTCCCCCTCAGTAAATTTTTCATTTGCCAAATTAACCTCTTTAACAAACTCTGCCCTCTGCCTGCTTAAAAACTCCTCTTTCAAAACCAGTTCTCTCAACTTTCCATCTTGGAGTGAATCAAGTTCCTTCTCCCTCTGGTCAACCTCTCTTAACCGTTTCTCTAGGAATTCACGTATCAAATCAACCTCCCCCTCCCTCCTTTCAATCTCCTTTAACTTCTCACATGTCAGAAGTCGCAAGCCACGGACTTCACTCTGTGCCACCTCCAAGCTCTCGATATGCTCGCTCACCACCTTCAATTGTTTATCCAACTGCTCCTCTCTCAACTCAGCCTCCTTGGCAACATCTTTCCACATCGGACTCAATTCTCCCTCCTTCGAAGCCAATTCTCTTCTTTTCCTTTCTTGAAATAACTCGAATTCCCTCTCCCTCTCCTCCAAATCCTTCAACCTTTTCTGCAGCGATTCTTGGACCACATTCAGATTCTGCTCCCTAGATTCTACATCTAAAACCCAATCTCCCAAAGACTCCAGCAGATTCTCTCCCATACCCTTCCATTCACGCACCATGTCAGCAATCGCGCTCTGGGTGCCAATGTTCTTCGCCTTCGTTTGACTGAGAGGGTTGGAAAGCTGTTCCATTGTCGCGATGTCAAACACGCATCACAATGCATCAAACCACGCACCGCCTCCTGCCTAATCAATCCTACTAAATCCAAGCAAACAACACAAATTTACTTGTGTAAGCGGAAATATATATCGATGTCCAAACATGCATGCATGACTTATCAGTTGCATACACGCAATGATTGTTCTTGAAATGGCGTGAAAGTATGGCGGTTTGTGCACAATTAGGGTTCCGAAGGGAGTAAACTGCTTTTGGGGGAAGAGGAGGGGCGCTCCGCAGACTGAAGGCACCAATGCACATCCACTAGGTCTCTTTAATTACACAAAAATTTTATATTATTAATAAAATAGGTAGGAAAAATAAATTGATTTAAATTTGAAAAAAGGTAAAAAAGCACAATAATTAAAAATTATCAGAGAAAATGAAAAAATAAAAATTAAGATGAATGATATAAAAAATATTTTATAAAAAAAAGTATTATAATTCTTCACTATTGGGTAGAAAAAAAAAAGGGAAATCCATAGTATTACTAAAGGAGTCGACTGTCCACATGGACACCCTTTAAACGAGGCTTTTCATATCTATATATATTAATAAAACATGTACAAATTTATTTATAAATTATTAAATTATTATACTTTAAATAATAAAAATAAAATTATTTATATTTAAAAAGTAAAAATATTTAAAATGATATAAGAAAAGAATGACAAAACCTGAATGAGGAGAAATTTTGATGCAAAATAAAAACAAAAATAATAAGTTAAAAAAGGAAAAAATAAAAAAGAATAGAAAAATTTTATGAAAAAAATAAGTGTTATTGTATAATTTGATATTGTGCAAGTAAAAATTTTATCAACTCAATAATATGATATAGATTATTATTTGAAGGGGGAGATTGACCAATTATTGGAAATTTTGACCAAATCCTATTTCAGATAACTTTGATTTTTAAAAAAATATTTAATTAATTGAACCTGATTTGGTGTGTTTAATTCAGTCCATTTAATTAATTCATTTTAATTACTATTAAATCATCATAATTTTAAAATAAATATCTTTTTATATTGTCATCTTTAAATTTCTACTAATGTTGAAACAGAAGTGCCCAAAATTTAAATTTCTACAAATGTTAAAAGGAAATGTTTTCAAAGATTGTTAATGTTTACCCTCTATATGCTTTGTTTCTTAAATTAACTTAAATATCAAACAATGAAATTTTCCAATCCAAATAATTACCCTTTGATGGGTTGCATATTTCACTAAGTTGCAATTCATTTCTTCACGTGTTAAAAATGAAAATTTTCATTGTTCTTATAATTTTGGATTTATCCATTCAATTGCATCTGTCTTTTAAAAATGAAAATTTCACAATTTTTCTATTTATAATCCACCTTTCCAAAAACAAACAATTTTTGAGGTTGAATTTTATAGAATTTTAATCAAAGATCTTATTTTTGAAGGTACTTCATGTTGCTATCATTAAATACAATTATCTATCCTTAAACTTTTAATTTTGATAGTAGCAAAATGTATTGACATTGCAAGTTGTACCTTTTCTATCTTATAATTTTCTCAATTTTTTCTTCACTCTTTTTGTAATGATTTTCCATTGCAAGTTATAACTCCTCAAAAAAAAAAAAAAAAATCTCTTGTGTTTTCGATGCAACCTAGTTTCTTCTACTAACTCGTGGATTACGTTGATTTATTATTACGTTTCTAAGGTTCATTTTTAAGCTTATGCTTTTGGTTGTCGAATTTGGGGTGGAAACTTCTTAGTATAGGGTAGGCATACATTTTCTTTTTTATTTCTCCCTGCATTTTATTTTATTTTACTACAATAAAGCTACTAATTGCCTTTCACAAAAACTTTGATGTTTTATTTTTTTATATAGCAAGGTATGGAACAAGACTCTTGCAATGACAGCCATAGGGTAGGGATTGAAGTTTGATTATAAGCATATGAGCTACGTTTGTCATTTGTATTTAATTGCTTATTCTTCTATTTCAGTCACTAAATGTTACCTTCTTACTTAGGAGCTGCCATTTTAGGTTATAATTATTCTAATTTGATTTGAATTAGTTGAAATAAATTTAGTGTAGTTCTTAATTCTTGCTTGCCATTTATCTAGAAAATTTTTTCTTTATCTATTGTTGCATTAATCACTTGCTTATGTTGTGTATCTTCAATGTTCTTGTTTTTTTTACAGTAGCATAATCTGATTGCTAGTACTATTATAAAATGGGGGAGGCATAGTTGGTCTTTTAATTAAATTCCTGAAATGCCCTTCTAATAATAACTAGTTCTTTAGCACTTTATATATTTTCAATTATGATACTAACTCATAGTCTCCTCCTTCTATTAACTTAAATCTTCTTAAATTTTAGTAATAATTAATACATATGTCTTTTATTATTGTGTTTATTATGTATAGATTTTAGTCCATGTCATTTTATTTTATTACTGAACTCATATCTATCATATTTTATTATAATTAATACAATTATATATATATATATATATATATAAACATGCACACACATAGAGTGTTCAAGTTTTACTAGTTTTATTATTGAGAGTCGTAAATATTCAATTATTTCATTTCTTTACTCTTATAAATTGGAATTAGTTTTAAAAATTACATATTTTATTGGAATTTTTTCATGATAGTTTTGTGGTTGAAATTTGTAAAATTTGAAATTGGAGATCTTGCTGATATTTGAAGATGCTTACTACTCACTTTCAATGTATATTTAGTTTATTATTATAAAAAGTGTCTCATTTTTTATTTTGCACATAAACTGTGACACTAAAAAATGCATATAAATTGTCACGTATTCGATTTCTATCCAACATAATTCAAAGAATACAATATCTTTATATAAAGAGATAAGTCCAATAATTAGTTTATATCTATATAATATATTATGGCTAGGGGCTCAACTAGATACCAAATGTGGTTTTTTCTAAATTTTGAATTGTTTATAACTTTAAAAAATTTCTATTATACCAAAACTATATTATTGTTGATACTTACGTCAACATGTATATATAAAACCGGTGTAATTTAATGTCAAAATTTAGTTGTAATTACGTTATAGATTAGGAAATCATAGACTTAAAACAGAGAAAAATTGATATCAAATTTATATTGTCAAATTTACCTAATTTAAACAATTATTTTTTTAAGAAGGTGAAAGTTGCTATATTATTGACTTTCTAAATGTTATACATTAAATTATCTTTAATTTTGCTTAGTTGAATTAGTTGATTGATTTTTTTTTTTTCATTTCTAATTCATTATTAGGTTGTCATTTTAGTCGATGCCTTCTTTATCTAAATTCCAATTTTTTTGAATTTTAGTTTTTTAGTTCCCATTAGGAAATTCGTTTTGCTACCCAATAATTTTTTTTTAACATGAATTTTAATATCCATTCATGAATTCGACAAACTAGGAAATATTTATAACAAAGCAATTCATTTTTTATTTAAATTCGTAAAATTTTCATGACCTTAGGTTTTAATTAAGTTAAATATATAACTCAACTACCAAGATAATTAAGGGTGTTCGCTAGAAGTTTGCTGTAACTTTAATAGAAGTAAAATCTATTTATAAACTTCTCATTATTCACGAATTTTCTTCACAAACATTACACTTTCCTTTTTCTCTTTATTTGTTTAGAGTAAATATAAGTAATTTTTGATTTAGATCCC
Organism: Avicennia marina; assembly: GCA_019155195.1. NCBI lineage: Eukaryota > Viridiplantae > Streptophyta > Magnoliopsida > Lamiales > Acanthaceae > Avicennia > Avicennia marina. Next base: position 11,378,182 of record CM032769.1, on the reverse strand, counting down.
TAAAATTCACCATAAGTTTAGGGTTTAATTAAGTTAAATAAGTAATTCTATCTCTCCAAATATAGGAGATTATCAAGTAAACCTGCAAGAAATTTGTTTTAAAAAATTTATCTATATATGGACCTACAATTCTTACCAGTTAAATTCATTATGGTTCCCACTTTCTTCTCTTTCTTTTTCATGTGCATATTATCCTAATATTTATTTTTCATGTAAAATCTCTTTTATTTTGGGCCCAATGCATTTACTTTTAAATAATTATACGCCTTTATATGTATTGCTTTATTTTTATCTCTTTGCCTCAATTGTTTTGAAAGACATATAATTGTTCTATTTTTTGTGTAGATTTCTGTTATATTGAGTTTCACCCTAAATCATTCATTTGTAGGGTAAAAAATTGTTCATTAGTTGTTAATGTCATCATTCAACATGAATATTTGTTTGGTATGGTTTTCATTACACTAAGCTTTGGTTTTAAGATTTTTAATTGTTGGGCAGAAAATAATTAAAATGCGTTAAAGTCATTATTCAAAATAATTAAATTTCTATTTTTCTTTATTACAAGCTATTTTTTGTAATTTTCTTCATACTTTATTAAACTAATGATTTGGACAATTTATTGAAAATTTACTGTTTTTGGTTTCTCTAACACGATAATAAACATTTTTAATATTTAAATGTTCTATTATTAAATATAAAATTATTTATTTTCTATGTTTTATTTCACCCAACAGAATAAATTGTGGTTTAGGAAAATTATTGTTTTGAAAAAGTGGCTGTTTGTCTTCATAAAGAACTTTTAAGACGTTATAGAGTTGTGCTCAATAACAAAATTTTCTCTTGGTGTACATATATTTCTTGTCACACGTCACTTTATTTTTCCTTTGAAATATTCTTATGTTTTCTTACTTTAAATAAATATTAGGTTTGACTGAAGAAATCCCTAGTTTTAATTTATTTTCTCACTCTCGAATAGATTTGATTAATTGGGTTTAACTATACAACACTAAAATTACAGTTTAGTACCATAAGAAAAAGAGAAAAATATTGTACTAATTTTTATTTCGCATATGCTTATCACGTTCATTTCATCATTCTATAGTTTGGTATGGATCAAACATATTTTTAATCAATTATTCTTATTTAATGAACAAGGATGCATATAGATTTATACTTTTATTCTTCAGGCCAAGTGTGGTTATTTTTTGTAATTTATCTTATTTTATTATTGAGTTTACTTTTCTAACTTTTATTCTTGCATTCTATTACATTATCATATGAAATATATCAAAAAATGTGGTCAAAAAATACATACACAATCACTACTCTATTCATTGTTACTATATTTAGAAATCATTTGAATTTAGTCACTTATTCAATAGACGTTAGCATTTTAGTTTGATTGAAACACGATATGTCATCTGTATTTTATAATTTTATAAGGACTATTATTTTTTTTCTTCATTTTCATAAGATACCCACACAAGGACATTGAATTAACCCCTTATATATGTACTTAATATATTTACTTGCATATTTTTCATTTTTCATGGAAAATTCTTCATTCTTTCAGAAGCCAACAATTTTTATTTTTATTTTTTGCTATTATTATATATGTAGTGTATTTATAACATTTTGTGGATTTATTATTTTTACATGAGCAATATGTTCCTAAAGCTCAATAGCTCATAATGAGTGCAAAATATTTTTGTTTGCCAATTCTTTTATTTTTTTTCTTTGTATAATATATAGTATTTCAAGAGTAGAATGGTGCAAACCATCACCACAGCAACAGAAGAAAATCAGTAAAAAATGTTCCAGAAATGGAATTAATTTTTCAATAATTAAACAATAATATAATTTTGTTTTCTTAAATTGAAAGAAAATTATCCTGTATATTAAGGGTCAGTTCTCAACATACTATAAAAGTCTTAATCAAAGCACAGTGTAATAATATAAATGCAATTTATATAAACATTTTAAATAAACATTAGTATATGACTATTGCCAGTTATGCGTAGTAGGTTTTTTTTTTTTTATAAAACTGTTAAATCAAAACTTTTTAAATTTAATTAAATAAATAATTTATTACAAAAAAACTAGAAACAAATAATATTAATAACAAAATATCATTTTCTATACATAGCACAGTTCACACTAGTATGGAATTATTTCCTGTTCTCTTACTGTTTATAATTTATTTTTATTATCAAATTTATCTTCCTATATCTTTAGCAAGCAAAATAGTCTACCTTTTAAGGGTGAGTGTATGCAGACTAGTGGTGGTTCCTTTGACTTTCAAATATGAGGTTAATAGTTCAAAATCTTCACTATTTATTAGGTGAGGAAGCTAGTGTGAAAGAGAGAGAGAGAAAAAAAAAAAAGAGTCAATCCACCTCTCAATTATTTAAATTTTAAATATAATTATATGTGTATAAATTTATTTATAAATTATAAAGTTATTGTAATTTACTTAATAAAAATAAAATCTTTTATATCGTGGAAAATATTTAAAATAATAAAATAAAGAAAATTTGAGAGAAAATATAAATTAAAAAAATTAAAAAAAGTAGAGAGAAAAAGTAAAATAACAAAATTATATAATTTTATATTATATAAAATATTTAAAATAAAAAACAATTTTGCTACACCCATTTGCACTTAAAAACCCAAACCATCACCCTCTAGCCAGCTTATTGAAGATTTAGAGGGATAATAAAGATTTAGAGGGAAAATAAAGGGATGAAATCCAAGATAATGTAACAAAGCATGTCAAGTTGTTTTTGTTTTATATGTCATCCATTGTTTAAGTGGTCATGTCATTAGCTGTCAACTATATATTGTTGACACAACTATTTATCAAAAATTAAGAAATGGTAACAACAACTCCATAGAATCTGAACTTTTTGGTGGCTGTTGGCATACAAGGATGAGGATAATGAAATCCATTTGACTTTTTTCTTTTACACACACACACACACACACCATAATATTGCTTAAGAGATTTACTTTATTTCCAATGACATGAATAAGTAAGAATCCTTCAATACTCAAAGCACATCAATTAATTAATATGAGCCCAAGTCCCAATAATGTTTCTTTTGTTTTGTTCAAAGAACAGCCGAGACGCATCATTATAATAATTACTTAAGACCCAAATTAGTAACATAACATTTTTATAACTATAACAAACAATGATTGAACAATTGACTAATATCATAATAAATATTTGTATGAGTGAAATGCGATAAATTCTTAATGTTTATAATAATGGTGGTGAGGGACAAATGAAATTCAAGTGAAAAACTTGATTGAGAACAGCAGTCGACAGGGACTAAGTGGTCAAAGTTGAGTTCCCAAATAGTGGATAAGGTAGCGTTTGGTTAGCTGTGCTGTCTTTCTTTGACCGCATCAATTAATAATTCCCATATTCTCATTTTTAATATTTAGATCATCATACTCAACTCCCCGGGGAATATATATATATATATATATATATATGTGTGTGTGTGTGTGTGTGTGTGTGTATTTATCAAGTTGGCCCTCAAATTTCTTGCTAACTGTTGAAAAAGCACATAGGAAAAAATTGGTCTTCATCGGGCCGGCACTACTGATTAATTGAATTATATTCATTTGCTATTGAAATCCTTTTGCCTCAATAGTAAAATAGTGGTATCATATATATGAAGTTATTATGAATTTAAATTCCATGCATTTGTATTCATTTACTTTCATGTTAATTTCTTGTGCTTAATTTTTTGATTGTATTTTTTTTGATATTGTGAATCGTGTAATAAGTTGGCTATAGTTTATTATTATTTTTTTATAGTTAATCCACTGTACCGTCAAAAAAATTACGACAAAATGACATGATGCATTATACTATATTCAATTAAAAGAGTACACCATCTATCTCTTTTTTTTTATTTTTTAAAATCAATTTGGTCTTTCTTTTTCGATTTTTCAATAGGCATTAAAACACTCACATGTATGCAAATATTGCACCCAATCCTCTAAAGATGCCCTTTAAAAATAATGCCATGTTTTGTGGTTAGATTTTGGCGAGGATAAAATCTTGAAAAAGATATTTTAAACTTTAAATTTCACGTGATGATATTTTATAGTTTATTTTTTTGACCTTTAATAGTATTTTATGTTTTAATTTTTTGATTTGTTTTTATTTTTATTTTTATTTCCTGGGATAAATATTTAGAATTACTAGATTTTAATTTACCTATCTTCGAGATCTGGTCCAACATAATTTCTCAAGGCTCTGTTATTAACCAGTAGTAAACTATTCTCATGTATAGATTAGTTTCTAATCTCTTTATATGTAAGAAAGAAATTGATCATTCCAGTAAACAAATTTCAATTATATAGTATGTAATATTGACTTTTATTTATGTAACTAAGTTGATACCCAATTAAACTATTACAAGCCAACTTTTTATTCAAAAATAAGTAAAAAAATTTGACTATTAATGAATGTTTTTAATTCTTGTTTCTCTTCAATATTTTTAGTGTAGAACATGAAATTACATAATTATTCTTGTTTAAATCATTTTGTTTTGTTATCATTTTTTTCTCTATTTCCTGGTGAGTAATTTTTATTTGGTTTTTCTCTGATTCTCTCAAGCTCTTATATAAATATTTTTATACTTTACTTTTAAATAGTTCATTTTTATTATTTCAAATGCATTAATTTTATAATTTATAACTATTCTGCACGTGCAAAAAATAGCGGATTTTTCTAGCTTTATTTAAGGAATACATTACAAATACTAAGCGCAGCATTTCGGCAAAAAAGAAGAGAAGACACTTAATTGGAGTATTTCGAACATTTGAAGGAGTAAACAGCAAAACTGAAAGATGAAAAACATACCCTTAACGAAAGAGAGCACATCACAAAGGGGCAAACTGCAATTAGGCCTTCATCGTTTTGCAAATTACCTCATTAAGTAATCCTGCACTGTTCTTACGAGATAGTTTTCTCGCCCGGTGGAGGATAGATTAGTCATTTCACAACAACAAAGAGACTTCCCATCATGTTGAGCTCTGCAAAAATCTTCTTGGATATCATTCCTCTGCTCCATCGGTTCATTAGAAAAAAGGCGGAGAGACTTTTTCTGTCAATTCATGATTAGGCAGATTCCCCACTCTCATCTCTAATCCTCTCCTAATCATCACATAAAAAATGATAATGACGATGGGACTCATAATCGTCTCATTAATTTATTATTCCCCACCACCAACAAATTTGCAGCTATAAAGAAGGGCCCACGGATTCGTATTCTTTAATTTTCTCTTTTGGATCCTTCGGTATTTCTTGAGTTTTCCTCCTCTCTATACTCTCCAGAATGAAGCACTGTGAAGAGGGTCGGTAGGCATTCCTGTAAGAGGAGGAGAGGGATAGGTTTTCTTGCAATTCCTCATCCGATTCTTGGGGACGGATAGATCACACAGACGTGCGATCTTCGTGTTAAAGCCTGATTCGTCTTTTTTGCGTGGGACGTCATCAAGATCTGTTCTTGCTTCAATCATCTTGCCCCAAGACATAACTCTCAGGTAATTTTTTTCAACCCGAAATTGGAATGGTTTGCTTTAATTATCATGAATTAACTATTTTTATTATTTAAACGGAGTTTCATGTATTTGCGAGATTTTTTTTCCTGAGTTTTTTTTCTTGAATATATTTGCATTTTTTGAATACGGAGAGAGTAGCTTTCCTTCTCAATGTTGGATTGGTGTGACGAGTATGACTTCGTTTCTCTTGAGCAGATGACCTGTGAGCTGCTTTTGTTTCGGAAAAAAACCGAGGAAAGCAAAAATTCCTAGCATGAAACAGGATAATAGCATTTGAAAAAAATTTGGAAGCATTTATCTGGAAATTCGGTTTATACCTGTTTGTTAGTTCCGGAGGCTCTATTTCCCTTTTCTTTTAGTAAATCTTTTTTTTTCCATTTAATTTCTTTCCTATTTTTCTCATGTGCCGTACACTGTTTCTGTAAAGAACTTGACGTTGAGGAGTGCTGAAGATTTACAGTTGAAAGTTTTTGGTAGTTTTACAATCTCTAACATGCTGTGTTGAATCTCTTCTGGTTGCAGCAGCAGTACTGGAGAAATGATAGAGTTACATTAAAATGCCTGAAGATTCAATTTTCTTTTTGTTGCTATAATTTCCGCTGGTTGTGTGTAATTATCTTTTATACACCAGCTGACTTGAATTTCATTTTTCAAGTTCGATTGTGATAAGTGCAATTTGTTGGCTAATAGTCTTGCTATTGCTGTTATTTTATAGCACTCGTCCTGGGTTAACTTCTTAGATGGAGTAATTGTTCAATGTTAACTAATTGGACGAATGGGTGATTTGCTCACTAAATTTCATTTTCTATAATGGAAAAGTTTGTTTAAAAGACTATATTATCTTAATCACTAGTTGTGTCCAGCCAACAAATCAACCTCTTCAACATTAATTTTCTCATGGTTTTCAGCTGATGGTCTTTTTTATGTTATTGTATAGCATTGGATATTGTATTATTATATAGAAGTAGTCAGCTCTTTTGTTTGTCTTGCATGCATGGCTGGATCTATTTTATATCTGTTCACCTGTCAAATACCACTTGGATCACTGGTAAGAGGGTTTGCTTGATGTATCTGTATGCTATAAGAGAGAACAGGAAAATTGGTTGACTGCCTTGCTTGAAGCTGGGAAGAGGGGATCTGTATCAACTTGTTTTTTTATCCATTTGTATAATGGTTCTCCAGTTGTCTCCTATGTTCAGCAAGAAACATTACTGTTAAGGGTCTCCTTTGACTTTGAAATTCTCATAGTGCTCATGATTTACTTTGAAGGTTCCCATGATGCCTTACTGGACCATTTTTTTCCGCGCTCTGTCATATCTCCTTTTTTAACAATCTGAATCTGTTTTTCTTCTAACACATGTTTGCATTCATGAGTTCTGATTCTTCTGTTTGCCTTAGTTAGTGGGCCTGGAAAGAAACATTTTTAAGTGAAATTATGATTCACGAATAAGCAAACATTTTTCTGGGTTAGGAATGACTGAACTATATGAGTGAAAATTGTGCTTGAAACCTAAAAGATCCCTGAGTCAAACTGCAACTGACTATGGACTCTCAAATACATTGTCTGTCTATCTATTCATTTTTTACCCTCTCCACCCATTTCAGTTAGCATTATTTGAATCTAATTCATACTTTAATTTTCATTTTCAGTTTGGTTATTTAATCTCTGTCTTCACTCAAACAGGTCAATGGACTTAACACCATTAAGATGCCTTGTTAACAGTATTTCTCGATTCATTCATCTGGTGACATGCCGTATATCGAGTACAATGCCAGCTGAGAAGGATTACAGAGATATAATTTCTTTATTGAAGCATTTGAAATCGGTACTTGATAATGTGACGGATTCCAAAGTGCCTTCAGATGAAGCTTTGTCTAAAGAGTGTGAAGTGTTGGATGTGGCTGTGAATGAGGCTAGAGAATTCCTTGAAAAATGGTCTCCAAGAATGAGCAAGATTCTTTGTGTGAGTACTGAATGCGGCTGTATTCTTCCTCATTTCCTTTTCTTATTAATATGAATATATATAAGAAATTGATGCATTAAACATAAGAACTGAATAATAAAGACTAACTGTAATCTACGTGGAACTACCATAAGTCAATGCCAATTATTGAGTGCACTTTATACTTTTAAAATGAATTTAACTCGTTTCAAAGATTTTGGTGGTTTTTCCTTCTCATTATCATTTTATTTGTAATCTGTTATTTGTGGTTCCAGGTACTGCAAAGTAAGCCATTAGTCCTGAAAATCCAGATGTCCTCTGTCAAGTTATCTTGCATTCTATGTAGACTATTTGAATCATCACCAACTGCATCAATTCTATCCAATGCCAAGGTAAGGATACATTTTTTACAAGGAACTGACTCCATGCTAAGCCTTCTCTATATCAAGCTTGTTCATTACAGTAATCCATGTCGCTTTTAGAGTTTCTGTTTTTTCTGCTTTGCCACGTGGTGTAATTGTGTTTGCATCTCTATGATACTACTAGCTAGCCATGTCTGATGATAACAAAAGAATATCTAATTTAATATTCTGTTCAGATCTGTCTGAAAGAGTCTCAAAATCTGAAGCTTGGACAACTATCTGAATGCGTTGAAAAGATTCTAAAATGCCAAAAAGATGGGAAAATTCGTGGTTCTGAACATCTTATGGAGATCGTTGAGTCTTTCAACTTGAGATCTAGTCAAGAACTCTTGAATGAGAGTATCGCACTCGAAAAGGAGAAACAGAAAGCTGATGAAAGTAAAATAAATGGGGAGTTAGATTTAGTTTCTCAAATTGTCGACCTTATGTCTCGTATTCGTGATTATTTGTTTAAACTTGAGAAATTTAAAACTCTAAATGGTATTCAGATTCCTTCATATTTCCGTTGCCCATTGTCTTTGGAACTTATGTCAGATCCTGTAATTGTTGGTTCTGGCCAAACTTATGAGCGGGCTGCCATTCAGAAATGGTTGGACTGTGGACTAGAGAGATGCCCCAAAACTGGTTACAAGATTTCCCACAAAAGCCTTATTCCCAATTATACAGTTAATGCTCTGATAACAAATTGGTGTGTAGAAAACAAAGTAAAACTCTCCAGTACACCTGACAATGCAAACACAGACAAAGTTCAATGCCACTCTGAGTGTACGAGTCAGGAAGATGATCTCCATTGTCCTCTAGAAAGGGAAAATTCTGCACCCAGACCCTCATTTGAAGTAGGGTGTGGTTTTGAGAGTCAGAAAGTTGATGAAGAAGGATATCGCTTTTTCAAAAGGGAAACAGAGCAATTTGATCAAGCTTCCCCGGAGCATTCTTATGTACACAGCCGGAGTGAATCCACATCAAGCGCTGTCTCCAGCATTGATTATGTACCAACAGAAGAAAGTGAAATTTCCAGAATATCAAGTAAGCAAGGTGATGCAAGTGATAGATCACTTGATACAAAATCTGTTTCTGGCACCCCTTTCCGAAACAAAATTTCTGGGACATCTCCTTCTTTATCTGGAAGGCATCATAGCAGGTCTAAAACAATGGCTGAAAATGTTTTGAATGGACACCATAATCCACGTAGAATGCTCTCATTTTCATCTGATTCAGAATATAATGAATTGACTTCTACATCCCATGTGGAAAAGCTCATCAATTGCTTGAAGAGTGCTTCAACTGAAGAACAAACTGCAGCTTCTGCAGAACTACGGTTTCTTGCAAAGCATAATATGGAGAACCGTATTATTATTGGTGATTGTGGGGCCATTGCTCCATTAATCTTACTTCTACACTCAGATGTGAAGCAGACACAAGAACATGCTGTCACAGCACTTCTAAATCTGTCAATCAATGAGAGCATTAAGGCTAGGATTGCAGAAGAAGGTGCTCTAGAACCACTTATCCATGTTTTGAGAACTGGGAATGCAGGAGCCAAGGAAAATGCTGCGGCTGCTCTTTTTAGCATATCTCTTTTGGATGAGTACAGGATAAAGATAGGACGATCTGCTGCTGTTAAAGCATTGGTTGATCTTTTAGGATCAGGTACTGTCAGAGGAAAGAAAGACGCTGCAACTGCCTTATTTAATCTATCTATATATCATGAAAATAAGGCTCGTATAGTCCAAGCAGGAGCTGTGAAGTATTTGGTGGGCTTCTTCGACCCTGCAGGAGAAATGGTTGATAAAGCTGTGGCTCTTCTTGCAAATTTGTCTACAATCATGGAAGGATGCTCAGCTATTGCTCGAGAAGGGGGCATACCGTTACTTGTTGAGATTTTGGAGACAGGATCTCAAAGGGGAAAGGAAAATGCTGCTTCTATACTTTTGCAGCTGTGCATTAACAACCCCAAATTTTGTCGGAGTGTTTTGCAAGAAGGGGCCGTTCCACCTCTTGTCGCATTGTCACAGTCTGGCACTCCAAGAGCTAAAGAAAAGGTACATCACTCAACTATTCAGCTCATGTTCTCTGGAGGTTTCATGATATGTATTATGTGCTGTCATCCATCCATGCCTTATGCTCTAGTTGTGCACCAAAACTTCACAAATTGTTTCCGAGGGATTGCTAACACACAAACCTCTATCCGCTTTAAGTTGATAATCCCTTACACATATAGCTTAGCTGAAAGATATAATATTTTTCATTTTGTTCGTTTCCCTTTTTTAACCAGGCCCAACAGCTTCTTAGTCACTTCCGCAGCCAGCGTGAGGGTGCTGTGGCAAGGGGGAGATCATGAAAAAAGGAAGAGAAATTCATTCTTGTTTCCTTTTACTGCATCTGGTGGCTATTGTGGGTAATTTTTTTGCAGTAGAGGCTTTGAAGCATCATGTTTCTTTTAACAATCGCATATTTTTGTGTTAAGCTTGCTTGATATGTGTGTATAATTAATTAGAGACCATTTCTCTGTAGCTCCCCCCAATTGGCTTCCAGCGAGGTTTCCAATTTTTGGTTCCTTTTGTTCTTATCGGATTTAGTTTGTACAGTATTATTTTGTAAATACACTTAAGTTCTGTACGGCATTTTTAAAATTTTAATGTAGTGGCATATTGTGTCCCCCATAGTCAGAGTAATCACTTAGCTAGCACGAAACGTGGAGGCCCTCCTGCCTCATTGTGTATTTGGGATATGTTAAACTGGCTGAAACACTTGCGCTACTGAGCCAGAGCAGCACAAGATTTTGGACCACAGAACCTAATGTTTGTAAGTGTTTTAAACCTTTTTGAGCTCTGGATTTCGACGAAAGCAGCGACTATTTGAGCTTTGTTTCACATGTGAGCTCTATTAGGGCTTCCTGGTTCGCTTGTCGGCTCTCCGGGATCAGATGATCCATTGATCCTCGAGTACAGGAAGCCCAGAAATTGCAGGTGGTGATATATATTGTCTGTGATGCTCCTTGTGTTGACAAAGCATTGATAATCTCACGTACACTAGGAAGAAAAGTACACAGAACCAATATATATTCCACGGCTGCAAATGTGTGTTGGTGATCTGTTGTAGCAGAGGGAATGCTTGTCCTATGTGCTCTTAAGGAAGCATGTTACAATTGGGAATGGTTAAACCCTTGTGATCGTCTTCACTTTAATGAATGGGGTGAAATTTTTTATTCAAACTAAGTATACGCCACACAATTCATGCGGGTATAAAATTATTTATAAGTTACAAATTTATTAAAATTTAAAATATAAAGAATATTTAAAATAAGAATAATTTAAAGATAAAAATATTTGAAGAGATAGAAAATTTGAGATAAAAAAATTAATAAAAAATAATATGTTAAATAAAAAGATAAAAAGTATATATAATGTGTCATTAAAAAGTTTAACTTTTATGATAATATAAAGTATAAATATATAGGTAAACAAACATAGCTACGATTAGTTAATTATATTTGAAAGTTTAAGGGTAATAATGTAAAATTATTAATTAAAGATAGTGTGGTATATTTAAAATGTTGAATCAAGTTATACTCAAAACTTTTAAAGTATGGTCTAGACAACAATAAAAGTACAATATATAATATATGAATTAAGTAATGATGAGTTAATAATTATCTTTAAAATTGTAAAGAAAATGGTGTAAATATATTAAACCAAATTAGGTTCAAACTTTATAATATAGTAGAGTAAAATACTGAATAAATACTTCAATTCAACAGACTTGATAAATAATGTTTGGGAATCATTTTTAGGCGCTTTTATCTTATCAATGAAAGTAAAATGTAATTTAATTATTCTAAATATTCGTTACATAAAGTGAAGGTTAATTGAGGAATAGATTATATAAGCAAACAAGGCATCATGGTTTGGTACCTAAAAACTGGGACATCTTTAAAAGAAAACACCTTTTCTGTTTTTGTATTTGTACCAAACAAATAAGACCTATCCACGTTGGTTTGTTCATAAAGCTGAGACACAACTCAATTGCTTTTATCTCTTATGATTATCTTTTATGATTCTTAATTTACTTCACTTTTAAATCACAATTTCTTTGGTTTTTTTTTTTTTTTTTTTTTGGCGATACCATTTATGTGCTTAAGAGAATTTCAGAACTTTTATAAATTAATGGGGTAGGCGACAAAAAATGAATTGCTTTCAAGAAATTGATGCTATTATTGGAAATATAGATTTTGATTATCAACTATCAATATGGGACTTTGATTTATTTTTATAAGTATTTTTATGTATAAGAGAAGCAAAGCAAGAGCAAATTTAAAACAAAAATTCAGTGTCCATAATGCTTTGGATTTGCGAAGTTCGAGGGTGGTGACAAGTTGAACTCGATAAACACTTAATTCATTTCAATTCAATTTTGTAAATGATTTAAACTTGAGTCATGCAATGACATTGAGTTGGAAAAAATTTTAAAATTTGAGTTTGAGTTAGATAAAATGCAGAACTCTTATCGAATTTGAGATGACTAATTTGATTTGTTAACACCAATAATGTTAGCAAATTTCATCAAAAATAAATTAATCACTTATACTTTTATGGGATGGTATTTGATAAATTTGAGAAACAATACATAATTAACGACAAAACTTATTCAACTTATGCAGGTTGGATTTTTACTAATATATTGATACCCAAATTGTGGTAGTGCCGGAACAATGATTATAGGAGTCAAAAGGCTTAAATATCTTTTAACAAATTTTGTAATTTTTTTGAATAATTTATGCTACAATGAATTTTAACTTTTTGAACAATTATTTTGAACTATTTAATTAAATACTTTAGTTTAAAAATACATTATACATGTTGGACTTGCGACAATTATAATTTTTTTAATGAAAAAGAAATATTTGGTGCGTGCATGTAGCATGACAAGACATTTCTCAACAATTCTTTGTCTGAAATTTGCGTCACGTGATTACAAGACTTTTCAGAACTTCTTTTGTCCCCCAAAAATTTATTATATATTTCTATACAGCATATTATTAATTTTTTAGGGTGTATTTCTATTAAAACTTTTTCTACTTCTGGTGGCAATTGAATTTTTTTACACATTCCAAAAAGCATATGAACTGATAAAGAACTCTAACAGATTATCATCTGAATAATCTGTATCGAGAAACCAAACAATCTTAAGCACATTTATTATACAAAACATATTGGCACTATTTGTTCTTATCTTATAAATATTTCTAAAATATCTCTCTCTCTCTTAGTTTAGATTATTTTTCCACCTCTTTCTTCTATTATAATTTAAATTCAGTATTTATATAAGTTAAATATAATTTGCTCTCTCTGACCATAGATTATGTCGAATAAATATAAAAAATTCTCCAATTATATGTGTATATATATGCATTACGAAGACCTTACATATTTTTTTTAATCTTAAAAAAATAATTCTCAAAGCCAAAATAATTTTAGGTAACTACTGAACGTCATATAGATTTTCAAAAATAAATGGAACGAAAATTCCAAATTGCCTCCACATATTTTTATCTGTGATAGAATTAAAGAAATCTTGTTGCAGGCACATCCATATGCCCAATTAACAACTCTGCACAGAATTTAACCAATCATTAGTCCTCTTCGAGCATTAATACTAGGGTTCACAGTTCCCACGATTCATAGAAAATGCAATGAAAATTAAAATAATTGTGAATAGTGTACTTTCAGCTCGAAATTTGAGTAAGAAAAATAATAAATAAATAGCCAAGCCTTGTACGTTATGTAAATAGGGTAACTCACTGAATAACCTCAGTTCATCCATAATTAATTTCTGTACAGAACATATAAAATATGCTTGAATCTTGTAAACTTCAAATTAATTGCCAAAAAGGTTCAGTACATCAAACTTTGGCCAAACAGATGAAAACAGAAAAAGTTATCCACAGGTTCCTCATATTGTTCAATGTACAAATAACTGCACTATAATTTGAGAAGACAAAAATCTATATATATAATTTAATCAACAAGAAATATTTAATTGCTTTATATATTGTATACATAACTCTTAGATTAATACGTAATATGTTTTCATAATAATACTTTACCATGGTAATTAGGGAGGAAGCACATATTTGTGATCAGGTTTTTGATACATTAAGGGACAGAAGTTTTTGATAAAGATTGGGAACAGATGTATCTCCATTTGGACACGACTTGCAGCTTCCTATAATGGTTGGACATACTTCGTGCCGGAGACTGGCCGATACTCTACTTAGTAATTCCAACTGTTGTCAAGTCTCCCACCACATCTTGCCACAGTGATTTCCCTAGTATTGCCATTTAGTCATCTGTCATTTATTTGTGCTTGAATCTTAGGTTGTTAGGCAGCAATGTATTATATACAAGCCAATGGAATTTTTAGTTACGGTACTTGCAGAATTCAACTTGCAATTGTCAAAAACCACAAATCTAGCACATCCCATCAATTAATAATATCCACTATTCGTGTGTGTGTGTGTATAGATGTCAACATGACCATGATTTATTTTTTTTCATAATATTGATCAATTTTTATTAAAACTTGTAGGTCGATTGCAGAAGAATACATGAAGTGTGTTAAAGCTTGAATTTGCATGCACCCTTTCAACAGTATGCACTGATAAGAGTTTTACACGCTGAGCAGTGTAATTTGTTTTAATCAAAAATTAAGTGGATTCAACATTTCCAAATTAAAATTGGGATTATTTGGGTCATTACATGTTCATATATATATTGTTCAAAGAAACATGGCCATGTTCTGACCTTTGTTGCTACCTCATGTTTCATCCTTTTCCATGTCTCCATCTCAGCCTACTTTTTGCCTATTTCCATTTCCACAAAAGCGCTAAAACTCTCCCTCTCTCCCTCTCTAAGCCAACAGGAGTAACAGTTTATTAAGAATTAAAAGGTCAGCTGTATCCCCCATTTTGGGAAAAGAAATCTACAAAATGTCCACTATGCATTACAGTTCTTCCTCCATTATTCCAATTCAAAAATATAATAAATGAAAAAAAAAAAAAAAATCTCATAACAGGGATCTGATAATTTTCCTATTTACTTTGTCTTTTTCTTCGTCATCATCCATCCATCCATCCATCTGTCCATCCATCCATCATTAGTCTCATCATCGCACACATACCCTATTTAATATCCCAACCTTTCTCTCTAGTCTCTGTCCATTACACACTAAAATAGCTACCTCCTCATATGTCAATCAAGAAACCTGCTTTTCTTCTTCCCCCTTTTGGTTTCAGCTCAACATGATTGTGAGTTGATAGCTCCATTGCATTGCTCAAGAGGGTCTCATCAAATCAAACCCCTTCCTATAAATCCATGCTGCTAACTCCTCCCTTCAACCAGACACAACTGCTGTCCTTCTGATTTTCACCGACCGGTTTCTTTGATCTTCTGCAAATCTGAAGCCCTAGAAAGACAAAACCTCGCAAACCCGTTAGCCTAAACTGGTTTAATTAATTTCTTTGGACGGATCAGTTGTTCTAAGCGTCCCATCGGGTTCGTAGTTAGTGTGAATTTATGGATTCGTCATCCTTTCCAGATGTGGAAAGTTCCAACTCGGAGAACAGCAGCATGAATACTGGCGGCCACGCCACTTCCTCCGCCGGCACCTCATCGTCGGGCTCCACTTCCCTGAGCCGTTACGAGAACCAGAAACGGCGCGACTGGAACACCTTCGGCCAGTACCTGAAGAACCACCGCCCTCCGCTCTCCCTCAGCCGATGCAGTGGCGCCCACGTGCTCGAATTCCTCCGATACCTCGACCAGTTCGGGAAAACCAAAGTCCACACCCCAATCTGCCACTTCTACGGCCATCCAAACCCCCCTGCCCCCTGCCCCTGCCCGCTCCGCCAGGCCTGGGGCAGCCTCGACGCCCTTATCGGCCGCCTCCGCGCCGCCTACGAGGAAAACGGCGGCAAGCCGGAGACCAACCCTTTCGGAGCTCGAGCCGTTCGGCTCTACCTCCGAGAGGTCCGCGATCTGCAGTCAAAGGCCAGAGGAATCAGCTACGAGAAGAAAAAGCGGAAGCGCCCATCGCAGCAGCCAACCACAGCGACGCCGCCGCCTATGCAACCAACGCCGCCAGGTGAAGGTTAATTCGCATGCACAGTATCTAAGAGGCTCTGCCACAATGATTCTTGAATGTTTTTCAAGAATCTGACCGTCAATCTACATGCCTAAAATCATCTCTATTCTTATGGCTGCCGCTTTTTTATCTATCATATGTTGCATCAGTACTATGTAGGGTTAGATAGTTATTTACTATTTTATATATAACCGATGTTTGGATCTCGAGGGTTGATTATTGAGCTTAAATTCGGATTATTAAGAAAAAAAAAAAGGAATACTGTATTAGTGCTACAAAGCATTACTATCAGCAGTATCAGATCAGTAATTGTTGGCTGTGATAAAAGTTGAAGGAGCATATATGTATATCAGATTGTGTTTTTATTTTTCTCTCTCTCTCGTTTCCTTATCATAACACATAGGGTTTGATCTTTCAATTTTTCAGTGGAAACTCAGTGTTATTGATAGCAGTTTGAATGCTTTGTCTTTAGCATGACTACTTCTGCAATTCTTTGCTCATCACTTTCCAACCTTTACTCCTTTTCCTCTTATAGTTCAATAACTTTTGCAGCTTTACTGTCTGAAGAATTAAAATTTTGTACAATCTGTTGGTGATAGTAATGGCACTTGTAGTTCATGTGGAAGTGTCACGTTAATTATTCGGTTTGCTATAGTTGCTCTTATGCTATGCGGAGACTGTAAGTTCTAGCTCTTATTTAATCAATTGAGCCTTAATTTACCTTGTAGCTGTCATTTCAGTAGCAGGGTTGATGTAATTGGCAGACAGGCTAATGCCCTAATATCATTAATTTTTTAATTTTGAAATGGGAACTTATTTTTCCCCTCCTATTTGGTCAAACAAACAGGAAAAATACAAAAAATAAAAATACTTACTTACACTTGATAAATTCTTGAAATAGTAATACATTTAGGGTTGGATTGAAAAAAAATCTAGTTAGATCCAAACTTGTGGAAAAGGACAAGAACAAGCTTCAATCCTTTTTTTTTTTCTTTCCTTCTGCAACATTTCTGACAGTTATTTTCTTTTCTAACATGGAGCAGCAGGAAAGAGTGCTAGATTTATGTTTATTTGGGACAAAATTTTTCCAATTTGGCCGACAAGTATTACAGACTATTGGTTCTATGTACTTGTAATTGAAGTAAATAAGTGCTAATTTTATGTGTATTACTATTAGAATGTTTAAACTGTTATTAATTTTCTTTTCCTTTATTGATGTTTATATAAATTAAGTGTAAGAGACTAGGCTTCAACATAGAAATTAAACATATCTGTTGATGGATTGCCACTAATTACCAACAACATTATATATACTATATTATGGGGTGAGTTATCATTAGTAGAGTTATAATGTCATATTACTTGTAACAAAGTTTAAATGTTCTGACATAGTTTTACAACCCTGGAAACTGACTGTTCCCTGCATGTTTATGAATCTGGTGATTGCACAAATGTAGCCAGTTGATGTTAGAGGCTGATTGACTTGACAGCCGTTAACCCTAGCTAATTGTTTTCTGAATACACCATTCATACCTTTAGCCAGGATACATGGTTTTATTTAATCATTCAAAGTGCCATCACTATGTTTGGTTGGCATCCCTTCAAAATCCCAACAATTCCAACATAAATGCCGTTAAAAATTTTATTTAAATTATTTCGTCTCGTTTACATACATATACACATATAAATACAAATATTCAAAATTTAATCTTTACATTATTTATAATGAAGCCAATATTAGTGACACACACATATATACTTACATCTATATATTTTTATATTTTAAAAATTAATTATTATTTTGATCCTAATTTATATTTGTCAGTGTGACGTGCATTTGAAATTTACATTCATTAAAAATACCATTAAATGTCTTCATTTTCACAAATTACTAAAATTTCAAAACTACATTTTTAATTTAATTTGGTATATGTAAAGTTGTAATCTTGCCATCCTCGTCCTTTTTCATTTTCTTTCTTAATTTCTTCACTTTTTCAACACACTTATGTGTGGCCAGTTGCCAATTGTTGTCTCTTCCTCTTTATCTCACAAACCCTAACCCCAGATTTTTTTTGTCTATGTATGTATCTAAATCACAGTTGCATGTATTGTGCATACGTCGGTGCTCCAAAGCCATACAAGTATAATTCAAGTATTTTGTGATTTATTGACTGATTGATTTATTTATATATGGTGGAATTTGAAAGGGGACAATTGATTGGTGGTCATGATAATTTAAATGGAGATTACATATACAGAGATGTAACTTAGTTACTCCCAGTTAATATTATGGTTTCAATATGCAATTCCAATCAAAATTAAATGGTTAACTGTGCGTAAGTCTCAAATTCTTATAGTTTAAATTTGTTTATCACTTTAAACATCATGTGTTCATCTTGATCAGGACTGGGTGTTTTTAGATGTGAATATGCTCATGCAAACATTTTTCGCCAGATGTATCGTATGTATGGTGGGAGAGTTGCAATAATTAATTTAGTCCCACAAATTAAGTTAGGTGCAGATGATAAATTTAGTCTTGTAATTAACTCTGATGTGGTGATATTTTGCAACATGTACACACAAGCTAATAAATGTCTCCTCGAAGTCGAAAATCTTTCAAACTGAGATGCAACACATGCCGGTGCAATTTCATGATAAAATTTATCTTCAAATAGAGAAAAGAAAATAAAATAAAAATAGTGTGTATAATTTGATGATTTCATATTTAAAGAACGAAAACGTCAGCCTCCCCACCAAGTTGCGTTTTTACATTACTTTTTAGATGTTTGAGAGGGTATAATTTGTACAATTATATTGTTGCTAAGTTTTCCATTGGTCTTCTAATAATTTTTCTAAATTACCCTCTATAACTAATCTATTTGTATAATAACTACCTTTGGTCTTTTAATATTTACTAATTGTACCTTTATTATCTCAATTGATTATCTAACACTAACCAATTCACATTCTCTTTTCAAACTTGAATTGAGAGTTAATAACTTTCATTTTTTAATAACATAATAATTCATTTTTTAAGTATAAAAATATCAAAGATTATTTCACACATCCACACACACATGCACGCACACATTATATAATAAAAATATAATGTTAATTATAGTATAATTTTGTATTTGTATTTAAAAAAAAAATCATAACATAAATTTATCATATTTATAATAAATACAATTGTGGACACACTATATGTGTCCACCATAAATTTAATAAAATTAATTTATTAATATGATAACTTTTTATAATAATTTAAAATATATAATATAGAAATATAATTGAATTTATTTTATCTAAAATTTAACATAAATACAAAAAGTTTAAATCATAACTTTTTTTTTAATCTAGATACAAATACAAACTTATATTACAAATAAAAAATTATACCAAATTTTTTTTTAATATTTTTATCATATAATATATGCAAATGTGTCCAAAAAACAAATAGCATTGGTATGTTGACAATCAAAAGATAAAAGTACTTAACTCTGTAAGCAAACTTAAAAAGAAATATAATTAGATAGTTGGCAATAATTAGTTAACTGAGCAGTACGTTTGGTAAACATTAAAAGACCAGAAAGTAATTTTTACAGGGGACGGAACCTTAATACATCGTAGTGATATATGTATGTGGAAGAAAACTCTGTTTCTTTTTCAATTAGACATTTTTTTTGAATATTTATGAGATCTTCAATATAATGCCATTAGCAACTAGCAAGGCTATGTTTGTTTCCTAATTAGTATGGGGAAGAAAATTTAGGGGATTTGAATTGGGATCAAAATTATGTTTGGTATTAGGTCATAAAATAAGGAGAAATTTTAAATATTATATATATATATATATATATATATTTAATATGTAATAATAATTAGATGACATGATAATATAGAGATTTATAACATATTAAAATATATAAATGTGAATAGAAAAAGTATAAGGTTAGGTATTAATTTGATTGTGAATTGATATAATGATTGAAAATTAATCAGTTGATTATAAAAAGTAATAGAAGTAGAAATTTGAATAAAATTTATAAAATAAAATATTTGGTATATGAAATTTTTTAATGAAGATGAATAATAGAAAATGGAGAACCAAACATTGCCCAAGCCACTCATACCCACCCATGCGCGCGCACGCACACACGAATCTATACTATATATTAAGTTAACAAAGTTTTGAGGTTATATGATGTAAAATTATATAAATTTTTTTTTTATTTCTTCTATTATTTTCTTACTCTCTTCTCTTTTAACTAACCATTTTAATTTGTGTTTTCTCCTCAAATGTCCTTTCATTTCAAATTCTTTAGATGTTCCTTTATTTTTTTATTGTAAATATTTTTTATACATTTAAATTTTAGATAATTTTATTTATTACATACAATACAATAATTTTATATTTATAAATTAATTTGCCCGTGTACTACTTTTATTAATTTATATGTATGTATGTATGTATGTATGTATATGTACATCAAGTAGCATGGAAGGAAGTATATCCGGGAAAAATAGCTGCTTGAGCACCTCCACGTAGACGTGAGCATATCAACATAGGACTTTTGATAGACCAAGTTATTTAACCCTAATTCAATTAAATTTAAAAATATTTTGAGTTTGATCGAACTCTGATTCAAGCGTTAAAATTATTTTCTAACTCAAATTCACTACTTAACTCTTATTTGAATTTGTATTGGAACTTTAGTAGATAGAGTCAAGTTGAGTTTAAATAGTTGATAATCTTGAATTGCTACTCTTAACTTAACTTATTTACATCCCTAAGATGCACACAGTTTCCATAGTATTTATGCATGGAAATATCAGAACAAAACAAATTTATCTAGAGATATGAGGTACCATTAACCAGTTACACCTCTAACAAAATTAAGGAAGTAAATTTATAAAACAAGAGGAAATTAAATGAAAATGGGAAGTCCCAAGCCGACACGAAAACAAACAAATAAATGCAATTACAGCCAACCAATAACTTGTATACTGTTTTCACCAATATTACTATTACCTTAATATATTTGCACACCCTCGACAAGACATACACATTTACCTGCTCCCACATTTTGCCACCGATTTAGCTATAGAAATTCACAGCTAACTGGACAAAATAAATGCCCCACTGATACAACTCCTGTCTGCTTAATCAATTAGGCACCCAGACACACACACACACACACGCGCGATTCAAACACAAACAAATCAACCTTATTTATGACATACTTGTATGCTTTATATTTTGCTTTTTGTAAGATTTAATTCTCATTTACGCCAAATCGTTACCCACTTTCCAACTTTTCAGCTGTGTAATAATAATAATTACTTTCATTGTCTTGCTGTGCTATTAATTTGGCCTGCCTAATGAGAAACGCATTTAATTTGATCATGATAAATGCAAAAGAAAAAGATATATTACACTAATTAACTAAAGGAGAAACCCTTCTGTCATAATTAGGTATTTAACACACACACACACACACACACATAATTTGTGTGTGTCCAGCTATTGCGCACCTGCATGTGCACACACACACACAGAGTCTACACAGTCGTCGTCTGTTGTACAAATTCACAGAAGACAAAGTGCAGTCATTGATCAGATCAGTACTCGTCAACCATTGTGAAGACTTGTTTATTGGGCACTTAAATACGGATTGTTCTTCCCTAATCTCGAATTGTTTTACACTGCCGTTTGTTTAATCGTATGTCGTCAGATTTTTCCGAAAGGAGCTGACTTGTGTTACAGTTAGGGTTTTGCACCTAAGTCACAAATTTAAATCCTAACAGCATGTTAAGGTGCGATTCAAGATTCTAGATGTTGGATTAATTCGAATCCCATAAAAATATATATAACTATATGTACTAGAAAAATGGCGCATTCAATGCCTCAGGAAATTTTTTTATAAAAAATAAAATTTTATTCACTCTGAAAAATTATGACAAAAAAGTATTTTAAAATTAAAATTATATGATTTTTTTAAAAAAAATATATAATGAGTAAATTGATATATAGTAAATCTGAAAAGAAAAAGCATAAAATTGTATCATAATATAATTAAAAACAAAAAAATTATAAAATATTAAAAGAGTATTACAGTGATTTAATAGAATGCAACCAAAATTAGGCTTTTAATATTAATATATAAGTACAGGTAGACAAAAAAGAGAAATGTTTAGTGAAATGGATTTTTAGTTGCATTCTTTGAATGTCATTACGAGAGAAAATAAAACGGTATAATTTGAGGAAATGAATTAAAAGACCCCATAGTGTAGATATAGATATAATTAATTTGTCATGATTCGTGTTATTGCATTCCTCCTTAATCACAAATTTATTGTTTTAATTTTTTTAATTTAAAATTTACTGCTTTTTAAAATAATTTATTTTCAGAAACAGTCATTCACTACTTCAATGAACTTCTATATGAAAACACACACACACACACAAGATTTATATCTCCTCAACTCTTATAAAGTTAAATTTGGTGTTTGACAGATAAGTTTAATCTAATATACGTGGTCAAAAGTAAAATTATTCGGTTAACCTATTTTTGAATGGATCTTTGGTCATGTGAGATATACATGCATACATCGTACGGACGGCTGTCTGCACTTGAATATTGGCATACTTAAAAGTCCTTAAACAATGTAAAAAAGGTTCCATTAACCAATAAAATAACCATTTCAAGTTCCAACATAAATTGTAATATTTTTCTCAATTAGATAAGCTAATGGAATTCCACCCAGGTGAAGTACAGCAACTCTAGGTTTAAGACAACCCCTAAACCAAATTAAAAAAAAAAAAAAAAACAAAACAAGCCCTATGTAACTAATTCCAAGAAACACTTGCACATCTTTCCTAATCTAAATATATTTGGAACTAATCAACTTAGTGAATTAAAAGGGCTGGCGAGGGGGAGGTGGGGGGGGGGGGGGGGGGTGAGGGCGGGCAAAAGAACAGTGGAAACCTAGCTAGCCGCATCCCATGACCTGTGGGTGATAAAAATATGCTAAGTTGTATAAAAGAAACGGTGATTAATACTGCTCGCGACGGCCATGCACATGTGCAACACATAAAAGACAACCTCAGGAAATGGAAATTCTGAAAAGTTCCAGGTTCCTAATCTACCCACTGCCTAGCTATTATCTATCACTTCATCAGCTCCTGACAACCTTTCAATGGAAAT
Organism: Avicennia marina; assembly: GCA_019155195.1. Taxonomy (NCBI): domain Eukaryota; kingdom Viridiplantae; phylum Streptophyta; class Magnoliopsida; order Lamiales; family Acanthaceae; genus Avicennia; species Avicennia marina. The sequence continues at coordinate 11,354,884 of CM032769.1, read as the reverse complement.
TTGAGGGCACAAGAACCAAAGACTGGGACATAATGGACTACAAGTCATGATTGTTTCCACCCACTAGTTTAGATTAATTTGTGGATTACATACATATATATACGTACAAATATATATGTGTGTGTGTGCGCGCGCGCGCTCGCGAGCCACACATGATAACCATTTTGTTACTTCACTATGCTTGTGTTGCGTGTCAATGTGTTGATTCATCCAAAAGTGCGTTTGTCTTGCTGACAGCACTGGCAGTTTTAATGAGCATGGGAATTACTTCATAGTTCTGCAATAAATTTTACTTCAGTAAACAGATGAAAGCCCAAGGGGTCCTCGCTTTAGTTCTTATTACTGTGAAACAAATTAAAGCAACCCTAATGTTTATAAGCAGTTTTCCTTCACACACACACCCCCACACACAATTTAATCATCCTATATAGTAAATAATAAATGGAGAAAATTAATTAATTAGAGGTGAAAAAGGTGGGGTGGATTTCAAGGGACGTACGAGAATCTCGCGTTCAACGGTCAATCCGATTTGACATGTGGGTCGGACCCCGGTCCGAATTCCACGTGCAGTGCCTGTCCTTGATGTCGGCTACAGTGCAGTGCAGTGCACCACCACCCATTACTCACATCCACTCCAGTCAAAACTCCAATTCCCACCCCTCTTTCTCCTGCAATTAACTGCGTTTAGATGCAAATTTACTATTTTCGAAATTATTATTTTTAAATAAAGTAATTATTAAAATAATAATTTTTATTTTTCTCTTTTATTTTATACTATTTTTAGGTTTTTGTATTAATTTTTTTATCCCTAAAATTTACATACAAACATATCGAGTTATAACGATCCAACATAAGCCCTCCATGCCACGTGGCGTTCTCCCGTAGTCCAGTGTGTATGCTCTTAAACATCCATTTTTAAATTCCGGATGAAGTAAGGAAAAAAAAAATGAAGACAGTAATAATTGGGTACTGCGTGAGTGGACATGAGAATCCTATGTGGCACTTTTCCAGCACAAAAACAGTAACAAAAATAATATTCTGCCACTTAGATTTGGAGCCTTGTTGTACGGACGCCTACCTAACATGGATCGCGTCTGTCTGAGTTCTTGCATCCCTCTTTCTTTTTACTGTAAAACACCACGACATTCATTTTTCTGGATCTATTTTCTTTACTAGGATGGTTGATTGGCAGAATTTTTGACTTCTAGTCATATTTTGCGTATTTAGTGACTTTTATAAGGGTAGATTTGCATTTAATGTTATTGAATGATGTTACAATTTAAGAAAAATTGGAAATAAGGGAAGGTGGTGCCATGAACTTTCGGGATTCGAAAATCATTTATAATAAATAAATAAAACACATACATATGCCTATGTCTATTTCCATATATAGAGATTAATACTCGTATTAATTAGTCCTGTACTGATCAATACCTCAAAACGCCACTAAATTCATAACCATATTGGTAATAATTAAAAGCATTCACAATTTCACATCATCATTAATCAGGTTTGCATTATGCTTGAAAACACCTTTCATTATTCTTCTCCAAGAATCCAGTTATTAAAAAGCACCTCGCCTTAGGTAACAAATTTAATTCTCAAAGATACATTGAAACATTAGCACGAGTAAAGTTGCACGGCATATAACCATGGCATTAGAAGCAGAAGTTACCATTTCCTTTTAGGCCTATCATATCATCCTCTCATTGTCCAACATAGACACTGTCACACTGTTTTCTCACCAAAAGGGTCACACGTTTGGCCACACACACATGTATGCATGCATGTATGGTCATCCCATCTCAGAAAACTTTAATTCATGTGTAAACACAGAGGCATGTTATAAATGAAGCAAAAATTGCACATGTATGGACAAATGCTTAGGGGACAGGCACACACCCTTACCTCAACACCGGAATACCAGTGCAAAAGAGAGAGACTGACACAAAATAACAACAAAAAAACAAAAAAAAAAATCGATGGAATGTGAGTTGCGTGTGTTCCCATGAACAAGCACTTGTGGCTGTACAACATTGATCCAGCAAATGGGGTTAATTTAGATGAGGGCCTTCTGTCCTGTTAGCTTTGGAACTTTGAGGGTCCCTGCTGAGCTGAATTCATATAATTGACTTCTCTATTTGAACCATGCATAACAATCCCTAACGCCATTCTGCATTTATGCACTAGAAATATTACCACCCAATGTGAAAATCCACGGCATGTTAAAAGGATGCATTCTCTACTAAATTAACAGGGAAAGCCATACGTAAGCATGCAACTGTTTTGACTGCAGAACTATGCAAGAACAAGCTAATCCATGGAACCCCAAGAAGCTTATCATGAGAGAGTGAAAATAACTTTCAGTGTACATTTTCTATACTATGTCGAGGCCATAAGCAAACAAGTCAAAAGGAGCAAAGCATGCTACTTTGATACATTAAATCCATGAACTAAATTCTGAACGGTAAGCTCCAGGGAAGATGAGAACAAACTCCAAGGGATTCTGATCATGGACAATAGCATAGAGGGCCATGGTTGAGGTGACCTGCAGAAAACATAAGAAATATGCACAAAAGCAAGCACAGATATTTACTGAGACCTTTTGACAGCAGGGAATTTTCATAAAAAGGAAAAAAAAAAAAAAGGTCAGAGGGAGCTCTGTGAAATGTAAATTCCCGGTCTTTGCCAAGTTAAAGCATCCATATTTCTCCATCCATGTCTACAAGCTACTCATCTAGCTCTAGAAAGATAAACTGAACCACAGCAGTCCTGATTGCAACTCATTTAGATATTTCAACAGTCAAGAGCATATTAACTGAAAGCAGCTACACTAGAAACTCTAAAAGGCCAGTGATCTTCATTTTCATCTTATTAAGCTAACAGTTCAGTAAAATTATGAAACATAAAAGATCTACTAAAACTATCTCCATAGAAACAACAACTTCATCCCCCTTTGCTATTAATATTCGCCTCCAATTTGGTACTTTTAATAGAATTAAGCAACTAGAAAACCGCATTAATTATTCTATTCCATTCTAACATGCAACCTGTGCCACATACATGTCAAAATCAGAATGCTTTTTACACTTCTGATAGTAGTGAGAAAGAAGTGCAACTCTTTGATATTAGCTGAGAAGGGGAAAGAAAATAAATGAAGGCCATTCCAGAAATTGTATTCTAAATTGGAGCATAAGAATTGAAAATATCAACTCTTCAACAGAAGCAACTCTTTGTAGAGACTGTTGGTTACTCAAAGAGAAAACTGTAAACCAAGTTACAGTAACACAAGCATTTTTAATAATCTTACTACCATTACTTAGCATCCACAAATTCTGTTCCCTTCAGGGATGCTATACCAGACTTTAGGGTTGCACCAAGTGCAAGTAAGATAGTGACTATGAGGGGTGAACCTTAATTCTTCGCTTGTCCAACAAATCAAACAGGAAAACAAGCCATTAGAAACTACACTATGTAAAAGAAATAAAAACATCAACCTTCACTGGGAAAAACTTGTGCATTCCGTGTGCAAAGGAAACTAACCCATTAAAATGACAAATACCCAAAAACTCAAGACAATAGAAATCTTACCCAACAGCACGATGCAAAGCACATTCCAACAAACAATTAAGGAAATGATAAGAAAGAATTTTTTGAGCATCCAAATGGAAGAAGAGAAACGGAGAGCTTTGGAACATGATAAAAGTTCCATCCAGATTACACATATTCAGAATATTAATCTGTATGTTTTGCTGGGACCAGGAATACAGGAACCACTCCCCAAGGTTCAAATTCCCAAATTAGAACCACAAAGCAGCTCAACCATATTATTTCAATTGTTCAACATGATATTTCCTCCTTTACCTCTATTTCTTCATTTATCTAACAGTTCACCAATACTCATCCCCAATTCTTGCTATCATATTGGGATCCATTACCTTGCCATTCTCAGAAAAGTATAGCCTTTTGAAATTCAGTATTCCTTTTTAAAGCTTTTCAGGGTGAGCTCAGGCCTGTATTCAAATTCAGATGTCACAGCCACAGGCTTTAGCTTCCACAGACTGTCACAGCTTCAGTGCAAAACTCAATTTCAACACTTCATGCAACTTCTGGCATTTTTGGTTCCCTTATTCTCATGCAACCTTGATAATTGCAGCTTTAAATATTAACTTTAGCGCACATCATTTTTTTTATCATAAGAGAAGGTATAATTCAATATATTCCATAATTCAATGACCTTGAGCGTATCTAAGTTATATATTTCAAAATGTCCTTGAGTCTCCACCATAATATTTGAGCTCAGACAGATATCCAATATTTACATAGCAAAAACAAGGAAAGGAAAACAAATATACTAACGAATACCACTTCAATGGGACAGAATACTGGAGCATCATCAGTGTTGGCAAGCATAATTCTTGAGGATGCTACCTTGCACTGGACTACAAGATGATTTTCTTAGACAGCTCATAACCAGAAAACTTAATGCCAGAAGTAAATTTTATTTAGTAATGCATATTTCACTGTAATAATAGAATATACACTAGTGATGAGGCAACATTGAGTGTGCTGAAAGAAAAAAAGAAGGAACATATACAGGTATATTAATACACATAATATGTATAATAAAAAAATAGATAAATAATGAATACTATTAAAATTTTAAAGTTGAAAGATTAGGCATATCAAAATGGAAGGTTATGACAATGTGATTCAAAGTGATATCGTAGGGTACAAATTTTTGGAGTAATAATCTTACCATATTTTTAAGAGTTTGGGGCTAATTTGGTTACAAATTATAAATTTACAACACTACCCTTAAATATAAATTGGCACTATTACTCTTAATCAAAAAGGCCAAACACGCTCAAATATAATTACTATAATGCCATTACTTCTATTCTATACTATACATTTATACTTATATTATTCTAAAAGTTAGACTTTTTAGTTGAATATTATAAAATTATACAACTATCTTTAATTATTTTTTTATTTTTTCTGTTCTTTTATTTTGACATATTATTTTTATTTCTTTTTTCTTTCAATTTTTTTTCTCCTTTCAACTTCTTTTCATGTTTTTTTTCTAATTTTAAGTATTTTTTATACTTCTAATTTTAATAAATTTTTATTATTTAAAACACAATAATTGTATAATTTATAAATAAATTTGAATACTGCAGAGTGAACCATAGTATATGACAAAATGGGAGGTTAAGTTTCTAAAAGTGCGAGACTAAGAAATTCAATTAAATTTACCAAATAACCCTTTAATAGCTGTTTCAAATTAAGGATAGGAAAATATTTCAAACAATTCGCATTGTGACAATCAAATTTAAACCCTAGAGTGCTCAACTTTAATAAACGAGTAACGTATTTGCACACCCCTGGACTCTCTGGGAAGGAAAGCACTAACTGGATCTTTCTAAGGAAGAACTTAAGGGTTCTTTAGTTAAATATTCGATTTCTTATCCCCCTTAAGCAACCCCTAGAAGAGGGGTTACTAAATCAACCTCTTATGTCATTCTCAGGGAAATTCTGTTGTCTTGGATGACAGAATTAAAAAAATATTAAAATTTTTTGATTCTACCATCCAAGACAATAGAAACAACAATTAAAAAAACATTGCAATTTGTCAATGTAATAGTTAAAAGCTGTTCTGCGTTCTATCAAACCTAAACTTCCGCCACTACTCTATTAACATGATAAACAGACTTGAAAATTGAAGTTTATGGATAAAAAGTGATAGAACTCAGAACAACTTTTAATTAAAATCTTCATAAGCTAAAAATTACTTGAATCAAAACAACTTCCATTCGTTAATGCATGCAACTCAGGGAAAGCACTTAGCTATATATATATATATATTTGCACTCTCAATTAGCACAGAAGAGAAGGAGCTTTGTGACTGGTTGTACAGAGATATCTGTTTCATAAAGCAACTGAGATGTAGTTTATACACCCAATAAAGTGTAAATTTACAGAAAATTAATAAGATCGAGCCACAATAGCTGATGAGAAACTAAGCCAGTTGATAATAAAATTGCAACAATTTGAACACAGCTAACGGTTTATTTGCCACAAAATTGGTTTCTGATCTTGTTAGACACATCTTGTATGAATCATGGTTGCACTACACATCAATGTTTGCTTTCTTTCTTTGGTTTCTGACCACCTTTCAGAATTTCAACATGCAATTAAGGAGTTTCCAAGATCATCAAGCACTCATGCACTGGTTGAGTATCAAACATGTAAGCCTCCTCTACTGAAAAACCCACATAACAACAGCCCATGGCTTCCAAGAATATACCAGGCTAGCAGCTACATTATCTATCCACCATCTTTGTAACATGCGAAACATATCCATCACTTTAACAGTAAACTTCCTAGAAAAAATTATAAATACTATATGATGAATAAAATAATCTGGTAGATAAACAAATTACTTTCAATATAAGAACGTGAGTGGGTGGGAAGGTTGGTTGGTGTAGACAGAGAGAGAGAGAGAGAGAGAGAGAGAGAATTAATTTATCACCTTAATCTGATCCAGAAAAGAGCCTAAAATAATGTTAGAAAATTTAATGACCTCATGTCAACATATTAAAGAGCAATAGCCATGCTTGATGTTGAAGTCTGGAAACACATACGTTGACAAATATGCTCACTGACTAGCACTGAAGAGATAGAAAAGGACCATATCATCTTTGTCTATTCAGAATCATAGTTTTGAGGTATATGATCAGATTGGTCATGACATCCCAGTCTATGCATGAATAAGGGCTTGAACTTTTAGTTTCAAGTTGCCAAGAGGAGCACCAATTACCCCAGCTTCAAGGAAAAAAAACGAAAAGAAATATAATACTGATGCAGAACTCCAACGGAAACTCAACAAGGAAAAACATAGACTATGGGGGTTATAAACGTGAAAATGATCAAACACATGCATCGCTTCAACTAGCCATCGGAGGAATAATAAATCACAGTTTGTTGATATCCATTGATTACATATACACAAAAATATCATCAAGAGGCCAGAAAACAATGGCAAGATTATAATCAAAACAAATAAAAGTAGAACTCACACCAAAAAACATAGAAGCGATACACCCAATATTGAGATAATGGAACATGAGGTACCGGAAAACAAACGAAAGCAAGAATTCAGCCAAATCTCCATATGCTTTTCTACAAATCATTCCCCAATACTCGCATACCTTAGTTGCATTATTTGTTGATTCTGAAAAGACTCTCAGAAACCCTAGTGGGATCCTCACTTTGGCAGAACCCAAACCCAACCATCCAGTCTATCCTGTAAAGTTCCGGCTAACAACTCTCCATGTATTACAGTTAAAACATTCAAGGAACTCTAAAAATCAAGTACAATCCTATAACCAGAGAAGTCTGCCAAACATTCCCTTATCTATCAAGAAAATAATGTTCAATTTCCAGCCCTTCTTTGCAGAAAAACACCGAAAATCAGATTCTTTCAGTTTTGGTAACGTAGAATCACATCTCCACTACACCCACAATTACTTCGGTTTCAGCAAATCGAAGAATTATTAGGTCCATCGTTACATCCATGAACTCAGTAAACAACTCCAGCGAAAATTCACGGGCGCATGAAATGAACCCAGATTTCGTCAAGGAAGCCAAAAAAGGAAAAATAAGAAATTGAATTAAACTACGGGGAAAAATGAAAAAATCATACCGAGAAACAATACATAGAAATAATCCAATTATGGAATACAATATTACTCGAAGACCCAAAATTGAACATATCCAAGAAAACTCTTTCTGTCTACATTTAATTGATTTGGGCTTCTGTGTTTTGCTGAAGAAGACAGAGTCTGGTTTGCAAGAATTGGGCCGTTGGATTGACAACTTTAAAGTCAAGTTTCTGCGGCCATGTTTGTTTTCCAATTTTCCTTTGTGTTCGTCAAGTCAAAATTTTATTCAATCAAAGATTATAATTTAACAATTTTTTTTACTATTTTAAATTTAAATTATTATCTTTTATATATAGACACAAAGATTCAAAATTTAATTATTAATCCTATTAATAATTAAATCAATATGTATATTGCATCAAAACACACACACACACACACACACACTTGAAAACTAATTACTATTCTTATATATTTTAACACCATTCAGCTATCGTTAGGTATGGCAAACATTCAAATTCAAAAAAATCAAATTTTAATTTTATAAAAGTTTTATAAGTAAACATAATTTTTAATCAAATAAAATTTTCATAATTTCCATCCCAACAAAATTTAAAACCAAACAAAGCATACAGATCATTGTGAAAGTAATTAATTTTATAATGTGCATATGAAATATAAATATAATAGATTTATCGTGTAAATACATAATTTTAATCCATCACATATAACATTTTAAACAGCATTGCATGTATATTTTATTTTATAATTTATTGTCTAACAAAATTATTATTAATGATAATAAAATACAAATTAACATTTTTAATAAATTTAACTAATAAAATATATTATTAAAATTTAAAACATATTAGAAATTTAAATGATAAAATGAGATGGAAAGAAAGAATTTTAATAAGAAAATAAAATAATAAAAATACAATAATCAAAATTTAGATGAGAATAATAAAAAGAAAAGATAAATATAAAAAAAGTAAAAAAAGTAAGATACAAATAAATAAAGAAGGGGTAGTTTGGTCCTCTTACATTTAATACCAAATGACCGTTATTATCATGGTCTCCCACTATCAATATACTATAAATACAAATTATTAATAATTTATTTCCAATCAATAACATTCAACAGTGCTAACATCTTTATACTTGTAATTGCTGTTGATAACTGTTGATATATATTATGTTTGATTAATTTATATAAAGCATGGTAGGTAAAAGCATTCTGGGACTTTAATTTTAATTAATTAAATTTTAATATTTTGTATGATCTCGTCCTAACCAAAAGGGTCCATGATTTTAGCTATTTAGTAGATTTAAACTACATCTAATATGAAGACACTTAAAATTCTTCTATTCAATTGCAACCCAGACGCTCTTATTTTCAAAATTAGATATTACACTTTTTTTTCTTCAAAATTTTAAAATTAGTTTATTAAAAATATATAGATTGATTACACGAAAACTTACGCAAATACACTCTGGATGTATATTTGCATATTTAATGCATGAATCACCTACAAAACTAATATTTGTTTTGATTTTTTTGTATTTTTAACCTAGCTTTACTAACTGCTTAAATACTCAACATGAGAAGAAAATAAGAGAGAGGAGTGTTCATGTCTTGCCTGTATACGTTGATGATGTGTGAATATATCTATATCTATATATATATATATATATATATACACATACACTGTAATAAAAAGTGGGAGATTTTTATATTAATTGCCTTTATTAATTAAAAATACTCTTATTTAATTTATTTTTTAAACTATAGTTCTACATTTTTGGTAGGTGTGGCTGAATGCTAGTTCATGTATGTATGTATGTGCGATGCAGTGAAACAAACAATTGGAATATTCCCCTCACTCCCCTCTCCCCTTGGCCGTTCTTATATACTCAATTCACTTTACACGATCCTTCTCATTCATATGACAAGATGATAATAATAAGGATACCATAATTCTTACCAAACCAACAAATTCCTTGTAAACATTCAACTCAAACTTTTCTTCTGTAACCTTATGTATATAACCACACACTAACAGCTACTACACTCTCACAGTTTTCAGAAGAGGCCCTTCTGCATGCTGCATATATACACCAGTTAACTGAACCAATCCAGCCCACAAATTCAGACGAAAACGGAGCCGTTATCATCATCAAATCCCATGTCTTCAAGACTCGAAGGCACTCCGTTCGATCCATGGAAATCGAACGCGAACTCATAATCATCCTCACACTTCGTAGTATAATTAGTCTGACCCATCTTGGTGTGATCATCACAACTCGCAGGATGAGGCACATACATGTCATCATGAGATAGCTGAAGGTATCCGGCCGGTGGGTCGACTGCCCATAAGCCCAGGGAGGTGCTAGGGTTTAGGCCCTGATGATGAGAAGGGCAATGTGGGAAAGAAGTGATCAAATTCTTGTCTTGGCAGCCACAAGGCATGACATGTTCCTTGGTTGGTGGGGATGCAGGCAAATATGGGGAAGTGGCACCAGCTGTGGTGTCATACAAATTGTCCGGGCTGATCAATGTGTTGCTGTCTTCACCTGGTCTGGATTTGTGGAATACTCTGCACAGTACCCAGTCTTCCTGCAGCATCAACGTTCACAAATTAATCAGCATTAGCACTTTCACAAGTGTGTATAAATTAATTACCTGCGCACAAGTCATGAAGCACTAAAAAGGGGAAATCAATTAAGGAGCCCCACGAGAATGGAAAGACATAGAAAAACTCAGTAGAAGAAGGGATGTGGACAGAATCTCTCCAGTTTCAATGGATTTTCCTTGAAGTTTCTTGCAACATGATTCCCTTCGTATAATCTGTCACACCCTTTACCTATATTGAAATATACTTAGATGCTATTTGGCTAAATTTAAGAATTTATAAAATCATATAACTTATAAAATATTTTTAGAGCTTAATATATCTTATTTAAAAATAAGCTAATATAATGTCTAAATGAAAATAATAAGATCTTGTGGCACTTTATAATTATAGATGATTATAGTTTTTTATACAATAATGATAAAAATAAACTATATGACATTATTTAATGTAATTAAGAGTATTTATGTATACAAAATGAACTAACTTATCAAATATTTTAAAAACAAGTTGGAAAGATTCAACTTATATATTTTGAAAGAGTTGTGTAAGTCTCAGATGTCTTATTTTTGCTTATAATTTATTTTTTTAAGAAAGGTTATGAGAAGCTTATAATTATCTCATCCAAACATCCTCTTACTATTCTAGCCATTTGAATAACGTTCAATTAAACGAGGAATTCAAGAAATTAGGTAAACAAAATTGAATGAAAGAACAACCAACCTTAGGAGGCACGTTAGGGTTCTCCAGCCTGAACTCATGCATGATCCATCCAGTTTTGATCCCATTCGGCGCTCTGTTTCTGTAGAAAACCAAAGTCTTCCTCATGCCCACCACGGCCCGTGTCTTTGGGTCCAGCACGACCCGGTCTTTTCCGGTGGCCTTCCAGTAGCCGGTGGTGGTGGCTCTATTGGTTCTGAACCCGGTGGCGTACTTGCGATCACGGAAGTTAAAGAAATACCATTCCTTCGAGTTCAACTTTGCCACGTCTGAAACTCATATATGCATGTCACATTATGCATCATACAAGAAAAGTTGATATAACTGCATGAAAGAAACTAGAGTAGGACACGTTGATCATGAAATATATTATTAGAATTTCAAAATCCATCCACCATGTTTGGTTGGCTGACAATTTCTGATGAAGTGAAAAGGCAATTGGTTATGAGTCACGGAAGATTTTCAAAAGCGTGTTTGTGCGCGCAGTCAGGAGGGATGAGAAATTGATATGTGTGAAAGAAGGGAAACTTTGTTGGCCTTTTCTACGTGTACAGATCATGAGAAAGATAATTCGATGGTGGGAAGTCTATGTCACAGTTCTTGGCTTCTCCTGATAGTAATCAAAATCTTCAAGGATAATTTTGTCCTCATTCATGTATTTTTTTTAAAGATATTATTCCTTTGTCTAAACCCATGCGCTTTCTCTTCCTTTTCGACCCATTTTTTTCGCTGACAAGATTTCATAAACTTAGATTAAGTTTCTTCTGGAAAAGATTGCCTGCAATTGAAGCCTGTTATCTGACTCTTTCCTGACCTAAAGAACAGAAAAATCTTTAAATTAAGGGCTATCAAGAAGAAATATCTCTATTTATTTATTTATTTATTTTTGAGTGAGGGGGGTTCTTGAATTTAGCAGTTATTAAATCTTACCCATTTTATGCAATCAATATGAAAAGGCAGCAAGATTCATTGAACTGGAAAGAGGTACTGAAAATTCATCCACCTTTTTTTTTTCTTGAAAAATATGAAAGCCCTTTCTGCGTTCTGTCACACAACGGAAAAAAATATGCACGGATAAAGCCAAAAAAAAAAAAAGGAAAAAAGTCACATGCTTTGATCCACATAAGTCAATCTAGAATTAAGTTCTGTCCCTCAAAAGAAAGAAGATAGCAAACTTTTCTTCACAAAAACCTTTAATTTACTCGTCTGAAAAAAAAAACAGGAAGAATAACCCGTCCCTGAAATTCATGCGCTTTTTTTTGTGGAAATATATTAGAATTATACAGTTTAATATCTATAATGTAATTTTCTCCATCTCATGTGCTCTATCTGCCACACGACACATGCGCCTAAATTCAAAGAAATTGTCTGATGAAAATTAAAGTATATGCTCATGATGGAGCTGATTACATGAATAAACCAACTGGAATATATGTAGCAGAAGAATTTAGATATATATAAATTAACCAACAGGTACATGCTATTTGCTGCTCAACCAAAACTTTTCATCAAAATAGTGAAGAACTAGCAACAGTCTACAACCCCATACCCCCCCCAACACCCCCCCCCCCCGGCCCCCTGGGTGTTGAAGAAATTCTTTCTTACATGAACATGAGGAAGAAAGAGTGCTTACCAGGGAGCTGCCATGGCTCACATACATGGAGGTCAATTTCCACCAGGGTACCTCTGAGGACTTCTTCATTAGCAATCTTTTTGTAGAGATAATGGCAAACTAACTCTTCGTCACTTGGATAGAACCTGAAACCAGGTGGTAGTGTGTCTCCAACGTCTCTCAAACCCATTCTAACACTCCTCTCTGAGAAGGGGGAAAACTAAAAGCTATTAAGTTGATAAAACTTGGCGCCAAACAATATATTATCAAGAATTTTGCTTTTCTAAGTAGCTAACTTGGCTGTCTGACAAAATCTCTCTCTACCCTTTAGATCTTTTTTTTTTTCTTTTTAATTTTTCTTGACGGAGGGGAGGGTTAGCAATGAACAAGATGAGCTAGAGGAGAAAGTCACGCGTTTATATATAATAGAGATCATATGATGATTGACAGGTACCTTGGCCAAGTTGGGACTTCTTTAATTATTCTTGAAGCTTATGCTTGCGTAGTTAGTTATGATTACATACGAAAAATATATATACACGCGCGCACACGCATATACATACATATATGCATTGTGGGAACTTTCAAGGAAAACCAAAGTCACAAGAAATCTTCATAGACGGGTGCATTAGGGTACAATAAAGGAGTAAAATCCAAATCCCACATCTGGAAAAAACCTCCAAAATACTACTTTTATCTTCATGTTTGTGTGTCTGTGACTCGTAACATGTACATTTTTGTGGGGGTGGTGTTAATAAATACAAACACTAGGAGACAAATACATCCAAACGCTAAAACACAATTATGTATCGCTTAATTAATCAAAATAAACTTATACAATGAATGTGGCCTTTTACTGTCTATTATTCTCTCTCCCCATTTGCGGAGTAAATTAAGGATCAAACAATCAAAGATGGATTATAGGCTTATATATGTAGATGTTAAATATATATGTTGTTTATCTACAAAATCTAGATTGATAATCATTAATAAAGATTAAAATCCTTGTTTACATAAGTGAGATGTGATACATGTCATCAGATTTATGTTGCTTCTTTAGTTTTGCCGCTTGAGTTAATTTGGTCTCGAAATTGATTGATTATGACTAGAATCTACAAAATCTATATTTTCTTTTACACGTCCCATTAATTAATTTTGGTATTATCAACTAGGTTATTTGTTTGGATCTGTCACGTGACTTAAGAGCGGATTGAATTATACCTACCTGATGCTTCTTCAAGCATTTGCCTCTTCTACTCATTTTTTTTTATTTACTCCCATGTAAAAATAGAACATAGATCCCACAAATTATACTCTCTGTTCTGTTATTGCCTTTGTCTCTTTGTCTCATTTACATATAATTGTATAGTATCTTGTATTACGTGGAAGTTATAAGGTATATATCTCTTGTGTATTAGTGAAAATATGAGGGCGATTTTATATATAGATAGGGGTTGAATAATTTTTTTCATAAACTAGCTCTCTCTCTCTCTCTCTCACACACAAACATTTGCATATTTAAATCATCTAAAAGATTAGGTTTAGCAGCCAGAAAGCTATGTTGGATGTCATCTTTAACTTAATATCAACCCATTTCTATTTATTTGGCTATTAGAAGGGATTAATGGAGCTTGCTTTATATGTCCACTCAGGAGACACGCGTCCAATAGATATAACTAGCTAGGACTTAAAGCTAGAGGATGATGGACCAATAAAGACAATACATTCTGACGTAGAATGCTAATCATCAAATGGAAAAAAAAAAAAAAAAGAAAATACAGTCTGTCCATTCTTGATTGCGTAAGCAGATTAGAAGAATATATACGCCCGCGCACCGTATGAATGTACGATAATTTATATTGATGAAAAATAGTGGACCCCTGAATCAATAATGTTCTTCTGATATATACCCAGCCAGCGGTGGAGGACAGCAAGCCCCAGATAGAAAAGGCACCTAATTTTTAAGTTGAAATTTAAGTAGATTAATAATTCACGAGCAATTCTACTTTCAGATAGTCTGGATATTAAAATAGTCTAAACGATGGAAAATTCCAAAATGATTATTAGTGTGATTTCATCCAATGATATGCCAAATTAATAAGAGTGTCCGAAGAACATTGGTGTTATAGTAATAGTCACTTTAGACTATAAATTAATTATAATAAATTAGAAAGATTGAAGACAAAATTATAGTTGTCATACTATGTCTCGTTTTATGACAATAATTCGGTGTCCCATACGCTATGTAGATCTTGGCATAATTAATAACATGGGGCCCTTGTATCTTAAGGATTGAAAATTTGAAATAATGAAGAAGTCTCATTACGACGTCTTATTACAACCGATGATTTGATTGCAAGTCATTTTGTTTTGGGAACCTATGGCTGATATTTCACATTGATTATAATATTTCAGAAATCATTTGTTGCAGTAATATCCTTGCTACCTGATTAAGAACATAAAGAAATTCATCGGTGATTATATATTAGGATTGTATGGCTAATTTCAACTAATTTTTCCTATGATTGTCATTTTCAAATTTGTACTCTACGAGATTGAATGGAAAGTGAATTATATAAATATATATTTAGTGATGAAGTTCGAGAAAACCCTCGCAAAAAGAAGATGATTTATTAAAAGATGATTCTTAACAAATTAAAATTCTCAATTATTAGCTGGTCTATTCTTGGTAGAAAATTTTTATGTGTTATTTCATTTTGTTGAGTTTGAGAACCTAGAATGCCACGACACTAAAAATGAAGGCCAAAAATATATAATTATGGTTTGAAATTTGGACAAATACTCATCGTTGATGGGAAGCAAAAATCACTAGAACAAAATAAAGAACCAACACAATTTGTAGGTTCCTAAAATTTTGGGTATCTAGAAGTAGCTTATAGAGCTCACCCATTTGTCTTACTTTATTTTTCTCATTTGTCTCGATAAGATCTAAAGAATTTTTATATTTATTAGCATGCCTACAAATTAGACATGTCTAACAAAGTATTAATCAAAGTACACTTATAATATTCTAGAACCATTCGATTTTTGTAGTTTTTCTAAGTGAAGTAATCAAATTGTTAGGAATAGATATACATATGATAAATAATACATAATTGTGTATGTGTTGGATAGAGTGGCAGATTCTGGAATTAACAATTAATTCGTGACAATCTTTTTAAAGTATTCTAAAGAAAATTAAGTCAAGTTAGATTCATTTTGTAGCGTTAAGCGTCTGCATTTAATCTCTGTATATACCAATTATGGACAAACTAGTTACATGAATAATAACTAGGGTGTTCACAATTTAAATCGACTAAAATTAATTGAAACTGAAAGTTTAATATTTATATACGGAATATTGAATCAGAATTTGGGTTCAAAATTTAGTATGATAAATTTAAAATTTTTGATTTTTTATTTGATTTCAATATTTTGGCTTAGTATACTATGTCAAATCAAATTTTATTTTTATTATAATATTATCATATTTTTAGTTATTTTTCCTTAAATTGTTATATATCTATGATTTATTTTTTTGGTTAATACGTTTAAACTTAAAAAATATTATATCATTATCTTATATATGTCAAACAAAAGTATTTGATTAGTATAAATATATTTTTATTTATTGAAAAAGTCTAAATATAGACAGTGAAATACTAAAATAGAATATTTAATATTTAGTTATAAGCTATATAATATTTTTTTCATCCCCTTATATACATAACAAAAAAAAAAAAAAAAAAGATTGATCATCAATTTTGTAAATACAAGAGTAGTAAAATCACTCTATGGAAAAATGAGTAATTAAGAACAAGATTAGGATATTATTATTTTAAATAATTTATTGACAAGAGCCTTTTAATTTGCAAGTGAAAGATGTGAAATATAAATGCTGATATACGCAATCATGGCCTGGCATTAAATTAACTATTCTTTCCCGAAAATTAAACCCAATTAATTCCCAAAACCTGAGAAAGAAATGTGAAAATTTTAGGGTTAGGGTTTTGATCTGTAGCATAATATTATATTATTATGGATGCAATTATAATTACGTGGATTTATTGAGGTTAGGTGGGAGTGATGTTGGTGAAAGAGTAACGGCTTCATATCCTTATACATACATTCATACATATATGTATATGCATACATATGCACAAATATAATATATATTACACACACACACACACACACATATATGTACATATACAAAATATTAGCCAATAATTTTCAAGCCGTCCAATCAGATTATTTACTTCCATAAGTCATGGCCTCAAAATGGGACCCCATAACACCACCTCATCATCATTTCTTATCTTTACCCTGTTTCTCTAATTCATACCTAATATACATATATAATAAATATATTTTAAGATTTTGTATAATACATGCATTACACATTGTTTGTCTCAATTAGTACAATCTTGAGGTTGATGTTTTACTACCAAGACATATTAGATTACATCAGCTAGCTATTAGGGATTTACATACACAGGTGGCTTAAAAAATTAACTAAAATTACGTGACATAATTCCGTAAACTCTAAGAATGAGATACGCTGAGAAAATTAATCTTAAAGTAACATATCTTTTGCAGCCTCCCCTATGTATCCTTTCTTCTTGCAAATTGTAATATATTCAAGGAATATCTGTTTACACATGCGTGGGTGTATAACTACATACCCACACCTCAACATTCTTAGCAATAAAATTACCATTCTTTATTCAATAAAATAATATAAACAGTACAAGTAAGTATATATATATATATATATATTTTTATTAATTTATATCTTATATATGTGACAGGGAATATGTATGTATGTATGTATGTACGTGTGTATGATAAATAACCTCAACTCACTAAATAATCAACAATAATGAAAGATCAAAATCAGATTACCTGTCAGCAAAAGAATTTGAAGGGACCCATACGACATATTCGATGCGCCCCAATTAGCAAATAATAAAGTTTACAGTTAGAATAGCTGCTGTCAGGTTGCAAATTTTGAATTACTTTATTCACCATCCGAAGATTCTCCATTGAGGTTGACAACCAACACCATAAAAAAGAGCCGTTATTTGTGACAAATTTATTGTGAGAAAATTATGCTTTATCAGATTAAACAAGATAATGTGATGAAATATTTTTCCTCACATTATTGATAATATATTGTGATGATATTTATTTTCCTCACAATAATGTTCATTAATTGTGAGGAAAGAATAAATTTGTCACATAATAATATTACTCAAATCCTCACAAAAAATATAATACGATGTGATGAAAAAAATTTCCTCACTAAAATGGAAGAAAATTTGTTCCTGCCGTTTTAAATTTTATTGTGATCAATTCATTGTGAGAAAATTTTATGTTCTCGAATTAATTAAACAAGATAATTTGATGAGATATTTTTTCTCACATTAGTTCTAATATACTGTAATGATTTTGATTTGCCTTATAATAGGAAATAATAAATTTATGACAAAATGGCAATTAAATCCTTACAAAAAAATTAATATAATATGATAAGAAAATTTCATTGCTAAAGTTAAAAGATTCGAACCATTTTAAAATAAATTCCTGCAACAGTATAATGTTGTTTATTTTTTGGTTTATTTTTGTTAAATAAATAATAATTCAAAGGATCTATTTAATTTAAAAATTAAAATTAATTATTAATGTTTGAATAATTGAAGAATAAATGAAATTCAGCATAGTTAATACATAATGATTTATAATTATTAAATAATTAATGAATCTATTCTATATTATTATGGCTAAAGAATTGATAAAAACTGCTTTGGCTGTACCAAAGTAGAATTACAAATTTACACTCCAACACACTTAAATTTAAAATCTTGACCAAAATTGTAAAAGAATGTGTCTTTTTGTGACCAATTTTTTGTGAGGAAACTAAAATTTGTAACATTAATTATGTTAATATGACAAATATATTTTTCCATGTAGAAATTTGATTAATGTGATGAAATTTTAATTCCTCACATAACAGGGAATTAATAGTGATGTGATATAAATTTTATGAAAAAATAATCATTTTCCCCACATTAGTTCATTGTTAGATATGACAATGTTAAACTCATTACAACAAACAAAGATAAAAAAAGGTCTACTTTCCCGCCTCAACAAATATATTCCCTCTCCTTTTCATTTTTTCTTTTCTCCTCATTTCATTATAAATATGCATATATGATGAAGTACATGTCACAAAAATGGCTTTATTCCTCACAACAAAAAATTAAAATGTGACCAATTAAAGCCAGTTTATCACAAGACTGAAAAAATATTGAATTTCCCACTATAATCAATACTTTCCTCCTCAACTGTACCTCTTGACTTCTTTACTTATCCACTAGTTTTGGCCATATATTTATGTAGGGAGTATATTTCAATCAATTTTTAGACAGAATATTGCAGAAAATATAAAGAAAAATGGCATACGTTAATTTTGCCATTAGATATTTTATTTACATTATACATATATACTATTTTATTGACTCAGATGTTTTGAGCTCATTGAGAGTCGTCTATTTTTCTACTTTTTTTTTATCAAATATAATAAAAATAAAAAATAAAAAAGCTATGAAATTTAATTGTGCACCATATTTGGATCCTCAACTACAAGAACAAATCCACCCCTCCATAAAAAATAAAATAAAATAAAATAAAAAGTCTGCCGCCTTCATCCCTCTCTAAAACCATCTACTCGTCTTTCCCATCAAGAAAAATTTTCATCATCTTCTAAAGAACTTTCGACAACAAAATCTGGCTGCTTCATGGTATGTTCTTTCTACACAATTTTCTTATATTTAGAATGACATGTATTTTATCTATGCTTTTTTTTCTTTTTCCTTGATACATAGACTGGATATATATTTGTCTTCACATAAAAATTAAGAAACAGAGAATCATCTTATTCAAAATTTTATATTAGTTCTAGATGCCAATTAGCACTTCAATAATTTTTACCCATGTTTGTAAATATTCATGAGTTGACATACTCACATCAAAATCCCTTCTGCCTATTAATAGATCTGCGCCTTTTCTTTCTAAACCTTTCATCTGTTCACAACAGAATTAACTAATCTTTCTATCCAAACCTCCTACGGATAAACACAGATAATTAATCAAGGTTCCTTTTGGGACAATGAGTATCACAAACATTGTTGTGGAAGATCAGTAAAGCTTAATCTGGACAGATAAAAACCCCACATGAATAGTAATACTGCATTCTTTTTGACAAAAATCGGAAAGGTGCCAACTTTATTTATCTGCTAATATATACTTCACATCATTGAAGGGTATCATAAAGTGTAGATTGGATAACTAAAGATTCTTTCTTTAATCCCAAATAAAAAAATGTCCCTTTGTTTTCTCAGGGAAAGAGAAGGAAAGAAAAAGAAAGAAAAGTTTGATTCCCTAACTGGGATACTATTATGTTGTATATGCCCAAATCTTTAAAGATGAGTGGATATGTGTGTGTAGTGTGTTTCACATTTTTATGCAAGTTTTTGGAGGCCATTTTCTAGTTTATGTATGTATACTAATTCGAGATTATGGACATTAAAATAGCAAGATTAAGTTAGATCATTTTGTTTTCCCTATTTATGATTAACTAACGACTTGTCATAAGGTAAAATGGGGAGATAATCCCTTATTTTGCAATTGTATAGGACCCATAGACTTATGTCTCACTTATTAAAATGGTGACGAGTGTCGCATAATTTGCTTGCAACACGTTCATATGAGATAGGGATAAAACGTGTGCCCAGAGGGTTCAAGCCCCTCTTCCCAAGGGAGGCAGACATGTCTAAAGCAATCTTGGATATTATCAATTGCATTAATATTATAACTAGTTGATGCAATATTATTTAATTGCAAACTAAATCCATTACACTAATTAATCTGCATATATCACACATTCTCACAACACAAAATCATTCCAAAAAAAGAAAAAAAAGGGACAAGTTGGAGAAGTACGAGTACTATCACGAAGCTCCATTCATTACAAATTCTTATGAGGGCTCTTCGCCAATTGCCATCCTGTCCCCTCCTTCAACATGACATCTTCTTCTTCTCTTCAATCCCGCATAGATTTATAACAACAGCACAAAAACAACAAATTAACGGACACCATAATCCAAAAAGATAACGTTTAAATTAACTTAAGCAATCCTTATATTATCATATAAATACACACTCTCTCTCTCTCTCTCACACACACACACACATGCAAGTAGGTTCAAACTCGTAATCTCCATATAAAAAATACCAGTAAATGACAATGGAAATTCTACCACCTTGTGGTCCTAACATGCTAATGTTCTTTTGGTTAAATACCAATCACAGTGCCATATGAACAAAGCAACAAACCTTCCAGCTATGGCCATCCACGTATACATGCATATATATATATTTATATTTATATATATTATACACACACACACACACATCATCTCTCGTGACACAAGTGAACAGTGCATCTGTGTGTGTCTTTTTAGTACAGGAAATCCAAGTTGCTGTCATGGGGGCATAAATCGAATAAAAACCGTGATACCAAAGCTACCACAGCCGCAACTGGAATCATTTATACACACACACACGCACACATATATGTATGTATGTATGTATGCATGCACACAGAGAATGCATTTGGCATTACCAACGAAGGGACAAAAATGCATGCATGCGTGAACTTGCATGTCCATCTCCGACACACTTAAATAACGAGCAATGATTTCAAGATGCAATTTTTTAAATCAAATGTTGTTTATATCTGGACAATAATTAGTACATACCAAAACATATTCTGTTGATCATCTCAAAGTGTCCATCTGTCTTGTGATGCGTGACTCCCTAAAATAATTAAAAACCGTAGCAGGAAATGATGAACAAACATGTACAAGAATTGACCACATCAATTGTTAATCCTAATTATTTCCTCACTTGGAATAACGGGGTTCGATCATTCACAATTAGCAGTAGAAACCTTATGTTTCTTTGTGTTAAATAATTTCAAATGTCAATTTTAGAAGATTTAGGAGATCCAAGTACTGGGAAGGTAACTTTATTCGCTATGTTTGGATCGCTGAGGTTTCGGTGGGGTGAAAATGATTGAAATTTTTATTTGGGATGAAATATTATATTTGGTTATAAGATTTTAATGGAATAAAAATTTAATTTATTTGAACTTATATAATTATATATATAACATACAATAATGATTAAATGACGTAATGGTGTATAGGGGTACTAATTAACTTAGTTTGTATACATATATATATAAATATGAGTTCATATGTATATATAAGGTTTTTTATTGGAATAATTAACTAATAATTTTATTTTGAATATTTGTACATCACAGAAGAGAAAGAAAAATTTGAAATTTAAATGAAAATTTAATGAATTATATATATATATATATATATATATGCTTGAATTAAGAAAATTTTGATTTGGAGTGTACATGGATGGGTTCAGCGCATTTAATGAAAAAACTTTCACCCAACCTAATGTAGGTGGATTAACAAAAAATTTAAATTGTGGAGGGTTATAAGTCTTTCCAAAGTGAACGAGTCAGGTTGGACAGTTTATTATTTTTTAGCGGTTCGGTAGGCAGTTTATTTGTTCATGAGCTTTATGTACATTTTTTTAAATTATAGTTGAGTTAGAAAATTAAAATATTTCTATAGGCTAAATTTACAAAATTATTATTGATTAAGATATTATGTAGAAAAAATTACTAATAAACTAAACTTGATAATACCTCTCTTATATTCAAATACACACACACACACACACACACACACACACATATATATATATATATATCAACTTTTCAATTATAAAGCTACATTCGACATGGCAATGATAAAATTGATAATGAAGATTCATGTTTTATAATTTTAGCTATCTAGTATTTTGCAATATAAATATAAAATGAATTTCAATAATATTATAATCCAAAAGAAAATCATAGCGTTGTATGTACAAAGTTATGAAAAAATAAAAATTGATTTAAATATAACAAAAGGTGAATTTAATTTTTAATCATAGTCCATCACAATATTTTAATTTCTATGCAAATATATAAGTAATAATTAAAAAAATAAAAGAAATATTCATATTTATAACTACAACCATTAAAGAAAACAAAGACAAAAGGAGTTTATAATTAGACTTGTTAAATCCCTACCCATACCCATACCCACAAATACTTATATATAAAATGCCCTTAAATATCACACTCATAAATACCCATAACATAATACCCATACCCTACCTTACCCTATATAATATTAAACTCATTGGATAGCCCAAGTTTTACCTATATGTTTAGGGTCTAATTGGATAAATGTTTATCATATCTAAAATTTCATTTTTTTTTCTATTTGCTATACTTAATATAATATATGTAAATATTATAATCACATAATATAATAATTAGTTTGAATTATCAAATATCATTTCAATGAAGTCAACTTTATTATAAAATTTTATTATATTTTAAAATTTTCTCATTGATATTTAACATAAAAAATATATTAAAAAAATTAAAATCGATAGTTTACGAGTGAGTTAGAACGATTTGAGTGGATTCGTTAGGTCAAGTGAGTTTATATACAGTCCTAATTTTGATAATTTAAAAAAGAGTGAAAGTTCAAAAACAAACATTGCCATGACTTCCATCAAAATCTTCTCGAATATTACGTCAAAAGAAAGTCCAATAAATTAACTTGTAAAGAACTATAGTCCCATTTCATATTCAACAACTAGTTTTTTTTTTTTATCTATTATAATAATTATTGATATCTTAATGCAGTGGTGTACTTCTAAAAAGTTATACATAAAAATGTATTGTTATATGTTATTTTTATTTTAGTTTTCCCCAATTTCTTTAGGGCAAAGTTTCAAGAAATTATTGTGATCGATAATTTTTTGGGCCTTGTCAAAACCTGAAAAGGATTCTAAGCATTCAGTGGCTCCATAGAGTACGTGGATGTGTCAATGAAATGAATGTCATAATCCATTCTGCTGATGCAAGAAATTAAGGCCAACATTGTTGACATGTCTACTTTTCGAGCAATGATTCGTGGCTTAAATACGAAGTCCTAATTTGGAGAACTCAATAATTATATTTTAAGGAGAGAGAGAAAAATAAGACAAGCGAGTAATCGTCTCATTACGGCGCCGTTTAAGTGGAAATAGAACTGATTAGTGATCTAAATTGGGTAGTGTTTTGCAAGGAAAAGGAAATGACGCCTTTTTGAATTGAAAGAAGTCACTTTGGGACAGCCAATTAATCAGCTAGATCTCTACTATGTTATTAAAAGTTTGAGACTAATTTAGTTATACATTGTAAATTTACAAAATTGCCCTTAATTAACAAATTTACTACTCATAATTTAAGGACTAAATATAGACAAATATTCAGATATAAAATTTAATATAGCTTTCATTTTTTCTACACTATGTTATTATAAATGAGACTTTTTGATTCAACAATTATCCTTACCTTAAATTATTAATTTTTTAATCTCTTTCCTTCTCCATTTCTTTTTAACTTCTTATTTTTATATGTATTCTCTCTCAAATTTTCTCTCTATCCAAATTCTTTTGATCTTTTGCATTTTCATATCTTAAATATTTTTATATTTTTTATTTTTAAATAATTTTATTTATTTATTTAAAATGCAATCACTTTAATATAAATAAATTTGTTCTGACATTATAGTGTGCAATTTTGCTAATAGTTAATTAAAAACATCTAGTCCCAATGTTGCACGCACAGTAATTGCTTTGTTTGATATAAATATAAATAAATAATACTTAATTAAACAAGGGGAAGGCTTCTTGAATTTATTTAAAAGAAATGAAAATGTTTCTAATCTATTATTCTCCTTAAGAAAAATAGAATTTTAGAATTCTTCTTCTTCTTCATTTTGGTTTTCAGATTTCTAAGTTTTAGAGGTCAAATAAGCTACTCGATCCTTAATTTTTGAAAGACCTGGAAAAGAAGAAGAAGAAAATTTTATGGTCATGTTCACTTTAGATAATAGGTTGGATAAATTAATTTATCAGGTATAATTACATGTTATTTATAATGGATTAAAAGCCTTGATGAAAAACAAGCTCCATATAAAATAATTTAAACAATGAATAATTAATCTCACATAAGATATATGACAAACTAATACTTCAAAGTAATCTCAATGGCCTTAATTCTATACTTGAAAGTGAACATGGCATTAAAAAAAATTCAAGAAACCGAAAATGAGGAAATTAAATAGGCAACAGAAGCACAAGCCAACAGTATTTCACAAGGACAAAGTAATTGTCAATTGAGAAGTATTCATGTAGCCGGCCTTGGAGACCCTTTATTGTTCCTTTCCTACTCGCACATAGTAGAAATGCTGTTCGCACACTTGGCTCACAAAAGAAAAACGAGAGAAAGAGGGTACATGTAAAAGTACAAAAAATACTTGCATACACTCAATGGAAGCAATGCAAGGGGGGTAAAAGAAGAAAACATAGGAAAAGAGAATGGATAAAATTAATTTTTGATTAGGTAGAGTAGAGTTACAATTCCATTCATTTTATAGGGGTTCTGCGGGAATATATACAAGCTTAAGCCACCAATTAACTCTTATACTAACTGCCAATAGGTCAATAACTGATAACTTAACTAACTACTGGGAAAACCCTTAAAAACTAACAAGAAGCTACAATTAGGTGCTTGCCGACTAAGTTGGCCGTCTAGCTGGAACTTCATCTGATTTAGCAACTTCTTCCTTGGTTCCAATAGCCCCCCTAAAGATGGAGAATGGAAACTTATCATTCCCATCTTGCTCAAGTGGTTATTGAACAAATGTGCAATAAGAGGTTTTGTCATAACATCAACAACCTATTCCTTTGATGGCACATAACAAGTCTTGATCAGTCCATATTGTAGTTGGTCTCTCACAATGTGACAATCCATCTTTATTTATGTGGTTGCTCCTCGTATGAAAAACAAGATTTGCTGCATTATGTAGTGCTGCCCTGTTATCACAATATAAATCTAATGGTTGGTCTTGCATAATCCCTAAGGCTTTAAAAATGTATCTTATCCAAGTCAATTCTTTACATGTGGAGGCCATGGTCCTATATTGGGCCTCAACTGATAACTTTGAAACAATAGACTGCTTCTTGGACTTCCATGACATTAGAGGACTTTCCAAGAGGACATGATAACTTATAATGGACCTTCTAGTGTTTGGACAAGACCTCCAATCTAAGTCACAATAGGCCTTTAATTTCAATTCATTCTTAGATGGAAAGAACAATCCTTACCCCAATGTTGCTTTGATATAGTGTAATACTTTATAGGCTGCTTTCATGTGAAGGTTAGAGGGCTCTTGTATAAATTGACTCAAGGCCTACACACTAAAAGAAATATCAAGTATACTAATAGTGAGATATTACACCCTACCTATCAGCCTCCCATACATAAATGAATTAGCTAGTGCTTTCCCTTTTTCCCTGCTGAGCTTGGTATTTTGCTTTATGGGAGTTTGCTTAGGCTTCCCACTATGTAAACCCTTGTCTACAAGGATGTTTAGAGCATACTTGCATTGACCAATATGGATCCCAATTTCATTTCTTGCCATCTCTATACCCAGGAAGTACTTTAGATGGCCTAAGTTTTTTATTTTAAACCTACTGTTAAGAAAGTCTCTTACTTCCTTTGTTTTGCCTCTAAATTACTTCCCTTTATAATGTCATCTACATACACTAGTAGAGCAGTGAAGGAGTGCTCTCTCTTCATGATAAAAAGGCTATAATCAACACCACACTGCATAAAACCAAAGTTGGTCAAGGCATGAGACAGTGTGGCATATCATTACCTTAATGCTTGTTTTAGTCGGAACAAGCTTTTGTTTAGTTTGCACACTTTCCTTATTCCTTCTTCATTGTAGCCTGGTGTCCTCATCTTGTATGTTTCCTCCTCTAAGTCCTTGTGTAGGAAGGCATTAATCACATCAACTAATGCAAACTATAGCCCTTTACTGTAGCCACTGTAAGGAGACACTTCACTGTTGTCAATTTTGCCACTGGTGAAAAAGTCTCTCAGTAATCAACTCTCTCTTTTTGTGTAAATCCTTTGGCTATCTTTCTATACTTCCATCTGATTTATGTTTGATCTTGTATACAAATTTGCAGCCAATCACTTCCTTCCCCTTGCTAGGTTAGTTAAAATCCATGTCTTGGTGATGGGGGAGGAACCTGCCATTGCTTAATATAATTTCAAGTGGATATTTAGGAAGGCTTTTGGAGTTTTGCTCACCTATTTGTGTTAAGATTGGTGAAGATGACAAGGCCTGCTGAAAATGTATTCCTTGAGGTATTTAGGAGCATTCTTCACATTGGTGGACTTTCTCAAGACAACAGAAAGTTGGTTATTAGGTGCAACAAGTTTGGTGCAAGCTTATATTCAAGAGAGACTAATTGGGTATTTAGTGGTGTATTATTCTAATATTGTGGAGTCAAGCTTTCATATTCAAGAGAAGGCTATGTTTAGCATTGAGTGTTAGGATCATGATCAAAGGGAGGTGGAAAACAAGTGTTTGGTGTAAAAGTAGATGGTTGTGGATGATATATGCAATCAAAGGATTGCATTTGATAGGATGTTAAGAACTCAATGACTTGGTTTTGAAGTTTGAAAGGAAAAACACTTTCATAGAAGGTCACATCCCTTAAGATAAAAATGTTCTTAATTTTTAGTTTGAGTAATTTATAGCCCTTTACACCATATGGATACCCAAAAAGACATATTCCCCTACTCTAGCATCAAACTTTCTTCTTCCTTTGTTTAATGTGGATGTATAACGTAAACAACCATAGACGCTCATGTGTTGACATGAGGGCTGGACTTCAAGTAACATCTCATAAGGTGTTTTCCCATCTAAGGTTGTAGTAGGTGTCCAATTTACTATATGTGTGGCTATCAAAACACACTTAGGCCAACATTTTAAATGCATGTCACATTAGAATTTTAGTGCTCTTACTGCATTTAATAAATGTTGGTACTTCCTTTCAATGATTTCATTTTGTTGAGGACTCTCCACACATGTTTTGTAGTGTATTATTCCCTTATTTTATAGAAGTCATTCAAGATAAATTATGTACTATTATCAGTCCTAATGGTTCTAATCTTTCTTCTAAATTGATTTTGCACTAAGTTATGGAAAGCTCTTGTGCAGTGCTTAGTTTTTGCCTTTGTTTTTAGTAAGCATATCCAAGTTTTCCTTGTATAATCATCAACTATGGTTGAAAAGAAATGAATTACCTTATAGGCTACTTCACTAAATGGTCCTAACAGGTCACAATGCTACATGAAGGTTGTGATCAAATGGTTTTTTGTGCAGTTTTGTAAGAGGACAAATTGGACAAACAAAGTGATTCATTTCATTTCTGATTATCTTTACAGCTGAGTGGTAAATGAGCTTTAACTTCCTATTTAACATATGTCCAAGTCGATAATGCCAAAGGGCACAATCAATGCTAGGACTGACAACAAAAGAAGGATTTTTGTGAAATGTTTTGCTTGAAATTTGATATGTCTACTGTGAGTTGATTAGAATGCACCTTATCCCCCCAAAACTTGTAGAGACCATCTTGTGCTTCACATTTCCAAATTGTGGTTCAAGTGAGAAGGTCCTGCACATAACAAATTGAGGAAAAGAAAATAAGGTAACAAGGGTGATCATGAGTTAGCCTTCTACAAAAATTAAGTTCAAACCGAAAAATGGCACACAAAGTAAATTGTTTAGCGTAATGGACTCTATGAGCTTCACTTTTCCTATATGAGTTGTTGTCACATAAGATCTATTAAGAAGCTTAATTGGAATAGAAATAGTGGCTGTGATAGATGTTAACAAACTAATGTGACAAATTATGTGATTTGTTACACTTGTGTCAAAAATCCAAGGTTTGAGGGAAAGTTGGGTTGTGTTACAGGTCTGTGTAAGGGTAGGTGAAGGCTTACCAACCATGTTGGTAGCATTAATTAGGCAAGCAGAAGGGGTGACAATAATAATGTTGGCTAATGAAAGGTTTTTGGTTTTAAGCATGGTTTGTATCACCTACCTTATTGGCAACTATCTTTCTAGTATTAAGAAGTGCCATCAGCTTAAGGTATTGGGCCTTTGTGAGACTCATCTTTTCACCATTCTCACCAGGAAAAGCTCTTGACTTCTCTACAACACCCTAATTCACTAAGTTAGCATTGGCATTCCTAGTTCCTTTTTGGTGTAACTTGTGCCCTAATGGATATTCCTTTAATTTATAACATCTCTCAGCAAAATGCCTCTTCGTATTATAGTATGTATAGGTTGGAGGCTCAGTATTTCCCTTAGTATGTAATAACATAATCATCTCCTTACATTAGCAAACTAAGGGCCTTTTTCAACTGATATATCTTAGGTTTATTTTGTTGTGATATTCTTTCATTAAGCTCAGTCCATAGCTCATATACATCATCTACAAATAGCAAACTACTCTTAATAGATGCTAATATAGAATCCAAGATCTAAAAAATTACTTTGTCCTTAAATCTCTTCAACAATGTAACATCATCAGCACTAGGCTTCTTGATTTGTCCAGTAACAAATCCCAACTTGTTCTTAGCTCTAAGGGCCTTTCTCATGCTCCTTGCCTAAACTATATTTCTTTATTGTCAGTGGCTTAAGTACCAAGGCTGCCATGGGGTTGTCTCCATTGTCTATTCTGAAGGAATTGGTAGGATCAGAGAAGTTGAGATACCTTTTTGTAGGTATATGCTACTAGTTTTCAACTGAAGGGGATCCTTGAAATATTGTGATGGTTGTTTCTCCTTTTCCCTCCTCTCTTCAAAGCTTTGGTACCATGTAAAAGTACCAAAAATACTTGCATACACTCAATGGAAGCAATGCAAGGGGGTGGAAGAAGAAAACACAGGGAAGGAGAACAAAGAAAACTGATTTCTGATTAGGTTAAGCAGAGTTACTATTCCATGCGTTTTAGAGGAGTTTTGTTGGAATATATACAAGCTTAACCCACCAACTAACTCACATGCTAACTACCAATAAGTAAATAATTTATAGCTTAACTAACTTCAACAAGAAGACCCTTAAAAAACACCTAGAAGCTGTAACTAGGTATCTACCAGCTAAGCTGGCCCTTTAGTTGGAACTCTATGTGATTCAACAACTTCTTCCTTATTTCCAATGGGGCCAGAGGACACAAACGTGTAGGGCATTAACAATGTCATAGCTCAATCAGTCCATTTGTTTGTAGGACAAAATTCTTACATAGTAAGAAAAATTATACAAAATGAATAAATTTGGATCAAAATAAATTTTATTGATTCAATTCTCTAACTTAAATTCTCTAATATTTCCCTTCAACTTCAGGATTTCGGGGGCTTTGATAATCATTTGGAAAGGTTGGTTGACTTGATTTTCCTTGAAGCTGACTTGGCCACCATAAACATTAATTGCGAAGTTTGACGCCACGTGTACAGATCAAACGGCGAACTTGGAGAAGTAATACGAGAAGTGCCTTGAATTTCTCTAAGAACACCATTAAACTCCTTTAAGAACATAATTTGGAATGTTGAACAATATTCAAAGAAAGAGCTTCTGCTTGATCTTCCTTGAGATTTGTTGGAACTTGAATTAATGTTAATCTCTCGACTTGGCACCACAACTTTGTATCAAACACCAAATTTGAAGACTTTTCACTAAAAACATTTTGAATTTGATGACGAATATTGTGGACTTTTCTTGAACTTACCAGAGAATTTGTGGAGAGACTTGACGGAACTTTTTGAGTTTCAGCTCTTTTGAGTTTTCAACTCTGTTCCTCTAAATAGGATTTGACTCCTATTAACAGTTGCAAAAAAGATAGTATGGTTGCATCAATCTATTAATATAGTGAAGGCTTATCCAAGAATTTAACCAATAAGCTCAATCATATAGAGCCCTTGTCTTGCCTACTTGTAACGAAATTGCGCCATTTGTCATCATTAGATTGGTCGATTCTATTTATTTATCTTAGGAAATATATTTATTTAAATACCTAAAATATAAATAGAATTTGTCTAATTGACATTTTACATCAAATTTTTCACATGGCATTGTTTTGTTAGATACAAAATTTCATGTGCCTACACTGTTTTTTACGCATGATTGGGGAGACAATTTTCTTAACCACCTAACCAATGGACAACCTATATGGAATGAAACTTACGGCTGCTAATGACAAAGCCACTTGAAAAGAATTGGCAAACCCCCACAGTCATGCCATTTTCTTTCAGTATAAGCAACCTGAAATGTAATTTATTCATCACAAATAAAGAGATCAAGAGCAACCCTACTGTGAGAGGGTGACACTCCAAGCCTAGCGTGGGTGATTTCAATGCCCAATCAATATTTCAAGATGCCCCAAGTCTTTAATGATGAAACGTTTTAAATACAACTTTTTATCCTTGACCCTTTTTCATGACTTTTAGGTATATGGACAATCAAAATGACCCTTCCATTCTTGTCATGCCTAATGAATACCGAGTGGTCAACTTTACTCCGTTGAAATTAAATCAAAGTTTCTAATTACCCACCTGAACTTATCAAACTATGATCAACTAAATTCATCAAACCATGCTTGGGGACTTTGTTTTAAATCATAAATTGCCTTCCACCATCTGTATACTTTGAGTCTATCCTCCCCTTAAGTAACATAACTAAGAAGTTACTCTATGAACATGATTTTCTCAAGATCACCATAGAGAGAGGTCTTCCTTATGTCCAATTGCTACATACGCCAATCTTGATTTAGTGCCAGATAAAATAGGTGCAAAAGAAGTTAAGTCGAACAATAGGAGAAGAGGTCTCAAAATAGTCTACACTGCATATTTGAGTAAAGCCCCTTGAAGTCAATCGAGCCTTGTACCAAACAATAGTTCCATCAACTTTATATTTAATAGTGAACAACCCTTGACAAACAACTATGTCAACTTCAGTAGGGGCAGATACAAGTTCCCAAGTTCCACAAGAAATAAGAGTTGTTATCTCTCCACCCATGGCTTACTCTGCAATGCATTAAAAGCACATGCGGATGTGGAGGTAACAGGATTGGAAGGATTGGCAGCACAAGCTTGCAACAATAGCTCATGCTCATCATCGCTCAAGGAGATCATATCATTTACTGGGGTAGATGTCTGAGCTTTCTCTGTCCTAGCGTTGGCCCATTCAGGTTCTCTGAACTTGTCTCTACACTTCTCCGAAGGGTAATTCATGTAGCCAAAATGAGCACATGGTCATGAGCCTCTGGAGATTCTGATCTACGACCTCGTCCATTTTTGTGACCATGAAAAGATCCTCGACCTTGAGAAGTTATGGTAGAATTATCGATAGAAATGTAAGACCCAAAACTAAAGCTGTCAGCAATGACTCGATGAGCCCTTGATAGAGAATTTGAC
This sequence comes from Avicennia marina, assembly GCA_019155195.1. Classification (NCBI taxonomy): domain Eukaryota; kingdom Viridiplantae; phylum Streptophyta; class Magnoliopsida; order Lamiales; family Acanthaceae; genus Avicennia; species Avicennia marina. Next base: position 11,322,727 of record CM032769.1, on the reverse strand, counting down.
AAGTTAGGTACAGTATCACTGGTCATTGGATTATCTCGTACTTGTTGAAGAGTTTGATCAAAGCCCAAATAAAAATTTTGCTACAAGAACGGCTTTCGATTATACTTCTCTCTGTCGCAAGTCAATGGGTAGTACCTTCCTTCAGTAAAGCAAGAACTTAGGTAACTCATGGTCCTTACTGTCTTAGAGAAAATATCCTGCTATATAGGAGACACGCAACATAATATAAACATGAATATCTACTTATCAAAATAAATCAGCAAATCCACTTATACTAGAAATGTCCACATAACTAAATATTAAAAAATATTCTAACAAGTGCAGATGTAACTAAAGAAGATATTTTTATGAACTTCAATGCTTGGCCACCCAAACAATTAAACCATTAGGTGTCATAACTAATTAGAGATGACCAATACCAATTAGATTTTGTAGATGAAATCTCTGGTCTAGGGGAGAAAGTCGGGGGCGATTCTTCTCCAAAGAGGCCAACATCATCTCTCTTTGTATTTCCAACGACTGAGAAAAGACAAAAGAGCCTTCACATTTTTATGAAATGACTGTAATAATAAGGATAATATAATTCTTGCCAAACCTAAAATTCCTTTGAAATATTCAAGTCAAACATTTCTTTTATAACGTTATATAAGTACACACTAACGATTACTACAAAGCAAAAATGCTTTTTTTTTTTTTTTTTTTTTGTCTCGTATCTAGGTTCAATTGGAAATTTTATACTTTATTTTTTTGGGTGGCAAAAATGGCTTTATTTCTCAAAATTTTGTCAATTTCAAAATATTTTGCCCTAAATTGTAGAATCGCCCCCAGCAGATGGGCCTGTAGTTTGAGACCTTTCGACGGCTACATTCATGTTGGTTTCTCATGTGGCATGATGTGGTAGCCACGTTAGCTAATACAAAAAGTAATAAAATAAAATAAAATCATAAATTATATATTTTAAATTTTAGAAAATATATAAAAATCTAACAATTTATGAAAATGAGTTAAAATTTTTAAAATGAAATGAAAATTTAATAATATTTAAAAAACATTAATTCAGTTTATCATCCAAGAAAGATACTATAATATATATTTTTCAAAATTGTTTCAATACTTACGTTTTACTAAAAATATAAAATAAACATTGTTTTAACATATAAACTAGAAATATAAAAAATTCCTAAATATTTTCTCAAAATATAAAAATTCTGTAATATGAAATTCAAATTATGAAATTGAAATTTCCAAAAAATATTTTTAAAAAATATAAAAAAATTATTATGTTTTGAAAATGTATTCTATAAAAAATATATATTTAAACTAAAAATATAAAATTTAAATCCAAATATATAATTATATTTCCTAAATTTTTAAAGAATTTACATTTTCGAAAATATAGAATAAAGATTTTCATTATTTAAAAAATTTATTTTCCCATATACTATTGACAAGGCTATTATTATAAATGGAATAAACTTTCAAAATTCTATTTTTTATATTTTTTATTTATTGTTTATTGTATATTAATATTTTTTACATTTGACTTTGACTGAAAACACAATTCAACTAGAAAGCTACATCATATATTAGTTGCTTGTGTGAACAAATTCACTAAGTTAGAATTTTAAACTAATATATTTTTAGAAAATATAATTTTTTTATTTTTTGCAGAAATTTTAATTTTTAAATTCAGTTTCATAATTTGCTTTTTATAATTTAATATTTATAATTTTAGAGAATATATTTAAAGATATTATCAATTATAAATTTATATTCTATATTTTCATATTTTTTGGAAAATAGTAGAGAATATCTTAAATTTTAAATCTTATTTTTTAAATAAAGTAAATATCATAAATTATATATTTTAAAATGTAAAAAAATTAGAGAATATTATAAATTTTAAATCTTATTTTTAGAAATTAAAATTTTTCAAATTTTAAATTTGTAAATTCACATTTTATTTTTATAATTTATGAATTATATTTTTGAATTCTTTGGAGAATAAATTTAGAAATATATTTTTCCTTTCTCATTTATATTATAGAATTTTTCTGATTTTATATGTCCTATCTTTTTAGAAAAATATAAATTTTAAAATTTTGTATTATCTGATGTGGTTGCCATGTCATACTACATAGGATGTCAACCTGACATCAAGAGCCACATGGACGAGACCGCCGAAAATTCCCAAATTGCAACCCATGTGCTCGGCACGTGTGAGATTCCAACAATTTTAGGGCAAAATGTCCTAAAATTGGCGAAAATGAAAATGAGAACATTTTTGCCACTTAGGAAAACAAAGGCTATGTTTGTTTTCATTTTAGTACTAAAAAAATACATACTATAATCAATACATTTTTTTAAATTTTGTCTCTATCTCTTTCTTACTTTTACACAATTCTAAAAAAATACTTAAAACACACAACTAAAAATAAAAACAAACATAACCAAAGAATCAAAAGGCCCATCAAACCTATATATGAGACAGAAAAACGTACTTTTACCCCTACTTCCTCACAGTTTTCACAAGCTAATGGCCCCGGAAGCTACATATATACCAATTAATTGAACCAATCAAGCCCACAAATTATTCAGATGAAAACGGAGCCATTACTATAATCAAATTCCACGTCTTCAAGACTTGAAGGCCCTCCATTCGATCCATGGAAATCGAACATGAACTCATAATCATCCTCACATTTTGTAGTGTAATTAGTCTCCACCATCTTGTTGTGATCATCAGCATAGTTTGAGCTTGCAAGATGAGGCACATACATATCATGATGAGATAGCCCAAAGTATCCGGCCGGTGGTTCAATAGCCCATAAGCCCAGGGAAGTGCTAGGGTTTTGGCTTTGAAGATGAGAAGGGCAATGTGGGAAAGAAGTGATCACATTCTTGTCCTGGTAGCCACAAGGCATGACATATTCATTAGTTCGGGGGGAAGCTGCCAAATTAAGGGAAGTGGCACCAGCTGTAGAGTCATACAGATCATTTGGACTGATCAATGTGCTGCTGTCTTCACCTGATCTGGATTTGTGAAACACTCTGCATAGTACCCAGTCTTCCTGCAGCATCAATGGTCACTAATTATTTGCACAAGTCCTGAATTATAGAAAAGGGGAAAAAACAAGGAGCCTCACAAGGTTTGATAGGCATAAAGAAGAACAGTTAAAAAAGGAATGTGGGCAGAATCTTTTCATTTTCAATGGATTTTCCTTCAAGTTTCTTACATCATGCATGATTCGCTTTGTCATGCTTGGCCACATGATCATTACACCCTTGTTTCATATTTATAATAATCTATACTATATTATTAAGAGTTCAAGACTAATTTGGTGGCACATTGTAAATGTATAACCTTATCCTTTCTAAACTTACAACATTACCCTTAATTAAAAAATCAAACACGTTCAAATATAATTCCTAATAAACCATTACTATATATCTATATGTACTATATATAAAGGATATAAACCTCTTTTTGATAATAGAATAATAAGTTACTATGATATCCTTGCTCATTTATATATTTTCCTATTACATTATTCCTCTCAATTTTTATTTATTTTCATTCTCTTCCCTCAGTTGTAATTATTAAATTTTCTCTATAGTTTCTATTGAATTTAATTTATTCTATTTTATCTCTCTCTCTCTCTCTCTCTCTCTCTCTCTTTAAATTTTTATCTTATTTTGTAAATAATGTAGAATTTATGTTTGAATAACATTATTTCATTTCTATAATTGTCCATACACATCCAGCGGGTCTCTAATTACTAGCCATTGGAATAACGTTCAATTAAACAAGGAATTCAAGAAATAAGGTAAATAAAAATGAATGAACTACCAACCTTAGGAGGCACATTAGGGTTCTCCAGCCTAAACTCATGCATGATCCATCCAGTTTTGATCCCATTAGGAGCTCTATTTGTGTAGAAAACCAAAGTCTTCCTCATTCCCACCACTGCCTGAGTCTTCGGGTCCAGCACGGCTCGATCTTTTCCGGTGGCCTTCCAGTAGCCGGTGTTGGTGGCTCTATTGGTTCTGAACCCGGTGGCATACTTGCGATCACGGAAGCTAAAGAAGTACCACTCGTTTGAGTTCAACTTTGCCACATCTGAAAATCATACATATATATCACACAGGTAAGTTCAGATGTATATAAAATAATTAATGCATACAAGAAAAGTTAATATGTCTACATGAAAAAACTAGGAGGTATTCTTGAAATACAATATATGCTTGAATGGCAATTTCTGATGAAGTGACATAATTAATTTTGGTTATGGGTCACCAAAGATTCCCAAAAACATATTTATGCAATCACAAAGGGTGACGAGAAATTCATATATGTGAAAAGAGAAATTGTGTTGGCCTTTTCTATACGTATAGTCATGAGAAAGTTACATGGTGGGAAGTCCGTTAGTATGTCACAGTTCTTGCCTTCACTTACAAGTACATCTTCAAGGATAAGCATCAGGCATAATTTGTAATCTATCATGTAATTTTTTAAGAATATATTCCTTGTAAGTCTAATCTTATGCATTTTCTCTTCCTTTTCCACCCCTTCTTTTCCTGACAGGCTACGTTAAATTAGATCATGTTTCTGCAGGTTGTTTTCTAACCCTTTCCCCCCTAAATAAATGAGAAAAAATAATTAAATTAAGGGCTCTCCAGAAGATTAATTATCTTTTTTTTTTTTGTCTTGAATTAGCGGTTATTAAATCCTACCTATTTTATGCAAGCAATAAAAAAAAGCAGCAAGATTCATTATGAACTGGAAAAAGGTACAGAAAGTGCATCCACCCTTTTTTTTCCTTGAAAAATATGAAAACCTTTTTCTATTCCGTCACACAGAGGAAAAATTAGGCATGGATTTTTTTATTTTTTATTTTTTATTTTTGAAAAAATAGGCATGGATAAAGCAAAAGAGACACATGCTTTAATTTGAACCTCACAAGTCAATCCAGAATTAAGTTCTGTCCCTCAAAAGAAAGAATACAGCAAACTTTTCTTGACAGAAACCTTTACTTGAGCGTGAAAACGAAAAAGAGCAACCCGTGCCTGAAATTTATGTCCTTTTTCTGTGGGAATATATTGAGAATAATATAGTTAAATGTAATTTGAATCTTCTCCATCTCATGTGATCCATCTGCCGCACAAAATGTTGAAATATGATAGTTCATGTTTTGTTTAAGCGCACCAAATTCAGACAACTGAGGGAAATTGTCTGGTGAAAAAATTAACGTACATTTAATTCACCATGCTCATGATGGAACTCATTATATAAATAAATCAACTGAAATATACGCGATGTGAATTTACATGCATGTATACCCTTACTTATAAATTTTTTTTCTATCCTCTATTTCTCTATTTTTAATATATTTTGTCTTTGTTATTTCTCTTGAATTTTCTCACCTTTCAATTTATTTTGATCTTATTCGTTTCTTATGGAAATACTATTTATATTTTTACTTTTAAATAAAATTATTTTATTATGTGGAATATAATAATTTAATAATTTATAAATAATTTTTCACATGTATATGTATAGAAGGTATCAATTTTACTAGTGTAAATAAACCTATATGCACATGTTATATAACACTCGTAAAAAACTTTTCATCAAAATAGTGATGAAGAACTTCCGACAGGCTGAAGGGGACCGAAGAATGTCTCACATGAGGAATTAGGAAAGGGTGCTTACCAGGGAGCTGCCATGGCTCACATACATGGAGGTCAATTTCCACTAGAGTACCTCTGAGGACCTCTTCATTAGCAATCTTTTTGTAGAGATAATGGCAAACTAGCTCTTCATCACTTGGATAAAACCTGAAGCCAGGTGGTAGAGTGTCTCCAACGTCTCTCAAACCCATTCTAACACTCCTTTCTGAGAAGGGGGGAGAAAAGGCAATTAAGTTGATAAAACTTGGTGCTACACAATATATATATTATCAAGAAACTTGCTTTTCAAAGTAGCTAACTGTCTAGGCTGTCTGACAAAACCTATCTCTTCCCTTTTGATCCTTTTTTTCTTTTAAATTTTCTTGACGGGGGAGAGGTTTGGCCACGAATTACAAGACTAGATAAGAGGAGCAAGTCATGCATTTATATATAATGGAGATCATATGATGATGGACGGGTACCTTGGCCAAGTTGGAATTTCTTCAATTATTCTTGCAGCGTATGCTTGTGTAGTTAGTTAAGATTACATACGAATATATATACATACACACACATATACATAGACATGTGTATTGTGGGAACTTTCAAGAAAGACCAAAGTCACAAGAAATCTTCGTAGACGTCTGCAATAGGGTACAATAAACCAGTGAAATCCAAATCCCACTTCCAGAAATAACTTCCAAAATACTAGTTTTAACTTTATGTGTATGTGTGCGTTTGTGTGAAATTTGTAACTTGTACATTTTTGAGGGGATGGTGTTAATAAATACAAACAATATGAGACAAATACATCCACACACACAAAAACGCATATATAAGAATACATCGCTTAATGAATTAAATAAACTTATCCAATGAATGTGGCCTTTTACTGTCCATTATTCTCTCCTCGTTTGCGGAGTAAATTAAGGATCAGATTATCAAAGATGGGCTATAGGCTCAGATTTGCAGGTGTTTGCATATGGGGTCTATCTACACAAGCTAGATAGACAATCATTAATAAAGATTAAAATTATTCTTTACACTCACTCATATGTAAATATATTCTTATGTATCCAAGTAAGGTCTGATCCGTGTCCTCAAATTTACGTAGCTTCTTTAGTTTTGCTGCTTGAGTTAATTAGGTCTCGATATTGATTGATTATCACGACATATGGCGATCTTTATAGAATCAACAAAATCTATATTTTCTCCTAGTTGTCCCATTAGTTAATTCTAGGATTATCAACTTGGTTTTTGTTTGGATCTTGCATCTGATTTATGAGCGGATCAAATATATATCCCATAAAATTCTTCGTCCTATTATGGGCACAAGCCTTCCATTTCATTTCTATATAACCACCACGTGTAGAAGTTACATGAAAACATGCCCTCTGCGTATTAGTAAAAACGTGAGGACAGAGGAGACAGAAAAGAGAAATGAGACAGAGGATTTGACAATATGCACATTGATAGGGGTTGAATAATAAATCTTTTTTTTTTTTTTTTTCTAAACTAGCGCGCACACAAATTTACATACATAATCGTCTGAACAAATTAAGTTTAGGAGACAGAAAAAGTTAAGTTGCATGTCATCTTGAACCCAATATTAACACATTTCTATTTACTTGAGTATTCGAAGGGATTAATAGTGCTTATATGTCCTTCCTGGAGACACACGGCCTATGGATATAACTTAGCTACCACACAAGCTCGAGGATGATGGACAAATGAAGACAATAAATTCTGAAGTAGTATGCTAATCATGCAAAGGGGAAAGAGAATACATTCTGTTTAATCTTGATTGCACATGCAGATATATAAATATATATATTTGTATGTATGTATGTATGTGGTAATTCAGATGATGAAAAATTTTAGAACCCTGCTTTAATTAAGTTTTTCTGTTATAGAACCTGCCAGCAATGATGAAGGATAGCAAACCCTAGTAGGAAAAGAAACCTAATTTTTAAGTTGAAATTTGAGGCAAATTAACAAATCACGAGCAATTCTATTTTCACACAGTCCGGAATAAAATAATTCAAAAGATGGAAATTTTTGAAATGATTATTAGTGTGATTTCATCAAATGATATGTCAAATTAATAAGGGTGTTCAGGCCTGAAGAAAATTTGCGTTATAGTAATAATCATGTACGAAAAGACTACATTAACTATAATTAGGAAGATTGAAGACAAAATAATAGTTTTCGTATATACTATGTATCGTTTTTATGACAATAATTAGGTGTCCCATATGGCATATAGATCATGACATAATTAAAATGGGACCCTTGTACCTTAAAGCTTGAAAATTTGAAATAATGAAGAAATCGTGTCATGGTGTGTGATTACAACACATGATATGATTGCAAGTCGTTGTTTTTCTGGAACCTAAGCAATATTTCTCATTAATTTTTTATTATTATTAATATCCTAGCCAAATACATAAAGAAAATTATTGGTGATTATATATTAGGAGTCTAGCTGGCTACTAATTTTTCCTATGCCATTTCTAACTCATGAGGTGATTAAATTGAAAATGAATCATATAATACATACATAAATATTTATATATATACACATATATAATTAGTGATGAAATTCGAGAAAACCCTTGACAAGAAGAAAATAATTTACTGATAGATGATTCTTAACAAATTAAAATTTTCAATCACTAGTTGGTCTATTAATCTTGGTTGAAAATCTATATATGTATTATTCCGTTTTGTTAAGGTTGCATGCCTATATAGAATGCCCCGTCACTAAGGTCAAAGGCAAATACTCGTTATTAATAGTAAGTAAAAATTACTAAAAAGGATTAAATAAGAACAACATAATTACAACCAACCCAATTTGTAGGTTATTAAATCCTAGAATACAAGGCATTTAAAAGACGCTAGTGGAGCTTATCCCTTTTTTTTTTTGTTTTTTGTTTTACCTTGTTTTTTCATTTGTCTTGAGAAGATCTAGAAAATCTTTAATGTTATTTATTAGCATGACTAAAATTAGATATCGCTAACAAAGAGTTAGTCAGACCACTGTAACAACATTCCAGACCCGTTAGAGTTTTCTAATTTTTTAAAGTGAAGCAACGAAATTGTTAGGACCTACATATATATACATATATGCATGTATTCCATATGATTTATGTGTGTGGAGTAGAATGGTAGTTTTTGGAAATTAGTTCATGACAATCTTTTTAAGAAATTCAAAAGAGAAATAAATTAAGTTAATCCATTTTGTGGCGTTAAGCTCAGCATATAATCTGCATACCAATTGGGCAAGCAAGTTACATTAATAATATATACTTCTGGTCCGTTTACAACCAACAAAAGATTGAGATTGACCATCAATTTTGAAATTACGAGAGCTAGTAAAATCTCACTACAAAAAATGGGTAATTAAGAACCAAGATCAAGATTTTTTATATTAATTTTTTTTTTTTTTTTTGACAAGAACCTTTGCGAGTGAGAGATTTGAAATATGCTTAATCATGGCCTGACATTAGACTAACTATCCTTCCCTGCAAATCAAGCCCAACTCCTAAATCCTGAGAAATAATCTTGAAAAATTATGGTTAGGGTTTATTTCGGGGCATGTTATTATTATCGTAATTGTTAGTGTGTGCATATATAATAGCATAGGGCGGGTTAGGTGCGTGTGATGTTGGTGAAAGAGTGACGGCTTCATTTTCTTACACACACACATTCATTTTACATAGCCAATAATTTTTAGACAGCACATTCAGATTATTCACTCCCACAAGTCATGGCCACAGAGTGGGGCCCTATCACATCTCATTCTCACCACAAATCATCATTTATTTTTTATACTCAATCTCTCCAATTCATGCCTAATATACACGAAGATATATATGTTTAGGCTATGTTTGGGAAAGAGGTTTTTGTTTGATATGGTAATTGATTACGTTGATTAGTATATTTGAAAATAATATTTTAATAAAATAAAAAATATAATTTATTTGAGTATATATATAAAATATATAATAATAATTGAATGTTGTGATAGTTTATGAAGATAATAATTATATTATAGAATATAAATAAAAATAAATATGAGTAGATATATGAAATTTGAAATTGTTTTATAGTTTGAAATTGGGTTTCAAACATAACCTTGCTATATTATTAAATTAATAAAACTTTTTTATAGCAAAAATTCCAACTACCTCTCTTCTAATTTCTTTCATTTGTCTCTTATTTTATTTTTCATTTATCTTATAACTTAGTATTTTTATTTGTATTCTTTCTCAATTTTTGCTCTTTTCAAATTCTTTTTAACTTTTTTATCTTCTTATTATGAATATTTTACTTTTAATTATAAATATTTATTTTTATTATTTAATATAAAATAATTATATAATTTATAAATAAATTTACACACACATAAAATATGTAAATATTTACCTGTATGTGTGTGTGTGTGTGTGTTGGAAAAAGACTTTGTACCATAATGTAGTGCACATTGTTTATCTCATATTACAACCTTGAATTATGTTTCACAACCTAGATCACATATATAGCTAGATGTGTTTATTCTTATCTATACTTAATAGATTTACAGAAGCTAGATATTACTAGATATATAGATAGATATATGCCTGGCTGAAAGCTACGTAAATTATGGGCATAATTACGTAAACTCTAAGAATGAGTTTGGCAAAAAGTACACTGAGAAAATTAAGTAATTTTTAAAATAATGCATTTTCTTGAAACCTCTTCTATCCTTTCTTCATGTAATGTGACATATTGAAGGAATATTTGTTTGAATGTGTGGGTGTAAACCTATATCTACACCTCAACATTAACAATAAAATTATCATTCTTTATCCAATACAATATAATAGTAAATACAGCTCTCTAAGTAACTCTGGCTTTGTTTTTTAAAGTCGATTTGATGAAAATTATGTGTTCTAAATGTAAAAACTTAAAACAAGCACAAAAATAAGAGATAAAAGAAAAAAAAACATATTTTGATGGCTATTACATTTGAAACGTCTATTTTGATAAAATAAAAATGTTGGGAAGTGGGCGCCATCCAAGGATAATATCTTTTTTATAATAATTTAAGTCTTATACATATTATAAAAAATTGTGATGAGAAGCACACAAGCATGTATATCTTATGTGATGAATAATCTAATCTTACTAAAATCCAAATCAGTTTACCTGCCAGCAAAAGAATTTAAAGGGACCGATATGACATATTTAATGCACCTCAATTAGAAAATAATGAAGTTTACGGTTAGAATGGCTGCTATCACTTTGCAATTTTTAAAATAGTTCATTCACTATCCCAAGATTCTCCCTAGAGGTTGACAACCATATAAACTTGCTTTCAAAAAATCCCTTCTACCTATTAATGTCTTTTCCTTTTAATCCTTTCATCGGTTAACAACAGAATTAACTACTACCCTTTCTATAGAAACCTCTTAGGGATAAACTCACATATTATTAATCCAGGTTCTTTTTGGGACAATGATTATCACAAAGCTTGTGGTGCAAGATCCGTAAAGCTTAAATCTGGAGAGATAAAAACCCCACATGACCAGCAATACTGCACTCTTTTTGACAAAATGGGAAAGGTGCCAACTTTTAATCTGCTAATATATACTTTAGGATGCATCACTGAAGGGTATAATCATATACACATCATAAAGTGTAGATTGGATAGTCAAAAGATTCTTTCTTTAACCCCAAACAAGAAATGTCCCTTTGTTTTCTTCAGGAAAGAAAAAAGAGAAGGAAAGAAACAAAGGAAAGCTAGCTTCCCCATTGGATGCTATTAAGTTGTGTATACACAAATCTTTTAGAACGAGTGGGTGTCTGCGTGTGTGTTTCATTTTTCTTTTCTCTCTCTCTCTCTTTTTTTTTTTTTTTTTTTTTTTGGTGCAAGTTTGAAGACCACTATCTACTTGATGTATATTCATCGGAGATTAAGGATATTGTGAGAGTAGCAAGATTAAAATAGAGATCATTTTGCTTAGCCCTATTATATGATTAAGTAATGACTTGTAAAAAGGTAAATAGAGGAGATAATCCCTGTGTTGCAGTTGCAGGTTGTAAGACACGTAGACTTAGGTCACGCTTATTACAACGGCAACGAGTGTCCTAGAATTTGCTTGCAACGCGCTTTTTATGACATAAGAATAAAACGTGTGTCCGAAGGGTTCGAGCCCATCGTCACAAGGGACATGCCAAAGCCCAACTAGTGTAACACAAGCAATCTAGGATATTATTAATTGGCAAGAGACAACATATATGCATGCATGCATGCATGTATGTATGTATGTATGTATGTATGGAATTATATCATTTAATTACAAACTAAATCATTCACACTAATCTATATACGAATCACATGTCCTCACAAGACACAAAATCATGAAAAGCATACAAGTTGGAGACTTGGAGAAGTACATGTATTATCACAAAGCTCCATGCGTTACAAGTTCTCGTGACAGCTCTTCTCCACCTACCATCCTATCCCCTCCTTCACCACATCTTTCTTCTTCTCTTCATTCCCACATAGATTTACAACAACTGCACAAAAACAACAAATTAACAGATACCATAATCCAAAAGAATATAGCTTAAATAATCTACTTAAGCAACCCCTATAATTAGTATCATATAATACGCGCGCGCGTGTAGATATACATACACATAAGTCCAAACTCATAATCTCCATATGGTAAATTAAATACCAATACTACCGACGCACAACCTGCCACCATGTGGGCCTTACATGCTAATGATCGCTTCGCTAAATTCCAATCACAATGCCATATAAAATAAAGTAATAAACCTTCCAGCCATTGCCATCCACGTCTAATACATGTGTACATGCTCCCATATATCATCTCTCGTGACACAAGTGAACTGTGCAGTTTGTGTGTCTTTTTAGTACAGAGATCCGAAGTTGCTGTCATGGGGACATAAATAGAATAAAAACCGTGGTATCAAAGCTACCACAGCCGGGACTGGAATCATATGTGTTTATATGCGCAGACACACACACACACACCGTTAGTTTGTGTATGCATTTGGAGTTACCCGTGAAGGGACAAATAGGCACGACTTGCACGTCCATTTCCAACTTACTTAAATAACGTGCAAATATTTCAATTGATGCAATTATTTTTAATCAAATATTGTTTATTTCTGGACAATAATAATTAGCACATACCGATCGAAACATACTCTATAGATCATCTCAAAGCGTCCATACTGTCTTGTGATGTGTGACTTCATATAATAATTAATAAACCACGGAGGCGGGAAAGGATGTGCGGATATGTACAAGAACTGGCTACATCAGTTTTTAATACTAATAATTTCCTTACTTGGAGTAATGGGATTCGGTTATTTCACAATTAGCAGCAGGGGCCTGTTGTTTATTTAGTGTTAAATAATTTCAAATGTCAATTTTTGGAGATTTAGGAGATCTAAGTAGTGGGAAGGTAATTTTATGGCTGTGTTTGGTTGGAGATCTTGCTGGGGAACCATAATTAGGGACGAAAATTATGTTTAGTCAAATTTTAATTTATTTGAATTTGTGCAATTACATATATATATATATAATTGAATGACTAATAATATAGAAGAATTATAATCTGTTTGTAGGAGTGTGTATATAAATACAAGTGTATATGTGTGAATGTATTTTGATTGTTTAATTGTAAAGAAATAATAATTGAATTTCGAATATTTTTTATGTGTGTTTAAGAGAAAGAATCATTTTAATTTAAAATTTAAATGAAATTTAGGTAATTATATGTTTTGATTGAAATTTGTAATGGAATAAAAAGGAATAAATGTTGAGAAACAAACATTGCCATTAGTTCCATCCGTTAGGAGACGCTCAAATGATTTGAATTTCAATATTTTATTTTTGACATGTCACCATTTGAAAGTAAATGGTTGAGAGGGTTAAAAAAAACCATTGCCATTAGTTCCACCAAATCCTTTTCAAACGTTACATCAAAAGATCTTGTCGAATGTTAAATCACAAAAAAGTCCAATACATTAACTGTTAAGAACTATCGTCCCATTTCATATACAACAATTATTCTTTTAACCTATTATAATTATTATTAATATTTTAATGCAGTCGTGTACTTGTGAACACAAATACATACAGATGTATAGTTTTCCGTTCTTTTCATTATATTTTTCCTCAATTTCTTTAGGGCAAAGTTTCAAGAAATTATTGTGATTGATAAAATTTATGGGCCATGTCTAAATCTGACAAAGGTTCTAACCAACCAAGAGGTTCCATATGGTTCGTGGATGTGTCATTGAAATGCATGTGATTATCCATTCTATCGATACAATAAACTATGGCCGAACATTGTTAACATGTCTACTTTTCGGGCAATGATTCGATGCTTAAATACAAAGTCCTACTTTAGAAAACTCAGTAATAATATTTTAAGGACGAGGAGAAATAGACAAGCATGAAAAATGTCTCATGAGGCCCTCTTTTGCAAAGAAGGTTGTTTTTACTTTCTTATATATGATTTTAAGTGTTTTTTTAAAAAACAAAATTGTGTAAAAATAATAAAAGTATAATAATTACCATGTATTTTTTTTTTTTTTTATGAAAGAATGAAAACATAATCAATGCCTTTTTGAATTGAAAGAAGTCATTGGGCCATGTTTGATGCATGATTTGTGTTGCAATGATCTTTGACAAGGACCGTTTTGAAATAAATAGCATGTTTAATTGTGAAATTTAAATAAGATAAATATTTTAATTTATTTGAATATATATGTATAAAATATGTAATAATAATTGAATAATAATATAATATATAAAGATAATAATTAGTTTTTAATATATAAATACATAAACACTCATATACATGAGAATAATGATATGTGTATACACAAACATTTATTAGAGTGTGAATAAATATAATAATTAGTTAACTATAATTAGAAAAGAGGGAAAATTTTATGCAGTAATATATCTAGTAATATAAGTTTTGATATAACATTGAAAAATTGAAAATTAACAAACAAGCACAGCCTTAGCATCTTTGTTCAATGTCCCATATCAAACAACGTTATGATTGATATGCATTTTATAAATATATGGAGTTTCTTCACTTTATTCAAAAAAATGAAATTGTTGCTCAACTATTAAAATCCATAAGAAAATATAATATTAGGGTTTCCCAACACATTACATAAAAAATATCCTTTTTTTCCCATCAAATTTCTAAGTTACAGAGGTTGAACAAGCTCGGTCCTTATGACTTTTGAGACCTGTAAAAATCAAGAGAAAATTTTTAAGAAGGAAATTCCAAGAAACCAAATATAAGGATAACTATAAGAAACTAATCAGCAAAAGTCCAAGCCAATAGTATTTCACAGAGACAAATAATTCCCAGTTGAGAAATACTCATACAACCATGCAGACCCTTTACAGTTCTGTTCCTGCCAAAAAAAATTGCATAACCATCATTTACTCTGATACCATGTTTGGAACCTTTCTTCAACCTCCAATACCTTGTCCAATTTACAGTCCCAAACATATAACTCAATAAAATATTCTTTCTAATTCAAATTCAAATTTTCCTTCTATAACTAATCAATTACTTTTAAACTATTGTACCTATTTACAATGAATTTAATACATATATCTATAAATACATTCACTCATATTTATATATATTTATACTTTATAGTTTATATACTATCACATCATCTTATCATTATCATATATTTAAATAAATTAAAATTTTCAAATATCAAAATCTTACAATCAAATATATTACTCATTTCAACACAACTCTCACCAAATATCATCTTCTACCAAACGCCCCCCTCCAAACATGGCCCCCCTACTGTCATGTCATTTTCCTTCAGTATATGCACCATGAAATGTTATTTCATCAGTGAAAATATAAAGGAACAAGAGGAACACCGTGAGAAATGCTTTGCATAAACACAATCAGGAAAAAAATTATCAGGGGAGACAAAATCTAAGTTGAGATTCATACTTTCACAGCAGAATACGCATCATAAAACCAAAATAATAGGGATGTTATAAAGGTAAATAAAATTCATCTAACATTAAGCATTTTTCACGGAGCGGGCTGCCGCACATACGCATATTTCACCATATCAGACTTGTGCATCACAAATTCATTTTGTGTTTGATAAAAGCACAAAAATGCATCACAAATCCTATGCCAAGCCATGCACCATTATCAGGATGCCCCAGTTCTAACTTTCCTTAGCACATCCCATCCAATCCGGCCAAATATGAATTGATACCCCAAAAACACACTGCTTATTTAATCCTGTAACTGACTTTTGCCTATGCCATCACAAGGTGCTGCAAATCAATTACACATTAATGAAAGCCTTATGTTAATATGGCAATATTGTCTTCTGTTCCTAGAAAGTCCTGTAAAAATCCTTTGAAAATATAGACGATCCTTACAGCCTTTGCCCCAAACATTACAATTTTTCACCCATTCACTTAGTTAGGACTTGTTCCCGTCCAATGTGTGTGGGCGGATCATCACTCCATCATTTATGATGAAAAATCATGATCAACCTACATATGACAAAATGTGTAGGACTCAGTAAATCACATAAGAATTTGACCCTCGTAAACATACACATAAGTTTCTTAACCTTTCAATGCACTTTACAATCACATATGGGTGAAGAAAATCTTACCCTAAACCCTGCTAATCAAAGGCAGGCGACTCACTAAATTTGGTGAGAGTTTCGTAATTAATGCAGTTTAACAAAATGCGTACAATTTAATACATTTAGAAAAGTTTCCATATCTCAAAAGAGAGTACGACGAGAAATTTCATCTATATCTCAATAAATGCATGACAAATACGCACACAAGTTGGAGCAAGTCAGTGCACATGTTTCTATTGTCACTCTATTCATATAATTCATATAAACAGAATGCACGAGATCCTAATCGAAATATTAGTTTTCTGAGCAATTAATGATTGAGACTACTAAGGAAGTACTTTTACCTGAACTTCAATCCTTTGCAACCCGAACAATCAAACCACTAGGTGTCTGAGATGTTTTAAGGTGACCAGAACCAAGTAGATCTCGCAGATGAAATCTCATATCTAAAGGAGAAAGCCGGAGCCGTTTCTTCTCCAAAGGGGCCAACAACATCTCTTTGTATTTCCTACGATTGAGAAAAGACAAAAGCTCCTTCCTTCCCTATGATGAAATTAAAAGCCAACCATAGAAGCATACAGATTAGGATAAGTGTCAAGTTGCAGAAGCAGTGACAAACTGTCAAGATTAATCCAAACAAATTATAAAAGCACAATTTATTTTATATCTGCATACATTATGTGGATACAAAAAATTACTAAATCACAAATCTTATAGAGCATTTTACAAAATGAGAAACCTATTACGGCTATGTTGTATCCAAATTAGGTTGCAAGTTGGATATTAGCATCATCCACAAAAAAAGGTCTACACAGAAGGCAATATAATTTCATCATCAAGATTTTAATTTGAGGCACAGAAGAATTCAAACGACCAGGATTAATGACCACATAACCAGTATTCTCTCACCAATAATTTCACTGAGTAGAAAACCATTGGTCAATGATATGTAATATGACCAGTAGCTTGACACCAAAAAAATTATGAATTCATCCTAGTAGAATCAAACTCAATTGAATTAAGTCATAACTATGACCCAAAAGATCCCAATAAAATTACCTTTTCAAAATGTATCATTAAAAATATTCAAAAACCTCGGGATGTGTGAAAACATTTCTCAGAAACCTTCGACGCCAAAGGAAACAATTACCAGAATTAAAAATCAGTTTTGTATAGAATGATATTCAATAGACTTTTAGATCATTCATGATTCTTTACTTTTCACTCCATTTTTTCAATTTGGCTTGTTGAATGGTGGATTCACTTAGGTCCAACCAAAGACATCCTACCCACAGACGTTAAGATAGGACTTCAATATTATTCCAAGCCTGAGCCCAGAGAAAAAGTATATGAAAAGAAATCAAATTCTTTGCTAAATTCAAAGTACCATGGATTTCTGTAGGAGCTATAAGTTCTAACAATTTCATTCAAAACCTTATTCTACTTCAATTGTTAGAGAATACCAAATCAAATGGTGAAACAACTTTTCAAATCACAATTGGTCCAATATGTGGTCAAAAACTTCCTTCGGATAGGCAAAACAAATCAAATGAGAAATCTCTCAAGCTTCAAAGCCTCTACTGCAACAAAAGATTCAAGAAAAATAACACAAGGGTTGAAGAAGATGTTCAAAAATATTCAATTTGAAAACAACATCTCAAAATGTTAGAAATGATTTCAAGCCGCCCAGAACCTGTAAAAATTATATTCAATTTCTTTCAAAGCCTGCTAACCAAGTTCCAAAGGAATCAACATCAGTCTCAACACAAGGATCTAATTATGATCCATTCTGGAGAACCATGTGCTCAAGACTCATGCAAATTATAATTTCTTCAATAATTTTACAGACATGGAATGACAAGATTCTCAAGGGGCAGAAATAATTTAAGCAAAGGACAGGGAATAATTCAAGCAAAGGACAGCAATAGTTTCAAGCAGAGGATTCACGCATGTGAAGACACTTCAAAAGAGCAAAGTGATATAAAATTTCAAGAACTATTCAGAAGAATTTACAAGATAAAGTTACATGAAAATTTAGATTTGAATAGTAGATTACATTTGAATGAAATTCAAACGGCAATGTAATGCAAATCTAAATGAAGAATTGTAGTTATAAATAGGCTAGCTCAGGATGGGAAGTCCTTAAATTTGAAAGAATGTAGCTTGTATGTTATCTTAGTACCCTATAATCTTCTCCGAAATAAAATCTCTCAAATTTTATATCTTTCAGATTTCCTCCATATCATGCTATTCCCCGTGATTTCAAATCTTATTAGCAAATGCTCATCACTTTCTATTAGCAAATACTCACCTCAACTATAAACCAAACCAATCCAACACCATCAAAATTAATTGTAAACAATATTGATTACTGAGAAAAGAAATTGGCCTCTCTTGATTCAGACATGGATTCCAGCCATTCCAACTTCTACAAAGACCAAAACTTCTACCTCAAAGGAAATTTGGGAAAGGCTCCACAATTAGCAAATTATTCTGCTATTTATTTCAAATAAAAAGATGAATTACTTTAACTTCTATTATTTGTATCTATTTATTCAGTCTAAGTTATTACTATTTGAATTTCTTTCAAATTATTGATGATCCTGCTCCAGCTAAGGTATCAAAACCATAGATATAGTTTTGTGAAAATAAGTTTCATTAAAAAGTTAAAGTCTACTTAAATAATTCAATGTTATAGAAATGTTGGTAAGCTTTAGAAATCCGTCAGTAAGCCTAGAAGAGATATTCATATTCCTGATTAGGTGTTCCCGATATTCCCATTTTGATAACATTGTGCTTTTTATTTAACAACTAGATTTTTTCTAATGGCTACGAAACTAAGAAAAATATTTCTTGGAACACAATTAAAGAAAGGTGAGTGGTACCATCTCAAGAACTTGATGTTCTAATTAATTATTCAAATTTGGACAACATATAGAAACTATCCATCAGTTTGGTTCATTAGATTTTAAAACTGCATTTTCTGCAAAAACTCACAAAAAAACTGTAGCTGTTCAAGAAAAATTCAACATATACCTTTATTATCAAAAGTGCCAATACAAAAATACATAAAAAAAAAAGATATAAATATATTCATTACGGTTTAACTCAGGTAGTTGTAAGAACTTTTGTTCAAGATAAAAGACTCAAAAAAATAAAGCTTTTAATGGTCCTATATATTTTAATTGTGTTCCTGATTTCTTTGTAAATTTCAAGATCCTTTAATAAATAATTGATAGTATTAGATCTTCACTTAGAAGAAAATGAATTTGAAAGCCTTTGCAAAAATTTTGTAAAAATGTATCAAGTATAATTTAGATTAACGGCATTACACTTAAAGATGAGATTTCATATGATACTATCTAACAAAGAAGAAAAAATTTTATTACAAGTAGAGGCTGGGTGTCTTACAATTTTTATTCCTCAAAGATTAAAAAGGAATGAAAACACTATTCCAAATGAATTTTAAACTGAAAATATTCAGCTCCATAGAAATTTAATTAGAAGAAATATTTCACAAATAGTATAAGAATCAAATAGAAATATCTTATTAAGGTTTAATTTGTTCTGAGAATCTCCTAAACCTATATTCAAACTCCAACTAGTTCAAAAAGATCATTTTTAGAATATTTATTTCTTAAAGAAAATGTACAAGAATCCTAAATTAAAAATAACTTTAAGCCTCCAATAACAGAACCAGTAAATTCACCGCTCCAATCACCAACAGCATCCCAAATGCAAGGAGAAACAAATATGATAACAAAGGCTTATTTTCAAATTAATTTTCAATACTTAGAGGAAGATTATGATGATGAAAATAAAAAGAATTTGGTTTGAACAATTAAATTCTCATACTCAAAATAAAATTATAGAAAACGGATAAATGAAACGAAACAATTATCTTCAAACTTTTACTTCTTTGATTGTTTTAATTCATATGCTTTAAAAATAATACAGATAATGCTTATTCACTTTCCGAAATAAATGTACAGACTAATTTGCATAAAATTGGTGTTTAAATGATAATACAATAGTGACACCAATACATTCGCCTTCAAGGTATTAAGATACCTACATCCAAAGGGGAAATGCGAGCTTCTCCATTTAAAAAAGAAAGTGATGAAAATAATCAACCTAGCTTGGAAGACATAAGAAAAATCTATCATCAAAATAATATTTCAAACTGTCATTTCAATCCTAGAAGTCCACCAAGAGAAAAAGAAGAAGCTATAAACTTTCCTATATCTTCAACAAATTTAATTACACAAATAACACAGAGTTTATCTTATATTCATTAGACTAGCAAAATTAACTGTGTAAACAAATCTTATACTCAAGTAAATTCTGATGCAAGAAAAAAATCATTCAAAAACTTCGAGTGAAGAAAATAATGAAATAATAGCTAAGTTAGAACAACAATTTCACGAAAGTGAATCACAAAATAAAATTAAACCAAATTCCAATAGAAAATTATTATTCAAAACGAACCCCTCCTAACATACAATATGAAGAAATATCAAAATTTCATTAATACTAATATAATGATACGTCTATATTTTAATGGAATATAGATAGCAATTAAAAAATTGGCAAGATCATGCAATATCTTTAGAAGATGAAATTTAAATCAAGGAATGTAAAATATCGGAAGAAACTACGGAAGGGAATATCATACATAAATCTGATATTTGTGATTACTTAATAATTACAATAGAAATGCATTTTGTTAGAAATTCAAAAGAAGAAATGACTTCTTTAAAATTTGTTTTAACAAATTTAAGATGCCCAACACTTTCAGTTTATGGATGATACAAAAATATATTTTTAACACATGTTCTTAAAAAATCAGATTGTTATTCCTCATTCTGAAAAGAAAGATTCATTGTAGGACATTCAAAATTATTTGGGGAAAGAATAGTTCAAAAACTCGAAAATGAAACAGGTGTAGAATCTCTTGAACAAATAACTTGTTGACAAAACAGGTGTAGAATCTCTTGAACAAATAACTTGTTGACAACCATTTGCATTTTTGAAAAGTAAGGTCTTTTGATATGTATAGTACTCAAAATACAAGCAAAATATAGTAATATAAAAAACAGGCCTCGAAGAGAGTTAGAATCTTTTTGTGAAGCTTGGTATGCAAAAGACTTAAGCCTCATCTTCTTTGGTCAAAAGGCAATTCAAAAGATTAATAAAAAATAAAAAAAAAGCAAAGAAATATTTTAATAAAGAGAATTTGATCGAAAGAAAAATAAAAAATTATAACAAAACAAGAATTCAAGTACTTTTTGAAAATGTGGCAAAATAGGTAAATAAGGCAAATAAGTATCCTTTAAAAAGAGAAATTAAAGAAATATTACAATATGATGATTAATTAAAGGAAACGTTTTCATCTTTATTGCTTAATTAAAAAAAATCAAAGGTAATAATGGACATGAAACTAGTAATTCAATGGAAAATATAAATAATTTGAATGATCCAAAAGATAGTTCAACATATTCAAAAGAATTCTCACGTTCTTGCTATTAATGTAATTACTAAGAATTATAATAAACAAGAGCTTTTGTTTAATTTAATGGACAAAATATCAAATCCAAAGATAAACAAGAATATTTACTATGACTCAAAGAACTAATTCTTACAGAAGAAGAGACAATGAAAATAATAGAACCATTTAGCATTTATAAGTTATCTAACACATATCCATCAACATCAATAGAAAAACCAATAACTTCAAAAAACCTACACAGCGCGAAATTAATAAATTAAAAACTCAAATAAAACAAATCCAAAATGAATTACTAATATTGCAAACAGAAGATTTTGAAATAAGAATAAAATTATCTTTAGTATAACGACTAGAAGAAGAACCTTTATATGTACAAGAGATAGAAGAAATCCAAAAAATATCAATCACAAAACCTACAGATGAGAAATTTATTTATTTGATAGAAGGCATAAGCTTTCAAAACTGCGATATGCATGAGTATGCCACGACCAACAAACTCCAAGTACCTGTCAGGTCCACTTTTGATGCATCACAGGACAAAGGTTAACACAAGTCTCCATGAACTTTGTACATGTATTTATAGTGCTAAAAGCAAGAATATAGATAGAAGTACGTAAGAAAATTGTAAGAACATGTAAGAGAGCC
Source organism: Avicennia marina (assembly GCA_019155195.1). Classification (NCBI taxonomy): domain Eukaryota; kingdom Viridiplantae; phylum Streptophyta; class Magnoliopsida; order Lamiales; family Acanthaceae; genus Avicennia; species Avicennia marina. Next base: position 11,300,211 of record CM032769.1, on the reverse strand, counting down.
TTACAACCACGTAAAATCATTCTAGAGAATTCCATAGAATATTCTAGATTGTAGAGTACTCTAGAGCATTATTATAGACTATTAGATTGTTTGATTTCCACCATCCATTAGGGAAGGTGGCAAGTACAAATAGAACTAGCATCTCACTTTGTAACCCATCAAGTTCCAGTTAAGTAAGAAATCATTCCTTTCAATCAATGCTTGCATGTTCTCATGTTCTATTTGCCATCTTTTTTCAAATTCTTTGTCGCATCCTTTATATAATTGCACATTAATACTTCAAATAAATGAGCAGGCTAACTTAGCTAATCATACAAGACAACAAAAGAACTAAATGCTACACAACAAGGCATGTTCAAGGGACAAGATCATAACACCATGTGCTATGACAAGTTAAAGAAAGAGGCTAAAGGCATGTACTGACTACAAGAAGCTAATGGAGATGTAAGGCCCGGTACATATTGCTCACAAAGATAAACCCAGTACAAAGTAGAATTTTCTATAGGAGATTTTGAGTGCAGGGAAGTAAGGCCCACTACACAAGAAAAGAATCAAGGCCTAACATGAAAGAGAATAGTATAAAAGAAACTCATACTGAGGAGGAATATTGGGATATCAAGTATGAATTTGCATCCCATAGTTAAAATGATTAAGAAAAGTGAGTCGCATGTCAGTAGGAACCATAAACTCAAAGCTTTAAAGTTTTGGGGCTAAGACATAATGTTAAGCCCCCAAATGACATGCTCATGCTAAGGCTCATGAAAGTTGTCTCATGTTTTAGCCCTCCACTGACCCATCAAGTAGTCATTGTGAAATTTAGCAATCCAAGAATCCAAAAGCAAATAGACATTTTTACAAAAGGAATTGTATATCTCATAATCAACTGTCAATAAATGGTAGCATTTAGTTCTTACCTGTGAGAGACCTTTGAGGACTAAACCAATGTTTGGAATTGAAAACCAATACATATTCTGATCAATAAGTTGGCGAATCTAGAAGAAGATTGCAATGTCAGGAAGAAAACAAAGTGGGAATCATCAAACAGAAAAACATAAAATAGCTCTGGCACAAACCACCTACAAAAAGGCAAACCTACCTAACTTTAGAGTGCTTTATAAGTTCACGTTTTAATTGGCAATTTCGCAGCTGAAAGAAGCAATATTTCAAATACACATGTTACCAATTTTAGTTCACCAAGAAACCATCACTCTTCTTCTATTTAACCATATCTACTTCATTGCTATTCGAGGAATGTATCAATAATATACACTAACTAACCTTTTTTAATACCCTCACAGTTTAGAAGTAACTCTGCATGTAATACACAGATTTAGATTACAACATAAAATCAATATCCAGGTACAAGAACCATAAGTGGACGACAGTATGTAGAACAGACAAAGTGAACTTCCTTCTAAAAACAATAATGACAACACTTTAAAAAAAGAATATTATCTCAACAACAGCTTGAAAGAGCTGGACAGTTTTCGCTTATAGAAACCAAGAGGCAAGAAATCTGTCTACATCACAGTGCTTATCTTAAGCTAAGGCAAACTAGATACTTTCAGCAGCATGCCAAGTCACATAGGTCGCCTTTCTGAAATATCCTATTGATTCAGTTATTCCAAGACACGGTATAACCCTTACAGATAAGACAGGAACTTGTTGGGAAAGACTTAAAAAAGAAACAACGAATTGTGTAATGCTAAAAGAAGAAATGATGACAACACTTTACATGATTTAAAAAAGAAAGAAAGAGGGAAAAAGGAAAAAGATTAAGTATGATAACTAAAAAAGGAAAAAGATTTAGGTATGCTCACAAGAAGACCAGCATTAATTAATTGAGAGATGTGTTCTTCTTTCACCTTTCCCCCCAATGAAAGAAGTGAACACTGCAAGACAATCATGGAGGGCATTAGCTCTATCTACAATTATTAAACAAGTTCCTGTTATCATGAAGCACAGCATGTAGACAATTTTTCCAAGCACAGTTGCAATTATTCTTTTTGATTAATATACACTTTAAAAGAGGGTTAGATGACAACCCTATTTGACAGCAAAATAATCAAGTCCCACACCTTTAAACAAAAAATGACAGAAAAGGAAATTGCTAGCCATTTAAAAATAAGAGAATATGACATGCCTTGTGTTTATCAATCCACTAACAAGGAAATCTGTCCGGTTAAGGGCATGGCAGTTGTTATGATTCCTAAATATGCAAATTCCCTCATATTAAACAAAATTCAAAATGATATAATACAGCTAATGTCCAACTGCTTTACAGTTCAAGATGAAATTAGAAGCATCATCTCATATTAAATTAAAGTTCAAAAAACAAAAGAGACATTTCTATGTGGAAAAAAGTCCCAACCTCAGAAACATAAGCTGCAATCATTCAATAGTTTTTGGAACTAAATCTATTATTCTGAATTTTCACATCCCTTCTCTTCAATTAGTTAAATAGCAATTTACCATCTACTTGACATAGTACATTCCACATGCATTTTTTAGCTATAAATTACCTTCCACATGCCTTTTTTACCTATAAATAGCTGAGACATGCATTGCACATTCAACGCAGAATATTAGTAGAAGACAATACAGTAACTAAGTAATAGAAAGAAACACCTGTGAGTGTTTGACCAAAAATGCAAAGAAGAGAAATTAGTTGTACTAGATTAAAAAGAAGGAATAAACTTCAAGAAAATTCCATTTATCATATTTTGGGAAGGAGTAGTGAATTAATTTCAAGTTGGCCCTCGAATATATATATATATTTATACATACATTTCTCTCCTCTTTCCAGAAAGCCATGTATCACACTAGTTAACAACTTTTGTGGGACGCGGGGAGCATAGTTACACCTCGAGTTAATAACCCAAATGAGATGCCGGCTTATCCTATAATTTGCTACACAGTGGAAGAATAAGATTATTTGTTTGACACGAGATCCTTAAACCTATCAAAAGTTCAACAATCTAAAACGAGCCAGCTGAAACATCATGACTCTTTTTATGATGTGGAGACACTCCATGAGCTTATAAATGAGAAACAAGGGAAGGCTTGATTGTTTCTAGATAAAAGAAGTGATAAACAGAGATGACTGTACCAACATGTGGAGTCAATTTCTTGTGCCTGTATAATCAATAGAATAGGGCTTGATTCAGAAACCTAGCCTACTTCTCAACCATCACATACAACAAATAAGATGTCCCACCAGATGCATGAAGCTCAGAGCAGTATGTCTGAAATTAACAAAATTTCCAAAAAGAGGACTAAGAGATATTGGAAAAGAGCTTCAGGAGTCCAGGAAATTCTTCAATCATTTTAACTTGATGCACTAGTAAGTAAATTCACAAGCATGTTTGATTTTGAAATGTGCGCGCATAAATTGACATGATTTACTAAAACAAATATACCAATAAAAATTACATATATCGAATTGACAAATAGAGTACTTACTAGCTCTTGGTGACCAATGCTGGTATCCAACTTGGAGTGTATGACATGGGTCTTAAACCACTCAAAAACAGTGAGATCAATTTGCTTCTTTCCTTCCATCCTTTTCACAACACGTTCGATCTAAAAATTTTGAATGGATTCCACAAATTACTGATCATGCAGAGGAAATAATCTCCCATGACTTTGTAAGAATAAATTCTTGCTGGGGAAAATAAAACCTCCAATGAGAACATACTGTTGTTTCAATCAGATTGCAAGACTAAAGCAACAATTCTTAGGAAGAAAATATAAGATGAAATCTTAATTGCTAAGATTGAACTAATAAATGGTTTCAAATTGACAGAAGTACTAAGATTAAGCCATGTACAAAACACCCACCAATCATTACTATCATAAAGAATAACTAATGCTGCAACTGGAGACCAGGAAAATGCAAGTCCTAAAGAAATAATTTTTAAGCCAATATTTTTTTTGTCTGACATTTGTAAGACAAATTGAAAGTCAAATATTAAAGTTGGTTTAATGCAATACCAGTTTGCGATTCACAAAACCCATCCTTATGGAAATATCAAAGAAAAGGTCATTGCATGCATATTAATGTATATTTACACCTAACAACACTTCTACTTAGAATGAATATAAAGAATACCTATGATCCAGTGTAATTCATATTTAAGGGGTTTTCTCACGAAACTAAGAAATATCTTATAGATACATCATACGTGAGAGCACAACTTAATTTCAAATGCATGTCAAAGACCTTCAACATAGCAATTACTCTTTTGAATCCATGCAATCAAGCTACCAGTTTATAGAAAAAAAATCAATAATATAAATCAAATTTAGTATGTACTCTTGACAAGGGATGGCATGCTCCACCAAAGTGCAAGATAATAAACTCCACATTTCTAGCTTATTTTAACCTTGTGCTTTTGAACTACAATACTACCATTAGAATCTATAGCTTGAACTATAAAGCAATTAGCACATGCAAATATAAAGTAGTTAAATATTCACGATGTAGAAAAACAGACATGCAATAAATGCAATGTAACAATATCAATAACCACCAACCAATTATCAGTATCTTTATTACAATGGCTAGAACTTATTTTGTTCTTGTTTGTTTCTGATGCAACAAAATGGATTTTATTGAGATTGAGTATGAGCCATCAGTTAAACCTTGGATAATTTCTTTTACCTGTTTCTCTACGTCATCTATTATTTATAACCTTTTCCCGACTTCACAGTAAAAGAATAGAATATTCTATATTCACTTGTCTCAAACAAGAGAAAGAAGTCAAATTATTCGTAAATATTTAGATATATAATGTATGCCAACTCAATTCTTGAATTCTGTCAACAAACTGTTAGAAGAAAATATTTGAATTAATATTTTGTATATTTTATTACCTAATATGTGTCTCTATGCATCAAATGTTTCCGAAGTTGTAGAACTGAAATTGTTTGCTTCCTATTTGGAATGATTAAAAATTACTATATGTGAAGAATTATTTTTGGTATGTCTATACTCGTTCCATATGACAAATTACGAATTCTCTTTATTAATGAAGTTCAATTCTTCCAATCCTTTTAATAAAAACAGTTCAAGTTGCTGGGTGCATTGGTCAAGGTTTTCGGCAATAGCATAATTGCATGACTCTTTTCATTCTAATAAAGTTATTTTATGTAAGATTTATATACTTGTGAGTGCTGTGGAGGAAGAATAACTCATATAACCTCCACCAAATCAACAGGATTAAAATAAATGACAACTTAAGACCCAAGGGATAAACTTTGTAACTTAACAGGATGTTCTCAAATCAACATGAAAAAAGCAAGCAAGGGAAAATGGGAAAGTCAAAAGGGCAAATTTCAAAGCCTGTCTTCAATTCCCATTAACTTTGAAACCATATTTTATTTGGAATGTTAGATATCCAGAGTGCAATGAAAACAAATCAAATTCCTCACCCTATAATTTCACATAGAACATGCACAAACTTTAATGAATGGTCAATGGAATAAAGGAACCAAAAGTTAGAATCTAACAAAACAGGATTCAGAAGGATACTTTAAGTAAAAGAAAAAATAAAGAACCTGATTTATATAATCGTCAATAAACATTATGGCATGATCATCCTGTCCAGTATTTAACTTAAATATGCGCAACACTCTGTCCCTTCGTAATGACTGATAAAGATAAGAAATGATAATCATACATCCATTACATAAGCACAAATAATGACAAGGACAACAGAAAAATTGATATTTTATAATAAAGAAGATTAATTAAAGAGTAGTGAGAAACAATGTTTCTGAGAAGAAAAACCTAAAATAAATAAATAAATATAGTAAACAGAGAAAGCAAAATGGTATAGGCTGTCATACATAACTGTAGTCTATTCCCTAACAAAGACTGCACAAGAAAAGAAATGCACAAGGATCACGATCAATTGATTGGACACAAACAAGGCAATGGAAGAGACGCATAAGTAAACAAATTGTTGAGAACACAATTGAAAGATTGCGAGAGGGAGAGAGGATGTAGTATTGTGCTTCACAATTATTCCTGTAAACAAAACACTTCTGAGAAAAACTCTTAGTGGCACATAAAGAAGATGGAAACAAAATGCGGATCATAGTCTCCCCAAATGAAGACGATACTCACTTCCCCTTTGATGATTGGGCTATCGAAAATATGTCAGCAAGGAATAACATATGAGAAAAAAAAGTGTAAGGCATAATTTCAAGAAATGAAAAGAAAATCTCAAAAAATAAGTTAATAGAAGTCAGTGTCAGTGGTACAGCATGAACTCAAGGGATTCGGAGACATGTCGACATATCCCACGAATGGGAATAATGGTCTGATTGATTACATATTGGACATAACATGAATAAACTAGCGCATCAATAAGAATGCCTGTAACAATCAGCTTCCTCATGTTTTGATAGAACAAATAAACTCTTTTAACACTTTCTATAGAAATCATATTACCTCTAATTCCCTGTCCACTAGTGTCCTATCCTTTATGCTGCTGTACAACTGTGACTGTAAAATAAAAGGCTGAACTGAAACCTGAAAGCACATGGCAGTCCAAACATGAAATGTCTAAACATACATAAGATTGGAAGCACATAACATTTTAATTTCCAATTCAAAACATAACTCATTTTGATAGCACGGAACACATTAACTTCCAATTGCAAGGCAGTATGTACAGTTAGCAAATAGTTGCTAAATGAAAAGTCATACTTCAAAACTACAAAAACTACAAGACTTCATTTCACCATTCTTATTATATGTGGCCAGATTTCTGCCTTTCATTTTTAAATAACCATGATTGCTACAGTGTCTACACAAGATGAGGTACATATGATCAAGATCACAATCGTAACAGCGTAATAAGGAATAGGTGAAAGGCAAATGCAACTTCTCTGCAAAAAGGGTTCCCAAATACAATCCACGCAGTTGTGATAAGTAATTCTCATAATCTCATTAGAAAAGTATCATTTTACGGGGAAGAGGGATTAGAAAGACGAAAAGAAGTTCTAGTTAATTTTAGTACTTTTGGTCGCCCATAAGGCAAAGGTCCAAGGCATATCCAGCTGTGTAACAAGTGAATTTAATTAATATTCCATTAAGTTTAATGAGCGCCAAGACCTTCTCGGGCAGTTTAAATCTCGGAACACAAGAATGATGTCAATGCAGCAAAAATATACGTATGTACAGCGTAATGAATTGAAGAGAAGAAAGAATGTTCATTTGAGAAAGACGAAACAAGATAACTCCTCATTAACTTCGTCACATGATGAAGAAATCCCGTATGTGGATGAAACCCACTAGTTCAATCAAGAGTTGAGCTACAAATTCACGTTAAAAGAACTGTAAAAAAAAAAAATCAAAGAAATTACCACTTACCTTTTCAATGTGAGGAAACTGAGCACGCATCATGCGAAGAGCCATCAGAGTATCACTGAACGTGAAATTCTCCTCTACACACCCACCATTTGCATAAATCAATAATTAAAAAACAATGAGAATTCAGAGTACAACATTAAACAGCCCAAAAACAAAAACCTCCAACCAAAAAAAAAGATCATATTTACTATCTGAATCAAAATAATAAGTTTATTTTATACCCAGAGAGAGGGAATGTGAATCGCCAACATCGTTTTCTGATTCGGGCTCGGATTCTGTATCTCGTCGGCGTTTTCTGCTTGTTGATGGCTCCAATTCTGCGATTTTCATGCCCGTATTTGATAAATTCCGAACAAAAAGGGAACACTTGATCCCTTAAGACTTTTCTTTGATCTTTGTAATATTCTTCAGACCAATGAGAAGGGACCGTTGCCACTTTCCTCGTATCCATTTATTAGACACGTGTCATAATTTTTGGAGCTCCGATTTTCTTCTTGCAGGGTCGGAGAAAGTGGCACGCGGCTTTTTATTATTCGTTTGTGAGTAGTGGGCCAACTGATCCGGCCTGCTTAGAAACAAGGCCCATTTTGGGCCCAACTTTTAACATGAAAAATTATAACTTATTTAACTTATTGTTCATACGCGCTCAATGTGTGTCCATATGTAATTTGAAATGTAATTTATTTTATATGTATGTAAAATTATATTTTTTATTAAATAAATGTTTTGAACTATGTGAATGGTTCTTTCATTTTTTATCATTTATCATTTAGTAAAAATTATTTATTGTAAATGTAATAAAATTGTATAATTTTATTAATAATAATAAAATATAGATTATTATATTTTTGAAATGTATTAAATATGTATGTAAAATGGGATAATTTTAAAATAAATAAATAAAAAGAAATAGATTAGATAAATTTTAATTAAAATGGTATAAAGGAGAATATATTTAAAATGATGAAAAAATTAAAAAAAATGAATAAGTAAACAAAAGAGAGGCATTCTAGTTTCTCTATTTGAAATATGGAAATGTAGTTAATATAAGGAGGTTTAGTCATAATAAATTTATACTACTTCATTAACACTAAGCACTTTGAGAAAAAAAAAAACCTATTTTGATAGTCGAAAGTAAAATTACAAAAACAGGCTCATGTCTTTAATGTAAAAAAATTGATAATGGGTTAAATAGGTAAAAATACTGTCACCTTTAAAATAGGACTAACATATGAAAAGAAAACTGGCTTATCAAAACTGTAAATTGAGAAAAGGGTGGGATTTGATATTGCAAAATGAGATATTAATTATTGTCAAGAAATATAGTTTGGATTACGATGGAGTTAACAAATATAGGCACACTACTCTTATCAAAAATGGGCTAGAAAATGTTATAAGCCTCTTTATTTTTTGAGTTTGTCAAAAATCAAAAATAGGTAAGTCGTAAAAAATTTTCTTTTCTATGTCCTAACATTATATCTATTTTTCCTTTTCTTCATACTTCTATCTATAATAATTTTTTTACAAACGTATACCAACCTAAAATTTGAACCCAATATTGTATGAATGAGATATTGATCTCAAAGTCGCTAGCTGCCTCCTTCGAATCTCTCTAATAAATTCACTTGTTCATCGTTATTTTAATGCTTATTATATTAAAGCTTTATCTTGAAATTAAATCATTCAATTCAAAATTTTAATTATACTCATTTATTTTAACTATTTTATACGTTAAATATTTATATATATATATATAGATAGAGAGAGATATACACACACCCTTATTTGTTTGCACACACATTGAGTGTGTTTGATTGGTACTATAGAATTCATCTTTGACCCTCAAAATTAATTTACTAAAATATTCACTCTTTTTATTTTTTTATTTCTTTTCACTCTTTTTATTTCAAACTTATTATTTTGTTATCTCCTCATTTTTTTTTCTCTTTCATTTTATACAAATTGTCTAATATAATTTTCATTTTTAATAACTCATTTTTATTATTAAAAATTTTTAAAATATGATAGATTTATGTTTTATTGCCCTTGTTTTAATTTCAATAATTCACTTTTATTTTTAAAATTTTTAAAGTATAATTAATTTATACTTTATTATCATCAATGAAAAACTATACACATATAGAATAAATAGTTATAGCTAAAATAATAAATTATATTTCACCACACTTACATTTAAAAAAATAGAATTTTATATTTTAGTTGCTCAACCTTTTCCATTAGCAAATTTTATATTTTGGTATTTTTTTGCTATCCAATAGCAAACACCAATTTTGTATTTTTTGTGAAAAATTCTTTCAAACATGATTTTTTGTTTTTGGTTATATTTTGCCCATGAAACGATTCTTTGTCTACTTTATTTCACTTCCATATTGTACTCCAATTTTGTTGCTATTCTCCCGTTATTTCCATGTTGCTCTAAGCATAATGTTCTGTAGAATTTCATCTAAAAATTTTAGATGTGTGTCAAATCATTCTTTCGTAAAAAGAGTAAAAGGCTAACATAGAAGGCATTAAGAATTCAAGGTGTTTCGGTAATGTTTATGCATAATTATATAAATTTATTAATAACATTTTGCTAGAATATATTAATTTTAAACTCATGTAACAAAATAACTTTATCATATGGAGAGTAGACATGTACATTGGAGGAAGGAAAAAATAAAGGACGAAAAAAAATTTTAAATAAAACTAATTGTTTTATTTTACATTGTGCATTCTAAAAGCATTATTTTCTAGATAATATAGTACAGACAGATTAAAAGTAATAAAAAAATGACAAAATAAAGATAGATAAAAGAATTTTAAAAGAGAACACTTGACGGTAAAAATGCAAATAAAAATAATTAGTTAACAAAAAAGAGAAATAGAAAAAAGATTAAAAATAAGAAAACTTCAACAAAAGGTTCTTAAATAATTTTATAATGTGTAATTAAAAAGTGTCAATAAAATAATAATAATATAGTATAACTAGATAAATAAATACAGCCCCCGCAAACACGAAGGGATATCGCCCACAACGCGTGCGCACACGCACGTCTTCAATATTCACCGTCGGCCCGAAAAGCCGTGATGTGAGAAGACAGAGGAAGAACCACATAGGATGGAACGAAACAAAAACCAGAGGCAGAATCGCATGAGCATGGTACCATTAAGAGCACGAAAATCGCGTTTCTTGCCATTTAATGGGCAAAATCTTAAATTTCCTCTGTGTGAAGACCAAATAAGATAAACAACCCAATCACCTGCAACATGAAGAACACTAAAGATAAAAGGACCAAGTAGGCAGGCAAAACCAACATCACCCGATTACATCTGTGTCTCTTCTTATGTGGTCCTGCCCCATAACTATGTCAACTCTTTACCTAAGACTCTCAAAAGATTAGGTTGCGTCTTGCATCCGCTGATTCAGGTAATCAAAATTTTCTATCATGAAATTTTTGATGCAACTACATACTTAAGCAATCTGACCGTCGACAAGATTGAATCGTAATTCCGACCTCAATCCCATTTTCATGCGGATTTCAACTTGGTCGATGTGGATGCAAGATAGGACAGCGTCTTGTGCCCGACAAACATCAAGAACATCCCCAATAAGCCAAGAGCCTTCAGTGTCGTGAATAGATCCAACTGCAAGTAGAAATGGAAAGTTTAGTCAAGTGGACCATATCGCGGGTCAGACTGCCTGGCGTGTAATGTTAATATTCTAGTAGCATTTAGGACAACAGAAAATGAAAGTGGAATAAAGCTCGCTGCCATGGAGCAGGATTGCAGTTTCCTACGAAGCCTTGGCAGGCAAAATAATCTAATTCCATTTACAGAGGCAGACTCTAGTAGTTTCATGAGTTTGGTCCCAGTTAAGAACTAACCAACCTACAAAGATGTGAACAACAGTGAAATGGTGACACAATTTTCAGTTTTGGGATATAATGCCAGTATCACTAGCAGTGGCGGTGATTACACGGAGGTATATGATCAAGAAAAGTCAGAAAACTTGAGAGTCGAAAAAATCTTAGGGACGTTTTGAAGCAATAATTTTGTCAATAATTGAAATTATTAAAACGCAGGGGTCCTCTGCCAAATAAGAATTAATGAAATGAAATCAAGTATAATAATGAAACAGAAAGAAACAAAGAATACCAAACTCAAACCAAAGAAAAATTAAGAGACATACCTTGAACCAGAAGAATGTATAGAGTACAAGAACCGCTGCAATGCCCAGATGAAAGAGAACGGCAAAAGTAGCAGGGACGGTAGACTTGGGCAGATTCTTCAGGTTAGAGCGGAGGTAAACAAGCTGTAGGGACAAAATAAGAACATAATTTGTGGCGTCATCTCACAAGATGGTGATCAGATAGCAGTAAGCAAATAAAACACTAAAGAAATAGTGAACAATTCAATTATGCAAAAAGGAGGAAAGGATTATTGAAAGGTACCCCAGCCAAGAACCCAAAAAATGGGATGAGAACAAAACCCAAGAAAGCAAGAGAAAGCTCTTTAGGGGGTTGCTTTTCTGGGGCCCTAAAAATGTGAGTTATTTCGGCCTTAGGCCCATATCTGGAGTACGAGTCAACAGGTTGTGGAGGAGGGCGAGCTGCTTTCTCAGGAGCATCTGGAAGATCTAATTCAATGTGGCCCAAATGTTGCACGAATGAGTTCTCCTGAAATGGACAAACAAACAAATGACGGCATAAGCAAGTATTTTTCACTGTAATACATACATGAATGGATGGAAGCAACATAACAAAGGTCAAATGTATTTCTTTCGCTGCTTATAGTGCTTACCATGACAGAGTCTCCAACTGTAAGTTGAATGTCATATGTACCGGATAAATAGAATAACTTCTCAACCAGCCCCAGAAAATCCTACAAGAAGAAATGCCAAAAAGTTATGCAAAAGTCAGGATGGGAACACGTTGCAAATCTGAAGTGCAAGAATGTATTGCATTGAGAGAACAGCTTTTATTAAGAATGCATAAATTAATTCATCCCAATACAAACCTAAAATTTGAAAGCCCATATGTAAGGGGAATAACAGCTAAACTACCGACAACAATAAAAACATATAACATGCCACATAGAAGTTTTAGGCCTAGCTCGGTAGAATATTTAAATTCCATAAATCCTGTCGAGTACTCAGCGGAATCTTGTTCAAAGTCTAAGAGTTGATATAGTTGTAGAACACTTAACTAATATTTTCTCATACTTCTTCCCTGTGCTTCCCACCAAGAAGATGTGCTCAACTCCACTCTCATGTCTAAGTTTGAGGAATGCCTACAGAGAACATAGTACTTAGAACACACAACTGACAAAAAGAAGGGTTTAACACAAATGAAAAACTAGAATGACAACCTGGTGAGGTTTGAAAGCATGTCCAAAAGGAGTGGTCAAGTGAAAGGACAACCTCAACTTTTGGAGGTGATTAGCTGATAGAGAAACTGCATTTTCTCCTGGTAACTCCAGCCTGAATTACAAAACACAGTAAAAGAGCAGGTCTCTGTTGAAAGTCCTTCATGTTTAACATTACAAAAATCTAACATATGAACACTATAATATATTATTAATCACGTCCAATTACTTGAACACCAAAAAGAACGAGATTAAATTGGGGGTTTTATTAAGTGTAATGATTGAAGTGTTTATTTTATTTAGAAAGTATGAAAATAAACATAGCCTGAGAAATCTTGCTCATGTGGAGAAAACAGCTATGAAACACAAAATATAAAATTTAAGCAAACATCTATACAGATAGTACACAGCAAACATTACTAACATCTATGGAGGGAGCCCACAAGAAATATTGAAAGTTCCAGCAGAGAAAACCAATCAAATAAAAACAAACAAAAAGAATAAGAATACTGTAACATGAACTAGATAAGTTAAGAATGTACTTCTTCTGAGTGTCTACACTCCCAAGATCACTGTCAAGTATTGCAACCTCTGGATTGCCAATCTTAATGACTCCATTTACATGAATAAGTACTTTGGTTCGCCCACCAGTCACATAGTTTTTCTTGTCTTCTGGGTCATCAAATATAATCTACCAATTGTGAACCAGGAATATCAGAACATCAAAGAAATGAAGAATACTGCCCTCAAACAGAGGATATTGATGGGGTTGAAAAAGGAAAGGTAAGTACCTCAAAAGAAAAAATGTGGCTTCCAACATCAACACTTGATGGCAACGTTTCCAAGACATGCACAGCATTGTTAGGGTCAAATTTCAGCTTCTGCATCATAAGGTCCAAAATCTTAGGATTTGAGGTACAGTGGAACATAAATATAAATATTTTTAAAAAAATTGCATTGAATGTTGCAACTTCATTGCAGATATTCATTAAACAAACACACCTGGTCAATGATAGAAGCATCTTTCGAATCAGAAGTAAAAATCTGCATGAGTTTGACTGACAGAGGAATAGGTGAAGAACCCAATACAGTACTGACACGAACCTGAAAAAATACATGGTATTGTGAGGTAGAAGAACAGAGATGCAAAAGTGCAACATAATAGAGAACAACTAAGGAAAAAGAAACTGATCAAACAATTAACTCTATAAATTGTCTATATCTCCTAAAACATGGCCAACAGTATTGTTAAACAGCAATGAGTTCCAAAATGTGGTCTGAAACCTATACAAGAACTGAAGGGAAATTGAAAGTGCTAGCAATAAGTCATATAATTGGGGAACAAGGTTATCAAGAGGGCAGACCTTGAGTTGATCTTTCTTGGTAACAGACAGGACAGTAGATGGCAGTGATAAAATCAGAGGAACGGACCCCCTGGAGCAAAACGAAAAATACGTCAGAATCACTTTGTTACAGCATAAAATTTCACAGAACAGCAATAAACTAAAAAAATTTCAATTGAATGTTCTTTCAGAAGTTATCAATTTATACAGATGAAAAGGAAAACTAGATAAATTCTTGCCTAATATTTTCCAAGCAAGCCAAGGCATCAATTTGGTAATACAAGTCCTTGGCGCTTCCAGGAATTCCAACTCCAAGGAAAAATTTAGCCAAACCCAAAATTTTCTCCCCTGGAAGCTGCAATCATCAAATCACCAGTGTCAGGAGATCTCAATTAATATAATAGAAATACAAGAAAACACAGATTATATAAACTGAAAGTGCAGGGTTATGTGCAAATGTACATTTATAGTTTCAGAGGTGACTGCTGCAAAAGCTGTGATTCCTCGGACTACTGATGCAGAGGCTGAAAGCGGACCCTGATGCCCATGCGCATCAACAATTTTCTCATCAAAGTAACAAGTTCCATCGTCTGCAAAGAAGACCGGCGTTAGATGGCACAATAGCTACAACAAAAAAAAAGAAGAAGAAAAAGAAGCACTACAGTTTAATCTTTGATAATAAGAGTTAACAAGGAACAGTTTTTCTACCATTTTCATATTCAAGTATATAGAATAAAAGGTTTAGCTGATACATAAATAGCGTCCCAAATAGGACTTAAAATCTTTGGGGGTATCAAATACAAATCAAAGTGACCAACAACCAAACTTTAAATATGCCGAATTCTAATAACATAGATTAGCCTTTCATTCGGGACATTGTACTCGACCACACCCCTCCCCCTCCAAAAGTAAATAAATAAATAAAAATTGGAATGCAAGGTATTTATCCACATCAATAACAAGGTGATAAACAAAATAGTCTAGTTTTGGCTGGAGAAAAGGTAAGAATTTCAAAATGCTTTAACACTTCACAAGGATCTGACAGGGTTAAAAGTAGCATATCCACATGGCATCATTATCATGTACTTGAGTAACTCTTTAAGATGGAGAGACTTTCAGACCAAAGACAAAAGTCAATGCCATAGATATTAATTATCAAAAAATAAAACAAAAGTTGAAAACAAAATGGTTCAGGAAATATTAAATATTGGATTTTATTCCCTAACACAATACATTCATAGAATAACCAAAAACATCATGAACCTGTTCCAGTTATTTAATATATAACAGTGTTTGAAGTAAACAAAGGAAATATTTAAGCATTTACAAAAGCAAAAAGACAAATATAAAGAAAAGGGGAATAGAAACCCATACCATACTTTTCAATGCCATCAAAAAGCTTCAGAATGTCGTTTTTCACAGCAGCAATCTAGCATAGAACACAACCTTGATCAGAATATTTACAACAGCTATCAAGCATCTAACGATAAATAAGAACCCAGTCATCAAGGGACATATAGTTCATATATGTGCAGTTAATGTCCACGTGCTACTCCAAAAGGCGTATTTGGAGATTAAGGCTTTTTACAAAACTTTAGAAAAAAGGTAGGATCAAAATGTAAATTGAATATTCAACAATATTAACATGGGTATAAATAATATGACAAATCAGTAGCAACTCAATCAAAAAGGGATTAACATTGAAGAAACTTTGATACTGGTACCATCAGACTACTTGAAAAAGAAAAACAGTAACATTTCTATTCAAAAACTAACTTTTAAAGGAAGACGTTAGAAGCAATACTACTCTCACTAAATACTGTTGAAATAAAATAAGACCAACCAGGGAATGATCAATCTCAGAAGATGCTAAAGAAACAACACCAGCCAGGGCTTCTAGCGCTATCCCTGTAAAAATAAATCATAATGGGTAACAACACTCAGAAGATAAAAGACACAGCCATGATATAAGCTAAATAAACAACAGTTCATCTGTTGAATCAAGAGGGGTGAAAACGGATGACAAAATTATGTTCAGCTAGCAAATGGCATAAAAAATATAGAGCATGTATTAATTACCAGCAGCATCATTACTAGAATCAGGGTTGTTTGAACTAAGGCGCCACCTCCCATCACTCTGACTGAGTGCCTGCCAAGAAATGTGTACAAATTAAGCATTTATAAAACATTATGTAGAGTAACATCAGTTGGATCAAGCACATTTATTGATCCAAAATATGCAAAATTTTCAGGGTTCACCTTTATAGAGCGAAAAACTGTATCAGCATCTCTGAGATGAACATCCACTTCAGAAGTCTGATCCTGTATACCATATCAGATAGAAAGCCTAAATCAATAAAGTGAAAAAAATGGACAATTTACAAAAAGAAAAAATAGAATTCAACAGGAAATTTAGCCAAAGAAGTGTGAATACTAGTAGAGATAAAAGCTGTATAGTTTTCCTTGAGAGAAGAATAGCAACCTCATTGAATATGCGTTTATCATACATGCAGCATATATAACATAGGTTTCAATTTATGTTAAACCTAACAGACCTATTGATTGAGAGAGAGCTTTGCAGAGTTTAATGAGTGATATCACCTTACCTTTATAAGCATTAAACCTCCTATTGAATAGTAAAAATCAAGAAGTGAATTAGCATCTTTTATAGAATCTTTAAATCTGGATTCTACTCCCTGCAGACAAAGAAGAGAAGTGTAAGTAAAATACATTTTTCATTAACTGAATGAGTCTTAAACAAAAGAAGTAATCGGAACAAGAATGTTAATACCCCAAAAGCCTCCTTATTGAGCTCACACTTCAGAATGCCATTGACGCTTAATGCATAGAATAAATCCTTCAAAGCTGAAGTAGATGATACAGTTTCCGCTACAGATGCACAAGAAGAGGTTCTTATATCAGGCTTCTTTTCAATCCCAAGAACCTTGAATGTCTTTAATGCCTCATATGTTTCCTCCAGACTAAGAACAGGTACCAAAAAGTGAGATTAACAATTATCTTAAACCAAAAAAGTAAAGTTCTATACTTTCAACATGAAATCTCAAAAAAATACATTGCTCACGAATTACTATCATATAAAAGACAAAATGCTTGCATAAAAGCTTTCATTATGCATCAAAGCAAGAAAAGGATGAAGGATATCTACCAGAATGTATACACGGCCCACACGCTCGAGTAAAAATATAACTTGCCCGCGTTTACTAAAAATTACGAAGCCTCCAGCAGCACTCACCGGAACAACAGTAAGTAGGCAAGCACTAAATTCAGCAAAAATTAGCTTAACATTTGAAGTCAGATGCTCAGAACCACATTTATTTTAAGCCATATCCTACTTTAGCCTGAAAGCAGTATTCAGCTAATTACACTTCATTGTCCGGTATTTACATTAAAGCAACAGATCTTCTCATTTCAACTAAAAACAGCGCAAGAGCTGTAAAAAATTTACAAGCTTAAATTTTCCGCTCTGTCTCCGCAATCACACCAGAACACCGCCAATTTTCCTCAGGAAATGAAGTGAATAATAAATCAAAACATTGACCAATGAAAAATTTTCAGAAAATTTTAAAATAGCATCAAGAAATGTATATGCACGCGTGCATGATCGACAGAGAGGGTTTAAATTGACCTTCCAAAAGACCCATCGGCGGGAGCAAAGATCTCCAACGCGGCAGATCGATGAGATTCTGACACAGGATTGAAGATGGCCGATTCACAGATCGACGTCAACGCTAGAAGTCCTAGAATGAGAAATCCCAAATTTGTAGCCATTCCTGAAGATGTTTATTGCCGAACCGAGAAGACGATTAATGAATCGAAACCACAACAATTCTTCAATATAATATATGCACAGAAATTTAGCAGCCTTTACTTACTGTGGAGAAGAAGATTTCGAGTCTTCGTTCGAGTGAGTGAACGAAGAGAGCTTATTAATTTTCTGAGAGGCTCGCTGCGGATGATGACGTATTGTGAGTTTCCAATTATGCCCTCAACTTGATTAATGAGCCCTCGGGCCCAAAACAATTACAATTGTATAATTGGACAAAACTAGTGGATTAAGCCCCATCAAACATTTGGGCTTTCTCTTGAATCTGGTCCCATTCGATGTCAGTTCTAATAACACACTTCTTATTGGTCGAAACTCATATTAGTTATCACTCCTTGGCAAAGCAAGTTAAACCAAAGCCACAACCATTTAATCAAAACTATATTACTAAGGATGTCAACAAATCCATCTCTAGTAGCAATTCAAATCTAATAATTACTCGAAGTTTATTTGTCTTAATTCTATAAAATTCAAATTCAAATTCAATTTGTAAATTAGGCTAAACATTAAGATTAAGTTTTATAAAATTGTTAAAATTTGAGTTTAAGCTAATTAAAACTCAAAAACTTTGAATTTAATTGGATAAGTCAAATGATTTGATTTATTAACAACCCTAAATTTAAGTGTTTAAATTCATTTTTGTTGTACAGTGTAAAATAATATACTTACTCCACTTTTTAGTTTCACAAATTTACACATTTACTTTTATTTTAAATTCTTTTATTATTTTTATCTTTTAATTTTAATTTTTTTTATCTTTTTTTATTTTGTTAATTTAAACTTTTTCCATATTATAAATTTAAAACAATATTATAAATTATTTAAAAAATAACTTTATATTTTTTAAATAATTTTTCACACAGAGTGTATACTTTCATTAATTTGACTTAATTAGTAAGCAAAATTATCCCTTTTATTTCGTCCAATTTTAGTATATCTATTTATTCAAATATTTTAGAGAAGGGATACCTATGTTAGTCTATTAACATTTCTACCAGTGACGCGAAAACAAAATAAACAAGGATTGGAACTAAAAATGACATGGTTAGAATGGAAACAAGATGATCAGAATAACAAAAACTTCCTGGCAGAACAATAAAATTCATCGATAGTGTCATACATGTCATCTGACACCGTAATAGCACATAAAATCTTGGCTCCTCACTCGTAGAAGTCAGTAAATGAAATTCAAATATTTGGACCTCAAAACCTTAGACAATGAAAGCTAGTGACTTAATCTTGATACAGAAAGCCCCATGCCACAAGGGCACTTAGTACTTGGGAGGTGGCTGTTGTGTCGGCAGCAAACCGAAGCGTTTCTTAAGGAGAACTCTCTGCCTTGCGTATTTATCATCAGGGGAGAAGCGGGCTGCAATAGAGGATAAATGAGCACATTAAGAAAAATATATATACTAATCACCAGGGAAAAAAAAGGAACATTACATACTTGGTAAGACTTTATTAAAATATTGCAAAAATACATCCATCAGCACATGAAAATTTTTTGAATGTTCTTGATTACATTCTCTGACAGATATGAAACAAAATTCTATGGCACCCATAGGGGAGTAAAGGCCGCAAGAGGGGGATTACTGTTTCTTCAATGAATTTGATTTGCATGATATGCTAATTATATATAGTTGTTCCTCACGAAATAAAGTTAGCAGATGCTGGGTTGAGAACGAGGAGCTCACACATAAGAGCCTGTGCTTTAATATTTTATATCAATCTCAAATTCTCATCACGAGAGAACCACAACAAATACTAGGCACACGAAGCACCATATCCATATCGTACGCAACATCAACTCCTAATTGATCACCAAGCTGCTTGAGATGAAAATGACATCTTAAAACTATCAGATTTCCAATTCCTTTATACCGTGCTTTTCTAATGTAGCACCATATATCATTTACAGTCAGGGAATGTGACAAAAACACCCCAATGCTCGCTAATCTCCTCGAGCACATCAAAAACAAATTTTCCATCACAACCACCCATGCGCACATACACAAGTACAAGAACTCGTTGGGAATGGAACAAGTCAAAAATATTCACTTCAACACAGATATAGGAAATTTACCGGGATGTGCTGATTGTGTAGCCAAACCCAGAGGTGATTCCTTCTGCACAGGAAAAAAATTAAAAAAAGAAGTGCGATGGTCAGTCAAGATCACTGTGTTCAAGACTATCCTTGCGTGTCATTGGTTGAGAAAATGGGGTGCCTCCGGCGAGAAAAAACAAAGGTTCATTCAAGGGAATTTTTATATCTTGTAACATAGTAGTTGTTTAGGTCTAGTGCAACTCAGGTAAAAGCAACTTAACGCCGAAGCTGATAACACAAAACAAGTTAAACTTAACAAAAAGCAAATAATCAGGGCAACATTATTGAATAAAATCCCGTTATTATCTATATTTGCCTCTCATTTTAGAACCAAAACAGTAACGACTAAGACAGTGATAAAACTTTACCTTTCACAGCACGAAGAGCGAAAATAAATCACATGCAATAATCATAGCATAAAATTGGTCTATAGTGAGCAGTAAAAAATGAGATATTTCTAAATTACCTTTGTGGTGTATACTTTGTCACCGTTTTCATTGATGTAAAATTGGAGATACATCTTCAATAATCCTTCTACTGCATTCAGAAGAATCGAAACCCACTCTCAATAAAAACACAGGCTTAAACTTCCCCTAAAAACCTAAAACTCAAGAAACAGGAAAACACATGCAAAGAGAGATAATAAAGTCTGCATTTTTTTCAAACTACAACACCATTACAGAGCATACAATATAAAAAATTCAAAGCACGCCGGAAATTTACCTGAAGACCTTCCTCTAATTCCAAGCTCCAAGCTAAAACCCTGATCGTCGCCGGCGCTCTTGGCAGCTAGGGTTCCAAG
Source organism: Avicennia marina (assembly GCA_019155195.1). Taxonomy (NCBI): domain Eukaryota; kingdom Viridiplantae; phylum Streptophyta; class Magnoliopsida; order Lamiales; family Acanthaceae; genus Avicennia; species Avicennia marina. The sequence goes on along the minus strand of CM032769.1, from coordinate 11,279,370 downwards.
ATTTAAAAACCCCTTTGTCGGCGAAGCAGGTATATCGACAATACTTTAAGGGTAAAAATGTCCAAGCATTCACTAGCTGGCTGGCTCTCACAAACGTTTGCACGATATTTCTCAATTTTATAAAATCCAAATTTTAGATTGCGTTTTAGAAAATTATTGTAATTAAGTTTAAAATTATTGTTGGATTTAATCAAACTCAAACCAAATGAAAGCATGTTCACCATAATGTATGATAAATTATTTAATTTAATTTAATAATATATTTTAAAGTCTTTAATTAAATAAAAATATGTTATAAAATTATAAAATTGTAGAATAAATAATTTTATATGAAAAATATGATTAAATAATCTATATAATATAAATTATTTATATATAATTTAAATTATAATTTTAATATTATATTATTAATTAATAGTTTTTTTATTAAATTTATAATAAAAAAATAAATATAATCACTTTAAATAATTAAACTTATCAAATATAATTATTAAAAATTAATTAATACATGTAAATTATTTTATCATTTAAAATAATTATTTAAATTATAATGATCTCCAAAAAATGAACATATGCCGACTTAATTTATCTACTCTCCTATAAATATTCGCTATGCTCAACTATAGTTCAATAAGTTTTGACTGACAATTGAGGACATATGTTGCACTAAAAAATACACACATAAAAATGAATGCATATAAAAATAGAAGAAATTATATGCTAATAAAAAATAAAATAAAAACACTATCTTCTACATAATCCTTTAATAATCGTGACGCACGAAAAAGAACGTTGACTCTATAATCGATTCAAGTCTTCCACTAACAAATGAACAGTGCATGTGAATAAAAAAGAACGTAACATAAATTATGGTATATTTTTCATCTACGCCACATATACATTCAATGACAAGACAGCCTGTCATGGTGTTTGATATTTCCTTTATAATTATTTAAAATTAAATTATTATTTATTTACAAATAAATTGATATATATATATATATTATCTATACATATATTTTGATTTTTATATATTTACACTTTAAAAAATTAATATACTATTACAACATCTAATTATTATTATAAATATAACTTTTTACTTACGTCAAAATTTCGTTAACAAACATAATCGATGTCTACGTCCAATGCCTGGTTAATACGGTCGAACTCAAGACAAAAAAGATAGGCAGACAACTAGACAAAACTTTCCTTTGAGCTAAGAAATACATTATGCAATGTTTGTTTTATAATTAATTACTTTAAAAATATATATTCAATTATTATTATTATTATTTTATTTTTTTATTTTACATAATTTTTAAAATAAAAATACATACTAAAAATTTAAAAAAAAAAAAAAGAAACCCATGACCAAGTCTGAAGTCCTGTCTTCACAAGATAAGTCATTCTCCAAATTCAATAAAATACCATCACTCTCTCGCGGGCATAGGTAAATTTGGCATAAACCTTTTGTTGTCGTTTATTTTTGTACAGTTTATGTGTAATTTAAAATATTAAATTTTAACATCACGTGAATAATTTCCGTACCCTATATAAAAATCTTCACTGTTGTCGACATCATAGCCAAACATTGCCACATGCCTTAACCCTGTTTTATTTTCCAGACGTCATCACGGAAATTTCACGTCTTCCTAAAACACGCAAACATGCGCCTCTAGCACGCTTATTTTCCGTACACAAAACCATTAAAACACACTGCAGTCGCCTTTTCCCAAACCCCATCAGACCCAAAACAAGAATTACCAGTTCTTGCATGGATTCAGATCAGTTGACAGTGGGGGTGCAGTGCAACCCTCTAAGAAAAAGAAAGACAGCGAGAAATTCATAATGGTCGCCCGTTTCAGTCGAAGGGGGTAACCCCACCCCACCATCCGGCCTACAATATTTTATACAGTTGGCGTTTCAATTTCTATGCACACACTTAAAGCCCACGCTTTGTCCACTTTCCAGAAAAAAACCCGTTAAAAGTAAGCCCGCACTCCATTGCACCCGAATCCAGTGCTCTCAGACCGAGAAACGATGTTGTATGACGAGGGCGAGGAGACCTTCGAGCACACCCTCCTTGTAGTCCGCGAAGTATCCGTATACAAGATCCCTCCACGCCCCACCAGCGGCGGCTACAAGTGTGGCGAATGGCTCCAGTCGGATAAGATCTGGTCGGGCCGCCTCCGGGTGGTTTCCTGCGATACCAGATGCGAGATCCGACTGGAGGACCCAAACTCCGGGGAGCTCTTCGCCGCCTGCTTTGTCAACCCGGGGCAGAGGGAGGCTTCTGTGGAATCGGTTCTGGATTCGTCGAGGTACTTCGTGTTGAAGATCGAGGACGGATGTGGGAAGCACGCGTTTATTGGCTTGGGGTTCAATGAGAGGAATGAGGCTTTTGATTTTAACGTTGCGCTGTCGGATCACGAGAAGTACTTGAAGAGGGAGGCGGAGAAGGAGGGGGGAAGTGGTGGCAGCGGTGGTGCCAATGGGGGAGAGGAGGGTCACATTGATATACATCCTGCTGTTAATCACAGACTGAAGGTGATTTACTTAGTGATTTTTCCCCCCCTTCGCAAATTGAAATTTTGATTTTGAAGTTTACCTTGTTAGATTTTAGGTTTAATCACATTGAAAGTTAAGGAGTATGCGATCACTGGATTGCCAAGAAATGTGCTGTTCAAATTTTCCCGGATTTTTGTAGAGGATGACTATTTTAAGTAAATATTCATTGATGATTCTTAGAAAATGGTGGTTTTGAAAAAGGTTAGATGATTCGCAAGCGTTGATGGGCAAAGATTAATGGCGTTTGGTGAAATGCTTTTGCTATTGGATGTATGCCATCTTTTGCTTTTCACTGGATGGGAAGCCTGAACTCTCAGCTAGTGTGCCATCTGTCTAGTATTCTTGTCCCGGAATGGATAGGGCAGTTCCTGTTACGCTTACTAATCCTATTTTGCCGCTAGAAGTGCTGTACTAGTTTCACATCATGGATTCATAATATCCTAAAATCTTTTATCTATTCTTATCATGATAAATGGACTTAAACTGCAATGTATGTTTTTTGTTCTAGATAAGATTTTGGTACGTGGCAATTACTTTTTAAGTTCTTTCTTTTTTCTGGTAGAATTTGTAGCAGTCTTCTTATCCCTCCTTTTGCAACTACAAAATGAATTGAACCTAGCTTTCATTTCTGGTTTGTAGGAAGGGGAAACGATCAGAATAAACGTGAAAAATAAACCATCCAGTGGTACTGGCATGCTTTCTGCAGCCGGGGTGTCTGGTGCAGTTTCAGGAACTGGGAAACCCAAAACTCCAGTTCTTGTTCCCCCACCTGGCGGAGCAGTCAAACTTAGGACTCCTCTTCCTCCTCCGCCAAATGATGCTGCTGCTGCTAGGATGACTTCTGCTAGTCGTGTTACTGCTCCGAATGGAGCCCAAGAAAATTCAAGGCTTTCAAGTGACGCGCTTTCCGATCTGCCTCAAGTTGAGGTGTGTCTTACTCATTCGCTCATCGGTGCTAACGCTTTTTCTTTTGTCGTGCGAGTTAATATCTTCAAAACTCTGATCCTGGTTTCTCCCTATAAAATATTTTAATATCATACATAGTACGATTTCCAATCTGTGCAGTACAAATGGATTGCTATAGTTCTTTGCTGGTCTAATTTAATTAACGAGGGCAATGCTCATCTAGATGAACAAGCACTTCCTCACTCTACCCCCCCCCCCCCCTTGCTTCCTCACTTTATAGTCCTTTTGTCTGGGCTCTCCCGGGTTCCTGTTGTTGCAATGTTGCATGTTTGTCTCATCTTTCACGTCTGAACCAAATTAATCTTAAAGGTGCAGAAATGAAACTCAGTAGATTAAAACTGAATTTACGTCCGTCACTTGGTATTTGTGTTTGTATCCTCAGTTGATTTAGTGTCAATATGAGCAGAACTTGCTATTTAAGTAAGCAGGATATTTACCACATTCTTTTCCCTTGCTTCTCTCTGCAGAAGAACCTTCTTTCCACTGCCGGGCCAGGGTCTACTAATAACACCTCTGCAGCTGGCTGGGCAGCATTTTGAAGATCTGACATCAGAGCCATTTTGTGTCTTTGTTGCTTTTGTATTGACGAATATCATAAATATCAAAAGGATAATGTAAGAGAGGGAGACAACATGACGGAGAAAAATCTAAGATTGGTCCTTGTATTAACAAATATCATAAATATATATCAATTGTTTCGATTTTATCTATGTTAAAAATTGGATAAAATATGCCCTTTCATCGAGGCGTTGCTTTCTTGGTGTAGCAAACCGTTCCCTCTTCTGAAAACTTGAGTAAAGCTCCATAAGGGAACCGTGTGCGAAGATGTAGATAGAGAAAGTTTGATGCCTTTGTTTTAATCTTTAGGTGTATTTTTAAAAAAAAAAAATTATGTAAAAATAAATGAAAAAAAGATATTAAATTTAAAATATGTAATTATTAAAATATGTATACATTTTTTAGACAGAATGAAAATAAACACAACATTCCGAAAATGTATTTCCAAAATTTGTATAAACACGCCAAACAGTACATTTTTGAAATTGCAGCTTTTTTATTTATCCTGTGCATTGTGACAAAACAAAGGGAAGCATTTTAGAAAATTGATTAAAGAATACGTTGAAATGTAGGGTGGAAGAAGGAAGCTAATATGGTTTAGTTTAATTTGGATAGAACTTCTGAATTATTCTGTAGTGTGAGAACTAAATTGATTTCCTACAATAGTGGTTTATTACTTCTTTGTCTTAGCGAATTTAAATCGCCCTTCTCATCAAAATTGGCGGGTAATCAATAAAGCATGTGCAATAAAAATTACAGTACATTTTTTTTTTTTTAATGATGGGCTGGTGACTTGGCCAACTGATATTGCTCATGATGGGTGTATTCAACAAGTCAAAGAAGCTAGCTCACCTCAAAGAACTTAAACATTACCTGAATTTGCTCTCAATAATTGAGTCCAGGCTCCAATCTGAAACTAATATTGGGCCAATCAATTAGCTCTACATCTCAACCCCAAAAATCTTGTCCAATCAAGACATGGCATAGTACTCACACCCATTCAGGATTTTCTTCGAGATTTAGAATGCCTCCAATTTTTATCATTTTTGTTGCTTTACCATGGATCCTACTTGCTGGCCATGGCCATCATTCTGAGATTCCCTTGCAACACAAGTTTCTCCTTTCCTATGACAGAAGGCACAAAATATCTAAAAATGTAGGTGGTGAGTGGGATTGACAGCAACAACACACCTGCAAAAGGTGCCACTTTTTTCTTTGCCTACAGGTTTTGGTAGTCACATTTCCCCCACTCCAAAGACATGTGAAGCCATTTACAGCAACCTCTGACCTTATCCATGTGCATTTTTGGTTGGAGTAAGCCACCCTCTGCCAAAATTTTATCTACATTATTGTCATTTCTTCGCACAACCATTATTAGACTTATTACTGCCCATATAGTAGAAGAAGTTAATGAACCTGATAATTGTTGTCCAAATGGAATTGCTCCCTAAGGCTATGTTTGTTTCCTAAGTAGGATGGGAAAGAAAATTTAAGTGATTTGGAAGAAGATAAAATTATGTTAGATTTATAAGATTTAGGTCCGTAGAAAAATTATTTTTTTATATATATTAAATATATAATAATAATTAAATGATGTGACAGTACATATACACTCTTAAAAGTCAGATTTAGGGGCCTGTAGGTCCCCCCTCCCCTAAAGTTTTAAAAATTGTATATTTATCGCTTGAGTTTTTAGTAAAATTTTTTAAAAAGTTTACATATTTTTATATGAATTACCCCACTCCTGTCCCCCCCCCCTCCCCCCCTCCCAACCACTAATGTGAACCTTGTAAATATCAATTTTAAAAATAATATTGCATTGGCATCCGTGTGAGATATTCATCTCCTTAGAGTAACAATACTTTGGAAGCTGATTGGACATTGTGACACTAATCTCACTATTTTTCTTGTTCTTTGAGTTCAAGAAATTAATATAAATATGCCTCAAAGATGGATTGTTAAGAGCCATATTCAATATGCCTCAGAGATGGATGGTGATGAGCCATATTCGACGGTCAGGTGTTTGTTGCAATTTTTTAAAAAAACTAATCGTGCGTACGTGAGGTAGGTTTAGAAAAGGAAAGGTTCCATTTATATTTTCAAAACGATTTGTGAATATATATTTTATAGATTAATGAAACCAAAATAGGTGATGGAATAAAAGAAATGAAAATAATTTAAGTTCAATGTAAAGAGAAATATTGAACCAGCCAATCGGTATGATTTCCTGCTTCTCAATCGAAAACAAAGGTAGAAATGGTGTTATTTTCAAGCTGCTGCTTCCACAGATTTCAAGTCCCATTTTGAAATCAGCTAGAAAGTCATTGTCTTGAATGCATTTCCCTTTCTTAAAGTGCTGGTTAAAAGGGATCTACTGTTGCTTCAGAAGTAAAACTTAATACATGTACAACTCCTAAATTCATCTCACACGAGACATGCTTATCAAGACATCACACCCACTATTACAGCCTGCGACAGTGTAGAATCCTAGCAAAGATACAATCTTAAACTCCACACACAATATTGTCATACTAAGAGCCTGTAACCACTGTGATGTGGGTTCTTCCTCATTTTTTCTTTTTTATTAATTCCCTTCCTTTTTCCTATAAAATTCTTGGAACTAGTCCTTCCATTTTTAATATGCACATGTATACAGGCAACAATTATCCATACGATGGGCACACTAGCTACGTGTCGCATGTTAGGAGAGGCCTGCTACTGCATGGCTGTAGTTGTCTTGTTCGACCCTTTCTTGTATCACAATTATGAAGGAAAATTGCTTCATGTATAATCCAAAAGGGCAGATGGCAGTGACAATATGGGAACAAACTACTTTCAACTTATTACTATTTTATAAATCACATAATAAAGTCAATTATTTGCTGCAATTCAGTTGTGTAAATATGATATTCACTTCTTTTTTTTTTTTTTGACACAAAAGTTTGGATGGATTCAATTTTTGTAGCGATGAGAATACATACAAATTACACACCAACACTATTTTATGTTGGTGGAAGAATTTAAAAACACAACTTCTGTGTAACAATGACAATGCCATGTCTTTCATTGCCGAAGATAAATTCACCATCTTCTTTAGGGTAATTGCATTAACCAACTAGAGGGGAAAAGGGCCATGTATTATATCCATAAAATTTTCTTCTTAAGCCATTACATAATTCACACACAAAAAAAAAAAAACTTTTGTTCAATAAACATTTATGAAAACAACATGGCACTATATGGAGTATTTAATGGAGAGGATTGATGTTTATTGAAAATTCAACAAGAATAACTAGTGAAGGTGGCGAATCAGTTTAGACATCTTATATTGATAAATAAAGATTATTATTCACATATCTTCAATCAGTCAAGTTTATGTATATATTATTAAATGCAAGACATTTTAGGCATTGTTGGTGTGCAAAAGTTAATTGGAATAGAATGGTCATTCATTTGTGAATCATTATTATTAGGAGTAGGAATATTAATTCCAACTCAACGCTATAATTTTATATATTTTCAATAGATTTGGAATGAATTGTTTTTTTTTATACAATTGAAATAATCTTATTCATTTTTAGATTTACAGTATATAAATCAGCGAATATTGTGTGTTAGTAAATAAATTAAATATTGAAAATATTACATGCAAAAATATGGATACATATAAATTACATTAATATACATTAAATTAAATGTACAAATGTATATATATTGTCAATATATGTAATATGTTGTTCTGTATGTAATATTTGTATAATATATGTTAAATAAGCAAAATATTTATTTATAATAATCTATAATATAATTTAATACTAATAATGAAAAGAACACTCAATTTTTGTGCACAATTGTAAATAACTACTATTTTATAACATTTATAAAATCAGATAAGGAAAAAATTGAAGAAAGAAAACAGGTAGAATCAACTAAAATCATGAGGGAAGATTACAAGAAAAAAAAAATAGAATAAATACAAAATGGAATGGCAATTAATGTTTCTGCAGTTAAAAAATAATGTAATTTTTTAAAATATAAATTTTATGTCATTAAAATTCATAAAATAACAGAATAAATTAGGAAAATTAAAAAAACAAATTAATACTGAGGAAATAGAATAAATAAATAAAACTTGAGGAAGTGATCAAAAAAATTCATAAAAAATCAATACTAGTCAATTAATTATATAATATGCAACTAAATTAGCTTCTATTCTTAATATACAGTATAAATAGTAGTAACACATAGAAGTATTTAATTAATTTGAAATAAAAATATAAATATTTCCACATATAGTATTTATCACATACATATGTTATAATTGACATCTAATATATTTTTACCACAAATGTGTAGTATATTATTCATGAAAATGGTTAATATAATTACATCTATTAATGTATTTACTTCTTCATATATTGAATATTAATATAAAATTTAAAATAAAAACAACATAGACAGTTGTTTTTACAATTAAAAATATATATTGTTATAATGTGTAGTAATATCGGGTACATAAGCTGTCCAAATATTAGCTATGCATATAAATATGTGGTCATGTTTACTTCATACATTTAAAAAGCATACATTATAATTATTGTATATTTTTAAATTTATTTTTTTTCTTATTTTACACATATCTCAAAAAACACATAAAACACACACGCACACCTAAAAATATAGACATAACTTTTATTTTTTAACATGATATAAATATTATTATATGATCTTGTTATATTAATAATAAATATTCACTAGATATTTAAATTCAAACAAACATATAGATATACACAATTAATTTAATATTTTAAAATATTTTTATTAGAATAAATTTTTTTATTTATGTTATGAATTTTTAATCACAAATTATAGTCAAATAAATAAAACATTGTCAATTCGACCCCATTCACATGCCTTGTAGTATTTCTAGATGACGGGATGTGTCAAAAGCATTTAATCCATGTTTCATTTTTTTTCACATTCTTAAATTCTTTTTATTTGTGCCTTATTTAATTCGTAATGCTTAGAACAGTTATCTTGGTCATCTATATTAATTTGCTAATATAACTATGACTTTGTTTATTTTTGTGACTATAAATTGTATTTTTAAGTATTTTTATTTGAAAAATTATATAAAAATAAGAAATAGAAAAGGATAAAAAATAAGTGTAATAATATTTTTTGTATCTATTTTTCTCACGCTTATCAATTTATTCATTTTATTTTTATAATTTATGTCTTTTCCAACTTATTTCTTTATCTTCATTTCACAAACATTGTATCAATTCAAAATAAATTTTCGTTATAAAAGATCTTTCAAAAAAATAATTTTATATTATAGTACTTTTATTATATTTTTGACCACTTTCCTTTATTTATTTCTCCCATAATTAAGATAACCTTATTTTTATTACGATAATATTATTTCATAATTATGCGTAAACATGTAATCTTCATTAAATTATAAATTGTAAAATAAAATAAACATGTAATACATTTCAAATGTCTATATAATAAAAAATTTAAATGTTATCACAATCTACATGCTATAGATACATTGGACAACAATTGCCCGTATTTAGATTATCTTTTGAACGTTTATACGTGATTATGTATATATACGTGCGCGGTTACAATACGCGGATCCGTTTTGTTTCTTCGTCTATTGAGATTTGGCGGTAAGCCGATGTTTCTGCCTAATGCTCTGCCCTTTCTACTGAATTTCTTTATTTATTTTTATGTTTTATTTCTCATGATTTTTTTTTCCTGGAACAGGGATATTGGGTTGCATGATTTCGAGTAAATTTGGAATTCTCAGAAATTTGAACAGTTAGACTTTTCATGGGCTTTCAAGTTTCAACCGTGTTGTGGAATTATCGAGAGTGAGTTCCTGAGATGTTTTTTTTTTCGATTCAAGGACCAATGTATTGCTGTAATCTTTAAAAATAGATGGATTTTGTAATTTTTGCTTTTGTGTTGTATCTTTTTATTTGGTTCTCACTTTTGATTGCAAAATATGGAGTAGTGGTTTCATGGGGGGAGGGTCCGAATGAGAGGCGGTAACTTGTTTCTTTTATGTTTGTTACTTCTTTCTTTTATGGTTTACATCTTGGTTAAGTTTTCTTGCTCTGATTGAATCGCGCTTGTGTCGGAATCCAGGTGTTTTTGTGTATTAGTTGCATATGATGTTCATTGTACTTTACGGTTTATTTAAGGTTAAAGATATATTTGCATTCGGGGGGTTTTGCAATTTTGGGAGGTTGGGGTATTAGTCGTAACTGGTGTATACGCAGCATTTTCAACGTTATGCACAGAATGGTGTCATGGATTTTGTGATTGTTTCAATATACATTATCTCAGTTAAAAGTCAGCACTAAGATTGTTTTTCTGTAACTGATAGGTTTTGTATTTTTGGCAATGAGACCAATGGTCTCTGTTGATAATGAAGATTTAATTGGAAAGCTGTCCGTGGATTGCCTCTTAACCTGAAGGAAAAAATATATATAAAAAAAAATTGATGGATTCAGCTAAGAGTTGGTTCCAAAGGTTTCAGCCACGAGATCGTTCGAGGTCATCTACTAAGAAGGAGTCAATGGGCTCTGGAAGAGAAGATCCAACGCCACTTTCTGCCGAGGAAGCCTCAAATCTCACAAAACAGAGGGTTGCTGTGGCGAAGCAGTATATTGAAAATCATTACAAGGAGCAGATGAAAAATCTTCAGGAAAGGAGAGAGCGGTATGACGACATTAATTGAACCTTTTGTATCTTAAGTTTGTTGAAAAAATGTTATTGATCCTCCCTGCTGCCATTGATTGTATTGTTCAACTCAAATGCATATTATACTGGATGGTATTTTTAGCATGGGGAGTTCTTAATATGTGCACAATTTGGCGTCTATCAGCCCACCGAGAGTTACTTCTGTTGTGATGAATTTTTGTTGTGGAACATTGTTGTAACAAAATTATTACTTCCTTAGCTTGCCTAATCCAGCCATTACATAGGTATTTCTAAACTGAAGTTTGTAACTCCTTAGCCTGGGGAATAAGAGATGAATTAACTCTTAGCCCTGTGACGTTTTGGGATTTCCTTATGTGTTTTGGGATTTCCTTATGTGTAAGGACCTTGTAATAGTTCAGATTTTATTTTAAAGTACTACGATGAAATTTGTGCTTGGGTTGAATACTTTTGAACCCATCAGAAGCCGAATGCTCCTGGTCATGAGCACATGTTTCTACCACTTGTTTTTAGAACAGGCATTATTCCTGAATTTCTGTGTCTGGAAAAGTTAATATCCAATGAGTTACAAAGTTGAAATCTTTTATCAACTCCCTAGGTCACTATGCCCACTTTGTACTAGCCGTTAAAAGCTGGAAAAATATCTCTGCCACTAAATAAATGACAAAAAAAGAAAAGAATTGTAATTAAATCATTTATTTGTCATACCAGCCTCATCACCTGTAAAGCTTTTTTTCTTATCTTTACTTTGTGGGATCATATTTTGGATCTTCATTATCAGCAAGGTAGAAAATGCCACTGTTTTATTTTTGTGGTACAGTTATTTCACACTTGTTTGTTAACAGGCGAAATTTACTTGAAAAGAAGCTAGCTGATGCTGATGTATCTGAGGAAGATCAGAATAACCTATTAAAATTTTTAGAAAAGAAGGAAACTGAATATATGCGCCTTCAGAGGCACAAAATGGGTGCCGATGATTTTGAGTTATTGACAATGATCGGGAAGGGTGCTTTTGGGGAGGTAAAGATTCTGACGAATAACATTTGTATCTTGGCTTCCATAACATCCTTTGTTGATTTTATTTGATTTATTTTAAAGGTTTACTCATTTCTGGATCTCAACTTGCCCTGGGGCCTCAACTTGTCCATGTCTTAATTCATTTAACCTCTGGGCCTGTGAATTTTATTAGAAGCATTAGCCAATATTTTGGATATAAGAGATCCTGACAAACCTGCAAATATTTCTTGTTCTTGTGCTATTCAGTTTCCAGCAACTGTTGACCTGGTAAAACAAAGGAGTATTGTGGTTACTCTCCTTTATCATCCATTACAAAATGCAGTATGTGAAATGGAGGCCCTGCATGTCCTTTGTGTGCAATGGTTCTCTAGTTAATACAGAAGTGTCTACTCCGACAAAGTTATCAAATACAATTTGCTAGTAATTCATAATTCATTCCATTTTTTAAATTCGATCTGCAGACTTTATTTCCAAGCTTCCATTCTTTGTTGTGTAATCAAGCATCTAGTTTACTCATCAGAAAGATTAGTTGAATTGGGTAAATATGACCGGTTGTTTTGGGGATGGAATTATATCATTAGTTAATATAAAGAATTCTGCAATTTATTTTATTAGTTAAGTTTGAGAACCATGTTAATCTTCATGTAAGAAGTAATTCTTAATAAACCACCGATACGTCAGAGTTTGGTTTTCCTTGTACAAGATTAAACTTAAGTGATGGCCATGTTTAGTGACAGAACTAGAACTAGAAGAGAGAGAGTTTGTGTGTGTTTGTGAGTATTTTTAAGTATGACTCAAGCTTTAAACGCCGTAGCTCAAATTCAACTCAGCTCTGATAGTTACTGTTGACTGCATTTGTGCATGCCATTCACTAAGGGTTCTGGCTGGGAATTTCATGGTTTATTTTCACGTGTAAGATGACACCTAGAATATTGACATGGTCTTATAGTAGATAAAATAAAGAATGGAATATTTTTACTTTGTGGCATGACCTGATAAGGAAAGTAGAAGTGAGATTATGCTAATTTATATCAATTTTTAGTTTTTGTATTTTATGTAGGAGCAGCAGAGGAACAACTGATGAGTTTTACCTCTATTTATTCAAGTTTTTTCTAATTAATTTTTGTTCATTTGACTTAGTTGCGTTGCTTGATCCGTATAACACATAAAAAACTAAAAGTTGATTGAGTAAAACCTATAGCATGGTAAATTAAAAGCATTTTCACCTTTCTTTTTCTGCAATTGAATTTTATCCATTATCTTTAAACCCATGATATAGTTGCCTCATAAGAGAGCGGGAATGCTGCCAGCATAGTGGGGGCAGTTCCAAGGTTGGTGGATAGGGGAAACAAGATTGACACCAATGAAGATGAGGGTGGTAAGGGCGCTTGGTTGATAACTAAGGCCAGTTGGATTGAGAGATTATGTACAATGATAATGGTTGTTGGAAAGAAAATCATAAGAGATTTAATTTGGTTTGATTTGATTATATGATATCATATTATATATTTGATATCAAGAATATTTGGTTTGTTAGAATTATGTTGATCTCTTTCCATTTTTACATTGCAAGACTCACCTATAAATAGTTAATTATTGTAGCATACTTGTAAGAGAGAATTAAGAGAAAAAGGAATATAGTTTGTGCCCTTCGGGCAATTTGTCCATGGATGTAAGCCGAAATGGCTGAACTTCATAATTCTTTTGTTGTGCTTTTATTGTGTCTCTTTTCACTTATGGTATAATTCTTCCAATATTCTAACAGTGGTGATTGTGAATTGTTTGTTATGGCCTGAGTTTGCTGCAAATAGGAGGATGGGAGGGAGGAGGTCAAACAGGGGGATGGCCAAAAAAAAAAAAAGTCTGATGATGTTGAACTAGTGGAGATGGAGGTGGTTGATAGGATAAAAATATATATAATGTGTTTGCTTGAGAAGTTATATTTTAATTTAAATGCTAGACATGTACACTACTTTGAAACATGACCTGACGTCAAGTAAGGCGATGGAAAAAAGGGGTTTGATGATGTTGAAATAGCAGGGATGGAGGTGGTTGATAGGATAAAAATATATATAATGCGTTTGCTGAAGAAATATTTTTTTTTAAATGCTAAACATGTACACTATTTTGAAACATGACCTACTTCTATGAGGCTAGGTGATGTTGGTGGCTAGGAGGATCAAAAGAATAAACCTTAATAATGGTTATTATCATGGGAATGTTAAGTTGAAAAATAAAGCATATGTAGCACTTACACCAATCAAATGTTGTTTTATTCCAAAGTTATTCCTTTGAATTAGATGTCCTTGGATATCTAAATTCTTTGAATTACAGAAGTTAATGTCAAAAATGCTAATAATTGATTATCTGTTGACAGGTTAGGGTCTGTAGGGAAAAGACAACAGGATCTGTATATGCAATGAAAAAGCTAAAGAAATCAGAAATGCTTCGTAGAGGCCAGGTACTATATTTTTGGTCCAAAGATTATGGTCATGTTATTATGTCTATGATGCCATTGGTCCTGAGATTTTATATTTGTTAGGTTGAACATGTGAAAGCTGAAAGGAATCTGCTTGCAGAGGTGGACAGCAATTGCATAGTCAAACTATATTGCTCTTTCCAAGATGAAGAATATTTGTATCTTGTAATGGAATATCTTCCAGGTGGAGATATGATGACTTTGTTAATGAGAAAAGATACCTTGACTGAGGATGAGGCCAGATTTTATGTAGCAGAGACAGTTTTGGCTATCGAATCTATTCATATACACAATTATATACATAGGTTTATGGATGGCTGGTTTTAATCTTAATTTCAATTTACATGCTGTGTTTTTGCATTCCCTTTGAGCTACTGCCATTTGTCTAACCTTTTTTTCTCGTGATTTGATGCAGAGATATTAAACCTGATAACATACTACTTGATAGACATGGTCATGTAAGACTATCAGATTTTGGCCTGTGCAAGCCTCTAGATTGTAGTACTCTAAAAGAAGATTTTTCAGTTGGAGATGGCTTTAATGGAAGTCCGAGAAGTGATGAGAGCTCAGGTACAAAACGCACACAACAAGAGCAATTGCAACATTGGCAGAAAAATAGGAGAATGCTGGTAAGTTTTGAAAAGGATTGTTGTCACGCTTTGCAGTGCTATCATAATAAGATGTTACTAGCTGTTAACATGTCTTGGTTTGGATAGCTGTGCTCTGTAAATTTCATGCTAAACTTTGCTAATAATGAGTATCCCAATTTCAAAGTAATGTTCTTTGGACTTTCTAAAATACTTGGGGAAATACTTCCTCTGATGTCATATTCACTGAGTGCAGGCTTATTCCACTGTTGGAACACCCGATTATATTGCTCCGGAAGTTCTGCTAAAGAAGGGTTATGCAATGGAATGTGATTGGTTAGTTCATATTTACTCATCAAGCTTTTGATTTCATCCATATGAATATGTGTTTGTGAAAGTACATACTTAAATTGTTTTTTGATTTTGCCTTTACTTTCATAAAATCTTCTTTGCTTGCTCCTTCCCCTTAGTCATCTGTCAAGAAATCCACCCTATTCTCTGTTGCTGTTGGGTTAAGGGGATTGGGAGTTGATTTCATTCACCTGTTATTGGAAAATGAGGTCTGTCCTTGTGTAGGTGGTCCCTTGGTGCCATCATGTTTGAAATGCTCGTGGGGTACCCACCCTTCTACTCTGATGATCCTATGACAACTTGTAGGAAGGTAAGAAAAGGGTTGTTTCATTGTTGCATGAAAGTGTAACTATAAAATTATGCCATGTCATGGAGTTCGCTTACGGATGCAGTTGGCTTTGTTTTGTCTTGTATTATGTGTGAGTGTTCATGTTGTTATAAATAGCAAGTTTTCTAAAGGAAGTTTCTCTTTCTTCTTACGATTTCTCTGTTTCTATTATTTGAGGCTGGAATAGTAGTTGGAGAATTCTAAACCACTCATATTTGTTGATTGTTTAGTCCTTTGCTGCACTAATGTGATGACAACTATGCTATGCTTTTATATCATTTGTATTCACCAGATTTAATTAATTGGCATATATTGACCAAATTATTTTTTCTCCTTGCCCCAGCATTGGCTTCACTATCAGTTCTTTGTAGTCATCATGCGGTGAAGATGAAATAAAAAAATAAGTATGAAGTTAGTTTCTACCTTTTGCTTTCATATGCAGATAGTGAACTGGAGAACGCATTTAAAATTTCCTGAGGAAGCTAAGCTTTCTTTTGAAGCAAAAGACCTGATAAGCAAACTACTTTGTGGTGTCGACCAGAGGCTAGGTTCAAAAGGTGCAGATGAAATAAAGGTGCTGTACGGTGTGTTCCATATCAAGTTCTTTGCTCACTTGAATTTTTGAGAACTTAGGTAAACTGTTTGCTTGTTTAGGCGCATCCTTGGTTTAATGGAGTCGACTGGGACAACATTTACAATATGGAAGCTGCATTTATTCCTGAAGTTATTGATGAATTGGACACCCAAAATTTCGAAAAGTTTGAAGAGGTATTGGTTGTCTCTTCAAGTGAGGCGTTTGATGTCTTTCTAAATTACTTTTAAAAGAGACTCGTTGCTAATGAGTACTGTTTCATGGGCTGCAGTCTGAGCACCACACACAAACTGCAAAATCTGGTCCTTGGAGAAAGGTAATCTACCTGTTTCAATTTTTTCAAGGAATATTTGGACAGGGTGGCTACTTTTATATACTCATTTTTCATGTCTTGCTTCAAATACTTGGTGCAGCATTCATTGCTTGCCTCTTCCGTTGACTTTGCTATTGCATACCATGAGATCTGCTGAAAATAGCCTTTAAAGCTTATATGGCTTCCATGTACAACAAAGTTGGAAAGAGAACTTAATTGGACATGAGTTAAAGGCTGAAAGGGGCCGAAATTTCTGATTCATTCCTGAAAAAATGAGTCCTGTTTGATCCTGAAGCCCAGCAAATATCTAGCTAGAGCAAAATTCTGTACTAACATACATAAACTTGGATAGAACAAGTTTTTTTTGTTTTGGTATTGGACGTAACTGAGTTAGTGAGATAAGTAACTTAGTGGGAAGAAAATTAGGCTTTCTTCAACTAGTAGCATTAGATGCCTCTTATGTGATGGAAGTAATTCTGTGGGAGGGTTTTGAGAAGTGAATTTTGCAACAATTATCCCCAAAATAATAATTTGTTTGTCCTGGTCTAGAATTTAAGCTATACTTCATAGGCTGACGCAGATTTCACTTGAAGCTAATGGAAATGGAAATTGAATTGACACAAAGCTTTGGAAACAGATGCATGATCATGACAGCCTCTCTTCAGAATAGTGAACTTTTGCCTGAAAAGTGTCAACTGTACACATTAGCTTATACAAATCACTCAGATGAAGTCCATATTTATCCATTACAATTGCATGTGTTGATATCTGTTCTACTATTATCTGAATCAGGTTTTCTTTCTGTTGTTGAATGGGCTGATTGAGCTTGTTCAGAGTCCTTATTTTCTCTCTCTTGCTTTCAAGCTTACTTTTCTTTCCATTTCCAGATGCTTTCATCCAAAGACGTCAACTTTGTTGGGTACACGTACAAGAACTTTGAAATTGTGAATGACTACCAAGTTCCTGGAATGGGTATCACTCCCTCCCATCCTCTGTGCGCGCGCACGCACTCACGCATGTGCTTGTGCTTGTGCTTGTGCTTGTATTGTCTGCATCTGTTGTTTGGATAACATTTTTTAAGAAACTGTGACAAATGCTAATCTGTATTGGTGCATATTCAATGTAGAATTATTAAATAGTTGGCTTTGGTATGTGTCCAACTGTATGCTTGTACACAATGAATCATGGTTAGTGATATTGTGTCCCTTTCACTGTTTTAATTTTTTTGTTATCCACAGCCGAGCTGAAGAAGAAAAATACCAAGTCAAAGAGACCAACAATCAAATCAATTTTTGGTAAGTTCATATGTTCCTTTTACTTCTCAGAGACTGTGGTTAATATGTGTGGAAGAATAGGCATAAAGGTTTCTACCTAGTAATTTTGAGATTCACAGCTTATCATTCCCTCACTGGCTTATCCATCAGTATTTCTTGGGACCGATGCCTTGCATTCCTTGCACTTCTGTGATTTTTCTGTTGCAATGTGTCTTGGAAGGGAGAGAAAGAAAGTGGTTGTGAAGGAAAGAAATCTTAAGGTAAATAACTGGTGAAATTGGGTGGTGAAGGAAAAGAAAGGACTCTGTATGAAGAAGGGAATAATTTCCTTGTGTTCCTATCTACTTTCTCATAACTATGACAAATTCTGCTACATCCTTCTGCTGTTTGCTCCCCCATTAATTCATGTGAACCTTACTAAACTATTTGATGTCTAAATTCTAATGTAGGCCAACTGATATAGGATTTGAAAGGACATGTTAAATTTCCAGACACTTCAGTGTAACTTGCCCCTTAAAGATACTTACACTAGTAGCGCACATTATGTGCTCTTCTATTACTCTTAGCTACTTGATATCAAAAAATTTTGACTTCCCATCATCTTATTCATGGGTTTATCTTCTAACAGAAGATGAATCAGAATCATCTGAGCCAGGCTGCCAACATGAAGTTTCTGAAAAGTGAAAGTGACAGGGTTCCAGTAATTTAGCGGTATCTCCCGTGTTGCCTCGTTTCTGCTGCTCCTGTTCCTCAATAAATGATCCAGATAAAGGATGATTCATCATTGGGTGAGTGCTCTTCTGTGTTCAGTTAATGGGGAGTTTGTCGCGGAGGAGTTCTGAAAATTTGGCTGGCTCAATTACATAGAACCGCAGCTAGTTCACTAGAACTGGAATTTTTGTGCATTAATTCTTTTTGACCATAGCTGAGGCATAGCTGAGAGGTGTTTATTTACAGATACATCTTGATTTCTTCTCTTATTTTTTCCCTATCATTTGTCCAAACCACAACATATTTTACAAAACATGCTAAATCAATTTCCATTGAAACATTGTACTATTGGACATCAACATCTCTAATTACCGTGTGGAGGAATCATTCAGTTGCTGCAACAGGTTGCATCAACCCCATTTAGGCTTTCACCCACCGGTCCTTATATGTGAGTTACGAATCTAGGGCTGGCTTTCTGGTGGACTGTTTTGCCCATATATAACTACATGATAATAATGATAAGCCTAAAGAAACAAAATCCACTATAGTGTTCTCGTATAATTATGCTAAAAATTTAAATAAATTATTTCAACATTGACAGAAAGCAATCCTATGGCTATAATGAAGCCCAGCTTTAAGTTTCAGACTGTCCAACAAAATGGAGAAAAAGACATAAATGGATCTTCTTGTTGACCTTTTTCAAGAACTTGTTAACACATAACGTCTGTTTCATTAACAACTCCGATAATTCTTCATTTATCATTCAAATAATTAAGAAGGATACAACTAAATATGGGTACTTCTTTCTTCCTCTTTTTGAAGTCTTTCTCCATGATCCCATATTGTATTGTATTGCGCTCCAGCCAGCATCAAAGGGTTTTTGAATTTGCACGTCACTTGCATTCACATGATAGAAATTTAATCAATCCTAGTAATTATAATAAGATAAAATGACCACCAACCGACGTGTTCCTTGGCAGCTACCCTTTGTCCCCGTCCATCCGTCTCACTATGCCGGCCAAGACTTCTTCAATAAAATAACCCATGACCTTGGAATTCTGACAATTTCTTTGCTCCTGTCCCATTGGTTTTTCACCCTTCACATACTGGCCTGCAGACCCGTTGGCAGCCCTCCCACCAAAGCCTCACAATTTTCTTCTATTTGCTTGATACGCACTTGCAATATCTTGTTCAGTTTTCTGAGGTTGAAAGGCGCGTTTGAACCGTATTGTATGTAATGCAATCTCAGGACCCCGGAAATGAATTTTCCGCCAGGAACTTGGAGAGAAGCACTGAGCTGTCTCAGTGGGTAGAGCACGTCACCAAGCAGCTGATAGAAGACTTCCCTGAAAATGAAACCGAACTGACTGCCACCTTCCAGGCCGAGCCACCGTCAAGAGGGGCCGTTTATGAGGAAGGTGGTGGCACTGTGGCGCCGCTGCTGGGTGAACTACGGCCAAGAAAAGTCGCCAGGAAGAGCCCTAACGAGAGCCATGGAACGACTTTCTTGCACCACCACCCCCACCAGTGGGCCACTGATGATCATCACCTTGGAGATGTTGATCAAATTAACGTTGAGAAAAGAACGACGAGCGGCGGTACTAGGCTGTCAGAAGAACCAGAGCTGAGCCTGCTCACACTTCTCCTGGAGTGTGCAGTTGCCATATCGGTGGACAATCTTGGCGAAGCCCACGGAATGTTGCTTGAGCTCACACAAATGGCCTCTCCCTATGGTGCTTCTTGTGCAGAAAGAGTGGTTGC
Organism: Avicennia marina; assembly: GCA_019155195.1. Lineage (NCBI taxonomy): Eukaryota > Viridiplantae > Streptophyta > Magnoliopsida > Lamiales > Acanthaceae > Avicennia > Avicennia marina. The sequence continues at coordinate 11,259,130 of CM032769.1, read as the reverse complement.
CTACTTCGCCAAGGCCCTGTCCAATAGGGTGATCAACTCCTCGCTGGGGGTCTGCTCCCCTCTGATCAACATCAAGACCACTCAGGCCGCCTTCCAATTCTACAACAACATTACCCCTTTCATTAAATTCGCACACTTCACCTCAAACCAGGCTATTCTTGAGGCATTCCATGCCCACACTAGGGTGCACATCATTGACCTTGACATCGTGCAGGGCCTGCAATGGCAAGCCCTGTTTCACATTCTGGCAACCCGAGCCGAAGGCCCTCCTCAGCGTGCGGTTGACGGGCCTGGGGAGCTCTATGGAGCTCCTGGCTGAGACTGGGACGCAGCTTTCCAACTTTGCCAGGCGCCAGGGCATGTGCTTTGAGTTCCATCCAGTAGACAAGAAGTGTGGAGACATTGTGGACGCATCAGTGCTTCAGATCAGGAGAGGTGAGACTCTAGCAGTGCGCTGGCTGCAGCACTCTCTGTACGACGCGACGGGCCCGGATTGGAAGGCAATGAGGCTCCTCCAGGGCCTGAGCCCGAGAGTGATCACACTGGTGGAACAAGAGCTTTCACATGGAGGGTCCTTTCTAGATAGGTTTGTGAGCTCCTTCAACTACTATTCCACCCTTTTTGACTCTCTTGGGGCTCTCTTGCCGGGGGACGACCCGGGCCGCCACACGGTGGAGCACTGCCTCCTCCATAGAGAGATCAGCAACGTGCTTGCGGTTGGGGGCCTGGCCCGGAGTGGGGAAGACAAGTTTAGGCATTGGAGGAGTGAGCTTTTGAGGCATGGATTGGCGCAGATACCTATGACCACAAACGCAATGGCTCAAGCACGGTTGATAGTCAATATGTTTCCTCCAGCCCATGGGTACAGTCTTGTGCTGGGAGATGGAACACTGAGGCTGGGGTGGAAGGATACCAGCTTATACACTGCATCTGCTTGGACCACTTCACAAAATCCTTTCGGATAGATTTTTTTTCAGACTGTTAAATTCCTTACCTTGAGTCTAATTTAGATGCATGTTTATTTGTTAGTTTTTGCCTTGTGATTGCTGTGGTCAACACCCAATTTGCAAATATGTTTTTAGGTAGCCAGTTAATTGCATCACATAACCAATATAATTAATAATTCCAATTGAAGTGGTTGTATGAGAAGGAAATTGCAAACTAATACACTAATGCCATAATTTGGGTTGCTAAGTTATTATTCTTCTTTATTCAATCCAATCCCTTTGCCAGTATTTTTGAAAGCCCAATAATTCTTTTCAGCCATTAATGTCATAATTAATGGAAAAGGGAGCCAGCAAGGAAAAAAGGCGAGAACTATAAAAAAGGATAATGCAATAAAGAATCGGTCAAAAAAATTGCCCCACCAACTCCAAGAGGAATATTTTAACCTCAATCATTAATTAAAGAGTTGTAAGACAAAATTGCATCATATGATATCAATAATTAATTAATAGCTCAAACTAATCCACACACACAGGGTAAAGCAAAAACTTTATGATGAGGATTATGCAAGTTTGTGAGTGGAGCCTTGCTTTTGAAGGACACAATTCTCCTTTATTGTGTAAATTCTTAATTATTTTAAAACTTAAATTCATTAAGTTTACGATTCATCATGCAATTGATGTTTTTCACCATGTCAAGAAAAAAGGACCCATAGATTAAAAAGTTAAAAATAAAGCATAAGTTGTCTTGCTCCCCAAGTTGGAAGTACCCAAATATTTCTTCGAAGTAATGCAATTTTACACAAGTAGTAGAAGTTAACAATACTTGAAAGCCTATCCAAGTGAACATCAATTGTTCCACAAGGTTTCCCATTCAAATTATGCAATATCTCATACATTATTTGTCATTTTTGTTTTTACAATTTTTTGATCATTTTCAAAATTAACTTGTCATGTTGCATGATGTTATTATGAAAAACACATATTCACTTGTATTAATTAAGAAAAGATTTTTTGAAAAATAGTGAACTTGGGGAATGAAAACTAAAAATAAATTATGAATACATGGGTAATAGATAAATAATATCTAGCTTTTATATTTTGGCGACGCCCACCGCTCACTCGCACAGTCGCCTCTTATAATCAATCATCAGCCCTTTCCTCTCATCTCATTCCCATCCCCCATTTTGCTTTTCCAGTTTCCACACGCCCACTCCGCTAACCAAATCCAAATCCTTTGTTTTGCCCTCTCTCTCTCTCTCTCTCTGTCTTTGGTTTTTTGTTTTGTCGCTACTCCCTCAATCTTCGCTCGTTTGTCTCCCCTTTGTATTATTCTTCAACATCATTGTGTTTTTTGATTTAGTTCCTGTAATAATTTGCCGGAAGACCACTTTCTCCGTGGGTATAAATACCTATGTTTGATTCTGATCGGTTGTTTCTGGGTTTTGATAAATGACGGATCAGGAGCACGTGAATTGGATTTCCGATTTAGGATTTGTGTCTTTCCAATGATGTAATTCGGGGATAGAAGGGGATTTCTCGATCAATAATTTTCTTTGCTGATTTCTTGGATCCACGGTGGGTTGGCTATTTTATTGCGTTGTTTTTGGCCTTTCAGGCGTGTTTATAGCCTGGAATTTGGGTTCTATTCATCGCGAATCAAGGCTGAAATTGCCGATTACTTTTTGGAGTTGTGGGGTAATTTTATAATTTCGGGTTTGTTGAATTGAAGCGATTGCAATGGATCATGTTGTGAGCGGAAAGTTTAAGCTTGGGAGGAAAATTGGTTCTGGTTCGTTTGGTGAACTCTTTTTAGGTACTTCCTTTTCTTTTCGCCGTTTATTAAACTGTATTTTTCGCATTTTTTCTTTTAATTTTTTTATTTCTATTGAGCTGCTACTGTGTTGCTTTCTCACCTAATAGCAATATATCCGTTTGGTTTAATGGTGTAGGTGTGAACATACAAAATGGAGAAGAAGTGGCCATTAAGCTGGTATCGTTTGCTTAACTTCCCATTTTAATATGTTTGTTATCTTTTGGTTGTGTGAAGTTTAGAGCAAAGCAATATGTATGAATACGTTTGACATATTTACTTGGCTTATTATGCTATGTATCCAAATGTGTTCTGTTTTTTTTCCAAACAATTGTTTAGACAGATTTATATATTAGTTTGGTATATTTATTTGGCTTTTCATATTATCCATCCATTCTGTTCTTATTTTGTTTTGGATGCAACTTGTTTTATGATCAATTTTCCGTGATATGATTGTAAATGACAAACTGAGAATTTGAAGTACCAAGTCAGAAAACTGCAGCAATTATTATTTTTTCTTTCAGGCCTTCTTTCAAGGTGAATAAACCAAAATCACCAGCTTTCATCTTGTTAATGTAATCATAATACAATTTTGATTGGGTCACAATTCAAATTGAAAATGGAACAGAATTGGAGAGTTATTAAGTTTGAAGCGTCAACTCATTTTTTTGATTCCTTAAGCTGAGAAGCTGAAAGTTGTTGGTCTGTTTTCATTTTACTTATCAACTAAAATATTGGTTATCCCCCTTTTTATTTCTGTTGCTGCTGCAATCACCAGGAACCTGTGAAGACCAAGCACCCTCAACTTCACTATGAGTCCAAAATTTATATGCTGCTACAAGGAGGAAGTAAGTTACTTTGTTTCCCTTATTCCCTCAGGACAGATGTATCACAAGTTTCTGAACAGTGCCATTGCTTATGTACAGATAGATACTATGCATCATATGCGTGTTAAAAGTGCATCTTGATGGACCATATTTATTGTTTTGAGTATCATAGTTACAAGCATATATTTCTAGAAGCCTTAGTTACTAATATTTGCAGCTTTATTATGCCATATTTGTCTGCTTTTGCATATTTCAGTAGAAGTTACTTTGAGAATATGTAACTGTTCTCCTACTAGGCCTTTTATGTTAGATGCTATAGGATTTTCTGCTGTTGGATATATACTGCAGACTTAGCTGCGTTTATGATGATAAGAACATCGGCTGTCTTCTTTCCCTTATTTTTGTCAAAATTTGAGATGACTCTTTTAATTGCTTGTGAACAAGATATTATTTTTATGGTTTGTTAGAAATCACTCCCTTCTAAAGCATGAGCAAGATGAAGTTATTTTTTCCTATTATTTTAATGTCTGGCTTACTCTTATTATTACAGCTGGAATTCCTAACTTGAAATGGTATGGACTTGAGGGAGAATATAATGTCATGGTGATAGACCTTCTGGGCCCGAGTCTTGAAGATCTCTTTAACTATTGCAACAGGAAATTCTCCTTGAAAACAGTACTAATGCTTGCAGATCAACTAGTAAGTGCTTGTGACTTTTCAAGCTTTTTCTTGGATTTGGGTTTTAACTTCCAACTACTTATAATGTCTAAGGTTATATTTTACTTTTAGATTAATAGAGTTGAATACATGCATTCAAGAGGATTTCTGCACCGAGATATAAAGCCTGATAATTTTTTGATGGGCTTGGGGCGTAAAGCAAATCAGGTATGTCTTTCTCATTCTTGACTTTCAGATCTTTATCAGATTATGTGGTAGGTAAGTTTTAGACAACTGAAGACGATTCCATTATCCTTCTTATTTGATGTCTTTTATATATAATCTCTCTAGCATTTTTCTTCCTCAAATGAAACCAAATCATGGAAAATCATTGATCTGTAGTTCTGCCGCCATATAAAAAAAGTACTCCTTCTTGACTGATTTGTGGTTCCAAAATTATCATCCATCACATGTAGGTTCAGTGAATGATCAACTTAGTTTTGGGTTATAGCTGACTATTTGATTGTTTGACTATGTGACTTTATATCTTATTAAGCTCATTACTTGCGCTGGATATTTATATTCATTTCACTCTGAGTCAATGGAGGGATTTTTCCATGAGTATTAGAAGCTCACAGTTTCCAGATGTGGATTTTTAGGGATGCAAAATGTTAACTGTCATGTGCATGATGGTGGCGTCTGCATCTGTAACTTATTTGGTATATGTTGCAGGTTTACATCATTGATTTTGGTCTAGCCAAAAAGTATAGGGATCTTCAAACTCATAAGCACATACCATATAGGTAACTTCGCTCATATTTTGACTGGATTAAATTTATGCTTCCTTGACCGTTGAATGGGTTATGAAGTTTATCTCACAGGTGACTGTGCCGTATCTAAGCGTTCTACATGTTAGTTTTGTCTTCAATATACCTATGGTGTTCCTATTAGATTGTGCTAAAAATTTCTGAATTTTAGTTTTCACCTTCGATTTACTTATCAGCAATCCTATTAACATATTGTTACTAGGGAAAACAAGAATCTCACTGGTACTGCTCGCTATGCCAGTGTTAATACACACCTTGGAGTTGGTGAGTAATGTATCACATGATCAAAAGTTTTCTTTTCAGGCATTCAATATTAATTTGCTTTATATGCTTGTAATTTACTTGTACTGGCAGAACAAAGCCGAAGGGATGATTTGGAATCTCTTGGTTATGTCCTAATGTATTTCCTGAGAGGAAGGTTAGTTGCATATGTGATTGGGACCCTGTGTTTTGTATTTATTTGGAAGGATGCTAGCTTGTTTTGAATTTTTATTGCCACCAAATGTTCACATTTCCTTACTAATTCCACATTGTTTTTCATCCCAGCCTTCCCTGGCAGGGACTTAAAGCTGGCACCAAAAAGCAAAAATATGACAAGATAAGTGAGAAGAAAATGTTAACTCCTATAGAGGTACATTTAGCATGCCACGCTTGCAGTTTTTTGGTCTGTTGGCCTTGTTTCAAATTTATGTTTTCCCAAGTATGCTAACAATGCTAACGGAAGCTCTAGCCTACAAACTGTAGTTGCCCATGCCAATTCATTTATATGATTTGTCTGTCTGAACAACCTACTCCTGCATTGTTTTTGCATTCCGCTGGTCAGTCTAAGTATATATATGGTTTATTGGTAATTTAATCTACATCTCACATTTTAACACATTATTCATCAATCACTTCACATCCCGTACCTCAAATTAAACAAGGCTTGATTTCCAAGGCTGATCCCAGTACATGATTTGCCTGCCTCCTTAAAATTTGGTAAGGAATTTACTTTGATTGTGGGAACTATGTGTACACATTCTTTAATTTGCACGAAACCGGAAAAACAGCACAATATGCATTAATTTTGGAGAACTGATTTTACTTTAATATTATATTTTAGCGTTATCCTAGATGCTACTTCTCGTCTTTTGCTAGGCCCTCGTGTTTGATGGTTTGCTTTGTTATAGCTGGTGACTCGCATAAATTTAACATGATCTAAAAATTATTGCAGGTATTATGTAAATCGTATCCATCGGAGTTCATATCTTATTTTCACTATTGCCGATCATTAAGATTTGAGGACAAGCCAGATTATTCGTATTTGAAAAGGCTTTTCCGGGACTTATTTATTCGTGAAGGTAATGGACAATAAAACGCTGTTGTGCTTTCATCTGTTCTTCGGAGTTCCACTTACTGGAAATTTGGAATGGATTTTTGGGCTCGTCACTAGTTTAGTTCCGTCTGCTATATGTTGTATTTCACTTTGCACTTGTTGAAAATATGTAGGTTATCAATTTGATTATGTATTTGATTGGACTGTATTGAAGTATCCTCAGATTGGTGCAAGTTCCAGAGCAAGAGTAAGGGTTTGCATATTCTATGTTGAGCTTATGTTCTCTGATGGTATGGATGGAATAATGGATTGTGTGATTGCAGAATCTAGCTGGTAATGCTGTTGCGGGAACCTCTGGTGAGAGACCAGGAAAAACAGGTATGTCCCCTTTGGCCAAAATGAGCACCCAAAATGTAGAGGCTCTCATCTAATCTGTGAATTTGATAGTGGACTAGTTATTTAGCTTGTGCAAATACATGGTATAATGCATCAAAGAAAACATCACTGAATATAAAAGGAATTTAAATTAAAGTAATTTCGACAAATCAAAAACAAGCTATCAGAATGTATATTTCTGATGCATTGTCTAAATAAGATATTATACATCCCCAGTTTTGTGCTTGATAAGTATTAAAGATTCTTTAAAACCTTGTTGACACGTGCAATTTTTTATAGAAAAGATGTAATTGTGAGAGCTACCGAGGCATGCTTTTAAAATTTTCTCCACAGTGTGCAATATATTAGACTGAAACATCTCATGAGTGTAAAATGACCTTAGATTTGTATCTCAGCTTCTAGCCCTGGTGTGCAAAGAACATTTACAGACTCCTTATATGAAGAATTCTAAAATCTGAAAACAGATTAATGCTGTGAGATGAGGATGTTATAATATTGAGTGATCAGATTGGTCTATCAACAGGTGAAAAGCATGTGGTCTCTTAAATATAAACATCAGATGACATTACAGAGATTTTGGATTGTGTAATTAGTGCAGCTAGTCTCACAAGGAAAATTTTTACTGGCATCTTTACTGGTTTACTTGTCTCTGATTTGGTTGCTTTTATCCAGTGGGGCAAGATGTTCGGGATAGATTTTATGGCACTGAAGCCTTCCCTAGAAGAAATGCTACAGGTTCTGGTCGGCACGTTGAACATTCTAGATGCAGGACATCTGAAGGTGCACCAGCTTCATCCAAGGATGTGGTATTTGCTCTTTTCTCCATCACATGGAATCGGCATTTATTTCACATAATGCTTTTGTAATTTTCTTGCATTGAAGTCCTAGAAGTTTTGTTTTCTTTCGTGCGGTCGCACTCAAAATTTGATTTGTTAAACATGCACTCTGGCTGCATTGGTCCATTGCTTTGTGATTTTAGAAAACTCAGCTGTCTCTGGTCAGTTAGGTTCTGTTGTATTCAGTATGTAAATGTAAGCTTTCGTGAGACAAGCCCTTTTTGATGTCGGATTTGGTGCTAAGAGCTGCTTTATTGTTTCACAAATGCAGCAACCTGATACGGAAAAGGTCCGCACTGCCCGCAGTGGCAACTCTTCGAAGAGAGAAGCCATTTTGAGTAGCAGACCAGGCACGTCTGGTGAGCCCTCTGATGGCCGCACTAGCAGAATGGCCTCAGGCAGTGGTCGTGTGTCTACCTCACAGAGATTTCAATCTGGTATTGAACCTCCTAAGCCATCGCCTTCTTTTCGCACTGCCAAAGGCACTCGTGATGACGCTCTTCGGAGCTTCGAATTCCTATCAATCAAGAAGTAACTGGGATGGTCTTTGTAAAGAGGCAATCCGAAGTGGACAAAAGTAAATCTCTCCATTTATCTTCTCCTTGTAAATGTGAAATGACCGCCGTATGCTTGAGTGTCCTCCCGACGACCCTTTAAACTGAGGTTTTCCCACCCATGTTTTTGTTAGGAGTTCTCTGTTGTAATGCAAACGTGTATGTATGCTCTCATCCAAGGAATTGATGAGTTATTTGTGCTGTAGTTTTCTATTTTTTCGAGACCAGCGGTAACTGTAATAATAAATGCTAATGTACGCCGACTTCTTACGAGGCTACTGGCACTTTGTTGCCAAATACTGGCCAAAGTCACCCACCAATTCACGCATAACATTGTTACACTGTATCAGACGTTGAATTTAATTCTTGGTTTGTTCCCTGTTATGCATTATTCCTCAGTTGCTACTTGAATCACTTTGGATACTTTCTCAAGGATATGATAAGAGACTTATACAACAAGTATGCGCATATCACCACCCACGGAATAGCGTTGATTGTTTGTTCTGTTGTGTCAATTAAACGACGATAGAGTTCGTCTTACGTTACATGCACACACACACGTGTGTATAAAAAGTGTTACTGACGGCAGGCAACCAGAAACGATTTATGGGATTCTCTTCGGTTTAGGGGACCCGTGAATGCCAACTCAACGCATGAAGTAGGGCCAGGTTTTGTCATTTTTATTCTAACATAATATACCAGAGAAGGGATATTAAATGTAACTAATCAGTCGGCAACTCAAATAAAATGAAGAGGCAAGGTTAATGAACGGCTATGTACACTGGTACAAATTCAAGACATCAACTTGCCGTTCTCCAATAAATTAAAGAAACACTTTCAAGTATTTCTGAGGGCAGCCAACCTCTTCTCCAGTTCATCAACGCTTGAACTACAACAAGAGGAAGATGATTAGAAACTGTTCAACAAGCAGGTGTGTGTGTGTGTGTGTGTTCTCAAGGCAAAAAATGCAAACCTGCCAGCATCCTCAACCTTCTTCCCAGCTATTTTTCCTTTGGGAGCAGATGACAACTGTTAATAGATGACAGCAACTTGCATGTTAGACACAACCATTTTCTCAGTAGTCACTACTAGTAAGATCTTCCAGGAGAAAACAAACCTGTGACGCAACATCTACACCGATTTCATCCAGCACCTGGAAATATATAGAATTCGCAAGTAAATGTACTGGAACTGAAATGCTTAACGGTGCAAAGATTCAATAAAACAAGACTTGTAAAGTGCACCCATCAACGTGTGATTCACGGGCATTAATCCAATAATCAGTTTTTCCAAAACTCAATTGGTTTGTTTAAATTAGTGTAGAGTCGCACATGAAAGTTGAAAAGGAGGGTATCTGGCATATGTCAACAAGTACTAATGTAAATGGCCAAAAATCTCTGTCAGCTGCATTTTTTACTCTTTAAGGGGCAGATTTGGCATGTTAATAACAATTTCTGGAGATTGTGCATTAAAGCAAAGATGAAAATAGGTGCACTTTGTTGTGGATAAATGGTCTCCTATTACCGGAAGTTTTACCCCAATACAGCACTCGTGTTAAGATCAATACCATCCTTAGTACAATTCTGTTTGCAAGTGATCTTCCCAGTATCATTACAGAATTTAAGATGCCTATAGAGATCAGAACCTTCCTAATTGTAAAAAGAGGCTTTACGAGTTAAGAGATACCAGATTTTGTTGTCTAAGGATCTTTCATGAAAAAACACATTTAATACTCTCTCTAAGCCAAAGGATCTCTTCACACTTATGTTTAAGAGAACTCAAGAGTTGCAACTTTTTGCCGCAAGAAATGGAATACTGGAACAAAAGGAAAGTAAACATAATAAACACCTAAAAAAGTTTCCAAGCTACCATTTTATGAATGAATGCTTGAATTTATATGTATATGCTCCAATTGCTGCACTACCAGCAACACAAAACAAAAGAATCACCTGATTTGTCAACTCTTCAGATTCATCCTCAGCCTCGTCATTATCCAAAGCATCATCAATGGCATCCGACATCATTTCAGTCTACATGTACAAATGTGCGTGAAAAAACAACAGGGAGAAGAGAATGTCAACCGCACATGCTATTGGTAATACAGTTTCGAATAATGAAAAAAATACAAACTCACAGTCATATCCATTTGTGCTGATTGCTTTTGGAATTCCTGAATCACCTTTGCCTGCTTCACAGGGGCCATGTGCTGCAATCAAAATCACACTATTTAGGAAATGGCTATCTCGTTACTCATTGCACATACACCTCATAAGATTATTTTTGGTTATTGCATTTATTGGTATCTTACAAGCGATAACAGAACAGATAAAAAAAGCTACATAAAAATTAATGATTTAACCTTATTCATCGCTGCCATAGCTTTGTTGGCACCTTTCATGCCAGCTGCTACCGAAGTTTGGGCAGACATTGCCTGCAAAAGGGCATAACTAGAAATGTCAGCTATGTTGAACAAACTAAAGCCAAAGAAACAAGAAACCTCTGATTGAACACAGCTATCTAATTCTATACCTGGGTATGAGTTGCAACGCCTCTCATCTGAGCTCGACTACCTTGCAAGTTGGCTATTTGTTGCCGGAGCCTGACTAATTGGCGTGCAAGAATTTTGGTTGCTGCCTGAACAAAAATTTTTAAAAAAAATGCAGGGAGAACAGAAGACATGATGAATATTTTGATATTATTTCTTAAATGGTAATCTTGTCCATAAATAAGTGTTTAAAAGTTTTGTAATTCAAATTTTCTAAACACCTCATTCCCTGTTTTAGCAGTTCTCTTTATCTCAGCAACAAGCCTCTTTTCCTGCATTGCAAACAAACAGCCTATTTCTATGTGTAAAACACAAAGAAAACTGTTTAAAAAAAATTCATAAAGAATTTTAACATACCTCTAATTGCAATGTATGGATTTCCCTTTCTATACCTAAATCAGGAACACAGACAAAAACAACATATATAGTCAGATTGTATGATGATGGTCGTGGTGGTGCTGGTAACAGCAGTGAGGAAGGTCATATATATATAAATATATAATTAGTTTTTCTAACTTCTTTGGAAACTAAATATTTCTCAAGATTGGGTAGTTAATTGCAAGGTTGGCTACTAAAGCCGCTCACACTACAGTTCATTTTGTAGTGAACTTGTAAAAAATTGATTCTAAGACAATTTTGTAATGAATTGATAAGAAACAGATTCGAAGACTTTTTTCACTAAAATTGATTAATTGTAACACAAATACAGTACAGGTATGACAGCATAAACGAATCACATAATATAGCTTAAGTTAGAAAAGCAATGAAGAAGAAGTTGGAAGAGAATGATTGATTCCTTGTGTATGCGTCTCAGGGAAAAATTGCAGGTGAATGAATCCTTAACTAGGCTTAGATACAAACATGGATTTACTTTTATGTGTCACAATCAAACTTTAGTTTTCTGTAATAAAAATCAGAGCCCAATAACAATGTCTCCAAGATTAGCTCTCCACTGTGTTAATCCCTACCAAAAGACTCTAGATGACCATGCACATACATGTTCCTTGAGTAACATTTCTGCTGATTTTGCGTGGAATAGCAATTTTAACAGCCCACCATTTACCTCTGCTTACATAGCATCACAAGTAGGCACATCTACTCCCGTGATTGAGTATTCTATCAAGCACTAATTATTTCTCTCTATATCTAAAATGCAAAGGAGGTGACTACTTCCAACAACCATCCATCGAGATTCTGTCAAATGATTACAGCCGAAGCTTCAGGGAGAAAAAAATAGCTAATTAAGAGTGCGAAAAGACATTTATAAGAAGCAACAAATGCAACTGTTAAAAATGAAATAATAACTCTGAGATTAAAAATAATAATAATTACGTCAAACACCTCTAGTAGCATTGGCCATTTCTCGTTTACTCTTCCGAAGCTCCTCTGCAATCAAGCAGTACAGAATTCAACGTATGTACAAGCGAATCAAGGGGTCGAAAAAAGAACACGAAGTTCAAAATTCAGGAATGAAGAAGTCAGTCCATCGACAATTGGATACGAATTCACGCAGAGAAAAAAAAATCAAATCAACCCAAACGATCAAACGACGTAATGAGACGAAGAATAGCTTCTTCCATTAGCGAAAAATACCACAAAAAAAAAAAAAGAAAATCAAGAAAACTAAAAAACAAACCTTTGGCCGTAGGTTTTCTGGAGAAGATGTTCATTTTCTCGATCAAACGTACGGCTAAATGTCGCAGCTCAGGAATTCGGCGATCAATATCAATCGTGCATAAATAAATTCAATTATATGCATACACACCCACGCGCATACGTTGTGCGATTGCGCTGTCCTGCGTAGAAGGTTTGAGCTGGCTCCTCGGGATTTGCAACTTCATTCAATCTTGTCCCTCTTTTCCCCGTATTTTATTTCTTGTCCCTCGAATTTTATAATTTTATTTTCAGTGATTAACGTTTAATTTAATTTCAGTTTCCTCCCCGAAATTTTACTTCTGCGACTGTGTCCATATGACCTTTAAAATAGTTATTATATTCAGTCATTTTAATAATTTTTAAGATATTTTTACTTCGTTCTGTTAAAGAGGATTAACATGTCCTTCTTTTATTTACTTTTTATTTTTTCTCACTTTTTATATTTTCTCTTTTTACCCTTTCAAATTAAATTTTATTTTTACTTCTTCTTAGTTAATGTTTGTCTCTTGAACTTTTATTTCTCCCATTTTATATAAATTTTTAATACATTTTAAAATATAACAATTTATATTTCATTTTAAAAAACAATATTTTGAAACTTGACCGAATCATGCTTGAAATTAAAAAGAAAATTATATTTAAAAAATAATTTAAATCTAATCAAATTTGAGTACGAGCCAAATAAAGAAATGTGGTTAAATCTAGACCGCGTTAGTGGCAACCAGTTGGTCTGATTTCATCAAATTCTTATTTCTTAATTCTTTTTAAATAATTTTATTATAATATTTCTAAATTTTATAAGGAAGGAATAAAGATGATTGAAAGATGGAACAAACCGCCGGAGCCATAAAGAGTATCGGAAAGAGTAAAAAATAAAAATAAAAAAGAGAAGAAAACAAATCAAGAAAAAGTGGAAAGTAATTAAGGAAAATTTTATTTCTATTATTGTTCTGTTACTAAATATGTCTCATATTTGTTTGCCATTTCATATGATAAATAATTAGTCGATAGTGAATAAATTATTTAGAAAAGAATAAATTAATTATTAATTACTACTTTGTTTAAGTTTAAAAATAAATAATAAGCATATTCTTTTAATTAATGACATTATATTAATTTTTGTACTAATTAGTTTTGCAATGTGAAAAAATAACCAATATTTTTTCTAAATTTTAATTAAATTATCATATTATATATAATAGAAGTTGGGGTGAACAAAATTTTTGATTAAATTAAACCAATGTTTTTTCGAATCCAATAGATTGATTGAACAAATAGCCTAATGAGCCGACATATCATCTTTTAGTTGATCACCAATCTGATTTTAAAAGCTGATCGTGAAAGCATTTTTTCATGAATGGCTCAACAAATAGTTGAACTTCAAGTCCTGCAACTCGAAACTTTGAATTGAATAGGGAGTGAGCATGCTGAATAACACACTAAAAATCCAACTAACTGATGGGATTTTTGAACAAATTATTTTATATCATTATTAAATATAATGTGATAGTTATCAAAAGCTAATTAATCAATATATCTCTTTCAATCTTTCGAGACCCCTCTTTAGTTATGGTTCTACAATTTTCTCTAACAAATCGAACATAATATTTTGAGTGCAATAATCTAAATATTCGCAAGTCCGAGCTAGGGTGACCCGTAGGTTTCATTTCATATATATTGATTTATTAATTAACATTCACTAACTGAAATGCTTTCACACGATATAAGAGCTTTCGAATGCAATAGGCATGTGTGCTAGAATTATGTAAACATCAACAATCATTGATGTATTCATTCGTAATTATCTTGCCTTCCCAGTCAAGAATGTTGCATCTCTCTCAAATAGAGCACTCAACAAATCCAGAGAGAACGCAACACATTTAATCTCCATTGAAATTTGCTTCTGAAATAACAATATGGGAAGGGGCAGAGAAGAGACGAGACGAAAACAACATTGGCATGGAACAGGACATGCCAAAAGCCAAATACCAAAAGTGGAAATAGGAACAGAGGATACTGATTTTCAAACAAGTTCAAACGATAATAGGCAAAATTGGAGTACTTTTTCTCCTGTAATTAATTCAAAAACAAGTAAATCCACGTAATAAACTGAAACGACTTTCAAATCCTATAGAGAACTCTCAACAACAAGAAATTATACTTTCTCAAGCCGCACTCTCTTTCTTAAGTTTTGCAAGCTCTTGCCGAATAACACCAGCCCTCTGCAAATTCAAAATGACACCAATCAAACTTCCTCATATTTAACATAATTAAAACTTCCTAATACTTTAATGGCAAAATGTCCAACCAAAACAATGTACATATTGTTCCAAAAAGCAAAAAATATCAGAGAAAGAAATCATAAGACATAGTTAAAATTGGGCCCAAACAAGTGAATACAGTAGCAGTAATAAATATCTACCTTTCTGAGGTAATGTCACAGCTTCCGAAATGATTTTAGGCAAGCTTAGTGGGTACGTTACGAAAAAAGTTATACTGAGTGCGTGCTCCATTTTTATTTCTCCCTTTACTTTTTATTGTTAAATGTCAATAAAGACCCAGCTGCAGTGTATATGAAAATAATATAAAGTGCCTACTATATTATGTAAATACCTTGATTTTGGCAAGCATCAGCTTGAATCTATCAAAATCATTGAGGGAAGCCCTTCTCTTCTGAACAATCAGCTTCCTCCCCCAGGAGCTCTTTTCCCATTTGCCCTTGACATCTGCCACAAACATGATAAAAATTTCAGATTTGCCATCAATTTTGTGAAAATAGTATATGATTATCTAAATTTAGATAAAGACCAGCAGCCTCCATAGCAGCTATAAGAGTCTTCTTGTTGGGAACCCTTTTGATGTCGATCTTGATGTCAGTAAGAGAAAGCCTCTTGAAGTTCATCTGGCTCCTTACCATGTCTGGGGCATCTACAAGAGCCTGACATTGGGAAATTCAGTTATGAAACTATATTTTCATACATTAATGAAACAAGCAAAACAAATGACAATATGTTTGAGAATCATCACACGCACCCAGAGTCCAAACTCACCGGCCCTCACCAAGAATGAGCAAAAAATAAGTTGCATTAGCTAATTTCATGATTCACTGAGCAGATTGAAGTATGTCATGTCTTCTAATAAGTGCAATGACATTGAAGCCACAACAGCAACGATTTGGGGTAGGGGTGGAGGGGACTTTGTATCAAATTGCATTAGAGTCCTCCATAAGCAGGTTGAATATGACCATTTAGTAACACAAGAAACTCTATGAATAAACAAGCCCCAATTCCCAATCATTAGTATTACGATACATATGATAACATCAAAACCGCAGGCGGCAACCGGAGGCAGCGGATGTAACGTCAATCTTGGCTCAGAGTTGCCTCATAATAAGCAGCTTGACTGTGACCAGTCAGGCTCGGTGAAACTCAGATTATTCTTACCTCCATTAAATCAAAACAAACACATTCAATTAATAACAAGCTTGAAAAGCTAGATTTTCATAAACCTATCAGCCAGCCGAAATCCACAAAGTCCACAGAAAAAACACACGAAACCCAAGATGCAAGTCTGTAATCATCATAAGCCTTGAGCACAGGAGCAATAAGAACTAAGTGATTGGCAGCAATACACGCAACTAATCCTTTTCAAAAGAATGAGATCTTAAAAGAGGGATAACAGGAAAATTAACTCGAGCAAGCAGAAAGCATTGGAAAAGATATAAGAAAACACAAAAAAACTTACCCGGTTCTGGTCGATGACATCAACGATGACAACTAGCTTTCCATAGTCCTTGCCGTAGTTGACCAGGGCCACCCGTCCGATCTCCACGTACCTCTTGAACGGCTACACATGACCAAAACATAGAAAATTCATTAATCCCCAAATGTATGTGCACATTTTACTACTGCGGATGCACAGAGAAATGGTTACTGGTCTCACCATGTTCGGCAACGATCTGCGGAAGCGTCTGTGTACGTCAGAAGGAGAGGCGGGCGAAACGAAGCAGCGGAGGACGAACTTCGAATCTTCGGGGAATAGGTGAAGTTAGGGTTAGGGTTAGGGTTAGGGTTTTTCTGTGGGGCTCTGAAAATTAGGTTCGACATGCTGAATCACAAACTGGCCCATTGGCCCATTTTTGCCCACAGCAATTGGGCCTCTCTCGAAAAGACTTTTGTGCCACTGGTTTAAACTACTTTCATTGTTGGTGTTTCTTCTATTTTTATTTGATTTCTTGGTGTCGTGTCATCGATGGTTTAATAGTTGGACTATGCACTTTGAATGTAATTCGGGAAAAGAATTATTTATTGTATACGAGTAATATGAAAATCATAAATTTTTTATGTTGATATTGAGAGAATTTGAAATTTTAATTTACTTATTAAAAAATAATGTATAATAAAAAATTGTGAGTATCATCCTCATCCATCCATAACATAGGGACGTGAACTGAAATGGCATGACAAGTCATGGAAGATTAATAAATTCTGTATAGAATTAAAATTTTAGGAAGTGACACAAAATGATTTAGAATTTCTAGTGGTTCACACGATGGAGATGAAAAAGAAAAAAAAAAAAGCATGTAAATAGAAATCAATATAATATTTATATACTCTACCTTGCAAATTGGCATGGAATTACGCCAAAAAACGTATAAAGTACTAATATATGAAAGTAATTTGCCAGGTGTTATTATTTTATTATAGTGAAAGTTGAATATTCTAAGTGTGTAAGTATCAAATGATTGTATAATTTTGTAAGTTATATTAAAATAAAAATGGCTATGTTTATAATAATTTTTATTCTAAGAACAAATTATCAAAGAATGGGATAAGAATATATAAAGCGAACAAGAAAGAAAAAAACATGAGGAATGAAAGGAAAATAAAAAGAAATGTGATAGTTCGAAGAAAAGAAAAAATACAAATGTACAAAGATTCAGTAAGCTAATTGCATGCATATGCTTTTAACCTATCAAAACAATTATATTAAGACACACTATATATTATGGAAATAAAATCTTAGTCTTAAAATATATAATTACTTAAATAACTTCATAATTTTAAATTTTTTTTATTTTCAAAATTCTTTATTCATTTTTTATTATTTTACACCACATATCAAGGCTAGAAACATGATTTTGGACAGTAATAAATTACTATAACATATTTATTTAAATAATATATATTTTCATTTCTTTTTTCTTTATATTTAATGTAATTCTATAAATTTTTCTGTATTTTAATATAATTCTGAACATCTCTCTTATTTTTTTAATATATTTCAATTCCCTTTTGTTAATCTTTTTTTAAACTTAAAATACTTTTATTTTTTAACTAATTTTAATCTGATTACAATTTATCACAATGAATAAGACATTACAATTTATTAAAAAAATTACACACCTCCCCATATTATTCATCATATTAGGTTCAAATTAGTTTAATGGAAAATGAGAAAAAGAATATTTTTTGTTTTTTTTCAGAAAAAAGGATTCATTATTCAATTACATTAAAATTTTAGGAAAATATTTTATTGTATTAGTTTTAATATTTTTTTACTTTGAAAAGCATTTTTCCTCTGGTGCTTTATTAAAAACTCAAAAATTGGCTCAATTTATATGATATGCTTTCTTTATTTTATCTTATATTTCGTGTTACCCAAAAGTGCACATTATATTCTCTATATAATTAATAAAATATTTCATGTATTTGATGTGCACGTATTACAATTAAAAAGTACAACATAAAACACAAAATGAACTGTTCAGAAAGCGCCAATATGAACGGGGTAAAATCGTGTTTTATGGGGGAGCGATGCTCTATCGCTGGTAGAAAAAACAATTACATTAGCACATGGGGAAGCTTTAAAGTTATGATTATCGTCTAATTTCTCAAATTATACGTACTCACTACTCAGTCGAGGATCTGAGGTACAGTCGAGATCCATGTCTCTAGCTGTTTCTCCACAATTTATGCAAGTAATTCTGCAATTTCACATTGTGATTTACTGTGTTTTCTCATTTTTTTGTTAGTTTTTATTCCCTAATTACTGTATTCGTAATTGCTTGTTGAGCAATCATCAGGAGCGGTTGTTGTTTACTTTTTTAAAAAAAAAAAAATTGGATAAAACAAACGATTGCGCAAACAATCTAGTGGAACTACTCTAGTCAGCCATGAGTCTGTGTTTTGAGTTGCGGCATGCCGTTGTGATTCCGTTTTTTTTTTTTTTTTTTGTTTTTTTGAGTCTACTAGCTTGTTGGTTGTGCTATGTCCTAGTTATTTGGATTATGGAGATCTGGGATGCGAGTCAATGTCAGTAGTGTGATCCTTTGGGTGCTGGTAAAATTACCTTTTAAGGTCCTTACATTCTTCAATTCTTTGTCTATGTTTAACGCGGAGATAAATGGAATTGGCAAATGTACAAGTGCTGTGTGACTGCGTTTAAATGGTTGTATGGTGCATTAGGCTTCTTTTGGATCCTCGAGTTTCCTACGAGGAAATCTTTTCGTTAGTTTGGATCCCAAGCCCGACGAGGTAATCTGAGAGTGTAACTTTATTCAGAGATACTTATTTTTAATTAATGAATTATATGTTTTATTGTCTTGTACTTAGAAGGATTAATCTGGAACAATGGTTTATAATTTAGTACATTATTTATTGGAATTGTAAAAACGAGGCAGATCAGTTTGTTTGCATTATTCTTTTGAAACCATGATTTTATGTGCATCGTCACCTTGTTTTATTTGCTTTATCTTGAAAGGCAACATTATTAGCGGTATGCAGTTAAGCTCAAAATGGAAGGGACAGTGTTCGCCCCTGCATTGGAAGGAATGAAGCATGTTAAATCAGAAGATGGAGTGATGCTCAGTAAGCCAATCTTGGATGTGTGCAAGCTTATTTTACCTGTTATAGGTAAACATTTACAGTGTTAAGTTTACAGAGGAATCTGTTTACATGTTGAGCATTTCAATGTTTAGTTGCGTAAATAGATTGTATTTGTTTGTTATAGCCATAAACAGATTTAAATGCTATTATTATCTGCACTGAAGCTATGGTAGTGACCATTGTCTACGGAAGGGGTAAAAGATGATGAATGTATAAATTATTTAATTCTTGTCTATCAAAGTGTTCATATAAATGCCAATAAGCATTTGATATTTGATTTTGGATTCTTTTTCTATAATCTCTACCTTGGATACGAGGCGTCACTCTTTAGTTGTGGAAAGATAGATGCCTTAAAGGGATTCAATTGAATAATTGAACCAGGACTCTACATGAATGAAATTTTATGTAAAATGTTGAGCTGAAGTTGAACCTTGAAGCAAGGTGTAAATTTTTGTCATGTTATTGAAGGTCCTTTTGATGCCTCTGTTAAGTCAATTCTTTGTATTTCTTGAGTTAGGCATAGTAGCCTAATGTGTCTTCCACAGTTCCACTGATTTATAAGAAGCCTATTCAGAATTCTCTGTTCCTATATTGTGCATGCAGAAAAATTTGGAGCTGCAATGGCAATGGTCAAATCTGATATTGGAGGCAATGTAACTGTGAGATGCTTGTCCTCTACAAGTGATATATCTATACAGAGTGTCTTTATCTTTTCACCGACTTTAGTGGTTACTCTAATCTCTCTCCTAGATCTTTTTCTGAGCATATTCTCAAATGACACTGTCACTTTTCTTGTAATGTAGAGGTTAGAGAACAAATATTTGTCCAACCCAAAAAATATGGCCATTTATACAGCATGGTACAAGAAGAAGTTGTTGTAAGACTACAAAAGGCTCATGCAGTTGCACCAATGGTCTTCTGTGGTTGACTAGGTAGAAATGGTTAAAAGTCCTATCTCCTTAAATTGTCCAAATAATCTTTTGTACTCGTATACTTTTACAAGCATGCATACACATGTTAGGAAACACTTGGTGTGGTGAATTTCATATTATAACAAGATGTGTGTTGCTAGGCAACAACATAAATTATCATTATGTAACTTGCAGAGCGATGGATTTCTTGGTGGAGTTGTTTCGCAATTTGCCTCACCATCAAGACTGGACGATGTCTCAAACTCTTACTGATTCCTACAGCAAGACTCTGAAACAGTGGCATGGTTGGCTTGCCAGTTCAAGTTTTACGGTGAACACTCTCTTATCTTAAGTTCATTATTTCAAGTCACAACTCATAATCTCTTAGTACAGATTATATTTATGATTTGACATGGGATACAAACTAAAATGGGTGATGGCGAGGTGAAGAATGTTTTCATCATTTACATTTTTTAGTTAAATGTTTTTCCATTGAAGCACTTGCTTTTTTTCCATTTTGCCCGTAACTAAAACTAAAACACTGCACTCACATACACTAATCTGTTGACCTGATACATAATGTAGCTTGAAGATAAATAAATAGGCCATCTTTATGAGCATTCTCATGCATCGACTCATGAAGCAGTTAATGTGATTCTTGCTATTTTATATAATTCCATTTTTCTTTTGCTATGAGCAGAAAGTTGTATATCATGTTGGATCGCCAATGAAATCTGTATATGTTCCAATCGGCCTTTCAGATACTTATTATAGCCTGAAATTGCAGGTTGCCATGAAGCTTGCTCCTGATAGGAAAAAGTTTCTAGACGCCATAGGTGGTACTGGTGACATCAATAGTGACATTGAAAAGTTTTGCACCGCTTTCTCACCATTTCTGGTGGAGAACCACAAGTTCTTGGTGAGATCTCTGGCTGTGAATGACGTGAAAGTAAAATTTGGAGCATTCACCTCTCTTGTTTTTAGGGTTTTGGTTATTATTAGCATTAATGTCCTTGTTAGATATTGACATTGAATGTGGTTAGTATGGCTTCAACCAATTACTAAATAAGCGATCTTCAGGAATACATGTCAAGAAATAATTTGTTTTTTCTTTCTCTTGGCAGGCAAGCGTTGGCATGGAGAATCTCAAGGCATCTTAAATGATGATTTACTACAATACCTGGCTAAACCTCATCCTGATATCCATCATTATACAATGAACACCCAAGAAGTCCTCTACATGGTTTCTCTTATATGTGGAACCCTTGTAAGTTATAACCCCAAAACCACAGTTTATGAAACTTACCAAAGCTGAGTACAATACTTATATTAATCCTTTCATAGCATTCTTGAATTTTAATTAAACTAGAAAAAGAACGTTCTTTGCACATATAATATAAATAAATATCATATCTAGTAATTGCATAATTTTTATTATTTATTCTTAATATTTTACATAATATTTTATTATTATAAATTTACATATTTTTTTTTACTAAATATGAATTATCTTTTATTTAAATTTTCATATTGCACATGTTAATTAAATTTTTAATATTTTTATTGCAATTACTATATGAATGCATTCATTTTGGATTTTTCAAATGCGATGTCAATTTGACAAAATTTGTAACATTTTACTTCCAAAGGTATTTATCTTATTAAATAATATATCTTTGCTGATTTTCTTTCAAATTTTAGTTTATTTTCTTAAGAAATATGCTTTCTATTTAAATATATTAAATAAGTATCTATAATATAGATCATTATTTGTATATAGTAAAATTATTTATTTTTTTATATTTTAACATATTCGTTTATTTTATATTTTTTCTCAATTATAATTTCAAAATTGGTATCCAATTATATTATAATCTATTAATCGTTCTTTAATATTTATGTGCTAATTTTTAAGCTTTTAAGTTATTATTAATTATAGCATATTGATAACATATTAAAATGAATTACATAAATATTAACTTTGACTACTTATCATGATATGTTTTGTGTGTATGCATTTTCATATTTATCACAATCTTTCATAAAATTATATTTCTATAACATATCGGTTATGTTTGTTTTGATTTTTTGGTGTGTGGTTTTAGGCATATTTTTTTAAAAAAGTGTTTTAAAGTAAAAGTATGTAAAAGTAAAAGCAAGATAAAAATAAAATTTAAAAAGTGCAATGATTGTAGTGTGTGTTTTTGGGTAAAAAAATGAAAACAAACATGACCATCAATTTATTTCTCAAAATATAAATTTATTTTTCATATTTTCAATGAGTTTTCATAATATTATATTTGGATTAATCTATAAAAAAGTTTTCAAAGAAAAATTATATTTTATCCTTATAATCAAAAGTTTTATATTTTAATAATTGTTTTCCTATCTCTATATTATTATATTACAGATAATTAAATTTGAAAATAAAATAAATTTATATCAAATAAATCACGTATTTAAAAAATTAGTCAAAGTTCATACAATTAAAATAATTTATAAAATATTGTTTATTTTACTAAAATATTTTTTTTGATAATAATTATAGTTTTTATTATTTATTTGAAATTTTAACTTCTTGTAACATTATTTATATCACTATTTATTTTATTTTTTTTGTAACTTTCTTTGATTGATTTTTTTTATATGATTTTTACAAGTTAATATATTTTACATTATGGAGTAGTATAGTTTTAAATTAGTATCCTCTGAAAATTTATTATTATTTAATTAAAAAAGCAATTAAGCACTTCATATATTTATAATATAGATAATTGATAATTATAGTAATTATGTAAGCAGTTTAGATAATTTAGAATCCTATTATTTTTTATTTCAAATTTTATATAAATAACCATACAAGAAATTTAGATAGATTAGAATTCCATTAGTATTCAACTACCAAAAGTTTTAAATTTTAAATCAAATTTTATTTTTACTTAACTAACCTTGTTTTTAATATGAGTATTAATATAGATGTGCATTCACAATGTGTCAAAAACACATGATTTTACATTTTCATGTATACAACCTTATTACATAAAATTTTCTTTTTTCAAGCATATCATTTTATTTCTAATACTATAAATTTATTTTCTATATTTTAAATGTATTTTAATAATATTAACTTAGATGGGTCTATTAATAAATTTTCAAACATATAATGTGTTTTCACATCTTAATAATTGTTATTTAGTCTTTATAGTATAAATAAATAAAATTTAAGATGATAAATATATGTAATTAATAAAATTTATATTCAAATTTTGCACATTTAAATTTTTTTGTAATATATTAATTTATTTTCTATTTATTATTAAGCGATATTGTTATGAGTAAGTATATTACAATAAATTTATTATTTTTTGATTAAAAACAATTAAACACTTGATATATAATATAGATAAATAATATTTATATTAACTATATAAGTAGTTTGGATAGTTTTTTCTACTAATTTCTTCTATTTTAATTAATTACTAGAAGCTTAGATGAATTAGAATTCTATTAGTACTTGACTACCAAAATGTTTATATTTTAAGTAGTATTTTATTTTTGCCTAATCAACTTTATTTTAATAAATACAAGTATTTAATTAAGTATGCACATATATTTTCACAAAGTGCTAAAAACACATAATAAGATTTATAAAGATCAGTATAACGCAGGTTTACATTTGTTTTACACATAGGAATTAAATTTTTAATATAATAATATTTCTTCTATGCATTGCTAATTTTTACTTTTATTTACTATTAATTTTTCCATATCTTGTCATTATGAATTTGCTTAATATTTTTATTAAATATATATTGTCTTTTATTTAAACAATCATATTGCACATTTTACATATTAAAGTTTATAATATTTGTATTGCATTGACTGCATGAATGTATTAATTTAGATTTTTAATCAGCGATTTCAATTTGACAATATTTATGACATTTTACTTGCAAAGACTCATTATCTACTTTTTTAATATTATTTTTTTTAGTTTTTCTTTCAAATTATAGGTTATTTCTTTAAGAAATATAATTTCTATTTCGATATTTTAAATAAGTATCCATAATATAGTTCATTATTTTTGTGTAGTACAATTATTTAATTATTTTTATATTTTAATACATTAGTTTATTTTGTATTTTATCACAAGTTATATTTTCAAAATTGGTATGCAATTATATTATAAATTATCATCAACCTAACCATATAAACTTATCATTACACTTCATTCTTTAATTTAATATTTATGAGCTAAATTCTGTTTTTTTAATATTGTAACATTGATTTTATTATGTAATATATTGTATTTTTATACTTTACTAATTATTGCATAACATAAATATTAAATTTGACTATTTCTTAAATAATTTTTTTGCATATTAATAAATTTTCATATTTAATTATTCTCTTCCATAGAATTATCTTTATTTGAATATATTATTTTATTCTAATGCTATAAATTTACTTTTATATTGTAAATGTATTTTAATAATATTATATTCACATGGATCTATTAATATGTTTTCAAACAAATAGTAAATTTATGCTTACAATGTAAAATTTCGCATCATAATAAATTTTATCCATTCTCTATAGTATTATATTATATATAATCAAACTTTAAAATAAATTTAACTTATATCAAATAAGCATCACATATTAATAAAATTTAGAGTCAAAATTTACTACATTTAAAATAATTTATAATGTATTGTTTATTTCGTAATTATAGTTTTTTTATTATAACTTATTTATTTCTTTGAAATTTTTACTCGTTGTGTTAATATTATTTATATTAGTATTCATTTTATTTTTTGTGATTTCATGTGATTGAGATTTTATTTTTTATTATTTTTAACATAATAATTTATTTTATATTTTTTAATTAATTGATACGATAAAGTTAGCGTCCTCTAACAAATTTATTATTATGTAATTAAAAATAATTAAGCACTTCATATACAAGCCGGGTACTGATTATAATAACTAACAAGTAGTTTAGATAACTTAAAATTCTATTAATTTATTTAATTTTAATTAATTTATAAATTAAAATAAAAGAACTCTAGGTAAGTTAGAATTTTTATCATTATTTAACTACTTAAATCTTTACATTTTAAAAAGAATTTTATTTTTATCTAACTAATCTTATTTTTACTATATGTGAAGATGTAATTTAATAATATGTCAAAAATACTCAGAGGATACATATTTTTATATGTAGATTTGACATAATTTTGCATGACACTACGACCTGTATATCCATACACATCAGCTGCAAATGCTTGCAACTACGGCTGGCCAAATTTTTTTATCGTACCGACAGATGTTAATTCATTTTTCACAGAGAATCATCTACGTAGTCTTGAATAGAGGGGAAAAAGATAGATAGAAGTACTAATTGTGATTAAATTATTTTAATTTTATGTAATTAATCTCTTGGTCATTTTTCATTGATCAACTTGTTAGTTATGATTGATTTTATCCATCTTAATTTTAATTAAATCCATTACCTAATTAATCAACTTATGCAAAAAAGGACAACATGTTAATCAGTGAAAACTCTTGGCTCTAAACATTCTATTTTGGGGGTGTATTTATTTAGTTGTTTTGTTGTTTTCATTTTCTAGAATAAATTTTGTCCATTTCCTACCTAAATTTTCGATGGTCGTCTGGCTTTGTTTCAATGGAAATTTAGGAACCAACAATTCCATTCCCTCGGAAAAAACAAAGGTTTTGGATTGGCTGCATTCTCCCGTCTGATTGCTCAATCTTTTCATTTTTCTCGCAGTATTCCTTTCACACATATTTCACATTTTAGAAAATACTCAACGAGCCCAGCAATTCAGATATTTTACTTTTCTTCTGATCTTCATCGGAGCCTCTCTTGAGCTTCAAGGAATCAACACAGAAAGGGTTGATCAAGATTTTGTCGAATATTTGGTTCGTGCAGAGAATTTTGGTCGTTGATTCTTGTATTGCATGGATCAAAATTAAAGCCCATGGGTTGAAGCTCAGTTTCCGAGATCATCATTTGTTCTAGTTTGCCTTGAATCCATGCATGTTCCATCAATTACAAAAAAAATCCATATAATTAAGGATGACCACTAAGATGAAAGGCCTTTTCAAAGGCCTCAGATACATTTCCCAGATATTCGGTGAGTGCCCTAATTTATTACATTCATATATATGCACCATTCTAAATTATCACCGAGGAATATTTACTTTGAGACAATCTTTTTGATGCAGAGGATGAAAAGGAAGAAGAAATGCAGATTGGTTTTCCCACAGATGTGAAGCATGTGGCTCACATAGGATCTGATGGACCATCAGCTGAAACCCCAAGTTGGGTACATTTCTCTGTCCATACCCCCAACAACATATCATAAATTTGCATTCCATCTCTCTCGTTCGGGTCAATCTATGTACAGTTGATGCATTTGTGGTCGTGCAGATGAAAGAGTTCAAATCACCCGCGCAATCAGCACCTTTAGATATAGGTCCCAGAGAGCAGCCTGATGTCAAATGGATTTCCGAAGGTTTGATCCTAACAATGTCCCCTAATGCATATTCATGTTTGACCAACCATCAACTGGTAAGAGGGTTTTGGTCTTGGTAGATTCAAGGAGAGGCACCAAAGCAGCAAATTCTCCAGGAAGGGACACCCCTGTTGAAGTGCCAAGATCCTCCAGGCGCCATCACTCAGCAGAAAGTGACTCCCCAAGGAAGAAAGATTCATCCACAAAATCAAGGCAATCAAAGAAAAACCAGCCCAAGGACTCATCAGAAGGCATCCTCAGGTCCAACCGGCAGCTACAAGAATCGGGCCAGGGAAGCAATCCAACGTCTGGAAATCCCCCCGATATCCCCAGGAAGACGCGTAGGAAGAAGTCCAAGGAGTCGGTTAATGGTGGTGGGTCTGGATCGTCGCGACTGAGATCCCGAGCCACGGCTAGTAATGGCACACATGCCTCAACATTACCAGCTGATAATGAATCCGGTGGTCCCAATCAAAACGTACATGATGAAGGAGATAAGGGAAGAAGAGTAACTCGTAAAGACTAATGATGTTCTATTTTTAGAACTTTCTTTTGCTTTTGTTTTTCCATTCACTTGTTGTAAGAAAAGCATAAATCAATATATGTTTACACAGACGATTCGAAATCGTCCCAGAAAAATTGAAACTTTCCTACAGTAAAAGAACATGTATATATATACACAGCAAAACACCACTTCGGGAATGTAAACACGACTTTGAGAATGTAAACACGACTTCGGGAATGTAAATATGACTTCGGGAATGTAAACACGACTTCGGGAATGTAAACACGACTTTGGGAATGTAAATATGACTTCGGGAATGTAAACACGACTTCGGGAATGTAAACACGACTTTGGGAATGAATAAAAATGGCAACGGTCATATTTTCAACACCCCCCCTCAAGATGGAGGTGATAAATTGATCACTCCCATCTTGTCGAGGTGATTCTTCATTACTCCTGCTGGTAAGGACTTCGTGAATATGTCTGCCACCTGAGATTGGCTTCCAACATGTTTAGTCTCAATCCTTTTGGCTTGAACTAAATCTCGTACAAGGTGACAATCTAGCTCGATGTGCTTCGTTCTTTCATGGAAAACAGGATTAGAGGCGATATGTAGCGCTGCTTGACTATCGCAGTAGACTTTTACGGGATCATTATGATGTACCTGCAAGGCCTCCAAAACAAATTTAATCCAAATTAGTTCAGTGCAAAGTGTGGCAATGGACCTGTATTCCGCCTCCGCAGAAGATTTTGAGACCAATGACTGTTTCTTGGATCTCCAAGAGATCAAGGGTTTACCGAACATAACGCAATAACCTGTTACAGATCTTCGCGTGTCAGGGCATGAACCCCAATCTGCATCACAAAAGCCTGTTAGTTGAAAATCAGAGTCTGCGAACAAGTGAATACCTTGTCCCATTGTCAGTTTCAAGTATCGTAGGACTTTGTAGGCAGCTTTTAGATGTATATCGGTAGGAGCTTCCATGAATTGACTTAATGTATGCACTGGGAAAGCGATATCAGGTCTAGTAATCGTTAGGTATAATAATCTTCCAATTAACCTTCGATACACAGAGGGATCAGGTATGGGTTCTCCATCATATTTGCTTAACTTAATGTTTTGTTCCATTGGAACCTTAGATGTTTTACAATTTGTCATTTCACAATCAGCTAGTATGTCTAGGATGTAATTCCTTTGCGACAGATGTATTCCTTCCTGAGTTTTAATCAATTCAATTCCTAAAAAATACGATAGATTCCCAATATCCTTTATTTTGAAGACATCATTCAGGTAAGTTTTTAATTTCTTAATAACAGTAGAATTATTCCCAGTAACAATAATGTCATCAACATAGACCACAATAGCAGTAAAAGAGTTTGATTTGTTCATTGTAAAAAGACTATAATCAGCCTTACTTTGATCAAAGCCAAAATTCTTAACCGCAGCACAAAAGGTTTGGTTCCATTGTCTAGAGGCTTGTTTGAGTCCATAAATACTTTTGTTCAGTTTACAAACTTGATGTTTTCTTCCTTTGTTGTACCCTGGAGGCTTTATCATGTAGATATCTTCTTCTAAGTTTCCGTGCAAGAATGCATTGTTTACATCTAATTGTTCTAAATACCAATTCATTTTAACAGCAATTGCCAATATTATTCGAACTGTGGTAATTTTAGCTACAGGAGAAAAGGTCTCTTGATAATCCAACCCATATTCTTGGGTGTATCCTTTTGCCACCAATCTAGCTTTAAATCTGTCAATGGATCCATCCGGTTTGTATTTAATTTTATAAACATACTTACATCCTATAGCCTTCTTTCCTGGCGGTAAATCAGTAATAGTCCAAGTCTTATTTTCCTCTAAGGCTTTTAATTCTTCGTTCATGGCTTCACACCATTCTGAGACTTGGGAAGCATCATTATAATTGTTTGGCTCTTGAATAATTTTATTCCCAGAATTAGAGCCAGAAACTTGTTGGCAATAGTAATCATTTAGATATTTGGGTAGATTTTTCTTCCTAGTTGACCTTTTTGGTTCTGGTGAAGTTTCTCCAAGTGATGTCTCACTTGTCAATTCACCTTGTTTATCATTGGATTCTGCTTTTGCAGGTGATAGATTCGATTCGTTGTGATTTTCTGGAGTGGGGAATAAGGTGATTTCATCCTCACGAATGGTTTCTGATGTTGGAGGAGTGTTCTCATAGCCTTTAAAAGAAGCTGTGTTATTAGAATCGAGATTCTTGTTGATCTCCTCATAAGGAAAGATATCTTCATAGAAGATTACATTTCTTGACACAATTATTTGATTGGTTTCTAGTTCGAGCAACTTGTAACCTTTTATGCCAAAGGGATATCCCAAGAAAATGCACCTTTTTGCTCTAGGATCAAATTTGTTTCTTCCTTCCTTGAGCGTGGCGCAAAAGCATAAGCAACCAAAAACTTTCATGTGATCATAGGAGGGTTTAGTTTGGAAGAGAATTTCAAAAGGAGTTTTGTTGTTAAGAACAGGAGTAGGTAACCTATTGATAATGTAGGCAGCAGTCAATATGCACTCACTCCAGTACTCAATGGGTAAGTGCGATTGGAATTTCAGTGCCCTAGCTACATTGAGTAGGTGTTGATGTTTTCTTTCAACAACTCCATTTTGTTGTGGGGTCTGAACACAAGATTTTTGATGAATAATTCCATTTTATTGATAGAAAAGATTAAGGTTGAATTCAGTACCGTGATCAGTTCTGATCATTTTAATGTTGCAACAAAATTGATTAAGAATCATTTTATAAAAGTTTTCAAAAATGCTAGGAACTTCGGTTTTGTATTTTAAAATGTAGACCCAAGTGCATCTAGAAAAATCATCGACTATAGTTAGGAAATATCTGCTGCCATGATGCGAGGCTTCACTGTAAGGCCCCCATAGGTCACAGTGCACTAACTCAAAAAGCTTTGAAGTGCAATGTGAACTGTCTTGAAAGGGAAGCCTATGTTGTTTGGCAAGGTAACAGGTGGTGCAAGGATTCGACTTGCAACCAGAAAAAGAAGGGAAATTTTGAGTTTTATGCATTTGTATCAACTTATCATTAGATGGATGACCTAATCTATGATGCCAAAGAGTGAAAGAATTTGTCGTTTGTGCTGCCATGGAACAAGTGGTGTTCCTTGGGCAGTCATTATTGTGGTTTGGTTTTTGATGGAAGCAATAAAGGCCTTTTCTTACCTTTCCCTCACCAAGTGTCTTCCAAGAAACTTGGTCCTGAATGAAACACGTGTCAGTCATGAAAACTACGCGACAATTAATATCAATCATTAATTTTCTAACCGACACCAAGTTAAAATGAAAGGAGGGTAAGAAAAGAACGTTTTTAAGTAAAATATCTTTGGACAAACGAACACTGCCTATTGCAGTGGCATTTACAGTTTGTCCATTTGGCAAAGTAACCCTATACATACATGGGATCCAGTCATCACTAAAAAGCGATTTATCACAAGTCATATGATTCGTGGCACCAGTGTCTAATACCCATAAACAATTCTCTTTCTTATTTATATTCTCAAAATCATGTTCCAAATTAGAATACTTACCCGAAACATTGAGGCAGTGTGTAGGCTCCCTGGGGTTCCTTGAGCCTTTCTCTAGTCTTTTCACCGTTGAACCACTGGAATAGCTCTTGGATTTGCCCCTTGGTGAAAGGGCATTTATCTTCTCGACTGTCCTCGGGTACCTGTGCTGAAACATTGGAGGCAATAATGTTATCAGTAGTGGTTTTATGATAAAATTTGTGTCCTGGGGGAAAACCTTTGAGCTTGTAGCATTTATCTACAGTATGTCCATTCATGTTGCAATGGGTGCACTTCATGGGTTGTGCATTCCCTGCCTTGAAACATCTGCTCAATGAGTGTCCCGAGATTTTGCAGTGGGAACAGAAGGGCTTGTCCTTCCTTGCTGCCTGCTTCTGATTAACCTTAACCTTTTGAAGTGCCATAGCCATCAAATCTCCTTCGGGATTACCATCTGCAACAAAGTGCTGCTTTTCTTGTTGTTGAATCATCCCAAAAACCCTGTTCACCGAGGGAACGGGATCCATCATGAGGATTTGATCTCTAGCAGGTGAATACACATCATTCAGCCCCATTAGAAACTGCATCACGCAGTCTCTTTGATATCTTTCTCCGAGAATGCGTAGTTGCCCACAAGTGCATTTTGGCTGTTCGTCATAAACTAACAGCTCATCCCAGATGCTCTTGAGCTTGCCATAATAAATCATGACTGTGTCTGCTCCTTGCTTCAGGCTTGCCAACTCTTTCCTCAATTGAAAGATACGAGTGGCATTGTGTTGAGACAGTCGACTGTGCAACTCATCCCACAATTCTCTTGCATTGTCAACAAACATCAGACTGGCTTTGATGGAAGGTGATATTGAATTTAATAACCATGATATGACCATGTCATTACATCTTTCCCACAAATCATATGCAGGATCAATAACTGAACTTGGTTTGGGAATTTGACCTGTGATGAATCCCAATTTATTCTTGGCTCGGAGAGCCCGCTTAACATTCCTTGACCAGCAAACATAATTTTCAGTGGTCAGTGTATCAGTCACCAGTGTCATCATGGGACTATCACTGCTTTCGATCCTATAAGGATTCAAAGGATCCAAAGGATTAAATGTAATATTTGTCGTGGGACTAGATATTGATCCATCTAATCCCGAAGTGGATGTAACGTCTTGCATCGGGAATAAAGTGTAGAAAACCCCGAAACTACAAGGTTCTTCTTTAAAGGATAGGCCTGATGGCCAAAAAACAAACAGTTTATAAGAGATATAAAGGTTAAACAATGGCCCGATAACCGAAGCCAACAATTTGCCGAGACAAGGTGACGGACAGGAACACCGCCGAACAGAAAGGGAACCGATTACACGGTAAGTCAAAGGTCTAAACCTCGATAATGAGCGTGAACGAACGATCCAACAAGAATCGACGCCCAACACGGTAAGTCAGAGGTCTAAGCCTCGACAATGATCGTGGACGAACGATCTAAGAAGAATCGAGGCCCAAACTGGAACCAACAGTTCTGTCGAGACAAGGTGACCCGACAGGAACACCCCCGAACAGAAAGGGTACCGATTACACAGTAAAACAGAGGTCTAAGCCTCGATAATGAGTGTGGACGAACGATCTAACAAGAATCGACGCCCAAACCCCAAATAACGAAATCTGCTGAAACTTCGTCAAAAGAAAGGAACACTGAAAACTGGCTCTGATACCATGTAAGAAAAGCATAAATCAATATATGTTTACACAGACGATTATAAATCGTCCCAGAAAAATTGAAAATCTTACTACAGTAAAAGAACATGTATATATATACACAGCAAAACACGACTTTGGGAATGTAAACACGACTTCGGGAATGTAAATATGACTTCGGGAATGTAAACACGACTTCGAGAATGTAAACACGACTTTGGGAATGAATAAAAATGGCAACGGTCATATTTTCAACACTTGTGTTTTGGACCAGATATTTTAGCTAGAGAGCTCAGACTAGTTTAGTTTTTGGAACTTTTGCTATCATTCGAATTTGTAACACATACACACTTATATATACATAGCTTTATAAGGACTAAAAGGGCTCAATAGAATTTAGAACATTATTCGAGTAGCATATCAAGCATCATTTGTAATGAGGTTGCCATGAAAATGTCTTTTGTCTTTGTAGAGAGCCTAAATTGCCTTGAACCCATCATTCCCTGGTTACCACTTTGTGCTGATAATGTTCAGAAATGGAATATGTTGATGATTAACATCATTGGCTCTTGTCTTTTCACGGTTCAGGAATGATGATACTAATGCCAATGTACTGTCCCCCTCAATCCAGAAATGGCAGGTTCACCAAATTGTGGACCAAAAAAGACCTATGTGCGCTAGTAATGATCACATGATTTGAAAAAAAAAACGTTGGAGACTCCCAATAGTTAGCATGACAGAACCGACCATTTGAATCATCTTACACCAAGTGAATAATGATGAAAGATGTGATGGGCTGCAAATCCTTTTGATTAAAGTTGAAAAGCTCTACTTACATAGTCTCTGTTCTCTTCCCAGTCACATAACAAGAAGACAATGATTGATGATTTCAAGGCAGTTTATACATGTCAAGTAGGATAATATGTTTCAATTCGACCTACCAATTTCTACAGTCAACTTGGGGAAAAGGAAGAGGTCTGCTAGAACCCAAAACAGCAAAAACCCCATGACTGCCAAACATCCATGCAGCCTTGAACAAGAATTCTCATGAAAAAGGGCAGTTTTGGGAATATCAGGTTGTCTGCATACCTTCAGCTGCCCAAGGCTACCACTGACCTCGGCAGACCTCAAGCCCTCATCAATGCAAAGGTCCAAATTGCCCTCCAACTTCAACTTCCCACCAAGTTCGGACAGAAAACCTGCGGAAAATGGCAGTCTCCCACTCAAATTGTTGTTCTCCAGATTCAACTCACTCACAAACTTCAAATCTCCAAACTCCTCAGGCACAGCCCCTTCAAGCCTATTGTTGTCAAGCCACAAGTAGCACAAGTTTTTCAAATGTACCCCCATTGATCTCGGAATATTCCCAACAAGTCCCACCCCTGACATCCCAATTCCCCTAAGACCCTCAAGATTTCCCCATATTTCCGGAATCTGACCTCCAAGAAAGTTCCCACTCAAATACACTTCCCTCAAACTTGGCATCTCAGCCAAGAAAAATGGCACTCCAAAATTGCCAAAACTGTTGTAACTCAAATCCAAGAACTCCAGACTTCTCAAACCCTTCAAGGCTTCAGGTATTCTCCCAGAAAACCCATTCAAGCTCAAGTCAATCTTTAAGAGCTCAGTCAAATTTCCAATGGACTCTGGAACATATCCCTGAAGCCCATTTTCACTTAAATCAAGAACCTTCAGTTTCTTCAAGTTCTGAAAAGTGGTCATCGAAATCTCACCTTCAAACTTGTTTCTTGCAAGGGTAAGCTCTTCCAGATTGGCCAACTCACCTAACCAGTCAGAAACGCCCCCAGAAACCCTACTTCCAGTCACTATCAACCTTCTTAAACTTCTCAAGTTGCTGATTTTTTCATCCAGAGTGCCAACTAAAGCAGGGTTCTCTATAAACACCAGTTCTTCCAAGGAAGAAGAGTGGTTTTCGGAAGACAATGGCGAGAAATCTGGAAACGGGGTTTCAGTTTGCGTGAAGCATTTGTAGAAAAAAAGCTTCCTGAGGTGGGAGAGCGGCATAAGAAGAGAGGGGTCAAAAGTGGAGTTGGAATCACAAGGCGGATTGGGGGAATAGTCCGAAACGTATCCAAAGCTGAGCTCTGTAACGTGGGGCGTGCCAGCGTCCGACCTGGTGTCGGGGAAGTAGTCGCAAACGACGCCGTGCGGGGCGGAGGAGCAGAGATCGTCTGTGAAGAGGGTGCGCCAGGAGATATCCGAGTCGATGTACTCGAGAACCGCGTAAACCGCCTCTTCCTCCGCCGGGTCGAGTGGTGGCTGTGAAAGGACAAGGCCGGACGTAAAGGCGACTGCTGCGAGAACGGAGAGCATACTGCCAGCGAGAGCAAACCTTGCCATTGGAGTTAGAAGAATGAAATGTCGAGGAATATCTGCCTGGAACGAGAGAGGTGGCTTTTACACTGTTGAGGGGTGGGGTGAGCGTATAGAAGGATGTTGGTCTTGAAATGTGAAATAGAAAGAAAGATATCAGAGGACAAAGGCGTTTGCAGAGATCTGCTTGACTGTTTTGCTGCAACTTCGTGCAGTGAATTGGCTACTTTGCCCTTGTCGTCTGATCCAAGTTTAGGGGACGAGGGTTAGTTGCATGTAAAAGGGACCTCCTTTTGCAGTGACAGCTGGTGACCCTTTTTTGCATGGCTTTTGTCTCAAAATCAAAATTTTCCATCAGGACTATGATCCGCTTTCGTCGTCTTCCCTAAAACAAATAAAAAGTGCTGTTCATTTAGAAGTTGTGCGTTTGGACAAAGCAGGAGGTGTTCAATTCCTTCTCTTTCATTCTGAATTCTAGATTCTCCGCATATTTCTTGTTTACGCTGGTCATATTTGTCTGTTACAGCATTGAGATAAAACTGCTCACCAGATGATGATAATCTTCACTATGCCCGCAAAGGGGAAAGGAAAATGTCATGCAGAGGACACACTAGGGGCCTAATAGTCTTTTCCCTGCCTGTGCTGCATGGGAGCGAAAACGCAAGATGA
Organism: Avicennia marina; assembly: GCA_019155195.1. Lineage (NCBI taxonomy): Eukaryota > Viridiplantae > Streptophyta > Magnoliopsida > Lamiales > Acanthaceae > Avicennia > Avicennia marina. The sequence goes on along the minus strand of CM032769.1, from coordinate 11,223,665 downwards.
TACGTCCATCACATCTGCGCCACCTCTTTAACATCACCGCCGAAATATCCAACGGCTCTGATTAATTTCACGATCTTCATAATTACCCATCAGACCATTCATTGCATAAAAATTCCTTTTCGTCTTTTACCAGCAAATGTTCGAGAAATATTGCCCTATTGAGAAGCGTAGCCTGCAATCCGACGCGTGATGCTGCTTTTCAAAAAGTGCATCATGCATTGGAAGAGGGGATAAACGATTATACGGAGCGACTAATTTAAATTTAGGAACCTAATTAATTAATGCCGTGGAGCAGAAGGCAGAAAAGCAGCGGCGGAGGCGACAGGGACAGAGACAGCGACACGGCAGCCGTCGCCGACTTGTCGGGTTTTGTCTCTTTCTTCCGCATGAGAAAGCGACGGTTAACCGCCCAGAGTATCTGCTCCCACGTGTTGCGTTCCGATTGGCGGAGCAGAGGGAGTACGGAGGAGCATGGGAATTCCGTTTCCGGGTCACAGTCGGTAGGGCCCGCATACCCGTTTGTGTTGTTTGCTGGGTTATTGAATTTCTTTCATTGATTTAGTAAGTGCTGGCAGTGGGCAATTTTCCTTTTCCAACCAGGTAATTAGGAGGGTAACATGATCTTTATGTGTCTTCTATTTGCTGGATCAGACACCCTATAAAGCAAGAACTTCAAATATACCAACAATGTGGGCCATTTTTTTGATGTCTTCAATGAATGTTTACAAACAGAGGCTTGGTGTTTCTTGTATGGGTTATGTCATTGTGTTTGGTAATTTCGGTTTTTTTACCTTTGGAAGTCCCAAGCTTTCCTTCCTTCTTAAAGTCTTCCTTGTTTTGCATCTTCCTAAACTGAATTGTGAAGGAAGAGCGTATAAAGTTAAGGTAGAATTTTTGATGTGACTCAAAAAATAACGAATCAAATTTGAGCATCAATTGATGAATTTGAGTTGAAATTTCACGAGTACATATCAAAATAAGGCCGAACTTGATGAATATCAAAAAAATTGGTTGATCACTCACGTGTTGACCCATCAATCCATTAATTAATTTATTTATTTAAAATACTTTGATAAATATATTTATTAGTTAATTATTTTGAAATATTTTAGCATATAGATTATGAGATTGAATATTTGATCGTTTGAATTGAATTCTATAATTAAAAAAAAAAAACTTGTTTTTAGCTTCATTTTTAGCCAAAATAGAATGGTGATTTTTGTTTTTTTGTAATCTGGGTCGATAAATTAGGTTCAAGTACCCACAAAAATTGCAAATTAGGTTCAACTCAAAAGGCTTTTTGGTCTTCAAATTAGAAATTCGAAAAATTGGGAGACATAAAATTGATGAGAGTGAAAATCATCATAAGGGATTGGGCCTCTACGGATCTTGAATTCAATTAGCCCAGCATTATGAATGGGCCAAATCTTGCCGTACAGTCCATATTTGGTGGGCCCCATTTGGGTCCCCTGAGTGGGCCAGGAGCGAATTTTGCTATGGGGATAGTAGTAAAGCCCAACCCCAATTCAGCAAAGAAATAAATAAAGCATTTTATTTAGATCTTTGTTCTATAACATCAAAGAAAAGAAGGATCTTTATTCTATGAAATATAAAATGAACGTAATTAATAGCAATTGACAATATTTAAAAATTTTACAAGTGTTATTAAAAAATTCAAGACTTTCTAACAATGATTTGCTAGAATCCAAAGGTGGGTCAGTGGATGCACAAGTTCATGATAGTGAAGCGTAGGTATCTAATTGTGGAAGTGAGCAAACAAGTCAATAGCTTCAGGGCTTAGGCATCGAGCAGTGTTTGAGTCCCACAACTAGGTCTTGGCCTATTAATGTCATCCACTTGTGGGGAATAAAATCTTATGACCCCAACCACTTAATAGTTCACTTGCAATATCGTGGCCCATCTAATCATTAAAAAAACCTAATTTATGGTTTTTGTCCTTGCAACCTCAATGTAAGTAAAACTTCCCCTCGCTCACATCCGTGCAAGGGCTTTTTTGATGGGAGAAAAAATTTAAATTTAAAATTAATTTATTAATAATATAATAATAGAAAATGCTATTATTGTATGTATAATAACTGAGTAATAGGTTTAGTGTAGTGAAGAATAAGTTTCGACCTTTGTATGAAAATTTTCTATTTTTTATTTTTGTTTGTTGTAATTACTTTGGTTTTTTTATATTTTAAAATTGCTTATTGTATGAAAAATATTGATTTTGTAAAAATATATATATTTCATCACAATTAAAATTAAAATGTATATTTATTCACAATTAATTCTTTTTATAACTTTTTACCTTTCTAGAAGAGTGATCGAATTATTAATTTAGTGTATTTAATTTCAAATTAATCAAACTTAAAATTATATATAAAATTAATTGATTAACATTGTACATAACTAATTTATTTTATAATTAATTTTAATTAAAATAGTATATTATTTTACTATTTTATGATTAATTTTAATTAAAAATATGTATTTGTATGTGTGCAATAAATATAATTATATATACTATTTAATAAATGTGGGCATGGGGCGGGGCCAAAAATCTCCCCCCACCTTGCTTAGCCCTAACACGCACCCAATTTTTCCCCCTATGAGGGGGTACTTGCGGTCTCCTTCCCCCATTGTAGGCAGTCGAGCTCATTGTTTTTTCTGTTTTATAACTTTTATTGCTTGTGTAATTTATTTGTTGTAGATTTTAAGGAAGAGACTTCATAACTTGTGTCTCTTGCAGTCCTGGCTCAGGTCAGCCTAAAATGCTTGTGGCATATATTTCCATTTAAGATCAAGGACAAATGCTCCCAAAGTAAAAAGTTTGGTGAATTTTATTATTATTCGTAATGGGGTTTTGAGGTTTCTGCTGCATCTGGGGATTGGGGTCCCAAGTGATTCAAGGTGCAAGAATTTTGCAGAGTATAAAAGAGACTTCGGTGTAGAGATCACAAAATTATTTGGTTTGCCTAAATTGATAAATTCAACATTATGAGTTTGCCAGCTTAACTTAGGAGAGCACCTCACACATCAAGTAATTTATTCTCCAAGTTCTACGGACTGATGAAATATTCAAATAATCCAGCATGGCAAGCAATTGGATGCCAGAAAGAGAGACGTTGAAAGATAAACCAGATACAGAAAGGAGACGCAGCTCGAAAAGGGTGTTATAGATTTCATGAATATGGCCGAGTTGTCACTGAAAGAATCCCTCATCCAAGGAGGCATAAACGTTTCCAGCTGGACATGCATAAGATCAAATGTGATATGGTGAATGTTGGATCGGGCTGGGAGGCGGGGTTACTGTCATCCTTGAGAAAAATCACTATTCTCTAACAGAAGATCATTCAGGTCTTGAAGGATCTTCGATGTCAGGTGGGATGTTAATAAGTGGTTGTGGAAAAATACTGGTCGGGGTCTACAGTAAATAAGATTCCCCTCTGCAGGACCCGTAAATGTCAATATGCTATGGATGTTGTTGGCGCTTCTTGGAGTTTGATGGGTTGGCATTTGATGCGAGAGTGCATTTTCCAAGTCATCAAGAAGGGAGTTCGTCATGATATATTATATTCCTTATTTTTAGGAATCCACAATGGATAGACGAGCTAAAAATTTGCAGGAAAAAGTTGATGTTATTAATTTCTAAGTTTTAGGAACTAAAGATATGTTGAATCCCACGTAAAGGAGATCTCAAATGCTATTGTGACATCAACAGAGAAATTTGGACGGGAAAAAAAAGGTTATTTGGATTTGGTGCAAGCTTTGCAGCTCTAAGAGCAGCTAACTGAATGAATCTATATCAACTGGGGAGAAAGCTAAAAGCTTGAAGAAAATTAATTTGAAGAGCTAACAAAATAGCTCTGCATACCTTTGAGTAGATACTTGTCTTGGTTCTTTTACAAGTCATGTGCAAGCAAGATTTTGAGTTGACGTGTTTTCTTTACAGCAACTATGGTGGCAGGCACTTACAAGGAGATTGTACTAGTGTCAATTGAAATAGTATTTGAGCATGTACACCATGTGTGGAGGAGTTGGATCATTTTGAACGTTATGAATCACTTTTTTAATGAATCATTTCTTATGAGTCAGTAACTTTGTTTTCACGAGCAGGGACCTACAAATGTTGAATATTTTCTCAAATTGGGTTAACAAATTTTGTGCCGACTTCTTTATAATTGTGCTCTCTTTACATGTATTATAAGATAAGTACGGTTAAGAATTACATCTAACCAAGCATAAGAAACTAATTTAAATATATTTAAAAATGGATTCATTTTTGCACTATATTGGTGTTTAATCTGACGTTGATTTCTAAAATTCAAGGTTATGTTAAACATTTTTCAATCTCTGCTAATCCTATTAAACTTTACACAAGCAAATATGCAACTCAAGAAAATATTTATTTAAATTTAAATTCAAATTTAAATTTTCTTTCTTTTTTATATATAACTAAGTAATTATTATTAAATTATTACATATATTCATAATCTAATTAATAACTATATATATATATTACTTTAAAAATTATATATTATTATATCATTCAATCATTATATTATATTATATATATGTTTCAATAACTCAAAAATTTTAAAATATCAAAATCTTACAACTGCCTTCCAATAAAACCCCTCTCCCAAACAAACATACCGGAAAGAACTCGGCAAGTGAAATCTCGCATATTCCTTGAAACTACTGAAAAACTAATTAGGTTTGTTAATATTCAATAGAATATGCATGTCATTTAAGTGCCTGAAGATGGCGTCCTGGATTCCCCATGCACCATGCTGGCCCCACTGAGGTACAGTGGCATGCTATGGCTAGAATTAACCTGCCGGCGATGGCATGGGCCACCCCAATTGAGAAAAGTGATCTGCTGGTCACGGGAAAAAGTTCAAAAAAGTTGAGTCTAATAAGAGTTGAATAATTTGATTTCTTAACCCACTTATCCCGTGACATGACATGAATGATAGGATGACAAAATATTCAAGAATGGCAGTTCTATTTGCATTTCCGGGGATCGAGGATCAAGAGGGGTGAGAAGACAAGTATGCATTAGATACAGTATGAGGAACTCAACAATGAAAATCTGAAAATGGGGCTGAGATGAGCTTTATGAATTCTTACTGCAGTTGGGGCAACCAACGAGGAATTGGAAAAGTATCCGGACAACGTCACTAATAGTTGGAGGACCAAAGTTTGGATCAGTGTGTGGATCATTTATTGTTCTGCCCATCAGATGGGCAGTGCTGGTTGGGGACAAATGAGGAAGATGGTGAGGTTGACTGAGAATGTTGGGAAGCAAAGGGCCAATTTGTGTGTGATTTTCAGGTGTTCATCCATTGTTCACCATACGATCAAATGTTTATCTACCAGACTGACAGGCTCCTGCAACGAAGGAAATGCCTCGTAAGATAATTTACTAGCCATGACCTCCCACTTTCCAGGTTGTCCAAAATTTCCTGCAAGGGAAAAACGAGGGAAGCAAAGCTAATAGGTGGATTAAGAGGCCCAATCAATCAGACTCCATAAGGATCCACCATCACACAAACCGTGTCATTAACTAAGTCGGAAAATACATTTTAGGATTAGAACATCGTATAAATTTCGTTACTTGACACGTGAGATTTTATGTTCCCAATGGATGGGAGAGTATCGGATTTCCCTTTCAGTATATGAAGTTGAAGAGTTTGTTTTCTGTGCCATACTTCCCAGTGGGTTGCTAAACCCCTGCATGATGGAAGCTGCTATTGTCTAAAGATATTGGACCAATTTACTTCTCACATGAAATGTAATATTTCACAAACCTTCAACAGATCATTCTTCCACTTATCAAGCAGCTTCTACAATTGATCAACTGGTCCAAGGAACCACTATAATTCGATCAATAGGGATGGCCACACAAGGGTGCCTATTTTGCAACAAAGCTTTGTTTATCGATGTAGTCTAGGGTAGAATGAACACAAACTCTTATCACCATCAGGCCATAAGCCATTGTTTGTTATTATTGACAAGGAGAGTAAACTTATGTCTACAAGTTCAAGAAATAAGTACCATATGCTGCCCATGGTAAATTAAACTCATCAAAAACTAGACAACACAAAATTTTTCAACTTCTTCAGATGAAATTTTGTGTGGCTAAACGTTCTCCATTAACTAATGGAGATTAATGGTTTCTGGCCAAAAGCCCACCTGTGCATCTCAAGTGATAGTGAATCAGTGCCCAAGGATTTTATCCTGAAGTAAACGAACCTTAGAAAGAGCAACCTCAACTGATATGGAACAAAATACACGTTCTCAGCTTGCTGAGGCTTTCACTGCTTTCTCAGCAGCATCGTCCAAATCTTCAGCTGTAATCAAAGTCATCCCACTTTCCTGCAAACACGAATTTTTATTTTTCAGGGAAAAAAAACTAAGTCATAACAGATGTTGCAAAAATTTCCAGTGAGTTCAGACTGCGATATCACATTTACCTTCAGAATTCTCTTTCCTTGGTCAACATTCGTGCCTTCAAGACGGACAACCACAGGAACTTTCAGTTGAACCTGGAATAGAAGCCAGATAAAGATTATATTTGTGCATGTTTGTCACCAACTCAAAAAAGAATAAAAAATAGCCAGGATTTGATAGATGACAATAGCCCTTTTTAAACAGTACAAATTTCAAATATTCAACCAGTTATTAGTATTCCTAAAGGTTCTCTTTAGCAGGATATATACTGAATCCCCAATCTGAAAATTTCCATTTTAGTTAGAATGAACTAGAAGCTCATTCTACTGATACTAGGAGGCAGAGCCGATCATGTTTCTGGAACAGAACTCCAACAAGAAGAAATGGTGTATGGAGATTTGGCTGCTGGCACAATATAAATGTTAAACAGCGAAGTGAAGCTCTACTCTCCCCACACAATCCACTCCCGGCTGGGACAGCAACCAGTCAAATTTTTTGAGCAGCCTCATATTACTGAAAAAGAAACATTTTCAACAATTCCTTGCCTCATCTTAGATGAGAGTGCAGGTCAAATGAATTGAATCCTTTGCAGTTTAACTCTTGGGAAGAAAGTATAATATTAATAATGAAGAAAAAGGGAAAAGGAAATAGGAGAAATTTCAACCTAGAAAAACTACGGAAAGGCCAGATTGAGGAATGAAGCAGAACAGAAAAACAACAGATTTGCAGTTCAAATATGTCAATAAACATAACTTATGAAAAATATCCGAGAAACGTATTTACCAGTTTAGCAGCATTCACAATTCCACTTGCTATTACATCACACTTCATAATTCCTCCAAAAATGTTCACAAGAATTCCTTTCACTTTCTCATCTGAAGTTAATATTTTAAAAGCTTCCACAACCTGATCGATATCATACAATTAAAGAGGTAAAATTTATATTCCATTAAAAAACATAGCACTTCTCAAATCTGTAAACTCTACCCTCAAAAATAACCAGACCCCTACAGTAATTCTCAAAATCCAAAGCAAATCAGAATCACCTGGCCTTCAGAAGCATTTCCCCCAACATCAAGAAAATTGGCAGGAGTTCCACCATGCAACTTAATTATATCCATGGTGGCCATGGCCAATCCAGCACCATTAACCATGCAACCAATTTCTCCATCTAAACCGATGTAATTCAAGTCAGCTTTTGCTGCAGCAACCTGAAAATTTTCAGAAAAAAAGAAAAATATGGTTGTATACAAATAACCATTGATTTAAGATTGGTTAGCTTCCTTGAAATCCTCGTATATGGAGGCCCATTTACAAAGAAAATAAGGTAGCAGCAGTTTGCCTGTACCTCACGAGGATCCTCCTGTGCTGGATCCCGGAGAGAAAATATCTCTTTCTGACGGAAAACAGCATTATCATCAAAGTTGAGCTTTGCATCAGCCGCAACTAACTGGTTATCAGAAGTCTCAGCAATTGGGTTGATCTGTTAAAGAGAATTGTGGTTTGAAGTAAGAAATCATAGGGAGTTTATTCAAGCTGATGCATGTTAGAAACCCAAAGACCAGTACACCATTTACAACCAGCAATAAAGAAAACACTATAACGAGAAAGCAAATCGAATTTGTCACCTCCAACAATGTGCAGTCACATTTGCAGAAGAGTTCATACAACTTCTTCACTTGTTCAATTGAAGCATCTCTATCAGCCAGCTTAGGGGACAAACCATCAACTACCTTGGCAGCATCCTCATCAGTAATTCCTGTGAAAACATCAATAGGTACCTGGCCAAGGAAATATAAAAATCTGCAGTCAGTAAAGGAATAGAATCCGAAAGGTAAAATTTTGCACTGCAGCTAGATCTCAGTATGACGAAAGATGGACTTACCTTTACAATAAGTTCTGGATGCTTCTCTGCAAGATCTTCAATACTGGTTCCCCCCTTTTTACAGGCAATAATAACCTGAAAAATATAGATGTGAACACAGCTTAGGTTAAAGATGTTATGCTAAGAGTGTCACATGTTAACCAGGCAAAAAATAGATACATTAAGGAAACTACCAAAACGCAGCCTTATAATTAAAAAATTTTATTTTTTGCGCCGTAAAATTACACCTTGTGCCTGGTCACAGAACACTATTTAGACACAAATCTTGCGTCTATCGTCTGGTTTTCAGTAGAGAATTAGCATGTTCACACATTGGAAGCAACATACAATGCATAATTTGCAATTCATGATCATAAATATACCAACCAAGATAAAAAAAAAATGAGCTTTATTCTTGAGCTTATTAGGAGATGACAACAGTTTATTTTAAGGTTCATATAAGACAAAGAACTACACCTTACACATCACACACTAGCCATAACAGACACCAGAACATTTTAGAGGATGTATTTTCACCCATCACTTGGAGCTCTACATTCAAGTTTGCAGTTAGGACACTCATATCACATGAGTCATAAAGGACTAATACCTATAAACGAACCACTGACGTGATCGTGTGAAGAAAAAAGTAAAAAGTTGAACTATTTATAAAAATGAAAAATGAAAAAGTAAATAAATGAACATTTAGATAAAGCTCTGGTTCTTTAGGAACTTACAGGACCGGCAGATTTACGATCGAGGGTAATGGCAAAGTACATCTCATTAACAAGGGATAACTTCTCAGCCAAATACACCTGCAAAAAATAATATCATTAGGTTCTGCAATTAACAAAAGATCTACAGCAGTGCTTCAAACATTAGTTTTACAATGACTGAATATGCGTGTATATGTGTGACTGTGTGTAGTTTCATTCAAGTATTGACCCTGTAGAACACTGATGTAGAAATATAAACATAGTTCCAACAAAAAGTATTACAGTTTCAACAAAAAGTATTAGAATAATCACTAAAGCAAAATTACATAAAATTCAAGATTTACGCATCAGGTTATCTCAATAGTATATGTACATCAAGACAAAATATTCTTTATGTTCTTAATGAACATGAAACAAAGCATATGCAACCAATTAATCTGAAACTTTCAGTAATTAGGAAGTGAACTCCAGTAGTATTTGATAATCCTTTGCAGATATCAGAGCTGCAAATTACAACTAATGATGTAAAAGAGCAGCACCAAAAGGGAATTCAGAATCAAAGATCAACAAAAATAAACTTTACATAACACAAGTGTTTGCTCAGATAAAATATTTATGAGTTTTGGCAATGATCTTGAGCCAATATGTTTGTATTTTCATGAAGAATGTATAGCAATACCGACCTTGCTAACAATTTTTCCTTGTGGTCCAGTTTGCTTGGTAACAAGAATCTGCCCAAGCATTTTCCCTGAAATAACACAATATAACTTAAATGTTAACAGTTGTGAAAGGACACAATTAGTTTGAGCAAAACAAAATATTCTGTATTATCGGAAACAATAATAAATCCACAGCACTCACTGACTCAAGTTGGGGGTGACATTAAAACAGGGGACATTATAATGTAACACTGGATCCACGAATTGCTAGCTGTAAATAACATGCAATTATGCTAGTTCATCCCCATACCAATCTCTTGAAAAACTAGAGAGAGAAAGGCGGGGGAAGTGGTGACAAATGGTGAACTTGGCAGTTTTATGATCCAGCAACCAAAATTAGGGCACACATTGGTTATGCAGCCTTTTTCTTTTTTTTGTCTTTCTAAGTTATCCTTTTCAATTTCTCAACTATTGGTCCACAAAGGGATAAAACATCACATGGAGCAAGAGATATTGAAGAAACTCAACGTGCCAAAGTAGATGCAAACATTAAAATTCCACATTGCCTTCTCTGATTTACTTATAAAATGAAAATTGCAATGAGGTGTCTATCATACCAGCTATATCCTCAACCTGTTCAGCCTTCACAATATGAACTCCACCCTGGAGACCACTCTTGAATGTTCCCAACCCTCGACCACCAGCAAGGATTTGAGCCTTCACCACCACCTACCACCAGCAAGGATTTGTCTCTATAAATCAATTCCTTTTAGATATTTTAGGCCCAAAAGAAGCAATCAAAGGCCTAATAAGTTTTGCAAGGTCAACTCCATAAAATTGTTCTAAGAATCAAGTGACAAATTTTTAAATATGAAGCAACATATTTTGCCTGCACTACCTCACTCTGGTTTGGAAATACTTCTTGCAACACTTTCTTGACTTCATCGACAGACCCAACTGCCACGCCTTTTGGGACATTGATTCCGTGTCTGCTCATCAATTCAGCTCCCTGACATCAGTGACAGCTTAGACAAATGATTTCAAGGAGGACGCAAAATGGGTAAACATCAATTACGCATCACTCATTATCTACGCCTAAAAGTCGCATCGCTAAAACCTAAAAACTAAAATAACGCAATTCTGACCCAAATTTAAATTTTCAACACATGCTTTATCAGTGACAAAATTCGAAGCAGATCAGGCTTAAAATTTCGAATAGATACAGTAACAAATTACATGCCTATGCAACGGAATGAGTGCTGCCCGAATCTGGGCGACAGAGAGAGAGGGAATGGGCGCACGTGTGCGAGGCTGAGTTGATACCTGATACTCGTGGATGTTGAGGCGGCGGAGCTGTTGCTTCTGCCATTTCCCGGCAAGGGAGAGAGAACGACCGGCGAGTTTTCCGAGCAATCCTCTCACCATTCTTTCTATATTCCTTTTTCTCTTTCTCTGAGATCCTCTACCTGGAATTCAGTGATTCAGAGAATAATACAGAAATAATGGAATATAAACCCTAGCCAAACAGGGAGGAAGGCGGAGGCGACGAGACTGACCTTCGCCGGATGGAAGAGCGCCGACCGCTTGAACGCTTTGTGATCCTTGACCAGTCCAACTTTCCCAATATTGCTAGCAGTTGGCCACACTGCACTGGTATGAGAAAAAATATACGTATATATATACAGTTTGTGTGAAAAAATATAATAATTTATTTAATTGTTAAATTAGGTCGTAGTACAAATATATACACACACACGCATATATTAAACATTTTCAAAAAAATATTACTCTTTATTATTTTTATTTTTTGGTGCTGGTGTATTGGAGGAGGGACGAAATGAAATGAGAAATGGGATGTAATATAACGGCGGAAGTTGCCTGCAAGAATTGAATGAAAAATGAATGAGACTGTAGAATTAGTTAATATTGACCTAATAAAATGATGATCATGGAAAAATATTTCAAGAAATGCATTAAGTGATCAAATTCAATAAGAATGAAGATTATTTCTTTTACAAATATTGCAAGTATTATATTTAAAAAAGTTCTTACATAACATATTCTGTTATCCCTATGAATAAAATTTGAAGGGCTTTACAGAGGTCCGCCAAAGCACTTGATGAAGGTTATATTCGAATTTTGGAGTTACTGTTTCGTTTCTATTTTTTTTTTCTACCAAGACAAGTTTGGTTCCATCCACCACATGTGTAGCCCAATTAACTAGAAATTTCAACCTCATAGGTTTCATATACATAAAAGGGTTGGTGGTTGATTGATGAAAGTCTAGTTTTACATGCGAGAAAGTTACTACAGTTCACTGCAAAATCCCAACAAGGTTATTCCTCAGAAACTTTTGGCGTTTCAATCACCACTGCCCACTTCAAAGATCCAATCTGAATTTAAACCACTTCCCTCCGTACAGCTTCAGTCCTCCCTAATGACTGATGCTGGATTCCATTTGACAACCTCACCTGCATTCGGAAAAAGCGTACATGGAATTCGAAAACAGAACCTCGGGCACAAGACATCATAAAATATTCGGAGCTCCAGAAAAGTAAAGAATGGTGAGGTTACCTTCAGTGATGTGGTGAAGAGAAAGCTGCATCATCGATGCACGAAGGCTTTTTTGCATTGTAATAGAAGTGCGCGATCATCTGAACCAACTCATCCGATGATCTAATTTCTGGAAATGATGGTAAACTCAATTGGTTCTGGTGCAGATTGAAAGATCTGATGTACATACAATATCAGAGAAATGGGCTACCTTTCTCTCTGTATAATATCCTGTTGCCGCGTAAGAACAGTATCTGCGGGCATTCTCTAACCTTTAGTGCATATGCTAAATCCCTTTCGATGTTTATATCTATCTTGACCGTCTGCTCATGTATATTAAAGACGTGGGTGTAAGGAAGAGGTTGAGACACAATGACACAGAAGCTATCAGAAAAAGGAAGCATGGATCTACGAACCCGAGGAGGCAGTCGATCTTTTGCCTTCCAGTAAACTTCTGCCGCCTTTTCCAACTCCTTCAAAGCTTTCCAGTTATCACTTGCCCTGAAATTATGTGCGACGGTCATTGGATCTCATCAGGTAACCAATTTTACGAAGCTTAATGCAATACAAATGGAGTGAGTAGAGTGTATTTGCTACTTTAGATTTAAGCAAAAAGTTGTTGCTTGCCTGTTGTATCTTTCAAAAACAAGAACAATGAGTGGGCTGGGATGGAAAGCAAAGTTCTCCCATTCAAGACAATTGATCTCTTTCACCAATGCATCATCGACCTCTCCCTCCCAATCAATCTCAGTGCCGTCTTCCCCCACAACATTTTTTATGGGATGCTGATCAAAGTACTCAGAGGCCCTGATTCCCCAGCCAATATCAGCATCTAAAGGCCAATCTGTATCCTCCTCCTCAACCATCATCTCCTTTTCTCCAGAAGAGTTGACATCATCTTCATCAATATCGTCATCATCTGATGTGTCGTCACAAAAACCAACATTACCATCAGCTTTGTCCTTCATGATGTTCTCCATATTTTTCAAAATTTCTGGATTCTGCTTCTGAATCGACTCAAAAGTCCGTTTCAGCGAATCACGCACAAAATCCTCAACTGCTGCAGCCTCACTCCTGCGACCACGCCTTGGTTTTTTAGGGCGCATTGCAGGAAAAGAGCCCTCGGTTTTTTCCCTCTCATTTTCAGGAACTTTGGTTTTGCGGAGCCGGGTTTTTCCTGCAGGCTTCAACTTAGGATTATGGCTAGGATTAGTTTCAGGATTTGTATCAGATTTGCTTGAATCAGCAAAGCATGCCAGGCGTTTTACAATGCAATTGGGCTTCCCAGCAACTTGTAAATGAAAACTTGCATCTGAAACAGAACTTGAAAATGAAGTACATATTGTGGCTCTTCCAGGGGAAAGTAACGGAACAGAATGTAGCCCCGAACCCATATTTACAGCCGAATGCAACATCTGTTGATTTATCCTGAATCCCGGAGTCCTTATTGTCTTGATTTTTATGGTATCAAAGTGCTGCTAAAGACATAAATAAGAACTCGTCAGCAGTCAGCAAAGCAATTGCAGAAACAGTAACTAGGTTGAAATATATGCAGAAATGAATGAAACAAATATAAGATCGTTTGGCAGATATATCAAAAGAACAGTATAAAAAGAACATGTAAATTAGTGATTGAAAATTCACTTCGCCAAAGAGTATTAAATCCATTTTAACAAGACATGAAAAAATATGAAGTCTTCAGGTAAGCAAATCATCAAACAAATGGCGCGCAACAAATCCACAGTACAAAGTACAATCTACTACAAAGCAAAACTTCGGGGACTAACAAAATCTTCAATTACAAAATGTTCCTTCAAGGAGCGCTTCAGATAAAATGAAAATGGACAGACTGAGGCCCACTGTTTTTTATTAATGCGAAAAAAAAAAAAAATATATATATATATATATATGTATGTATGTATGTATGTATGTATATGTGCAGGTTTTTGTTTAGACCTTTTAAGAACGATGCCCAATTGCCCATCAGGGATCCACGCTAATATTATTTGAAAATTCCTTCGTTTTATAAGATATATTAATCAATTTATTTCCACAGGCATCTTACCTTTGATAAGTACGTATAACGAACGATGAAGAACAGCTTCTTTTATTACAAGGAGAATGGCATCCGCCACGCTGGTTTCAATTTTATTTACCATTATTATATTTTTCAATTTTATATTTATTTTTATTTTATATATTATTTTATTCATTTAATTTTGATTATGCGCTTTTTGTTATGTATCCATGCTCCGTTTCAACAATGATATTAATTATTTAACTTTCCACTTAAAAATGTTTATAAAAATGAGAGGGGTTAATTACTAGAATAACTTTTCTAAATTTGTTGATTTTGAAAATAAAAATTAAAAAATAGAATAATGATCAGAGTGAATGGAGAAAAGGGGAAGAAAAATGTATATCGTCTGGTTAAATACTTAAAGTGGTAATTATTTAACTTGATAAATAATTTTGGTTCTTAAATAGTTTCACTAAATAAATTTACACACGCTCGTGATTAAACACATACTCGATGTGTGTGCATGATTGTGTTAATAATATAAATTTTATATCATTCACAAAATAAAAGAAAATAATTGAAAAAAAAACAAATAGAACAATTTAAATTTGAAAATTATAACTGAAAAACAAATAAGTTAAAATTGAGAGAAGAGAATCAAATAAATTAAAATTGAAAGAAAAACTTAAAAAGAAATATGTAAAGAAGTAAGGGTACTAATATTATTTAATATGGCATGATAAAAATGATTTATATACTTAATATATAGTATATAATAAATACAGGCAAGAAAAATAAAAAAAATGTAAAAAAAGACAAAATTTGAGAGAAAATACTAACAAGATCAATAAGTTAAAAGAAAAAGAAAAAAAATGGATAGAAAAGATAAAAAATTAAAATAAGAGTAATTGTGTAATTGAAAAATGTGTAAACAAAAATACTTATTGACATAATAATATAGTGTTTGTGTGTGTGTGTGTGTGTGTGGGTATCCTTATTCACTTCAATTAATGATAAATTACTTTTATGTTAATATTTTCAAATTTTTCTTTATATTTTTAAAATATGAAATTTATATTGCACAAGTATAAAACAAATATTTAAATTAACTAATATACACCACAAATAAAATAAAAAATAATAATTTTTCATTTTGTATTTTATAAATTTAATCTAGCATTCCAAAATACCAATTGTGGATAAAGGGGGAAAATATTAAAATCACATGCGGTTTACCTCAAATCGGTTGAAATATCAAATATTGTCATATTATACTTCTTTATAATATGACAATATTTATTGTACGGTATATGATTAATTCATTTTAGTGGACAATTAAAATTAATCTGACCATTTATTCGTTTCTCAACTCTCTATTTGACCATTATTTATACAACTGATCAAGCATTTGCTCTTTATAATAATCGTTACGGGAGGCGTATTATTAAGTTATAATACTGTTTCTAGTTGGTTTTATTATGTTTTTTTTTTAATGCATGTTTTAAGGTATTGTTTTATATTTTTATATTCATTGTGCCCTTTTCCATCTATCTCTTATTTTAAAAATATATACTTTTAATTTTAAAATAATTTTATATTTACTATGCTATAACTAATAAAATCATATAATTTATAGAAAATATAACTATTCATTTGATTTATAAATCCTATATTTATAAAAATGTGTAAAAAAAAATGCTTATAACTAATAAAATCAAATTATATTTACTAGTTTGCTTATTAACTAATCAAAGACACAAAGGGAATTTTTATTATAATTGAGTTTCAAAATTCAAATAGAAATGCATGATATTTATCTCAAATATAATTTCATTCCCTAACAACATTTTAACTAGTCAATAAATTTTGATAAATTTCATCCCAAGCATTAATATATGAGTCTGGGCTTGGCTCAAGGCTTCCTAACAATATCCAAAATACAAGCAAAAATAAACTTAGTTCATGTCTAAATTTGAACGAGCAAGTCAATCAAAAATTACTCCAATGTAGTGAAAATATAATTTATTACTATTAGGGATGGAATCGAGCGAGTTGAGTTCGAGTAGTAATCTATTCGAGCTTGACTCGAGTTGATTTTTGACGAGCTTGAGTCGAGTTGTCGATCTCGAATTTGAGCAAAATTTTGTAACTCGAGCTCCAGTCGAATTTTGATCGAGTTGCTCAACTGAATCGAGTCGAGCAACTCGATTGACTCACACCCCTAATTACTATTTCTACGTTAGTCAAAAATTGTCATACATCATTACGGTACCAATTCCTCACATTAGAAATTTAAGATATTTGATTTTCAAAGTTTATTTTTCTGTTATTTTTTACTTCGATCATTGTTTTATTCATTAGACACAACTAAATAATTTATCAAGAGAATCTTGACGGACCATTTCTCATCATAAATCCACTCTAAGTTTCTATTTGTTTCATTATACAACATTAGCATCCAAACTCTAAATAATAATAAATTTCACATGGATTAAATAAAGTTTTTTTTTTCATAAATGTCTTTTCGTCACCAACTCATTGCTTTTATATGCATTGTAATCCTCCAAATAATTATATACACATCAATAGCTATTTCGAAACATTAGTTGATATGCAATAAAAGAACACACTTTCCTAATGAACCAACAATATTATATATTTTAGCAAAAAATATTATTAATAACCTAATAACTATTTATTAATTGGCAAAAGTAAAAGTTTGTGTGTGGCTATAGGGTACAAACACTAAACAAATAATTAATGAAAATATCGTAACGCAGATATAGATATATATATATATATAATTCAAATTTAATAGATTGTGAAAATATTATTTACAATACAAATTGCTAATAGATAAAATCTTAAAAATACGTAAATTTTTCATAAGACTATTGTAATGTAAAAGAGAAAAAAAAAACTATAAATCATTTAAATTTAACAATCAACAAAAATATTTTAATTAATGCAGTTAAACAAGAAAAAAAATAAATAATTTTTTAAAAAATTAATATAAAACAAAAAAAAAACAATTTTACAAATTTACATGCTTTTACAAATGTAATTTATATTTCTCTACTCAGTATCCTATTTTCGTCCAAATGGCTAACCAAAGAAATATCTCTATGTAAATTAGTCATGTTATATAATGAATGGTGATAATCAATTTAATCCTACAAGTAGTAGAGTTTTCCTAAATTTTTTTAGGGAAATATATTAGTTACTTCTATATAAAAACTTGCTATATAAATATATTAAATTTTTTAGTTATTTTCTAAAATAGCTACATAATTATAAAATTTTAGACTATAATACTAGAGATTCTGTAGAGCTATATTGACAAAAAACTCAAAGAGAGAGTACTTTCATAATGATTTTATGTCACAAGACAGATAATTAGAAAACAGTTGCCCTATTTCCACTAGCTAGATTTTTTACTTTTTTTTTTTTAATTCAGGAAAAAAAATCAATTTGCCAAACTAGCTGTTGCATTAATGGATGCAATGAACCATAATTAAGAAAACTCATGGATTAAGGTAATGTAACCGTTTTGGGTCCATTGAGATTGAAACATTTGAATTTGAAAAAAAAAATTAAATAAAATATTTCAAATTAACCCAAATAAAAAAATTTGAAATCCACTCCAAATAATAAAAATATAATTTAAATGAGAATTAAGAGATCTGAAATCTATTGTAAAAATAAAAAATAAAAAATCAACCAAACAGGTATCATAAATTTCTTGTTATTAATTTGAAATCCGTTTCTTTAAATCTATCTATCCATATGCACCGTTAGATTAATTGTATTGTTTTAAGCATCCACGTTTCCATTCCCTTACACGACACATTCAACACCGTAACAACAAAAGTACATTTGTTTTTGTGTACGAGCAAATTTCATTTGGCAACAACATTGCCTCAATTTAAGCACTGTTGTCACGCAGCAACCAAACCATTTACAATTTAAGCAAGAAGCATCAACAATTCAACCACAACCAAACAGGACATTGCTAAAATACAGGTGACCTGTCATTTTTTTACACATTGCTTGGTTGAAATTTAATTTCTGGCAAAAGTAAATTTAGAAATTCCTACTGAGATCACTCTTCTTTAAACACAGTGGTGGAAAATTATGTAGGAATGAATTTTAGAAACTGAAAATGATTAGTGGAAATAGGTTGTCAAAAAAGTAGAAAAATACAAAAATTCCTACTGAGATCACTCCATGTTTATATTCATTTTTTATTATAAGCATCATTTTGTTTTAAAAATTTTATTACTTTTTTTAAAACTTTAATTAAAGTTTTTTTTTCAATTCACTCTATATTACTTTGAGGTGTACCTCTCACTATCCACATTTTAACAGTCATTTTCTTATTTTTGGCAATCAATCACTAATTATTCTTTGTACCCAGTGATTATTTTTTCTTTATTACTAATGCAAATAAATATTTTTTAAGTATTTCTTACTCTTTCTATAGTTATTTGATTTTTTGTTCTATAAATACCTTTTCTTAATTATTTTCCTGTGATACTTTCAAATTATTTTTCAGACCTAATTTTACCTTTTATTATAATCATCATCTAAATGCTTTATCTTCTCTAATATGATCATTGATACTTATCTCTTGGAATTTCTTTTATTTACATACATTATATTTTTGGATTTTTTCCATTTTTACTTCCCTTGAAGCTTTTCAATTGATACTTTGAATGATTTTTATTTGTTGTAATGATTATTTACCAACTTCATCATATTTAGCATTTAATTTTTAATAAAATAATAAAAACCTTCATGTTAGGTTTTTTAAATACAAATATTAGCATAAATAAGAATTAAAGAATTTTAGTTTTATTTTTTAGTCAATGTTATAATTACTTATGTCTCTACTGCTAAATATGTATATGTTAATTGTTTTCATAAATTATTATAAATGTCAGTGTTAGAAAAATGAATAAACAATAGATTTATTTATTAAATCATTTTAGCCTATTAATCAATTTTATTTTACCTGTCATTTGGCTGATTAGCATTCACATTATCTAGGAAGATAATATTATGTACAAACAAAATTATAAACATCATTTCATAATATATTCTAATAAACTTTTGTTCTATCTTTGCAAAACTATTTCACACACACACACACATATATATGTATATATTACAAAGTAATATTGCCTAATTAGTTACTTTGATAATTATTTGATATGCAGTTTATTTTTAAAGCTTGACGTTAAAGATTTGAATGTGTTGATATTTAGCATATCATAGAATTGATTACTTAAATTATATTTAAATTTAATATATACATTATATAAATTCTTAGAATTATTATTACTGTTGTTATTGTTGTTACTGTAAAATGATGTCAATGTTTTTTGTTTGGAATTAATTCTTTGTATATATTAAGCATAATTGACTTTTATTTTTAATTAATTTTGTGTTGCTATTTTTGTTAAAAATAATTTTTAACTATAAACAAGATTCAATATACTAAAAAAAAAACATTTTTAAAATTTATACGCAAATAATATATGATTATTCGTGCGTATAGCATATGTCACACTCTAATTTAGGATAAATCAATAAAAGTTAAACACGTGTTAATAGCACTATAACTGGAGATTATAATCTGTTTTGGAAACAAATCATTTTTCATTGATTAATTTATCTATCTTTCCATATTTTTTGTGCTGATAATATAAAATAAATAAACCTCAATTTTCATACTTAAAAAATTCTAAATTATTATAATCATTAACTGCAGCCAACCATCCTCTTGCAATATTATTATCGATATTTGATCATAAAAAATTTATAAAATTTCTCATATACATTTAGCCATGCAATAATTTATTTTTATCGTCTTAAATAATCTTCAAACAAATCTATGTTTGGATGCACATTTCATCCATTTTTATCCATTTAAATACTCTTTTCTTAACAAATCACCCGTTGAAATAATATTATTATTTATTTATTTTGGTAATTTCATATTATTTTTAAATTTTCACCTCATCATGCACCAAAGTTAACATTTAAGCGAGGCCTATTGTTAAGATTAAAGCATTAGACAAGCCAAACAGTCTTAACGATTATTTTGGAGTTAAAAAATAGTTTGTTAGATGCTACACTTAAAGTACAGTGCTCTTGCATTACTAGAGAATGACAAGTGTCCTCTTTGTGATTTTTGTCTGCCTCTTTCTCTCTTCTTTTACTTATATATATATAAATTTTTTTTTGTGTTTGCACTTTGTTCTATTTTTTAATTTTATCTTTTTTAATATTTTGTTATTTCTTAATTTTTCTGTCATTTTTTCATTTTCTGTTCGCCTTCTATTTTTTTATTTTCTATTTTTCTAATTTTTCTCCACTCTTTTTCAAACTTTCCTTAATTTTTTTGATTCAGATTTATTGTTTCAAGAAACTAAGAATCGAAGTAATCATAAGAAATGATAAAAAGCAAAAAAGTATGTAATATACATAATTATATATTATCTTTTTAATCACAATGATTTGACTAATAAAAGTCCAGAAAAGAAGAAAAAATCAAGAAACAATCTGAAACCTAAAAATATAAAATTATTAAATAATTTCAAAAAAGTGACCAAAAGCCCAAACAAAAAACAGAAAACTTGAGGGAAAAACAGAAATTAAAGAAAAAAATGATAAAAGAAAAGCTGGGGAAAAAATTTAGAAAAAAAAAATGGAGAAAAACAATGATATCTGTCTGCATTTGTCTGCATTTAATGTTGTGAGAGCAGTGAGTTAACAAACTAAGGAATTTAATTTCAATAATTATTTAATTATTGTTTATCTTAATTTTATAAAATTTAAAATTAAATTAAAATTAAAATTAATTAATAAAACTGAATTTAAAAAATGATTTAAAGTTAAATTTGATTAAATTTTAAAAATTATTAAGTTTAGCCGAACTTGATTCCTAGTTGACCGTTGAATTGACGGAAACCATCGACGGCACAAAAAATAATGCAATAAAATAAGCCAGCCTGTAAAACACAGTTGACCGTTGAATTTACAGAAAGGGGCCCACATAGAACCCTCCATTCTCGATCTCACATTAGCCCCATAAACCATCATATATAATTAATTTTTTCCTTGACTAAAATTCAATCTTGAATGATTCGATAATTATTGCCGCGACGACTACGTCAATTACTGCGCGAATCTTCTCTCTCCCGCGTCGTTCTCTTCCCTGTTTTCGGTTTTGGCTCCCAAGAAGTTGAATTGTGAAGAGAAGTGGGTTAAAGGGGAATTTGCTTGGAGAAAATAAAGGAAAAGGAGAAGAAAAGAGAGAAGGAAATTAGGTTTGTGAAAAGCTTTGTTTGGTCGTCAGAATTACGTTTGGTTACTCTTCCTTTAGCCATTGGACGAACAGGTTAATTGGAGCAGCCACTGGGGAGATGTGGATTGGTGTTGATTGGATGTGGGCTTCTTACCTCAGCAGTCTGTGCTATAATTCCGACAGCGAAAGGTAAACAAAAATGTAACATTTCTAGGACGTACCTTTGGACTTTTTTAAAAAATTTCTCGTCTGTTAATTTCGTAAATTCTAGGGTGAGGTTTTAGGGTTTTGGCTTTAGAGGAACTTTTATCATGTGGTACTGGTACTGTTTCCCAGTATTTTAAGAGTTGTTTTGTGTATAGGTGATTAGGCTTGTTGATTTGGACGATCATTGGGTGATTTTTAGGTTTAATTGAGTAAATTATGGAATAGGTTTAAATAAATATTTTTGGATTCTTTAGCGGTATTCAGGTTTATACGCTTACCACGGTGTTTCAGTTCAGTTGCATGCTTTATTAGAAATTGCAAGTGGCTGCTCTTCTAAGAGCGTCTCATGCTGTAATTGGATTTGCAGCTATATGTGAGTTTGAGTATTAGCATTATTTCACTGTATAAAGCTGAATTGCTGCATATTGATTCTCCCTGTTTGAGTTGATCTCATTACTTCAAATAATTTGCTTGCTATTTCAGAGCATTGAATTAACTATTTTCAACTTAGTGGAGGATGTTTTTTTCTCTGAGGTGCGCATTGATAACTGTTTGATGGGTTTGATGGGGATTGATGTGTTTCCTGTTTTAGTATTTCTGGGGAGATGAAACAGCGTAAGGAATGAGAATCAAATAAGAGAACAAAGGAGAAATTCAATTTGTGTTAACTTGAGAAAGATATGGTGATGCAGTATCTCCGGTCTGGGGAAGAGTCACGGATAAATGAAATGGGCCCTTCCTCTGAATCTCCTGCAAAAAAGGATTATTCATCTAGTGGTCATTCATCTCAACTTGAAGAAAGTGAGAGAAAGCCTGACACTGGTAACATAGAAGAAGCTGAAACATCACTGCGTGAAAGTGGTTTCCTAAATAATGAGGTTACTTGAGTTCTTTTCGGTGTTTTTATGCTGATAATTTAAATAAGAATGTATTTGCAATTTGATATTTGCACACGCGCACACACACACACACACGGTTATAAGCTTGAGCTTGATAACAACAATTTTCAGGAAGCAAGAGCATTGTTAGGGAGGTATGAATATCAAAAAGGAAACATACAAGCTGCCTTACATGTGTTTGAAGGAATTGATATCACCGCTGTGACTCCAAAGATGAAAATGGCACTTTCTAAAATAGGAGTAACTCATGAGAGACAGTTACAAAACTATGCAACCCCACCAATGTCAATACATGCTGTTAGTTTGCTCTTTGAAGCAATCTTACTAAAAGCAAAATCATTGCAAGCACTTGAGAGATATAAAGGTATTGGACATGCCATTTGATTTATGATTTACCCCGGTTTCGTAAACTTCTTACAGCATCTTGTGA
This sequence comes from Avicennia marina, assembly GCA_019155195.1. Classification (NCBI taxonomy): domain Eukaryota; kingdom Viridiplantae; phylum Streptophyta; class Magnoliopsida; order Lamiales; family Acanthaceae; genus Avicennia; species Avicennia marina. The sequence goes on along the minus strand of CM032769.1, from coordinate 11,200,543 downwards.
GTGGATGCTGGTTTAAATTGTCATTATATTCACCTTCTGTACTTAATCACAGTTGTTGGGCAAATTGTGAAATATTCTTATGTTTTCTATGGACTTCTTTAGTGTTTATCATCCTTAGTGGATGTTTTTGGATTTAATGATGTTAACACAGAGGTTTTTGTAATAAATATTGAAATAAAGGGAGCAGTCATTGCTACCTGTCCATGCCTTCAGCACTTGTTGTAGCATGTATTGGAGGTCAATGCTATCTAGAAGCGACGCTAGATTAACTTCTGACCGGAACTGGGACCTCTGACTGTAACTGGGGTTATTCAGCTTGTTGAGGTGGATTATCTCATCTTGAAATAGATCATCCCGGCTATCCTGATCTTTTGTCTGTTCATTTTGTCAGGTATTTGAATCATACAATTATGAGGATTCTGCTTTTCACACTCATTCTACCGGACCAAAACGAGGCCTTTCCTTGTTAGTTGGAATAAAAACCTCACCAGAAGCATTCATTGAACCCCTTGCTATCCTTGCAACCTATGAAACAAGTCTCTTGGAGTTTGTGAAAAGCTATCGCCAATTGTGTGCACCTCTTTTTGCTATTTTCCGAAACCCTTATGTCAATTTTAACAATAGGTAATGTTTGGACGGTTCACAGATATGAAACACATGTTTAAATCCAGTTGTTGTTTAACATTGTAGTTTATTTTAGTGCCGATGAAAACTCATATATTATGATCATCACATTTTATTTGGCGTTAATAATTGGTAATACTTTTTAATACGATTTAAATCTTTATTCTTCCTTGGATTTTTTAGGTAGTGGACAGTTGATGACAAAAAATAATGATCCAAGGTTAATCCCAAAATCCTGTGAATGATTTCTGATTTATGTTTCCAATCATCTTTGCAGAGGCTGCTCAATCATGCTCAGTTATTCTGGAAATTGTTGAATCTTCATTACCAGCAGGCTTGCCTGAAAACTTTGGCGCTGACCACAAATTGCAGGAGACTCTAAATAAGACTGTTGAGCTTCTTCCTGAATTATGGAAACTTGCCAATTCTTCTCGTGAAGCTACTTTGTCATACCGTCGGGCTCTTCTCCATCAATGGAACCTTGATTCACAAACTACAGCTAAAATCCAAAAAGAGTTTGCCATTTTTCTTTTATACAGTGGAGCTGAGACTATTCCGCCCAACTTGAGGTTCCAAATGGAGAGTGCATTCGTTCCTAGAAACAATACTGAGGAAGCCATTCTTCTTCTCATAATTCTTTTGAGAAAAGCATCTCTCAAGAGAATTGACTGGGATCCTTCAATTTTAGATTACCTCTCGTATGCATTATCCATATCGGGTGGACTCAGTGCTTTAGCTAATCAAGTTGATGAACTCCTTCCTGAAGTTATAGATTGGAAAGAAAGGTATCATATTTTAGCTCTCTGTTATCATGGAGAAGGTGATGACTTGGAAGCTCTTGAATTATGGAAAAAATTGTTCAAAACTCATAAGGGTTCTGTCTGTTTATCAGCTTTATTATTTATTTCAAAGATATGTAGGGGGAGACCAAAATATGTAGAAGACGGAATCAATTTTGCTCACAGAGCAGTTGAAAACTTGCATAAGGGATGTGATCATTTGATGGGTGTTGCCCAGTGCATGTTAGGCATCTCACTCTCAGGACATTGTATATCTGTTTTGACTGATCGTGAGAGGTCTGAAAGGCAATCCAAAGCTCTTGAGTGCCTGGAAATTGCAGGGAGAATGACAAACATGAAAGATACTTTTATTATTTACCATCTATGTTTAGAAAATGCAGAGCAGAGAAAGTTAGCTGCAGCACTTCATCATGCAAAAGAGATGCTTAAATTGGAAGGTGGGTCTAATCTCAAAGGATGGGTCTTGTTGGCTCAAATATTATCTGCTCAAAAATGTTTTTCAGATGCTGAAACCATCATTGATGCGGCCATAGATCAGACTGGGTTATGGGATCACGGAGAATTATTGAGAACCAAAGCTAAGCTCCGAATTGCACAAGGTCTAGTGAAGGAAGCCATTGAAACTTATTGTCATCTACTTGCCATCCTTCAAGTTCAGCTTAAAAGTTCTGGTTCAGGGAAAAAGCTGAAGGTGTGATGTGCTACCATCTTATTACAAGCTGCATATTTAAGATTCATTGTTCTATACGTTAATAGAAGATGATTAAAATTGTTTTTGGGAGGATTTAATATTTGCTCAATTGGCCAATAACTGTTATTGAAAAGGAAGTTTTCTACTTTGAGCTCCCTTCTAGATCCCAGCATTTAGAGCTTATGAGATTGTGGATGCTTATCCAAGGTTGAAATATACTCACATGATAATCCCTGTAAAGGAATTTACTTTGTCTAACCAGCTTCAATAAGCATATTTACAACTCTTTTGTGGAGCTCATTGGTGTCAAACTCTTTTGAGGCATTTAAAAGTTTCACCCCTATTTGGAATCCCTTGCTGAAATCTTGGTTAGTTTGAACCTGACATAGAATTGGTATTTTTTTCTTGATAAAATTGTTAGAAAATATTCTAAAATATTTAGTTATATTTAATATTATTGTGTTTTTTATTATAAGTTTAAGAGAATATTTTGTTTACTAGTTTATAGGATTTATTTATGTTATCTTTTATTTTTGGCCTTTTGTAATTGTTTCTGTTATAAATTAGGATTTTTTTTAAGTAGTGGAAAATAACAATTATTCTTCCAATTTTTCTCTAACATGGTATTAGACTTTTTTAAAAGCTAGTCTGGTTATAACCTTAATGTTATTCTGCTGCCGTGGCTGCTGCGCGTGGTGCCATGTGGCAGCAGCCCCCCTGTCTACACTAGCCATCTACTGCTACCATTACTGACTACTTATTGCGCTGTGTTTCTCCTTGTCCAACCACTGTCTAGAACTTTTAATCCTTTAATTACGTGTGCTGCTGCTTACTGCACACTGCTTGTGCTAGTCTTAATGCTACCCAACCACCATGGCAATGCACTCACGTCGACTAAACCCTTGTGAATCTCTTATTGTGCCCTAATCTAAACAAGTACAGAACTGGGCTTCTTTTGATTGGACTGATAGGATGTTCGGTTGTCGGGCCTAGTGTTTTGGTTTGATTATGAATTTTATTTCTCCCTTGACATTCTAAATTATGGGCTCATGGATCGAGCTTTGTTAGTTGGGTCTCGTTTCTTTGAATTGATTGTCTTGGGCTTGGAACTTGGGCTCTTTTAGTTAATTGCTTAACTTCTTTATGTTACTACTTGGTTTCTTTCACTTATTATCTATCTGCTGGTTGATTATTCTGATGTTTTACTTCTCTACCTACTTTGCTACCGCATACTGCCATTTTACTATGACTTCTACTATTGTCTACTGACAAGCTGCTCTAAGTGTGACTTGTATCTGTCATGAACTTTTGTGATTCTTGGTATAGCTGACCTTACTGGCGTGATTTTTCTAGTGTTGCCTAACTTAATGGCTCACTGTTGTCTACTGTTTTTTGTCTAGGCTGTTGTCTACACTTCTAACTGTCTATTCGATTATTACACTATTACTTTGGCAATTTTTCGCTAATTTTGATTAGCTAATTGCTGCTAGTTTCTACTACTATTTACTAGTTACTACTAGTTAGTTTCAAGTTGAACATCAAGTTGAACATTTGACACTACCTCATGTTCAACTTGAGGGAGAATGTCCTAAAATGTTTAGTTATATTTGATATCATTATGTTTCTTGGTATAGATTTGAGAGAATATTTGGTTTACTAGTTTATAAAACTAATTTATGTCAAGTTATCTTTTATTTTTGGCACTTTTGTAACTGTCCTATTACAAATTGGGATTTCTCTTTAGTAGTTAAAAATAACAATCATTCTTCCAATTTCTTCTCTGACAAAAATCTTAGGCCTTCAAATATAGAAGCAACTGTTGGCTGAAGGTACCGACCAATTGCCTTACAAGGCACCAGGATATAATCAGGAGAGAGACAGAACAAAAAATTCAAATGGTTTTGTTAACATTTTCCAATAATTGTGACAGAAGCCATTGCAGAGTAAGCTTTAATAACATAGCTATTACACTGAAACACTGGGGGTATACAAGTTTACCTTTTGCATATTGAAGCATTGGAGATATTGACATCTGAATTTGATTGCACACCATCCCAGTTATGCCATTAGTCCCACATTTGTCAAGATGGGTTGGACAATTTCCGTTGATTTTACATGTCAATTTTCTGTTCTCCATTGGCGGTTGTGTTGCTTGCTATTTTGTTTTATCCTTATATAGGTACTATCTGCAAAGTTGTGCTTTGACAGAAGAAACCCTTTTACCTATTTTCAGGACAACAAGAACCATTTCAAGAATTTAGAGATGGAAACGTGGCTTGATTTGGCTTCCATCTACATAAAATTGTCTCAATGGCACGATGCTGAGATATGTCTTTCAAAATTACTAGCCACGAGTGCCTTTTCTACCTTAAGATGGCATGCTACCGGTATCACATGTTCACTTTATTGTTCTTTTTCAAATCCCTTCTCATCTGCACTTGGTTTCTCATTACTTGAATTTTCAATGCAAGGAAAAGCTTTCAAACTAGAAATTTGTGCACCGTGAAATGGGGATAATAGATAGATCCAAAATAAGTTTTTTATCTGGTTAGTATGGATATTTATTAAAAGTTAGCACTTTATGTGAAAAATGTGCTACAGTCCCTGCCTCTGTGTTGTTGAACTACTTTATAGCTGTAGTTTCTATTTCATGAATTAGAGGTAAACAAATTACTACAGATTGTTTTTACCCATCCCTAACTTTTGTGGATATGAGATTCTATATGTGATTTAACAACTTAGATGACATGCTAAATATACATTTCACATTTGGAGGTTACTTTTTAACTTAACTAGGTAAGGGGAAATTTGGGAAAGGAAGTAATACAACAAGCTTATCTTTGGAGAACTGAACTGTATCAGATGGGGGGGGGGGGGGGGGAGTGGGCTCCTTGGAATGCTCTGTGTTAAGCTAATCTGGAAAAAATTCTGTGAGGAGTAGAAGTTAGTCTCAGAGTTTGTCAATGAAGAACCTATATTCTCAGGGTTGTCTTACAGATGCTGATGGTATTATGGCAATAATCAATGACGAGGCTACATATAATATCTGATATTGTGATATGTCAAGAAGCTTGTATCAAAAGTTCTTCTCTGATACTAAGCCATGAGGGGAGCAAATGTTAGCCTTATTAGAAATGAAATGGCTCTTGATTTGAGTGACCTTCTCAAGAAGAAGAGCTCAGGCTACTTTTGCACTTAGCTTCCCCCATATGGCGTGACATGCATATTTTGCTCGTCCTGACATTATATTAGTGACATATTGAAGGGCTATGTTTAATTCCATTTTATAAAATTTCATCACCACTTAAAAATCTTACTAACCAAACATATTACCATACAAAATTTTTTTAAATTCAAATTCAAAACTTTCCTTCTCTTATTTATCTTTTATAATTAATTAATAATTTTTTAATTATTATATTTATTCGAAATTAAATTAGAACCTATCCCTATGATTTTACAAACTTTCACTTTTTAATTACCCTATAATTATCATATCATTAAAGCATTAGTACACATATATATATATATAATTTTCTTATGTACTCAAATTTTCATCACCCATCCTAACTATGAAACAAACGTGGGCAAGGTTTTCATGAATTTTCAATCTGTTGTTCCAGGAGATGGAGAGAATGTTATTCCGACTTTCAACACCTCCTTGCCGAAAATGACTCGTCCATAAATGGACTGCTGTTGTCTAACAATTACTATGATCTGCATACATGTTTAACAAGATCCTATTGTCTATATTACACTGAATAGTATACATAAATGTTTACTATAGTTATATTATGTAAATAGTTAATGGTGTGGCCCCTCTGTAAGATTCATGTGCGTATCCCACCGTACCCCACATCCTGTATTACTGCTCTGGCAGGATTAGTATTATCAAAATGTGGAATTTATTGTGCCATAAATGCAGGCTTACTTCATGAAGCTCGGGGCCAGCACAAAGATGCCCTGAAGGCTTATGAGCTTGCTCTGGAATTTGATCCAACGCATGTCCCTAGTCTTGTCTCCAAGGCTACGGTTCTCAGGAAGATGGGTAGTCAGTCTCCAGCAATCATACGAAGCTTTCTGACAGAAGCTTTACGGCTGGACAGAATGAATGCATCCGCGTGGTATAATCTTGGCCTGCTTTACAAGGATTGGGGCAGCTCATCGGCTGTGGAAGCTGCTGAATGTTTCCAAGCTGCTGCACTCCTGGAAGAGACTGAACCTGTAGAGCCCTTCAGAAGACTTCTCTTCGGTGATGTCCCCGTCGGGTAAAGTAACTGTGTATGGAAACTCTTATTGTTGAGGGAAGGCAATAAAACTTGATAGATACATATATTTTTTGTATTGTTGCAATTATTTGAATTGACTGGGAAAATTGATCAATGAAAAATCCCTTGGGATTTTTGGTGTCAGGTATTTCCTTCTGAAAATTTTTGTGAAGTTGTCACGCTCGATGCCATGTTTTTTCCAGTTTTTGTTTAATTTTTATAGATTTATCAACAACCTAAGTTAGGTTTTGAATTATTTATAGTCATTACTAAATTAAAATGCCAAATTCGGTTTTGAATTTCTTAAGTGGATCGAAATTTTTTGGTAGATAGCATGGAGTGGAATTTTTCGTACTTAGAATTTGAGAAGAGTTAAATCATAAATCTGTACTGTTTTATTATGGCAAACAGTAGATTAGGTCTTTTAATATATTGCCTAATTTGCTTTTATTAACTAACTCTATGCCACAAGAATGGCATTGGTTCTCATTCTCCTCTCTGTTTTATCTCAATGGACTGAAGAACATCAAAGAACATCAATTTCCAAACAAAACAAGTCACGACTATGGAAATGGCATTAAAAGAAATTAAGCCATAAATTGTGCACGCCTTACTAAATTATATAAATATTTTTAAATTTAAATCACACAGAGTTGCCAGAATTACTAGTCATAGTTAATGCCATAGACCCTCAATGTGTATGAGTAATTACATTATTTTTAGTAAATACAATATATCATAAATTTTTCAAATTTTAAATGAAAAATAAAAAATATTATTCTAAAATTTCAAAAGGATTGTAGAGACAGAGAAAGAGAGAGAGGAGAGGAGGAGGGAAAAAAATAGAGAAGAGGGAAACAAAAATTTTAATTTGCCCCTTTTCATTTCTAAATACTATAATTATAAGGAAAGCGTTTATATGAAATTGGAAAAAAATAAATAAATAAAAAAATGATGAAACTGTCCTATTTTGATGGTACACACTTGGTGAATACATTATTGTATGACATGTGTATATATGCATATTAATATAATCCCAACATATTTAAATTACTTATGTAATTATTTCTAAGTTATGTAAAATAAATATATCTAAGTAGTTGGAAATTAATCAAATTTTAAATTGTTCATAAATTAAGTAAAATTTAAACATCAATAGAATTCTAAAATTTTAAAAATATTTATATATTTAGATTCATAATAAACAAAATTATAATTGTATAATTCTATTTAAAAATCAACAATTATAATTGTATTTAAATTATTTTGTTAAGCTATGAATGATAAAATAAATATTTATGATAGTGAGATAAAATTTAAAAAAATAACAAAATTAATATATAAAACATCACTTTTGATATAAAAATATAATATAAAATACTTAAAGTGAGTGAAACTTTGATCATCAAAGAACATGGGGATTCATTCTATATTATCATTTGATTTCATAGTTATTTATATTTAATTAATGTTATAGAGAATAAATAGAAAGAAAAATAGAGTTAAACAATGTGATAAAAGTTAAAATATATAAATTACACATATAAGAAATCAATATTCATGAAAAAAATATTTTATATAATATTTAAAAAGAATAAATTTATGACTATCAACATTATTAAATATGTTATTATTGCCAAAATTATATTTTTGAAAAAATAACAATAAATTCATTGGAAAACATTGATGTCACGATTATATCATATAATAAACATAAAATAAAATAAAATAAAATAATTTGTTAAAATATTATATATATAAATATCAATTAAGTTAAAATATGAAAGAAAGACAAGTTGCAACATAAATAAATTTCTAATAATGAAATAAAACTTTGAATAAATAAATAAATTTTATATATGTTATAAAATATTTAAAATAAGTGAATATTTGACCATCAATATTATCAAATATGAAATGAGCTAAAATTTAAAAAACAAAATAAATTTCTTATACAAAGAACACTATCCTTATAGTAACTTTTTATAAAATATCTAAAATGAGTCAATATTTGACTATTTGTTTTATTAAACATGTGATGATATTTGGAATATTATTATATTTATTTTATGGTTACTTATTTTTTTTATAAACCATCATATAAAATAAATAGTAATAGAATATTATACAATAATGTGCTGAAATTTTAAAATGAATAAATTATAAATTACAAAATCAATATTCTTAACATATACATTTTCAATTTTAAATTATATAGACCAAAAATATTTTTTAAAAATGTTAATTAGAAACCAATTGACATGATATTAAAAAATAATTAAACTTAGTAATGCATAGACAAAAAAAATCATATTAAGAATTTTGAATGTTTATACGCAAACACATGGTGAAATGAGAAGTTAAATTTTAATTTAATTAATATTAATATAAATAACTATGCTTAAAAACAGCACAAAGCAATAAAGAATTTATATAAATAATTTTATTATACAACTTCAAAGTATAATCTAAATTATGCCAATATTAAGATAATTTTTTATTTTAATAAATCTATTTAAGCAATTAATAAAATTTTGTTTATAGCGTATGAATTTAAAAATAAAATATATTGGTAAATAAAATTCAAAAAAGAGAAAGTTAACGCTATAATACAATAATCGAAAGATCATTTTGCAAGTAAGAGTTAAAAAGAACAAATATTACCTTTATATTAGATTGTTTATGAAACTCAATTAATTTTTATCTTAATATAAAGTGTTTTAATGGATTATGAATTTTTATTATTGCATAAATTACATTGTAGTTTATTTGAACATGCAATAATTACAAGTGTGTCTGTACTCTGTAGATTAAAAAGTCAATATATTAAATAATAAGATAAAATAGTTTAACTTAGAATTTTTCACTATAACATTAAATGAAACTAAGAATTTTATATGATGATAATATTTTTTTCTCATTTATTTGTATAAATCAAATTTTAAAAAATAAATTTTTTATTTATTATTTTTACCTTACTTAATAAACTTAAGATGACATATATGATCTAACAATCTTCTCAATAGTTTATTATATAAATTAAATTTAAATGACTTTTTCTTCATCTTTATTTTTATTTAATTAAAAGATATTTATTATTGAAACACAAGATGTTAAAGTTAAATTTTAAATTTTTTTGTTTTAATTTAATTTATTAAACATTTTTAAAATTAAGACAATGATATTATTTTTCATATGATAAACACAAGAATGTAAATATATTTTCAAAAAATTACTAATCCATATAAATAAAAAATTAAAATGAAAAAAAATATTAAAATTGTGTAATTTGATATACTTCTATATTATTTGAATTTTAACACATATTCTGTACTATTCGTACAAAAAATGTAATATTTTCTAGTTTATTAAAACACCGTATGTCATTATTAAGGCACTCGATATGTACAAGACATTATCCCACATATTACTGTTCTAGTAATTAAAGGCTTACGCATATCAGGTAGGTCTGAGAAGGAAAAGTAAAAACAGAGGAGGGGGGTTTGAACCGTGTGCTACACTCTTTTTATGATGAAAGTTTGATGCAAAATTTTAAAAGTAGTATAGGCGTAAAAAAGGTAAAAAACTTTTTAATGAGTTTTATGTTTGGAAGATGTAAAACATAGTCTGGAAGAGCAAACAAATTCTTTAGTACATTTTTGTTTGGGATTATAAATCTCTAGCAATCAATGCAATGATACGATGACAGCGTTGTGGAACAACATGCAGCACGCCGCAAATTGGTTTCCTGGGATGTCCGAGCACCTTTCTGTCTGCAGGTACGTGATAATAGGTTTGGTTGGTTCACAAGATTTTACAGAAATATACAAAGGTATTACTATCGACATGTAGCAAAACAGCGAAATCCTGCATGCTGAGGCTGTGAATGAGGATCAGCATAAAGGCTCATGCTTAGTCCAGTACACGAATGATGCACAGTCTGACAGGTGGCGTGTCCATTAATTATTATTATTAACTTCATAATATTGTAAGAATAGATAAGTTACAAGGAAAGAAAAAAAAAAGAGATAAAATTGAAAAATATATAATAATAAGGGTAATTGTGTAATTTGATATTGTGCAACTAAGATTCTTTATTAACTTATTAATAATATAGCACAAACAGATATATAATTAAGTTAAACCCACCACCATTAAGTTAAACTGACCTCCGAGAAATATATCCGGTAGTTCATACGTAATGCAGCAACAGGTTAGCCGAAGAGTTCCTTACCCTGCAGCTCTGTCCGAGATGAACATCTCCAAAAAGATATCTGCATGATAATGCAATCAGCCAACAAGCAGCGAGATGTACATGCCAAAGGAAATTCTTACATCTCCTTAGCTTCCTCAATTGCTTGATTTCTGAGCGGAAAAGAATTACACCTGTATTCACAATGCTTGGGCCATGCACATCGAGCTTTTCCATAATCCCAATAGCAATCCTCATCCCTCAGAGGTCCCCGAGTAGCTGTGTATGAAAAACCAAGGGAGACAAAATGGGACTAAGATAATGATAATAGTTGGAGCAATAGAAAAAATTTGTTTCAACCTTTTGTAACAAACTTAGATTTTTTGTCGGGATGAATATCATGCCACATCTCTAGCCACAGCTCCCGCATTAGGACTGGAAATCTAACAATGTTCCTGTGATTCACTGCAAATGACATAATTTGTCAGATAACTGTATAGTCTAACAAAGCAAGATGAATCAGATACCTGTATTACCTTTATCAAGCTCCCAAACTGCTGTTCTCTTTCCTGGCAGGCTTTCAGCATCTTCATAATAGGTTATATACTTTACTCCGTGAGATCTTGTCATGTTGGGAATCATATCTGATTCAGGCAGATGCTCAACATCTAAATGCACTTGAACATCTGATCCATCGTGTTCTGACTGCAGTTTGTCAATATTTATATGTAACATTTTTTCTTTGAGATGTTTACACTAGCTGGCTTGGTTAGCAGAAAGAGACCATGAGACCAGTTATTAATTTAGACGAAAAAGAATAGCCAAATCTATGATAATTTTTTATTTCAGAATCTATACATGCTGCTAATTCTTAGTTGGATAAATGTTTGGGCTTAACTAGGGAAAGTTCAATCAAGAAATATCCTGATTGGATTAACCTTAATCAGCCAAGTTTCTGATACTGATGAGTCATCAATGTAAATTTCATGTACAGATGTCAAGGAAGCAAAGAACTATTATCATCTAAAAGAGGTAAAAAACAAAAAAAAAAGGCTCTTTGGTATTTCAGCAATCTAAAGACCTGGCGCTGTTAAAAGTCGATACCATGATGGAATAGGTTCAACGGAAAATAAAAACAGCGTCGGATATATTAAAAGTTACTCTGAAATTTCAGGTGTTCTGCAAGCAATGAAACTTTACTCTTAAGACATACCAAAGAAGAACCATTGGGCAGATTGAGAAATATCCAATAATTTAAGATAATTAACAGAAGATGATGTAATCTAGATGATGAAGAAGTTAAAAGAAATAAATATAATTCCGTAGATGTAATCTAGAGAGTATAGTAGCACTTATTAACACCTGAGGAGCCCTTGTGATGTTAACTTTTGGTCCTAGCCAGTTCTTGCACCAAGAGAGGGAATGGTATGGTACCTATAACCAGAGATGTACATCAAGTGAAACAGAAGCAAGAAATGGCAAACATGAAAATGTAGCATATCTCAACTCTTAAGGCTACTACATAGAACAAAACGCCTCTACTCTATGCTCAGCGTACCGTCTCATCCCCACTTGCAGCACCAGGGTTCCCTTCAACCAGATTCCCTGACCTAAATGAACGATATACAAGTTATTCCAAAAAAGCAACACTGCAAGCTTATGACATAAAACGCTTCCTGAGAGTTACAGTACACCTACACCATGTCATGCTTATTTTCAAGCTTATGTCATAAAGCGCTTCCTGGAAACTAAGTTGAGGATATAAAAGGTATCCACTCAATTATTAAGGTAGCTAGCTCTTAACCAAAGGCATTCCCCATGTTGGCTGAAGGCAAGAAGGCCAATAATATCTCAGCGCCATATTGTCAGTTTCAATCATTTTAACATTTTAAAGCAAAAATATGATTCGGAATGTCAACTGAAAGGACCACGTGTACATAACAGTCACCTGGAATATAAGGATCCTTCTACCTCGTATATTACATCAGTTATTATCCAGTTATCAGGGTATGGCTTTCCACTTGGGGCAAAATAGTAACCAACCTGGTTTATCGCATGTCAAGAAAAGAAGATTCATAATAAACGAGCCCACATAAAGATGACCAATTCAAGAAACAAACGGCAGAAGTTTGAACAAAAATCACCATGCAGAGACAAAATACCTCAGTTTTTGAATCTATTCCATAAATGCAAAAGATGTTCTTCAGAGGTGGTCTATCCCAGGGTGTTAAAGGATTTAGAACTGGATCATGGACATATGATCTGAAATACAATAAGGATTAGCTACAGAGTACTTTGGCAAGAAGACCCCTATATAGATCATTGACTTGGTAATACTTCTTTTATTTCATTGTCAATTATAAAATGAGATGAAAAAGTCATTTGTTGATGTTGAGTGACAAATATCATCTTACTGTACAAACCCTTACATGTAACTAGATTTTACAAGTAACTAAATCCACTATTTGAGTTAACAAGACTAAAAAAACCAGAATCTAAACCAAATTACTCCATAATGATATTTGTACTCCACGTGCACAGGAAAGGAATTCCTCGAGAAAAAAAAATTGAAAATACAAGATGAAAGCACAAAATTGCAGTTTATAATGCACAAAAATCAACCTTCTGGATGTATATGTCTGCATAAAGATGATCATTGTATGTCCAATGACGGCTGACCGGTATCACAAAAATCTCTTGCTCATTAAAGAAATATTCTGAAACAGGAGAGAAGCATGGCCTTGGTGGGAGCGAAAACTTACTCTTCCAATTGGTACAAGAGCCTTTGGCTGTCAGGGTCATGATAGGCTATAGCTCTGAAAAAGGTTCCATCTGAAACTTCACGGGCAGAAAAGGATAACTGAGTTGGAAATCCATATTCCGAGTTGGATATATTGAACTGTGCTGCTATAAGTGAATGATAAGCTTCATATCCTGCCATGGCAGTAAGTGAAGCATGTTGAAACACTCCAGGATGCATTTCAGAGCAGCATATAGTAAGTGAACCATTGAAATTATTAGCGCCTTCATGAAAACATTTCATACCTCGAATTGAAGGAATTTCAACATTGATTACGTTAGTCGGCCATCCAGAGTAGTTTTCCCAAAACTCACGGTCGTCACAAAGGTAAGCAAAGTGTCCCTTCTTGCTTGCGGCAGAGAAATGCTTTACGTATACATCCGCTGTTCTACAATGTTTGGAAAATGGCATCATCCATATTGAAGAGCCAAATGAGTTGAATATCAATCGAGCTGTTCCCTGATGACTTGCCAAATTATTTAAGCAATGGAAGTTAATACAGGTACACAAGGTAAAACGGGTGAAAATCATGGGCCTCCACCCCCGACCCCCTCCACTTCAAGACTTCCAACCTAGCCTACAGAAGAACAATAAGCTAATTCATAAGACTCCTTGTAAGCTATTGAGTAGGAAAAGATGCACACAAAAAACAAGAAGAACTAAAGTAATTTCGGGTTCAGAAAGAACCGTACAATACTTTCAACTTTTTTCATTAACTGGTCTTACTGGAGATTTCAAAGTTCAAAATCAAACTTCTTTAATTCGTAAAAAATGTACTGCCAAATCCTTTTGCCTCTGTTTATCATCAAAGAACTGTTAGGAAGATACAACAGTGACAAAAATGGGGAACCAAGAAATAATTGGTTTTGAAAGTGTTAGATTCAGAGCAGACACAAATACATTTTATTATTACTAAAAGTGTCTGCACATAATGTGATTTCGGTTGTGGGGATTACATAATACCTCAGATACAGGGAGACCAAATGTATATCCGGATAATGTTGCTTTAATAGTCTCAATTGCTCCAAGAAGAGGAGCTCCTAAAGCCAATGGATGAACCAAAAGAAAAATTCTATGTAAGAGAATGCCTTGTAAACGTTTGTCTATTGGTCATACAAAGTTCATAAGCATACCAACAGCAAAGTAGGCATGAATGTGCTCATCCAGCCATTTGACATACAATTTAGGGGCAATTTCTAATTTCAACCACTCCAAGAAGTATCTGAATACATTGTTGCCCAAAGAATGAGCAAAAACTATTGACGGCCCACCACGGAGCTTAAGGGTAGTTTCAAAAGTAAGCCTGCAAAAGCCAAAGCATGTCTGATCTTTATATTTCTCATTAGTTTACCTCGACAATGACAAGGCTAACTCCTTCTAACAGCAAAAATGTCGAAGAGCGACAAGATAAAAGGACAGGCTTTTTAAGAGGAGAGAACCCAGCAAAACAGGTTTTGCTACTATTAAGTATGTTCAAACAAATACATGGATGTACAAGATGAATACTTCAGTTTATGAAAATAAAGATCCCGTTCCTCAAGTTTGGTGGGTGGCAATCTCCAGTCATATGGAACTGCAATTATAGCATTAGCCTCAATCCCAAATTCAATGCACCATCTAACCCATTCTTTCCACACTGAAGAGAGAGGACCTGCAGAATGCAGATTATGGTGACACTGTTGGCTTAACATTTACAATCAAAAAGACCAAAAATGATAAGTAACAGAACAGTATGCCTGCGGAAACATTTTTCATCAAATGGCATCATACAATTGTGTCCAAGTTGAAGTCAAAATACTGCATATAAAATTTTCCAAAAGCATACCTGTAATATATCCTGGATCAAGCTCTGTAATTGCAGAAAGGCCACTATCAGGCCGAGATTTGCATTGAGGATGATCCGTTTGGTTGTAGTGATCTAGCAACATACACTTTAGCCAGCAATTCACAGAAGACAGAAGCTGAAACATGATGAATCCATCAACAAGTTCCATTAGGAATAAACGTGAATTAAATAAGCACAAAATACGCATACACCAAACTATTCACTAAATGAAGAGCGAAAATCATGTTCACAAGTGTAGAATTCTAAACGTGGATGAGCCTAACATCAGTTTATCCATCCGGAAAACTCACTCCATTAACACTTCATCAGTCCATCTTTGAATATCATCCAAGCTACAATACCCGATCAGTGTATAATCCAATTAAATATATCCTCAGACAGCATTACAGTTATGAAATCTTCAAATAATAATACTGCGCAAATAAATTGACTAATCGTTATCTAATGCACAGCACAAGAAAAAAAAAAACAGTCAGAGTGGCTTGTCGACGGAAGCAGGCACACGTACACATTCATTTTGGAATGATACAGATAGTAATATATTCTCTATGTTCAATTATTCCTTCGAAGCTTTTCGTATTCACGTAACATGAAATGCAAAACTGACAGGAAAAATGAAAAGGAACAATCGAGCACAAAAATGCCGGAAGCAAAAACTCAAACTACCATTACTGGAGCAATATGAAAAACAAAATGTCTACATACTTTAGTGGTGTCAAGCCAGACTAAATCGAGGGGATTGAAATCGAGAGGAGAGTAAGGACAGTCTAAAATCGACCACGCTCTTAGTTGAGTGGAGGCGAAGCCTGGGATGATTATTCCAGAAAGTTTCTCGTGTCCTCCAGTGAACTCGCCGCCATGAGCCACCGGCGTCAGCAGGAGGAGAAACGAAACTGCGAGGAGTGTGATGTGGCCTCCTCTCATTCGGGAACGAGCTGCGTTTGAAGAACTGTGGCGGAGTGACAGACCGGCCGGTGGGGACTTTGAAGTTTGAAGCTTAAATTTGTGTTGGGGGCTTAGGAGCCATCTGAAATTACTTTTTTAGCCCTCCTTGGATGGGTAGTTATTGGCAAAGTCTAGTGTCGTGGCGTGATAAGATTGGGTGATTTGGCTATGACCCCACACTATGCGGAAAACTGGTCAAATAAAAAGGGATATTTTCATTTACCTCCCCTATGATTTCTGCCACTACCATAAAAGCACATGAGTTCTCAAACATATTTAATTGTTCGTAAGAAAGCCACTATTTTATTTTTCATTTAATTTACCGACAATTCTGAACTCTAAATTTTAATAAATTTAAACAACAAATAAGTATCATTTCTTAAAAAACATTTTAAATACACATTTCAAATAATATTTTTAATTTTCTTATTACTTCTTTGTAGCCGTCGTCTGCTGTGACTAAATTATTTAATTAATGCAAGTTTTAATCAGTGTATATATATGCTGCTTTCTTCACTTTTATGCCTCTAAGACGTTTAGAAAAACGTGACTGCAACCCAACATAAATAATTAAGATAGATTTGAATAAAGCTGTAATTCTTAGTGTTGCCGATGTATGCTGCAGTTCTTGGTTGACAATCAAACCTGCCGGTGGATGTCAGTGGCAGTCATGAGCGGTAGCTTACATAAAATGTGTTCTCCCAGTGCACTGTAAATATATAGCAACTGACTCCTATTTACAGGCCTGGTGTTTGATATTGTAATCGTAAACAATCTTTTTAAGTGACTCGACATCACTGATCTTTTAAGTGACTCGACATCACTGATCATGTGTTAAAGCAAAACCTGCTACTGGTGAATAGAACTAATGAAATCTTGTTTGCAGATTGGATGATGGGGGAATGAACATTGTAATTCTTGTGATTTCGCAGCTGTGTTTTTTCCCGAAACGAGTTTGTCTTCCAACCTTAAACCTAGGGCTGCCAAGCCCATCTTTCAGCTATTTGTCACTCTTAAATCCTAGTAATCCGCCCCTCAATTTGACGAACCAGTCCATGCAGCCGCGCGCCAAAATGCGCGGGCCCTATCCTTCAATACTGCGTCTGGTATTATTTGATTTGCTGTCCTTATCCTTCGGGACTCGGTGGGCCTATGAGGAAAGGAAAAAATTTTGGAATTTCTTTCAGCGAGCACATTGATCTGAAAGTACATTGATTCGTATCCAAAATAAGCAAGTTGATACGATGCTTTTTGATAGAGTCTCGAAGAGTCTGTCTGCAGCCATCTTTGGTAGAGCACATCCGCCTTTGCATACAGAGGTCTGGCTCCTCCACACAGACCATTGGAGTAAAAGCTACTCAATTTCTCCATTGACTGCTAATTCATTTTTCGGCAGACACTAATCTATCTGGGATCTTGACAGGAAGGAGTATGCAATAGTTGATCAATTACCAGAACATTTCTTTCTTAGAAAAAGTGGCAAGGAAACTTGTAACCTTGTTCCAAGTTTGTTGAGCCCCTTACTTTTTTTGTAAAATTCAAGACACAGTGATCAATTTGCGAACCCTTAACATCAAATTGATGCTTCCGTGTCTCTCTCGTAACAACGCATAAATTACCACATGCAAAGTACAGTGGAGCAACTCTAGAAAGAAAATTCTGCTTGTCTTCAATCATGACAACTTCCTATGGCATGCATTTTGTTTACAAATTATTTATCCCTTCCATTTCCAACGCAGGATGATACGCATCTATTGCACAAACACTTCGAGAAAAAGTTAGCCCTGGGCTCAAAATAAAATTCAGCGTGTGCTTATTTTATGAAGAGTGAAGCCATAAAAGTTCTTGCGTCCACTTCTCAACTCATCATCATCTCCGATTGAAATTTTCTGGGGCTGCACAACTCCAAATTTTTCGTACCTGCAGTACGTAAATGACATGGTACAGAAAAGCCTGCAGCGGACTACCGTGTCCACGTGAACTGGTTGACAAAAGTTTTCTTCGGGGAGGTGATGGGTTCCTAATTCGAGAGGATATCAAGTAAATCTGAAATAATTTAGATCGTTCGGGTGAATGTAGCTTATCATCGCACATCCCATCTCATCTCCACAAAATTATCTTCACATCCCATTTATCTCTAAATTTTCTTTAAGCAATTCACTCTCAAGTTATAGGAGTACTTAATCAACCAATCGTTGTCTGATAATGAGGGCAAAGTTTTAGTGGCTTATTACAATCAATCAGAGAGACTAACATCACAAAACCTACAAGCCAGTTGCATAGTGAAGCCTTCATCCATAGATTATACAATTCAACGTCCCATTGAGCAATGATTGCTATTCACCTCATATTGTCACGACGCCTGACATAGCGAGTTCGATCATTGTATCTTGGTCTGTCTTGAGCTCTCTGAGGCACTGGCTCTACTCTCCTTTGCCTCTCTGGAGACCGTTGAACTATCTCCCCATTTACAAACAACTCAGCTGGCAAATGGAAAAAAATAATTAAGACGATCAGAAATCTATAAAACTTCAGATTGTTCTCATATTATTGTAATGCTTATATCTAAATGACTCCATGGTAATGGGGCACCCAATGAATTGATGAGTGTATGAGGTAGAAAACTCTCAAGTTCCATTAACTTGGTATAGAGCAGGCCACTGACAATGGCTGATTCGACTGCAATTTTTATTCAACCAGATAAAGGAAAAATTGCTTGTGAAGTTTCTTTTATGGAGCCATGTTATTTCCAAATTCAAGTCCTGTCCCATGGGTCATCCTGAAACAAAGTTGTCTAGAAATGTCGAAAACATTAAACAAACTTGCATGCGCAAATGCTGATGTTTGCCCAAAAACTAAAGTGCTTCAGAATGCCATGACCATTCAGGCACAACTTAAAATATTAAATATATAAAATAACAAAAACTATTCTCCATATTATCTTTAAAGCAACAATATGAAACTTGATAATCTAAGCTAAAGTTCTGTTTTCAGTCTCAAATCAAGACATCACAACATGTGCATATTAAACTCAAGGAGCAACCTATGCCAACCCATAGGCAGCACATCAAATGACAAGATCAAAATTCTGAGTAGGCCATAATAAGATTTGAGCAAAATGCTAGGCGTACCTCCATAGTCCTTGTTTTCAGGATCAACATAAGAATCTGGAAGAACAAACAAAACACCAGGCAAACCTGTATACAACAAAAAGGCCAGTACAAAGCAAAAACAATCTTAGACCAATCAGAATAAATCTTCAGTAAAAGAAGAAACAACTACTTGTTGAGAATATATCAAGCGCTAACCTTCGAGCTTGTTAGAGGTCTCCTCATCAATCTCACACCCAAATCCAAAGTACCTATCACACGAGACATTATATATCTTCTTTTTTGCCTCCTCTTCACTGTAAAAAACACAAGTACCAATCCACAAGAAAATAAAACGTTCAGCAAACACGCAAGTAAAAACATAGCATATATTTATCATTGAAGAAAAAATTAATCAACACGTTTAGCTATTACCAGACTTTATATCAACGTGTTTCGTTTTCTCATATACACAAGCTTATCGCTCCAGCTTAAGTTTACAGTGTCAGTACAGTTATTTGTTGAGAGGATAAACTAATACCAATTTTTAGATATTACAGACATGTGTGTGCGTGTGCTAAATTGAAAACCTATTAATTTGTTTTCAAAGAAAAAGGAATGCGATAAAATCAACCTCCCGACGACTTTAGCCAGGGTTTGAATATAACAATCAATCATCTGCTGTTTCGTTGCCCCTTCACCTCCAGGCTTATCCATCACAATAAGCCAGTGCTCATAATCACACCCCGGGAATAGCGGCGCCATCTCGGTAGGCGGGCGATCGCTGAAGTTCGACCCGGAATTCAGCGGGGAATACCCCGAGCCGGACCTGTTAACTCGGCATCGGACCGGGTTGACTCTGGTAGGGCAAAGAACACGGAGTGAATGGGATAACGCAGGCGCTGCAGAGCGGCTCGTAGAAATCTGAAGTCGAGCGAAGCCAGGAAGAGGTAGAGGTTTGGAGATAGTAGAAGACAACAGGCGCTTGTGGAGGAGGAGGGAGGCGGCGGCTCCGGTAGATTTAAGGGTTAGGATTGATCGGGCAATCGTGGCGGCCATTAGCGTAGATGGACGGGCGAGGGTTTGGGGAGTGAGCTCTGGGGTAGGGGGTTTTAGATAAGTCGAGTGTCTGCAATGGTAAATGGATTTGGGTGCTTTTTAAAATATCAAATTCAAGCGCCGCCGAGTTTTATGATCTGTTTGGGCTTTCGAACAAACGTTTTATTGGACCCTAACCTGCGATTTCTCGGCTCCGTGAACGCGACTATAGCGAGATTAGTAATTCTCTCGTTTAATAATTGTCTAGTGGTGAAAGTACGTCTACGTGTATATAAATTTATCTATAAATTATAAATTTATTTTAAATAATAAAATTATAATTATAATAAATATTTAAAGTAAAAATAATAAAGTTTAACAAAATTTGAGTGAGATTCATATGAAATATTAAGTTCAAGAAAGTGGGAAATTGAATGATATAAAAATGAAAAAAAAATTAAATAAGATTAATTGTGAAATTTGATACCGTGCAACCAAAAACATGCAATACTATAAATATTTAAAATTACTTTAGTTCTACTTTATGAATTTACAAAATTACTATTAATTAATAAATTTATACTATTATCAATTAAAAAGACCTAAAACAACCAAACATGATAACTTCTGTATCATTATCTTTATGCTATAAATCTATTCTGTATTTATATTACTGTGAAACCAATACTTTTTGGTTGCACTTTGTAGAATTATGCAACTAACCTTAATTATTTTTTTTTATTTTTCAATTCTTTTCTTTTCTCTCCCTTTTTCACTTATTACTGTATTCGTTTTTCTCTTAAATCTTCTTCATTTCCTATTCTTTTTATCTTTCTTCTTTTCTTAATTCAAATATCTGTGCCTGTATTATATTTTAATAGAAAGTAAGACCTTTTAATTGTGCATTATCAAATTACATAATTTTAATTAATTTAAATTTTTCTATAATTTTCTCTTTTATTTTAACTTATTGTTTTCATCTATTTTTTTCTTAATTTTTTTTATATTTTAAAAATTTGTTTTATCTTTCTTTTTAATAAGAGTTGTGTTAGAATAAGTAATATGTTTGATTATAATAATTTAATGATATAAAAATTTTAATTTTTTTGAATATATATATAAAATATATAATAATCATTAAATAATTCATAATATATAAGTATAATAATTAGTTGTAAGATTTAAATAAATATAAATCCAAGTATATGTGTAATATATAGATGCGATGGTTTGATTGTAAATAATTTTAATGATTAAATAATAAATAATTAATTATATAAGTAAGAGGAAAAATAAAATTAGATTTAAATGAAAATTTGTTGATTAATATATTTGTATAAATTGAATGCTGAAAGTCAAGGTCCGGGTATAGCCATTACTCGCCTCTAACAAATTTATTGCAAACATCAATTGTTAGAATAGAATTTAAAATGATTATATGATTTTATTATGATAAAGACTTCGTTAATTGAATCTCAGTTTAATATTAAGATGGAGATCTCAGTGATTAAAAGATTTTGAACCTTTTTGGTTAATATTTGTCGTGGGCGAAGTAAATTTTTTGAATATAATTAAACAAATTTACTAGGATTTTAAAAATCAATTCAAATTAGGTGGTTGAATGGTCCTATTAGAACTTAAAAGTTATAACTATAATATATCCATTTTATTTTGAAAAAACTATAATATATCCATTTTATTTTGAAAAAACTATCTAAAATTGTAATCAAATTCTAGATTCACGAATCAATAATAATTTATAACAACACATCGGTCCAAGTTCACAAATAAATATATTGTTAATTTCCATTTTTTTTTTCATCTTAATTCAATCTTCGTCTTCCTTTTTTTAGTTCATTCTGAAATTTTTTCGCTTTATACAAAAAAATTCATGGATTTAATATGTTGCTCTCTGAAATATTCAATAATCTTTGACTCGAACGAATATTGAATGCGCACGGATTTTATTAAAATTCTACTCTATATTGATTCAATATTGCAATAAAATATCATTTTTATATCTTTTTATATTTTATTTACTAGATTAGTAATTATTTGTTTTAATTTGTGACCTTTTTATTATATTAGTAAATTTTACGTAGCTATTAATAATAATAAAAAATACTTAAAATTACATTCAAGTATTTTCAATATCCGTTATTTTTTGTATTTTTAGTGGATTAATTAACATGAATAATATAAATATCTATTGTCAATTCGACCATGATTTAATTATTGATTAAATTAATAACTCTCAAATCAATAATATTTTCAATGCGCGTGAATAGTCTGAATTTTATAACACATAAATTTAGCAAGCAATCATGTGAAATTTTACGCAATTTTTTGCACACTTCATGCGTGTGCATTTGAAATTGAAAGTATGAATTATTATTTTTATTATTATTAAATTTCTATTTGTATTTTGTAAATATTTTGATATAATTAATAAATTTAATTAAAAATTGAAATCATATTAGAAAAATCATAAATGTGAAAATGAAACATATAAGTTATAATGAAATACTCAAAAGGAAAACATATAAACAAAATGAGAGAGAAAATAAAATACAAAGGAGATTATGATTGCTTAAATAGTTTTTCTTCATACCTAAAATAATTGTTGCAGTGGTATCTTAATAATATTGTGTTTGTGTGTGTGTGTGTGTGTGTGTGTGACTGTATTGAATATAATAGGATAGCAGAGCAGATGCGCATGGAATGCTTGTATGTATTGAATTTTTTTGGCCTGTCACCTTTCGAGAGTTAGGAAGTGTGCAAAAGGATTCAAAGTTGACTTACTAAGGCCCTTTTTTTTTTTTTTTTTTGGTTTTAAAATTTTGACGAGTATTTTTAGTGTGTCTTTATTGTTTTATTTTATTTTTTACATTGTAAACGTTAAAAAGAAGAATAATTTTGTAATTAAATTTAGTGATCAAAATGCAGGTTTTTGAAGGACTCCAACCATTATTAAATTGTAATGATAAATAAATTATGCAATTTTATGGGGGAAAAAACAGTTCAAAGGGCACAAAAATAAATCACACGAGAATTTGTATGCGCGCGCGCGCACGAAGGTACAATTATAAACAATTGTTTGATATTTAAATGCAACCTTTTTCTGTTTTTTTTGTTTTTTTTTGACTTTTGTGCATTACTCGTATTTGTTTATAATTTGTTTTAAAAATATTATGGCTACGCTTGGGAGATGAGTTTTTATTTGATAAGAGTTATATTGAGATAAGTAGAATGTTTGAAAAGAATGTTTTAATGAAATGAAGTATGTAGTTTATTTAAATATTTGTATAAAATATATAATAATAATTAAATGATGCGATAATTTATATATACTTGAAAACTAAACCAAACATAACTGTTAAAATTCAAAGGCATGAGCTATTTGTTCCACACACACACATGTATATATATCTGTTTGTGTTTATACTTATTTCACGCAGGTGTCTACAAATTGCTGTTTCACATGTTGGCTATGTTTGTTTTGACTTTAATTTTCGTATATCATGCCTTGTAATTATTATATTTTTAAAATTTAATTTATATATTTTTTATTTATACATAATTTTTTTAAAAATATATTTAAAAATACACTTCAAAAATTAAAACAAGCATAGCCACTACTTTATAATACATGACAATTGCATAAACATATACAGTTATGCTTATTTTAGTTTTTAAATATGCTTTTTAAAAAATATGTAAAAATAAATAAAATAAAATTTTAAAAATATAATAATTATAAAATATATTGTAAATGTGAAAAAAAATATAAACAAGCATAGCCATGATTTTTGCGTATTGGTGAAATATAGTAAAGATGGGACAAAGAGCAAAATGGAACTGATATTTCCAAAGAGTTCGTTATGAGAATATTTAGAGATTGGACTGAATTGCCAGCTAACAAATATACATACATACATACATACATATATATATATATATTAAATTTTTTAGCTTAATTAATAATATAATTAAGTTGCCAAATTAAAAACTAACGGATATGGTTGATCACATGTGTTAGGAGGCAAAATAAGTGTGTTCTTTATGTGTGAAATTTTGTGAATGGCGGTAAAAGTAATATAAGTGTATATTTTATTTGATTAATTTTACATTATGTAAAATATTATATAATGTTTTAAGGTGTTATACAGATAATAATTAATTTTTTAACATAAAAAAATATATAAATGAAACTGTGCCAGGAGATTTGGGCAATGTTAGGGCTATCTTTGTTTTTAAATTATAAACTACAAAAACATATATTTAATTATTATATTTTTTAAATTTTATTATTTATTTTATTTTTTAAACACAATTTTTAAAACAAAAAGTTTAGAAATACATACCATTTTTTTTTTTTAAAAACAAAGCCTTAAATTGGGGTAACAATTGAAATATGAACTCTCTCTACACACACACAAACACACACATATATATAAGAGAAGTAGTTGTTTTGAAAATATTGTTTATTTGGTTTGCATAGATTTTTATGAAAATAATAAAAAAAAACTTAAAATGTGAAAGTGAATATTATTCACGTCATCTCTAATTCTCTACAATAAACACAATGGAACATTAAGTTGGTTTAAATTCAAACTTTAAATCGATTTGAATTCATGGAGGGTTAGTTTGAAAATTTAATTATCATAATTACATGAATAACAAGGCTCGATCACGGTAGTTGATAGATGCCATACATATATATGTCTATATTTGAATTAATTGTAGTTATATAGTTCTTACAACATTTTCCCACTCACGTGAAAATTAAATTGCTCGTTTTCTATTTTGTCCAGGAAAAATCAATTTACTGCAATCAAATGAGCGACGGGTGCTATTTTACTAATATATTTTTGTACACTTATTACGTATGCAATTAAAAAAATATTTTATGAACAAAATTATATAAATAAACTATATTTTGTGTTGATTGGTATAATTTAACTGTCAATTGATTAAAAATTTATGTCAAATTTTAAAAAAAATCAATAATTAATAACGTATGCCAAATATTTTTGATATAAAATATAATTATCTAAAATTAATATCGTATGCAAAACTTAAAAATAAAAAAAAGATAAAGAAAAATTAAATAGATGTTGGAGAACAAATAAAAAATAAAAAAAGCTTTAAAATATGGAGGAGAACAAAATTAAAGAGTATATACATTAAAAGAAAAACAAATCTATAATTTAAAAGAGAAATGATAAACTGAAATAAGTAAATAATAGTTAATTAAAGTTGACAGAGCTAAGCGTTGAAATAAAATATAATAAAAATGAAAGTTTGAGAAACAAGACTAAATATATGTGAAGGGTGATGATGTAATAAATCAAAGTTGGGAGTAAAAGATATAGAACAAATAAAATAAATAAAAGTATTTAGAGAAAAAATATATATATTTACACACACGCATACATATATTGACTTAATTAGTTTGGATGGAAAATATGTACGAAAATAGTGTAAAAGTAACAAAAAAAAAAAAAACTAGTATTTTAATAGATAATGTGCTTTAATATTTTGATATGAAAGTAATACATACAACCTAGACTCTCCGGATTTTGCAATAAAAAACAAATATTTTAGCCATCTTTTACCATTTTAGAAAGCTTAAAACTCCATAAAACTAGATTTTGATCATATAATCTAACCACAAGAACACTGGCCTTGTTTGTTCCTTATTTGAAATTGTTTGCCTTTATTAAATTTTTTTACAAATTATACATTTTACTACACAAATTTTATTTAAATTCAAATTTAAAAATTTTCATATCTTAACTTTTATAATTTATTAAATATTTTTTCTATAATCATACATATTTATAATTAAATCAATACCTATTCTTATAAATATCTTACTTACATGTATTTTTTTATACCATATAAACTTATATATTATGATATCATTTAATCATTACTATACATTAAATATATATAAAAATATTTTTCCTTCCTCTTCAATTCTTAATACTAAATATAAATTTTCCCCATAATCAAATCACCAAAATTTGCCTACCTTCTAACCCAATACACTTACTCTCTCTTATTTGTAAATATAAACTATATGCTATGTTTGTTTTCATTTAAAAGACATTTAAAAAACACACAAATGTTTTTAAAATTTTTATCTATCTTCTTAATATTATATCATTTTCAAGAAAAATGCAGTGAAAACCCCGCACAAGGCGTAATGACAGCATCTATTAAAAAAATTATCATATATAAAGTTGATCACAGTCAAAATCACCAACCAGTATCATGGCAGAGATGCTGCTGCATGGACAGTGATGTGATGGCCGTAGCTCCCCCTTTTGGGAAAACCGCCAAAAGGTGGAGCCTGGCGAGTCGCTCCAGTGTCGGCTCCTTCCATAGCTAAGCGCCAGCTTCCCTAGTTGACACTGTGCTTGAAGAACGAAGAGTAGAGGCTTTCCCATTTCTCCGTCCACACAGAACTCGAAAACCCTAAGCAGAAATGTCGGAAATCCAGCAGAGCGCTGCAAGATTGAATCCGTGGGTTTTCCATCTCCAGAAGCTTGGACTCGAGCTCAAATGTCCCGTCTGGTATGATGTCGGAGGCCATTCCGCATCTTTCTATGTGTATAGATTGTGAATAATTGAAATGTATAATGGTTATGTTTGTTTTCAAATTAGGACGGGAGGAAAATTAGGATGAATTTGGTGGGGATTAAAATTAAAATTATGTTTGGTCAGTGATATTAGATTTGAGGAGACAACTATTTTTCTACATGTTTAATATATAATAATAATTAGATGTAATTATAATATAAGTTTGCAGGTAATACAGGATTAATATAAGTAGAAAAATTTGGTGTTGACCTGACTTTGAATAGTTATAATTAGTTATAAACGATAAGAGTATGAAATTTTTGATTTTAAATTTGAATAATTAGTTTGAATGATTTTTGAGCCTGAATGAATCAATTGTAAAGTGCAAACAAATATAGCCAATGTATTTAGCATGCTCTGATTTTTGGAATTTGTGTGCTCGTTTTCAAGCTTAAACTTGCTGAACAAGCCTATACTGCTTTCTTGTGATCACATCTTCTGCAAGTAAGTTCGACAGCCTCCATTCTTTTTGTTTGTTTATTGGCCCTGGATTTGTACGGATAGCTTTACCCCCCATTTATGGCCTTTTTTTTTTTTTTTGCGGGGGGTTGGGTGGGTGATTTTCTTATATTCAATACCTCGATTATGCAGTTCTTGTGTCCCCAAAGCGTCCCAATTTAGTGCCCAATGTCCTGCATGCCAGCAGCATTTTACCGATCAAGGTACCATATACTATCCCATTTATAATTCCAACGTTTCCCGTGTTTCCTGCTATATGTAGTCCATTGCCTAAAAAGTTGTTAGGCTTCTTGATTCTCAACATGTAAGTGTTGATCCTAGAAATTGATACATGTTGCAGAAATGAGACCTGCGTCTTACATGGAGAACATTGTTGCGATTTACAGAAGTTTGAATGCCACCTTCAACTCTACAGTATTACCTCTTTTAACTACTGGTAAGTGGTAACAAAAGAGGAAAAACAGAAAAACTCATGCTATATTGCAATGGTGCAATTATTATTTAAGAACATAGCTCAGTTTGTGCAAATATGTGGTTACCATAAATTCCTGGACCCTAAGTCCGGCCTCAGCTTCGATCAACTGAAATAAACCCACTAAAACATCACCTAATGGGAAGAACAATCATACTGATGCTTTCCTAGTTACCTGTGTTGCAAGTGGAACTGAGTTAACTAATTGCTTCATATCAGATGAATTAGATGTGGATCATGCTGCAGAAGTGTCACCTGGCAGCACTACATCTGGCACTGCCAAAGATGCAGAAGGTCACATCAGTCATCCAGGCAGTGGAAATATGGTAAAAGTTAAGGCTTCATAATTCATTTTGAGAGAATAGTGTCAAGTGATCTTGAGAATTTCCTTTTAAGTTGTGATGTTGTATCATTATTTGAGCACAAGCATAAAATGTTCGTATTCAGTAGCCGTTCAGAAATTAATCCACTGTATCATCTGTATCAGCTTTGCTTCTCTGTTTTTTGCTTGTTCTGCTAAATATTGAAGAACAAAAATTTCCCAGTCTTGCATTTAACATACTTATAAAAGTGAAACTCATCTAACTGCAATAACAATCTCAGAAGCCAACTTATGGCAAAAGTTTCACTTAATAATGTGTTCTACAGAGAGAAACTGTTGCATTCGAATGTTCAAGAATTATTTGTATATTCTAGTGTTGGAAAAACTCAAATTTGGTTGGAAGAGAGAAAAAAATTGGATTGTTCTCTATTCAGACCAGAGGGAACCTTGGTGGATCAAATCTCTTGCTGAAGAAAACATATATATGCATTGGTCTCAAACCAATCTGCATGAATGGATTTTTGCTTGCATATAATTTAACTGCCAGCTTTTTGAAGATTGGGTATACGATTTAACTGCCAGTTGTTTGAAGATCCAACAGAATATTCAGCTATCAAATTTACACCTTTTGCAAATATTTACCAAATTGATGTGGCTTCACATCAAATATTTCCTCTAATATTCTGCAGTTCTCCTCTGCAGAGTGCAGAAAATCATTCAGTCAAGAAATCTGTTGGAGATTATATAGTTAAAGCTACGTCTGGAGTGGATGACAAAGCCACTTTTTACACAAGGGAATATAAGAGGCAAAAGAAGCTAAATTATGGATCATCCGAGGCAGTTCTGCAAACCTATGGTTACAGCCAGCAAATAGCTTCTTATTCTAACCAGGCTGCTGTTTCTGAATGTAATGATAAATACAAATTTACGGTGGACACTCATGTCACATCTTCAAAGGCAGCATCCAATGCACCGCATGAGAATGGAAGTCCTTGTGCTTTTTGCCATTCATCCAAGATGACAGAAGTAATTTTCTGTTGATGCTTGTAGCTACTTTCTCTCATTCAAAGTTGTTACAACATGTTTTTTTGCACATGCATTTTGAAAAATTTGGTCTCTTGGGTTTCTCCTAGGCTTAATATTTCTTTTATATGATAATTGTTGTTGTAGGGAACAGGACCACTGCTGCACTATGCGGATGGAAAAGAAGTGGCAAGAGGAGAAATTGCCATTCCCAACGCCATTCCCGTCCACAGTAAATGCTTGGATTGGTAAGAAATGTGTACACAGTGGCCTTTTATTGTAAGTTTTGATACTGAACTTCCTTCCCCAGTAAGGAAAGAGTAATGTGCATGTGTGTGTGAAGTTGTCTCTTATGTTGAAGCATTTATTTCATTTCTGTCAAGGCCTGATTTGTAGTCAAAATAGTTTGATTATCATTGTCAAAGTAAAATTGGTTTTGCGTTTCTCAAAATATCTCAATGCTTGATTCTTGCCTGTAGTATAGATATGTTTTTTAGAGTGCTAGCAGAGTTCTTGAAGGACAGATATTTTGAAATTGTCTCAGCTCTGTTTTTTGTTTCTGTAGTTTAGATCTTAAATTCTATGATTTGTAATGTAGATGATGTCTTACAATGGTTTCAAATGCTGGCCCTTTTCAACTATATTTGTCAATTAAAATGCAAACAATGCTTTTGCAACACAGATCATGTCTTAAAATTCTTTCAAATGATGGCCCGTTTCAACTGCATATGTAGATCGGAATGCAATTAGTGCTTGTAATTATGAATAGGTGACTAAGGGCTAATATGTTTATTGAGTTTTTGATTGCAGGACCCCTAGAGTTTATTTTGAGAAAGATATTATTAGGAACTTGGAGTCTGAACTGATGAGAGCTTCTAAGCTGAAATGCAATAGGTGTGGGTTAAAGGGAGCGGCACTTGGTTGCTTTGCGAAGTCCTGCCGGAGAAGTTATCATGTGCCTTGTGCTATGGAAATCCCAGACTGCAGATGGGATTGTGTATGTTTGCTATGCTATGCCTTTTCTTTTCCCTTCCTGTTGTGATCAGAAGCTCTCCATTTTTGCCTTATCTCTTTATATATTTATTTGCAGGGAGACTATGTAATGCTATGCCCTACTCACAAATTAATAAAGTTTCCAAGTGAGAAGGCCAACTCTAGAAAGCGACATAGTCGGGGAAAGTGTTCCTTTTCCACCCATAGGCATGGAAGCTTTATGCTCATTATTTACCGTTCTATTTCATCATCATGTGGTACAAGTTTTAGCTAGTTAACTGGAGCAATGGTTTACTTTTGTCATAATCCTTTCATTTCTTGTTCTGACTTCAGACTCATCTGACTCTTAATAGATATGTGCCAGGAATTTGATTATGATCTACACAAGTAATTAAAGAAGAAAATTGAATAAATAAATAAAACTAGATAATTAAACTTGAATTGAAACTTGTTTCATCAGTTCCTTGAACTCTAAATGTTTAGCCCAACATGCATTGCAATGAAAGTTAAAGAGAGAGGAACAAACTCTTGTGGCATTGAATCTTCCTTGATCTTCAAAATTCTTGAGATCATAATAAATTCTTTGGGCTTTGTTTGGAGATATATGTGTGTGTGTGTTGGGAGGTGAGTTGGTGTGGAACTTTAGGAACAATGGAAAAGTGAGAAATAAGTTATTTTGATGGGTAGTATGTTTGGAGAGAGTGATTTTGTTGGGAAAATAGTGAAGACTTGGCTTCCAAACACAGCCTTAGTTTTCTGTTCTCTATCAATTATGCTATCAATAATTGACGAATGAGTTGGCTTACTAGCCACGGTTTTTCTTGCTAAGAGTTGGAATTGGAGTGGGAAACAGCATGGCTTAAAAAGGCAAAACTTAGTTTTAGCGGCAATCCATTGCCAACTTTCTTCTGGTTCTCAATTGCCCACTCACTATAATTTGTTTTCTTGAATACAGTGCCTCTAAACAATCACATTTTTGGGCAGCCTTTCCTAATGGGCCTCCAAAGTGGGGCTTTTGTGGATCTGCTCTATCTCCAGAAGAGAAGGTTGGTTTCTGTTTGATATATTTTACTCAAAATACATAACATGTATCAAACACTTTTTAAATGCAGTGAATGCAATATTTTTTTATTTATTGCAAGCTGTATATTCAAGCAACTACTTTCCTATTATGATTTCTGGCACTCAGTGTTTGGTGGTTGAGTTTGCTGCTATTTGTGGTGCTACCGTGTTCAAGTTCTGGAATCCCAATGTTACCCATGTGATTGCTGCCACAGATTCAAATCGTGCTTGCAGTAGAACTCTGAAAGTTCTCATGGCCATTTTGAGGGGAAGATGGATCCTTACTATGGATTGTAAGCTCTATATGTGTTTTGTAGTTAAATAGCTTCCTTTCCCTTGTCTTGCGTCTGTCCATATACTTCATTGTGTAGGGTTTTGGCACTTTTACTAAGTGCTTTGTAGACTGAGAACTCATAGACTAAATGACTTGTCAAATGATTGTTTTGAAACAAACTGGAGGACATGCTTGCATGAAATCACACCCCCCCCCCGGCATAAAATGTGAATCTTCAAGACAATTATCTACAAAAATGTGTTGGTTTTTCAGGGATAAGAGCTTGTGTGGAAGTAAACTGTCCTGTTAATGAGGAGCCTTATGAAGTTGATTTGGACAGACATGGTTTTCGCGGTGGCCCCAAAACTGGCAGATTAAGGGTGTCAAATAATGTAAGTACATTAACTTGAGGAATATTTGTTGATTGTTTCTCTCCTGTTGTTGCGAATGTCATGAACATGTGTAGTTTCATATATGTGTTTCTATAAACCATAATGATAAATCCTTGCAATGACCTGAATCTCTAGATTGCATATCGTTGAATCACGGCCATATATATTGATAATTGATTTAGCATATCTGATGAAAAGGCACTTGGGAATATGTCCAGTTGACTGTGTTGTGATATGTTTCTGTTATCAACAATACTATAATGCAAGCTAACAATGTGCCTCAATTTTACGAAAATCTTAATGTTGTTGGCTAGATGGAATTTAAAGTGGACGGGTGACCTTCTGACCTTTCACTTTTGCCTTCTCTTTTGCTGCACAGGCTCCCAAGCTTTTCGATGGTTTGAGCTTCTATTTTAATGGAGATTTTGTTCTGTCTTACAAAAGTGATCTCTTAGATTTAGTTAGAGCTGGTGGAGGAACCATTATTGAGAGCACGGAGAAGAGAGATGCACCAAGAGACAATCCGGAACTGCTCTCTACAACTTTTGTTGTATATAACCGCGATTTCCCTCAAGAATGCGTGGCAGCAGAAGCAAACTCTTTCTTGTTGAAGAGATTAGCAGAAGCCGAGGATGTGGCTAAAGACATGGATGCTCTGGTCATTCCACACGCATGGGTCTTGCAATCAATAGCTGCATGCAAGAGGTTGTTGCCTTACCCTTTATGTAAATAATGACATTTGTTCTTTCTTACTGTAGTTGGAGTATTACATTGATTATCGATACGTTTCACTCTTGTGATGTGTTTTGGCTTGAATATGATCACTTTTTGAAGCTCTTGTACACATAGATCCCTTACTTTTTAGAAGTGATCATGTAAATTTTTTACTACCTAGCAATATATCTAGTTTGGCTCTAAGAAAATAATCATTGGTGGGTGTCAACCAAATTATCAATAATTAATATTGCTTAGGAAGTGGTTTTCTTAATTCAATAAGAATGACATCAATGATTCAAATCAATGAACTGTTATTTTGGAGACAGAAGAACAAATATTCAGGAACCCATTTCAGTAATTCTCCTTGCTTGCCCCGTTAATACAAAAATATTACTTATCAAAATGACATATTTAATTTCTTTTTTTTACTTTTACATTATTTTTAAATTTCTGTAACAATTTTTTTCCCAATAAAATTTGCTTCCAAACAATGGCTAGACTTACTAATGGTTAGAACGTCAAAATTGACAGTATATATTATTGGCTGTTCTTTAAAAATTTTTCGCACATTTTCCACGAAAATAACTTGGATTCGTTAACACATTAATTGCCTCAATTTTATAAAGAATGTGAAAGTGAAAATTGAGTTGTGAGTGTGGCTGCGGTGTTGATTCTGGAGCCGGATCAAAAAGAAGATACATAATAAATAAATAAATAAATAAAAGGAAATAATAAAATGAATAATACGGCATTACAGGCTGTGATGCATCACGTCAAAGCTCTAACGGTCACTTACTTTTCAAAAACACTAAGATAAACCCTAACCCCACCAAAACTCGACCGTTTCCCCCAACCTTCTCCACGCTCTCCTCTTGTCTTTTTTCCCTGCAAAAAAGATGGAGACTCTTTACCCATGAGCTCCTCCTCTAGTCAAATGAACCAATAATTCTCTGAAATCTCTTGGGCTTTCTTTTTTAAAGATGGGTTGTTTTCTTGGATGCTTTGGCCGGGCAAAGGATCACAAACGACGAAAGCAGAGGACTAATCGGGCCAGCCCTCAACGCCAAGTAAAGATCCGTTTCTTAGCTTGATTCGGTTTGGGTTTTGTGTTTTCTTTGATTGTGCAGGAAACCGTTGGGACAAGACAGATGGAATTCTTGATTATTTTGGAGTTTTCTTGGTCTTTTGGATTTTATAAGTTGTTCTCTTTTATCAGGTTTTTGATTGTGTAAATTTCTTAGTTGATTCTCTTCGTGTTTTACCACTAAGGACTCCAGTAATTAAACAGAGCTTTACTCATCTGTTCGATGGTTTCAAGTTTTCAGTTCCTTTGCCTTGTTTTAATGTTATATGTTTGGCTGAACAGAAATTCTGTCGACAGAGGAAACCGAGTTCTAATTCATTTTTTCCATTTTTTTTTGAGATTTTGTAAAATCATGGCGTAGGCTTCTGCGTTTATTCTTTTATCTTTTGAATATGCTGCTGATTTGGCTCACTTTGTTTCTTTTTATCATTGACAATAGTGATGATATAAATGACTTATTGTTTTTCCTTTTAATAGTGTTTCTCTTGATGTATTTTGTTATCTTAATCAGCAGAAAAACAGAGTTCAGAATGTTCAGCAGGAAAATATAATCACTGCAGAACAGTCCATCCCAGAAACAAATCCTGCCAACTTGGATTCAGAGTTGAGGTAACCCCATGATTCCGTCTTAAACTCTTTGGCTGAATTTAATTTTGTCCTGTCCACTGTTAGAAGGTTTAATTTATCTTTTGAATATGTTAGTGTTAGCTCCAACAAGCTATCCCTCATTACTGATGAAATTGGTGAGGAGTAGATTTATTAGTTTCCTTGCTGCTTCAACCTTTTATTAACCCTTTATTTCTTTGAATTGAGGATACTGCCTTTTTGCTTTTATTTAGCTTTCGTTCTTCTGCTTACAAAACTTGGCTGAATTTTTTTGTATAGAAATAAACTTGAGGAAGTTGAGCAATTGAGTCCAAGCCCCAAAAAAAGAGTTACATTTAACTCGGATGTCATTACTTACGAGCATGTTCCAGTCCATGAAAGTATTGATTCTCAGCCAGAGGGTACTACAAATATTGAAAACGAAAAGCAGGAAGATTTGGAATCATCAAGTCAATCACGTTCAGTATCTGAAGATGATAATTCAGTTACATCCAGTGTCGGATCATATCCTCCAAATCACAGGTACCATAATGCCAGAGAGAGTGATGATGAAGCTGAAGAGTATGGTGATAGTGATTTGGATGACTTGGATGATGAAGATGATTGCGATGAATATGATGAGGATATTGATGTTAGAATTGCTGGCCATGAAGTGTGGTCTGAATCTGTCTTGACTGCGTCAGTGGAGTCGAGGACGGGAAAACATTCAGCACATGCCTTTAATGAGGAAGTTGAGAGTCCTGTGGTGGAACCTCAGCCCCCTGGTGAGGAAGTCAAGGAATTTGGATCTAAAAATAATGCCAGAGACAGAAGTGATCATATTAGCTCAGTGCTCAATCCGATAGAGAATATTACTCAGTGGAAAGCTGCAAAGTCAAAAGGGCAACATCTATTGAAGCCAAAGAAAGAGAACTTGACCGCCAACTTTGAGGTGCCTCGTGTGTCTTTCAGCTCTGAACCAACTTTTGGGCACAGTTTCAAGGTGAAGTCTGATCAATTGAAAAAAAATGCTAATCAAGAAATAGCAGTTGATGCAAGCCTTTCAAATTGGTTGGCTTCTCCTGAAATTACGTCCTCCAAGAAGATCAATTCCAGCGGCTATGAGACCATTCAATCTGGGCAGACCATGTCAGAAGGGTGTACTTCTGTGAGGAGCTTTGAAGATAGACCCATTTTGGGAGCACTGACAGTTGAGGAGCTGAGGCAAATTTCAACATCTGCCTCCCCAAGGAAGTCTCCGAGTCGAAGCCCTGATGAGACGCCCATTATAGGCACTGTTGGGACCTATTGGAATCATTTGGCTTCAGCTAAGCATTCTGATTCACCTGCTTCTTTGAAGGGCATACCAAACACTACAAGCAAGTACAGAGAGGTATTTAAGGAGTGAGAAAGTGGTAAATGGTTTGCTTTCATGGCTTTTGTTGTTGCTAAAACTTTGTGATATGCAGGACAAGAGAGTTAATTGGCATTCTACTCCTTTTGAGAAGCGATTGGACAGAGCTCTTGATCAAGGTTCTGCTGAAGCTTAATACCGCTATTAGAGAGCGCACCCTCTTGAATGATGCACAATGGGTTTTGGAATTTCTCTGTTTCTGTTATTTCCCATCTATGAGACGTTTGTAAACTGTTTGTGAATTTTACTGAAATTTGTGAGCGTATTTTAATTATTGGCTGTATTATTTTTTGTATCCTTAGACATTGTAATATGTTGCACATGAAATGAATTGGCTGATTGGATTGATTTTTTTATTGATGTGTGTAGTTCTGTATATTTCATCCCGAACTTGCATTTGGAATTTCTTTGTTTCTGTTATTTCCCATCTCTGAGGTGTTTGTAAACTGTTCGTGAACTTTACTGAAATTTGTTAGCATATTTAAATTATTGGCTGTATTACTTTTTTGTATCCTTGGGACATTGTAATACATTGTACATGAAATGAATTGGCTGATTGGATTGATTTTTTTTATTGATGTAGTTTTGTATATTGTATCCAGAACTGCATTTGCTAGACCTTAACAAGGCACTGACCTAAAACTGACCTTGACATTGTGCAAGAACGGATCAATTTGAATCTAAACTAGCGAGAAAAGATTGAAGCCAGAAGATTTGACCTGAGAACCACCACAACTTGAAGAGAATTATTAATCTTGTTGATGGAATGAGAGGGTTGTCCATTTGAAGAGGTGGAGCCCCCCAAACTCATGGTCAGGATTTCCGTCAACTCCAGCTAGTACCTTGAGAAGACCTGGGAAAACTGCAAAAAGATGCACCTCGCACAACCAGTGACGCAGAATTGCTTATTACTCCACCAATCTTCAATGCTTAAGGTCACTTCCCTGGGATCTCAAGCACATCAGTCACTGCGATGGAGAGGTAAAGTGCTTTAAACCATGTGATTGCTAGTTTATTTAGCTGCATAAGAAGTGGGATTTAAGCCAGAAGAGTCAAAAAGCAGTCTTAGCTTGAACATGTATGTGAAATTCCATGGTCTTTGAATCACCATGCGTTGCTTCCAGCTTTAGGTTATTGGGTATTTCAGCCAGCAAGTAAATTTTCCAGTAAGAAGACAACGCTGCTGGAAGTGTTCAACGGAAGTGAATGGGGTACATAATGGTGTTAACATAAGCAAGTTTCTCAAGCCATTTAAGGTTTCCTCCATAACCATGCCTAAGCGGAAAAAACGACTAAGGAAGATTTCAGCAGAACCAACAGCCCATCTCAGATAAATTGATTGGAGCTGATCCCTTGAAGCCAGGTCCCTTGGGTGAACAGTTCCCAAGCTTCCATCCTCTACAATGCATCTTGAGGCCTGTTAAAATGTCTTGTGGATAAAACAACTAAGGGATGGAGGATGGAGGTAAAGATTTTTGAGGCTGAATGCCATGAATGAGAGTAAAGATTCAGAGATGTTAAGCAAGCGTTAGCGTTTTTACTCACCTACTAGCTCCATTTGGTTTGTTCTTTATAGCCACAACCAATAACACGAATGGTTTCTCTGATGAGTGATACTTGTCTAAGCTCCCTGGGCAAGTCTACCACCTTCCTTAGAGTGGAAGCAACAAAAACTGGTGACATTCCTAACCTTTTTTCAAAATTCTGTTAGGACAAGAGTGATGATTTTTCCAGTTCATCATATCCTTCCTGCCCTTCTTCAATTTCCCCAAGATCAGAGGTATTCAACAGCTCCCTTTTTCAGAATTCAGAGATGCACTTCCATGCTTGTACTTCGCATACTATCTACCATAACGTCACCTGTTTGATTTGATTTATCAATTTCGTCTCTTCCACTTTCTTTGGGTTGGTATCTTATTTTATTTATCCTTTTGAGAATCCTCTATTTTTTTTTTTCCTTTATTACTCTTGGCTTAATTTTTTTCGTTGGTTACTTTAGGCATTAGTACTCTAATAGAGAGAGTATGGTTGACATACCAAACGCATTCCGATTCGCATTACGGAAATTGTTGTACTTGGATTCAAATATCCGTACAAAGCGCCTCTTTTTCCTCTAAAATCAAGAGATATGGGGTAAAATGGAGGGCTCCATTTCCAATTCAAAATCCTAAAATACATGGTCTAGTGCATAATTCAGAAGACTACACGTAAAAGGAACTGAGTTTATTGACACTCGGAAAGTCAATACTTCTTACGAACTATAATCTGAGGAAAACAAAAGCCAATGCGTGTGAGGGTTTCACAGAACAAGTAGGCTAGAATTTAGCAGCTCCTTATGAGCTTACTCTTGCCCTACTCCAGCACTGGCGAGCCTATGTTTCAGTCCCGATAGAATCTAGTAGAAGACAAGGCCTACTCATTCACCTTTGCTCGCTTTGTTGGGGGCAAGTCGGAGGTGCCATGAAGACTTGCCTTGGGATTTTCAAGAACTCCAGCCTCAAGTGTTGTTTGTTTCTCTTCCACCGGCTGCGAAGGTTCTCCTGAAGTTTTGGCCACGTTGGCAGGGTCACTGTCTGTTTCCTTCTTGTCAGCTTCGGCTACAAAATCATCCTTGGCATCTTTTAACTCTTTAAAGGGGTCCTCGCTGGAGGATGAATCCCCTCTGGCCATGCCCGAGTTGCACTGCTTCTCAAACATCATCTGAAGGTATCTCCCCTGTTCTTCTATTCGAAGCTGTAGATTTCTCTGGATCTGCAGAATGAATAATTTATGCATTATTATATAAAGAGAAGTCACAAAAGGTCAAAAACGATTCCAGAAACTTGCATTCTAGTTAAATGACTACAGATTAAAAGGTGAGTTGTGCCAAATCTTAGCCAAGAT
Source organism: Avicennia marina (assembly GCA_019155195.1). Taxonomy (NCBI): domain Eukaryota; kingdom Viridiplantae; phylum Streptophyta; class Magnoliopsida; order Lamiales; family Acanthaceae; genus Avicennia; species Avicennia marina. Next base: position 11,161,922 of record CM032769.1, on the reverse strand, counting down.
GCAGTGTAGTCAAGGACAACAGGTTTCATAATCAGGAAGCTAATAAGGAAGGCTACAATAACAAACTTATGTATTGACAAAATCATCCATGCAACTATATTCACTGAAAAGGGATGCTACAGTGAATGCCTTGATTTAATAAAATAAATAGCAGAAATAGGAAAGCATAAAATGTTTTTCTACATATTTCTTGATTCCTTGATAGGCCACTGTTTTCAGCATGGATCAAAATAGTAAAACTACTTATAAGCCATTAGCTTCATTAGAAACTACGTTTGTTTTTTAACACTCCATAACAGGCCTTCTACTAGCTAACATACGGACTTAGGAGCACCCTTCACATTGAGAACACTTTCATAAAGCACAGTCATACCTCAAGTTGTTCATGGAGTCGCTTTTGGACTTCCATCTGCAGGCGCAGTGCTTCAGTAATCTCAATACCCCTGTTTAAAAAACCAGAGATATATAATAATCAGCTTAAAAAGTATCAAAGCATAGAAAAGAGCTAAACTGCATTAGACACAAACATATCAAGATTTCAATTTTGTAAGCTTTTACACGTTCCAAGAAGTTCCCATAGTTTCTCCGTATGTTTGACTCCACATTAAGCATGTTCATTTGATATTTCTCCACACGTGTTGCAATACCAATACCTTAGCCCGGCAAGACTTTAAGGTTTTTCCTCTTTCTTTTCCATCTGTTTTCTTTATAAAACAATTTATAGTTTTCAAAATCCCAGCCTAAGCATTTATCATTTCACCATTTCAATTTCTAATCAAGAACCTAATCAGACTTCTGCTTTCACAGATTAGCCAAATAGTTAAAACTGTAGTCTCCTCTTAATAAATTTCTACAGATATTGGTGTCTTGCAATGATTACTGAAATATACAGAATTAAGCTTAGGATATGTAGACTGTATGAGGTGTGAGTGACTTATCACATCACTAATCTCACATCAAACTTTTGCAGCCTGATTGCCAAAATCAAAAGAAGCAGAGCAAGGAAGAGGATACTTAACCCGCATTGCCAGGTGTAGGCAGAAGTAACTAGAAGAAGAGGCTGAGGGTTTTACATAATATGAATGTTCAAGACCTACAGTGTACAATTAAAACCACAGGCAGAAGGACCCGTAGGGGTCCTATATCAAGTAACACAAAAAAGAGGATGCTATTTAAAAGCTTTCTGGCAGCCTATATCTTTTTTATCTTAATCTGTTCCCATCAGCAACAAGATTCTGTCAAATTTAGTGGTGATTCAGTATTTGTAATGGCCACTACCCATCCCTCTTCAAATGGAACATTCAAAAATGAGGGAGTAGTTATGAAATATAGTCAATATACACCACAGTTATAATCATATAATAAAGACAATTCCTACTCCAAAGAATACATACAATATAGTATATGACTCAAAAAGAAAAAAAATAGTATTTCAGTCTTCAGAATTGAACATGGAGCAACCAGACTCACGCTTGTAAATCCAGGGATGACATTTGCTCGATGGAAGGTGCCTTTTTCTCAGGAGATTCTACAAAAAAGGGAAAAAAAGGGTTCTTTCTCAGGCAAGGACAAATATGAGTCTCTTCAATGGTCACTGTTTGTCAAAGGAATGATGAGCCAATATGATCCAAAAATTGAAGAACGTGAAAATTATGGCAAAAAGGACGAATAAATCATGTGGCACACCTTCAGTTGTATCAGGTTTGTATCTAGCTGTTCGGAACTTCTGCAGTTCACAATACAGATATTTAGAAGGGTAAGACGAAGCAGGTTTTGGGGAAATGGCCATCACTATAGAATATTACATACCTGTAGGTGGCTTTTAACATGATAGATTGTTAACCCATCAACCTTCATTAGTTTCAAAACACCCTTGGGAGTAGCTCCTGTATCAAAGATCGAATGATTGTTGTAAGTAGCAGGCAAAAGATTTTCACTGGGTCACTTTAAAGCAATGAAGCAAGAAGACTAGAACTACTTTCACTGCCTCCAAGCTTGTTGACTGCTTCCACAAAGGCCTCATGAAGTTCTGGTGTCCAGCGCATGCGCTGCTTTGCTGGAGCAGCATTTGCAGATGATGATTGATTGCCACTGGTGCAAACTTCTACTGGTGTACTTGGAAGCTGTTGGGATATATGAGGCTGCTGCGTGGAGATACTTGTTGACTGTTGGGAAATCTGAGATGAAGACTACAGTAACAGAGGAAAGATAGAAGATCAAATTTTTATTGGCTCTAGTAAACCAAGAAAAAGGAAAAATAAAGCTACAAATTTCGTGCAAGGAGAAATAACCCCCACCTTTGGTTCTGGATTGGTGACACTAGCATCAGCAAGAAGCCCATTCCAATTAGTAGTCAAAGCATCGTTATCTGTAATAAGTTGATCAGCCCAATCCTGCCAATCATTTGTTTTACTAAGATCCGTAGATGGAATGGCAATGTTGCTGCCATCATTACTATCTAATCGACTATTCTGGATTGAGGTATTCATTGGAAAATCAAAAAAATCAGGCACCTCATCCGTGCACCAGGATTCATTGTTTTCTTGGTTTAAATGACTTGAATCGGTGGATTGAAGAATTCGAAAATCAACAGAATCTGAGGATATAAACGATTTCCCACTATTTGCTGATTGAGACATGAAAGGATATTGTCGTCGATGCTTTTCTTGTTGTTGAAGGGATGAAAAATGAAGATCACTAGAAAATCCTGACGATGAAGAAAATATATGTCCAACAATCCCACTGCTGGAAGACAATGGCGAAACAACAGATGGAGGCCGATGCATGAGTTCCCTCTCTAAGGAAACACGCTCGGAATCGGAAATTTTTGGATATGTTGCTTCCATAGGAGTTGGAAGAAAAGGAAGAAGACACCTGTGGAGGCCCAAAACCTACTAATTTGTGTTATAGAGCTGGTTTTGCTTCCATCATTGGCTTGTGTGCAAACAAGAGCTGCTTCAGTCTAATTTATTAGAAACCACCTCAGCTGCTTCAGTCACCTGTTTGACTAACACAATGGGATCACCCATCAACCTCATATCTCAAAGTGGTAAAAATGCATATATATACAACATTTACTAAAAGAAAACGGTTAACACCAAGGATGTTAGACTATTTCTAAAACTGTGAGTAAGAGATCTTCCCCTGTGAAGGACAGCGAAACATAGAAGGATAAAGAACACCATTAGCATCTTTGAAATTAACAAAACATAAAAGAGAGTATATAGATCAGATTTACGATTAACTCAAAATACAGCAAGTTCAAATTTTACATAATCATCAACCCAAAAAAAAATTATTTAATAGATTCATACCTAAAAGTCACAGAAGAAATAGCAAATTCGAACGGAACAGCTCACCATCTTGAATTATTGAGCTACTTAAAAATCTAAGCCGCAATCCCGTGAAGGCCTACCAAAACGCAGATGCATACGCGTCCGGTGTACACAAAAAGGTCGAAATAGCACGCGTGGCTTGTTTGCGGGAAGCTCCGTCGCCGGCGAGCCGCCAAAAAGGATTGTGACGGCGATGAGTGCGCCTTTCCTTCGCCGTCTTCTATTTGAGTTTGGCCTCTTCAGATCATATTACACTCGGGTCGGGTTTATATCTTAATCCACGCCCGTTTCTGGAGCGTGAAGTATCTCTCCTACATTTTCTTTTCCACTTTGAAACAAAAATAAAATTAATTTCCCTCCTATAATTTTATACCAACCAAATATATATATATAAATATATTTCAAAGTCAAGTCAAATACGAGTTTTGAATTCAAATCCCAAACATCACCCATTTATTAAAATGGATTTATATGTATACCCTATGTTTGGGAGGAAGGATGGTTTGTCGGGAGATAATGTTTGGTGGCTGCAGTTTGAATAAATAATATATTTTGAAAAAATATTTTGATGTGATGGATAATATAATTTATTAAAATTTGTATATTTAAATATGTATAAGATATATAATAATGATTGAATAATGTAATAATATATAAGAATAATTATTACTTTTTAAGACGTAAGTATATATAAATGTGAAAGTAATTATACATACATATATATGTATATATTAATTTAATTGTAAATATGTATAAAAATAAAAAATAATTAATTAGTTATAAGTGTAAAGGAAGAAAATTTGAATTTGAATTTGAAAAAAAAAATTATTGTGTAAGATGTTTAGTTGTAAGAAGTTGATGTAATGAAAAAACCTTGAAAGGTGACTAACAAACATAGTAGGTATAAGATTTCACAAAATGATAATATTGTTACTAGAGTAATTAAATATTAAATAATATTTTTCTAACAATTTAAATTTTTAGATGAAATTCTCATTCTTGAACATAAGAAAGAAAATGAGTACAAACTAGGGTGTAAATAAGTCGAGCTTACTTTTTTGGAACTCGAATTTGAGCTCGACTTGATTTAATAATACTTTCAAAAATACTTATTTTCATCTCATATATATACTCAAAAACATTTAAAATTTAATTGTTAATACTATTTAAAATCAAATCATTAAGTATACTGGTAAACACAATCATATTAATATATATTTATTCTTAAAAAATTATGTATCTTGAGGCTAAGTACCTGATCTTCTTACCAAACATGTAATTAATAAAATTTTCCTAACTTCTTCACATATTTTCTTTTCACATTCCTCTCTCCATATTTATTTATTTCATTTTTTCTCAATTTTAATTTATTATATATTTTTGGCATTCAACCTCATCTACCAATTTATATAATTCTATTTATTATCTTTTTTCAATTTTTTTATTCTCTTATTTTTGTAAATGATGTAAATTTTCTTTTAAGAAATATCCTATTCATTTATATATATAATTATACACATGAGAATACCTAATTATTACTATAATATATCACATAACAAACAGACCAAACACACATACTTACCAGTTCTATGCTACTCAAATATTTCCATAAAGAACACAGCCCACCTTTACCCCTTAAAAATATGCAAGCCAAACAAAAGCTTACATTCTTATTAGAAACATATCTCAGATACACTTACTCTCAACATAAGAAAATGCGGGGCATGCCCCTGCAAGTTCAGAATCCCACAACCAAAATGCACATACGTTGAAAAAAGTGGACATAGTTGCACAAAACTCACAAAGCCTTTGGAGTAGAAACAAGGATACATAGTATCATGTTCTGTGTGATGATCTTATTAGTAGGGCCCTGAGAGCTTCATCAAGATATGTAGTACAAGGAATTTGGGAGCTTGAATGTTCTCTTGGCCTTTGGGGCTCCATCAAAACTGCTCCACTGGTCACCGATGATGCCCCATATACGGTACCCCTCGTTGACTAACCTCTTCCTCGCCTCGGCCTTGTAGTTCTGTACCTGTTCATTGTCATCATGGAGATCCCTAGTCCAAGTGCAAAACACAACTCAAGTCAGATCGAAAGAAATTCCTTTTACTGATCATCCAAATGCTGCTTGCTAGACTGGGTTTTTATGCATCCAACTTGGATTAGATGAATGTATAGTGTCACCTGTGAGTCTCTGACTAAATGGTTGGAACCAACATCATGTGTCAACATGCATTGTAAGGGATAGATATGTACTCAAAACTTACAAGCTGATTACAAGCTTTGTGTTACCTTAGCACCAGACGGGACCATCCGTGGTAGCCCACCTTGATCAGGTTGTCAACAGTGGCATCTCTTAAAGACTCTCTTCTGGTAGAGATCAAGAAGATCTTAAAGCCCTTCTCTTTTATCTCGTGGAACAATCTGAGTGTATGGTCAAGTGCTGGTGCTTTCTTCTTCTGCATCCATCCTTCCAGAGCTGTAAGATTCAGCCTATCTCCCCTGCAATTCATCCCAACAGAAAGGTTTGCCATCAAAACAACATAGGAGAGTGGTTTGTGCTACATGGCACTAGCTAGAATGCAGCTGTACTGATACAATGTTTGATTAGCCAAAATGACAACATTCTGCACTAACTTCATGTGTTTAGGCTAAACTCCATCACCTTCTATCATATTTGCCACTTCAAGATCATTAAGTTTTGACACTGGTCTTGTCTACATTAGTTTCGAGACAGGATGGATCTACAGCCCTGATTGCTTATCAGGATCTTAGGCTAGTTATTCTACCTGGAGATGGAGACTACCTCGTCAACACAAACCCCTCAAGTTTCTGCCCAGACCAATGTGACAGACCAAACTCTCGTCTAATTACACTACTTGGCAGATCTAAAAATGCTGAAATTTGCAATGCTCAAACTTACCCAAAGCCATGTTTCTTGAAGTACGGCAAGGTGGATATTAATGTGTCATCAACATCAAAGATCCATGCGTCTCTACCATCTCCTTTCAGAGCACAGCAGCTACTCAGGTAGAGTTGGCATTCTTCTACGGCCCTTTGGCAATCAGCCTTGTACTGAGACGAGGTCATGTATTTCCCAATGTAGCTGATGCATTCTTGGGGAACAACCTCAAAGCCCCTAATGTTGTTCAGCTCAACATTGAACCTCCAGCTCTCGCAGTAGTTTTTCAAGCTAGTGCCTGATAATGCATTCTTCTTCCTTAGATTCAGAATGTTCCAATCTGCTGATCCAAGGCCAGTCAGAAGGCTCAGTACAAAGGCCAATGGGAGTAAGGTGTTTCTCGCCATGTCCACTGAACAATGCAACACGGGAGGGGGGTGGAGGTGGGGTGGGGTGACAGGTCAAAGCGGCAAGAATGCTGAGAAATTGGCAGATGATTGAGTGGGTAATTGATTGATTGTCACATGGGGATGTGGGGTATTGTTGTCACGTCTCGTCTTTGAAAATTCATATATGGTTTGGGCATAATTATTGTGAAGGATTAATTCAAATGCTATTATTTAGTTGCTGGCGGCGATTATTCCATGATTTTAGTTCATCAATCATTGCATGAAGGGTTCTGATATTAAATTCTATTTTTGCGTAGCAAGAATATATATTTGCGCCAAGATTTGACACCATCACTCCACTCAAAAGATTAATTTGTTCAACCAGTATATGAAAGTTAAATTTTACCAGGCTCCATATATGAAGTAGTATACGAGGTTCCACCACATTTAAATTTCAATCCAGCACACATTTCCCTCAATTTCTTTTATCATTTTTTGGGCTAAAATGGAGGGGCAAAAGAAAAGCATAGCGATGGAGAAGTAAAATGACATGGTCAATAAATTATCTTGTTCTTGAGTACAACGAATTCCCCTTACGCCCTCCCCAAGAAAATCAATAAATTATGCCAGAGAGAAGCATGGATTATCAGCAAGAAAATAGAAGACAAAGTGGGTCACGTATTCCTCTCTCAAAGAATTACATTATGCAAGAGAAAGTGGACTATTACTGCACACATAAATAACCAGTCACTTATTCAAGTAATAATTTCTCCTCTATTACTGCAACTCAATGAAGCAAATACCAGACAACAAAGGCTATGTTTGTTTTCATTTTTTCATGTGTTTTTAAGTGTATTTTTATTGAAAAATGTGTTAAAGTAAAATAGTGATAGAAATAAAATTTAAAAAGTGTAACGATTACCGTGTGTGTTTTTGGGGTGAAAAATGAAAACATAGGCAAAATCAATACAGATAATAACACTACAAGTATTTGTTAAAAAGGAAAAAAGGGCCAAACTGAGGAAATGCCCAACATGTATATACAGTGAGTTAAATTAGAATTTCATGTCCATATTGTCTTTGTGTGCCAGGGCTTGCAACAGTGGAGTATGCCATCGGGCTAGACTTGACCTTGTAGTGGAGACTGCTTCGCAAGTTGGAAAGATGTTTATCCCACACAAACCATAGCAGACAGTAGAAAAGGCAGCAAAATCGTGCCTTTGTTCCCAGTCATTCCTCTGAATTTGTACACAGTCGAGTTACAAAATCTGAATGAAGATTAGATGGTGTCTAAAAAAGGGGAAAAATCAACCAAAATAAGAAAAAAAAGGGCTGTCATTTCAGGGATCAGAAAAATCACACCTCTTTTGCATTTCATTTGCTTTCTCTTTCACTCTCCCTCTTGACACTGTGACCCCACTGATGAAAATGAAAACATAGGATAAATGAGAAGGCCCTAGTATATCCAATGGAAACACAGAACACAGCTCCTCCAATAAGAATTTGAGGACAAAATCTGTATATATGCAATTACTCATCGTCGAAAACCCAATGTCATGCAAATATACAAAATTATAGTAATTAATTAGGAAACATTTATTCTACTAATGGAAATCTCACCAACTACAGCAAGTTGCCAGCATAATCATGCAACTGTGATTCTTCTCCATGCAGCATTGGATCTACAGACATGAAATATATAAAGACACCAAATTCTCTCAGCCACCTCACCTAGACATATGATCAAGGATGGCCATCAGATTTGCAAGAGGTTTTTATTAACATATACATTTTAGAATGGTATAAAAGGAACACAAAAAATAAACCTCGAAACCTTCCCAATAAATAACAATATGACATGATTAATATTTACACTTCAATTCTCCTGAGTTTGAAATATTGGAATATTAATATCATATTGCACAGGGTATATAAGCAACACTCGCATTTTGTTATGTATGCAAGTTTTTTGTTTTCAATCTCTGTCTCTTAAATCCCTATGCCAAAAGCCAACCAACAAAAATTTGGCCAAGTAAGCTGCTTGTTGACTAACACCAGCAGCACAACTAACAATATCCACAAAAATATTTAAACGATGTATTGAGCTTCATCCTGGAGAACGCATCAGTTCCATCTCAAATTAAATCTTTTTTCAATAATTAAAGGTCAAAATATTTGGGGAATTTACTATGATTCTTTGATGATTTTGGTATGCTAGAATTTTCTAATCTTAATATTAGCAAATATTGTTTGATATATCGCTTAACTTATTTCACAATGCAATATGGTTAAGGCAAAGCCAAAACATAGAATTCCTCAAATTAAGAAAAATGAAGCTAGCAGCTAGAGATTGAAGGGAAAATGCAGACAGTGACAAATGAAGAGAAAATTAAAGGCACCCACATTCCCTATGCTTCATTCTGTCAGCTATACAACTGCAGCACCTGTACAAGAACGAAAATCTTAACAGTTAATCAAAACCCCAAACTACTCAATCAATGATAATCAATTTATTAATAAAGTAAAGAGAAGTATATGAGCACTAACTTGGTTTGCAAAGAATTTCGTCCAAATAGACCCTCTAGTTCACAAAGATAAGATATGAACAGCTGTGACCTATAATCAAACGGTATATGGATCATTTGTTATCTGCTTCTTTAATGATTCAAGAAACAGTGCAAGATTATACTTTGGTGCGGGAAAACATTTAGAGGTAGTGAAATAATTTGAGAATGAAAATGTACCCTTGAGGAATTGCAGCTGCTGCAAGGAGTGGAGATAGTTTCCACAGCTGGTTGAGTTGACTACTAACTAACACTTCCAGGTAACCTAAAATACCTTTTTCCTGGTTCAAACGGATTATCAGGAAAGCAGAATGTACTAAAAGTACAATCGAATTGATGATAGTAAAGAATAGCTGGATTGGTGTATAGAATGGCTTAGAAGGAAAAAAGGGAGGAAAAGCCGATAAACATGCACAAAAACTACTCCAAGCAACATGATTGAGAGGTGTATACAGCACTGTTGGAATATCACATCATTTGACTGCTGTAAACTAGTTCTTTCAATTGTTTTCTTGTTGCAGTGACATCTGTTGAGTCATTGAGATGCAATAGATGCATAAAAACAGAATTTTGTTGTTTAAGTTGATCCATGCATCATTTAATATTTTGTTGTTTAGTTGGTTCAACAAAGCATAAATGAAAGGCTAAAAACAGAATGATCTTGTTGATCATTTTATTTCTCACTCTCTCTAGTATGAAATTTACCCAATTTCACAGTAACTGCCCAAATCCATTCTGCAATTAGAAAATGTAATGATCCAGACAAGGCACGCAATATGAAGAACACACTTAAATGAGTCAACAGCAAATTGTAACAGATTCATTTACACAAAAAGAAACATCTAAAATCAAAACAATGAGATAAAAAAATAAAAAAAATGAAAAATTGGAGTCAAGTAATTAAGGCGCACCCACTTTCCTAGAGCAACCTGTAGAGATCCCCATATTCTAAGATGTTCACAAAGGGTTAGTGAGGATTCAGCTAAAAAAGCAGATTGGAGAAGATGTTTCCAGTCAGTGAATAAATCCAGACCTCAAACTTGTTATTCACCTTATATCTGGATGAAAGGCCTGGTAAAGAAACACACCTTAGGATTCATTAAGCCGTATTTTACGTAAAGGTTTAGAGGCTTTCCCAGTGGTAACTTGAACACTTCCTGACAGAGTCTTGAGACAGTAAGGGGCTCATACAAAACAGACATCAAATGTTCAATTAGAGTGCTCCATCTATCTGCGATACATCCTAATAAAAAAATTTCCTGCAATAAGAAAGGGACAAAACCACATATCACAGCAAATACAAACTTCCGAAAATACTTAAAAATGAAAATCCAGTTAGCATATCAAACTAGAAGGAGAAATTTGGCCAATCTAAGACCATCAAAATTTTGTCAAATTAGAAGGTTACTACGGCTGTAAAAGAACGAGACAGATCTGTGATGTTCAATGGACCACAAATTTAACTGGCTTACTATTGCTTCACACAACTCATCACTTCCAGCTGAAATTTTTAGTCGTTCAAACATTTGCATCCATTGACCTTCAGGTGCAGAAAATATCAAGCTGGCACCAGATACTAGCCTCATAGTTCGCCTGTCAAGCATATATGATAGGCTACTTGATTTCCATCGATTCCAGACAATGGATTCAACTGGCAGTTCCTCTGTGCTTTAGGGCATTAACAACAATAACATTAAAAACAACACTAAAAAGGCAACATGACGTGCATCTTAGATCGAGAAGAAAAGGTAAAAAAGGAAGCCTAGAGCATTCAAAAGAAAATGTGTATTATAAGAAGTAAGAAAAACACCACCAAAAGAGCAAGTAGAAGAAATTTAAAAGTTACAATAGAGCAATTACATTATGTACCCCAACTGCTCCGTTGGTTCTGAGTTTGAGGTCTGCCCTGGAGCATCATGCATGCCTTGTCCTATAGTTTTCCGGATATGTTCCAAACCATTCCCCACTACAGATGAGTGTGATACTGCCATTTGCCTTCTTCTAAGTTGCTGGATAGCTGATATACTAAAACTGCCATCAACCCAATAGGCAGGTTTACCGCCTGGAACAACATTGGGATATGAAATATCAGTGCCCTCCACAAAATTTCTGCCTTCCCTTAAATTCAGACTTTGACACTGAATTCTCATTAATTTTTCTCGATAGACGTCAATACAATCATCATCTATTCTTTGAAGCTTGCTAAAGTCCATCTCAACTGATGCTGTTATTATAGCTTTCAAATGTGATTCTCTCAAGGGTAAGGTCTGAATTAGATGCTCTAACTGAAAATCCCTCGCCTTACTAAGGGTAGAGCATGATAAATGAGCAAGACCCTGATTAAAACAGGTAAAGAACGTGAATATATGAAGAACATAAAACCAATAAATATGAACTTATATGGGAATCAAAAAATCCTTAACCTGGGGAAATTGAGGATTGGATGTCAATTCAAATAAAGCAGCATCAAGCTCTTTAACAGAGTCTTCATAATCGCTGGAACTTGTCAAGCCCTTTGACACCTAATTATGTAATTTGAGAAAATATCAATAACAACAAATTTACTAGTACTTAGAATACAAATGGCTTGCGCAAAATTTCTATGATTTTCTTTCCGTCAACTTCCAGTTTCATCCTCGAATTCCAATAACTCGAAACCTTGAAACAACACTCATATTAAAATAAATAAATGAAATATCCCGCTTACATTCTCGAGAAAGAGCGCCCATTGAAAGGATTTCTTGATGTTGTGAGAGTCCCAGTGCGCCAGACGACCACTTAATTGATACCCAGAAGCCAAAATCAACATGTCAACGAAATTCTTGATCAATTTCATCAAATCTTCCAGCGATATTTCGGGATACGACCAGCCCATCTTCTGATACCACAAAAGTTGAAACACCAACCAGGACGCTGACTCTTCTCTGTTTCCTTCTTCAGCCTACCGTCAGTTTTCCAGCTTAGACAAGGCGCAGAGTGTTCCCGCGCTGACGGTGAGCTATTTGAAAGAATTTGGCTCGGATCCCCTAGGTTTGGGCCCCAGGAGGCCGAAAGAATAGTGTCTTGTGAATTGCAGCCCAAAAGGCCCAATTTAGACAGATCTGGATAATGCATTAAACCACTTAATTTGTGGTAAATATTTATTTTTTAAAATATGATAAAGTAACGAGTAATGTATCAACTCCACTATTAAGAAATCATCATTCACTTTGTCCAGAAGAAAATTGAAATCACAATTCATGTATTTGAAATGTAAAAAATTAAAAATAACTTAAAAGTAAAAAAGAGAAAATTTTTTTTATTAAAATAAAATAATTATAATGTGTAATTTTGCAAAGATTGATGGCCCAAAAAAGAAAAGAGAACCAGCATAACCATCAAGTTTTGTGAGTTTATTTATATTAATAACAATTTAGTCTCCTTTAGATATAACTCGAGTTTAGCATCAACATTAAATTAAATATTACATATTAGACAATGAATGAAGTTATAAAGAAATAACGTATTAGCAACTCCATGTTTATCAGTAGTTTACCGAAATTATGGGAAGGGGATTCAAATATTCATGCTCATATTTCTGGACATCATACTAGCATGACTCTCATTACGGTTGGGTTAAAAAACGTATAAATAAGCACATTTGTTTTGTTAATAAGATGATTTTTAAAATAATCAAATAAAATACACAAACACATACTAGTTTAGTTTCGGTTTCGACTAAGAGCAACACAGATCATTACACAGCACGATCTCAATGACTTCAACGATTATATTAACATACATAAGAGACAAAGTATAGCAGAAGGGTTCAACAGATCTTCAGCGTAATATCCCTATACCAAAATAAGAGGATGTCTGTTTTCAAAAGTGAATGCGTATTTTAAAATATTTTTGTTTTAAAAATAATATAAAAATAAAAAATAAAATTTAAAATATGTAATAATAATATTTTTTTTGAATTACAAAATTGAAAAACATAGTATAAATTTTGGGATAATTTCAAAACCCACAATAGAACAGCTTTATGATCATCAAACGTTAACGCATGCTAACGCCTAACGAGTTAGTTCGAAGGGTAAAGATCCAAGCAACCAGACCAGAATCCGTCCGAGAGCAAAACAGAACCTCACCCGCTACCAATAGACTAAAGATGCCAGAAGTAAAATGGATTCAAAACAGAAACTTCTCAGTTCATACAAAACTTCCAAGGATAAATGACAACTTTCATCCCTCAAAAAAAGAACAGTTGAAGACTCTGATCAAGAAAACCAGCACAAAAATTATGGCAACAAGCTCCTATCTTTCTAGACAATGGCATTGGCAGCACTGGCAATCCTCGGCCACAGATCAGCACATTCCTTCCCAATTGGGCCAGTGATGGCAGACCCTTCAAAGACCAAAGCAGCACAAGATTACACTTCCAAAAAATATGAACCTAAAGAAAATATGCGTATGCATGCATATATATAGTGAGTGCGTGCGTGTGTGTTGCAAGTAACGCAACGCGAAAAATACCTTTCATTTCACCCTTGGGATTCACAATGACCCCAGCATTATCTGTACATTTTTTAGAAACAAGAATAAGCACAAGCGGAAAGCAACAATTCTACATGCCTCCATGGAGGAAGCAAGCAAAATATCCCCAAGCGTACGCAAAAGGGCAACAACGAGTTTGATAGGTGACAAAAGTAAATTTAAGACAAGTTGAAAAGTGGCAATGTTTAATTAATCCACACTTATAATAAGCCCCTCAAAGCAAAGCATGTAAGAAGAAACTCCAAACTACGGCAAATCCATCCACTGCTAATGGTCATATTGCTTGGCAGACGAATTTTCGAAGCGACTTGCGCACGCCACCCTGATACCAATAATACCAGCCACACATTGGTTTCCCACTCCAAGGGAAAATTAACAAATAAAATAAATCCGACCAAATAACTTGGGTGCCTACGTCGTTTCTCAGAGAAACACTAAAACACACACACATACACACACAAGATCAGCGATGTGCGTGCAAACGTTGGAGGGATATTAATCATTGCCTTCGAAGTACATGTAGACTCCGTCCTTTCTGCGCCACGGCTTGCGCTGGCGGACGATGACCGCGGGCATGACCTTCTTCCGGAGATCGGGCTTACCCTTCTTGACGGTGGCCATCACCATGTCACCAACGCATGCGGAGGGAAGCCTGTTGAGCCGGCCCTTGATCCCCTTCACCGATATGATGTAGAGGTTCTTCGCACCCGTGTTGTCTGCGCAGTTCACCGTGGCCGCCACTGGCAGACCCAGCGACATCCTGAACTTGTTCCCCGCCGATCCTCCGCGTCCTGTTCTCACAAAATCATGAATAAGCACCACGCATTTGAATAATATGAGAAAAATTCCACAAACAGAAGGTACCTCTCTTCGACATTCTCGCTAGATGCTCTCCCCTTCGCCACTGCCCTCTTGGGAAGGAGAGTTTTAGCGCGGGAGGCGCTAGGGTTTGATATTTTATTTGTGCTGTTAGAAGAGAATGTGGTGGGCTAGGAATGTCAAGTTAGATATGGGCTTTGGGAGTTTGGGCCCATTTTTGATACATTTTAGGAGAACCAGTTTTAATCATGTTATTCTTTTTATTATTACATCTAGGCGCTGGCTAAATTTTTATTGCACAACGTTAAATTATTATAATGCGCTTACCTTTTCATATATTTTTTTATTAAATACTCTCAATTTTTTATTTATTTCTTTCAATTTTAATTTATTCATTTTAATTTTTTAAATATTTTCATTTTTCTATGAATTTTAGAAAAGATATAGAATTTATATTTAAAAAAATATTATTATACACGCAATATTAAATCTTTCAATTTTAGTTCATTACATTATTTCATTGATAGCCTCTCAAAATTTAATTTATTTCGTTTTTGTTATTCAAATTTCTTTTTTTGTAAATAACATAAAATTTGCTTTTAAAAGATATCATTTATTTGCATAATTATGCACACTCAAATGAACCTTTTCTCACTAATAATACCACACATCAGGCTGAGTAGGTGTTATTGGATATGCCCACTACATTCATCACCCCATCATCTTCCGACACACGAGTACAACACGACCTTAAATTATTGTGTACAAACATGGTATTAGCATACTTCAAGCGTTTCATAACAGTAGATTATTAACGTAATTCAATTGTTATAGAGAATTGGAAAATCAAATGATTCGTTCTAAATACAATATTTGTGCCAATATTCTCCCCGTTGAATTTGTACGGAGCCCCTGTATGTCACAGCTTAACAGCCAGCATCCTCCAACCCTAAAACAGCACCCACTTGGGCTGTATCTCATTTGCCCAAATTTTGATGCATAAAAATAAATTTTTTTACAGGGAAAAATACCTTTTAAATATACATTATAGTCCACTAAAGCCAATTTCTGCCATCCATGGCTCATAAAATGTCTAAAATAAAAACTTGAAAAAGCAACAGCAGCATGAACCCTGGACAAGAATGACTTCCAGGAGTTCAACTGCAGGTATGTAGCTTGTCTTTCAAAGCTTTACACCGCTGGTTAGGAGCATTCATGGCATGAAAATATAAGATGTGGCCTGCAATGCAGTTACACTTACTAGAGCGCTTTATGTTGCGGCAGAACTTGCTGCCACATTGACAACGGAACGCCTTAATGGGGTGTTGTTCATGGTCATCAAAATCTGTGCCGTTGTCCTGCGAGCAGTGGAACTTTTGAGCAAAATTGTAATGAATCCAACAACATTTGTCCTTTATACATTCATACGCGCAACCATAGCATGAGAAAAATCATGAGCAGCTTGGAGAGATGATTGACGAGGTTTTACCAATCTTTATGTGCATGCTTTTTTTTCTAACAGACCTACAACACCGTGATGCCAAGTTCACTGTTGATCTGGAAAGACTGGCATTGTATCAGGTCGGCCTGTACTTTGTCACGATTTCTCGTCAAAAATGTTAAGATGTAAAAATTGTTGAAGAAAGATGGCCATTAGACCTACACCTAGAGCAAATGCTCGAATGACTTGATCATTCGTTTTTCTCTCTTAGTTTCATAGTTGAGTTTAAGTGATAAATAAAGAATAATATCATATAAAATCATACCAAAATGATGCGTTCAACTAATTTTTATCTATGACTTTTAGATGCGGTAAACCAAGACCAATTATGTATGGTGGTGATCTCATAATTATGATAAAAAATCAATTTTTAATTTTCTAACATTTTCCCTCAAGTTAAACAAGAGAAAATTTATCGAGGTGTTTAATTAGAATCATTGAGACTACAATTAGTTACTGCAAGGCCACGATCAAACAAGTGTTATAAGGTAACATTTAGGCAACTATTATAAGGCGAAAGTCAAAAGTTAAGTAATTATCGGAAGGTGACATTTAGGTGTCACTAGACGTTTATCAAGCAAACTGGTGCAAGGTAATACTAAAAGGGTGTTTAGCTGAACTTATAAGCTATATAAGAAATTTAGGAGTTTATAATCTTTTCGAAAGTGTTTGATAAATTTTTTAATAAAATAATTTATAAATTTTCAAAATAAGATGTTTGTAAATTCCACAAAAATAAGTTGATTTTTCTCAATTTATTTTTAAATATATTATAAGCTACTTTATTATATATTAAAAATTACATAAATATCTTACATTACATTATATTGATAATATTTAATCTATTTTATCATTGGCAAATTTCTTTCATAATATTCATCATTGAAATGTTTGGGTACAAAGTTTTGGGTGACCTGAGACATTTATCCTCGACATACTTCAAAACTTCCTCAATCAAATGAAAGTCAGACCTTCCCCGCAAAAGGTTACACCTCAAATAGATTCTTGTCTCCCCAGAAGGAGAGGAAGCAATCTCTATGTTGGAGCATTCACTTGAGACAGTCAGTAGCTCACCATTGCTTCTTGGTTGATTTAGTGTGGTGGTGCCATCAGCTCTTTCTTTTTCGTTCAATGATTCTGATGCTGAGGGTTTTGTACCATATTTTTCTATAAGAATACCATGCCTACTTAGTGAATCTCCTACCTTCGATGTATCTGTTAAATTTGAAATGGGATTGCGAGAATGAATAAAGCAAAACAAAAGCATGCAACAACAAAATAGGGTAACTTAGTTGAAATTAATGTTAAGTGTAATCACCAAGGCTTTACCATTGTGCATGTCACCTTTAACAATAGTTGCTAATGATGTCCGGCACACCATAATTCAAAGGCTTTTTGGAGCCATGGCCCATAGCGCAAGACATGGCGTGTGTTTTATTTAAGCATGATGAAAAATTATATAAATAAATATATCATATTTATTCTATAAACAATTTTTACAAAAATAAAACACAAACAAATTTTAATAATAAATAGCAAATACAAGTATCTTCTAGTTTCTAATTTTATAAGAAAATACTAATAACATATTAGTTTGCATTTACAAAAAGTTAAAAAAATAATAAATAAATAAACCTTTTTATGAAACATCTTTAAGAAAAAGTACCACAAAAAAATCTCATGTATTTTGACAATATTAATTTTCAAAATATCACAATCATAAAAATTAGGAAACGATCACTACCATCGATTTTTTTTTAATTATTTTTGACTATAAAATCCGTGCGTCATTCATTGAAAAGTCCCAAAACTCGATTTATAATGCAAAGTTACAAAAATATACCAAAATGTGTGCTCAGTCCCATAAGAACACTCAATTATAATTTTAGTCCCTCACTTTTCGCGTTTTAATCCCAACTTTCGTTAAGGTTCTTAATTGGAGTCTAATTTTTGTAATTTATAGTCCTATAAGATTTCTACTATTAGAAATAGATGGCAAAATTGGAGAAAAAAACACACGTTACCACATACAGTGTTAACTACGGAATTGGAGAGAAAAGGCACAAGGATGAACCTACTACTAAATAAAATCTTAATCTAAATAGTGATAGTATCCTAATCCACCTTTTTCAGAACTATTCCTCAAATTGAACATAGAAATTTTAATGAAAATGTTTAACTTGGGCTCTTGGCATCTAACAAATTGTAAATGTTCACTAAGTCCCATAAATTACACTTCTTTAGCGACGCCACAGATATGATGCTTAGGTAAACTGAAGGCGAAAAATTAAGATTGCCCGCAATTGCCTTCTTTGTTTGTCGAATTTGGACAGATAGTACAAGTCATACTAAATGAAGAGGCGGTGCAATAATTTGTTGTAATCCTCAGAAATCAAGGTAAGATTAAGCAAAGCTTAGGTGGATGTAGGAGTACTTTCCTTGATTTACCAGAAGCACGTTTAGCCGTTTAGGTTTTTCACCTTTTTAGGTTTGCCAAACTTAATACTACATTTCCAGACGCATGATTTTTCCGTCTGCGGTAATTACACATTGACTCTTAGTAGCAGGTAGCATCAAATTTAGTACCTCGACCATGGGAAGATCTGGGAATATCAATTGCCAGGGTAAAGTTTCTGAAGGCCCAGAATTGTCTATGGGAACATAAAAAACTTTTGATAGGGAATTAGAGAAAGTGGCAACATTGCCACTAGACAACAAATGGTCTTTGACTGAACTAAGAGAAGAATCGATTTTTTACAAGAGCTTAGCCGGTAAAAACTCCTATTATGTCTAATGAGTCTGGATATCACAATTTAACAAATGATACAATAGAATTTCATCTGCAATTCCTTCAGGTAAGGCAGAATAGTAAGTTACTAATTGTCTGTCTTGTCAAAGAGAATAGATTCCATGCAACTTTAACACTAGAGAAACAAACTTCTTTTAAGATTACATCACATGCAAGTACCCCACATTTCTTTCGTCAAACTAAAAAACATGACAATGTATAGCTACAATAAACTCTTCCACACTATTTAAGAGCCGAAACCCAACTGTTAAACGAGTATGTTGCCGTGATGAATACTTAAGACTTTTAAAATTTGAAGTTGAGGTATGCAATTCAATTTATTTTGAGACTTGAGAAACAACTTGCATAAAACTACATAATACGATTTCTAACACTTAATATAACAATCGATCTAATAGCCCCCTTTTGTTTATCCGAAGCCACTTCATGAGACAATTAACAAAAATTCGTAGGCTAAAACAAAATTAACCACATTAAAAGCAAACAAACGGAAAACAATGAATTCCAAAATGGGAAAACAAGAACTTGCGCAACCCATTAACTCCTTAGTGTATTGCTTCCCACCAAACAAGGGCGGTACACAGATTTAGTGTAAGTAGGCTATGATTATGGGCTTGCCGTCTGTGCAGAGAGACTAGGTGAGTTGCGTCAATGGTAGTGCTAGGATGACAAGTGGCAGCAGTGTGGACTTCCTCACAGTTGGACTATGATAGAAAAATAAGAAAAATCGACCAGCAACATTCTTGGGAGGTGCAATAGAGCGCACGACTCACAGCGGGTAACGCATTCAGGTGGCTCGAGAGATCTGGCAGATTGTCCGACAAGGGGAAGCACAACGAGCAAACATGAAAAGGGGCTTAAGGTTTATGGTGTCAACTAGCCTAATGTGTCTTTGCTTGGCATGAGAAAGAGTTGCTTGATGGTGGCATATTTGTAGTCCTTATCACTGCGACGGTTTGTTCAAGAGGTTCACACCCTAATGACTGTGGGCTAGGATGCAGTATGTGCACAAAAGCTAGGGTTCCTTCGACTAAATTAGCCCAATTTTGCTTACACATTTTTTGAGTCTAAGCGAGATTACACCTTTGATCAAGTAATTTGAATTCACAATGGTATATGGCGTGCACTATGGCAACATAAGGCACTGCCATAGCACAACTGTTGCACTCTGGCACAGGGATTCGCTAAGGTGCATGCCTTGGGTAGCCTTTGCCCAGGCACAAGGCAAGCGCTATGCAAGCCTTCAAAAATCTTGTGTGCAATTTATTGAGGAAGCAAAAAACTAAAAATTGCCAGTTTAACTTTATATCTTCTTTTTACTTTTCTTTTTCGATTTTTGGTCAACTTATTATTCATTTCCTTCTTTCCTTTTTTTTTTTAGTAAGTTTTATTCTTCATTGTTGTGCCCTCTCTTCTCTAAATCTAAGTAAGATTTTTTCTTTATCACTTTCCATTTTTTTCTTTTTGCCACCTAGTTTCCTTTTGTCATGTTCTCCAATTGTAGGTGAAATTCTTTAGAGTATTATTTTTTTTTTCCCTTCTTTCCTTCTGGCAATTTTCTTTGTTACTCACAATTTTCTTCTTTCTTCATTTTATGTAATCACGATCAAAATGCATGAGCTATGTTTGTTTTCAAATTATCTAACCCAAAATACAGATTATAATTATTATACTTTTTTAATATTATTTCTCTCTCTTTTACATAATGTACACAGTTTCTAATAAAAACAAACATAAAAACACACATAAAAAATTAAAACAAACATAGCGATGAAGTTTTGTCGTTAAAAAGAAAAAATACTGCAAGTAATAATTTTTCCTTATTATTATGGATTCGATTTTTGATAATCAATTCTATCAAAATAAACAAGGTTTTGTGTGTGTTCTAGATTTTCCAAAAAATGTTTTGTAAATAGGTTTCTTTATTTATTCGTTTTCTAACTTTTCATAAACGGATATTAATATGTTGTTTGTGCATTTTTATAAAACCAGAGGTAAAAAAAAATTATTATTTAATTTGTTATTTATCATGTGAAATTTGTTTGTGTTTTATTTTTGTAGAAATTATTAATAATATAAATGTATTTTACTTATTCATATAATTTTATATCGCACTTCAATAATGTGTGCACGAGGCAATACACCATTAGTTCCAAAAAACCACACTATTAATAGCTACGCTTGGGACTAAAACAGATTATTGCTTTAGGGAAACCCTTAACGTCGATGCCATGTTAAGAAATTGAAAGATCAATTTCCTCATTCATTGAAAAGTCCCAACACTTCATAAAGGGGGGTTACAGTCATAGTGTGGAAACAATCATAGTCATTCAAAAATGACATGATCAAATCGCGTCGGAAAGTAGCGGTATAATCGAACTCGAATCCGATAATCCCAGGGACGCAAACTGAACGAAAAACGCCGACCCAACATGATAGAATTAGATTGAACCTGATGGAACGACTACAATCAACACACCGATTGTTGATTGATACGTTACGAATCACACGGACCAATCCAGAATGACTCGA
Source organism: Avicennia marina (assembly GCA_019155195.1). Classification (NCBI taxonomy): domain Eukaryota; kingdom Viridiplantae; phylum Streptophyta; class Magnoliopsida; order Lamiales; family Acanthaceae; genus Avicennia; species Avicennia marina. The sequence continues at coordinate 11,140,532 of CM032769.1, read as the reverse complement.
TTTGAGATAGAAAATTCACAAGAAATTGAAAAGGCTCAATTTCAAGGAATTGAGAAGAAACTTGAATTAATTAAAAGTTCTCTGTCTTTATTGATCTATATCTATTGAATAACAAACTCCTATTTATACTAAATACTATTAGACTCTAACTTAAAAGCTCATATGGCCTAATTTATTAATAAGGACCATTTACAATAAAACTAAAATTAATAAATATTAAAATAAATTTCTATGGATTTCTAGATCATGTCATAGCCTTCCTCTTGAAGGGGAATTGTCCTCAATTCGAATTTGTATCATCCTGGATCAAACACGAATCTCTGAAAGTTCTTTAACTCTTTATCGCCTTGCGGAAACTTTAGTTTTATCTTCCCATGAGTCCAGCACAGAAATATCAACAACAAACTATATAAAGGAGTATAAAAGGGCACTGACGACTCATCCGGATATGCGTATGTTGCCTCTGCAGATAAAATTATCTTCAACTCTTGTGCAGTATGATTGGACAAAGCATCTTCTAAAGGGTCAAATAGATCAATGTACACGTGACCCTATAGAAATTTAATCTCCCAATCATTGGCTTGTTCTTCATTCTCGTGCCAGTCCTCAACTTCCACTTTACTTTCTATGACTTCTTCCATTTCAACTTTATCCTTTTCAATTTCTACTGATTCCGTTACTTTTTTTCGTTCACTTTTCTTCTCAATTTCCAGATATGTGCTATCACTGCCATTATCTTCATGTTGTACTTCCTTCGGTGGCATCTTCCCTGCAATCCTCACTTCAATCAAAGATGGCATCTCTATGGATGGGTCTTTCTTCTCTCCCATAACTTTGCTAATGTCAATATGAGTATCAACTTCCTCGTTTCGATATTCACTCATGTTATGCCCACGCTGAAAGCAATTAAGATACACCCAAATTTGACCTTCAATATAAGAATCTGATACCTTAAATGTCTCGTCATACTCATTCACATTCGATCTATAATCTTTGTCACAATAGTGCCTTGACAATGAATGTTTATCTTTTGTCCTCTCGTATCTCAAAGTACGGTTGTCCCTAGCAAGACAATCTGCATTTTATCCACAACTCTGGACAACCTTTGGATTTCGTCAAACATTATCTCCTTATAATGCGCGTGATCAATCAACATCCTGTAAAATAAATACAGATAGATTCGCTCTTTGCTATAATATTATTTTTTCACTCTTGTTTTTCTCTTCCTTTTTGTTCTCTCCTTTTTTTGCGCCCCTTTTCTTTCTCTCTGTTTTTTTTTTACTTCCCCCCTTTTTTGACCTCTCTCTTTTTTTTTAAAATTCAGCAACCAAACAAGCCTTAAGTTAAAACAGAAATTCTGCAGCCAAACAGGCCCTTAAGTGGAACAGAAATACTGTAACCAAACACGGCCTCACCACGTCAGCGAGGACAGCCCAGCCTAGCAGCAGCTCCTGGTCCAGCCCAATCTCTCCGGGCCACTGATTTTTTTATTTTTATTTTGCTCAAGCCTAGCCCAGATTCTGCTTCTAGCCCAACTCCATTCTCGGTCCAACTCTTGCCTCGACCCAACATAATTTTTTTTTTTTTGCTCAAGCCTGGCCCAATCGGCAACTTGGCCAAAAATTATATCCGACCCAAACAACCCTCAGCCCAACTCCTTGCCTTAGCCCACAGAATTATTTTATTTTATTTTTTGTGTGGGTGGTGGCGACGATGAAAAATTCTGATTTCGCCGGGGTTTGTCCGCGGAAATGGCCGACATTGACTGCCTAAGCGTCGGCGAGCCTTGGGTGGTCCTCAACTGCGGCGAAATCAGGCGGATTTGCGGCAAAGCCCCGGCAGCGTTCGCGGTGGAATTGTGGCCGATTCGCTACTCCTCTGGCAGTGATTCACAACAGGATGGAATGGGCTCACGGCGGCGGTGTTGTTGGTGAGATTTTCGGGCAGAAATTGGCTGAAACGGTGGCAGATTTGTGGTTGCAAGCAGCGGCGGCGCTAATTTCCTTCTTTTTTTAATTTTTTTGAACTTTTTTTTAAACTCCAGATCGTGTATCGAATTAGAATTCGACACAAGCTAACTCTGATACCAAACTGACGTGATCAAATCGCATCGAAAAGTAGCGGTATAATCGAACTCGAATCCGATAATTCCAGGGATGCAAACCGGACGAAGAACGCCAACCCAACGTGATAGAATTAGATTGAACCTGATGGAACGACCACAATCAGCACACCAATTGCTGATTGATACGTTACGAATCACACGGACCAATCCAGAATGACTCGATTTAAGATAAAAAATTTACGAGATATTAAAAAGGCTCAATTTCAAGGAATTGAGAAGAAATTTGAATTAATTAAAAATTCTATGTCTTTACTGATATATATCTATTGAATAATAAATTACTATTTATACTAAATACTATTAGACTCTAACCTAAAAGTCTATATGACCCAATTTATTAATTAAGCTCATTTACAATAAAGCTAAAATTAATAAGTATTAAAATAAATTTCGATGGATTCTCAGATCGCGTCAAAAGAATAATGTGGAAACACATACACACACAACAAATGTAATTGCGAATTCGACTCTAGAAAAATCAAGAACTTGTAACGCATTCACATGGTAAGACAATTATGAAGAAATATTCTTACCAGCACTCACCAACCAGTTTCTTATTGTGTGCATGGGAAACGAATCGGCTCCAACGCATATTAGGACGAAGAATTGAATATTTTGGAGAGTTCCTGAGTGGCTTTCGGTATTCTCTCTTTGTGACATTTACTAGAGCGGCAATTGAGGCATCCTCGTCCGAGAAGAAGCGTGTTTCCTTTCTACAAATTTCACGTCAGTCGCGGAGCTATTTTCAGAAGTACAGAGGGTTGTTGTACTAAAAAATAATAATAATTTATATATATATATATATATATATAATATTATTTTCAAAATAAAATTTTCAATGAATTTTTTACTAACAGAGAAAAAGGTGTACGGGTATTATATAAATTTAATAAACTAAAGTAAATATCAAACAAAGAAAAATAAGATTTTGACGGAAAACAACGTTCAATGCACACAATTTAATCATCGTCTCATTTTCTCTCTTATATTTATTCAATTTTTGAGAATTTACACGAGTTATGTTTGTTTCCACATTTACCACTATTCATTACTATTTAAAAATTTTGCAAATCAATGTTATATCTGTTCCCAAATTTTCTACTATTCATCGAGACTTAAAAAATTTACAAATCACATATCTTACCATATAAATTTTATTCAAATTTAAATTTAAAATTTTTTTGTTTTATTTTTTATTACTAACTAATAATTTTTCAATCATTATATATATTTACAATCAAATCGATATTTATCTCTATGATTTTCTTACTTATATTTATTTTTCATTATCCTGTAAATTTATATATTATCATATCGTTCAATCATAATTACATATTAAATTTATAAAAAACAATTTTTTTATCCTCCCAAATGTTGCAAACTAAATATAATTTTTATTTCCACTCAACTTTTCTCACCCATCCTAATTAGGAAACAAACATAACCTAAACATTTTACCATTTAAATTTTATTCAAATTCAAATTTTAAATTTCCCCCATCTTACTTTTTATAATTAATTAATAAATTTTCAATCATTATATATATTAACAATCAAATTAATACATTTATATAAATTTCTTATCCACTTTCATTTTTTATTACCTTATAAATTTATATACCAATTCAATCATCATTATATATTAAATATATATAAAAATAAATCTTCCACCAATCTAATCTTACAAATCAATCATAATTTTCATCTCTACTTAAATTTTTGTCTCCCATCCTAATTAAGAAACGAAGGTAGCGATATAAAAGCACACCGTCAATGAATGCAAACATAGTGACTATGTTCGTTTCCAAATATAAAATATTATTCATCAACAAACCAAATATTTTATCACACAGTCAAAACCAAATATTTTATCATTTTCTTCTATCTTTTGCTGCAAATATACAATTTATATATATACACGTTATTGTAAATTTTATTATTTTTTAAATTCTTTTGATATATACAATTTTATCATTTTCTTCCATCTTTTGATATATGTGAAGGCGACGGCGTGTGAACAGAAAAGGTGCTAGCAGACAACCTCTGGGCCGCATTAAATGATACACGGTTTTAGGGACAAATCTGACGCGGCTTTCAGAAAAATTTTCCAATACCGCGTTCGGGAGATGTTTTTCAGAGATTAACGCTGGCAGAATGAAGTACTGTTCATTTGGGGACCAGCCAAACGCGGCCTTCGTATTGGGAATTTTTCTTACAGGAATTCAGAGTAATTTAGTGTTAGCAATTAAAACAATTATGTTTGTATTGCTCAACAATTATTATATATTTTAAATTTTATTTTATTTTCTCTTATAATTTTACATATTTTTTAAAAATATATATTAAAAACACACTGTAGGACAAAATCTTGCTCTTGGATTCCACTAACAAGAAATTTGTACAAATCGATTACAACTTGAATCAAATGAATTTGATGCGGGCTCTGTTCTCTAATTTAGTCCTCTGATTCTTCCTCCAAAGATGTGATTTCAACTTGACGTGTCTTCAAGGAAAGGGCTTGTGCTTGATCTTCCTTGAAACTTGTAAATTTCTTCAATTAATGCTGATCTTTGAGCTTGGCGCCCTGATGTCGGATCGAACGTTGACGAAGAACGCCTTGAATTTGGGCTTAGGATTGAAGCTGTAGCTTTAATTTGGAGTATCTTCAAGAGAAGGGCTTGTGCTTGATCTTCCTTGAAATTTGTTGATTTCTCCAATTAACGTTGATCTTCGAGCTTAGCGCTTTGACTTTGGATCGAACGTTGAATTTGAAGACCGTTGACGAAGAACGCCTTAAATTTGGAGACGAACTCTTTAAACTTGACGAAGAACGCCTTGAATGTTCTTGAACGCCTTGAGAGGATTTTGTGTCTTCTCTTCTTTTCCTTGGCTTGTTGTTGTCTTCTTGTTGTGGGGTTTTGACCCCTATTTATAGTTATAGGAGAGATAATATAGCCACCTAACCCGCTGACGTGGAGCATTCTGATTGGTTGGGGTTGTTGGCCCCTTGCTAGACTGCGCCATTTGTCGCTTTCTGATTGGCCCTCTTGATCATTTATTGCCTCCTTACTGGATTGTGCCATTTGTTGCCACTTGATTTGGACAATTTTGATTGATTAATTATTTATTAAGAAAAGTGTATTTGTTTTAAAATTCTAAAATAAAATTATTTAATTTATATTTCAATTTCTTTATTCAATTTTATGTGATATTTTTATTTATTTATTTATTTATTTTATGTGTCTACACACACATACCTCGTGACAAAACAAATCCAACCATTTAACTCTCGAAATTTTTTAAGCAGACTTCCAAACACTGTCAAAATGTATTCTAAGCTGGAAAGAGAAAAGTGACTATTTCATTCTTAAATCTTATTTTATAAAACATTATGCATTCTATATTTTTGTGCTTCACTTTAAATTTATCAGATGTGCTTATTTTCATTTATACACTTAAAAAATATATATTATATTTTTTTAAATTTTATTTATATTTCACTTTTAATTTTACACATTTTTTTATAAAAATACACTTAAAAACACATACTTAATATTTTTATCATATTTTTTCACTATCTTCTTTTTGTGTTTTAGTACTGTTCTCTTCATTTGCTTAAGCATTTTTAAAATTTTTTTACAACTTTATTTCGGCTAAAATATAAGTTATGTTTGTTGAAAATTAGTTGATGGATGAAAATTGTGGGAGTCTCGTTTGGATGGAAATTATGCTTGGCTGAAAAAGTTTAGTAGTGTGAAAATTTTGATTTTTTTTAATCTGTATATATAAAAATTAACACACATATATTAATTGTATAATATGACAGTATGGATAACAGTTAATTTTTAGAGTGTGAGTGTATATAAATGTGAGTGTGTGTATATGTATAATTTGATTATACATAAATATAATGACTAAATTTTAAATATTTTATGTATATACGTAGATAGAAATTTAGAATTCGAACTTAAATAGAAAACTTGTTTTAACATGATTGGATTCTGTAAATTTTGATGAGATGAGAAATGGGAAGGAAACTTAGCTATAATAATTTTTTATTTTATCATGGTTAATAAAATTATGTAATAATGTGTCCTAACATAAATATAAATCATAAAGAACTAATAATAATCTATGTGCCATTGATATATGAGGACACATACACAATATCCACGCATGTGCGAGCAATCACCTTCACATTACTATAGAAGCAAATATAATTAAATCAGTGGTTAATTTAAATATAAAAAATAAAAAGTATAATAATTATATTGTATGTTTTGTAGTGACAAAAATAAAAATAAACATATAATTTATTTTTGTATGGGAAAGCATTAAATTGGTTGAGAAATTCTCTACATAGATAAGCAGCTAAGCACTCAGTGTGTGCATAAAATTTAAAATATAATTGATTATTATGCTTACAGTTAAAGTCGTTCTTTTATTGTATTAAACATTTTAAATTATATGTACATGTATATTATTTTATGATTTATATTATAAAAAAGATTTATTTATGTTAAATATAGTAAAATTCTGTAATTTTATTAATGGTATTGCATATATATAACTGCTTCATTTTAAAAATATATTAAAATTTTGTATAAAATGAGTGAAAAAATTAAATTTCAAGAGAAAATTGTTAAAAAGTAAATAAAATAAAATTTAATTTTCAAAGGATAAAAAGGAGATTTTATATATAAAAAAAAAGTGATGTTAGAAAAGATATACATTTTGCCTCCCTAATTTACATGATAAAAAGCAGTTTGCCACAATAAACAATGTAAATTTATACTTATTAATTTCAGAAATTTAAAATTGTTATTAAAATAAAAAAATAATTATTTTGAAAATCTACATAACAAATAAAAGTAAAATAATCTCAATAATTCATATTATATTATTAAATGTTTGAAGCCATTTTAATTTCATAATGTAAAATGGCACATTTACACCATTTTATTTTATACTGGCGAATATGATGGCAAATCAATTGCCAACTTGCATGTTAATTCTTAATTTGATTTATATTTTAAATAATATATATTTGTGGTCTATTACTTTTTTTTTTTGTGATTTATACATTTACTTCACATGTTCTCATTAATTGGTAGATGTTTAAACTATGCGACATTAACTTTTATTGTAAATTATGTTCATATGTTTTTATAACACGTTTAAATTTTATTTTATAATTTATTTATTTGTTTTAAAATTTAATTCCGTTCTAATATTGGGTATACTTGTTTTTAAATTTTGTTATGTATTTTTTAGTTGTTTTTGTCTCGAAAACTATATAAAAATAAATTATAAATAAATAAAATTATAAAAATATAATAATTAAGTATGTATTTTAAAATTTTAAAAATTAAAAATAAACGTGAGTAATATATTTTACAATTTCATTGATTGCATGATTTTTCGGCACATGCCCTGCCGCCACTACCAAACTATCTATACTATATTTGAATGTGAAAGGACACAAATAATTGATCATGGTCTTTTAACATATTACAAAAAATAACCTTATAACCACACTTCATTATTTTTATTTCATTCGTTAAAGAACAAATATAATAAAAATGAGTTTGAGTTTTTTTAATTAAATTTATTGATATTTAATTATCTTTCATTCTTATACATATTTTACATATCAACATATGTACACATACTTTTATTATTTTTACACACCCAATGAATCCACTATTGATGCCTAGTCTATATTATTTATTGAGATTCGAGGGTGTTTAGACTAGTAGTCGTTTGTCTTCAAAAATACATTAGTTAAAAAAAAATTTTATTTTGTATTTTGTTCTCTCAGTCTACTGCTTCGATTTTATTTTATCTCGGTTTTAAACTTTTTTTCTCTTTACCTCACACACACACACACACACATAATATAAATAATTTTCTTAATTTAATTATAGAGATGGGCATGAATGAAATGCGTGGCGTGTATTCATGGTGGGACAGGCACATGAACATGGGTTGGGCATATTATCAGTACTTGGAGAATAAAAAATGGCCAACCCAGAGTTATTGGCAGGCATTGCCACCGACACAATTATTATTATTATTATTATTATTATTATTATATACAATTCGTAATCAATTGGAATATTTCATACATGGTACATTCCATCCAAATTCCAAAATCAGAATCCACATGTAAGTGTAAATAATCGATGAAAATTGAGTTGATAAGTTAAAGATACTAACGCTTTGGTTGGATTTTTAAATTGTTTTATAAAAATAAAAATGAGAAAGAGATAAAAAAAATAATAATTAAGTGTATATTTTTTAAATACATAATAACAAGATAAATGTTAGGGTTGGTGGGATGCTTGGTTTTTGGTGTATAAGTAAATGTATGTGTATAATTTTGAATGAATATAATAATGAAATTTCAAATATTTACATGTATACATGAGTATATTATGTAAAAGAAGAACTATTCGAAATATTGTACATTTGATAATTGCATCTTTCACGCCCGTGCTTATGGATTTTTAGAAAATGGAAAAAGAGCAACAACGAAAATACTTTTGTCCTAAAAAAGAAATAAAAATTAACAAATTAAATGTAAAATTCATCATTTTTATATTGTTCGTAAAATATATGCACTGTATACACAAACAATAAAGCCATAAAAAATGACTGCCCCTGGCTTCGTTCGGAATGCGTTTTGGATGCTATTTTGCAACTAAGAACACTTTACGGAAATGCAATTTTTAAATGCATGATACTTCATAAATATATCTTAAAATCATTTAAAAATTAAATACTAAGAACATGCTCGTTTTCAAGGATGAAATAAAAGCTTGCTATGATTATTTTGAAAGATTATTTAATCACATTTAATATATGAAATTAATTATTTTTTATTTTAATTATTTTGCATTGGAGATGATATTAATCAACATTTTTATATATTATAAAGAACATATAATTAAATTTAATAAAATAATTTATCCAACATAATAATTCAAAATGAAAATGGCCTAACAATATACAATACACATGCATGCCACAACTATATATATGCACGTCTTAAAAATTATATATTAACCTATATATTATTAAATTATTCAATTATTATATACAAGATTATACATTCATTCGCAAAAAACAAACTCAATATACACGTTTATTAAATTTAAACTATTCTTAAGACATCCAAATAAAGAAAAAAAAAATTAGCCTAAGAATTGGTTACAAATAAACGTATACATTTTCAAACACAATTAATCCATTTTAATATTAATTTTGCCCCAAGCATGATTAACACAATTTTATGTCACGGTCTAATGTTAATCATCTTCATAGGAGTAAACTAATCCAACAAAACCCCCACTTCCAACAATTATTGTCGTTATTATCTTAATAACCAAAATAATAATCCACATCCTTTTCCAAAAATTATAATAGATATATAGTAAAAGTTGCACATTTTATATACATGTCAAATTAATTAAAAATAAAAAATTATGATATTTATAGTAATAAAAATAAAATTATTCAAAACTAAACTCATAAAAAAATGTTTAAAATAAAAAATAAAGAAAATCAGGAGAATTTAAGATAAGAAAAGTTAACAGAAAATAAAAATAAAAATAACTAATGAAATGAAAGAAAGGAAAGAAAAGGATGATATAATTAGGAGTCGCCCCGGTTCCAATTCTAAGAAAATGATGCAGTTCCGATTCCTATTCGTGTGGTTTGTACAGTTTTAATTTTGATTCTTAAATAGTAGTAATTATGATTTTTATACGATTTTAATTACAATTACGTTTTTTACGAATTTTTTTGTTTCTATCTAATTATATTCAATTACTTATTCTTAAAAATTTTAATATAAGAATAGTATAGCAATACATTTAAATTTTTTAATTAAATATAAAATGCAAAATATTGAAAAAATATTCATAATTATTATTATTTCATGAAGAAAAAAGTAAAAAAATATTATATTATATATACTTTATTTATGTAATATACTTATTAGTATGTGTAATATATTAGTTAATTCGTATTATAAAATATTAATATATAATACTATATAACATATTATATTATTTAGTTTTAAATTTTTATTTTATTTTATATATTAATATTTATTTATTTTTATGATTCAAAATTAAAATAATTCTAATTCTAATTTTATTTTTTAAAAATTAGAACCTTCGACCCGGATTTCGTTTGTAATTGGAGCCACAATCTTGCCTATAATATAGATATAAATAATCCCTCCTCTCTTTTCATTATTAGTACAATCTGGAAACGCTGACATGCCAACTGTATAAAGGGGACGGGAGACGCTGCCACATACAAATTCCACGTGCAGCTCACACAAAACCTCTAGAAACCACCAAAATTTGATTTCAAAAGCTCCCCTGCGAATTCTTCTCCCAGAAATCGCTAAATCTTCACAACTTCAGATGATTTGATCTGTGAAATAGGGAGATATTGAAGTCATCTTGAAATGGGCCGGTCTCAATCCCTCTTCTTCTTTGTGACAACGGCTCTCTCTGCTAGTCTGGGCTACTCCGCCGACTACTCGACCTTGGTGTTCAAAGGCTGCGCCGACCAGAACTTCCAAGACTTTAACGGGATTTACAAGCAAGCACTGGGCAGTCTTCTCGACGCCTTGGTATCTCAATCTTCCAGCGCGAAATTCTACAAAACGACTTCCGGTGACGGATCGTCGTCCTCCATTAACGGGCTCTTCCAATGCAGAGGCGATCTCTCTAACGATGACTGCAACCGTTGCGTGAAGCGAACTCCGGACCTGGCGCAGAAACTGTGCGGGCAAGCGATTTCCGCGAGGGTACAGCTGAATGGGTGTTATTTGAGGTACGAGATTTCTGGGTTCAGGCAGGCGAGTGGGACCGAGGTGCTGTACAAGGTCTGCGGGTCGACTCGGGCGAGTGGAGCGGGATTTGGGGACAGATTGGACTTGGCCTTGGGGGAAATAGTAAAGGGCGTGGGAAGTGGGAACAGTGGGTTCTATGCAGGTTCCTATGAGTCGGTGTATGTGCTGGGTCAGTGTGAAGGTGATTTAAGCAGTGGGGACTGCGTGAACTGTGTGAAAAACGCCATAGGCAGTACTAAGTCTGAATGTGATAGCTCGATTTCTGCACAGATATATCTCCAACAATGCTACATCAGCTACTCTTATTATCCCAGTGGCGTTCCCAGCAACCAGCAAGCACTCTCATCATCAGGTAATAAAATTGAAAAAGGAAACAGAAGAGAGTTCCTCAATGATTATACACTTTTTTCCACTGATTCTGGCTGACATGTAATTATATTCTAGTTATTGGTTGAGATTTTAATGTTATCAGTAATGGGTGCCAATCTAGATTAATAACATGGAGATGGTTGAGCGTCTCTGTCAGCGGATGTGATGCTATTTAAATTTATAATATCGTTTCATTGAAGTCCAATAAAGTAGTGGGCATGAACATTACACACACACACACACACATATATAGGCTTCCCTATAGGTGCGACGGATGAGTGCGGGGGGGTCCTGTCTTTCCTAATATGAATGCAATTTTTCTTGAGGGAATCCAATATGAATACTCTATTATTGTCCAGATCTTAATTCACTGTCAAGGTGTTTTGATTGGTTGTAGGGACCGGGAAGAATAAAGAGAAGACAGTGGCTCTTGTACTGGGAGGACTAGCGGGTGTGGGGCTGGTGATGGCTTGTGTGTTGTTCACAAAATCGGCTTTGAAGAAAAAGACTCGTACTTACAAAGAGGTAAGTGTCATTAATTGGAGCAACATAATAAACTATTACTTGCTTTAACTTGTTAATATTGACATGGAAACCTAATAAATCCAAGTGGGATTAAATTAAGGGACTGAGAAAATGCAATGTTCATTTAGGCTTGCCCATACGCGAAAATGGTATAAGAATTAAGACCATTATTAGTTCTCTTCCTCACAGACACACAGATATATACACATGCATGTTCATGTAACAGCTTATTCAAGACTTCACATTGATGTCCTGTGCCCACATAAAGGTTTGGTGAAAGCTTTGTATGGCATCAATGTCTTATTGTGTTTTGGCAGGGAATATGGTCATGACATTTTCCAGGACGAAATAGCAGGCATTTTGAGGTGGCTTTGGATTAAAACAAGTTATAAAAACTGCATTGGCGGTTGTAAATGTGGGGATATTTGCTTCACTTTTTTTATCATAGATGTAAAGTTACCTTCAATAGAGCAGTCTATTTCAGACAAGGTAAAACTTTAGAGCAGTTTATTTCAGACAAGATAGCAGGCATTAGAGTTGAGTTTGAGTCGACTCAAGCTCGAGTAGTAGTATACTCAAACTTGACTCGACAATATAAGTTAGAGTTCGAGCTCAAGCTCATGAAGCTCGAATTTAGAATACGAGCTCGAGTAACTCGAAGAAGGTTAATCAATGAAATAACAAATGTCCAAAATGTCACAACTAAAAACTCTTATTGTAAAACTATCATCGAGTTGACTTACTTGGAACTTGTCGAGTCAATATAGAGACAATTCAAACTCAACTCGAGACGCATAACGAGTAGTCTCTCGAGTTGAGTTTGAGCTCGACAATACTCGAGCTCGAATCGAGTTTTGAGTCGAGCTACTCGACTCTTTCCGCTGGTGACATGAATGTATATATACACAGTCACCGATTGATGGATAACTGTGTCATTGTGCAGTTGCTTTATTAAAGTACATGTTAAAAAAAAAAAAAAAACAAGAATTGCATGCATCGCTTCAGGTATGCGTTACAGCTATTATAACAGCAATTACATCTATCTAAATGTGAAAGCTAATGTAATAAACCTGTTGGATGTTAAAGCTGGCCAATTTTCTTCAATTCTTTAATACAAATTGTGGAATTCTGATGACTACAAACTTGAAAGTCCTGATTACAATTATTAAATTAATATTTGGGTCTGCTTTTGGCCCCACAATCAACCGCGTTTATTGGTGTTAAAGCTAGCAATTTTTCTTCGATTCTTCCATGCAAATTATGGAATTATGATGGCTACAAACTTGAAAGTCCTCGTTGGAATTACATGCTTGGTCGTACTTTCGACCCCACGATCAAACTGAACTACATGAATCTTGTCAACAATCCAAGTGAAACCACTCGGCGCATTATAGCAGGGAGAGGAGTAAAACATAGCCAAGAAGAGACTCAATTTCGCACGTATCAGCACTAGTGCGATCAATTCCATCACTTATAAATTTGAACATTGAAATTGAAATCAAAGTTCTGTATGAGTTCCACAGTACGTTCACGAAGGATTTAAAACCCTAGAAATTCAAAAATCATACAGAAACCTTGTTTAAAATTAAGAATTACAACCAATCCCTGCATTCAAGTACATGTTACCTCAAAAATCCGGAACAAATTATTTAAGTGTAGACACTCCAATATTATGCTCAATCAAATGGCAACATGTGAAAAATATGATGTCAAAATATCAATAAAATAATTTTTATTTATATTTTAGGAATTTAAAATAAATATAATTCTCAAAATAAATAAATAGATTATTGATATTTTAATTGACCAACCATATTGTGTCAAATTGTGAAATCCTGTCAAATGCATGCAAGATAAAGATTGGTGAGATCAAACTTATTACTTAAATTTTTGATAAGTTCTAAATTATGACGAACAGTGAAATCACACTATGTCAGTAGGTTGATGTAACTAATCATCTCTTATATAGTTATAAATAGAAACCAAATTTCATGAAAAAAAAAAAAAAACAATTGAAGACACAAAAGAATTGAAGCCAAAAAGTATTCCCACAAATTTTCTATGAAATTTAAAGAAGATCCACGATAGATGTCATCAAATTAAGAAGTTCTTCATGAAAAGTCTTTAAATTTAGTATTTGATGCAAAATTGTGGTGCTAAATTAGGAAATCAACGTTAATTCAACATCCATCAAGTTTCGACAAAGATCAAGTACAAGGCCTTCCACAAATTTTGATTTAATCCAAATTATTTTATCGTGTACAAATTTTCTTTTAGTATACATGAATTTTGTCCACAAATTTCTAGCATGTCTGGTGGGACCTCTCTACCTCTCATCTCTTCATTCATCAAATTCTAAACAAGTTTCAATGGCTAACAACAAAGTCAAGTCATTCAAAGCTATTACCTCAAGTACCTTAGAAGCTACTGTAAGAGGTGCTACCATTATTACCCAAAGTATGGCAAAAATGTTAGCATGCTTTGATCCAACTCTTATCCCTAAAGTTGGCAACAATCCGTTTTTTGTAAATGATAACAATGAAGCTTGCAAGGATGATTCTTCACCTTCCAACCCTTACTTCAATGCCTCATTTACCTCCAATATGGCCTTAGCCATGATGACTAATGGTTTAAGTTTGGAGGGCTAAATTGCCACGTTGACTAAAGTTATGAAAGAGCCAGCCAAACACATCTAACAACAAGACTCACGAATTTTAAGATTGATGGACAAGATAGATAATGCTAATTTAAGCCAAATGGTGGAAAAGGCACTCGATGTCCATGATGAGCCTAAAACATCTACCAAGTAGTAATCTAATGAAAGGAAGGAGCTTGCAATAAAAAAACTTAAAGTCTTCATTGACGGGTTGATCCTTTTTGATCAATTAAAAGATTTCATTGAAGTAACCGTCAAGAGTAAACTCAATGGAAGTGCTAAGTCAACCTTGACATACGCCAAACCTTATTGTGTGAGGATTGATAGTTTTAAGATGCCAATAGGCTATCAACCTCCCAAATTTCGATAGATTGATGGCAAAGAAAATCAAAATTAGTATGTGGCTTATTTTAGGGGTGAGATCGAGTCGAGTCGAACTTGAGTAGTGGTATACTCGAGCTCGACTCGACAACACAAAGGTAGAGCTCGAGTACTCGAGTTCCAATGGACTAATCAAGCTCGAGCTACTTGAGTACCCGAACTCGAGCTCGAACTTCCGAGTTAATCGGAAATGTATTAGTAAAATAACAAATATCCAAAATGCCACACAATGAAGACTTATTTATAAAATTGCCATCGAGTTGAGTTACTCAAAATTTGTTGAGTCGACACAGAGTCGACTCGAACTTGACTCGAGTGGCTGATCGAGTAGCTCGAGCTCGAACCGAGCTTTGCATCGAGCTACTCAACAAGTCGAGTCAAGTAGCTCGACTAACCCCCACCCTTAGCTTACTTCAAAGAGACATGCAATAATGTTGGGACCTATGGAGACCATTTTGTCAAGCAATTCGTGCATTCATTGAAAGAAAATGCATTTGACTTGTACATGAATTTGGAGCCTTAGTCCATTGATAGTTGGAGCAGCTGGAACACAAATTCTTCAATTGCTTTTACAGCATCAGGCAAACTATCAACATGATAGAGCTTATAAACACCTGCTAATGGAAATAAAAGCCAATCATTGACTACATTAACCACTAGAGAAACCTAAGCCTAAATTGCAAAGATTGACTGTGTGGAACTTTAGTTATTAAAATGTGCCTTCAAAGTATGCACTAAAGATTGAGATACATCCTTTAAAGAATCCAACCCAAAACTTTTGAAGAGTTAGCTATCCAAGCTTATGATATAGAATTGAACATGGCTATGAGTGGAATCAATAGTCCACCTATCTAAGAGTTTCAAGAGGAAAAGTACAAAGGGGGCAAGTCTTCCATTGAAATTTTAAATAAAGAATTTATGGCAATACATGCTAAGCCTATCAAAGTGCGAGGAAACGACAATCTAGTAGAGAAAAGGGAAACTCCTCAAAGGCCTATGAAGCATAATTTAAAGGAGATGGAAGCCAAAATATACACTTTTCTTGACTTGGATGTTTCAAAAATATTTGATGACCTTCTTGAGACTAATATCATGGAGTTGCTTAAAATGAAACAGCCTAAAGAAACCAAAAGGACCACTAACCTAAAAAACTGCAAGTATCATTGCCTGATACAGCATCTAATTCATGATTGTTTTGTCTTCCAAAATAAAGCCATGGTATTAGCTCGTGAAAGAAAGATCTACTTGAAGAAGAAAAGGTGACTGCAAATGTTGTTACTATCATATTTGAATCCTTTGAAGTTATCATGAATAATCGAGACCAAGTTAATGAAGTCATATGCAACATGACACATGTTTATGATAGTTCATCTATAGAAGTTCCCCATCATAAAATAAAAGGTCACACAGCTATTAAAGAGCATATGCCTGCATCAACTCTTGTTGATGAGAATCAATTTGTTTGAAAGTTTCAAGAACTCCAAAAGGGAGGCAATTTTTCTCCTTAAATTACAAGTGATGAATCCATGGAAAGTGTGGAAGAAAAAGGAAACACGTTGCTTGTGCAAATGGATAAAAGAAATTAAACTTTCATCAAATTCTCTTAGATATGAACATAAACTATTTAAAATGCTAAAATTAAAGCTCTAACATGAATGTCCTGGCATGAGTTAAAATTATCCTTAAATTTGCAAATTCAAGAACTTATCAATATAAATTGAAATTATTTATAAATGTTTAAATTCAAATGCTCCCTGACATAACCATAAACTATCAAACCAAACTAAATTAAGAAGCTCATTAACATAAGTATAAACTGTCAAACTCAAGTTAACTGCTCACTGACACGAGTATAAACTGTTAAACTAAATTCAAATTTAAAGGCTCATTGATATGAGTACAAATAGTTAAACCAAGTTCAAAAATCTATCATTTTTTGACACGAGTATAAATTGTTAAACCAATTTCAAAAATGAAAGCTTTTCTAACATGAGTTCAAACTGTCAAATAAAATAAAAAACACACTGAATGCTCATCGACACATGAATTTAAACTATATGCTACTCTTGGTTTGCAATAGTACAAACTGTAAATGACTCTCCTTTCACCAAATTTCAATTATTTCAAATTACGTTTTGACTTGATCCCCCGATAGAGGTACGTAGGTGACTTGGATATTTTACATGTTTAGTCATAAGTTTGTGACAGGTTATGTTTTTCCTATCACTTTATATGAAGACAAATTGAAAGCTCCTTGATATGAATATAAATTGCCAATGTAAATTCAGAAACAAACTAAAAGCTCAACTTTGGACTTGGCCATCATGAACTTTTCATTGATTTCATGTTGAAATTGTCTTTATAGACTCCTCATCGGCTCCATATTGAAGTTGGCCCCATGGAGTTGGCATGAGCTCTATGTCAAAGTTGCCTCCATGAACTCCATATTGACTGCTGTTAGTGATATACCCTCTAGCGCTAAATTATCGATAAAGGATACTTAAGAGATATTGGTTATAAATTCTATTATTATTAATTAATAAAATATTGATAATTATTTTATCAATATTTTAACAGTGCTCTTATGTATGTAAATCTTGAATTGTGTAAAGGGCATTTTTCATAAGGGATTTTGAATATTGATACAAAGTTGTTTCAGTACACAATCATTAAAATCAGTTTATAAGTCACAAATATTCTAGAGGGCGTTAGAAAGTCAGTACAATTTGCTCACTTTATATTTATACGGCGAGTGCCATGCCGTTTGGTATGAGATATCGAGAATACATATGTGTAGATGTGTCATTGGAGAATGAGCATTCAGCCATGACTTGCTGAATGAGGCAGACATATAAAGTTCACTATTTACTGTCAATATCTTGCTTCGTAATCGTATCAAGTGTGTGTGAATCTTCGACATGATATGACATAGTTGTCTTGCGCATATGATGGTCAATGTGCCATTAGAGTATTAAAAATCAATATCCATCTTGTTATGGGATAATGTCACAACCTAAAGTGTCATGACTCAAGTGAGTATAGAGGCATGTATATGTTAAATAAAGGATTTGTCTTATTGAAAGCGAGCACAACATTTGTCCTATGCAGTAGATATTTTATGAGACAGAAATACTCGATTAAAGTAGTGTATGATTGAAAAGGAGTTTTTAATAGAATGATTAGTCTCATGAATAGACAATAATTGGTCATATGACCGAGTCTGTGAGTTTGACTAAATCTATAATTTTCGTTCAATTGAAACGAAACAAAATAAAAGGTCTATATAATATGGTATTTATGATTTGAAAGGTTCATTGTGATTCATTTACTTCACTTTAGATAAGTTGCGATATGGGCCACAAACTAGGTGTTATACATATCCTTAAGTTCATTGTGATTCATTTACTTCACTGTGGATAAGTTGTGATATGGGCCACAGGCTATGTATTGTACATGTCCTTAGAACTATGCTTGTTGCTAGTGACGGATAAATCTAAAGAGGCTTGAAGCATTTGCAAAGTGGTGATCACAAAACTTGTGGATGAGGATTGAAAAGTCTAATAGGGGATTTAATTTGATTACAATTGGATTGAACTGAATTGAAAAGATTTATTTCTCATTGTATTTATTAGTGATAAAATTATTAATTGGAAACGTAATAAGCCTTTAATTTAATTTAATTAATAGAATTAATTAAATTAAAGAGACAATGTACTAAAGAATTATTTTGTATGTATTACGTTCGTTAGTAAAGAGAATTATTAATTAGAAATATAATGGTCTTTAATTTAATTAATCTTAATTAAAGAGACAACGTACTAAAGAATTATTTTGTATGTATTACGTTCGTTAATAAAGAGAATTATTAATTAGAAATATAATGACTTTTAATTTAATTAATCTTAATTAAAGAGACAAGGTACTAAAGAATTATTTTGTATGTATTACGTTTGTTAATAAAGAGAATTATTAATTAGAGATATAATGGCCTTTAATTTAATTAATGTGATTAATTAAATTGAAAGAAATAGTTCAAATGAGTCTTAATTAATAATTAGATTAACAATTAAAAGGGGATTGGTTTGTATTCATTTGAAGGTCTATATGCATGCCTATGAAACCCATTCCACAAGTCATAAAAATCCTAATATAAATAAGATTGTATGTTGAGAATAAATCACTTAAGAGAGAGACATTATTCATGTGAACAATAGCGGCAATACTGTTCACCAGTGAGTACTGTTCACCAGTTAGTACTGTTCACTTGAGTACTTTCCACTTGCACACGAGAGAAAATTAATTACTAGATTTCTTTAGTTTTCTCTTCAAAAATTCTCCAAGCACCAAAGTTACAAGATTTCGCTAAGGAGTTCATGGGATTTTGTTGGAGAGCTATAACCAACAACTTGTTCGTGTAAATAAATTAGATGTTGGGACTTTATTGCAGCTTATGAATCATTGACAAAAAGTATAAGATTTATTTATAGGTAATCATCTATGCAACTATCTTGAATTTATGTTTATGCGTTTTATGTGATGAAAAAGCAGATAAGGTTAGGATTTTATTTATTCCACTTCATTCTGTGATGATTTTGTAATTAAAATTTGAAAAATTTTGTATCCTATACCTAACAAAACTCAAAAACTCTACCCTCAAGTTGCATCCTTGGATTCCTTTATGTTCCATCTCAAAATCAATTTCAAGTACTCCTTGGCGCTCCATTTTAAAGTTGGTGTCCATGAACTCTTTATGCTTCATTTTGAGATCGTCATCATGAACTCTTTATCAATACATTTTGAAGTGATTTCAATAGACTTCTCATCGACTTTAACTTGACGATTGGCCTTCCATGCTGACTTCAACTTGAAGTTGGCATCCATTTTAGTCTTGCCCCAAAGCTGGTCATTCCTTAACTTCTTATCAACTACCTCTAGCTACCTCTGGAGACTTTTGATTGGTTCCATATTGAAACTAATATTTTTAAAATTGGACCAGTGTTCAAATCAAAAAACTTAGTGGGTCACTAGGCTACTGGTCTAATCGGTTGAACCGTTGAAAAAATTAATTATTTTAATTATATAATATTATTTATATTACTATAAAAATAATTTATAAAATAAATGTAATCTAATATAACAATATACTAAAAAATAAGTTTTAGATGTAATGTTAAAAATTAAATAACTCAACTAAAATAAAAATTTATTACACAAATTAAAAAACATATTAAATTCAAAATGATTAAAAGTATAAAATTGAAAAAATAGTTTAGAAAAATAAATAGATTAATTAATATGACCAATTTTAATTTTAAGATACAATAATTAAAATTTCAAAATATTGATTAGAAAAATAAAAGGATAAAAATTACTAAAACCAAAAGTCAAAATAAAAATTGTATATTTAACTAATATTGAGGAGTTGTAAATGTAAGAAATTTTGAAAAAAATGCGAAAATTTATTTTGTAATTTTTTCAAAAAAAATTGCTAAAATTTTCTCTCTCTCTTTTTTTCAATTTTTTAGATAAAATCAGTTTAGCCAATTTTTTACCAGTTTTAACCAATTCAGACTGGTATTGACTGGCTCTTACCGATTCTATGCATTTTTGATTTTTATACTTTAATTAAATCGGAAAACCAATCAATTTCAGGTCGAACCAGTTGAACAAACCGGTCCAATCCGATTTTTAAAACAGTGGTTGAAGCTGCTTACATACGCTCATCAACGGTTCTATTTAAAAGTCTCTTCATAGAATTGTTGTTGATTCCAACTCAAAGTTGCTTCCATAGAATCCTCACTAGCTCCAAATTGGATTTAGTTTCCTATGACTGTTCGATGGCTGCATCTTGGAACTGACTTCCAACATCGACGTCTTGAAATTGGTTTCCATAGATGTCTTAGTAAGTGCTTGTCTAAATTTAAAGTCAAATTTAAATCTAAATATTACTCATGGACCAAATCAAACTAATTATTCCAATGTCAAATTTAAGCCTAAGTGACCGTGGGTTAAATTAAGGTTGATATTCGAAGATCAAATTTGAGCCTAAACAGCACGCGTATGCCAAATTAAGTTTGATATTGGAAAGCAACATTCAAGCTTGGCACTCTTGGGTTAAATCAAACCTGACAGTCATTGGTCAATTTAAGCTTAATACTCATGAATTAAATTTAAACTTAGTACTTGTGGGCTAAAGTGGTCTGGTTGGAACTCCAAATGATTTAGCCATAGCCCAAAAGAAAAGGGAGCGAGGCAAAAATGAAAACCTGGCCTTATGCACCCTTAAATAAAATGGCTTTCTTTTTGGAATATGCTGCTGTCCAAAGTCCAAACACTACCCCGAAAAATGAAAAACCAAAAAAGAAGAAGAATGGATGTTGACGCCACGGCCAAACACGGCCTTATACTAAAATTCGCTTTAACGCAGCCTTAAATTGATTGCTGCATCTTTGTGTTCGACCGAGCTCATATCCACCACTATAAGTCGAGTTGTCTCCACCTCCGCCTGGAAACCACGGTCGTTTCTCCACCCCGCTTCGCTGCCTCTCACCGAGTCACCGCCGTTTGCGCCGTCTCGCCAGAGAAAAGGAGTCGCCACAAAGCCCGTTCGATCACCACTGCTATCACGCCTCAACGCCGCCGCGTCTGGTCTCGTCGCCCACCGCCGCCCAGGCGCCCGAAGTCCGCCGAAGGGAACCACGATGATTTGCTGCATCATCGCTGCTCCTTCACTGTCGCTCGAGACCCGTCTTTGTGTCGGACGACCGTCTTCATTTTCGCCAGGCCAGTGCCGCTTTCACCAAAAAGAACAAACACAGCACTGAGAACTGGCTTGCGCAACCCAATCCTCAAGCACCCGGAGCACAGAAATCCGACGAGCGATGCTAGTTCAGGTGAGAAGTAGAGATAATGGAGGCTCTCGAAGTAGCGACGCCATGACTCAGCCCGTTCCCCTCAAACCTATGGCAGATTCACAGGTTCGGGCGCACGAAAGTAGACACTGTCCGATGTAGGATTCCGAATGGAGTAGAGAAGCAGCCACAGGCGATGAACGAGTGACTAAAGCGATGTAGTAGGATGGAATTACAAACCAGGTCGAAAACGTGAATGGGAGAACCGATAAATGTAATTTCTTCTAACAACACGGTGAGTAATGATTAAAGGATTGTTGCTTACCTTGATGCGTGGCTTGCGTGATAACAAAGGAGTGGACGTTGCTTGCCTTGGCCTTGCCTGGGGTGCCTAATAGATGCAGGATGTGCTTATCTTTCAGCCTGCGAATTATGGTGAGATTTACAACGTTGGTGTTTGACGTTTTCCTATACTTGAAACACTTGATTAAAATGGCCTGAAAAGATTTGCACAGTGGGTTTAGGATGACCTGCAACCTCAAGTCATATATATCCAGAATGAAAACGTTCACTGGAAGAGAAAGGTGGTGAATGGCAGATGCATACGTGGTCTCCCGAATGCACCATGATCTGACGGGCCGGGCCGGGCTTTGGATTTTAAGTCCAAATAACACTTTAATACTTCTAACAAGTCAAGAGAGCAAGTGGGCTTTGGATTTAAGGAGGTGAGTTAAGAAGGGCCACTTCATAGTTCAGACGAAGCCCGGTAAGAAAGAACTGTTGATGAAGGAATTTATTCTAAATGAACGAGTCTGGAATGGGTTCTGAAATTACATGGAAGTGCCGGCAGCAGGCTAGCAGCAGGCTAGCCTGCTGCAACTCCAGCTTGTCAACCTGCAGCTCGCGGTCCATCTCTGTAATTAGTGGCACGAAAGGCATGAGGAAGGCGGTTCCGGCAATCCGGAGAGAAAAAAATTGTCTTTGACCATGGGGAATGGGAGGAGAGGAGACAGAAAAAATAAGGATAGGAAAAAAGAAAGATAGTGAGAGATGGTTTTCTGTGAGAAAATCTTCGTTTTGGGTTCGTCGGATTTTTTCTTTGAGAAATTTGTCTCAAACAAGAGAAAATGATCCAATTACAGCCAACTTTTTTAGGGTCTTGCACGGAAAATGATTTGTTTTTTAAATTGTATTTATCGTAATATATTTTAATTACATTATTAAATAAATTTCAATATTAATTTGCATATTATATTTAAACAAATAATAAGATTTAGCATCACGTGACTACCTTAATTCTTTACATATAATATATATATTTATAAATAGATTTATTCTGTCCCTTCAATTCTTATTTATTCGTGTATTTATTATTTACTTACTTTTATTTATTTTATATTCCATGTTTATATATATTGAATTACTTTTTGCGTAACATTAAAATACTTTTACACTTTTTAAATTTTTTTCTACTCTTTCTCTAAAACTTATATTTGTTTGTGTTTTTCCTCTCTCTATCTCTTTCTCTTTATTTCTTTTGATCACTTTTGTTTTTTAAATTGTATATTTCTTATGTTTTTAAAATTTAATTAATTTTTTATTAAAAAGACAATATAATTTATTATTTATAAATAGTTTGCATATATAAAATATAAGACATTTACTAATTATATATTAAGAATAAAACATGTTATTTTAGTTGTAAAATATTAAATTATTATAATATTTTATATAGATATTTTTATTTTACCTTCATTTTAATATAACTTTATATTTTTATTACAATTTTTTATCTTTTAATTCTCTTTTAATTCCTTCTTAATTTTCTTAATTTTATTTTTAATAACAACGACAATAATATTAATAAATTTATCTTCATTTTATTTAATATATATGAATATATACCCTTACAAATATATACATGCATATCATTTTTTAAGGTATATGTATTAATATTCTAGAGAATGATATTTGATAAAAATTATTTTTAGATGAATACTATTTCTTTAAACGACTCACACACTCTCAAGTATTTGAATAATAACCTCATAGTTGAGATAATATCAAATTATTGGGATGTTCTCTAATAAACGGGATAAATAGTTTATTTAGATGTAAAATACTAAAAGGATAAAAAATTAATTTATTTGGATATATATATAAACATATAATAATAGTAATTTGATAATATGATAATATATAAAGATATTGATAAGTTTTAGACTATAAATAGAAATATTAGTATGTATGCATATGTATATATATATATATTGATTTAATTATGAATATGCGTTATAATAAAATAATAATTGATTAGTTAAATATGTAAAAAAAAATAATTTTGAGTGTAAATTTAAATAAAATTTTTGCTAAGTATTATATTTAGTCAAATAAAATTTGATGGGACGTTAGAGATGAAAACTAAGGTAATAAACAACAACCTCTGATTTCTTGTAATAAGGATTATGAAAGTGGTTAGTGGCATCAAGGATAAAGATCAGATGGACAACACCCCTCACATGGAAGTCTTATTGGGCCGTCCATCGCTATAGCAATAAACCCACTTCACAGTTCGCAAAAAGCTGACCTTCAGATCACAAATAAAAGCCCTAATTTCCAGATCCCTTTCCCTCGTCCCCATCTTCCTCGAGCAGAAACCTCTACTCTAAAGCGGAGAGTGAAATAATAGACGGAAACCGCAGTTTGCCTCGTTAAAATTCGGCGATTCCTTGGGGTCGCTCGCCGCCTTTCAAGGTGTATTAATGTTCTTGTTATTCATTATATTTTATCGGTGATTCGCTGGTTTGTGTGTAATATATTGCTGCAATTATGTGTGCAGTTTATGTAAATAGCGCCGGTTGTGTTTTAATTATGAAGTGATATTCCCCAATTAAGCTTTTTTGTTTGGGGTCGAGGCAACTCTGCGGTTTAGGGTTTTGTAACATGAATCCCTAATCATGTGGTTTGTTATGGTTTACTAGTTCTATATCATTTTAAATTGCTTTGTTTTAAAATGGGTTGGGTTTACTATGACACCTCTTGTAAAGTTCGATGGTGATTTAAGAATGTAATTATGAATATATATTTTGCTCCTTCAGCTCGGGCTTTTATACACTTGAAGTTCAGCATAGCAATTCTTAGTTGAATAGTGTATCTCTGTTGTTGATTGAGAATCCTATCCGGCTACAAATGTTTTACTGGTCCGCTTGACTCAAAAGCTTAATTTTTGCTGAATGAGATCTATGGGGATCATTGTATCAATAGTACTTTCTAATTATGGTAAATTTTTGTGTCTGACTTAACCCATAAGTGGCAGTTAAGAAGCCAAATTCGTAACCTCACCATAATCATATTTTTATGCTTTAAATTACTGGTGAACATCTACTCCTGTGAAAGACACTTAGATTGCAATATTTATGCAACTATCTGAAAAATGTAGGAAGACATGGGAGCCTTAGTTGGTCGGCCTCCCCTACCATTGTCCCACTTAACAGAGACATATTTTCCACTTGATTGCAAGTTATTTAAATTAACCATTTCTCTCTGTTTCTGACAAGAAGCTGGCCAAATTTACGTTGTTCATTTGATTCTTAATTGATTGGTGCTAGCTGGAATTGTCTCAGTTATAAATGCTGTGATGTATACTGTAAGAGATTTATTGTGTCAAAGTAAACAACCTCGAGAAATAACGTTGTTAACATAGTAACTGCTTATTCATATTGTGCCGATATGTGAATCTCTACAGCTGGAAATCAAGACAGAAATTGTCCATGGGATTGTGTTCTGCATTTAGTAATGCATTTAATCCTTTTGCTGACTTTGAAGGTTTTTCGACTGGATGAATAATATATTGACCTCTGCTGCTTGTAATTTATGCAGTTCTTAGTGGGCAGTTAGGCATCCATTGGTGTTTGGGAAGAGAGTGAGTTCATGATGGAACAAACATCTACTGTAGATAACAAGGATGCAAATGTCACTACTGTTTCTGAGGCTGGTGGTTCCATTGTTCGAGCTGCTGAAAATGCTGCTGGAACTGTTCCTGATTCAGGAGAAATAGTTTCTTCCACTGTCAGCATGAAAGTAGATTCTGTGGCTCTTGGTTCAAATGTAGATGCTGGAAATTCTACCCATCATGAAACCCCTTCTGTAATGGCATATGATGCTAATGCTGGCCTTGGAAACCCTTCTCTTGATTCTACACAAGTTGCTGGCTATGATTCTTCACTGAATGGTAATGGCGTTGGCAAGGCAGGGGATGGAGCGCCAGTTAATATCACAGAAAATGGTGTTGCTTCAGCTGATGGAGTTGGATCCGCTGCTTTGCACCAGCCTCTGGATGGTTCTGGTATTTATTTGATGCTTTAGATACTTGTATTAATTGAGTTAGTTTTTCTATGTCAATCATCTTGTTTGTATGTGCTGTGGCTTGTTGTCAGTAAATGAAGACTTTAGAGGTGGCAGGATGTGCTTTCGCCCACATTTGATCACTTTTGAAAAGGTCTCATCTAGTTGTTTGACCATGTCAAACACTATAAGCTACAAATTGAAATGTGCCAAAATGCTTCTCAAATATTACATATCATTTGGAACAATATTGAAGTTTGGAAGTTACATTTTTATTTAAATAATTGGAGAAAACACTTATATTTCTGCAAATGGTGCTAAATAATTGGAGAAAACACTTATATTTCTGCAAATGGTGCTAAATAATTGGAGAAAACACTTATATTTCTGCAAATGGTGCTAAATTCGAATGACTTTTTGGGTAATTTACTTTTTTTATTGAAATTATTTTATAAGAGCATGTGAGAATAGCTATGATCTTTATATCTGTATCATATATTTTTTTTGTCATTAATGCAATTCCTTGTTGGTTTTTATGATCACTGGATGGTGTGGCTTAAAGATAAACGCATGAAGAAAAAGATTATATGGGTATGAATGTATGATTGACATAGGGTCTTGAAAAAATGAAAGTTGTAGTTGTTTGTTGATAATTTGATCTTGATTGAATTAGAGAGGATCTCTCAATGAATAATTGTTGTTTACCTGGGTAGTTCTGTCTCTATTATATTTTATTCTGGTGCACTATTAAAGCAGATGCCTTCTTCTTTAGAATGCTAACTCACTTGTTTGTATTCCAGGCCTTAGTGCTGAAGAAGAAAGATTATGGAGCATAGTGACAGCTAATTCTTTGGACTTCACTGCTTGGACTGCCTTAATTGAAGAAACAGAGAGAACATCAGAGGTATGCCTGATGGATTGAAATTTGGTCTGTCTTGGTCTTTTACTTCTTTGGTTTTGCTGACCATTGGCCCAAACATGCTGATTAATTCTTGTTGGCCCTTGGCCCAAACCTTGTGATTAAATATTGCTGATGAAAATTTTAACTGAGGAGATACAACTATTTTATAATATGACACCTGTTTTTTGTATGCATTCTTTCTTAAAATTGTTTTAGGGAGCTCAATTCGTTATTATTTATTCTACTTTTGTTGCTGTAAGATTGAAAATCAATTGCTCATTCCTTTTTACCGTTTCTAGGGCAACATTTTGAAAATTCGAAAAGTTTATGATACTTTCTTAGCTGAGTTCCCTCTATGCTATGGTTACTGGAAGAAGTATGCTGATCATGAGGCGCGACTGAGTTCAATTGACAAAGTTGCGGAGGTTTATGAACGTGCTGTTCAAGGAGTTACCTACTCTGTGGACATGTGGCTGCATTATTGTGTTTTTGCTATTGGCACTTATGGAGATCCTGACAATATCAGAAGGTAATTTCCTTCATATAAGTGTGTTTGCCTTCATCTTGTGTGGTCTCCATGATTTTCTGCATGCTATGGTGTTGAAGTGATCTTTTATTGCTCTCTGACATCATTTCAGCCATCTGCAACAGCGATTACCGAAGTATAATGGGTAAAGGTTTGCAGGGAATGCACATTGGACGAACAAATTCTCTGATGTGCAGACCCCTCTGCTACTATATTTAGTAGCTAAGTTTGTTTAGGTTTTAATTATGGCACGTCCTCATCATCCTTCCAGTTATACTTCTTAGGGCTAGTAATGTAATTCTCAATGAAATTTTGCTGTTTTTAACCGTGGCACATGAGGTGCTTCAATACACAATTGCTGCCCTGAAGATGTCGCACAATAAGGCTAAGATGGCCTGTATGACTCCTCCCTTGACGAGCTGTGTAAGATTCATTTGTGGAAGGTAAATGCAGCGTTATTTGTTAGTTCAGAATTCTCGTGTGCTCTTTGAGTGAATTATTTATTCCTCTTCAACATCACTACTCCTTATGCTTTTGAGGTTGACATGGATTTGAGTTGCAACTGTACCTAGTTTCAAAATGGCTTTTTACTTCGATGATTTTTCAGGCTATTTGAAAGGGCATTAGCATATGTTGGAACTGATTACCTATGCTTTCCACTCTGGGACAAATACATTGAGTACGAAATTTCACAACAAGATTGGCCTCGTGTTGCCACAATCTACACAAGAGTATTGGAAGTCCCAAATCAGCAACTCGATCGTTATTTTGATGGGTAATTTTCTTAATTCAGGCCTTCTTTTCCATCTTTTCTGTACTTATGAAATGAATTTTTTTCTGAAGTACAAGATATCATATTAATTTTGCTTTTGAAAAATCCACATCCTTCCCTGGCCCTGCCTCATTTGCTTTGATTTCTTGGCTATGGTTAAGAGTGGGATTCAAGAATGTTGATTTCGCATTCTATATTGGGTAGCTTGATGAGGGTTGGAGAACGTCTTTGGGAAAACTTTTATCGATCCTGTTTCCTGTAGTTATTTTATGTGCTTAATCACTTTTTTATATATAGCTTGAGAGGAGTGCTGAGTGCTGGATGTGCCATTTGACATCGAATGTCTATTAATTTGCACTTATTCATGTATCTTTGATTGTGTTATGGTTCCCTTCTTGTGACTAATGATTTTAGCTGTTGTGCTTCTTGTTATAGATTTAAAGAATTGGTTGCCAATCGGCCTTTGTCTGAGTTGCGAACTGCTGAGGAAGCTGCTGCAGCTGTTGCAAATTCAGGAACTGTTCAAAAAAATGAGGGAGAGGCTCCTCCTAATGCTGCGGAACAATCTTCTATGGCTGTAAATGCAACTTTAAAAGATGCTGAGGAGTTGGAGAAGTATATTGCGATTAGAGAAGAGATATATAAGAAAGCTAAAGACTTTGATTCTAAGATCATTGGATTTGAAACAGCTATTAGGAGACCTTACTTTCACGTTCGCCCCCTCAATGTTGCAGAGCTTGAAAATTGGCTTAATTTTCTTAATTTTATTGAAGGTGGAGGTGACTTAAATAAGGTATCCTATTTTGGTTGTTTTGAACGTTGATTAATTTATCTTAGGCATGTAGCTTTAGTTGCCCTTGTTATATATTGACTTACAGTTGATTAATATCTGCCGAGTCATATGCTTTATTGGCTAAACCATTGGAGAAGCATCTTTAAAAACGGGATATTGAACTTGGAATTAAGCATGGGCCTTCCAATTGCTTATGATAAGGCTAAGTACCTCAAACTCTCATTTGTGAGTCAATGGGTTCATGGTGTATGGCATTGTTTCCATTTTAAAGTTCCAATGTTATGCATGCAGGTCTGTTTCTTATCTTCCTAACCATCTATCTGTCAGACAAGGAGAGTCCCTCCTTTCATATTTGAGGGGCCTCCCTGTTCCACCAGCAGAGTATTCTGTGTGCATTTCTCTTTAGTACTTTTTGTTACTCTTCCATTCACATGACATTGAATTTGAATTTGTTAATCTTGAACTTCATCTGCTTGTTCAGGTGGTTAAGCTATATGAAAGGTGCTTGATAGCTTGTGCCAACTATCCTGAATACTGGATACGGTATATTTTATGCATGGAAGCTAGTGGCAGCATGGAGCTTGCTGAAAATGCACTTGCTCGTGCTACTCAAGTCTTTGTAAAGGTATTGAATGTGGAGATTTATGATGGTGCGTTTAGCTTGAGGCCTTTTAACTCTGACATGACATGTTACTAAACGGTTATGCATTTGTTGTATGAGCAATGTAATGATGTTTTATCTTCAGTTGATTGACACTCATGTACCAGTGCAATGTGTCGTGCTGTTCATTATTTTTCCATGAAGTTAGATGGTAAAATGTTATCAAGGCTGTCTTCTTGGCCAAAATCAATTTTTTCTTTAATATAAATTTGTAGAGGAATAGGAAAATTTCTGATTTGGGTTAATGTAGAAATCGGGAGACCGAATATGGTTGTTTTGAGTTAATGCGAAGTTAAATGATTTGTAGGTATTTTACTGAACAATATAACAGATATTAAGTGGACATAGGACATGCTTTTGATGGAAAACAGAATTTTCTGAAAGAGTTTTGCTTGCCTTCCACTATTTGCTTGCTTAGATATTGGATTCAATGGATGCCTTTCATTCTGTGATCAGTTGTTATTTATGTGCTGGTATGCTTTTTGAGTGGTAGACCTTCTGTGATTAGATTAAAACTTGCTTTGCTGTGGTTTAATTATATGGTTTGTCTGAATAGAGGCAACCAGAGATCCATCTTTTTGCTGCCCGATTTAAGGAGCAGCATGGTGACATTCCTGGAGCTCGAGGTGCTTATCAACTTGTGCATACTGGAATTTCACCGGGACTTCTAGAAGCAATCATCAAGCATGCAAACATGGAACGTCGTCTTGTAAGACTTTGCGATGAGCTGTTCTGGATTTGGACTAGAAATGTTTCTGTCGATTTGTAACTGTGGGTTCCTGTTTTTTTTGCAGGGAAATCTGGAAGATGCCTGTTCTTTATATGAACAGGCAATTGCAATTGAGAAAGGAAAGGAGCAGTCACAGACTTTACCTTTATTGTTCACCCAGTACTCACGTTTTATATTCTTGGTATGTTATATATTTCTAATTGTTCGCTGTTGTATCTGCGTTTTCCATTTCAATTTAATGGCAGTCATAAAGATGTGCATTGTGTTGCACTTCGTGTTTTGTGTAGTTCTTGTGTTAAAGGAAATAAATTGGATTTTGGAGTAATGCATGATATTGCATGTGATGTAGAGGCAGCTTTGGAATAATAAATTTAGACTTTTTTTGGGTTTTAGTTGACTGCTGCAAGCTGTGGACTTGTTCTCCTTTAAATATGTGAAATGCACGTCTTTTGTCCGTTTTTACATATTGAAACACACCCTGGGGAAACTTTGTTAATTTGAATTTACCTTGTTCATGTGTATCATTATTCTGATCTTGGGGCGATTGAAAACTCTCATTTCTTTGGCTCATGTTGTTGCATGTGTAAATATAGAATTTTATCTTGTAGACCAGCCAACATACTCACATGCCTATAATTTCCTTTGAAGGTCTCTGGCAATATTGAGAAGGCAAGGGAGATTCTTGTTCAAGGTGTAGAAAGTGCCCAACTGTCAAAACCCCTTTTGGAGGTTCTTTACTTTCTGTTTCTCCTTTGCACTTCTTCCGCCTTTTTTCTTCTGTTCATTCTCCAAAATTAAAAGGATAAAAAGCTCTGTGGAAAGAAAAACTGTTCATACACTTGCATGCTAAAAGAACCATATTTCTTTGTTTTTGTCATAACATTTGCATTTAGAGTTCATTTTTTTTTTCCAATTTTGAAATATTGCAGGCGATGATTCACTTAGAGTCGGTTCAGTCACTTCCGAAGCGAATCGAGTATTTAGACTCTTTGGTAGATAAATTCATCAATCCAAATCCCGAAAGCCCTAGTGTTGCTAGTGTTGATGACAGAGAGGAGCTATCAAGCATTTTCTTGGAGGTAATTCTGCTTGCAGCTACCTACATATTGCAGTTAAAAATTATAAGTTGAACTCATAATCTAGTTATTGCTGTTTTTTGTGATTGTTGACTTGGCTGTATCATTTTTGGTGTGTTAACCTCCTTTTTTCTCTAGTACGTTCAACAACTTCGTGGCCCACCTAATTTTCTTGTATAAATTTTATGATCTCTCTTGATATGTGTGCTTCAAGTTTGTTGCATTGCATATCACTTTTTGTTGACCTGGGGTAAGTGCATTGACTAAAATCATAACTGCATTTTCTGAGTGGCTGCCTTATTTCCTATCATGTTGTCGAGACTACAAAATAACAGATGCACTTTGATTTGTGAGATGCTGATTTACTTTGCCATATTAGTTATCTTGTTATGCTGGCAGACACTTGTTATGGCTTAATGGTTAATGAATGGATTTTGCAGTTCTTGGATCTATTTGGAGATGTGCAGTCTATGAAGAAGGCTGACAATCGACATGCAAAACTATTCTTACACCACAAAAGCACATCAGAGCCGAAGAAGCGTCATGCGGAAGACTATTTAGTTTCAGACAGAACAAAACTTGCTAAATCGCTGAGCTCAGCATCCGTTCCTTCAGTGATGGGTGCATATCCCAGTACACAGAATCAGTGGGCAGCAGGCTATGGTGTACAGCCTCAAGTTTGGCCTCAAGCCACACAAGCTCAGTCACAACAGTGGGCCCCTGGATATGCTCAACAGGTATTTGTTAGTTTCTTTCTTTTGAGCATTGATCTGGCACTCTTGTGTGTGTGTGTAAGAATGGACAAATTTTTTGGAAAGTCTTATTACTTACTAAATGAATGAGGTGTCTATTTAATTTCACATTGAATTAATTCTGCCGGTGCCTGCCTAAGAACTTTGAGCATGGCTGCACCCAAAAATAATGTTTGAAAATGGGTTTGAGATGTAGAGCTTGAAAATGTTTTTACACTGCATTGATAGCATAAATTCCTTCGTCTTAATCCATGTCACCTTATGCGCAAACAAATAATCTCTTTTGTATGCGAACATTGGAAAGTACTGAGATTTTTGTTCCTCTCTCCCCCACACACATACACCTCCTTAGTCATTTTTTTTGTGTTACTTCTTGCAAATCTTTTTGTGGATCCCCCCAACTGCACGGTCCCTTTTGTGTATATGTTTTTGTCGGTGGTGTGGCTGTTTTCTCTGTCTACTATTTTATGTTTGGTCTCATCCCACTGCTGCCATAAACTGCTGAATTGGCCATCAATGTGATGCTCTGCTGGTTTTTATAGGCTGCGTATGGTGCATATGGTAGTTATGGAACAAGTTACGCGCATCCACAAATACCCTCAACTGTGCCCCCAAGCGCCGCATACGGAACTTACCCCCCAACTTACCCAGCACAGGTAGCATAGCTATTTTTTCAATTATCGTGTTTGTGGTGTTGGGCTTGTTTTTGGTGACTCATTATTGTTGAAAGCATTACATGCTGGACCGCTAAATGCAAATGACTTTGCTTCACTGTTGAAATTGTTTTTTCCTCTTGCAAATGCAAGATTTCGAACCCATCAGTGATGCCACCCTTAACCCTCTTGCTGAAAATAGATGCTGAGATTGTATTCATACTGGGTTCTTACAGCGCGCGTGCATAAGTTGCAATCTTGTGGCTTCATGTTTTAGGCCTTTTTTTCTTAAGAAAAATGTACATTCCTCTATTTGAAAATTGATTCGCTCTTTTTATCCTTCTGAAATCTGACAGGCCTATCCCCAGCAGGCTTACGTACAGCCAGCAGCTGTGGCAACTTTGAATCCAGCCCAGCAGCCTGCTGCTGTTGCTGCCCCAGCTCCCGCGCCTGCTCCTGCCGCGTATTACACGAATTACTACTGAGACTGCAAAGGCTAATTCCTCTCAGTTTTGTTGTGTAGTCTGATACGCACAAGTCTTCTGTATGATATAGACCAATGAGTTTTTTACGTGAATGGATGATGTCTAAGTCGTCAAACCTGCATGCGAGATAGTTGATTTAGTTATTTGCTTTTCATTGCATTTCCTGTGACTTCCCCCCTTTTATTTTCGAAGAAAATATCTGAATTATCTATACGATGCTTTGTGTTGAAGATAGATGAATCGTGGGAAGATGTGATTTTCGCACCGGACTCAATTTTAAGCTCTTTTTTTGGTACAATTTGACTGTTCTCACACGCATATATGAGGAGAAGAAATATGTAACATTTTATGAGTTATTCGATTTTATAAATTATTTAAAATAAGTTTATTCAAACACTCTCTCTCTCTCTCTCCAAGATTTATGGTCTATGTGCTGTTGTTACAAAGTATGAATACAATGTTGCGAACGTCAGGAGGGCTAAAGGCATTGTAAGATTAATTGGAAATGTTACACAGATAAAATCAATTTTCCTAAAAATATTACTGCACGTTAAATGACCCTGGCTTAGAATATATATGTGTTGTATGTTAATATATTTTCATTAATATACAATGGTCTTGTTATTGGTAACACAAATTTAGTAAAATTCTGCACTCAATATTTTTTGAAGCTTATAAAAATAAATGATTTCATTAATTATTATAAAATATAAACTTACTGTATTTTAATAGGTTAGTAATAAACGTTATGAAGAAAATTGAGATAATAAAAAATGAGAAAAGAAACAAAACGTTCATTTAAAAAAGAGAGAATTTAAAATAATAGCAGTGAAGAGAAAGAATTAGAAGTAATTTAATTTATGTTTGTTTCCATTTTTTACTGAAAAAATATATACAATTGTATAAAATCATTACATTTTTTAAATATTATCTTTATATCATTTATTTTTATATAATTTTTAATAATAATATACATTAAAATACACGTGAAAACAAACATTACCCTCGATACCATCAACCACCCCAACCTAATACATGACAAGCCGACTAACTTTCGGGCAAAATGGCCACTATTAAAAGCCAAGTCAAGGCCAAAATTCAACTTGGTCAGAAATTTCTGTTAAATGATCAAAATTAACTACTAAAAAATAATAACTATTAATTATAAAGAGCATTTTAAAAAAATTATTAAACTATCACATAAAGATTATGATAATAATATAATAGTATAAATAAAATATATGAATTGTATATTAGTGAAATATAGGGCAGAGATTAGAAAATAAGATATGATTTCACGAGAATTACAACACTTAGCATGTGTTTTGAGTTGAAAAGAACTTAACCGATACCTGAGATATATGGGTTAATTTTGTTTTGCTTTTAGCTAAATTAAAACAAACACACCTCTTTGATTTATCAATTTTTACATTTTTTCTCCTAATGTTTACACAATTTCCACAAACCAAAATAAAAAAAATAAAAAATGAAAATGAACACACCTCGTGTAAAATTCATCTGCTCACTATTATTAGTGAAATAAAGATGTTAGTAAGTGAGAGTTTTAAGTAGCAATTTTTATCGATAATTATTTAGATTATACTTGTTCCAATTGTTGTAAAACTCAAATTCTAAAGTTTCCATGGTTATGTTTGGAAGTCAATTTTCAATACTAAAACATTTTAAACTTTATATTACTAAACATGCCATTTAACAATATTTTTGTCTAAATTTAAATTTTACCTATCTTACACATGTAACAATTAATTATTTTTTAAAATATTATACCTATTCACAATTAAATCAATACCAATATATATCACTATACTCACATTTATTTTTATTTATATCCTATAACATAATTATTATCCATGTCAACTATCATATCATTAAATCATTATTATATTATATATATATATATATTTAAATAAATTATATTATTTATTTTATTAAAATATTCTTTTAAAACATATTATCTCAACATAAGCGGAGCGAAACATCGCATCAAATAAAAACCCTCCCCCAAACATAACCCATTCTTAGGGTCCGAAAATTTACCCGATGGAATCCATAGTAGATCTTGTCCCAATAATACCTAACAAAAGGAGGTAAAAATAAGGATTGCTCACTCTCTGTGATCCATCCTTTTCAGTCTTTCTTACGAACAATCTGTGAAAGCGTTCCTCTCTCTCACGAACGCAAGTAAATTGATTTCTTTTCTCCTTTCTCCCGTCTTTGTTGAAATACAGGAAGATACGCACCGCCCATTAACTTCAGTGGCTCTGTAATTCATAAAGTGCGTGCGTGCGGGGAAGAATGCTGAATCAGCACGCAGCCTCAGTCACCGCAGCTCTGGTATTATCTCATTTTGCACGTTTCTTGAATTTGCATGAGCTGTGTGTTTTAATTTTCTTTTATTTTATTTGAAAAACAATGCAAGCTGTGTTTCTTTTTCCTTGCTCCACTAATTGCTACTTTGTTGTGAATGATATGTTCCATTTTGCTGATGAAAAACTGGCTATAGTTCAAGAACAGAATGTTGATCATCAGAATACTGTTTCTAGTCATCTTCCTGATGCAGCAGGTACAGTCTGGTGATATTATGAATACTTGACGCTTTTTTGAAGGGCTTATTGCAAATGCATGGCGAACATGATGGGCATTTTTATTCTATTTTCTTCTCACAGTATTAGAAGTTGTTTGGTTGGGCTTATAAACTCCTCGAAAATATGTTATAAGATATTATGTCTGGGAGTTTATAAGCATTTTAAAAATATTTAATAATAATTTTAATAAAAAAATTTATAAACTTTAAAAATAAGATATTTAGAACTTATACACTTTTCAAAATAAGTTGACTATTTCTAATTTATTTTTAAATATCTTATAAGTAACTCTATTTTAAATATTAAAAATAACATAAATGTTTT
This sequence comes from Avicennia marina, assembly GCA_019155195.1. Classification (NCBI taxonomy): domain Eukaryota; kingdom Viridiplantae; phylum Streptophyta; class Magnoliopsida; order Lamiales; family Acanthaceae; genus Avicennia; species Avicennia marina. The sequence goes on along the minus strand of CM032769.1, from coordinate 11,104,131 downwards.
TGAATTGTATTTTATTGTATTTATGTCATTTTCATTATTATAACATGAAATTAAAATAATTATAAATTTTAATAAAATTTATAAAATGATTTTACCTAACACTTTTTTACTTTTTTTTTTGTTACTTTTTTACATAAAATCTATGAGCTTATAACTTTCAAAAACAACTTATAAGCTATATATCTTATAAGGTCTTAAAAATAAGATTAGTCAAACACCCTCTTACTCTTCCCTCTCAAAAACTCACACGTCCCATTCTGTTCGTAGTTTGGAACTGAGATGCTTTCACCGCCAGTCTTTGTTGGTCAGTTTTCGCGTGCAATTCTTGTTATGTCATTTTTGTGTTCAGATGTTGATTTTAGTGATAAAACATAAACAAGAGAAGAGTATTTACTTGCTTAAATTTAGCGTTCAATGTTAGCTATCTGGGTTTTTTCGTTCCTCCAATGTATGGGATCATTTGGCAGTAACAAGGATGCTTATGAATTGAACCAGCTGTTATCATTCAACAAATAATGCTTTCTGCATAAATATCCAGTTTCCAATATTCATTTATTCTCATCTAGCTATGCTGTTGATGCGTAAAACCCAAAATCTTGATGGAAACAAGATTGTAGAATGCTTGCTGTTTGCTTGATGAATTTTGTTTGGCTGTGTACAATCTAACTAGTATACTTGCATTTATACTAAGCAGTTGCTGCAGAAGTCATGACTCCATGTTGGAAGGGTGGCTGCCCGGCTTCGGAATTTTCTGCTGCATTTTCTTCCTCATTATGTTCTGTATCCCACAGGAAACAAGCGTAGGCTGCACATACATGGCTGGTGAAAATTAATTGAATGTGAATCTTTATGTGATGAAATTTTAGCCATTAGGAACGATCATATGCTATTATTTTAGTTTCTGTTTTCTCTGACCTGTCCTCTGGTGAAGCTTGAATTGCTCGTTCAAAATGGTGGGCAGCTAGCTCTTTGTCACGGTGAAGCTCCCATATTAACTTTGCATGCTGTGACAGAATTTCACCATCTATTGGATCTGCTAAGATTGGTATTCTTCTGCTTCCTCAAGATCTCCCTTTTTTCTGTCCATCAAGGCAAATATTTTCTTTAACAAGCTCATAATAGGAAATCTCTGAGCAAGTTTGGTTTAAGGGACTTGCCTGATACAAGAACTGAGCATAGTTTCTCAGAACCAATGGATTGCCTGGATCACCCTTTAACATTCTCTTGTAGTGTTCTTCCATGCTTAGGCAGCTGTTGTCGCCCCCATCCCTGTTAAAAGCAACTGGTTTATATCTTCCTCCACCACTGCTGCCATCATTAACACTGCCATTCCCACCATCAGTAGATTTGATTCTTCCAGAGACACCAAGCCCTGTTGCAAGGTACATCTTCCCCTCATCTTCTAGTCTCAAACCACCATGGTTATCATCCACATTAGAGCTCTCTAGTTCCAAAACCAACTTTTCAACTTTTACCGGATTGACAACATCCTCCAGTTTAAATTCTTCATCATTTTCTTCTTTAATCTCTTCATTGTCATCCCTTTTCTCGTCCTTGAAAGCAGTTCCTAAGTGGTGAAGTGATAGAGAAGGGATTAGCTCCAAAGTGCAGCACTTGGCCTTTCTGGCAAACTTCTTGGAAAGAAGGAACTCATCAACATTGTATGACGCATCAACCAGCTCTCCCAAGTTCCCTTCAGATCTAACCCTTCAAACCCCGTTCCGGGAACTTGTGCTAGTGCCTTTGATTTCAGCTGCTGAAGGGGAATTAAACAAGGATTTGCTCAAATTCTGAGACTTGGTACTCGGAAACTTGGCCAGAATAGAGTCTGGTGTGTGCTTCTGTGTAGAGCCATGCAATTCAGACTGATGATGGCTGCTGTTGCTGTTGGGGCTCTCAGAGAATGATCGAAGAAGGGTTCCAAGAACAGATGTAGAAGAGCTCCTTAGCATCGTAACTTCCTCCGCCCGGATTTACAGATTTGATCTTCACAACCCCAGTTTTTGCATCAAGAAGATGAATCAATGTGTGGAAGAAGAAAGGAAGGTTGGTGAACAATTGCAGATATATCATGCCCTCTTCGTTAAGAAAGATGGCTGGTAGCCATAGCATAGCAGCACATAATGAGTAAGCAAGTTGGCACAGTTCAAATATTTCATATAAAGAGATTGCTTGCCTTTACCTGAGTTGTGTCTTAGACTTTGCATCATGCAATCATTCATGTTGTCATTAGAAAGTTGCGTACGAGGTACAAAGTCTAAGAATAGTATAAATATCAAAAACACGTTTTCGGGGTTTACCATATTCTTATCGTTTTCCTTTTGCGTCCTAACAGCCTTACACGTTTGTTCCTAAGGTGCTAGACGTGTCAAACGCTAGTCTCTCTCTCTGTTTTTTTTTCTGTTTTGGTCAAGACAATTTAGTTTGAATTCGTCAGATATGGATGATTTTGGGCGTAAAGTTCTATTTTTGTTTTAAAAAAAAAAAATAATAATAATAATAAAAAAAAATATATATATATATATATATTATCTCAAGAACAAAAATATATAAATAATTAATTTGGGCACAAGAATTATCAGTAAGAATAATATTTGAGTCTAAAAGGTCACTTAAAAAAATAATGGTTGGTTACATCCGTGGACTGCTTTTTATCTTAAAAAAAAACACTCTAAACATATAATAATTAGAAATAATTGTGTACAAACATATAAAATTTCAAAATTTAAACTCTATTGAAAATTAAATAATTACTTAAGCATTAAATTCACAATCACGTTAATATATATATATATATATCATTAAATCGTCCAATCAATTGTATACTATTCTATATAAAATAACATATATCTGTGAATTACACACTGTTCACCAGTAAATCCTCGGATCCAGTCTGATCCGACCCGAATAGGGACTCTTTGACGTTATAAACTAAAGTCGGTTCCCAGTTCGGACCACATCGTTAATTAACTAATTAATTGTTTATTAATATTTGCCTTAGTTCAAAAAAAGGAACGACGGGAGTTAATCACTGCGAAAATAGAGAAAGGGGTGACTGTCGCTCTAGATTTTCCCAACAATCTTCGGATTCTGATGTTATGCGGAGTGATTTCAGCGCTGCCGTCAAAATCCTGACTGCTTTTTCGACCGCTTTTTCGCTTCATTGTCGGTTACTACGTCGGACGGGGAATGTTTGGGCAGGGAGAGAAGATGTTGGGATGTAAGTGTTTGTCTCGGAGCAGAATCACCGATCTCATGCGCCCAGGGTCCGAACATTTCTCTCTGCCCGATCCGATTCCCCAGTGGCCCCAAGGTACGCGAAGATGCTTTTTGTGCTTTCCTCTGATGTTTGATCATTTGGAGGGGGATTTAAATATTCGTGCATGTAGTTAAGATTTGGATTTGTTTGTCTATCTTTGGATTTATTTTCGTATTTTGATATGTTGAGAAATAAGGGTGGTAATAGTTTAGGCAAATTCTGTGTCAGCATTGTAATCTTTTTGCTTTTCTTTCTCGTTTTTAGCCTTTGCTGGGAGATTTAGATCTTCATTGGGATTTTGGTGTATACAATTGATTATTTAAACTATAAAATGAAGCTCGGCTGAAGTGTTCCTACACGAAATAGGTTATTTTTCTTTGATATATCATTTGTTTGATTTTTGTAATTTGTCATCTTGCTTGTCTCTGTTGTTATCTTTAAACTACCCATTAATCGTTTTCTGTGACAATAATTCTAATGTCACGACTCGTTCGAACTAATTTTTTTAGAAAAAAAATTCTTTGAGGGTTGCGGTACTGATGTTTGTTCATTTCTTTAACTTCTGTGTAAGCTACTTATTGATCACGGGAAGAAACGGCTCTATTTTCCTGATCTATTATTTTTATGCGAGTTTTTCTAAAAGCACAATGCTGAAATTTTATCTGTTCTTTTTCGTAATTGATTTATTCCATAGTTGTAAAATGTATGGCACCCAATATGAATCTTGCAGTGATTTTCTTAATGCCGTAATAGGGACAATGCTCAAGGTAATGATTGTCATAATCTATCTTAATGTGGCTTTAATTTCTGAAATATCAAAGTTCATTTCCTCGTCAGTTGTTAGAACTACCTTCAAGAATGTGTTATAATCATAAATCATACTTTCTCTATGAGGAGTCAATCTATTGTTTTCTGCTTTATTACTCCGGCAAATGGTTTTCTGCATTATGTTATTTTTGCTTATATTTTGAATGTTCATGCACAATCTATTGATCTCTGAGCTTTCATGCATATAAACAACTCTTCCTTCATACCTATTCATGGTGTCATTTAGTCACTACATGGTGTAGTATTGATTGGGAATCGCCGCTTTCACCGTGTTTTGTTTTCCATGAAGAAGGTTGAAGCTTGTCTTGTGATATATATTATGGTTCATTATAATTTTTGTGTAAACTGATTATTTTGGGGGGTAAATTTTTTAGTGCGTTGATAGTATGAATTTTCAAGTTTCAGTTCCTGCTGGTGCCTGATTAAATTTGAATATGCAGGTTCAGGATTTGCTACCTCGACAATTAAGTTGGGAGAATTAGAAGTTTGCCAGATTACTAAGTTTGAGTTTATTTGGGGCTGCAATCAGTCTGATGGGAAACATGGTGTCAGCTTCTACAAGCCCATTGGAATAGTAGATGGATTTTTCTGTCTTGGTCACTACTGTCAATCTAATGAAAAGCCTTTGCGAGGGTCTGTTCTTGTAGCTCGTGAAGCTGCCACACAACAAGACTGTCCTACCCTCAGTTCCAACTATAGGCCAGCTCTCTCAGACCCTGTTGATTATTTATTAGTGTGGAGTTCTGAGGAGGGAGGTGATGAAAACTTTGATGAATGCGGTTACTTCTGGCTGCCCCAACCACCAGATGGTTATAAAGCCTTGGGATTTCTGGTGACCAACAAGTCAGAGAAGCCTGATCTGAACGAGATTAAATGTGTTCGTGCTAATCTGACTGATGCGTGTGAAGCTTATTGCCTGGTAGTTGACATGCGTTCCAAGTTTTCAAAAGTGCCACTTATGGTTTACAATACACGGCCTCTTCATCGGGGAATGTACGGGAGAGGTGTGTATGCTGGCACTTTCTATTGCAGTAGCTGCTGGACTCTAAGTTTACGGGAAGAACTAAATATTCCATGCTTGAAGAATTTAGATCCTAACTTGCATGCAATGCCCAACATGGATCAAATTCATGCACTTGTTGGGCATTATGGACCTACCCTGTTCTTCCATCCCGATGAGTGTTATTTGCCATCTTCTGTTTCATGGTTCTTCAGAAATGGATCACTTCTGTACAGTAGCAGTAGTTCTGTTGGGGAGGCCATCGATGGTGAAGGTTCCAATCTTCCCAGTGGAGGGACAAATGATGGGAAGTATTGGATAGATCTGCCCTGTGATAGTGGGAGGACGAGTGTTAAGCATGGAAACTTAGAAAGTGCCAAGCTTTACGTACATGTTAAGCCAGCTATAGGTGGCACATTCACGGATGTCGTGATGTGGGTTTTTTGCCCCTTTAATGGACCTGGCACACTAAAACTTGGGATGATGAACATTCCTCTTAGCAAGGTTGGTCAGCATGTAAGTGACTGGGAACACTTCACTCTTCGGATTAGTAACTTCACTGGAGATCTTTGGAGCATATATTTTTCGCAGCACAGTGGAGGTGAATGGGTTGATGCTTGTGATTTGGAGTTTATTGAGGGAAACAAAGCCATCGTTTATTCATCAAGAAACGGTCATGCTAGCTTTCCTCATCCTGGAAACTACATTCAGGGTTCTCGAAAGCTTGGGATTGGAGTGAGGAATGACGCTGCCTGCAGTGACTACTATGTTGATTCAAGCAAGCAATATGAGATCGTTGCAGCTGAATATCTTGGAGATGGAGTTGTTAATGAACCACATTGGCTACAATATATGAGAAAGTGGGGCCCAAGTATAGTCTATGGTTCAAGAACAGAGTTGGACAAAATCATCAGCGCTTTGCCTCCTGTGGTTAAGTATTCAATGGGGAATATTTTGAACAAATTGCCATTGGAGTTGTACGGAGAGGAAGGTCCTACTGGACCTAAGGAGAAGAACAATTGGTTTGGGGATGAAAGATGGTAGCTAGCAAAATGTTGAAAATGGACCATTGGACAATCAGTTGTAACCTGTGTACAATCCGAAAGGGTAAAACCTCCACGAGGAAAGCTGGCACATTGATCCTGCTATGGCCTGGATATCCTGGATCAAAAGGAGAAGGAATGAGATAAGAAAAAGCATTCTCAGCTGTTTCCAGTTAGAGTTCACAGTATAGTTGGCTAGAATGATATTCTTGGACTCTTCCACAAGACAGAGATCCGCTAAACAAGTTTAGAATGTTTAGTGAACTATAGCATAGCATATAGTATTAAACTCAGACTAATCTATGTTGATCTTGGAGTTGCATGCTATCTTCTCAATTCTGTTAGGTTGTTGGAGGTCATCCTCCATTATTCAGAGCAACCACGCAACGCCATATGTTGTAAACAAATTACCTCCTCCACTGTTGTATGCATGTCTATTTATGAGAGACCGAATACAAGTCACCAGTCCTTCTTGCTTCTCTGTTTAGCATGGAATTGTGCAACACTGAGGATATGCATTGTTAACGTTTTAGATAATCCTTTTCTTGATTGTAGGCCAACAGAGCAAGCTGCTCGAGGCCTGATTCGGGGAATGTATTTTTTGGAACAACTGATCTCCAAAGCCCAGCAGGGCTCATCGTTTAGTAGGTAATGAAAGTTACTTATGGCCAAAATTCTGTGAACTTTGAGTAAAATGTCTTAGTGGCAACTGATCACCCATTACTACACTGTATATCACCTAGTGCTTCCGTTTACCTGTGAATCATTTGTGAGATTCCCAGTCTTTGCAACGTTAAACTGTCAAATTTTTGTCATTTTATGGATGTTTCCAGCTTAGTTTAGAGTTGACTTATATCTAGAGTGGGAGGTGAAGTTTCCATACAACATATATTGGAGGTGGCATACACGGTAGCAGGAAGCAGTTATCAATTGGATCTTTTGCTTATGGTATCCAGCATATATTAATCATCATCAGCTTGGCAGATGGCATCTTTTGTTCTTGCCGGCCTCATGCACTAAGGCGGCTGCTTCTCAAAGCTGTAAAGTCAGTTTAATATTTAACTTCACTGATGTGGCCTTGGTGGGTTCCTTCCCAAACTCCTTTAGAACGGGACCAAATGTGGTCAAGTGTAGCTCCAGGGAAGAAGAAAGAATAAGATAACATTCGCCTGAGCCCTCTGACTGACTCCATCAAGACTCACCACCTCATGTCCATGGACTGATTCATTCAACGCTGCATTTATATACCCTTCATCCAAATTGTTTCTACACTAAAGTTATCATTTATATAAACACATAACTTGCTTCATATATTTCCACTATGTTTGGATGTAAATTGCCGTAATTTTCTACCCAGCAAGATTTACACTTTCAAACATCTTATTTGATAAAATAATTTTATTATCACTTTTGCAGCTTTACTTTTATGTTATTCTCAAATATTTGTATCAATTCCATTTTCCATCATATTTTGCATCCAAACGATGCCTTCATCTACTATGCTCATTCCCCACCTCCCAGGGTTAGGCGTCCACAAGGCCAAGAAAAACGAAAACCCACAAACCAGACGTTGCTCCTGCTCTCAATTGTCGAAATACAGTCAGATGGCTGTCACTCCCTGTTGAGAACAAAAGAAGTGAAGGGTGGGGACAGATTTGAAGAAACATTAAGTGCATGTCAGTTCGAGAAAGAAAACAAAGGCTGGCGTGAAAACACATAATCAAACTTACCAGTATCTAATGATGACCAGTATCTTCTTTGTGGGTCCTCTTCAAGATGCATTCAATTTTCTTTTTCTTTCTTCCTTTTTTTTTTTGAGACTTTAATAATAACAGAGGGAGACAGGCAACGGCCATCGCGCCTGTCCCCTCGGCGCAGTACACCGCCATTGTGTCTTGAGATGATGGTGCCACCAATATGAGGTAAAGGTAACCATCCCATTTGCTATTGCAACCTGGAACCACATAAATGGGTTATTAATCAAATTTTCTTTTAGTGCCTGCAATTATAAAATTGGAGTTGTAGGTTTATTTGGTGAACGAATTCCTACTAAATAAGAATTCTTTATAGTTTTAGAAGGCCTTTTAGTAGGGAGTTTAGAAACGTCCCATTATTATTTCTGTAGAGTAGATTTGTAAGGGGAAAAATAACAAACTCCATGCTAAGAATGAATTTTTTTTGTGGGATTTTTGTTTTTCCATCAATCAGTAGTTTTCAAATGTTGTCGTAGGTATAGAAAAATACAATTTATGGAATTAAGAACAATCATTGTTGCATTTTAAGTCACTTAAGGTTACGAGCAAAAGCGTGAAGCCATGTCACTAAAGGCATAGACTACACCTTTTAGGGGTATGGTCCCTAAACCAACAACAGTCGCTAATGTTTTTAGAATCAGATTGTTTAGAACTAATTTTATCATTAATTTGACTGTTTAAAAAATATTTATTATAAATTATATATAATATCATATATGCACAAATAATAATATTAAGTCAGTTTTACAAAATAAATTGAAGTTAATTTATTAACATGTCAGATAATAAGTCTTAGATGTAACATTAAAATTTGATAATTCAATAAAAAAAGAATGTTAAAAAAATATAAAAGGAACTAAATTAAATTCAAAACCAAATATATAAATATTGAAAATTTAGTTTGGTAAAATAAAAACAACATAATTAATATGAGAAAATTTAATTATAAGATGCAATATTTAATTTTTCAATAACTCAATTTGAATAATATATAGATATTACTTAATTAAATAAATAAAAGTCAAAATAAAAAATAGTTAGTGAAAATTATGCTTAAAATAAATTTTTATGAGGTAAAAAATTTATAAAACATTAAAAAAATATTTTGATTTATTCTTATTTTAAAAGAGCAATTTTAAAAATTTTTATTAACAAAAAAAAAAACATAAAAATCAATTTTTAAACAATTTAATCGGGTTTGATCAGTTCGCGATGGGTGGATTATTTGGGTGTGTGATGCATCAGGACAGAAAAGTGAGAGAGTTCCTAATCCAATCCAAGTTTAAAAAGCTTAATAGTCAATCTAAATAAACATGTAATAACCTTTACGAAGAAGGTAATATAAAGAAAATTATGTTCCAACTCTTATTAATTATAATTTATTCTCCTTCATTTACGAAATCATACTCTTTATCTTATTTTAAGTAATAACAACAATACTTAATCCTTCATCGTTTATACTAACTTTGAACTCTCAACTTCGTGACCAGCCGTAATTGTTTGGTTGATTGAAGCCATTGAGTGAAGCATTTTCAAGGACAAATGTCACTTTTGGTGCCATTGAGAGATGGGTTTTAAAGGACAAATGTCACTTTTGATGCCATTGAGAAAAGTGTTTTAGAGGACAAATGTCACTTACTTCTTGTTTCAATTTATTTTTTACCTCCACCTTTTCTTTTTCTTTTTCTTTTTTTTATGTTTTTTCATATTTTGTTTTCTCTTTTTGTTTTCTTCTACACTTTTTCAAACTATTTTTTAACTTTCTCTTTTTCTCAATCAAATTGAAAATGAAATTTTCATTTATAATTCTATATGTATGCACACGTTTTCATATCTGCCTTAAAAGAGTGTGATCTCTAGATTTTATGATGGTTAAATTATTTTATAAATGAGAAGCTGATGTAAATACATTTACATGTTTTTATATTTGTTTCCAAAGTTTGCTTCAATTTTGAATTTTTTTTTGGAATAATATAATAGATTAGAAATAAAAATATTAAATGATTTTAAAAATTGAAGAAAATTTGTTGAAAGAGGAAAAAACAAAAGAAGACAAAGAAAGAAAGAAAAAGGAGGAGAGGAAAAGCAAAGAGAGAGATTGAGTGAGGGACAGGAAAAAGGTGCAGAGAAAGAAAAAGAGGACACTTGTCTGTATTGCTTACTGAGAGCGAGTCTACCAAACCAAACCGGCAATCATCATATCATATTACAACCTTAACGCCAACCCTACATACGGACCAATGAACGGCGACGTATTACCAAAGGTAAACTCAAAAGTACACCAACGTTTTTCTAGGAGTGATTTTTGTTGGGGATTATGTTTAGTAAATGAATATTATTATATTTGATTATAAAATTTTGTTATGATAAAAATTTAAATTTATTTAAAATGTATAAAAATATATTTAATAATTGAATAATGTGATATTATATAAGAATAATGATTAATTTTTAGTATATAAATAAATATAAATTTGTGTATATTTGTGATATGTATACGTATGTATCGATTTTAATTGTGAATAAGTATAATAATTGAAAAATAATTAGATAATTATATATATATATATGAGAAAAATTTTAAATTTGAATGAATATTTTATTAAATATTATAATTAATGGTGTTAAATTAGGCATGATATTTAGAAATAAGAAGATGGGTTCTAAACATAGTGGCTATGTTTGGTTTGTTATTAAGGTGGATTGGAAATTTTTGGTGATTTTAAATTATATATATTTAATATATAATAATGATTAAATGATGTAATAATACATAAGTTAATAAAGTATTGATACGTGTATATATATATATATATATAAATAGATAAGTGTTAGATTTAATTGGAAAGATGTGTAATAATTAAAAAATAATTTTTTAATTATAAAAAATAAGAGATAAAGAAAATTAAATTTATAAAAATATTTTATATATAAGTTGTTTGAATAGGAATAAATAGTAAAAAATAAGTAACCAAACATAGCTAGTGATATTATATATGCAACAAGCAAAGACACGCCAATCCCTCTCTATTTGTTTTGTTGAAATAATGTGTCACAAGGCAATAAAAGCTGTTTCCTATTTTTGTATTTCTTTTCCTTGATACGAAAGCAACAAATTAATGCGATGTGGGGAGGGTCTCGACTGTCGTCGGGTGGAGCTAGGCTACTGCGGAGTGGGGCCCACGTCATCGGAGGCATTATAGGTGAGGTGTTGAGCCGTGTGAAAATGGGTTCCCCCACATGTTGTCGGCTTGTCTTTTGGGCAAAGTCGTCGTGTTTGTCCCCGCGACTCTTCTAATTTTTAGGACGTCAGTAAAAGCGTCTCTGTTTCACCCTTTCCTCCGTTGGACTGGGTCAACGTGGGTCAACTGGCCCCCACTGCCCTGTTATTATGTTTTGTCCACGTTTTCGTGTTGTGTTCTCGAAATTTCATCTCGAAATGATAACTTGGAAAAATTCAGCCCACTTGGCTTCACGAAAAAATTATTGCTACGTTTGGATGTAAATTTACATCCACCCAAATTTATCGTATCAATTTGATATTCAACAGAATAATTTTTTTTTTAATCTATTCCTCTTTTTTACTTTTAAACTATTCTTAAATTTCTGCACTAAAATTTCTCCTAACACAATTTGCATCTAAACAAAACCTCTATTTTCCCTACATATGAATTTTCCTTTGCTTGGAAGGGAGGGAAAATGTTGCATGTGTGAGAAGGCGAGAAGTAGAACGAAGAAAGCAAAATATGAAAATGGTGTCAGATTAAGAGCAGGAGCAAAAAGGCCGGGCTCGATGGTTCCCGGGGCTCGTTCTTGTTGGTACGACTACAGCAATTGTGTCTCAGCTGGGGTCCCCCAGTTTGGAGATATCTATAATGCTGTTGAGGCGCACAAAGCCGACAGGGGGGCCCCCTCCGACCCTCTCTCCCACTTTTTCTTTCATTCCACGCCCTTTTTCTTTGCCCAAACCCCCTCAAGATTGAAGAGAACTATAAAACCAACAAGCTCCCTCGGTTTCTCTCCTCCTCTTCTTCTTCTTCTTCTTCTTTTCACGGTGTTTCCCTTTGCCAGGAGAATTTAGCTTCTTTTTCCTTCAATAAAAATTGAATCTTTCACACGGCGAAGGGGTGGCGGTGTGGTTTCAGGTGGGTCCTTGTCAACTTTGTCGAGAGAGGAGAACACCATGGTGATGCCCTCTGAGGAATCGTCTTCGTATCCGGATGAGTCTGAGTTGGAATTGGGCCTCGGACTGAGTCTCGGTTGCGGTGGTGGAAAGGATAAGGCCAGGCCGCCGGCCGATGGTGGTTCTGGGGATCGGTACGCTAGAATCTTGACTGCTAAAGATTTTACTTCGGTGGTCTCTACGAAAGCATCTTCATCATCATCGTCCTCCTCTTCTTCTGTTACTAAAGTTAATATGAACGGTTCTTGCGGCACAAAAAGAACGGCCGAGCCGCCATCTTCCCCTCCGGGCCGTTCTCCTGTTAGGTATATATTTTCAGTTTCTGGTTCATTTCTTCGTCATAGATGGAGACTTTTCTTACCGCATTTGTTTGTGGCTGTGCAAATGTTCTTGTTGTTGTTGGGTTTTATTATCTGCTTTTAGTTAACAGATTTTCTAGCTCAGTAATATTGCATCGTTATTGTTGATTTGAAATTTCTGTATGATCGGTTATGTTATCTGTTGATTACTTTTTCCTAATTCGGTTGCCGATATTCTCTTGTATTTAATTTGAATCTGCTTCTTTTGGTATTTCATTATTGGTTTTGTCCTTGATTCTTAGGGAATCTGGTACCTGATATAAAAATTATGACCCTCTTCCTTCTTTATGTACCTCTTTTCCGTCTTTAAAGCCTGTAGTTTGTGATTTTACATTGCATAAAAGTGAACAACCACATGAATAAGATCTGCACAGAACCTTCAACTTTTCTCCCTCTCCCGTCTAGTATTAATTACTAAAATGAACTTTCCTGAAGAATATGCCGGTCATTGTGTATTACTATATTTATTATTTGTATGTATCTTTCTGCTGGAGCAACCAATTTGAATACATCTAGAGTGGGCGAGGCTGATATTTCATCACATATGCAATGAACATTAAGTGTTGTAATATTGAATACTAAGAGGGTTATTTAGGCTTTTTAGTGTCAAAATTTGTCGTCACCCTAGGAATATTGTTTCAACCACGCACCATAATATTCTTTCAAATGAAAGACTGTTGCTGTTAACAATTAAGCTATTTTTGTTATGTGACTCTTTCTCAAAGTTTGCTTATTTTTTTTGGGGTGTGTGTGTCCCCTCTTGAACAACAATTTGTTTACTTGGTTTTTATTTAAACAACTATCATGTATCACTTCTAATATGGCTCTGATGTTATATCAAGTGGAATTAAATTTTCTTTGTGCAATTTATTGAAGCAGCCAGGTTGTTGGGTGGCCTCCAATCAGAACTTACAGAGTGAACAGCTTGGCAAATCATGCTAAATCACCAGTCACTCAAAACTTCTTTTCGACTATTGATAAAGCTAAAAGCAATGATATTGGTGTGAATAAGATCAATCAAGGTGGCAATGTCAATAACATCTTCGCGAAAGAAAAAGGACTTCTTAAAACTTTGTTTGTAAAGGTGAATATGGATGGGATCCCAATTGGAAGAAAGGTAGATCTGAATGCCCATAGCTGTTATGAGACTCTAGCTCAAGCCCTGGATGAGATGTTTATACAAAACGGAGCCGTTGAAGAAAGACGTAATTTTCTGTCCTTTCTTTTTTATCTGATAAAGTGCTGCCATCGTTTTGTTTTGATCATAAGGATTTGTAAAATGTTTGTTTCTTGGACTCAGACTAGTTATCTCATCTCTTATCCTCCCTGTAGTAACCAACATTAAGTTCTGACTACTGCTTTTGGAGGGGCCATATAAATGCGTGCTATGCGCCATAAATCATTTGTGATGATTTGAGATATTGATGACTTAGTATAGGGTAATAAGTGATAATATGATGGCATTGTTTTCTAGTTGTGAATAAAATTAAGGTACAAAATTCATAAATGTCCTGATTTTGGATCTTGACTAGTTAATTTGATTTTCTCTAGCTTATTTGGTTGGTTAGTAATGATGTTGCCATGCTTAGGACCACATATGGAGGAGCAAATTGCAAATGGTACAAGACGGCCTGTGAGATTGTTGGATGGTTCATCTGACTTTGTGCTCACCTATGAAGACAAAGACGGAGATTGGATGCTTGTTGGAGATGTTCCCTTTGAGTATGTCCTTACATATGTGTCTCGTTGATTGTTTCTTGCGAACTGTATCCAACTTGTGCTGTACCTTTACTCATGGCACCATCAAACCAAAAGATGAAAATGCTTTGTTACTCTATTTGTACTTCTAACTCTATTCCTTGCTGGTTTTGAGCATCATGCTGCTTACATTCTATGAGATAAACAAAATAAATTTGACAAAGTGAAGACAATTTGAACCTTGCTGCCATAAACAGTTCTTGTTTTCGGTTTGCTATTGGGTGCAACAGAATATGCAGTACATGTGCTTAATTTTATTATTTTTATTATTTGTGCAAAATTAAAAAAATTTGTAAGCCCTGAGGTGGTTGTAGGGCAAACTTGAGGTTTCATGTTGGATGACAACCTTAACAGCCAATGCTGGGTAATGGATTTGAATAACTTCTCAGTCATGAATTTCATTTCCTTTCAGGCTGTTTTTGAACTCTGTGCGGAGACTTAGAATCATGAGGACAGCCGACGCCAATGGACTTGGTATGCATATGTTATATTGCGGGTTCTTGCATGCAAACTTCTTGCTTTGTTGTGCTGAAATGCCCTTCTTATCCCTTCTTTTTAATGATTGCATGCAAACTTCTAACTTTGTTGTGCTGAAATGCCCTTCTTATCGCTTCTCTTTAATGATTGCAGCTCCCGGATCTTACCAGGGGAACAGGGAACAGTCGACAGTGCCAAAATAGAGAATAATTCCATTGAAACAAGGTCCTCTAGTAAATGGAAAATGGAGATGCTCGCCTGCAAAGTTTACTAAAAAATCACTCTTGGTTCTCTTTTCTTGCATGGTTTTGGTCATATTTACATCTTTTGGCTAATACTATTCCACATGCACGATGGAAATGCCCTTTTGTTTTCTGTCTAAACATACTGAGAGTTGCTGTTTCATACGCTGTAAGTATGGGAGTGTGTAGTTGTTCCAGTTTTGGTTTTGTTGCACTCACAAAATGAAAAGTTTTATATCGGTTAATGAAAGAAAGTTTTGGTTGTTTTCATAAGAGGCTACTGGTATGTATGATGCTATTTCTCCCTCTTTTTCTCTGTTTCTCTACTTTGGAATGTCTTGCATGTTCTTGTAATAGCATTTTGTTGAGCGCGTGAAATGTGCACGTAATAATGTCGGACTGTAGATGACCGGCTCATTTTTCTATTCTGCGGTTTTAGATGCACTGCGTTCACTCTATGCCTTATAATCCTGATGCTACGCTGATTGACCTGAGCTGATGAAAAGGTTCTTAATGCAAAAAGACATTTTGCTGAAATACAGCTGAGTTTTGCTTAGTAAGACGTGACAGAGATGCAAGATTTGTTTGAAACTAACACCAGATTTATTGGAATTGTGAGAGTTGATCCCATAAAAATTAAAATATGATATATCTACTTGGGAGATTGGGATTCTATCCGACACAAGGTTTTGTGTATGAGTATGCATTACTTCCCTGCTGCGGTAATTTAATTGACTTCCGACACAAGGTTTTGTGTATGAGTATGCATTACTTCCCTGCTGCGGTAATTTAATTGACTTCTCCAGGGACAATGGTGTCAAGAAAACAATTCATCAAGAGTATGGAATGTTCGAAACTAGTATCATCTACTGATGCATCACTAATTATCAAATCTGATCTGATACCAGCAAACAGAATGATCCGATTGCCAGCATTGAAGCTATAATAGCAAGCAACCCCACCAGGGGCTGTGCATCTGTAAAATCCTGCATCCACTGGAACTCTCTTTCTTCTGAAGCATCATTCTTGCCAACCCAATATCAGCAATTCTGGCCTCAGGATTGGCGTCTCAAGCAAGCAACCCCAGGTGCTGTGTTATGTGAACCTTGAAGGATCCCAGTCCACAAGCAAGCTCTCTGCAAAAACCTCAAATTCAAGCAGCCAGTACTAATTGATGTAGACTGCAGGATGCAGACATGAAGAAACCACCAAAAAATATCTTTAGAAAAATGTAAGTGGAAGTGGATAAATTGAGTGGAAGCAGAGGATCTTTCCATGTTAAGGTCTCTGCCGCTCCAACACGATGTTCCATCTTCCCTTTTTCTCCATGGTAACAGAATGAACTTCCAAATATTTCAGATGCAAGCATTTCCCTATTTGGCAAGTACTTCTCATGCAAGCACGAGAAAGAAGAGTCATAAGCAATTGGCAGACAGAGATGTCACTATATTTGTATTTGGACGCCATTGAAGGGGAAGCCACATCTTCAGTCCATAATTAATTAGAACCCTCTCCTTAATTCTAATCATTAGACACAGAAAACAGAATCATTTTCTGTGTTGCCGTGCTACAATAGTACTATATGGTTGATTGTGTATTTGTAACATGTCATTGTTTGAGAACATAATTCTAACTTGGTGGCTTCGTTCGGAGTTGGTTTATTAGCTTTATTTAATTAACCAAGCAGGTTTGATATAGTTTGTGCATTTATGCTCATAAACCCAGTTTTTTCATATTGAAATTGATTTTTTAAAATATGTTAGGAGGAGCAAATTTATTCATAATATGCTGATAATGAAAATGATTATTTGCTTAGTAAAAAAGATATAACTTAAGTGTCTATTTTCCTTTTTCAAAGTGTGTTATCAGTTAAAAATTAAATAGCATAAATTTTCCAATTACTTATCACAGTTTTGGAAAGAGTATAAACATTTTCAAAATTTTTATTTTAATCCAAAAGAAACACCAATTATCCAAATAAAACGATACAAGAAACACCAGATAGGAAATATTATCAGTATTGTATATTAAGATGGAGGGATACAGAGTAATCACTTTTTTTGTTGTCAAATGTTAATTAACTAAAATGCCCCTTTCTTCTTTATATTTACTTTTCTTCTTCTTTCTTTTAATTTTTATATTTCTTCAGATTGTTTCTCTTTTCAAACTTGTTACATTCTTTTTATTTTATACAAAATTTCTAATATAATTTAATTTTCAATAATTTTATTTTATTATCAACATCATCAAAAATTATGTTTCACTATATTAATTAAATTATATAATTTTATTTATTGTACATATACATAAGTTTTGGTGCATTTAAGAGTTACGTATTTTATGCAAAAAAAAAAAAAAGAGAGAGAATTTTTTAATATATATGCATAAAATCAAATAGCAAATTAGGACATATGATTGCAGGACGGGCCACCAAATGGATTGGATTTGGGGGATTGAGAACCAAACTGAGTACAGGATTTGGGCTCCTAAGGAGATTATTGTTACTTGGGCTAAGCATCTCAAGTCCAATTACAGCCCAAACTTCTCAACTGCGACACGTGTATGAGACCCTTCATTCTGACCGCAAAAGATTCCGCGTGCGGGCTGTAGGTTTACCAGAAGAAGAGCGCAACTAATCTTTTGATGACGGTCCAATTCTTTTGAATAGCTAAGAATGTTTCCAAAGCGAATGGCTGTCGTTGCTACACACCATCTACTCTCCACAGCAACATTATCGTCTCCCATATATAGCTTTCTCTGTCTGAACAAATTTATTTCCAACACATGATTTGTTTTGTGGAGGATGGCGTCACTGCAGTCTCTGGCTTTCTCTTCTCCAGTCTCTCATCTTTCCCACCACCCGCGCTCTCTTCCAGGTTCCCTTTTCATCCTGTTTGACTGCAAATCTCTTACCGTATTCTTTTTTTGGGTGCTGTCGCTCTGTGTGTGTGTGTGTGTGTGTGTGGAGGGGTTGCTCAACAATGTCAGGTTAGGTAAATTTGGTGTGCTATTTTAATGGTTTTGAGACGAAATGTAGGTAGTGTCTTTGAGGTACTTTCATTCATTATGGAAGTGGCTAGTGGGTTATGAATTTAGGAGTATAAGTGTGAGTTGTAATTTAGAGCGTCTCTTAAAGAGATGAGAAACAATTAATAGGCTTTTCAATAGGGTTTAGGGTTTTTCAGCTGGGCGATATTTAGAAATTCTGTAATTATTTGATGAAAGAAAGTATAATTGAGTTGAATTCATCATCTCTTGTTGTGTTAGGCTTTTCAATAGGAGCCATTCACTCTAGCGTCAGCTCTTCATTCACTGGCCAGTCTCTACACTTACCACGCTCAAGTTTGTCCACACATACCCAAACAAGGAACATGTCTATGCTAAGTGTTATGATGGTGAAGCCAACAATTCAATTCATTCAGGGGACTGATGAACAAACTGTCCCGGATGTGAGGTTGACCAAATCGAGGGATGGGACTAATGGAGTGGCCATATTCACATTTACTGAACCCTCTGTTTTTGACTCGTCTAGCATAGTTGGCGACATCACTGGCTTCTACATGACTGATGAGGAGGGAACGCTGCAGTCGGTTGATGTGAATGCAAAGTATGTTAATGGGAAACCTGCTGGAATTGAGGCCAAATATGTGATGAGATCTCCACGAGAGTGGGATAGGTTCATGAGATTTATGGAGCGATATGCCAATGCCAATGGATTGTCATTCGTCAAAAAATGAGGCCTTGCAAAGTCCTTTTCCTTGTACATTTTTTGCAATTGTTTTTTGTTTTTGCAGATGCTATTCGTGTTGCTATAATTAGATGAAATTCGAGTAGTGACATGAGAGATGATTGAAAATGTATCTCTTCTGTTACTGATCTCTTAACATGTGAGTGATTGGTTTAGCTTGATTTCTCCGTGGCATTTCAAACATATGGCTTTAAATAGTGCTGCAGGTTGGATGAGATTGACTGTGCTTCTTCGCTGAATTCGTGTTATCATGGAAACCTTTGTATTCTGCGAATGTAAAATGAACTTTCTCTTGTCAAATGGAAGAAAGGAACATCAGTTTCAGAATACCAGGCATGATAGATTTGTTATATTTGGAACTTGAATATCAAATTCCAAATGGAACTATATCTGAGACTGTTACTACTAGAATTCATTTTCATTTTCTTGATGTCCATGTCACTGAAATAGGACTCCGAACCCTGTAAGAACGGCTCCTGTCCACCCATGTCAAATGCCCTTCTGCGAACCTTGAATTCTTGGTGTCCATTCTTCCCTTTGACACAAACCAAACTCTGTAACCCAAAGTCTGACCTATGTGTTTAAATATCAGGAGGCGTGGTCTAACCCTCATGGTGACTCCCCTGGGGGCCTTAAGCTCCAGCGAGTAAATGGAATTAGGGCTCCCCACATTTGTTAATCGTCTTTTTATCACCTTTCTTGTGTCTCCTCTCCTGAAAATTACAGAGAATGAGGGGTAATTCAGGCTGAAACCCCTATTCTTCTTTAAAATGTCATGGCAACTCACATTCCTGTGAGTAATACTAAATATGTCTGATCTGCTGTATCCAAGAGTGCACAGATGAGTGATATGGTCAGCTGGTTGAATGTCGTATATCAATCCTGGATTGATGGCTCTTTCAGGGTTTACATGTCCTGCACCAGTAGCGAAGAGCTCCGCAGGTTTTTCTCCATCCATTATAGGCTTTCCCCGATGATCACTGGTATCTGCAGTTGTCATAAGCGCAGATTTGATGGCAGCTGGCGTCCATTTCGGATGAACTGAGTGAATCAGAGCTGCGAGTCCGCTGACATGAGGACATGCCATGGAAGTCCCAGACATCACAGAGAAGTTTACCCTTCTAGAATCTTCCGGGAGGGCACTCGGGCCGAGATTTTGGGGCCATGCAGCAATGATGTTAACCCCCGGAGCAATCATATCCGGCTTCAGTATTGAAGGGTCAGTGAAGCTTGGTCCTCTTGATGAAAACTGAGCTACTGCAGGTGCTCTGGATCTTCCTTTTACAGTTCCTCCAAAGATGATTCTTGCTTTAGCCCTTCTTGTTGAGTTCATGAAGCTTTTTATCTGATATGATTCGTCGGAACCTATAACTGTTGCTGGCAGGACATGGACATCGACTGAATCTTCCTCCAGATTGATTTCTGTGTTGGCCAGAATCATTGCAGCACCACCAGCTTCCTTCACTGTCTGACCTTTCTCGGCCCTCCCATTTATGCCCCGGTCGCAGACTACCGTCTTACCCCTAGCTTTTGCTCTTGGGAGCGTCCCTCTCAAGCAGAACTCACTTAAAGTACTCGCACCCGCGAAATAAACCAGCTCAAGCTCTCTCTCTGCGACTGCTACTCCCTTCCCTGGGTACATGGATTCTCCATACAGGAGCTTCCCATTGCTTAGTCGAACTACTGCTGGAAATCTCCTGTCAAGTGTGCTTGCACCAATGGTGGCAATCCAGGGAGCTTCATTTGCAACTGAGTTCTGTATTGGACCATTGTTTCCTGCAGCACATATCACGGTTATTCCATGCTCCATGGCCCGGAAACTGCCGATGGCGATGTTGTCCTCGTAGAGTGGCACCGGGAAGCCACCTAGCGAGAGTGAGAGTATGTCCACACCGTCTCTGATGGCTGCATCCATTGCTGCAAGGATGTCCGAGCTATAACAGCCACTGAACCAGCAGACCTTGTAAACAGCAATGCGGGCGCCAGGGGCCATTCCTCGAGCCTCACCGGCTCCATAGCCAAGCACATTAGCCATTGGCACTGGAGCTCCCCCGGCCGTGGAAGCCGTGTGGGTGCCATGGCCATGGGAATCACGAGGTGACGAGTATTCCATCACGGTATCAGGTGAAGATTTCAATGAATCAACCCTATGGCCTTTGCTGAAGTACCTGGCACCAATGAGCTTCCTGTTACAATTTGAGGCACCGAAGTCCTGCCCTTGTTGGCATATCCCTTTCCACTTCCGGGGCACCGGAGGCATCCCATGATCATCGAAGCTCGGGCTCTCAGGCCAGACTCCGGTATCAAGCACACCAATTATCGATCCCCGACCAAATCCAGACTTCGTCCAAGCCCCACCTTCTCTGGTGGGGCTTAACCCCAAGAACTGGTAAGAGTAAGTGGTGTGAATCTCAAGCCTGCTGTCAGGCCTCACTGCTATAACTTCATGCGACTTCTTTAACATCTCAGCCTCAATCGGAGAGAGTTGAGCCGCAAAACCTTCCATGGCGGAGCCATAAGAATACAGAAGCCGTGAAGAGGAATCCTCTTCCTTGGAAATGGACTTGTCAAGAAAGGAAAGGTGCCAGTGAAGCCTAGAGCTAAAGTAAGAACGTGACGCCCCCTTGGGGTGGAGCTGAACAATGTAGGTCTGCAAATGCTCTCCATGTGAACAAACGAAGTACAGGCAAAAGATGGAGAAAAAGAGTGAAACTTTGGCTTCCATGGAGGGAGAAAACATAGAGCTTGTAAGGTGGTGTTGGTGCATGCCTGTCGGGCGGGGTATTTGAAGGAGTAGATGGAGGAGAATTCCGAAGGGGGCATTGTCTGAGGATCTGAGACGGAAGAGATGAAGAAGCTCGTGAAATTTAAGAGCTCTTCCTCACGAGTTTCCTTTGGTGGGGTGAGAGTGTGGGAGTAGAGAGCCTTTGGTTTTAACTTGAAGTGCTTTTACTGTGGACTGAATTTTCACGAGAAGTTTTGGTTAGATTTAATACTGCTATGTGGTACGCGCACTCCACGGCTTCTTTTCAAATCTTACCTGCACTGTTGGAACTGAAACTATCCCAACAAATCTTTGTCAATGGATCTGCTTCTCTGGTACATATAGGAAAAGAAAAAGGAAAAGCAAGCTTTCTTCTCAACAACACAACGCTGCCAAGAATTGTCTACATGACCTCATTAAGTCTGCAAGCTCTAATTTCTCCACGAAACCCAATCTTCATTACATCAATAGTAGAGAAAAAAAATAAAATATATATATAGAAAATAAATGTGGTATCACATGTATTTATGAGGGAAGAGGGAGACATTTATTAGCACGCTCTGGTGTTGATGCCATAGCCTAGGGTGATGGCTCCTCATACCACGTGCTGCTTAGGCTCCATCTCCATGTTCTCGTATCTTACGATATTCCCACTTCATATCTGAAACTACGGAGCAAATCTTTCATCTCCGAAGTTTCATTTGCCCCTCTATACCCTAAACAAAACAGTGTCACAAGAAATTTATATGTGAAAATGAAAATAATTACGATTTAAAGACAATAAGTAAATACAAGTGGTGTGATTATATATATGGGATAAATGGAAAAAGCATGTGGCGCGTTCACAAAATACCAAACAGAGAGAGACTTAGAATAGAGACTCTTGTGGACTTAAAGTGTGATATTTTTTGTTCAACACGAACGTGGGCACGTCTATGAAGTTAATTATGGTCATTTGTAATAATTTACTTGTGGAGTCTAACCTTCTTTGCTAGCTTCATTCCCGATACTTGCTAAGGGCCATGTTACCTTATCTTGAACACTTCAATCTGTCCTTTGTATTTGTTCGTAGCGTGAGTAAATTTGGATCCTGAAGTGGAGCTTAAGTTTTTTCCTTTTGTAGACGAGTAGTTGGGAACAAGACGCTGGGTTTTTGATGTGTAGGGGCTTGTTTTAGAAACTGACAATAGGGAAACAATCACATTATTTTACCCAAGTTTCTTCTACATTCCTGTGGCCCAACATTTCAGTAAGTGTTTACTATTCACATAGAATTATGAAAGTTGCAAAGTATCCACTTTTTTTGCGTCTTACATTTTATATATTGGAAGAGCAATTCATATCCTCAGAAATCCGAAATTTTGAGAGAGGAAAGCATTTACAATTGTCGGTGTAGTGAGCTATAACTTGAATCCATGTACATATCATATACATATGCTTCCAAGTGCTAGAAGTATGAGTTAATTGTGTCGGATTGAAGTAGAATGGAACAAATGGCTAGTACTTTATCCCTTCATGATTTAAAGTCAAAATATGAGGAGAAGTATGCAAAAGATGCGTGAGGAATAAGATCCAAATACTTACAAGGATGAAATAAGATCTAAAGTATGAATACAAAAAGAAAGAGAGATCAAAACGAAGTAATGACTCATATGCTTGTAAAATCGAGGTCAATATGAATTAAAACGCGTCAAGCTCACATACGATTTAGTTGTTCCTGGTCGTACGAGCAATCCTCTTGCATGACCCCAAGAGGACATGTGTCCTCCTAATAAATTTCTTTCTTCTTTCTTCTCTGTCTTTTCATTATTCTTTTTGTTCTTTTAATTTTTTTATTTCTTGTTTTTACATTTTTTCTCTTTTTCAAAACATATTTATTTAATAACATAAACAAAGTAAGTACATTTGATGTCTATTTTTTTCTATATATGTGCTATTTTATATTTTCTTATATATATATATATATATGATAATTATCAAATAGATATAAAAAATAATATAGAACATACTAAAATTACATTCGATAATATCTATAATTTATGAGTATCTATTTTATTGTTTCGTATTTTATTTCCATTCCATTTAAGGGAACTATTTAACAATTTATGCAAATAATATTGAATATATATAATTTTATGTCCATTATACTAAATTATTATTTATAAAGAAATAAAGAGCTACAAAATTTACAATAATAAAATTTTTTAAGATAATTCATGTAATATTTATTAAAAATTATATAATTATTAGAAATAATAAAGTAACATGAATGTAATTTAATATGCTTTACACCACTTTTTATAAATCTATTTGAATAGTATTGAATATATTTGAAAATATAACAAAATACATAAGTAAAAAAAAGAGAGATAAATATCAAATACAATTAAATTTTTATGTTTTAAATCAAACATGTTTTGAAAAAACTGAAAAAGAACAAAATTCAGAAATAAAAAATAAAGAAAGTTGAAAGGAGAAAAAGTAAAGCACACTTGTCCTTCCCTGCTTGTGTGGGTGCACTGGTCGCACGACCAGCATCCCTTAAACCTTTACGGACATACATGTGAACATGCTTACGTGTAAATCCATGAATCTCAACTAAAAGCAACTGCTGTCACTGAAAATTACCCAGGTATAATGTTTCTTACTCATCCTGGAGGCAAGAATGGCATCGATCAGTCTGGTTTCGTGTTGGCAGGCGTTCTGTAACATCTCACCGTGCACTTCAGACAAGGGCATGGAGGAAGGTACCAAAATAATGTCAACCTTGGATTACCTGTAGAGAAGAATGAAAGAAGGAAACACACAGTAGAATAAATGTTGTTCTCCGCCTCACTCCATTTGTATTTCTTACTCAAAATACCAGGAAAAAAAAGGTTTAAAGCCAATGCTTTCATTCTTGATACGGGTCATCCGGCTTTATTTGCACCATGAATATTTGAGACAAGATTTAGAATTCGTACAAACAAGAAAAAAAATCAGAATTCTTTCTTGCTTTGTTTTCTTCCCGAGTAATCACATAAGTTGCAAGAGGAATCCCAGCGAGCAGGTTCAACAAGGTCATAGATCACAAAGGCGAAGCCGGAGTTGTAGAAATGGCACTTTCAGCCATAACCATTCTCCATATCACCTGACAAGAGGAACTCAGTGAACCTTTAAATGGCAATCGATGGGAATATGAAGTCACTGAAGAATTTTGAGCCCTTATTCCGTCACTTGGATTACCAATGAAATGAGTCTACATATGCATACATAGGTTCATACAGTGCAATAATTCCATGGCAAACCCTACAAAGAATGCTGCTCAAGTTCTCTATCTCATGCCACAATTTAAAGCATTTGGACTTTATAGTGAACTAAAAACCATTCACCACACACATAAAGGTTCCAACATGAGATGAAACACAATTTTGAAGGAAGAGGAGGCAGAGCAGTGGTTCTCAATTCTGTACCCTAGTCCGCCTAGTTAAGAGTTAAGACAGAGAAATAAATTTACAGATAGATTATTATGTCTAGTGCAAACGCTGAGAGGTATACATATGTCCGGGATACTGGTGGATCCACTTTAGGATGTTTTGCAACGGTCTTATAGATGCTGCACTAATGTATTAAATGATAAGATTATGACATTTGTAATAATTTTAATATTTCATTATTTTCAATATAAGACTGTAACATTTATCATAATTTTAAACACATATATTTTCAAATAGACCACAGAGAGAAAAAAAGAATAAAAAATAGATAAATAAATAAATAAAAGGACTAATCTATAATTTATTATTCACTAACAACAAACAGGGGTAAATGTGAAGAAGTAATATTTGCTTATGTTAGTTGAAAGAACAAATAAAGTTGTAAAATGAATTAAACCAAACCATCTATCAAACAATAACTGAAAGAAAGACAAATTGCATCAGCAATATGAACTAAATACGTGTTTGAAGCATAATTATGTATCACAGTAAGTCGGCTTCAAATAAGATTGGAATTTGCAAACGAATCCTAAATTTCATGACCTGAAAAGCCTAGAATTCATACCACAATAACAGCACCCAAAATTACTTGGAAAACTCTGTCCAAGCTTAGTTAATCAGTCTTGGGATTTCCGAAAGTTGACAAAAAAACACTTCCCCATAATCCATGAATATTGCCATTGCTCATTCCTCCAAGAATTTTAGCTGCTTCTGCAGGTGAACTCTAATTGTCAGACTTCTCTTTTTCAGTTTTTGAGAAAAACGGATCCCATTCATGAGGCCCTACCGCTTGACCTGCATCCAATAAAGCATATTTCCAACTAAGCTCCTCAATAAAATTTTCATGTTTACGCCCCTCGATTATATCCTTCCTCATCTTTGTGACCTTGTCAATAACTGCCTGAACAGCTATATCAAAGGCATCTTCCAAAGTCTCCAGCTTAGAGTGAGGGTCGGCATATATTAGCCGCGGAATAAGATTTATAACCGCCTCTCTCATTTTCTTCACCTTCTCTGCTGAAATTTGACTGAGCCTCTGCACTATGCTAACATTTCTTCTAATGTCGTCTTCCGGAATGAACACAGAATATTGTGAATAATTCTTCGGCAAATGCCAAGTGTACTGAGTGTAGGCAGACCCCGGATGGAAAAACACAGGTATACAGCCAGCCAGCATGGAGTCAAACGTCGATCTTCTTGTATATGAATCACCTTGAGGCTGGAGGCAAAAAATCGAACTTTGAAACATCTGCATGATACTGCTAGGAGAATGGCACTTGTTCTCCCCAAAACCACACTTCAACAGTCTGCACACCCTTGAGTTCTTGCATTGATCAATGATCTGACCCCGGATGGACTTGAGGTTGTCTGGACGCGGTGCGCCAGCAAAGCAGAAAAGATATTTCCGGTCTAGTTTCCTCATCCGGTCCTGCCAAAGGAACACGTCAGCATCCCTAGCAGGATGAAAGTAGGTCGGATAGGGAATGCCATAATCATTTGCATTCCAAGGGCTTGATTCCACCACAAGCATGGACATGTTTTTGGCAGCCGGCAACAGCCGAAGCTTGTTGCCCCAATCTGATTCTTGGTCGGTTACGCGCCTAAAGTCCCACGTTATCCTACCCGCCACGAGAAAGTGATCCTTTCCTCCCATAATACTCCATTCTGGCCTCTCCATGAGCCAATCAACCAAATCAACAGATGCAGCATCCCTAGTTGATATGTTGTGCCCCCAAAGATACCTTGCAATGTCCAAACCGGCGTAGAAGGGCACGAAAATAGCTGCAGCAATAGATGAATCCTTTGTCAGGCATTTGTATTGCTTCATCCGATTGCTAAATATCACATCTAAAGCGAACTGATTTGTGGCGTACCACCCTGTATCCGAGAAAACCCCTTCAGCATTCTCCAACGGCGGACCAAGCCCATCATTTTTCATGAACTTACACATGTTCATCCACGGATTGAGACTCTTACACTCCTTAAGCATATCCTCATTGAACCTGTGGGGAAGATCATAAACATAGATATACCTTCCCCCACAAGGATCACTCTTATTTTCTACCGTCCTCAGCGCCCTCATAAAAGCATAATTCTTCACCTCCACATTAGCCTCGTCCTCGTTAGGCTTATCTTCGTTATTCATTCTCACAGGTGGGGGTGTTGCATCTGTTGGCTTCACACGATTCAGGATTTCATCTCCGGTGGAATTATCAAACACTTGTCCTCTCTCACGCCTCACATCAACTTCAGGACGATGACCGTTGAGCGAGTGGCTAACAGGGGAGGGGTTGGAATCAACAGGGGGAGTCTTTGTCGATTGGCCATAATTAAGGGAAACAGGGTCTATTTGAGGCGAAGTATCAGTGACATTATTGCCACCAAGCACCACAAAATGGAAGTACAACAGACCCAACCAAAAGAAAGCTGATAAAAAGGCTAACAAACAAACCCATGAATACTTGTTATTCCCTTGCCCCTTCTCCATCGCTTCGCCCAACGGCAGTACCGCCAGCTGCCGTCGTCTCATCAGATTCCGAAGATTCACCTCGCAAACTACAATAAAAACCGCCCAACTTTAACGCGTAAATTTAGACAACGCAACAAGACACGAAAGATTGATCACATTCAGCGTCACTAACCCACAGCCCATCAAAGATGGGAAAATACTGCTTAAATTATCACAAAAAAAATATATGGAAAAGGAAACGGAAACAAAGTAGAAACAATGGAAGTGGCCAGCAAGAATGACTTGAATTCGGCGTTAAGCGATTCACCAAACGGGAATTAAGAGAAATAGAACGGAATTAGTTTCATCTTATTAGGATTTCCAGGGGCCCAGAAAAATTGAAAAACATTAACTTTTCATAAACAAATTACAGGGAAAAAAAAAAAGGAAACACATCTATTATTTATTTATGAATAAAAGGTTCGAACATAGTTTGCAGGGAGAAGGAATAACAAATTTTGCAGAGATGGATTTGAGAACAGAAGACGGTTATATCGCCCGCATGATGGAGACGTTTTGGAAAGGTTAAAAGCGCATAGAAGAATGAGACGAAAGGCAGCGGGACACGTGGAAAAATGGGCAATTTCGGTTTATCCTGCTTCTGGTGTATGTCAACCGAGAAGTCTGACCCAATAAATTTGAAAAATCAACCTTCAGTAGAGGTCGCGCACGTGTTACTGGCTCAGCCCGCTAGGGTCTAGTTCATTAATCTGAGGCCGCAGCACTATCAACAAGTTCCAGTTTTCGTGAAGGTGGGGTTGGGATGTGGTTATCGTTGTTTGATACGACATTTATGTCTGAGGTTAGGGCGGCGAGGCTTTGTGTTCAAATTAAGATTCGAGTATTATATGACTCATTAATTTTATAAATTACTTAAACTTAATTTTATCAATTAAAAATTTTATTTTTATTTTTTAACGGTTGAGTGTCACTTACACTAAAATAAAAAAGTGAAATTTTTTACATTTAGTTTAAATAACATTAAAGCCTTAAATTTTTAAATATTTATTATTTAATTTTATTTAATTAATTTTTTATTTATATAAATATTTATTAAATTATTCTAAATGTATTCATGCCTTATCGAGTCAATCCGCCCAGAAACTCATGCCTGACCCGAATCCCTCGTGCCAGAAATTGCCACTTATATTATGATTGCATTAATTAATCATTAAAATAGTCCGACGGGATTTACCTGTACTATTTTAATTAATAGTTAAATTATCCAAGACAATGTTAGGTTGGCGCGTGTCTAGTTATTCTTTGACCTTTTAACTGGTCAAAATAGAATATTCCGTTATTTATTTATTCAGTTGCACTAATTATTTTGACCGGCAAAAGATATATTTATAAGACAATAAACAACAGAGTTGGTGGTGGGATCAATTTAAATTTTTTATTGGAAAAGATTAAAGAGTCAACGTTAATTTAGGTCATGTTTATTTTTATTTGATGGGGTAAAGTTTTAAATAAATAATTTCAAAATATCGACTCGTTCTGAACTGAATTATCTATCATTATTTAGATAATTTTGTATTTCATTTTTCTTTTATCATAAATTTTTGTTATTAAAAAAATACACGTATAACTTCAAATAAAATAGTACATTCCATTCAGTTAATTAAGATGAACATTATCTTAGTATCAAAGCATATATTAAAATCAAAAGTTATTTTCCCTTTTTAACGAGAAAACGAATACCCATTTTCCGATGATTGTTCAATTACTCAAGTGGTAAAAAGGAGTTAAAATGAACAAAGGGTTTTCTCGGATGAGCAATAAAAGAATTACAGCCAACAAGATCGGTTAGGTACTTAGTAATATCTCAAAATCAAGAAGATAAACCTAATTGTTTTAAAGAAAAATAGTAATGGTTAGAATTGCATTTTTTTTTTTCTGTCGTACGTGCACAAGGTTTATTACCATTTCGTTTTTAGAGTTTCATGTGTCAGAATCAAGTACCAAGATAACTATGTATTTTTTTAGAGAGATAAGTGACAACAATATTAACTTATGAAGCAAAGGTCCCAAAATTTAATTGTTCATATGGGATTCCATTGAAAATTTGTGACAAGCGTGGTTAGATTAGGCCATCCCACTATAGGTAGTCACGTTATGAAATGAATGAACAGTTGATGGTGATTGATAGCAACTATAGTTACTTAAAAAATGAATGAATAGTTGGTAGTGATTGATAATGACCAACGATAGACAAACAGGCATCCAACATGAATTATTTGTCTCATAGCAACACATATTACATGTGCTTGTCTGACTATAATATTTTTGCCATTTTTGAGGTCTTATTCAACCATCACAATTGTAGTTTTGAAATCCCACGAACATTAAGAGAGTTTTAAAATATCATATAATTTATAAAATATTTTTAAAATTTATAAATTCATCTTATTTTAAAATAAGTTAATAAAATATATAGATATAAATAATATAATTGTTGTGCAAGATTTGTTGAAATTTATAATTATAATTAAGTATAATTTTTGATATAAAGATAAAAATAAATTAAATATTATTAATATAATGTAATTAAATATGTTTATGTAATTTTTAATATATATAATAAAATAACTTATAACAAATTTAAAAATAATTTTAAAAAAATTATCTTATTTTAAAAAAATTTACAAAATTTCTAAACATCTTATACAATATTTTAAAAATCTTACAAACTTACCTAAGCCCATACCCTAAACATAACCCTTACCCACTACCCATACCCATACTTTACTCAAAGGCTATTGAATAGATGAGTCGGGTACTCAGGCCCGACCCGAGATCTTGGGTCAGATTTAGACCATACTCGAATCAAACCCATTTGCTTTAGGTCTGATTTGATTGATGTTGACTTCAATTTAGGATGCTGAGTTCTTAAACCCACAAAATAGATTTTTTTTTTTTGAAGTGTATTAATTAAATATTCATTAATTACATGTTTGCTGAGTTTATTTTTATAATAACATTATGATATAGTTTATATATGGATTACAAGTAAGCTTGAAAATCGAGTCAAAATTAAAGTATTTACATATAAAATTAGATTATTAAATCTATAATTTTTGTTCGCACATGTTTTCTTATAAAAAAAAAAACAAATTCATATTTAATTGATTTAATTCATTAATTTATATATATATTTATATATTCTAAATATTACTTGCACAAAGTACGGATCACATGCTTGTAGATGGAAATATGAGGATATAATTAAAAAAGATATATTTATATGCGTTAGAACTAACAATTTACCAGCTGAAAACAAATTGGAAATTGCAGTAATTAATTATGCTAATTTAATTTTGTGATAAGAGATAGGTTGTGGGCATTAAAGGCATAGAGTGGGGGTTGGCAGACAGTTGGCATATAGTATGATGGAATGAATTTTTTACCTAATTTATCAGTGTATTCATTCAATTATATTGGTAAAACTTGAGATAACGTATATGCGATGGGTTGTGTTAATTTCCCAAGTCTTATTATTATGATTTAGCACTTTTATTAATTTTTTTTTTAATAAAAATTTGTGTGAATGTGTCTAATTTTAATAGTTTTTATAATATGCAAATAGACGTATACTTTTTATGACAATTAAATGTGAGATCGTGTGTGTTTAATTACTATTATGTAAAACGTTATTTTTATATAATAAGTTTGGAATATGTTAGTAAATGTGGAAAGGCACCCGAACAAGAAAAACAAACGCAGCACATAAAGCAGAACTGCAGAAGTTGTAAGAAGATCAGGCACACGTGAGCCTAATTGGATATAAGACCTTACCCATACCCATTCTATTACTTATAACGGGTTTGGGTTTGGACTTGGATAAAATAAATTATAAAGGGTCGGGTCGGGTCTGGATAGAAAACATAATTTATGCGTTTGGATAAGGTAATACCCTACCCATCTACAGGTCTTAACTCACCCAAACGACGCTCTAAAACACTGGTACGATAATGTATAACCAATGGTTGCTATGAATGACAAATGCTTGGAAGTAATTCTTCACTTCTAAAATTAAAATCTAGGTCTCGTTTGGGGCAGTCTCACTTTTGAGAGGAAGTGTGGTTCTAAATGTGGATGCTATTTATTGGAAAGGAATGCTGACATCCTAATTTGACTTGGCCAATGCCAACACACTAGTTACCAATCATGTGATCTCGCCTCGGCAATCCTAGTTGAAAATATCAAGATTTATAGTTTTATTCATTTTCTATTATTTCCAACATTTATTATTTCTTATTTTTATTAATGAATTTATTTTATTATGTGTTTAATATCTCATTGTATATGACCGTTGGAACTTTTAGTAGGCCGTTCTATTACATTTTGTTCTTATGACATGATTTATTAAGGTCATTATTTCTTCAATCACATACATAATTCTATCTAAAGGGGCTATGGTCTTTCATTCAATATAGAAAAGTTTGTGTGTTTATTAAGATTTATCATTTCTGACAGAAGATTTTTGAGTGTTTTTGGCAATGTGGGGATTGGTTCTTACTTTAGTTCGTGGCCGTGCAAATGGAATGAGATATTGTTGTAAGTAAATAGGATTTTATAATGAAGTCTTTTATTAAAAATTGCATATAGAAAGGCAACCATGACTTTAAAACAGCAACATGTGTCGTGATGACTATGTATTAGTGCAATATATTTATTTTCTTGAGTTTTTGTATATTTCCTATTTTCACATTTTATATTGTGATATAATTATATTTGAGTTTATTCAATATTTATGTTAGTTTAAAATATAGATCACACTATGTTCTCTTCATAATGTGCAAGTATAACCACAAACAAATTGAAGTGATTTGTGATGAAACCACAATCATGAGTTCAAATTGCAACTTCAAGTAACATGTGTATTAGTGCAATGTATATTTATTTTCTTGAGTTTTTCTATATTTATTATTTTCGTATTTTATATAGTGATATAAATGTCTTTGAGTTTATTTGATTATTTACTTTGTTTAAAATATAAATCACACAATGTTCTCTCAATAATGTCTAAATACAACGACTACAACGACAAACAAATTGGAGGGAAGTGTGACAATCACGAGTTTAAACTGCAACTTCAAGTAATTAAATAATTTGCATGCATTTCTCAATTTTTTTATTGTGTACCATGATCAAAATCATTTGAATAAATTATGTTTGTAAACAATATCATTTCATTGATAGTAGAGTGCAACACTTGTCATGATCAATTATATAATTTTTCATAATAAAAATTGTTAATAATAAAAGAATATTTTCTATACAACTACAATGAAAAATTAAAATAAAAAAAATAAAATTTTCATAATTATATTCATTACGTACAAACAAGTATATGTAAAATACAATGTAATTTCCTCATTTGACAAAAAGTTTAATGAACACACGCACGCACATGTAGTAGATGTAAACACAGTTGAAATATTTTTAAAAAATTAAATAAAAATACTAAAAGCTAACCAATTTCATACTTAGATTTCAATAATTCAAGTTTTTAACATCAAGTTTGTAAAATTACAAAAATGTCAAACAACTATCAAAATAAAGATTACACATCATTATTATTAAAAAAAATGGCCAATGTTACATTGTAATGTAGATGGGGAATAATTTTTTAACAAAGTAAATTATGTTTTTTAGAACATTTAACAAAATGATATTCTTATATATATACACTTGCTTTTTTTGCAAGTGGATAATATCCTCTTTTAAAATATGTGAATACTTATGTGCTTCTTGGGCCAACCACTGGCTAAATAAAATTACTTACAAAAATTATTTAAAAAAATTTGTTTATAATTTTTTTACACTAAAGCTTAATATTATATATAAAATAAGATCTACTATGTACATATTGTAATAAATAATTTTATAGATTAAACACATAATATGTTATATATGCACTTATTTAAAAGTTGAACTTATATAGTTTGGTTTTTATTTTATAAATTTTTCAAGATGTATGAATTTTTTAAATTGCAAATTCTACATATTTAAGATTTTAGTTAAAATTTTTTTATTATATATGCATAGATAGATAATAGTTTTGGAAAAAATAAATGGCTTATATTAAATTTGCCTATAAAAAACAAATTTATTTAAAATTGAACTTGTATAGTTAGATTTTTATTTATTTTAAAAAACTATTATGTACGAATGTTTTTAATTTTATATTTTCACTCAACTAAATAGCAATCAAATTATTTATTATTATTATTTTATGATGTGCATATTTTTAATTACAATTTATTGTAATGTTTTCTAATTTTTATTTTCTTTATTAAATTATATTGAAAATTTATATATTTACCTTTAGTACTAATATATGTAAAGCTAATATTGTCCTCCATCGAACATACCAAATTATAACCAAATTGCCTTTTTGATGTATTTTGTTTCTTTCAAAGTGCTTTGACTTTAAAAGCATAGTCGCATTTATTGATTTACATTAGTGTTTCGCAAAATTAACTCAATCAAGTAATGTGTCATGTAAAATTTTAAAAATTATTAAATAAAGAATTTCAATTTCTATTGATGAATTAGATGATTTTAATTTATTTAAAAAATTTAAATTTTTGTCAAAGTTAATTTTATTATATAGGCATGGGCTCATCGTATTTTTGGAAAAATTGAATGGCTTATATTAAATATGCATATTAAAGACAAGTTTATTTAAAAATTGAACTTTTATAGTTTCACTTTAATTTTTAAAAAATTTTAGCATGTATGAATTCTTTAAATTGTAAGTTTTGTAAATTCAAGATTTTTGTCAAAATTATTTTTATTATATATGCATAAACAGATTGTAGTTTTGTATAAATGACTCACATTTATTTAAAAAATATATTTAAAAATTCAAATTGTATAGTAGAATTTTTATATATTTTAAAAACTATTATGTATGGTTATTTTATTATTTATTTTAAATGAAATAATGATCAATTTATTTTTTCTGCATTTTTTTGTTTTTGTGATGTATAGATTTTTAATTGCATTTTATTGCAATTGTAATGTTTTCTAATTTTATTTGAAAAGGTTAGGCACAAAGATTAAAGTTGTGGTTAATATGAACTTTTATTTCTTTTAATCTGTATTTATGATTTTTTTTTTGAACAAAAGGCTCACAAAATATATAGATATTAAGAAAATTAAACTTTGGTACAACAATTTAATTTGGAAGATATAATAGAAAAATGATTAAGAAAACCTGTTTGGGAAAAATAGAAAACAATATTTGGAAGAGTAAAAGACAAGGAAAATAATATTAGACAGAAATAAATAATAAGAGCATACAACCTAATAAGTAAGTTTCTATTGTACATATGAATGATTAGAAACTAGATAATTTGTATGAGTAATAGTGAGAAATATTATCAATTATTATTATATTTTCTTTATAACATTTATACAAAATGCCACTTTTTTGAAATTTTTAAATAATAGTATTGATTAATTAATTGATATGTTTTATAATTTAAATAGTCAAATAATTGACAAATAAAGAATAACTCAATGAAAATTTAAAAATTTATTACACTAGGACATATTTAATGGATTGAGTTAAAATGAATAGTGATTTCTGTCAAGATAATGAGGAATTAAATAATTTACATGAGTAATAGATATATTTGAAAGTTTAAAATATGTTCAAGTTTAGTTTATGACAGACCTAAAAAAATATCAATTATTATTATATTCGTCTCTAATGCTTATTATATAAAGAGTCACCTTTTCAATTTATTTTAATAAAAACATTGACTAAGTTAGTAGCACGTTTCTTGATTTAAGTAGTAAAATATTTTAAAATTTAAAGAATAACTCAACAAAAAATTAAACAAAGAGTTACTTTTTGAGTTGTTTTTTAAATAATTGTATTGATTAATTTAGTAATATGTTATATAATTTAAATAGTTAAATATTTGAAAAATAAATAACAAGGTAACAAAAATTAAAAAGCCTATTACTCTATGATATATTTAATGAATTGAGCTATTAATTAAGAAAATTAATTTCTATTGAAATGATTAGGAATTAAATAATTTGCATAAATAATATATATTAGAAATGTTTAAAATATGTTTAAATTTATTTTATTATAGACATAAGAAAAAATATAAGTTATTATTATATTTGTTTGTATTTCTTTTTACATAAAGAGTTACTTTCCAATTTTTTTTAATAAGAGCATGGACTAAATTAGTAGCACGTTTTGTAATTTAAATAATAAAATATATAAAAACGAAGAAGAACTCAACAGAAATTTAAAGTTATTACACTAAGATATATTTAATAAATGAAGTTATAATTCGAAAATAATAATTTCTATCAACCATATTTTTTATACACAAAATAATCATTTTTTTTGTTCGCTAAACACACGCTTATATAGATTAGACTGTTCTTACTAATAAAAGCAATAAAAATGTGTTTACTGTTGAATTAATATGGCATTTCAGTACGAATAAAAAATTAAAAGGACATTAAATGCATACTACCAATCAAATCAAAAGAAAATTTTTAATTTGACAAAAGACTCAAAATTGTAGAAAATTTGAATTAAATTTTAGTGCTCCGAACTTGAATGCTACATTCCATTATGCAAAAAAATATTAGAAGGTCATTAAATGTATACCATTAATAATCTAATAAAAAAAATTTAATTTAATAAAAAAACTCAATTATAAAAAATTAGAATTGAACTTTGGTGGGTACAACTTGGTCAAAAGACATGATTCTTATTATATATGACACTAGCAATTTTGCACATTTAATATGTGTGCAATTATAATAATTTGAACATATTTATACACACATAAAAAATATTGGATAGTGGTAATTTTTTTTTGGTTTGATAATGATTTTTTAATAAATGAGTGTGAACGTGGATAAGAATACAGACAAGAATGCATTTTAATTATAAAAAATTAAAACATTTAAATTTATTTTTTAACTTTTGTTCATCTCATGTGTAATGTGATAATAAAGACAATAACAAGTTTCAATTGCGTCAATCAAAATATGAAATTTAAGAGTTGAAGGCTTTATAAAAAGTCAATTTTGTGATGATTAGTCAATTTCTCACTTATTCCTCACTGTTGGAAATATTTATTTTGTGATGATTGTCTAAAAAAAATATAGTACACTCAAAGTTTTTTATTCATGACAATTTGATTGATAGTGTAGTATAATTCTGGACGACACAATATCATTATGTGAACTAAATATTATGAATTGATGACTGCTTAGTATTAAGAAACATAAGGAATGATATTAATATTTCCTCAAATTTTTAATATTTATGTTAATGGTTATTACCATGAATTAAAAGTTATGAGAATATTATTATACTATCATATATGATTATTTTATTTGGGAATTATGGGTTGATTGGAAAGTTATGAGAATATTATTATAATGATAGTCATTTAAGATTATTTTATTTGGGAGAGGTACATTGACTAGACCCAGTTGTCGAAGGGTATGAAAATAGGGGCGTTTATTCATAAAATCGAAATTATTGAAATTTTGATATGCCAGAGTACCGAATTTTGGTAAGTTTGATTTTTTTTTTTCAATAAACTGAATTTTATCAAACAATAAAAAAAAAGGAAAAATCACAATTTTTAATTCACTTTTTAAATAAAGAAATAAAAAATTGAAAAAAGAAAAAGGGAGGAATAAAAAATTTAAAAATTGAAAGTATTAATAAAAATAAGAAAATAATATAAGATAATTTGATATTCAATTTACTATGACATATCAAATTTAAATCCTATCGAAAGAAAACCAAAATTTTAAAAATTATCATTCCAAATATTTAATCGAAAGTACAGTTATATATATCTCAGAATTTCGGTTTCAATATGGTTGGTTGATAAACCAAACTGAGCACAACCCAATACAGAAATCAAAGTGATGATAATAATGCATTGTTTGGTAGTCATATTTGTATAAACATTTGCTGCGACTTGATGCATTTTCATATGATTTTATAAAATGTATTAATATAAGGCTACCACAATGTATAAGAGTATGGAATAAAAATTTCAAATTAATTGATACTAAATTCTTTGATGCTTTCCAACTGCCAGGTGTATTTACTTTAACTCAGCCATTGACTGCTACTAGTAATTGGATGTCGCATATTAATGACAAGTGATTTTGAATGCCATAATGGATGATATCAATTATTGAGAATATTTATCTCATTACTTTGGGACTTGCAAGTGCTTTTGATACGTTCACAAAAACACACACAAATGAATGTGCATTTAGTTTTCTATGAAATAATATTTTACAAAGTTGTACCCTGTGATTGTAATGTTATGACATAATGAGTGACTTACGTGCGAAACAAATTTAAAATTTTCCATCCTTAATTTTTTATTTACTTTTTTTGTCTGACTTTTATGAAAGTTATATTTGATTTGTTATTACATTCTTATTGTATAAGTAAGTTACTCAAGATGTCATTATTTATTGTCTTTATATCAATGAGTTTTTAAAATAAAATCAAGATTTTTTTTTAAATGCACGATTATACCGGCACCAAAAATTTGGATGGAGATGAACGTTCCGCGAAGGTCGAATTAGGGCTTCTAAAATGTAAATTACCCTTAACAGAAGTTCAGCAGCCGGCGCTCGTGCGAAACAAACGCCCCGCTCCCTCGGTGGCAGGAGAAGATGTCGACCTCGATTTCTCCGCCCCGTAATCTGAAACGGATGAATAGCAGTCAACACAATTGCGAGAGAAAATTGGAAGCGAAATGCATTTGAATCAGCAGATGTTGGCGTTGAGCCCTACAAATTGGGGGGAAATCGGTTGCATTGATCGGGAAGCGGGCAAATCGATTTTCATGGGTAAATCCGAGCGGTCGCTGGCTTCACAAGCCAGCCTGTGGACTGCTTCTTTGCTTCCACAGCTCAATTCAACAAATTTAACCTTTACGTTCCTGTATTTCTTGTTTTTTTTTTTTTTTTTTCGGAATGTTGTGACTTTCTTTATTTCTTCTTTGTGGAAGCTAACGACAAAATTGTGAGAAATTCGTTAATCTATATGAAATAATGATAAAATTGCGGAAAATACCTTGTTAAATTAACTTCTTGTGCACTTGAAGTGGTGTGTCGTATGCCCCCTGACAAATTCTCACTCAAATGCTACTTAAAAGGGACTTTGCATGAATGAGGTCAAATGCAATTCCACTGCTGTCATATGTAGACTTGAGGTCATGAAACTTGCAGATTTGTATCCTACATTTGTTGCTAGTCATTAATTTCTGTGATAAAGATGAGAAATATGTGTGGATTAACTGAAAACTCTGGAAAATTCTGCAGCCTAGGACTGAAATCTTTCTTGAATCTAACAAGTGGTTATCAGTGGCCTGTTGCCTTCAAAAAGGACACTATGACAAGTGAGAACATTACAAGGGGCATTAGGAGTGTTCCTTCACTGCAAAAATGCTGTTTATTGAACATGTAAAAGACAAAATTCTGCATCATCTTTGAGTAGACTGCATGCTACCAATCTTATTCTATGATACACAGAAGAATGCCCCTGCAATGGAAAGTCCCCATTTATGCTTGCTGAGGGGGAAGAGATAACGTTAAGCTGTGTGTACCTTTGGAGTTCACACATACGTTCCACTTCATTGCATTGCCAGAGGCTCCCACACCCTTCCCACTTTCTGTGGACTGAATGCATCATCAGCAGCTAGTAGTGGATGAAAGCTGCCTCAGGGAATCAGCTTTGGGTTGTCTTGCTTGCAGACCATGGTGCCAAGCACTCCATAGAGATCAGAAATCTTAAAAGCCATTTGACCGTGACGAGTATTCTGACACCAGCTTGAGAAACATGGAGGACTTGTCCTCTATCAGTCGCGCCGGAGTATCAAACTCTGCTACTCGACCTGCAAAAAACGACCCAGTCATGCGTGCTATCAGACATCGCAAATAATGGCTTCAAACGGTTTGCTACAAATGGAGAACAAAGCTGTGCTACAGCGTACCATCACTGAGGACCAAAACCAGGTCGCTATCAATAACAGTGGGAATGCGATGAGCAATTGTACAGACAGTACAATCCTTAAACTCTGTTCTTATTATCTTCTGGATGAGGTTATCAGTGGCCGAGTCAACTGAGGCTGTCGCTTCATCGAGAACCAAAATTCTCGACTGTTTCAGTAAAGCCCGGCCAAGAGATACTAGCTGCCGTTGACCTACACTCCAATTATCTCCATTTTCTAGAACTGCAAGAACAAGAAACAGCAAATAATTAATTTGTCGACAGAATTTCATAGTTAGGCAGTTTGGTTGCTTGCCTCTGAAGAAGCCTGATTTTATTCTCCTCAGGGATGGCATGCTTACCCGGTGTATCAAGACTAAGCTCTTTTTGACGAACTGTCTCCCCTAACTGAGACTTATCAAGAGCCTGCAACAATTCAAGTATGCTATCAGGTAATGGCACAAACAGATTTCAAATCTACATCATTTATATGCCAAATGGAAAGCACACAAAAAAAATGCAGATACTGTTCAAGATCTGCCATGCATCATAAAAATATTTACATCAGTCAAATCCATCATCTGTGTCAAACTGCATGATATGAAACATTGTATGACAGGGAAGAAGGAAAAAGAACGTACCTCCCAAATTTCTTGATCTGAATGCTCTTCAAGTGGGTCCAGGTTGCCCCGAATAGTTCCTTCAAATAATGTTGGGTCCTGGGGTATGATACTGAGTCGGTTGCGGAGGTCATGAAGACCGATTGTTGCAATATCAATATTGTCTACAATTATTCTGCCGCATGCAGGCTCAATCAATCGAAATAGAGCCTGGATCAAGGTAGATTTACCACTTCCAGTACGCCCAACAATCCCAACTTTCTTCCCACCAGGAAGTATGCAGGAGACACTGTGTAGCACAACAGGGAGACTCTCTTTGTAACGAACCTGTAGATACAAAAGTAGTCATTTAATTTCTTTCAACTGTCTCTCTCCGTCAAACTTGAGGAAATAAAGGAAATTCTAATTTTATCCTTTTCAATATCATCACATTGTCTCCCAACTATAGGCTTGTCACAACTCAAGTCTCTGCTTAGCACGGTAATCTTTGCTTGGGCTTGCCTTCATTCAAAATTAAGCTTTCTTATGTAATTGGACATATGTTTCTGGAAACATAGCTGTAAATTTGAAGATACTCAGCTTGGGATCCTTTAAAGTCTGCCAAGATAAAAAAGCATGTAGCACTACTATGTGCAATGTGCTACAACTGCTTAACCTTATCTTGTTGTTCTTCAAGGTTTTTTCTTTCTTTTCTTTTTTTTTTGTTTTTCTTTTAAAGACATTGCTTTGACAACATTGTATCTTTCTTTTATACCTTGTACTTTAGTTATCATAAAAAAGGAATTTTGATTCCTAACCTGGAAGTCAAAGGGTGCACAAGATAACAAGGTTCACGACAGATATACAACAGTAGCCGACAGTACTCCAAACAGCAGGGGGCAAGTTTTGCCTCTTTTGATAAGATTGGATAACAGGAAATTTGAACTTGAAGTATCACCTCTCTTAGAACTGGGGATGGGACATCAACAGTTATAATATCAAACTGCATACCTTTAAATCAATTAGTTCAATTGCGCCATTTTCCGGCCATGAGGACGGGGGTCGTGTATCATCAATAAGAGTTGGGGCTTCACTAGGTATTTGACAGTACTGATGAATCCTTTCTATAGAGATAATTTTGTTTTCGAGCTTGCAAAAGCTAAGTATCCATCGTGATAGTCGTGCATTCATATTGAGGCCATATGTCACAGCAAGGCCGGCCATACCTATTGGAGGAAAAATTTAAGATCAAAAAAGGCCAAAGAGACGTTAAGTATTGACTTATCTTCTGCATAATCTTCTTGAAGCAATCATCTTCCAAATTCATGTATGAAACAAATAAGATAGTTTCGTTAAAAGAAGCCATCAGTTATCTCAATACTATAAGTGCAACATTAGGGTTACTTATCTCAACAACAGGACAGGAATAAACTTTTCAAATTTGCCCGATTCAAGTGGAAATTGAAGATTCATGAAACTATCAACCAACCTGCAAAAATCAACGGGCAAGCATTTGAAATTGAATAAAAGAGATTACTTACTCGGGTCTATACTTCTGCGAGGAAAGCTCACAAGTAAGGCCATGCAAAAAGCAAATACAAATGTAGAGAGCAATTCCATGCGCAGACAAAGCCATTCAATAGCCGCAATGCTGTAAAAGAATGGACGAGCAAAGCAGTCAAGAAGATAAAGATTTCTCTTCATGAATCTCTTTTCTTGCCCAAAACCTCTTATTGTAGCTGCTCCAGCTATTGATTCGGCAAACAGATTAATTACTGGAGATTTCTGGATGCTAACAATGCGAACTAGTTCCCTTGATGAAGCCATATAGTATTTCTGCATTTGTGCACAGGCAAATCAAATTCTTCTCATTACTCAATATTTGATAGGAGACAACCATTTCACAGACCTCATAATGACGGATAGAATAAATGCATGCAAACAGTAATATGATGTATTGCCTGTGTTTTGTATCAATATGCAGTTCAATGTTAATAAATGTTTTTAATACATCAAAGATAATCCAAACCAAAAATATTCAATCAGTTATCTGGTTGGCAGGCATTGAACATGCATTCATAAAACTTCAGAATGTCCAGATCACAGATCGGATAAGGGAAGAACACTCAATGCTAG
This sequence comes from Avicennia marina, assembly GCA_019155195.1. NCBI lineage: Eukaryota > Viridiplantae > Streptophyta > Magnoliopsida > Lamiales > Acanthaceae > Avicennia > Avicennia marina. The sequence continues at coordinate 11,061,977 of CM032769.1, read as the reverse complement.
ACGACATGGCATGTATGCTTACCTGCATCCACAAGCAAGCTATTGCCATTGGAATAACAAGAAGCAAAATTTGCCAGGTAACTGTTGTCATCACACCAACAATGCCAACAAGTTGGATGGTTGTTGAAGCAAAGCCACCAAGTCTAAAGGGAATATCAAGATCAACAACACTTTGATCAATTGACACCTGGAAATCACAAGAAACATATATATAGGTGAAACCAAAATGGGGGTTATAAGATAGAGAGATAGGGAATGAATTAACAATTTGAAGAGCCCAAAGTCGAAGAAAAGGAAAAGGCAGGGAAGGAACTTGTTTGTCAGGACAAGCCACCACGTGAACGTACACGATTCAATATTCGGCCAGCTGGAGTAGAGTCAAAGAAAGACATAGGCGCCTGGAACACATTTCTCAGCATTTTCAGAAATAATTTCTGTGCAGCCGCAAGACCAAATGTAGCTACAAGAACAGCTCTGACAAATATGAAACAGGAGCTCCCAAAAGCAAGTGCCATATAAACAACAATAAGCACCATGCTACTGGTTCTAGGTTTGTCCTCAGCGGTTTGTGGATTTGCCCAAGCCATCCACCAACTGCTTGCTATTTGAAGGAGCTGAAATAATGCCTGTGCAAGAATTATAAATGGAATCAACAGGCCCTTATAAGCAGCTGTCATATATGACAAATACACTTTCATGCTGACTCTTCCCCGCTCCCTTTCCTCTTCCTGCACAAGCTGCTTTTTCCTAGAACTTTTAGCTTTCTTTTTCTCTTTGATTGCCTTCTGATCTGAAGATGATGCACCTTCTAGGGCTTCCTTCGACATGCCAACAATACCGTTTCCAACTGAAGGAGCAGACCCATCACGCGGAACATTTCTATCTGATTCTGCAGAAGCAGGATTGCAAAAATCCATAGCATCAATGGCCTCGTGATGAGCAGACACCAATGTGCTAAAATCTGTTCCTGCTTGCAAAAGTTCATCATACTTTCCAGCTTGAATAATACGACCTTCCTTCAAAACCTACAAGGTACAACATGCATAAAATAATAACCAATTTGAGTGTTCAACAGTTAACTTCAACACCATCGAATCATTTAATCTCTTATTTATAAAGGATGGGGTTGCAGGGAATGCACCAAGTCCTTGTAATCCACGTTGAAGTCTATAAAGAAGTCAACCAGAAAGAAACTATTAAGAGATAGAACGTTGAAAGCCTAGACGGTGCAGGTGAAATAAGGAGGTGTCAACAGGTCATATTCTGGCATCTTTGTGCACTATCCTTATTTTTTACAGGCTACACTGTCTTTTCTCTCCTACAGGCTCAAAATGTGAGAACGTCCTGAAGATTTAATCTCAGTAATTCTAGCAATTTTATAAAGCATACCTTGTGCCACTGACAAACTACATCCATTAACATAGGTAAACTTCAAGGTATTAATTTTATAAACATCCTTTCTCATGCTAACCTAGGTGCAGAACATAAATATTTCCTAGAAATGCTAACTTTGGGGGCAGAAAGCCCGCAGTTGTTAAGCAGGATTTATATTTGACAAAAAGCAAAAAACTGGTATTGTCCACAACCACTTTGTCATCCATTAATATTACTTTGCCCTTGACCCGGCAGGGCACAGGCCTTGAAATAAATTTTAAACAAAATGATGAATCAAAGCAGTAAAAATACTTCGGCCAAAATATCGATGCCAATGGTTGTAAAAAAAATATAACTGGCATAAAAAGAAGTTCCAAATTCTAGCAAAGAGGCCAACTGCCAAAATTAGTTTTGACACATTAAAATAGATGGATATTATATGGTACCAATATCAAGTCAGCAGAGGGTAGAAATTCGACTTGATGAGTGACAAAAACCACAGTTTTTGTAGCTAGCGCTGTCAGTATGTACTCCTGCAGTTCCACAGAAATATTTCAGCCAGTTTCGATTTGCTTCATCTGAATAAACAGATAAAAATATCATATCAAAACCTTAAATAATTCCGAGCCAGTGTGTGCATCAACAGCACTGAAGGGATCATCAAGTAAATATATATCAGCATCTTGATACAGTGCCCTGGCAAGTTGCACTCGTTGCTTCTGACCGCCACTAAGGTTTATGCCTCTATCACCAATAATGGTCTGATCACCATGTGAAAGTAGCTCCAAATCTTTCTTAAGTGAACAGGCATGAATAACATTCTTGTATTTAGCCTTGTCCATTGGACTTCCAAAGAGGATATTATCCTCTATATTTCCTGATTGAATCCAAGCAGACTGAGAAACATATGCTGCAGAACCACAGATTCTAACCTAAAGTAGGTGGCCATACGTAACAATAAGATCTGATCAGCCAAATTTCTGGAATGTAAAGATCAAAGACTGGAAAAATAGAATGTAACAGAAAATGAAAGTTTGCATACACGAGATCAGACTTACTTCACCAGAGATTTTTGGAATCTCACCAAGGATGCAGGAAAGGAAGCTTGATTTCCCAGCACCAACCATACCACAGACAGCCACGCTCATTCCCTTGTCTACCTCAATTTGTATGTTTGAAAGGGTTGGGGCATGCGAAGACTGATGCCAACAGAATTCTCCGTTCTTTATTTCTATGGCCACATTTGAAATGCCTCGTGGCAAGCTAATTGTTGCGTCTTCTGGCAGCTCTTCCTCCTGCAGGAATGCTGCAATTCGATCAAGGGATACTTTTGTCTGAGCCATCATAGTTACCAAATCAGGAAAATTTCTAAGTGGTTCCTGCAGAATGCGGAAAGTAGCCAGAGCAGAAAGAACACTGCCGGCAGTGAGCTGACCACCTAACAAAATGCAAGTTCCGAAAGTAATAGCTGAAACAAATATAGGTGAACTCCAGAATATAAATGTGATGAAAGCTTGCGAGTAAAGAGCTTTTCGGAGATACTTGAATTCCAAACTACGCATTTCTTCCAGCTTCATGCGGTATCTATCCTCCCAAGCTTGGAGTTTGAGAATCCTCATATTCCTGAGGCATTCAGAAGTCTTCCGCATTCTATCATCCTTTGCTTCCATCAACTTATCTTGGTAATCTTCCTGAATTCTCGCTATTGGAACAGTTGCAACAATGGATACGATGGTGGCAATGAGTGTGGCAACAGACGCAATTCCAACATTCTTGTATAGAATTGCAAGAGCAAGGATAATTTGCAGAGGTAGCATCCATATGTCATGTAGATACCAAGAATAGTCCCCTACTCTCTGAACATCAACAGCCATGTAGTTAACAATCTCGCCACTGGTGTGACTTTGCCTAGCTGAGCTCGAAAGTCTTAGTCCTTTACGATACACCATTGCTGTGAGAGCTGATCTCACACGCATGCCCAAGATGTCAACCCCAAGATACCACTGTCGGGTTGTCAAGGTCTCTAACAACTTTGCAGTGAAGAAGACTCCGACAAGAATGTAGCCCTGATTTGTGGAAGTCTCCTTCCCGCCTAGATAATCCACAAAATATCTAATCATGTATGGTCCTACATATGAAACTAAAGTGTTTGCCCCAGCAAATATTGCATTGCGGCCAGCTTCGTTCCAGAAAGACATGAGAATAGAACAAGCCAGGGAAGGCTGCTTATGAGGATTTCCAGCCTTCAACATTTCCCAATTCGAGTTCAGTACTTTATAGTTAGCTTTGGAACGATCTTTTGGTGCAAGCAATGGAATATTCTTCAGCTCAAGTGGCCTCTTTGCCCCCATTGAAAGAAGTGGATTCAACCAGGAAAGAGTAGCCAAACTGAAAAGGCCAGCTTCACCATAAGGAGTAACCTGAAGACACCCTGCTTCTTCAACGAGCAATGGCTCTTGAAGATCAGAGTTTCTGAAAACTTGGATGCCAGTAACACCCCTGGCAGCAATAAAGCATAGAAAAGCAAGAGCAGGACTAGCAAAGAAATTTGCCAAAACATGAGAACTCAAATAGCCTAATCCTTCTGTCAGCAATCCCCTACAATCAACGCACAAAGTACACAAACAAATTATGAAGGATGCTATCCACCAAATTCTTAACAGCACTGGAAGTTTCTCAGCGGCCCTGTATTTGCAATAAATTACTGAAAAGCTCAACACAAACCAAGTTAAACTCAGTGTTGAAGGCAACAGAACAACAGTCCAATGAGACTTTCCACCCTCTCTACGTGCAGCCTCCCGGGTCAGACCAAAACAATCAAACCCCAGAACCAAATTTTGCAGGAGCAAAACATAGAAGCAACAAAATGCTGAGGCTTTGTAACAATTACTTATCACAAGGCTCCGAATTTCCTCACCATCAGAAACTCCTCTGTGAATGGCCACGGAATTCCCTCCCAAGTCGTCCTTCCATAGACGAATCCGACCAAAACACAACACAACCTTCCTCGCAGAAACAACGGAGAGAAAAGCAAGAAACAACGTCAAGTTGATGCAAACTGAAGCCAATTCCAATGTGGGCACAGTCCGAAAGGTGTCTAGAAGACGATTTGAGGCTTCAGACGCTGTCGTTTCAGTAACCAAGAAGAGATTGATACCCATAATAATTCTTACAGATATCAATCTTTAATCCAGGAAAATGAAGGAGACTGATGACTACGAGCGGAACAATAACACTAACGCTGTTAATGGAATTCAATAATGTGAAGACCGATGAGAGAACAAATCGCTTAAAGGGCATTTCACCATATGGCAATCGAAGCTGTCACCAATGCACAACCTATTGACAAATCACGGAGAGAGAAACAAGAAGAATCTGCACAAGAAAACAAAGTCATCTCTATTATTAGACGACGCATAGTACCGACATAATCTGCAGCAGCGTAGGGGAAAAAGAAGGAAAATTAATAAAAAAAAAATCTCACACGCACACGAAGTGACACGATGACAATAACGCTCGAACTTTTCTTCTTTATCCGTCCCGCAGATAAGTCTATCTTCAATGAACACCTTTTTGTTTTTCATTTTTTCTCACAATTCTCCATACCGCGGACACAAAAAAGTGGGCAGAAGCCGAATCTGAAACTAACACACTACAGAAAAGTACCAAAAACTTACCTGGCCTCGTGTTACTTTCCCCGAAAAACGGTTTGGCAAGTCGGTGGTGATTGCCTAGACAAATTTCTGCAACACAAATACAGACTCCCTCAAACAAAAAGAGAACTACAATACAGCAAAACTGCTGCTCCGCGAGCGATGTAATGACGCCACCAACCCACAGCTATTACAGCAGCTGGCACATCAGGACTCCGGAACGGAGATGACGCGCTGATGAGAGAGACAGAGATCTAAACAACACGCACGTAAATATATATATATATATGTATATGCATGTGTGTATCTGCAGGTTTAGGCTTTTTAATGCTGTCTGATGCATATTGCATTATTTGTGTAATCAGGCTAATTTTTTTAGCAAAAGAAAAAAATATCTATTATATTTCTCATTAAACAACAACACATTCATATTATGAATTAAATATTATGGTGCATCTACCAAAAAAAAAAAATTTTTTTTTTAACAAATATAAATGATTCAAGTGGATTTGGGAGATTGCAATCTTGCCTTCATATTATTTAGTTGAATTTAATATTTCTTGATTTAAATTTAACTAAAAATTGTATTTTTAATTAGATTTGATTCAAGAAATACAAAACTAAATGCTTTGCAATAACAATGGCCAGCCATCGATGACAATTAAGGAATTATAAACAATTGGGCTTGATTTGTTTCGCTTATTTGTGATCTCTCCAATGTTTTGATTCCTCTTTAAACAAATGAAATAAAACAATTTTAAAAAACATTGTGAAAGTAAAAATGAGTTGCTCAGTTTGATGTGAAAATATAATAATTTTTTTCCAATTATTATTTTTTATTGTTGACTTGGTAGTTGTCATTATAAGAATTATTACAATTAATTTAAGTGAAATAAAAATTTGTGTGCTTTAACAAATAGTTACACGTAGCAATATGTAAAGTTTTTGTTGATCAAATAATAAGTAAACTTTATATTCATTCCACGGATAAAATAATATTACATATAGCAAGTATATTTAATATTGGTATCAAAAGTTGTACAACTAATATATTTATTAATAATTTATTAATTAGGGTTGTGTTCATTCGTAGTAACAATGTTAGAAAGTAAGACAAATTATTGTATTTAATTTAATTAAATATCTTTTTTATGAATCAAAATTCGATGTGCGGAACTTAATGCAAAAATTAAAATATTGTAAAATAAACAATTACAAAAAATAATATACTATCGAAGTGCAAGTTTCTGAGTGGGGTATCATTATTCCAAACAAATAAATTTTGATTTAATTAAACGCAAATTATATCAAGTTCCTTTTCATTAAATATTGCCTTCGGTGAATGCACTCTACGTGTCGATTTTATTTGAACTTTATTTTATGTCAAAACAATGAGGGAATAAATTTCATTTCCAGATGTTCAATACCAAAAAATCGGATAAAAGTGACAGTAATTTTTAAAAATACGAGGATTTTTTTTTTTGTTTTTTTGTTCTGAATGTCAAGATTTTCTTGTGCTAGCTATTTTTAAAAATAAGAGGTTTTTTTCTTTACCCTGCACTTTTATTATGCAGTGCTTGTCACCATAGTCAAGTAGGTTTTGGGGGGACAATGGTGTCCCCGCGAGAAATTAAGTAAGAACAAAAAAAGCAAAATTTGAGAATGTACACATCGTCGTCACCATGAAAATAGCTTATTCAATGACAAGACTATGTTTGATTGATTATTTTGTCTGGGGTGAGAACAATATAAAAAAGTGGATGAAATAAATAAAAAATAAAGAAAGGATAAAACGAAAATATTCTATTAGTTACAAGTTATACAATTAAAAATTGACTTATACCCTCTACGGTATTAAAAATATAATATTGGGGCAGAGGTTGGTCATAATTGGAAGGGGTAATTTGGTAAGAGATAATATCCGATTGGAATTGTATCTATTGATAAGCAATATAGAAATTTTGGTATAGTCATACTAAAACTGCATTACCCCAATTGTATCTATTGATACTATTTAGGTCACTGATCAAATCAACGTAGGGCAGCTTAAATCGTTTATTGAATGAGTCAGGGAACAAACTGACATCTAATAGAAGTAAAATGAAGCCACAAGCCTACTACTATACATCTAGCTGTGTTTTATCTACATACAATAGGTGAAACTTCATGTGTTGTACAATATGTATAAGGGAAGAGTATAGCCTTTGAAATTCTAATCTCTCAATGCCTCACTAATGCCCCCATGCAAATATGCATATATTGCGCCACCTCTCAACTAATGCTATAATCAGGTGGCGACCTAACTGCAACGCACCACATCTGTATACGTCGTAGAAGCTAATACGATGAAGGATATGAAGTATTCTAGGGTCTATGCCCTCAAATATAGTTAATAGTTATCAGAGACCTGTGAAGTAAGACATTTATCAAGAATGCCAGCTCAAACATCCTTTGAGTTGTAATTTTCCTATAGACGTAACACTGAGCTATCGATTAAACCAGGATGAGTTGAGCTATTTGCGGACATCCTATAATTTTAGGAAAAAACAAGTGTTAACTTAAAACTATATTTTTGAATATTTGAAGTAAATTAAATAAAAGAAAATATATGTGAATCAACTAAAAATTTAAATTAAAAATATAGCTAACCCTGTTTTAATAAAAGATTTTGTTTACCTTGCTTTAATATTTATTACTAGAAATCAAAATACCTGGCATTATTATCTACCCTATTTTAATAAAATTTTCTGTCACACTCAACCACCAGTGAAATAATGATTAAATCCAGTGTTAGTGTATAAGAGAAAAAAATATAGATATATTGAGTCATTTATATTAAATAGGAGTTAAATAGGTATTTAATCATTTGCGTTACAAAACAAAATTAAGCACCCCATACATTTTTTAACTAAAATATATTTATTGAAATAAACAACATATCAAAATACAAGACATCGCTACTGATTATTTAGGCTCTCATACATGAACTTTCTACATCTGCACGTCTAAAAGCCTGCCAGCACGTACTTGCCCATTATCCAACTCATTTGTAATGCAAGTTGTTTGATCCCGTCCTTAGCATTGAATACGTCGACGTTCTGCATTGTGTATCAACTGAAACAATGCAGGATCCCCACAGTCCTCAGGTCATACTGTTTGAAATTCACCATAATAGACCTACATTCACAAATTACGAGAAATGGATGTTGACAAGCTCCTTCAAGTTAACACGATATTAATGGCACACATGGATAGCATGAGAGTTTTGAATCTCAGTCAAAGTCCATTTGCCATAATTGCACTCATGCCACTTGAAATAAACAACATAATTAGTCTCACAGTGCCTACCATGGTATACTATTCGTACGTCAGTAAAAAGCAAACACTTGTCAATCAATTGAAATATGTACCTAATGGATTTCCTCTTTGCATCTCGATATTTGTTATAGGCTATGTTGGCCAATCATAGCCCCCTGTCTTCATGTTTGTCGTTTTTGTAAGCTTTTCTAAAAATAACCCAACAATACGATCAAACATAAACTAAACAATTGAGGTTATTGGGAGCCACCTTGCATCTTTCAAAACTCCATTAAGAGACTCTGGAATGTTGATTGTTAGGATCCCTATCCATCATCCTTTATCATACAGTAGTGTCCACTTTGCTTAATTAATTGCCATCAACCAATTCCATGCATTATGATTGATTTTTTGTATCTCTTTCATGTACCCATCAAACTTCAATAGCTCGTACTCGAACCACGCCTTCCAACATAGATCTTTTAAAGTTTGATTCTTTAATGCTTTGCTGAAGTTTAAGCAAATATGCCTCAAACTATAAACATGTATCCCACATGATTCTAGAAATACAAAAACCCTTTCCACAGCTACAAGCAAGCTTGCATAATGATTAGAGATAAGACAGGTGTGCTCCCTATTGTGCACAACATAATGACTGATCAAATTCAAAAATCTGTGCCATGACTTTATACTATTCTCATCCACGATAGTAAAAGCTAATGGCAATACTTTATAGTTCACATCCAATGCCACAACAATCAACATTTTATGATGGTACCTTGAATCTATGTGCATCCTATCCACACTAATGAGCAAAGGTATTTATTGACATCCTATAATTTAAAAAAAAAAAATAAGTGTCAACTTAAAACTATATTTTTGAATATTTGAAGTAAATTAAATAAAAGAAAATATGTGTGAATCAACTAAAAATTTAAATTAAAAAAATAGCTAACCCTGTTTTAATAAAATTTTTTGTTTACCTTGTTTTAATATTTATTACTAGAAATCAAAATACCTGACATTCTTATCTATCTTATTTTAATAAAATTTTCTGTCACACTCAACTATTAGTGAAATATGTGCATTCTATCAACACTAATTACATTGTAGCAGTGTTGGTACCCGTCTAGATACAGTTTGAAGGCCTAAAAGTATACTTTAATGTGTATTGGCTTTGAGCACCACTCTTAATGTGGCGCCACTTCATAATGGTTCCAAAATTTTACTTCTGTAAGGCGGCCATACACACGAATAGCTTCTCAACTAAACTTTCCCACATACCATACACAATCTCAACAACTCATTTTAAACTATGTCATGCCTTAGCATAGATAACTTCAAATTCATACTTGTCCTTTACTGTCTGAATAACAAATTTGATTTGGTACAATAGGTTTTGGAGAATTATGCCAGAAGTAATCGAGCTATAGTGTTTTTGTCTAAGTTTCTATAGTCTATTGACATCGTACTCGATAAATAAGTGAGTAGACCTTCACATTTTGTAATTTACAAAAAATCTAACGTCAGCTTCAAAAAAACTCTTAAACCCCACTTACAGTATCTCACAAAACTAGTAAGCTTTTTACCACTTTGTATTTATGCTGTGCAACGCTAAATCGGTATTTTTTATCAGTAGAAATTACATGATTTTTATCACTGAAGTTTATACCTATAAGCAATTCTCCACTATCCTCCTCATAAAATTAGCTTCATGTAGTAAGAGGAATATCTTGAAAATCTTGGTTATAGTCACTAGGAATAGTTTGCAAAAACTCAATAGATGGGTCTATAGGTTGCCCCAAACTTAAATTTGACCACATATAAGGTTAAGTTAATGTTCCAATGTACCCTTGGCTAATTTTTTCTTGTGTCGGTTCAACTGTACTCACGTGTACAAGCTCTTCATCATCATTATCCTATGTGTCATCATCTGGCAGTGCTGTTGTGGCACTCTAATCTTGTTTAAAACTATTGTCATATGCCCTTGACATATCATCATGAGATTTTGTCTCTAGGTTGTCATTCATTAATGTATCATCTAATTATAGAGCCACATGTAAAGGTCTCTCATCAAAATTATGCTCTTTGGGACTTTCGTGAACTCCACCTGTACTAAACCTTCTGTGACTTGAGGTAACTCACTCAACTGCTAATTTGTGGAGCATAAATAAAAATATGATTTGCTGGAGGATATAACATCTAATTGAACTCCAAATATAACTCCAGAAAATTGAATCTATTAATAGGATTTAGGAAGAAATGTTGATTGTCATTGGTATTTAGGTTAATTACAATGGCTCTATCATGCCCGTATCTATAGCTTAGCACAAATGGGGTATAAACTCTCAATTCAAACATATTACTATCAACACTACTCAATTGGTACAATCTTGCAAAAAGTTGCATTAAGTTCGTGTTGCGGGAGATAATATATAATGCGAGTAGCTCACAGTCGTATTTATAAAATTTACATTTCGCAAAAAAGTACCACCACAATAGGGCAAGATTTGCACATAATATCTACCAATCGACATATCTTTTTAAAAATAAATCACAAAGAAAAATATTACCAACTTCATAGATTATCCAATTATGTATTTAAGTTACTAAATTATAATTATATTTCTGATTATGTCAAATATTCACTGGATAATTTAATTGTTATAAAATGGTATATAAAATATATATATTTATATATCTTTAAAATAAACTCCATGTATTTATTATATGCATTGTGCTTACTCAAATAAATTTATTAATAAATTGTTTTCAAAGGTAAATCTAATTTTTAAGATGATTTGATTTTTATAAAATAATATGTAATGCATAAATAGATATTTAAAATAAGCTCTAAATACGTTTTATATATTAGATTAAAAATATTTTTAAAATTTTTAAAATAAAGTACAAGACGTATATATTTTTTATGAAAAATACACATATACATATGAAAATTATATAATAAAAAATAAATTTTTGATTAATTTATACATATATATCAAAGAATAAAGCAGCCTACTAAATTATTAATTATACTTCAATTTAAGTTAAACTATTCAGTTGATAATTTAATTGTTATAAAATGATATATAAAACACACACACACACACACACATATCTCTTTAAAATAAACTCTAAGTATTCATTATATTTTTAAAATAAACTCCATATCAAATATCATACATATCAAATAGTAAAGTAGCTTATTAAAATTCTGATTAATTCAATCATACATATCAAACAATAAAAAATATAAAAATAAATATATAAATTGTGATAACCAACGAAATTATTAAATTAATTCAAAAATATTTTTAAATTAAAATAGTATATTCACATGTTCAACATATATAAATATGATAATATTTTTATATATACTAACAAGCATACACGTATAATCAGCAAATATGTCTATATATTATATAACAAAAGTTGTATACATATTTTAGAAATTTCAAATTAGGCGTTATCTTAAATAAACGAACCAAACATCGCCAGACTCTAAAAACCATACATGGCCTTAAATTTCAAGACCAATCAACCGCTACCTACCCACATTCAAACCCTATAAATTTATTACACTTTAATATGCAATATATAATATGTAAATTAATTCAAGTATATTTCTTCACTAAAGCAACATACTCACGTGTTCAACATGTATAAATATAATAACATTTCTAAAAATACTACTAAAAAATATAAACATATGATAAAAAATTTTGAAATTATATTATATAACAAAAATTGTGTACATGACTTAGAATATAAATCTAAAAGTTTCAAAGTTGTATACCAAACACGGCCTTAAATAAAATTTTTGAAAAAGTAAATTTAATTTAAAACCAAACATTTCCACTGGGCAATTCTAAAGATTTAAATTAATATCAAAATAAAAACAACTTCAAAAAGTAAATTCAATCAATTAGACAATAATTTATTTTTAACTAAATATAATTTTAAATCACAAGGTAATTGAACAAGTCTTTAATTTAATTTAAAAATAGTGTATAAGAAATCTTATCAAATAATATCCAAACACGTATATACCAAACACAGTTTTGAACATTTAATTTAAAAATATAAACAAAATTATGGATATTAATTATAAAAATTAAGCATCAAATCAAATATAAATTTATTGAAATAAAAAAATAAAGATTATTGTTGAATGCCGACCAGTAATGGAAGAGAGGAAAGTTGATCGAGAAATTGTTGCCGCAGAGTTAAGATGGTGGTGTTGGTGCAAGAAAGAGGAATGGCCGACGTTTAAAAAGATGGTGTGGTTGAAAAAGATGGAGCGAACGCTAAAATAGGAAGAAGGAATCGAATAGGTTAAAAAGGCATTCAATATGATAGAGATTTGCCACTTTAACTTTGTTGTCATTTTTGTTAAACAAGTTCATGAAGAATTACTCTTTTTAAAAAATTCGTTTATGTGATTTTAAATTATGAAAATCATTATTTATGAGGTAATTTGTGATTCAAACTTATAAAATTCATTTTTTTAATTTTTAATTAATTTCGTAATTTTAAATTATAAAATTAAGATGATTTCGTAAATAATTTTAAAATATAAAAATCTCGAAAATTATAAAATTTTTGTAAGTTGAACAGTGTGAAAACCCTTTGCTTTATGCCAAAGTCCAAAAAATGGGACAGGGTGAAGATGCTCGCGGTTATACGCTATACCCCGTCTCGTATTTCGTTTTCAGAGGTCATTCGATGTGACAGAGACACATTCGCTACAATTTTCGTGGAATCACTTTTTTCTAATTCGTTTTTGTGATTTTGAATCACAAAAATTATTATTTTTGAGATAATTCTGTAATTTAAAATACGGAACTTATTTTTTTAATTTTTAATTACTTTCCTCATGCTGAATGGCAGTCTTTGATTTTCATTGAATAAAATGGCAACGGACTCGACCACGGCGGCGACGAATTGCGGAGGCGAGGAGAACGACGCGCCGGAGTGCCAGGTGTACGAAATTCCTGAATTCGTGGACTACATGTCTTCCAATCTGTTGCGGCTCCTTCCGTCAAACCACCCTGAAAATCCATGCTCCGTTTTCTGTTTCCCGGACCACGACGGCCATCCGCCTCCACCTGCAGCTACCTGTAAGTTAGAGATACTTAACTCTTTATAAATGAAGTGGAGCTGTAAGGTTCCGACATGAAGGAATGCTTCTAAACGAAGCAGCTCATTTGTTTTTTTAACAAGTGCATTGATGCTTGCTGCGTTCACGTGCAGCACAAGGAGCAATTAAGGAGAGGATCAAACTAGGGCTCCAGAACACAGCCGGCGACTGGTGGGATCCTGCCGTAATGATACAGTTCTGGGAGCCGAAGAGTTGCGACGACGGCCGGCGTTGTCTGACAACATCGCGACAGCCTTTCGCCCTAAGGATCCTCTACAAAGGACTGAGCTGGTACAGGAAACACTGCGCGAATCACGAGGTATTGGTGGAGGGGGGGCCTTTGGGCCGCGTATTCCAAAACGGGCAGCCCGAGTCGAGCCCGGACTTGAGGTTCTACTCCACAAAAGAGTACCCTCACAGGGACCACGCTTTGAGTTGTGGGGTGAGGAGATACATGGTCTTGCCTGTGTTTGAACTGGAGGGGGACGACTGCGTTGGGGTGCTGGAGCTCGTTGGGCTCAGCACGCCGTTGCCGCTGCTGTATTTTGAGTTGTGTCAAAATTTAGGCACTGCTTTCAAGGTCGATTCTTTAGCCCATTAATCTCATATGATCAAATCTTTGCTTGTTCTGCATCTTTTCATTAGTAATTGCAATTTAGCGATCTAAGGAAAGAATAAGGTTGCAAACTGTATAAATATCGAATTATTTGTAGTTGATTTTCAGACTCATATCTCAGCTGTGTCATTGTTTTTGTGCAGGATTTTAATCTAACACTACTTCACATGGACGCCCAATCAGACGCAAAAGTAAGGTTATGCTTGTATTAATTTTTAGGTATTTGTTTTTAAATGTAAGTTTCTACTTAGGATATCTCTAACACATAATAAATGTACTTATTTCTTATCGATTCTGTTAGCGCATCTTGAATTTTGGGAATTTTGGCATACCTCAATTTAGAGCAAAAAGAATAAAGCGACATAGTGAAATAGTTCTAAATTCCAATATGGTGAATAAATTAAAAAATCAGACCACTGGCGGATATTTCCGTTGACGAATGTGAGTGTGTGGCAGCACACTCCCGGTTTGCCCGAAGGTTACGCACTTTTTTATTATTATATTTTTTAAATTTTATTTTTATTCATTTGGATGGCCAGGAGCGTGCGCCTCATTTGCATGTATCTTTATAAATAAAAGATGAAAAATTTAAATTTCAATTTATATGAAAGTTTGTGAAATAATATATTTGAATATAATTAGTTTGAAGAGAAGTGGAAAGAGCTAAGCACGTATTCCAAACATGGCCTGCATATATCATGCAATTTATCCGCGATTGAGTGTATGTGATACTAGTATATGACGCCCATCTCATATATACATGCGCATCTGACTGCGAAGATGTCAAATTGACGCCAAAGATTCGAATAGTTGTGGTTATAATTAAGCATAAATTTAGACAGAAGGCCAGAGACTGGCGATGTGCGAAATCAAACAGATGTTCAAAGTGGTGAATGAGACGCCCAACATACCACTGGCTTGGGCATGGGTTCCCTGCGGCGGATGCTCTACTAACCATGGCCGCAGCTGCATGCAAATAGCTTGTTTCTCATGCGATCCGCAGTCGAACAAGCAATACGAGTTTATCGACTGTGACTTCGTGAGGGCCAGCTCCTTCCACCATTTACAGCCGGGCAAGGGAGTGGCGGGCAGGGCATTATCCTCACCTAGCAAACTGTGCTTTTGCCGGAGCATCTACGGCTTCAACATCACGGAGTATCCTGTGGCGCATTACGCCCGCAACGCCATGCTTGCTGTTTCTTTTGCCATCTGCCTCCACAGCGCCCACACGGGTTCGGACCCTTATGTTCTGGAGTTCTTCATGCGTCCGGGCAGCCAGGACGACACGGCTCCTCGGTCCTTGATTCAGGCTTTGCTGGTGAGAATGAAGCAGCAGCTGCGGAGCTTCAAGGTTGCTTCGGGGAGGCAGTTGGGGGACGAATTGGTGGTTGAGATCGTCAGATTTCGCATGGATGATGAACCGGTTTACTTCCAGAGAAGCCCGTCTGATAGATATCCGCTTGGGTTTGTAGTCACAAAGCCAGAACTTTCAGCGGAGGAGCAGGAGAGAAGCCCGTCCGGTAGATGCGAGGCGGAGCAGCCGCCAACGAACTCTCAAGGAGATCGTGACGTGGATTCAAATGCACCAGCCTTGGAGTGCAACACCGGTAGTTCACAGGAAGCTGTCCAGGTGAGCAGAGGCCTCCAAATCAGCTATAAGGACCTCCAATCTCATTTTGGGAAAACCAGAGAGGTGGCCGCAACCGAACTCGGAGGTGTGTTTCTTGAATACCTGTGTGTGACCTATCAGATGTGTCTGATTGTCATTCAAATGTGGCCCAGATTTTTGCTTATACTATCCATTACGTATGTGCATACAGTGAGCGTGTCTACGTTTAAGCGCGCATGCAAAACCCATAAGATTTCAAGGTGGCCGTATCATAAAAAGAACAAAGCCAATCGGTCCCTGTTTGAGACCAAGCTTTCTGATAAACCCGCTGGACGAGGCTCTGGACCCAGCGGGGTCAACCCTTCGTGCTCCAACCTGTCTACGGCTCCGCAGCAGGATCTCAGAAGCGTTAATACACGCTCTACTCCAGTGCAAGATGCTACAGCTGCTATCCTTTTCACCGTAAAAGCCAACTACCAATCCAAGACTGTAAAGTTCCAACTGGGGAGTTCATCCGGAATGGCCAAACTCGAGGAAGAATTAGCCAAGCGACTGAAGCTCAAGATTGGAAACTTCGAAATGAGTTATCAGGACGAAGATGGGTGCCCTATCAACTTAACTTGCGATGAGGATTTGTGGTTCTGTGCGCAAACCCTCACCGCTTTGGATCTGACAACCATTCAAGTGTCTGTTCATCAAGTCTCCAGTTGACAATATTGTGTGGTTTTTAATTACGGGAATATGAGAACTGTCAAAAGAGCTGTAAGGTAATAAATAGTTAAGATTTGAAAATTCCACTTTGTGACAAGATACCCTTCTCCCGAGTTTTCCAGACTGTAGGTAACTTCATATTTTGGTTTTTGTGGGTTTTTTTAAGCATTTTGTACACTAAAACACAGAAGGAGATAAAAAAAAAATTTCTATGGATAAGTTTGATTTTTTAAAATGTGTGTTTTCATTTTGATAAAATCAAAACAAACACATGCATTATTTGTGACAATTTTGTTGAAGTTGTTTTGTGTTTCAACTTCAACATGCACTTTCTAACATCGTGTTTTTCAAGTGACTTTACGGATATATTTAAAGATATTCCAATATATATATATGAGAGTAATCTTTGCTCAAAATTTATTTTTATTGCATTTAGGAGCAAAAGCAATTTATTCTGGAAATAATGTAAGCTTAGGAGGGGATTGGGTGTAAATTAAGTCACTTAAAATGTTAAGCGCGAATCTTTTTTCAAAGTCAAAAGCTTTTTGATCTCGACAACAATAACCACAATAACTACTGGTACATTCCAAATTTAAACATGCTGGCAAATCAGACAAATAAGCATAAATGTAAGAGATTATTTTTGTTCCAAAAATATTAGTCAAACACTAGACAAGTCAACTAGGGGGCAGAAGCGAATTTTCATTTTTTTTTTTGATAACATCGTCAAATTCCGACAATCTACTTTTGGATGGGTGTATTGTCGTAGATATATCTTACAAGAAGTCTTTCAAATTCCCCAAGCCACATGGGGCTATCTATATATAACCAAAACTTCAAGAAAGAGCACCCTAAATATCGCTTTCGTTTTTATTGTAGCAATGGCAGTCGTAGTGCACAAAAGCTTATAGGTGTGTTTGTTTTTCTTTTAATAAAATAATACGCGTATTTAATCATTATATATATATTTTATACTTTTACATAATTTTTTTAAAAACACACTTAAAAATTAAAATAAACATAGCCTGAACGATTGCATCCATTTGTAAATTTTTCTGGGATTTTTTTTTTTCTGAAGTGATGCTGAAAGAAATTGGGCGTTGCCTTCTGCAACTACCTTCGGTCAGATATTCCCTTTGAACATTATCTCCTATTTTTCAAACTATTTAATTCACTAAATTTCACTTTTGCATTTACTTTGTTAATCTCTTCACTTTGTAATATGTTTCGCATTACAATGTACTGGCACTCATCTGATATATACGTAGTCGAAGATGTCATCAAAATATTTATCACATTTATAGAAGATTTCAAATATATTATATTTGCCATATTTTTGGAAATTTGCAAAAATATATTCCTAACCATTTTTTTTGTATTTTCAAGAATATTATGTCTTATCTTGTGAATTAGTTTTTCTTTATTTTGGGATTATGAAGATCTTGTAGCAATTGAACATATATTATAAATATGGATATCACAATTAAAAAAGAAAGACCTAATCGATGTTGTCAACATTGTGCTGACATAGGAGAAGATATTTGCAAGTGATTTTTAGGAGACTTCTTACGGATTTTTCATTCATGTCTTGGCCTAAAAATCATGTCTTTTCGAGTATAATAAAAATCGAAAATCAAGGGCTTGGAATAGAGGCGTGGAGAGAAAAATTGCAAGAGCTTGAGTGTTTAATTCTCGTAGTCTTTGTATGAACTTATTTTTCATATTATTTTTTGTATTTTTGAGTAATTAAGTAAGTGACAAATCCTCTAAGAGTCAATTTACTGTGACAAAACGTTAAGTTTAAAGTAGATCTAGGTTAAACACAATTGAATGTGTCTGATGATTGTGTTCTTAACAAATCAAAAACTCTAGTATTGAGGTAGCAGATTAAAGAAGAGGATTCCTAATTGGCTCATTACTTTTTGAGTTTAATGGAAACTTTTAGTTAAGGCCTTGCAATGTAAGAAACATTACTCTGAATTACGTTAATAATTTTGTACTTTTCACCAGTTACTTTGCTATTGTACTGTGTGGTTGTGTGTGTTCCTCTTTTATTATAACATTTATGTATATGTTGTGAACGTTCAACCCAACTTTACATCATAGATCCACATTAGTGAAAATTTTTGATAACTTGTTAATTATTGTAATGCTCAACAAATACACATCACCTCTAATCCTTAAGAATAACTTAAAAGAAGAGTTTGATCAAAGCGAAGAGCACATCATTTGAATGCATATTAATGAGTTTAACAGTGCATTCTTTTCGCCTCATTTTCATCTTTGTCCCTTCGCTAAGTGTCCTATTTTTTTTCACACATGGTGACTAAATAGATTCATGCGACAATGTATTAGAAAATTTAAGACGAGGATAAAAAGTAAAATTGAGACAGAAAACTTAATCTTATGATAAAACGTACTTGTATTGTACGTTGAAAGTGAATTAACCTCCAAGATTTTGTGCACCAGTAATAAAGGTAATTTAGTGATTTCATAAGTAAATAACTTTGAATCTTATTAGACGTCATTAAAAGTAAACATATTGTATGAAATTACTGGGTAAAATAATTTTCAATTGTGTCATGTTATTGATGGTTTGGGTATTTAGTTATTTCATGCTATTAACTTTCAATGTCAAATTTCAAAATTTTGACCTTATGTTTTCAAAATATTCAGTAAAATTAGAAATACATTATACTTTGTTTTTGTCATTGAAAAGAGCAATATGTGTATTTTATATTGTTGAAGGAAACTAAGTGTTAGTTAATGTGGACGGCATTTGAGCCCAATGGGCCTTGGTTAACAAGCCAGTCCCAGTACATTAAATTGTGTGGGAGTGGGACTCATTTCATTTCCAGATGGGGTGTCCACTAGCTAGTTTCATCCATGATCTTTAATTTTTCTTTAATATTAAATGGGGCTTTTATGTAGCAATAAAAAGAGTGAGAGCAAGAAATTACAATAACACTCACAATAACCATAATTTAAGAAATAAAAAATAAAATTTAATAATAAAGCTAAAATATAGTTAGGTTGTGCATGAGATTAACTAGTTATTTCAATTGAACTTGTTATATCTAATATCGACATTTAATTAAATTAAGAGCACCATTTATAAATAACAACTTTGTTGGATCTAAAGATCCAAAACCTTACAACAATCTTGTTGAGTTTCAAACATTCTTTCATGATATTAATTTCACATGAACTTTTTATGAAACTTAAATCTTTCATGAGTTCAATTGAAACTAAATCCTATGTCATATGTTGATTGGATTTGTCTGAGTTAGGTGACAAATCCTAATCAAATTGGAAATATCGTCTATGTGCAACTATTGAGTCTTGAGCGGAATCCGACTTAATTGAAAAAAACCATCCACAAACATATACATAACTATATACACAAGCGGATTTGATACCATATTTTAATAAAAAAACATTAAGAATATGGATAATGAGTTATGCATCTACTTACATACAATTCATTTTTTTTTCATATGTTTTGATTGTAGGAGAACAACACATGTGAACTCATATCTGATCCCAACAAATTTGCACTTTGAACTCGGACTCTTGAAGCAAACATCCACGATCAAATTAATGTTTAGTCTTTATAATATTTTTTAAATACAATATTTACTTGTCCCTTAAAGATAGTAAAATGAAAAACGAAAATTTTAATAAATAAATAACCAATTCATCTATTGCAAGAAAAGCAAATGTCAAACGTAAAGATCCTAAAAAATGAATAATTAAATAGGAAGAAGATGACGAAATATTTTAAAATGGTGAAAAAAAAAAACATTGGGTGAAAAATTGTTTCTTGCAAACCATTGACAAATGAAAATAATATGGCATAGAGGATAGGGATCAATGACATGGACCTACCTCACATTTCACCAATACAATTTGACAATTCGACAATATCGAAAGATAAGTGGGACTAGTTACTTGCCATATATTGGAATTGTTTGAGAAACGGTTTTCAAGCCAAGCTTCCCATGTACATAGGCCTCGATTACCAAACAACATAAAGTCCCCTTACGGATTCTCCTTTTTACATTTTTTCTCTATAAAATATAAATTGGGTGATTTTAAATTAAAGAAAATAATATTAACAGTTAATATGTCGAATTAGTAAGTCCCTAATTCCAAATTGCATGAGATTTGAACTTAGAAGAAACACCACCAAAAGTAAAATTTTAGTATTAAGCTTAAAGAATCCTTTACTGTGGAATTGTTCATAAATGCACAAGAATTCTGTATTTATTATTTAATGCAACTTTGTTAATACTTCAGAATTTAAATTTCAACTTGTGAGAGAGTAAGAGGTTTGTCATCAACATTTTCGTTTTGTGAGCCACTCCAATGGTTTGAATACCAAAATTTAGGAGTGTACGTGTGAATGAGTGCGAGTGAGGCAAAAAAAAAATTTTTTAATTTTTTTATTTTATGAACTTATACATTGATATGCATTTGCATCATGTGTTTAATCTATTTATACTATATCTTAAGGCTAAGCAACTTAGAAAAACGGCTTTGGCAGTCAAAAGTAGAATTACACTAATATCCCTATTCATTATCAAATTCCCTAGATTTTCAGTAATAAATATTGTACTAATAAGTAAATTCATTCACCAACTTCCCTCCTATTTCTTCTTTGCCACTTCTTCCTGACACATTCTCTCAGTAACTTCTACAGCAACCATATAACTATCACTGAACTATCTATAAATACAACTGCTTTCATACTCATTAAAATCGGTTTCTTAAACATTCTAGAGAGTGTCATTATCGCTTCTCCTTCCCTTCATTTTCAATCCACCCCATTCTTCTCCACTATGAATATTGCTTCTGCGATTTCTTGAAGGGTTTAGTGAAAGAAAAAGGAAACAAAAATATGGGAAAGCCATCCAAACCATTGAATGGAAAAGCAGGCAAGAGAAAAGTAACCCCATTCAAAGGCCCCGTTTTATGCTCAGAGGCATTCCATCCTATTTCCAAATATTTTGTACAAGAGTTTTTTTTTTCCCTTTTCTGGGCTAACTTCAGTCATCACTCTCTTCTCAGCCATTATTTTGTTGGTGTAAAAATTTCCATTTCCATATCTACTAACTGGATCTGAAAATGAAGGGGTGTGTGTGTTGGGAGAATTTTAGTAGAGTATCAAAAATAGATTTGAAATTAAGATAAAATGTGGTGAGAGATATTTCCTCAGAGCATCATGTAGAAAATAGATTTGAGATTAAGGTAAATATAATTGTACTGGGTTCAACTCATTAAAGCAATTTCATTTAGCCATCACACACATCTCAAGAAAGCAGATTGGAAGAAGCAAGCATTACTGCGTTATATAGTGTTAGGCAATTATTAAGACCCCCAACATATTTGTGGCTTACGCATTTAACAATAATTATCAATTTACTTAATTATGTTCAGCATTTAATAGCCCATTTTCACTTATATCAATTAAAATGGTAATATTTAATTTCATTTCTTTTAGATATGAACTCACTTTCCAACTCCAATAAGAACTTCTAATATTCAAGAATATAAAGGAGCTCGATCACGACCTCATAATTTTTTTGTTGTCACGTTTATTATGTGTTGTTTTTATCTTATTTGTCAATAACACAAATTATGTGTATATATATGTACAGATATAGATGCTCAATTTTTCTGCACAGGCATTGTCTGAACCCGGTTGCTAGTCTGATGTCATGTATGTCATCATCTTATAGAAACATCAACTAAATTTTGACATGTAACAACATAATGATGTATATTATCATATAAAACGCAGCTGCAAATGTACTAACTGTGTGATTTGATGACCCAAGATTTTGGGTCTTTGATTTCTTCAATTTCTCTTACTAATAAATTACCCTTGTGTTGTTACAATGTGTTAGATCCTTCATATATAAAATTGTTGACAAATGTCGTGAAAAAAATCAATCCCCTTAGTAGTTGGCCCAATTCAAGAATCCCAGTATTTCATGTTATTTTATAAACAAATCTTGTAATTTTGCACGACATAAAAAAAGAAATTAGAGAACAAGGTCCCATCTCGAGTAGGATATGTTGTCCAAATCAAATGTACTCGTGAATTGTGAATTTAAAAAATAAATAAAATTGATATGAATCCAAATTGAAAACTATCAGTGCTATTTTTCAATTGATTTTTCTGAAAACAGAAAGGACGATTCCCTGGTCAAACGATACATCGTGCCAACACAGAGCATTTTTGCCACGTTTATTTTGCCAGCTTAGAAAATATATGGTCGACGTTTGACCTGGGGAATCCTATCCGGTCCCACATTTATATCAATGTGTAAATTCACCAATGTGCACCATGCACGAACCATGTAAGCAATAATATCTCTAGTTATATTCGTCCACGTTGTAGTGCTTTTTTATTTTTTATTAAGAACTGCAATATTTCAATGGAATAAAATTACATAACCTTGAAATATTTGTAGTGACTTGTGTTTAAAACTTGTGTTTAATCGATATAGTCCAAATTAAAAGTGACTATTAACACTCTTTAGTCCAAAAATAATTTGACACTTTTTAATAAAACTATCATATTTACATCTTATTTTAAAATTTTCATAAATTGATCTATTAATATTTACGAAATTTTAGAATATTACAAATTTTATAAAATCTCTGGCATCATTAAATATTTTTATAAAATACTTACAAGTTAACGAAACTGAATATAAGAAATTTACACGAATTCTATTCATATGTTTTTTCAATATATATGCCATTGTTCATCCTCGTGTATAATTCCAGAAACAATTATTATACCTGTTTTCATTTCCAAAGGATTTTATGACCATGAAATTAATTTTTATGTGTAAATTTATAAATAATTTAAAAATTATAAGTGTTTATAATTTATTTAATTGTTTTTGGATTATATATATATAACTTTAGATGTGATAGCACATAAGCGACACATGTAAATGAGCAAGTGTTTATATAATTTAAGCTTTGCTTTGATTTTGCATGATTAAGCAAGTGCATAAATCTTAAAAAGTTTGTATATATGCAAAAGAGTTTTTTTTTAAGTATTTTATGTTCGATTTGTGTATTCCTTTCCTGAAGAAAAACATATCCAATGTGATCATGCCACACTGTACATCATTATGTGAAGGGTCAAAGAATATTTATTATAAGGGGGAGGTGAGCACGCACACACACAAACAAACGTATACATACATAATATAAGCAAAGAGGATTTATGCTCTCTTACACATTACGTTGCAGATAAATTTCATATTTAAACCTAGAGATAGACACTCCTCGTCTCATCCCACCTTTCTTCCTCTTATTTCGTCGAGACATCAATATAACCCTCATGTTGTGTGTGTGTGTGTGTGTGTGTATGACCTTGGAACCCAACTAGCTAATTAGGACGAGGAGATTTCATCCAAAGTTAAATTTCTTGGAAACAAGAAAACCGCATCATCTCTTTTCATGGCAGCCGAATCCTCAAACTCATCAAATCTGAAAATCATAGTCGAGAGCAACCCTTCAGAGTCCCAACTCTTTCAACTTGGCATCAAATCTTGGCCCAAGTAAGCTAATCAACCCCTACCCCCCCCCTCCCACCCCCACCCACCTCACAGGCAATCTTTCTGTCCACACACTGTGCTGTGTGTATTTATACACTAATTATGTCTTGTATTGGTTGGAGAAGATGGGGTTGCAGTCCAGGGAAGTACCGGCTGAAGTTTGATGCACAGGAGACGTGCTATTTTCTGCGTGGGAAAGTGAAGGTGTACCCTAGAAACCCAGAGGGGGAAGTGGTGGAATTTGGGGCAGGAGATCTTGTGGTCATTCCAAGGGGCCTTAGCTGCACTTGGGATGTCTCTGTTGCAGTTGATAAACACTACAAGTTTGATGCATCTTCTTCATCATAGTTGTTTATTTTGTTATTTCTGTCTGTCATATATTGATCACTTCGAGGTTAATGTAACAGCTCATTCATGTATAATTCTTGTTTTTGCATCCCAAGTTTAATATTTTTCTTGATTTGATCATGTCAACTATTTTGTCCTTGTTTTGGTTAATTTTATGGCCTTGTAAGTTTCTTGGGCTTTGTTTGTTTTTTAATTTTTAATATATATTTTTAAGTGTTTTATATCAAAAATTATATAAAAAGTGAGAGAAAAAGAAATATAATTTAAAAAAATAATAATTGAATATATATTTTTAAGGTGAATAACATAACCTTGCTTTTTTTGGGTATATTATGGAAAGGATTTCCCTTTTTCTATTATATTATATATATATATATATATTGTATTATTTATGGGTATATATAAGATGGATGATGAATTTGTTAGGGTTTTGTTGGATTTGGTATATATGCTAATTAGTATTGTTTTTATGTTGGGTTTAGAAGAAAGCATCTGCTTAGCTGTCAAATAAACGGCAGAATTACCGGTCAATGCAAGTTCCATTCACAGTAGACCTTCTATAATTAATCACAACAATCGATGAAATGGTTTAAATGCTCCTTTTGACTGGTCAATTTATCATGTTTATGTCATGTGGCTGCCAAAAGGCCAGTCTGAGGGCAATTATTTCAGATTTCAGGCACAGCAATGGACCCACATAGAAAGGTATCAAGATTCAGTGAAATTGACAAGGAAGATTTAATTAACCAAACTATTAAATGTTTAAATTGCCTTTTCTTGACTTTAAGAAATTTATATATTAGACTCAGTATGTGGTACTGATCATGGCACATTTAATAAATTTCTATTAGAATTAGAATGAGTGTGTGTAGTTATTTTTATAAATTATAAATTTCTATTTATTATGTAATAAGTTAAAATAAAAATTAAGGTGATTTAAAATTTTTAAACATATGAAATATGCATATACACAATATATAAAAAAGGTAAAAAGAGTGAATTAAAAGACATAAAACATATATAAGGAAAATTGTAGAATTGTTTTAACAGATAGATAATAAAAATATTTTTAAAAATTATTGTAATAATTTAACATTTTTCGATGACAAAGAGGCACCTACTTTCATATTATAAATATATGCACGCACACACATATGTATGTAGATTTTGTGTTAGCGTAATTTCATGCACTCCAATAGTTATGTTTGGTAGAAATTTTTATTAGGAATAAAAATTATATTTAGTTGTAAAATTTTAATAAGATAAATTTTTTCTGTTAAATTTGTGTAGTAGTTATATATAATATATAATAATGAAAAAAATAATGTAACAGTATATAAGAATAATAATTAAATTTTAATATGTGTGTGTATAAATGTATGTATGTATGTAAGTATTGGTTTAATTGTTAATAAATATAATAATAAAATTTAACACTTGCATATGCACGACTGAATGAATAATTTGATATTGAAATTTAAACGAAGATTTTGATACAATTGTGTGTTTAAATTGTGGAAATTTAAAAATAATAAAAAGTTTACGAGCTTTCAGTCAAAGGATCGACAAAAAATAAAATAAAGTCATTGAGAATAAACTTACGATATGAAATGAAATAATTAACGGAGTAAGAAATATTAACATTTAACAGCAATATTGAACCGTATCTCGACCGAATCAACAATAATGGTTTCTATATTTAGAGGCACTAGGAAAGCAAGAACAAGAAGTTTACTCAACTAAAATAGAATTGCACCGTTCTTCCCAAAATTTAATTATTTTGAAGATTTTGATCTAATCTTGCCTTAAGTATTTTAAGTAATTAACAGGTCTCAATACATGTGTACGAAAAGGATTGAGAAAAGAAAGGTTGATAGCAAGAAAGATTGATAGATAGTACAAGAAATTAGCAAGAAAGATTGATAGACAGTACAAGAAATGGTTGGAGAGGTCAAAAAAAACACATTTGAACATTACCCTTTCTTGTAATTTATTTATAGTACAAGACTTGAATGCACATAAAAATCAAAGCATAATGAGAGCACTTTTTTTGACCACAATGCATAATAAACAGTCAATGAATACACTTTTTTGATAATGAATAAATAATGGAGATATAATAAATACATTTTTAAAAAAATAGATGTATTATTGAGCTTGTCTTTATCTTGTAACGAGTAGCATTTTGACAATTTTTTAAAAATATCTTCAATTTTGAGAATATAACTCGACTTGATTTCAATTTTGCACTAATATCTCCATTATCTCTACCTCATTCCAATCTTGTAATGACTAGATTTTTCTTGTCTTTAAGCTTGTGATATTGCTGATCTTTGAATAAACTTGGGCAAATTTTGCTTTGCTTTGATTACCATATTCTCCACGCCTTTTGAATGAACAGTTGATCCCATGGTTTTTGAAAAATTGTTTCTATAATAGGTCATAAGGGTCTTGTGCACATGGCCTGCAAATGGATCTATGCTGGAGCATTTTGATTATGCAGTTTTCTCTGTTGATGATCTTCAAAGGAATTGGATAAAAAATTTTATCTGTTGAATTTGTGTAGTAGTTATTGTATTATATAATAATGAAAAGATAAGGTAAGAAGGATAATAATTAGTTTTGAATGCATGTATATATGTATAAATGTATTTATATATATATATTAATTTAATTGTTAATAAATAAAATAATCAATTTTTGAACAATTGTATATGCATAATAGAGTGAACAATTTGACATTGAAATTTAAATAAAATTTTTTGATATGAATGTATGTTTGAATTGTGGTCATTTAGAAATAATATAAAGTTTACGAGCTTTCAATCAAATTTATAAGTTAAATGCTAGACCTTATTTGTGTAGTTAGCGATGCCAATGGGGCGGGGTGGAGTAAAAGATGTAACCCCACCCCTCACCCCATTGTTGAAACCTCTCCGCCACCTTTGCAACATCTTTTATCTTCACTTCCTCTACTCTCGTTCTCATCCCACCGTCGTTTCCAATTCTCTCACGAGCGTTAAAGGAAAATTTTCAAATTTTAATTTAATTTATTATTAATATTACAATAAAAAAGTATGATTTTATATTTATTAAATAGTTTAGCCTAATAAAATGAAAACTTTGTACTCTTGTTTTTATAATTAATTTAGTTTTTTTTCACATTTTAATATTTTTTATTGCAATAAAAAATATGAATTTTGCTAGAAAAGTGCATATTTCATCACAATAAAAATGTATATTTATTTAAAATTAAATTTTTTCATGTAATTTCTTGTTTTCATTCGAAGTAAAGTGATCAAATTTCTAATTTCGTGAATTAATTTTCAAATTATCCAAACTTAAAAGCATATATAAATTTTAATTATGTAACATAATTAATTTTAATTCATAATTTATTTTAGTCAAAATAATATATATTTTTATTAGTTTATTATTTATTTTAATTAAATAATATATATATTTATATGTATATAATAAATATAATTATATTTAATATTTAATAAATGCGGGGCGTTGGGTTGGAGATAGGTTCTCTCATCCCCTACTCCTTTTAAAAGTAGGGGGAAGAAACTTTCTCCACCCTGCCTTGCCCCATTCTGACATTCGCTCAATTTTCTCTCCTCACAAGACCGGTGTCCATGGTAACCTAGTCTATTACCATTCCTACCTATAATTTGATACACGATGGGCTCTAAGTTGTCCAAATGAGGCCCACATTACGAATATTATATTCAATTATAAAACAACCATAATCCGATAATGAAATAGTCTGCTCTACTATGAGTACATGGGAATAAAAATTATAGTTGATGTGGATAAACTTCTCCCTTTTTTGTAGCTCAGGACAATTATTTAAAAGATGTGAAAATGTTAATTTTCGTGATTAAAACATAATTGAAAATGAAAATGTATTTGGTTCGTGTATTGTTACTAAATAATAAAATATAGAATATTGTCAATGTATAATATTTTTTAAAGAATGAGATAAACTTAATATAATATGAAAAGGAGTAATGTCAGAACAATGGTTTGTGGATGTCCTGACTTATATGGGAAATGTTTGGTATGAGATATTATTTGAGGATAAAAATGATGGAAAATTTGTTGGAAGAAAATATTGTTTTGTTGTAATATTTCATGGGATAAAATTTTTGATTTATTTAAATTTGTATGGTCACACACACACACACACACACACACACATACATACATATAAAGAGAATGAATGAATTGAATTTGAAAATTTCATTTTAGAATATAAATATGAAATTCACTTGTACATCCACTATCCCATGCATTTACTGTCTCTTCGAAGAATGGATCATAATAAATATACCGAAATCTATTTCGACCCTCCTCAAACTCCTAGATATTTATACTTGTATGAATCTTATCTTGCTACTATGGGTTGTAAAAAAGATTAGAAACACCAGCCTCGGGCTCTTGAGTTGAATTCTATATAATTTATTTGGAATTGATATTTTGTTAGTGAGATTACGTTTTCTTACGGTGAAAAATTTTGAGTGCTTATCGGATATTGGAAGTATGGGTTTCAAAAGCTGGTTAGCATGGCAATTAAAATGCAACTTGTAAATACATTCCCTGATCTCCCTTCTGCCCTTCCCCAGTAAACCCTAATTATGCAGCAAAACAAACTTCCTGCAAATACTATAACAATGTATACCGTATGGTGCATGCTCAGAATGATTGTGGTCCAAACCTCGTCTCTATGGGCACACACGTTGAACTTCCTATCTTATAGATACCATTTTCAATGGCGCAATCTCATCCACTTACATGGGCTTTGATGGCCATCCATGAGGCTTTATGTAGAAGCCAGAAATTTGAAAAGGAACAGCCACTTGTATTGGAACTCGGTCGTTGCTATCTTATTCCACCACAACGTTTTAAACGATCGATATGATCATTACAAAAACTAGAAATTTGCAACGATGATGCGACGGTTTATAGTGTTGTATTGATTTGGTAGAATTTAGTAACATTTTTGTCTAATGGTTTCAAATATGTTGCATGTACCTTTATTCGCAACATTGCACAGTACTTTTTAAATATGGCAAATACTTAGATGAAATTTAAAGAACAAGCAATAGTTTTTGAAAATGTTAAATAATGTGTAAATAAAAATTTATGATATTATAAAAATCTATTATATATAGTATATTTATATCAAATACTTGAATTTGAATAATTAGTCAAATATTTAGTTCTAATTTTAAGATTATAATAATTAATTAGTAATTAAATTTCATATAAAAATGTTGAATAGAAATTCATAAAAAATAATTTTTAAAGATAAAAAAACTGAATTTGCGTTCAAATTAAAGTAAACAATTGAAATTAAACTAATCGGTAATTAGTTTATACTTTGATTATAATTGTTAAATTAATTTTTAATTAAATGTTTTTTTGAAAGTTTTGGTTCTCTGTAAGTATTTTTAGTTCCAAACATAATTGTCTAAGAGTAGGTGGGTTTGTACCACGAACAAGAAAAATTAGTCAAATAAAATATATAATTGCACCAAAAATCACCAATAGGAAAAAAATGGAATCATATTAAGTATAAAAATTCAACAAAGGACAGTGCCATATTAAAAAGAGAATCATATTAAAATATTATTATTATAAGTGCGGCAAAATCTTAAATTAGAGGCTTAATGAATGTATTATAATAATATATAATCTGCCTAATCTGGTAAATGTTGACTCCCCGTTTTTGTCCTTTTCTTTATTTTTTTTCCTTTGTTTTCTTTGGCTTTTTTTCTCCTTCTGTGCTCTTTTTCGGTAATTCCTCCTCTTCTCTGTGTTTCCTGCTTTTTTTCAACAAAAACCAGCAACCCTTCGTCAATACCCATTCTCACGTTTGTACCCTTTCTTCTCTTGGAGAGAAATCGACTTCCACCCTTTGTCTTCTCCACCAATTCGACAAATATAAGGTTAGATTTTCTATTTGATAGGAAAACGCAAACTTTTAATTTGCGTTAATTCTGTGTTTGTGGTTTTTTGAAGCTTATGAATGCTTAAATTTCTTTTCTTATTCATTGTGATTGTTATGGTGATGTAGTTTGAGAATTATGGAGTTAATTGTTTTTTTGAAATTGCAAAATATATTGATAAGAGTTGCTTAACGAATACCCACATATATGTGTTTATATATATTTTAAGTTCTCAAAGATTTGTCTGCTAGAATTGTGATTTACATGGGCCTTTACCGAATTTTTTTGAATTTTATGGTGGTGTTGTTTAAGAATGATGTAACCTCCCTAAAAGAAGTTCTATTTTGTTTTTTTTTTTCGTTGATTTTTTCCATTGCATCGTTTCGTGCTGCCTATTGACAGCTATTGTTTCTCCTATCTCTCTACGAAAAACAACGATTGGTGAACAACAAAAATATAGAATGAAGATTCCTACTTCAGCATATGTTATAGTCCATATAGCTACTCCCACTAAACAAGACACATTTTCATCAGTTTGTGTTTGGATGGGATGGCGGTTAGGACAACCTTATAATAAGAAATGATTCTATCACTTGATGGAAATTGTAAGAAACCAAAAATAATTAAAAAAAAAATTACAACATTGAATATTCTAACTAACATTGTGTATTTTAAGTAAAGCACAATATGCATTCTGATATACCTTTTAAACTAACCTTAAACTAGTTTTAGAAAAAGGCACTAGAATACCGAACAAATTAATGTAAGAACAATAAATAATCATCTAAGCTTCAAGTATTAATTTTCAAGATTTTCAGCAGAGTTCATAATCAATATTGGGTCCTATTCATTAATGCCAACACGTGGATGACAAAATTATTAATAAAGGCCAATCACAAAGCCTCTTTTGTAATGTTTATGGTGATTGAAAATGATGTGTAAATCCTTATAGTGTGTGGTAGCCTTTGTCTTGAATGGATTAGATAACCCCTGCTTGCATATTTTTGTAGAGAAAATTAGAACGTTGGTATAAATAGGTTACGATATTGTGGTTTTATCGGGGCAAAGAAAGTTTCAATCCAGTATTTTTATTTATTGCTGGGAAAGTTTAGAAGTATAGCATGTATAGATTACGCTAATGTTAGGAATGTACAAATTGTGTCCTTGACATTTACTACCTAGAAAGCATTATTGAAGATTTAGGTTTACATGTTTTGCTCAAATTTTTACATACTTGATTTTGCTCTTAACCTGTGTTTTTCAATTATTATGACAAAAATATATTTCATCTCCTGACGCTAACATATGTCATGAAGAATATTAATTCTACTTGAAGAATATATAAGTGTAAAGTGAAAAAGGCCCACTTTGATAGATATAAAACCAATGTAGAGAGGTTAAGAAGTCCTCCCATTAGTATCAACGGACTTGAATTCAAAAGGCTTATCAAATATTAGAAGAGTGATATGGTACAGGTATTCTTCTGTAATTCAATATCATATGTTTTAGGTTATGTATACATTTAAAATGTGCATTTATATATATATTTAATTTGTTAATAAAAAACTTGTGAAAGTAATTCAAAAAATAGGGCTATTCAAAAGTGTCTACATCTAAGTAGGGCGAACCTGCTTTTTTGTAATCAGTGAAAAATTAGCATCTTTCTAATGCAGTTTTACAAACAATTATTTGGATATTAATTTAGGTTAAATTTATATACCTAATTGCAAATAAATTCTTTTATTGTAGCAAGCACATAAAGATATAGGTAAATGTCATTCACAAGTTAAATGTATATTGCAACATGAAGGAAAAATAAAGGGAAGTAAATCGATGAAGAAACAAATAATAAAATTGTTATGTTAACTTTAAAGCATTTAAAATTTCGATAGCGATTTCAAGGCAAAGTTTTAAAATTTTTCATATTTCTCAATTTTGTAGACACATTCAAAAAGTTTTTAACTCAATCATCTAGAGTTAGTGCTATTGATCTCTTCTAGATGGTATTTGGGAAAGAGAAGCTTGGGCAAGTTTGTTGCTTTGGAAGAAATGCCACTCCAACAAATTTTAAAAATTTGGAAAATTTGAGGCTGTTTAACAGGAAGAACGATATGGTATGACTAAATTAAATAATGCTATACAGACCATTTAAAAGCAAATAGAAAAGCTAATAAGATTTGTTAGTCAACTAATACAATAGAATCCCGACTTGAAAGTGGATGTTAATGTCTTGGCCTCGTCGATGACAACATCTTTAATAGATACTAGTGCACCAAATGTAACAAGAATAAATGTTGGTTCATTTGGTACTTCATTACTAACTACAAATATTGAGAAAATACGGAAAGATTGGAAGCCCTGTAGGATGCTTGCCTTCATTACTCTTTATATTATATAGTTGATGATGCACAATTA
Source organism: Avicennia marina (assembly GCA_019155195.1). NCBI lineage: Eukaryota > Viridiplantae > Streptophyta > Magnoliopsida > Lamiales > Acanthaceae > Avicennia > Avicennia marina. Next base: position 11,029,271 of record CM032769.1, on the reverse strand, counting down.
TATCTATTTGGGAGAAATAGGTATACTAAAAATTGTATATCTATATCTATGTCTATACATCGCCTTCTAAAATTGTTACTTAGATATGTTAATGGAAGTCTTATATGTAATTTATTTTTTTATTACCTTGTAAATTAATTTAGATTTTTGAAATATGTGCAGCAATACGAGTTAGAAAGAATTGATATAGACGATGAAGATGATAAAGATAAATATTCAAATAGTACAAAAAGAATTGGATAAAGATCTTGCATAATTTTAAATTGAAAGATTAATGAACGTAGTAGATTTGACTTTTGAAAACTTGTAGTCTTATATAATACTTTTTTTTATACGTTCATAAAATTATTATTATTATTAGTACTTTTAGCATGAATTTAATCTTGCATAACATGGACTATTACGTATATATTTTCTCCTAGATTAATTACACCAGTCTTATTTGTGAGTTAGCATAATTCTAAATTATAATAATCTTTCTTTTAATATTACAAAATCTCTTGTATATGTTTGATATGTTTATGTTTTTCTTTTCTATAAAGGATTTGAATGAAAATTAATGATTTTGTCAAAAAATTAATTATTTATTTTAATTAACACTTGATCTTCGTTTCTAGTTTTTTGTACTTTGTTACTGGCAATGATGCTATTAATAATATGCAAAATTTAAAGATATTTATATAATAAATTAAGATTTTAAATCTATTAGCTATAATTATTAGTATATGAGCTTATTTTTTCAATTATTTTCATTCAAAACTTTAATGAAAAAAGATGTAAATATTTGAAATATACGAAGGAGGTGATCAATCCCCTTTTTTTCTATGCTCTTGTTGACTGAGAGTCTCATTCCTTCTTATACAATTAATTAACCCACGAGTTTTTTCTTTTACCGTTGTTGTTTTAACACTGAATAAATTTAATTAAAATTCAATACGAGCCAGGACATTGATTTTACTACTTGGGCAAAACCACTTTATTAGTTGTGAGTAAATTAATGTTTTTATTTTTTAAAATTTAAATCGCATACCCATTCAAACACTCACTCATGCATTAAATATAAAATGTTGGATTACAAGGAATTAGGGTGGTTATGTTTGTTTTCGTTTTTTCACGTGTTTTTTTAAGTATTTTTTTTTTTCAAAAATTGTGCAAAAATAAGAGTGCGGGGGAGAGAATTTAGAAAGTGTATCGATTGTAATGCAATTTTGTCACGGTTTTGTTATGTAATGAAGATCATTAGTGGTTACCCAAGTTGAATTAAATATTGTTTTGTTGACAAACTAGTCCTTAATTTTTCTAATTCCAGAAATCTACAGATTGATCTTCATGGTGACCATTGTGAATTAATGCGTCGGTCAAAGTCTGATCTGTGTCATCTGAACCATTAATTCTGCAGGCATCAAAGAGAGGGAAAGCAATCCTGCTCTACGAATTTCCCTGTTTGGTTGCCCTCCACTAGGACAAGTTTTCCCTTTTCAGAAGTCCCCATCTGATCAAAATTTGGGCACCTTCAAGCCTAGACGTAAAAATGGAAAAATAATGGAAGCATGAGAAATCGAAATATGGTTTTTTTCTATTGTGCTGTTGAAAGCTTAATCTAACAAAAGGCAAAAAGATTTCTAGTCTACATTAAGGGGACATCAAAGCTATAATTGATGGGACGATGTCTCCCATTTTCTATGTCTGAATCTCATTTTTGTTTAAGAATATAGTTCACTTAGACTATACCTCTAGAAAAATCTCTCATTTTTTAAAGATTTGATCTTATCTCATACATACTCGCATTTTTTCTTTCTTTTCAATCTTGTCCTTTCTCTTCCCTATAAGATATATAACATTATACTGTATAATATGTATTATAACATAATATGTTATATATGTAACATATTATGTATATATGTATATTGTTGTTTCTCTTCCCCATAAGACATATATGTATAGCAAAACTTTCAAAAATATATATTTATTTATTACATTAATTAAAAAATATTTATTCTTACATAAATAATTATATATCATATTAGCAGGAATTTTTATTGATATATGTAATTATTACATTACTTTTTAAATACCATTCTTTTACGGGCAATGTCTCATTAACATGTTCCACATCTCTATCCAAGAACATTTTGTCTTTGAAATCCATCCAATCACAGCCCAGATGTTTATGACAATTTGTAAGCTTTGTTTAGTCCTCCTGTCTCCACATAGACAGGGTATTGGTGCTCGTGGATTATTTGGAATCTATTTGTTCTGAAGGCATGTAAACAAAAAAATGTGGCCCAATTTAAAAGGATCGCTGATCCACTAACCCTGTCCAGTGCAACACGCGAACTTTGACCCGTCTCTTGCGGCGATGAAATAGAAGAAAAAGACAAATATAATCCTACAGAGTTTACGGTTCGGGTTGGGTCGGAGTTGCATCCTGAAATCCCGACCGTTAATCTTATCTACCGCGATAATAAGAATAACAGGAAGTGGCACGTCGTCAAAATCGCGAAGCCCATCATCGTGCAATTGCGGAGGTTCTGTCAACATTCTTCTTACGTCTCGCGCTAATTCTCCACGAGCCAGAACAAGATTCTATCTCGGAATTGATTTTCTGTTTTGTGTGACATAAATTTTGAAGGACTAAAATTTGATATAAAAATTTAAGAATAATGTAAGGGCAAAACAGAGTAAGAAAGATAAAAAAATAGTATTTTAATGTGTAATATATTTAATAAAATTGATTTTGAGATATGTAAATTTATATACAAACATAATTTCATTTGAACAAAATAATGTATAATACAATAAAGCACAACATTTTAGACAACGTAAAAAGACAAATATGTGTGGGTTTGTAGGTGTGTGTGTGTGTGTATAAGAATGGTAATTTGGTTTTCTTACGCATTTCTACTTATTTAAAACATGTACTCTGGTTGGCATTGCTTGCAAAATTAGATGATTGTATATAATAATAATAATAATAATAATAATAATAATAATAATAATAAAGATTTAATTTATGATAAAATTCCACTGCTGCCCTTTGATGAAAATAAAATCACCTGGATGGCACCTGCGGATACTTGAAAAAAGCTATTACTTATTTTTGAAACATTAACAGTATATTTTATTACATTATATTTTATTGTATTTTTAACTTGTGCCAAATATTTTGTGCAATCTCCATTGACGATGCATGACACATTTTAAGGTCTTATTTTAAAATTATTTTAAATCACAGAAAAAGGGAACGTGCTATTAACTCATTTTTAATATTGACAAACATTTTCACTTTGATTGTAAGAATTGTGCAAATCTACATTTGTAATGTTTGATACATTTTATGGTTTATTTTACGGAGATATAAAAAAATTAAGAATTTATTTAAATAATGTCCAGTATTTTTCGAACACTAAAACAATTTTATAAAGTAAAATATATTATTTCAAATCAAAGTGGCCTCATTCCTTCCAATCATAGTTTGATGATTTGAGTTTGGGAAGGGTCTGAAATTATTATTTCCTCTACATATGATATAAGACTGGAAAATCAGTTTGCCTCACCTTTTAAATTTTGAAAATTTTGAACTTGTAGTATACTCAAATTAAAGCAAATGAATGCCCCACTATAATTATTGATATGTGAAAACCAAAAATTAGTGATCCGCTGGTCATTTTCAAATGATTAATTATTTAAATTTAAAATTGCCATCTTAAGATTCTCATTTTTGTTTTAATATGCTTTGCACGTTAGAAAGTATTACCAACACATTCCAGCAATAAAATAACAATTCACTTTTTGGTTCCAGGTTCAAGTTTCAAAAAAAATAAAAAAAATCATCCAAAATAAATTCATATACAGATAATAAAAGTGTTCATATAATGAATTATTAGAATATTGTGTTGAACTTATTTGTTTGATTATGGGTTTGCACTTGTTTCAACATTTTTAATCTTTATTAATTTTATTAAGCAGTGTAATCAAGAAAAACACATAAAGAGAGAGAGAGAGAGATATATATATATATATACACACACACATATATTTTTTAAAGTAACTTGAAACCCCACCATGTTATTCTTTTTGGCCATTCCATACTTGATTGTAATTATATTTGATGGAATCTATAAACTAAACTTGCTTGAAAAGGTTAAGAGTTCCTATTCAAGGAAGGTGACTAGCTAATTGAAAAACAATCTTATGATTTAATTAATTCGTAAAAAGTTTGATAATTTAACAAATGAACTAGAATCTTGAGAAGGCAAGAAAACATAAATATGTGGAAAACTAACATTTCTATAATTGAGTATAATGGAGGTCATGAGTATATAACTTAAATACTTCCAATACGATTGCCTGCAATAAATAACAAGTAAACACATCTCACAAATTTTGATTTATATTATTATCTATTATGAAAATATGTTCCATTAAATGGATACTTTACTCACTTAAATTCAACGTTGATTATGTTAATATGCTAACTAAATAAACATAGAGATGCCATTTTCTCTATTATATACACTTACACAATGTGTGTGTGTGTGTCATCAAGAATATAATTTTATTTTGGGTGCACCAAAATAAAATTTTACTATTATTGTTATTTTTAAATCCTTCTGTTTTATTATTTATTTAGATCTTTCATTTGAAATTATTTTTATTTGTGGTTTTATCAAATTTTCTCTTTTTATCAATTTAATTTGATTGTTCCTTATTTTCTTATTTTAAATATTTTTATACTCCCAATTGTAAGTATTTTTTCTTTAATTCACACACACACACACACACACACATAATTGTAGATGTGTAAATACGAGGAGCAACAAATCTATATTTATTTACTTATACTATATATTTGGACTAAGGGCCTTAATTTGCTTACACAAAGTTCATTTATATAATTGCCATTCATTATATTAGTTTATGATCTTTATGACAAGCACCTTTAAACACCGTACTGTTAGCTTTTTAAATAACTTATATTATTATTATTGTCTCTTTTTATTTAATTTATTTTTTTTAGACTTTCAAATTATCCACATGATATTCTAGTAGATTTGAATTTTCAAATTTTCCTTTGAAATCAATGGATTCAAGTCAGTAGACTAGACGCACGCACTCCCTTTTGGTATTTTATTCTTAACAATTATTTTATTTCTGTTTTATAAAATATAATGCATTAAGTTTGTAATTCCTATGATAATAATTATTTAGTGTCAAAATATTAACTTTTTGAAATGCATCTATTCTTCTACCATTTTCCTCTTTGTCCCCTCTCAAAATCTTTTATATCTTTAATAATTATCTTATTTTTTATTTTTTAGAAAATTTTAAATTTGATTTTATCATTAGAAAATCAAGACTTAATAATTTTTTAGAATTATGTACACAGTCTATTGATAATAAATTGTTTGTGAGACGTGTCAGCTTGTAAAGGACAGGAAAAACATCAACAGCGGTGGCGTTTGAATTTGTGGGACCCGCAACTGCTCTGTCTGATTTTGCAATAACGGCTATTTTGGAGGGGCGTTTATGAAATTTGGTTCACTTAACCAACGTTCTACTTTGTAATGATTAAATTAAACTCGATTTTCGGACAAACATCGAATCCCAAACAACGTGGGAGCGAAGAGAAAAGGACTTGAACACGGCAAAAGACTAGTTTTTAGTTCCCTCTCTCTCTCTCTCCATTTTATTTCATTCCATGCTTCGTCTCCACTTTTTTGAAACCTTTGCACCCTCCCCCATTGTTCTACTTTTCATTATCGGAGCGGTGTAAGTACGTACATAGCTCATTCTGTTCTCAGATCTCGTTTTATTCTATTTCTTAGTATTTATTTCATTAGAATATCTTTTAAAGGAGTTCAAGAAGCAGTGCATAAGATAAGCGGGATATGTTTTTTAATAACTGGGATTTTTGATTTCTTCGAGTTCAGCAGTCGGTGGGTAGATCTACTTTCGGTGAACTTTTGGCTTTATAGTTCTTGAGGACTGAAGGTTGATCAAGGCGGCATTGAAACTCTTGATCTGATTCAAATTGTTGCAATATGGTAATGTACTTTATTCATTTATACTTTCCATTGTCCTTGATGTGCATGTCACATTGCTTAACGTTTTTGTGGTTAGTTGATGTAATTTTATTGTTTTCTTACAACTTGAATTGTTTTGCGGTTCGTTTTATCATGATTTGATACTTTCCATTCTGTATGAGTTGTTTATCTGCTGAGTGTTAAGTGTTATTGTAGCTGATATGCGTACTTTTCTGTAAATAGTTTCTACCAGTAAGAATTAAGTATTTCATGACCGATTGGATGAGGTTCAACAGTGTATTAATCCGGTGATGTGTTGCCCTCGGTGTCCTTCCTATTGCTGGTGCTTGTGCTGGAATCCTTATGGTCGCATTTTTTTGGTTGACATCACTTTGAAGCGCTGAGAGTGTGCTGTAGAGCATTACTCTTTTAACATGTTTGCTGATTATTCAATTAAACTTTTGAGTTGGCAAATTGTTATTCAATGAAGGCTCATCAACGAGTACATGTGTTTGGTGTCGCCGCCAAAATATTTTGTTACTCCATAGTCATTTTTCTTGTGGTGGTCCAACAGCTCTAATTAATAAAAGACGTGGAAAACTTTATGCATCCTTTCCTCTTCCTCTATGTGTAGATATGCTGCTCTGCTGAAGCGAAAAGATATTTTTATGGATGGTCAATCGAAAGTGTTTATGTGCTTAGAAATATTTGACACCACAGTGGTTCTTGTCGTGTGCAATCCACTGTTCAGTAGAACTGGCAACTGACAATTTAAGATCATCGACAAGATTTCCATGTGAATCTATTCCAAACTAAAATTTGATTTTTGTTTGTTTAATTATCAAATGAACTGGTAAAATAACATGTCAACTGCATTAAATTTGTATATTTGAATGTGACCCATTACCGCCAAATTAACTGACCTGGAAACTGGCCTTTTGATCTTCAAAATGGATGTCTTCAATGACGTCAAATCACTTTCTCTTCTTGAATATTGATATCAATCACTTTGTGGGCATTGTCGCTAGTAAAATTTTGTTAAAATTTTTGCAGGTTGCCCCAGTTTCTTTAGGGGTTGGGTCTTTTGTGTGGGTGGAAGATCCTGATGTAGCCTGGATAGAAGGTAAGGTTGTAGCTGTCAATGGTGAAGAAATCAAGATTCTATCTACATTGGGGAAGACAGTGAGTGTCCTCATCACATCTTAGAAGCACAATTTGAGTTCATATTTTCTCCATCCGATTATTTCTGAAAGCTGCTTATACATGATACAACTGATAATTTTTCAATTTTTAAGCATGATACTGTTGTTTCCTAGTTGTACCAATATATGTTTTAGTCTCTAGAGACCTTTGAGCTCTTGTTATTATATATTCCTGATAAATTAGACCAGAAAAATTTCAGCTTTTCAGTTCTGATATCCAAGCAGATACTTTGTGGGCCTCTGGTCAACTGGATCATTTGAGGATTTGCTTTGTGGGCATGACTGTGGACGGTTTTCTGCAGGTTGTGGCTAAGTTGTCTAATGTCTACCCTAAAGATGCTGAAGCCCCACCTTGTGGGGTGGATGATATGACAAAGTTGGCATACTTGCATGAACCCGGAGTTCTGGATAATTTAAAATCTAGATATGATATTAATGAGATATATGTAAGTTCTCTAGTGCCTTTTTCTCCTTCAATCCCTCATGACCTATAAAACTTGGCCGGAGGTATTGAGTCTGTTCTACTACCCACACTTTTTCCAGACTTATACTGGAAATATATTGATAGCAGTGAATCCATTTCAAAGATTGCCTCATCTATATGATAGTCATATGATGTCACAATATAAGGGAGCAGCCTTTGGTGAGTTGAGTCCGCATCCATTTGCTGTTGCAGATGCCGCATACAGGCATGTATTTCTCTAGGTTGTCGCATTTAGACCATTTATATGTTGCTACTAAGGTGACCACTCTTTGAACACAGACTTATGATGAATGAAGGAATAAGTCAGTCAATTTTGGTTAGTGGTGAGAGTGGGGCAGGTAAAACAGAAAGTACGAAATTGCTTATGCGATATCTCGCATACATGGGGGGACGATCGAACAAAGCTGAGGGAAGGACAGTGGAACAACAAGTTCTTGAGGTTATAAATTATTTCATACAGTCATTTGGGTGAGAAATAGAGATTATGATGTGGTAGTGAGTATTCTTCCTCAAGGATGATTTCTCAGATAATGTTCTGTGTTCTCTTGTTTGCAGTCAAATCCTGTTCTTGAAGCATTTGGTAACGCAAAGACAGTAAGAAACAATAACTCAAGGTGCCAAATATTCTATCAAATTCTCATTGAATAATTTTGTGCTTTATTTTCTGTAATTTTGAGTATAAGTTCAACTGATCCACACAAATTATGATTGTAGTCGTTTTGGTAAGTTTGTTGAGATTCAGTTTGATCAAAGGGGTATGATCTCTGGGGCTGCGATTAGAACATACTTGCTTGAAAGATCTCGTGTTTGTCAAGTGTCTGATCCAGAGAGAAACTACCATTGTTTCTACATGCTTTGTGCTGCACCCCCAGAGGTAATGGCAATGTTTGTTTTCAATTTCTCTACAATAGCATTTCAATTATTACACTTTTTAAATTTCCTCTTTTTTTCATAACTCTCCAAAAACGCAAAAAAAAAAAAAAAAAAAAAACTACATAGCCAATGTATTTCTGTGAGATGTTCTATCATTATTATTCTGTAGATGTTTTATAATGTATCGTCTCAACCCAAGACTTGAATGTTGCTTAGATCATAAATGTTTTTGCTTTCCAACTAATGAAAATGGTAATTATGGGTTGTTCATGGGATTCCATATTCTCAGTGCTTCATCAATTGAGATCATGTGTTCTTTTTGTGTTGACTGATGCAAGAGCACATGATATTCTGCCAAACAAGTAACTTGAGGGATTTTTTTGAAAAGATTAGTTGTTATTTTTCTCTCATTTATCCGATGGGTAAAGAAAAGGATATTAAAAATCTTGGTTGCTCAGTTGATGAACCATCTAGCTTTTATGTACGCTCAGTTACAGAATGAGCCATTTTGTATGGCTCCATCTATTTATGCTTACAATATTGGGCAGACTTGTCCTTCGCATTTAGCCCTGCTGCTATTCAATATGTTGGTGATTAGTCTCAGTGTCCTGGTTGACTTATATCTAAAATGTCAAATTTTTTGAATGAAAATCTTATTTGCTTCCTTGTTGCTTTCAGGATATTAAGAAATATAAGTTGGGAAATCCGAGAACATTTCATTATTTGAACCAGTCAAATTGCTATGAGCTGGATGGGGTTGATGATTCTAAGGAATATATTGCCACAAGAAGAGCAATGGACACTGTAGGAATCAGTTCCAAGGAGCAGGTAGTAAAGGCAGTTCTTTAACGTGCAAAAATTTCTTATGTCTTCAATAAATTCTCTTGCTGATTCAGCTATTTTACTTTTCAGGATGCAATATTTCGGGTTGTAGCTGCAATCCTCCATCTTGGAAATATTGAATTTGTAAAGGGGAAGGAAATTGATTCATCCATGCCTAAAGATGAAAAATCTTGGTTTCATTTAAAAATGGCAGCTGAGTTGTTCATGTAATTTGATTTTATTGGGGCATAATAGATAAGAACAGTTGTCCATTTGTTCGTTTTTTGCCAAATTGGATAAGCAGGATTCTTCTTTTAATTCTCCTGTATTTGTAGGTGTGATGCAAAGTCTTTGGAAGATTCCCTCTGTAAACGTGTTATTGTTACTCGTGACGAGACTATCACAAAAGAGTTGGACCCAGAGGCAGCAGCTGCCAGTAGAGATGCTTTGGCTAAAATAGTCTACTCAAGGTTGTTTGACTGGTAAGCTCATCTTCATGGTTGAAAGCATAATTAATACCTGTTTCGGGTAGTTCCACTTTGTTATGTTTATTTGCTTAATTTCTTATTCAGATTTTGCCATTATATGCAGGCTTGTTGATAAGATCAATAATTCAATTGGTCAAGATCCCAATTCAAAATGTTTGATTGGAGTGCTGGATATCTATGGATTTGAAAGTTTCAAGACTAACAGGTGCCTAACTGGTATGCTTTCATTGTTGGCACGATCATATCTGATTTGGTCAGTTGCATAGAATGCCCTCACAAGATAAATTGAATAAGTCCTTCTTGGTTCAGTTAACATGTTCGTGTCTGGGTTTTTGCAGTCATTAGCATCTGTGTGAGTGTGAGAAATAATAATGTTTTGCCTACTTTTTACTCTGCTATTCCTCCTCCTCCTCCCCTTTTGCTCTCTAGCTGGTGGGGAAATGGAGAGAGTAACACCAATGTCTCACACTAACACCCTAATCTTAGCCTGATTTTGCCTTATCCTTAAACTGCTGCCCTTTTTTTAAGCTAGGACATTGCCTGATTTTGCCTTATGCTCATTGTTTTGTTAGCCAACATATTTGGGTTTCCAAACCAAAGTATTCAGTATGAAGGTAATGTCGAACAGGTTGGAGGCAAAATCTTATTAACAATGGGAACATCTTGTTTATAATAAACTGTTCCAAGACAACACCAAACTCCTGGTACAATGCATGAAAACTCAGAAGCTAGGACATGCAGTTCTTTCCTGCTACCAACTATAATTAAGCATTCATTGCATCTCTATTTCAGACTCCTAGTTTGATATGCTCAAGTTATTCAATATTTTGACAAAATGTGAGAAAACCTGAAAAGAAAAGCAAGCACGCTTTATGGATTCTTCTAACTTGTGGGATAGAGCACATATGTTTTGAGATGTTTATGTATGTTCGTATCTTTTTTTATTGTTTTTTAAGTAATTTTTAACCTCCACATGAGCATTTCTTGCCATATTTCTTGATAAGTTGAAATAAAAATTTGACTTGACATTTGGGGATGCTATGTATCAAGACCTTAGTTTTGAGGAGTTTCACAGTTATTAATGATTTTATTTCATCATACACTATAAATTTAACTTGGTTGTTCTCTTCATGTGTGTGTTGATTTTTAGCATGGTGTAAATTTCTAGCAGGTTTTGTTGAGAGAAATTCTTTTTTCTTGTGTGTTTTATATAATAATACACTCCCATAAATAGTGGCAGAAAATTGAGTGGTGTACAAGACATGTTGTGCATACCTCAACCTATTTATAGAGGCAACTCATGTACAATAAGATGTACTAGGAAAGTAAATATATTCTTACATGTCCCTTCAAGCTAGAGCATACATATCAAGTATTCCTAGCATGTCATGCAAACCTTTGAAGTGCTTAACTCCACTTGCTTTGATAAATATATCTGTGACATGTCTTGAAAACATAATGAATAGCATGGCAATTTTATGACTCACAATTGGATTTCGAATGAAATGGCAATCAATCTCTGTACGTTTGATTCTTTCATGAAATATATGATTACTAGCAATGTGGATGACAGCCTCATTATCACAATATGTTCAGAGTGGCTCATCGCATGTATAACACAATTCCTCTACAAGTGTCTTAGTTGCAACATCTCACTGGCAATGTGAGCCATAGCCCTTTATTCAACTTCTGCACTAGATTTTGCCACAGTCTTGTCTTACTTAGCCAAGGAATAGAATTCCCTCCAACATAAGTTCAATATCTAGAAGTGGATATTTTGTCACCAGTAGACCTAGCTTAGTCTGCATCAGGAATAGGCCTTGGTCTTCAAGTGTCATATTTCTTAAACGGCCCCTTTCCAGGGCATTTCTTTATATGCATTAATACCCTGAGGTTGCATTCTAGTGAATGGTGAACTCATGATTTATCCATGAGTTAACTAACCAATCTTCTGATAATGAGATGTCCAGTTGTGATTGTTAGATAGGTGAACTTTTTGACTAGGTGCCTATATTTTGTCTAATCCTCCAAATAGTCAACATCACTTTTGCAAAGTTACGGATTAATATTAATAGCAGAGTCCGTAGGCTTTGATCTTAATAAACAAGCTTCTTCAAGTAGATCAAAAGCATACTGTCTCTAAGACAAAGACACTCTGAGATTGCAGGGGATTTTAATGCCTATGAAGTATTAAGGTTGTCCCATTCCCATAGTGACAAAGTGCTATTGTAGATATAATTTTGCACTTTCAATCCCATTAACATCACTACCAGGTATTAATGTCACTGACATACAATCAAAATGATTAGTCCTCTTCGACCATGTTGCACAAAGACTAATGATTTTCCTTGCATTGTTGAAAACCAAAGTCTGAATAAAGCTGAATATGTCAAACCTTGCCCTAGGACTTTGTTTTAAGCTATAAATGACCTTTCAAAGTCTATACAACATATTTTCTTGCTCTACTTTAGCAATATACTTCAAATGTTCTTCCATGAACATAGTTTCATTTAAATTGCCCTCCTTTATCATGTTAATTGATATTATGACCTGGGTTTTTTAACCTTTTTTCCTTCTTTATAATTATGATTGATAAAATGTCCCACCTAAATTTTTCAAAAAAAGAATCCCTGTTCTGTGATCTTGAATCACGTAATCAAAAAATAAATATATATGAATTTTGAGTTCTCGAATCTAAAAACAATATTTTATAGATCAAGGAATTTGACTGGTTAAAATAATTTTGAAATAATAATTTGATACAATAGCCCAAAAATAATGTTTTTAGGCTTTGGGATCCTAGAAATATTTGTCCTAGTCAAAATAATTTTGAATTAATGATTCGGGATTTGAGGGCTTGAAAACAATGCTATTGGGATTTTGGGGGCTTGAAAACAATGTTTTTCATATTTGGGATCCCATAAATATTTGTCCCTTTCTTGTGTGTTGGATATTGGTAGCTGTTTGGTGTGTTAACATGAAAATGTAGAGGAAAAGGTCACATAGGACCTGTTCTTTGTGGATTTTATAGTGTTGCACCCAAAGTAAAAGTTCATCGAAAGAAGTAGTAGTTATAAAGCATGAACACATTTATAAACTAATTGTCACTAATCTACATACTACGAACAATATGTAAACCAGAAATAATTTTTAACAAAAATAAAAACAGCTGATGAATATTCATCTATCACAATTGCAAAAATTTAATAAATTTGGTTCCTTGATTGGAAGCAATGAGTGATATTTCTTTGGTTGTTGATGTTTTGTAGAACCATTAGGTCTAGATACAAAATGTTGGTGTGCTTTGCTTGTTTCAATGACTCAATTGATTGTATTTTCTTTGCTTGTGCATACACATCATTTGTTGAGAAATGTTTTCGCCATCTGGGACGACGGAATCATTTTGATATATATTTTTTATTTTTATTTGGTTCTTGGATCTTGGATCTTGAATTATATCTTTAATATATATATATATATTATTTTTAAGTCATTTAATGATTCAAAATTAAGATATTTAGCTGTCTAAACATGTAAAATTAAGAGCAGTACCATTTGGAAATGCTAATTATTACTTAAAAGATTACATACATGTGCCGTGATCTATCACGTTAAGGTTTTCTTATGGTAATTGGTAATATATGGTGAAACTAGTTTATGATTAATATTATTTGTTAATCTATCCTCCTATTTATTTTTTATTATTTTAAATAACATTTATTGATACAATATATAAAAGAAAATAATTTATAACCTTTATGATATAACAAACCTAAGCATATCTATAATCTTTTTTAAATGATTTAGAGTGATAATCTTAATTATAGATGATATAGGATAGCATAACCTAAATTATATTTACCCTATAACTACTATGCCTACAATAAATTTCTACTTGGGGCGCTCAGTTATAAAAGCCACAAGAAATAGTTTTATAACTTTGCTCTATACATTTCTATTTGACACACCGAACCCTTAGCTAAAATTAAACACATAAGGAGGACATATTTTTGGGATATTAGATCTTGAAAAAATTGTTTTTGAACTCTCGAATTCTAAATTATTAATTCAAAATTATTTTTGCTTGGTCAAAATAGGTCCAAGTTCCCTGATTCTAAAAACATTGTTTTCGTGATTGGGAACATGGAATTTATATATCTATTAATCTTTTTTGGTTTTATGATCTTAAATTATGGAATTCATATTCCATTACTCACGGAGTAAGGACTCTTTTTAAAAAGTTTCAGGATGGAGGAGGACAAAATGTTAAATAACCCATAAGCATTGCATCCCCCAAAATGATTAGGAACTTTGATGTGAATATCAAACTGCAAGCAACATCTAGGAGGTTGTGTTGTTTACGTTTGACAACATTTTGTTGTGAAGCATAGAAACAAGATGTTTGATGTTTAGTCTCCTGGTTTTCATAGAAAGTAGTAATGCCTTTTTAGGTAAATTCTGAAATATTATCTGTGCGAAAAGTATGCAAATTGATAGAAATTGTCTTTAGTTTATTTTAAATTGAGTTGAGTACATGAAGAATCTTGAACTTATCTCTTAACAAATACATTAATGTCATCTTAGAGTAGTCTTCTATAGAGAAGATGAAGTAATGAAACTTCTCATGAGACTCAATTTGACTAGGACCCAAATATCACAATGGATTGTTTTATTCTTGCCAACCGATGCCATTTCCTCAATAATAATCCATAAACAACAGATAAGGAAGAAATAGTAGTAATGTAGACAACAATATTTGAGGCTACATTACCTGAGAACACCGGTGAAAGGAATTAAACCCACTCAACCACCAGATAGTATTGGTGGAATGCAGTAGCCAGGGACAGTGGTGCTAAGGTTCGAAAGAGGACAGTGGCATATTGTAGGGATTAGGGATCCACCAGCCCTAAAAAAAGAGGTAGTGGATGATGGTGGGTTGTAGAGTTTAGGGCTTCATCGTGTGGCCTAGTGTTTGGGGAGAAGAGGCAGTAGGGTAAGGCTTAGGGTTTTCTTGCTAGGCAGCAGTTAGTGGATGGTAGAATAGGGGTTTTGGCCAATTACGCGGGAAAAGAGATAGAGGAAGGTGGTGGTTAGGGTTTCATTGAACAAACCCTTTTTACCTTTTTTATCTTTTTCCATTTCGTTTTCTCTTTTGTTTTCTTTCTTTCTTTCTTTTTCTTTTTCTTTTAATCAAGAGCAGAATTGGATTGTGCTTTGATACCATGTTGAGAGCAAATTTCTCTTTTTTGTGTGTTTCATAGAATAATACATTCTCTTAGTGGGAGAAGACTATGTGGTGTGCAAGGCGTTCGATACCTACCTAAATATATTTATAAAAATAACTCCTATACAATCAGATGTACTAGGAAAGTGAATATTCTAGTGTCAAATACGCTAGGAAAGTATATATTCTAACAGTTTCATTTTAAATATGTATAACAATTTTGCTCAGAACATGCCCTTTTTCCTAATGCTGTATATTTTTGCAGTTTTGAACAATTTTGCATAAATTTGACCAATGAGAAACTTCAGCAGCATTTTAATCAGGTGGCCTGTAATTTCCATCCTTTTTTGTGAGCTATTGTTAGTTTTCTTTGTTTGAACTTTTATGGTATTGAAGTTTATATTTGGCAGCATGTTTTTAAAATGGAGCAAGAAGAGTATACAAAAGAGGAAATTAACTGGAGCTACATAGAATTCATCGACAATCAAGATATTTTGGATCTAATTGAAAAGGTTATGCTTCCTGTGCATCCAATTACACTTGAGGATTTTAGATTTTGACTGTTAGTTTGTTTTCTTTGTGATTGATTATATTTTTTACTATCTGTAACTGCTTTTTTATTTGGACTTATAAATTGAATTGGTTCAGGTATTGCAATGTAATAGTGTTTACTTATAAACTTTCTTTGGGATATATCAACATGAAAGAGAGACTATACTTGTGAAGAAACCTTTTTTTGTTCTATAACCTCTCTCGTTTCAGTTGTGATCTTCAGTCCTAGATCGAGTGTAATTTTCAAGATTAATATCTAAAAATTCTTTTTTCTCTTGCATATTGTTTCCCATTTGTCTTTCTAGAGGTTTGTGAACTGAAATTTCACTTGGATGGTGTTAGCTGTATTTTTTCTGTTTATTGGCTGGCAAAGCCCCTTTTTTTTGTTAATTTTATTAAGTTTTAAACAACTGTTATCTGAAAGTCTTATTCACAAAAAACTTCTCTTTCTAATACAACTAAGTTTTTTGAAATTACTCAGAAGCCAGGTGGCATTATAGCACTTCTTGATGAAGCTTGGTAAGTTTCTCATCGTTTAAGGGACCCCATTTACAATTTTTTGGGATACTTCTGGCTTATCTTTTCCTGTGGATTTTTCTTGCAGCATGTTTCCTCGTTCAACTCATGAAACATTTGCCCAAAAGCTATGCCAGACTTTTAAGAACCACAAACGCTTCAGCAAACCCAAATTAGCTCGTTTTGATTTCACCATTTCACATTATGCCGGTGATGTAAGATTTCGTTTTGTGTTTACGATATCAAGCATTCCACCAATTTTCTACTTGAAATTGCATAATGAGTATTCCTTGGAAGAATGAGTGACTAAACAATTTTGTCAGGTAACATATCAAACTGAGTTATTTCTAGACAAAAACAAGGATTATGTTATTGCTGAGCATCAGGCGCTCTTGAGTGCTTCCAAATGTTCGTTTGTTTTGAGTCTATTTCCAGTATCAAACGGGGAGTTGTCTAAACAATCAAAATTTTCTTCAATTGGTTCAAGGTTCAAGGTATGAAATTGCCATAGTTACAACATGGCATATGCCTTTAACTTTTCTATTTGTTACATTGAAATGTGAAGTTGTCTTGTGTTGTATTTTGCAGCTACAGTTACAAGCTCTACTTGAAACTTTGAGTGCCACTGAACCTCATTATATACGCTGTGTAAAGCCTAATAATCTTCTTAAGCCAGATATCTTTGAGAATCAAAATGTCCTCCAACAACTGCGCTGTGGGGTAATACCCACCCACATGTGTGTTCTTGTGATTTGTTTCTTTTGCTTGTATGTTCTGTAGTTTAGTTGACAGAGCTTGTTTGATTTTGCACTTATTACTGGTACCCATCCAGGGGGTTATGGAGGCTATTAGGATAAGCTGTGCAGGGTATCCTACCAAGAAACCCTTCTTTGAATTTATAGACCGTTTTGGCATTCTTGCTCCTGAAGTTTTAGATGGAAGGTATGATCACTGTTACGCCATAGTTCCTGTTCGATAATAAGATGGGAGGTACTACTTTGTTAGGATATGTGATTTTTCACTTTAATTACTTTAATTGGGTTTTGTGATAGTATGGATGAGGTTGCTGTTTGCAAGAGGCTTTTGGAGAAAGTTGGACTTGAAGGTTACCAGGTAGAACTACTTTAGATGGTGGACAATATATGCATAGTATTAACTTTGAAATTACATAGCCTCTGGCCCTTTAGTTACAGTACCTTATTCAAGTGTTCGACTAAATTTGCTCACATATAGCGATGTGTTTTTCCTCTTTTTTTATCTTTGCAATTGTGCTCTCTGCACTATATTATGATATATTTGTCACGTTCCCCACATTAAAATGTTGCATGTTCATTATATTGAGTTTCTGATACCGTCCAACAATCTTCTGGATGTGCTATTCTCTTTTGTAATATTGGCGATCTTGTCCTGTACAAGCACAATTTACAATTTTCATAATGTTGGGGCTACTCATCAAGTTTACTTATAAGTTTACTAAAAATTGTGAAATGCGTGATTAAATGTATTAGGTTTTTGCTCAGCTTTCTTGTTCTCTAACTCTGATCTGAATACGACATAAGGTTCTATTGGAAAAAGAACCTTGGAAAGCTAGGCTTATTATCGAAGATCTGTCAAATAAAATTTTCTTGTTGTATCTCCAATTTTATAAGTGTGTTCTTCTTTGCACAATAAATTTATGCTTTATCATCATTAGTCTTTTGATTCTAGTGGTTGCATGATCCATTTATAGTAGGGCAGTCAACATTGTCTCAATCTCTTTACATTCTATTATGGTTATTTATCTTTCAATTGGAAGAATTAAAGACACTTCATTACTAAAGTATAGAGTTGTTTCAATTTATAGTATAAGATTGATATAGAGATCTCAAAAATAATTCCAAACTTGACATAACACTAGCTCTATAAAGTAAGAAACAAAATATTGCTATATATATATTAGGCAACAAAATATGTAAAATATTGTCTCAAATATTCAAATACTCTCCCTAGTTGAACATAGTCATCCTCGTAAAGTGTTCAACTTGAACTATAAAAATTTCGATGGTTGTAACTATAGACTAATAGTTGTTGTAAGACAATAAGCATATTTGGCAAGTTGATCATTTTTTCATTAATAATAGTAATGTGTGGAGAGATTAAAGCAGTCCTTAAATTCCAAAAGAGAAGTGTGTAGAAGGTTGAAAATTATATTTCATTGAATGTAAACTGAAAGCCACTTGTAGTTGATCATAATTGCCACTTGAAGCAAAGATTGTAAAAATATTATTTTGTATTCCATTGAGAATAGGTACTTATGTATACACGAAAGTTTTAAGGATCCAAATTAGGAAAATATACCAATTAAGATCATTATAATTATGTTTTGTTCTTATAATAAGTTATATTATTTACTATGATAGAGTATATGATAGCCTATAACTCTGCTATAACTCTTACAAGTTAGAGTATAGATGTTAATCGCGCCCAACTTAGTATAGAGATAATCAAATTGAGTCTCATTAAGAGCTTTTATAAACAGATCTTCAAATTATTCTTTGGTCCTCATAAATCCAATAGAAATCAAATCTTATCTTTTTCTCATTAAAAAATAATAGTTTACTTTAATATGCTTGGTTCATTTATGGAAAATAGGATTAGAGGCAAAATGAAGCAATTTGGTTGTCACACCAAAAATTTGCGATGAATAGAAGTTTCAAGATACACATCAGTTAAAATCTAATGTATCCACTTTATTTCTGCTTAGTAACTGTGCCATAACTCTGTATCTGAACACTGCACTAGGACTTGAGACCACATTTTGTTTTTCACTTTCCATAAGATCAAATTTTCCCAATAAAGACATAATATCCTAAAGCGGATCTTTGAGCTTCCATGGATCTTATCCAATAAGTGTTTGAAAAACATTTAATCATAAAATGACCACAATTCTTGCATAGGATGCCTTAACTAGAAGCTTTTGTTAAGTAACGCAAAATTTGTTCTATAGCTATCCATTGTTGGAGAGGACATGTATTCACTCAGAATGACTAAATATGTAATATCCAAACCAGTTACGATAAGACAATTCAATTTTCCAACTAACCATCTATATTGCTCAAGATCTTTAAATAGTTCATCTTTTTCATGAGTTTGAGATTGGAAACCATAGGGCAGCTGCATGGTTTAGCCCTTTATTTTCCCATTTCAAATAATAGGTGAAGCATATATTTTCTTTGAGAAAGGAGGTTCCTTTCTTAGTGTTTCACTTAAATACCTAAGAAGTATTTTAACTCCTCTTAGTATTTGGTTTGAATTGATTATGAGGAAATGCTTAAGTCTTGAAATACCTTTATCATCATTTTCGATAATAATGATATCATCCACTTATACTACTAACAAATTGATGCCATTATTAGATTGCTAGTAGAAGACAAAGTGATCAATTCTATTTTTGCATTTCAAACTTTTCAATAGATTGATTAAAATTTTTTGAATTAAGCATGAGAACTTTGTTTTAACTTATAACATGATCTACAAATAGGACAAACTTATTCATACTTACCTTGAGTAATAAATCTAAGAAGTTGCTTCATGCAAACTTTCTCTTAAATATCTCTATGAAAAAAAGCATTCTTTATGTCAAGCTGATACAAAGGCTAATCATATATGGCAACCATGGAAATGAATAACTTGGCAAGCATTAGCTTAGCAACAGGAGAAAAAGTTCAAAAATAATCCATAAGCTCAAGCATAGTCTTTAGGAACAAAGCGGGCTACCGACCTATTTGGATTCACCTTAACTACAAACATCCATTTATACTCAATAGCCTTTTCCCTTACTTTTGTTATCTAAAACATTTATTTCTTGTATCATAGTATCATGCCATCCCAAAGGATTAAAGCCCCTTAAACAATTTTAGGAAGAGAGTCAAGAGAAGCAATAAAAGAACAACAAGATGTTGACGAGCAATGGTAACACACAAAAAGAGAGACATGATATGTACATTGATGCTTACCTTTGTGAATAGGATATAAAGGTCATCACTCAAGACCGAAATTGATGATGAAATGACTAGTCCAAGCCATTCACAGTAGGCCTTACTCTTTAAGAATAGACTTGAGTAATATGAGACTTATCAGGAGTGGAACAAAGGATGTGACTATTATCATCCCCTCACTAACTTACAGGTGTGAAAGTTGGAGAAAAAGGTACATCTTCAATAAAGTAACATTAACTAAGATGAGATTCTTGTCAAGGCTAGGTTAATAACATATCTTTTTGAACCAATGAGTACACAAGGAAGATGCATTTTAGTGATTTGGGATCTAATTTTGTGATATGAGTACTAACATTTAGAATAAAATAAGTGCAACAAATCTTTGGCATAAAAGGAAACTGAACCTTAGATGAAAAAAATGTATAGCAACGGGTTTTGCCATCTAGAAGAGATGACGGTAGATGGTTAATCCAAAAATAGGCTGTAGTTTTTACATCAGCCCAAAAGTGTTTATGAACATGCATTTAAAACTATAGGGCTTGTCTAGTTACTCTTTTTCTCAGCCACCTAACTTTGAGATGGCGTGACAGTACAAGAAGTTTGATTAATAATACCATGTTGGACCAAAAGGGTTTAGATAAGTATATTTTGGTATTATCACTTCAAAAAGTTTGTAAAGAAACACTAAACTGAGTTTTAATTATAATGCAAAGCATAGAAGCGAGAGATTTTTCATTGAGTATAACAAACTCATATGAAAATACTAATCAACAAAGGTAACAACATATTTGAATCTAGTTTTAAATGTTACTAGACAAGGACTCTATACATCAAAACAAACTAACTTAAATGGAGCATGTGCTTGTTTACTGACTCAAAGCTCAGACTAATGTGATGGTGTTTAGGAAACTGACAAAACTTGCAATTTAATGAAGATAATTTTTGAAATTGGGGGCACAAAGTGAGAGAAGAATACCTAACTAAAGATGTGCTTTAAAGGGGGTTAATACTCCAATCTAGGCTACAGACTTAGACAACTATGTGTTAAGAATGTAAAGGCCTCTAGACTTAAGGCTTCTACTAATAATTTACTTCGTCGTAAGATAAGTGTTGATTAGTAAAGTATTAGATATGACAGTTAAGTGTGAAAGTAAGTTTGTTCATTGATATTAGATTAAAAGATAGTTTGACATAAAATAGATAACAAAGGGAAGAAGGTTAACAGTGCCGAGTTTGAGATGTTAACTTATCAGTTAAGGTAATAATAGAAAAGTAAAGTTATATGAATGAAAGGTAGATAATAAACTTAGATTACCTACAATATAGTTTGTGGTGCTAAAATCAATAGTTTATTTAGTTGACGAGAAAAGAAGGCATGTATTAAGTTTAATTGACTTAACAATGTTAGCGACGGGAGTAAATGAAGACTTAAATTATTATTGGCATTGAGAAAACATAGCATGCTCATTTGTAGAGATCATGATAAGCTTCTCAATTGCATCATCAATTGATGTAATGCTTGTGTCCTTTGATTCTCAAACTACAATGTTTTACGGTCACACCTCATAAGTTGTTTATGGCAGTAGTGGCATGCATTACTCTTAAGTTTTGTTTTCGAGAATCTACTCCTTTACAGCCAGTTTTATATGGGTGGTTTTTAAGATTCATTTTCTTTCTTCCTATTGATAAGAGCACTGCCAAGTTGTGAAGGTGGGGGCACTTTGTATGAAGTATCTTACTAAATCATCTTGTAAGGAAGAACCTTCTTACAAGAGAGAATTTGAGATAATACAGTCTCAAATTCAAGGGAAAGACCTGCAAAAAACTTATAGCAACTATTTTTTCCTATTGTTTTTATTGGACATCTAGATCAAAACTAATGGTAATATCCTATTGGACTTTCTTGTATTATGAATGGCTTTGGACACCTCGTAAATACAGGGTCTGAACTGCAAGAAATTCAAACTATTTTGTTAATTTTTTGATGAATTCAAAATGGTTAATCAAGCCAATTTCCTCATTGTAGATGGAGTTTTGTATCTACGGAAAAAATTTAACATCTTTTTTGAGTCATCTTTATCTTGCATTGTCTTGTTTCATCTTGAGATGGATCATTAGTCATGTGATAATCCTTGTCATTACTTTTAAACAAAGTCTTGTTTTGTCACTAAAATCCATCTAGTTAGACTCAATTAATTTGTGTTTTATGATTTTTGACATCAAAAAAATGATATTAGATACGATTGTTGGCTTTCGTTTAGACTTTTCAAACATAATTAACTGGACAAGATTGGACAGAAGAATCACCAAAACAAAGAACGAGGATATATTGTACATATTTAGGTGACACCAATGAAGGTGACTAGAGGTAATTCTTGGTTTGGATGTGCCTTCATGTGCAGCGAAAGTTGCTACTCACAGATTATTGCAATACACGCGTGGTGTATGGCCACTGGACTTGGGGCGACAACCGATCGACAGACATAGATTCTTCCTATAAAGGTGGTGATAACTAAAGTGATTCAAATTTGAACCCTAATGTGCTATTATGTTATAGACCTAAACATGAGAAATATTCAAAAAAATGATCTTGGTTATCTTTGAATACCATAAAATGAAGATTGGAAAATATTCTCTTATATTGTGTTGATATTAGGTGCATGCATTGTTAGAGAATATTTATAAATTTTTAGGTTGCTTTGGTGTTATTGTGTTATCTAATTTAGCGTTAAGAGAGTATTTGATTTATTAGTTTATAAGATTATTTTAATGTCAAGTTATTTTATATTTTTGGTATTCTTGTAATTGTCTCTACTATAAATTAGGACTTCTCTTTAGTAGTGGAATACAACAATTTTTTCCAATTATTTTCAACATGGTATCAGAGTAGGTCTTTTCTTGGTTTAGTTGAAACCTTCATTTAAGTCCCTTGCCAGCACCGTTGTGCGCAGGGGCACGTGGTAGCAACCCCCCTAGCCACAAACTAAAATAAAAAAATAAAAAAATCTAAAAAAAGAAGAAATTTGCTGCTACAACTGCCATAAGCCTGCTGAATTCATCATTATGTGTCGTTAATCCTGGACATTTTTGGCCTCGATTGAAGTTGCCGCACCTAGCCCATTTGATTCCGCCCCAAAATTTGCTAGAAATTCAATGGAATCCAGTTATGGAGTGGCAAACACATCGCATCGCGGCCTTGGTTTCTGCCACCTCACTGCGAAATCCACTGTGTCACCACTGGTTAGTAGCTTGACCACTGGTGAACATTTCTCCCTTGTTCATGCCCGAAAGTCCCGCCATTGTTGCTAAATTTCAAGTGCCCTTGTTAGTCAACCGCATAAACCTTAGTGGGTAGAAGATAGAAGAAAGACGACGTTGGGCCAATTGGGCTGGAATTTCTTTTGCTAGACCAAACCTGTTGGATTGAGCTCAGGCCAGACAAAAAAGAAAAAGTGAAAAAGTTCATGTGGGCTAGCACTTCTTAAGCTAATATTTATTGGTTTAGTTTGGTCATTTGAAGAAAAAACCTGTTGAATTCAACTATTTGTGATGTTTGTTGTCTTGCGATAGTTTGTTATGTGTTGTCTTACGGACGCCTATTTTCAATTGCTTGCATCACCTTACGACATTTATCTGAAGTGTTGCCTTATGACATAACTGCTTGTGCTCTTTACAACGAGTACACGCTTTTGCGTTATGAAAGTTTTTTAATTGCCGCCTTACGATAGTTTACTTTCTTTAATTGTAATAGCCTAAGTTGAACATCCACAAGGATTTATAATGTTCAAATTAAGAGGGAGTGTTAGATATTTACAAATATTTGAGTTGATTTGGCATTATTGTATTACCTAGTTTAGGGTTGAGATAATATTTGATTTCCTTGGATTGTGTTTATGTCAAGTTATTTTATATTTTTGGTATTCTTATAATTGTCACTATTATAAATTGAGATTTTTCTTTAGTAGTGGAATACAACAACAATTTCTCCCATTTACTTTCTACACGTTTATATACACAAGGCTAAGGATCTAAGTTGCTAAAAAGGTATATAAATTAATATCCCTATAATTAATTTATATTCCAACAATAAGCTATTTACAGTAAAAGAATATATGATAGCCTATAACACCGCCAATTGTTCTCTTCATCATCTGCATAATTTTGAAGAATAAATTTGACAAACACAAGTTGGCGGACCAATAACTTCATTAGTGATGACATGCTTAAATTTAAACAAATCAAGGCAGACCCTTACATGAAAAGAGGTGTTTTTACTACACCTACATGTGTGACAGCAATGACATGGATACTCATGACAATAGACAACTAGTCACACAACAGTTACAAAACACTTAGATTGCCACTGGGCTCAAAGAATTGCATTTGTGTTAGCCACAACAATTCAATAACACAATACAACGAGAGGGTTTAAACACAATTCAATACAGAGAAAAAGAAGAAAAATGAGATGGACAAGGACTCAAACAAACTAAACTTAAAAAACATGAACAACCTAGAAGAAGAGGATACAAATCAACCACAAAATAAATATATAGTAACCCAAAACATAGTGTTATTTGACAAATGATGCCACAAATGGCCAAGTATTACCGTTTTGATACCATGTGGAAAAAATGATGTATTTCTTCTGCATGGTCAAAAACCTCTAGAGAGGTGTTATACAAGATGATATGATAAGCTAAAAAGGAATAATTAAAAAAAAGAAACTTAACTATCACATCCTCAAATTTTGTAAGCAAAATAACTATATGCATATACTTAAAAGTTGCAATCAAATCACAAATCAAGAGAAGATGTAGCATAACTTTCCATATTGAAAGAAGTTGCAAACATATCTTTCCATGCTAAGAAAAGATGTGAGGTATCTTCTCATATGGAAGAAAGATGTAATGTATCTTTCCACCCTTATATCTAAAGTTCAGAAATGATGTAACCTTTTTTGCAACTTCCTTCTTTCGCAGATTGGTAAAACAAAAGTGTTTCTGAGGGCCGGTCAGATGGCAGAGTTGGATGCTCGCAGGACTGAAGTGTTGGGAAGATCAGCCAGCATTATCCAGAGGATAATTCGATCTTATATGGCTAGAAAAAGTTTCACAGTACTGCGTTGCACAGCAATATATGTTCAATCCGTATGCAG
Organism: Avicennia marina; assembly: GCA_019155195.1. Lineage (NCBI taxonomy): Eukaryota > Viridiplantae > Streptophyta > Magnoliopsida > Lamiales > Acanthaceae > Avicennia > Avicennia marina. The sequence goes on along the minus strand of CM032769.1, from coordinate 11,003,949 downwards.
AGGTATTCAATTTTGCTGGATATATTACAATATTTATGGATGTAATGAAACTACATTTGTCAAGATCTCTGTTGTGGATTTTTATTTTTTCAATTTCAGGAGAACTTACGAGGTGCATTTATGAGAGCATGCGAAGGGAAGCTTCTTGCCTCAAGATCCAGAGGGATTTGCGGATGTATTTTGCTAGGAAAGCATACCAAGAACTGTGCTCCTCTGCTGTTTTAATTCAAACAGGCACGCGTGTTATGGCTGCACGCAATGAGCTTTGTTTTAGACAGCAAACAAGAGCAGCAATTATGATCCAGGTAAAACTTGATCTGAACAAATCATTTGAGCCTAACTTGGATTTCTTTCTGCTTTTTGGTTGGTTGAAGAAGTGCAACTATTTTTTCAAACATAATTTGATGAATCACTTAAATGAATACAGAGTCGTTGCCGTCAAGTCTTAGCTCGTTCTGAATATATTAAGCTGAAGAAAGCCACAATCACCATGCAATGTGTATGGAGAGCACGAGTTGCACGTAAAGAACTGCGCAAATTGAAGATGGTCGCCCCTATATCCTTCTCTTTATCTTTCTCCCTTCTTGTCCTTTATTTCTAGTCTGTTCTCTCTGATATGTTCCTTTAAATCTGTTTGGTCTATGTGAAAATCTGTTGGAAAGACTTGTCCTATTACATGTGCCAATTACTGGAAAGAAACTTTTGATTTTATTATATTGTTTGAGGTTGATTGGGAAGCACTGAAGCATCTGGAAATGCACCAACATAAATTCTGACTGCCTTTCCATCTTTATGTCTGTCTCCAGATTGTAAAATGTGTTTAGAAATGCAATCATAGAAGTGAAGGAAATAAATAATGCTGATCATGCATTTCTGTTATGGGTTACAACCAAATACCTACTTTGTTTATGCTTGTCCTTCCTGTATTGAATGTCTCTTCTTCCTCTCTGTGTTCGATTTTGTGCCTATAGTTTAGAAAATCTGTAATTGACTGGGGTGATGACAAATCTGAAGCAGGGATGGCTTCTGAAGAAGAAAACCCACTTAAATTATTAATATTGGTTTGAGTCTTGTTTGTTCATTTTAATATGGCACTTGCTTATGTTGTATTTTAGTGTGATACGTTTATGTTTTATATCATCTTCTGAAAGTGCAGGCTGCGAGAGAAACTGGTGCCTTGCAGGCTGCAAAGAACAAATTAGAGAAGCAAGTTGAAGAATTGACTTGGAGATTGCAGCTGGAGAAACGAATGAGAGTATGTTGAATCGGCTAACTTGTCTTTACCTTGTTTTCAATATTTGAAGCCACTTTTAAGGCACATAAGTTTCCAATTAATGGGAAACATGCATTATATTTTCATAGGCTGACCTAGAAGAAGCAAAAACACAAGAGAATGCAAAATTACAGACAGCTTTAGAAGAGCTTCGAGTTCAGTTTAATGAAACCAATGACATGCTAATAAAGGAAAGAGATGCAGCAAAATTAGCAACTGAGCAAGTTCCTATAATACAGGAGATTTCAGTCATTGACCATGAAATGATGGATAGTCTCACTGCTGAAAATGAAAAACTCAAGGTATGCTGGCTGAGATCATTGGGCTTATTTGTTAATGAGTAATGGTAACTTTTTTTTGTTTAATATGTTGTTTTGTTATTGCATCCTGTCTTATTGTTGCAGGCCTTAGTTAGCTCTCTCGAAACAAAAATTGACGAAACAGAAAAGAAATACAAAGTGACAAACAAACTTAGCCAGGAGAGGTTGAAGCAAGCCATGGAAGCGGAGTCTATGATTGTCAAGTTGAAGACCAGTGTGCATAGGTTAGGGTTTTGCTTTATCACCTTTACTTAAATTGGTATTTTTTTAATTTAAATATTCTTGCAAACTTATGTTATTTTGCAGCAAGGAGTAAATGATTATTGTCTTTACACTAATTTTATTTTTTATTTTATCTTTTTTCTTGTGCAGGCTTGAAGAAAAAATTTCTGACATGGAATCCGAGAACAAAAATCTTCGGCAGCAAACCTTGTTAACTACTTCTAAAGCAGAACATCCATCATCTTTGGCAACCAAGGTTTATTTATTCTCAGGAAAATTCACTGTACCTGTTACCTGTATTCTTTCTCAATCTCCATAATATCATTTTGAATTATGTGCAGGTATTGGAAAATTGTCACCATGCCAATGAAGTAAGTAGAACCACTGAACACTTTTCGCTGTAACAATGAAACAAAATATCACAGAGACGCAATAGGACCATACCCTGGTTTTTCTCTCTCTTTTTCATTCATTGCAGTTCGACAGTCATATTAAGATTGATTTCTGCAGGATATACTACATACCCCAGTAAAAGTTCCTGAGACCCCTAATGGAAAATCAATGAGACCCTCAAGTGATCATCAGCATGTCAGTGCTTCTAGAAATTGATATTTACTGCATTTTCCTTCTATTGGTTTTTCTGGATGATATAACCTTGATCTCTTTGCAGGAGGATTTTGATGCTCTCATTGAATGTGTAACAAAAGATGTGGGGTTCAGTCAAGGCAAGCCTGTTGCAGCCTTCACAATATACAAATGCCTCTCGCACTGGAAATCTTTTGAAGCGGAACGCACAAGTGTGTTTGATCGCCTTATCCAGATGATTGGTTCTGCTATTGAGGTAGGTTTTCCGTGACATTGGTTTGGATATGTTCCTGAACAAGCAAGTTTCCTGGTGTGAGAAAGGCTTGTTTGATTGGGGAAGATTATTTGTTCCATATTATTCATAGTGGTGCTTCCCCTTATCTAAACTTTTTCATATATGTGTTGCTTGATACATTTGATATGTTCATATTTTCCTTTTTTAACAATTTTCTTTCCCTGCATGCTTTATTCGGCAATGGCCATGTTAGGGCTTTCACGTGGCTGTCATACTAAGGCCACAGTTGCCCTTCTCTAATATTTTTGGGGAAATAATCCTGATCTAGTTGCAGGTAGCATTATGAACAATTGTCAAAGAGTTGAAATAACTGAGCACTTAATAATTGCAGAATCAAGAAAGCAATGATCATATGGCTTATTGGCTGTCGAATGCCTCTACACTGTTGTTCTTACTTTCAAAAAGTCTGAAACCTGCTGGTGCAACCCCAGTTCGTAAACAACCACCATCCTCTCTGTTTGGGAGGATGACAATGGTATTCATATTCTTTTATGTTTTTTCTTTTCGAGTGGTATACAACATGGGTGACTATCTGATTCAATTACTGATGTATGGCAAAATTAAACTAAAATTTGTTTTCCTACAGGGATTCCGGTCATCTCCTTCATCTGTTAGCCAGGCTGCAGCTGCAGCAGCACTGGAAACACTGCACCAAGTCGAAGCGAAGTATCCAGCTTTGCTTTTCAAGCAGCAGCTTACTGCATATGTTGAGAAAATCTATGGCATTATTCGAGATAACATGAAGAAGGAGTTGGGATCATTACTTGCTTTATGTATTCAGGTATGCTGTATCTCTTATTGTTTTGTATTTTTCAAATCTTTACCTGATTCACCCTATATATGTATCTGGTGTGAAAGAGTTGGATTTCAATGAATTTTAGGTTCTACTTTATGGTGAATATCAAGCACTTTTATAAGGATTTTGTTGAAATCCTGTTCACTTCTAATAGCTACATATTATAAAACTAAAAAATGATATCTATGAGGTGAGGTAACAATCCTCGTACCTGCTTGTTGTTCATTCTTTCATTCTGCTAATTGTGAGTGATACCATTGTGCTCACCAACTGTCCATGTCTTGCCTTTATAGTCTTCTTCATGTCTGCTGCTGTGTGATGAAGTCCGTGTGTTACAACCTTATCAATCCTAATTTAGCAACCAGGAAGATACATGAAAGCATCGATAAGTTCTAAAAATTATGTATTATCTATGTTGTATTTTTTGGTTATAAGAGATCTGAAATAAGTCTTAAACATTAAGAAAAATAAAGGGGTTTTCTCCATGCTGTGACTTAAGGGATCTTTCAGAAAGGAAATTTTATTTTTAATCACGGTTCTTGGGGTGAATGTTGAGCATTTGTATGCCAGGATTTTGTGTTTCATTTATAGTTCTTGCATAAAGATGTATGCTTTTTGATCCTCTCTTATTGCATGCCTTTGACCTATGTGTAGGATGAAAGGGGTTGCATTGATTGTCTATGTTTGTTTTCAAATTTTAGTGTGTATGTTTAGGTGTTTTTGTATCGAGAATTGAGTAAAACTAAGAGAGAGAAAAAGATAAAATTTAAAAAGTGTAATAATTGAATCTGTGTTTTTGGACTACAAAATTTGAAAACAAACATATCCTTTGTTTCTAGTTGTTATACACATGCCTCATTTCTTTCACAAGGAGCATTTCTGATGAACAAAAGGCGAAACCGTAGAAAATATGAAGGATTTATTGTTGGGGTTATGTGGTCTTTTGATTGTTGGAAACATGCATTCGGCCTATATATCTTGATTCATGTTTTCTTCTTGTTTTATCTCATGGACTGTAAGTTGAACTGTCTGCTGGATGAACACTATTTTCAGATAATTCAAACTTGTTTTTACACAGCATATTATCATTGTATCTTGCATATAATTGGGTTGTCGTGTCCATTAATGCTTTTGATCTTTTATATAACTTCTTGAAAATTCATTTTGTGATTATTTCATGGAAAGAGTAAGGGTTATAGTTTCTGCATTGTGATGATGCATTCTAATGAAATTCAGGCACCAAGAACCTCCAAAGGAGGTGTGTTAAGGTCTGGGCGGTTTTTTGGAAAAGATTCTCCAACAAATCATTGGTTGCGCATTATTGATCACCTCAACTCCCTTCTCAATACATTGAAAGAAAATTTTGTACGAATTTATTTCAGCTGTATTTTTTATACACATATGCTTTGAGGGTATAACAACTTTCTTGTGTCTCAGGTTCCCCCTGTGCTCGTCCAGAAGATATTTACGCAAATATTTTCTTATGTTAATGTGCAACTCTTTAACAGGTCTAATTTGAAATCTTACTATACTTCCTCTACTAACAGTTTCCCGAAAGATTACTTCTTTTACCCTAATATTTGATTTTCAGTCTTCTTCTGCGCCGTGAGTGTTGTACTTTCAGTAATGGGGAATATGTCAAAGCTGGGTTGGCCGAGTTAGAATTGTGGTGCTGCCAAGCAAAAGATGAGGTAATTTCTCATCTTCATCTTAAGAATGCAAATCCATTTTTTTTTTCAGTATTGATTAATGTTTTCTTGTATTTTCTTGCATTGACAATGTATCCTTGGACCCCAGTATGCAGGTTTGGCTTGGGAAGAACTCAAACACATAAGACAAGCTGTTGGATTCTTGGTGAGTTTTATCACTTCTGAAACGATGCTGGCCGCAAGAGGAGATATTTTTTCAGAATACAAATTGTTGATTTTAAAGAAAAGATTTTGCGTGTGTCCACTTTTTCCTTTGAGGTTTCCAGATGCAATGATACTAATCGGTAGGGGAAATTTTCTATCTAGTTTTGTACATGTTATCAATTGAAACAAATCAGAGGTTGTCAATTTTGCTTTAGGTCCAATGAATTATTAGTTTGTTTCAGTTCTTTCTGCATCTGAATTTATCTGTATGACATCATAGAAATTTGTACAAACTTAGATTATTTGTTGTATTTTCCGTGCAGGTCATACATCAGAAGTACAGAATATCATATGATGAGATCAACAATGACTTGTGTCCTGTAAGTCAGCCTTTGCTTTTGCTCTCCCACCCCACTCCTTAAATCCCCCAAACCCACCTGAAAACAAGAAAAAAAATCGATAGTTAATGCAGATAATTTTTTGTGAAAAAAATTGCATGGTGCGTTATCCAATGCTAATGTGCATGAAAATTAGTTTCTTTGAAAGTTAAGGAGCCCATTTCAAATTGTTGGGCATTTTTCCCTTCTCATTTTTCTTGGGAGTATGTGAGGACATGTTAATAAATGCTCTAAATGAAAGTTTGTCAGTTTGACGCTTCAAATAGAAACTCTATTTATACAAGTTTCTACATAAAATCCAGTACATATTCTCACAGCGCAATTTGTTGGCTTTCAGATTCTGGGTGTCCAGCAACTGTACAGAATTTGTACTTTATACTGGGATGATAACTATAATACTCGAAGTGTGTCCCCTGAAGTAAGTTACATTATGGCCAAAACATTCCCTTCTCCAAAAAGGCATAGTTCATTGTCATTCTTGGTAAAAACATTTGTAACAAGAACTTAATATCCAACTTAAATGGCAGGTCATATCCAGCATGAGGGTGCTAATGACAGAGGACTCAAACAGTGCTGTCGGCAACTCATTTCTGTTGGATGACAATTCAAGGCAAGTGAGCTAATTATTTTGCAATGCACAAAATTTGGACTAAAAGAGGCTCTTCACTCTTTTGAGCAAAAAGTGCTGTGGATCAATAACCTAATCTTAAGAAGTTTATATATATATATATAATACATGGTTACATAGTTTGTTCTTGTTAAATTATAAAGGGCTTAAAGATTAAAAAAAACTAGTAATTGTTTAAAATATTGAAATGCATGGATACTATCCCTGCTATTGTGAAGGAAAGTGTCTACGAATATTTGTAAACTTCCTCAGACTTGACAGGATTGAAAACATATGAAATTTGGCTTAAAGTTGACTAGGCTCATAATTGCCATTATTGAGCTTGGGGTTTGATGAATGTTGTTTTAATAAATGAAGAAGACACTAAAAATTCATCCAAAGAGATTAATGTTATAATGTCCAAAAAAATTGACCAGAATGATCTTCTACTAAGAAACGATTTAAATCGCTTTAGTGTTGATTGAAGAATGTGAAAATTATGTGGATATCTTTCTGTGTGTGAGCAGAAAATATGTTCTTCATAATTCTCTTGTGTGTGTTACAATAATGTAATCCTCTAATTATATAATAGGAGGTGATACAAGTATACCAAAAATATAGAAATCTCCTACATAAGAATAACCTAATAAAATCAATTTGGTGTTTGAGGCCTTAGTGAAGAGATTTGCTTCTTGCTTGGATTAGGGAGTGAATAGAGTCGTTATTTTCCACTTATGACAGCTTCATGAATGAAGTGACAATTAATTTCAGTGTATTTGGTTCTTTCATGGAAGACTACTAGCAATGTGGATGGTAGGTTATTGCAATACACGAGGAAATGCTTGTTGTGAGTGTAGCCGAACTCACCTAGTAGGTTTCTTAGCCACAACATTTTACTTGTAGTGTGGGTCATCGCTTTGTACTCAGCTTTAGCACTCGATCTAGTTACGGTTGTTTGCCTCTTGCTACGCCATAGTACTAGATTCCCTCCAACATAAGTACAGTATCTAGACGTGAGCTTTCTGTCATCCTTGGCCCCAGCATAGTTTGCACTCGAGTGGGCCTCAATCTTTGTGTGACCGCGTTTCTTGAATAGCAGTACTTTTCCAAGTGATCCTTTTATGTGTCGTAATATCCAGTGTGTTGCATCTCAATGAATTGCTCTAAGCTTGTCCATGAACTAACTTATCAAATCTAACAGCAAATAAGATGTTAGGCTTTGTAACGATTAGGTAAATCAACTTCTCTACAAGGCGCCTAAACTTCGCCTTATCCTCTAAGAATGTACTACTATCTCGACCAGAAACTCGGATCCATATCCATGGGAGTACCAAAGGTTTAGAGCCCAGCAAACTAGTTTCCTTGAGCAAATCTAGAGCATACTTCCTTTAAGAAAGTGGTATCTTGAGCTTATTGTGTGCAATCTCTATTTTTAGGAAGTATTTAGGATGTTCCAAATCCTTTGTTACAAAATGTTGTTGTAGGTACCTTTTTGTTTCCTCAATGCCTTGTTCGTTACTTCCTGATACGAATATGTCATCAGCATAAACAATCAAGATAACTTGCTCGTGTTTGCCATGTTAAATGAAGGCAGAGTGATCGGTCTTACATCACCAAAAGCCAAAGTTCTCCATAAGCGGTATACCTTGTACATGACTTTCTTTAGCTGGTATACCTTGTGATTGTCCTTTCCCTGAGCGACCTAACCTAGAGGTTGCTCCATGAAGATGGTCTTGGGTAGTAACCACGGAGAAAGGGATTTTTGACATCCAGTTGATACATGAGCCAGTCTTGATTCATAGGAGAGAATGTCGCAAAATAATCAACGTTAAAGGTTTGAGTGAAGCCTTTTGCAAATAGTTGAGCCTCATACTAATCAACAATCCCATTGGCATTATATTGAATTGAGAACACCCAATGACGTGCAATAATATCAGCATCTTTGGGAGATGGAGCTATATCTCAAGTGCCACGACATATAGATGCTTTCATCTCCTCATCTATAGCTACCTCCCACGTAGGGATCTTAAGGGCCTTGTGATAAGATTGTGAAATGTTTGTATAAGAAAGTGATACAGCAAAAGACCGAAAGGTAGAACTCAAGTGATCAATAGAGATATATTTAGCTAAAGGGTGAGAAGTGTAGGAACGGGTACCTTTATGGAGAGCTATGGGAAGATTAGTATCACGATCAGAAGGACTTGGAATTGCAGGAGGATGGCAAGTGGTAGGAACATGTATGTCTTAGCGAGGTTGGCGAGGGTACACTTGATCAGACAATGTTTAGGATTGTTAGAATTTGGCAGTGTGGTAGGAATATGTAGAAGCGTATGACCTAGAGCTATGCTAGAAGTTTTAGGAAAGTAAGGTTGTGACTTGAAGAAGGTGAAGGATCAATGAGAGATAGGATCATAACCTTTCCTTTTTCGTGTCTAGGAATATCCTAAAAACAGGCATTTGACCAATCTAGGAGACAGATTGTCTTGCCTTTAGTCAAAGCTATGAATGAAGTAAATACAACGAAAGACACAAGGAGGCACAGGAAATAAGAACTTTTCAAGAAAGAGACAGGAAAAGGGATGTCACCATTGAGAACACTTGAAAGCATGCGATTGATTAATAAAGTTGTAGTAGGGATAGCATCCGCTAAAGGTACTTAGGAATGTTCATGTGACTCGTCAATGTGCAAGCAACATCAAGAATGTGACGATGCTTGCGCTCAACTACCACATTTTGTAGAGAGGTATGCGAACATGTAGTTTGATTAAGAATGCCATGTGGCTTACAGAATGAGGAGACAAGATGTTGAGTAAATTCAAGTGCATTGTCAATATGAGAGTTGAGTAAAAACTGGATTTTTATTTCATTATAAGATAGAGTTGAGTACACGGAGAATTTCAGACCTTTCTTGGAGCAAGTACAACCAAGTCATACTAGAAAAGTCGTCAATGAAATTATTAAACTACCGGAAACCTCCAATTATACAGTAGGAGGTGATACAAGTAAGCCAACAATATAGAGATCTCCTATACAAAAATAAGCTAACCAAATCAAACTATGTAAGTACAATGAATAAATTAAGGGTTTTTAATTAATATGGGAGAATATTCTTAACAGCGTGCAAACAAATTGTGAGATTTTTTCTTGCCTGAGATAGTGCTGAAAGTCACATAACTTGTCCTGAGGCACTCACACACTGAAACGACACTGATCCATGAGTTTGAACAAGCAAAAAATATGCATTTTATGGAAAATTGGAAATGGTGAAAACTGAAGTGTAAGCCAATTCTCAAGAGTCGCATTCTGTCTTGCGTCACATTTGTTTTACCTCTAAAATGCAATTCCACACATGGACATATCCATAACAAAATCATTTTTTTTTTAATATGGAAACACAAGGTGAATGTCGAAGTTTTGATGGCATAAATCTGTTTATGCTATTTTCGTTTTTGCCCCTATGTTTCTTCTTTCAAGCTAGACAACAACATGAACAAAAGAAGTAATGCAACAAAAATATAAAGACAAACTTTTACCAAGCCTAACAAAACTATGTTTCCTTGTACCTTTGCAGTTGCTAAGGTATATTAGGTAGTATGGCTAGACATGAAAGAAGATCTACTTTTTGCACAAGAATATACATGTATCATTAAAACAAGGGCAACCATACTTTGAATAAGAATAAAGATCATACCTTAAATATGCTTGGGAGTATTCATAAGAGAGTAAGCATGCATTCCCATTATTATGTAACGTTTGGCAATTAATGAAATTCTCTTGTTGGGGACCAATTTACCACATCTTGTGGGTCAATTGATCTTGGACCAACTTATAGTGTGCAATCTAGGAATGAGAAGCTTACCATGTGGAGTGTTTGCAAGTTTTATTTTCTTGGACAATGTTGAAGTTAGAAAGAGTGAACAGAGAAATAATTTAGCACAAGAATATAACATGGTTCTAACATTAAGCTCATCTTTATTGATAAATGCCTAAAACGCTATATCACATATAGCATCTCTTAATTTTGATGGTACAATAAACCTGAACAAATTAGTATATGGATATTTTTATTACAATAATCTTGTAATTATGGTAAAGAATCAATTTTGATTCTCAACACTTCGATAAATTTGAACACTCTGATTTTGTTGGAATATTCAACTTGGGTACCAATTAAGATAAATAGATTGCCAGATAGCTTGAAATCACAATTATTCGACAGGTAACTAATGGATAGTTGGACAACTAAAAGTGTGGCTAGACTCATGATTGGAAATTACAGTTATACATGACAGTAGATATTAGACAAAAATCATGCATTATATGTCATAATTAACCAGAAGGATGGCCAACATTTTAGGCAGTTAGACGGTTAGCAGATGGTAGACTGAAATCTAGAATAACACATACAGGATTGGGCCTGCAGTGAGAAATTTAGAAATTCAAAAATAGCCGAAGAGAAAAATAATTTAAGTTAAAAAATGTGACGTAGTTTGGTCTGCATACTTAGATGAGCATGCAGAAGTCTAAATAATATATGATTTTGTCTTAATTTTGATGGTACAAAAAATTTAGGCTAAAAGCATGTATTATACATGATAGGTTGCTAGAAGTAAGGACTACCAAAATTTTAGGCAATCAGCCAAATAGTGGAAAGTAGACAGAAATCTAGAAAAACATATGCAGGATTGAACATGCTCTAATATCACGCTGAAATTTAAAAAGAGGTGAAGAGAAATAATTGAATACATAAATGCAATTTAGTTTGTCCATTAGCCAACATACACAGATAAATATCCAAAAGGGTTAAATAATATATTATATCCTCTTGATTTTGATAATACAAAATTTTGGGCAAAAGCAATATATTATGTGATGGCCAACCAGTAGTAATGACTGCCAAAAAGGCGTATGTAGGATTAAACTTGCTCTGATACTATGTTGAAATTTAAAATATAGGTAAAGAAAAAAAAGAATTTATCAAAAAATGTAATATAGCTTTGCCTCTGTCCATACATTGACAAAAATCCAAAAGTCTAAATAATATTTTATTCTCTCATGATTTTGATAGTACAATGAACTAGACAAATTAGTACATGGAATATATATATATATATATATATATGTATGTATGTGTAAATATTTATATATTAGTAAAAATTGCACACTATGCGTGTGCAAAATCATTTATAAATTATATCAAGAAATAAATTATTTAAATTGAAATATAAAAATATTTAAAATAATAAAATAAAGAATAACCAAAAGAATTTTAAAAAAAGTTAATTTGAGAGAAAAAATAATTGTAAACATTAAGTTAAAAGAAAAGAGAAAAAGAAAAGGGAGAAAGAAAGGATAGAAAAAATAAAAAATAAAAATAAGAATAATTGTATAATTTGACATTGTGCAACCAAAACTCTTTATTAACTTAATAATATAGTATAAAAGTAAAGGAGAAAAAATGATAGAAAAATAAAAAGAACGAAAGTAAGGGCAATTGTGTACTTTGACGTTGTGCAACTAAGAATCCTTGTTGAATTAATAATATAGTGTAAATATATACGTGATCTTGTAATTATGGCAATGGATCAATTTTGATTCTCAACAGATAAGTTATATGTGAAATTGCTGGAGGATGTGAGGGCATTGTAGAAGATGGATAGTTATAACTGTCAATGCTATGTCCTGTTTTTGGTGAGGTTGGAGAACAACATATGTGGCACATAGATACCCAAAGAGGCTTTGAATACACTTGTTGCTCAAAAGAATGATATCAATCTCGCAACTGCTCAAGAATAAGTTATATCAATCTCGCAACTGCTCATAAACAAAAATTAGTTATATCTATCTAGAGGAACAGTTGGAGCCACTGCCAACATTTGCTAATTCAAAGATAATGCCCTGACACAACTAAGAATGCTCCAGGATGACGAAGAGTCTGCTGTCCATAGCGCAACTATATTCTTCAAGCATTTATGTGGTGATTGAACCGAATGATTGACGAAATGTAAAATCCTAAATTCAACTAGTCCACTAATAAAATAGGAATGAGAATCGGAGTGTCTATTGGATGTTGACACAAGAGGCATATCTAGACAACGTCTAGACTGTTGCTTTGTGACTGGGACATTTGGGGCACAGTATAGACAACTGGCCGAATATAATGATGGGGAGTCCAAGTTTTTATCAAAAGAATAATATCAACCAATTGTGTTAATTCATTCCCCACATGCTCAATCTAGTAAAAAAAACATGTCAGTTTTGATATTCACTATAGAATGTAGTGATTGAGAGCACCAATACGTAGAATGGAATGAGTCAGTGTGTGGCGCACATCACCAACTAAATGCCACGAACAAAATTTGGTCCCACTCTTCGAGAAATTATGGAAGATAAAACATACAGTGAGCCATTTTTAAGTATTTGCATGCATTTATGACGTCTTAGTATATGATTATTATGAAGCAAGTTCCATAAGATAGCTAGCAAGTGCATATTTGTGTGTTGTGATCATGGAAAAGAAATGACATATGTGACGCTACGACAAATGCTGTAATCCATGGAATTTCGTGTTTGCGGTTTATCTCAAATAATGATTTTGACAGACTCAAGTGAACTTGAATCTGAAGTAGAGGATAACATCCATCGAAATGAGGTGGCACAACCTAAAAATTAGCAATCAAAGAGATTATCGTGAAAAGACATTGATGGGGCTAGAGGAAAGTCACAAATGTAAATCTCCTTGAACACTTGGGTGCTTTAGGAAATTCTATGTCACGAATATGCACGGCCATGTCAATACGAAGATTTTGACAACAATGACAAAACAAAGGAACCTCAACAACAATTTTTAAGGTTGAGAAGACAAGAAACCTAAGTCTTAACTATGAAAAGAAGTAGCAATTAAATGACCTAAGACTTAAAGAGATCAAAGGCCGACTTAGTGTGGTAAATGAAAACAAAATGACAGTAGTAAGAGGGGAGTTTCAAAGTAGCTACTACCCTTTTTCGTACAGAACTCTCCTTTGTTGTTGCTTTAGAACTATTTGTCTTTACTTGTCTAAATATATTAGATATTAATCTCTACAATTAGATATTTAGAGAGTTTGTAGAATCAAATTATTCATCACCTTTCATTAGATAACTTGTATAAATTGAATGTCATGTTATTTGTATAATATGAATGAAATGTCTTGTTTTTCTATCCACTACTCTTCCAAAAATCTCAACATGCTTGTCTCCGCTGCATCCCACAATTCATATACTCCTGACTTTGCATTAATTTTACTACCCAATTGATATTTTGCTCTAGTAAATTTAGAAGGTGAGGGAATGAAAACTGCTTGAAGCCATATTAGTGCCATAATAATCTTGAGGCATTCTCTTATTAAAAGGAAACCTTTTTGGTTCATTTTCTTTCAATCACAACCCCTGAAGGATTACTGGATCTTGATACTATGTAAATATTTTAGAACATAAATATATCTTATTGTCTCTATTTGTTTCTACTGGGTCGAATAAACAAATTACATTCTCTAAATAGTATCGTACTAGTACTATGAAGTCTAGATTCTCCATTCTTTTGCGTTGCATAATCGAGATGTGAATTCTAACGTGTTAGCATATGTGATGCAGCATCCCATTCTCAGCTGATGAACTTTCTAGTTCACTCAAAGTGAAGGATTTCTTAGATGTCAAGCCTGCAGCTGATCTTCTTGGGAATCCTGCCTTCCAATTTTTACATGACTAAGGGCAGGGACCTCTCCTTTGGTTTGGGTACATAAGTGCAACATGTCCAACACGAATCCATTGTTCAATGTAAATCCATCAATTTTGTCTTTTTGTAATTTTTTTTTTCATTCTGTAGATTGCCGTATACTTTATTCTTTACATATAGTATTTCGGAAGGTTCTCAGGATTAGGACCTGGGAAATACACGATTGAGGCAAATGCCTATTGTTATATGTTCTATTGGAGCCAAAATGGCGGCATTCTTTGTGTTGAGTCGGGGACAAGAAACATCTTCTTCTTCCCAAGGTGGTTTGGGGAAATACCAACCTATGTTTCCATGTAATGTTGAATTTGTTGATAAGAAACACACACACACATGGTTATTATGTGTTTTGTACAGATACGCGGTGTGATCAACGCTTTTGATCTTTTTTCTCTAGGCCAATTGTGTTGAAAGCTGCGTACGTAGGAGAGATTGTTCACACAATTGATACACAGAAATACATGCATTTCTTGGGGTGTTGGTGTACACTGTGTCTTGCAGGAAGCTTTGGAACTTGGTTGAGTTTGATGGCTCAATGGATTTGTAGAGTAAGAGTATTGTTCATTGTTGGAACAGACAATTCATTACACATTATGATATAATTTTTAAATAACGATTTATAATAATTGATTGTTATTAAGTTATTACTATAAAATAAATAAAATTACATAAGAGGTTTAAATTTGTATTCTCAAATACATGGGAGTTTCAATTTGACGGTGAGGTCAGGATTGGCTTATTCATGGATTATTTTCTCACCATGACGATGACTGGTAATTTTTCTAATAATCGTAAAACATAATCGAGTATTAAAATTAAATTAGAAAAATTGAAAATTTGATTCATATTTAAGATTATATTAGAGCATCGTGAAGAATAATCAGAAATGTTTATTTTTCCTTTATTATTTACTCAAATATTTCTTTTTTGTTTTCGTATATAATTATTTTTCGAAATATGTGTTTGCTAAACTGTAAGATGGCATATTTGCTATTGGTCAATTGGGATAACTTTAATCTGAGTATAATTTGAGCAAACTCAATCATTAATAACATGTTTTTTTATTAGTTGAGAAACTGAAGTTATTACATGTAATTATATTTATATTGTATTTTGAATATGAATAATGTATAACTCAGTTATTACTTGATTGGTTTGGTAGGTTTAATAAATTGAATTTGAATTAGAATTTTATCTCACAAATATTAACTACTAAAATTATTGTTGGTACATTTGTTGCAATAACTTAGTTATAATAAAGTGCGAGTCGGATTGAGGTTTTGTATTGAATACCTTAATGATGTTCAAATTTTAATAGAAGGTGTAATTTTTATTGAATATCTATAGATAGACATGTTTGGACATTTGAAAAACTAAAAAATTTGAAGGAATTTGGAAAAGATTTAGAAGAAAGTTGGATAAACCTTGAATAATTGTAGATAAGTATTGAGTGTTTGAGTCCATCTTGGCCTCTTTGAACATCATTTACAGCAGAGGTCGAAGTTGATTGGAAATTGACAACTTTGAAAGACAGAGAAGTTGATTCAAAAGAGAACATTGGGTAAATGGACACTTTCAAAACATTTAAAGAAATTGATTCAAAAGAGAACTTTGGGTAAATGCACACTTCCAAAACGTTTAGTTGTATGAGGGCTAAATGATATTTGTTGTTAACAAGTTTTGATTTATGTGTTGACTTTAGTTTAGATTTTATGAATCAAGTTATTTGAATAATACAAACTAGTTAAGAGGTGAGTTGGGCCTAAAGGGTTGTTTAGTTTAGCCACAAAATAATAGGTGTAATTTTGGTGTATTTGAATACTCAGTTGAGATATTGGGTTTGTATGTGATAGTTTATTGTTTGTCTTCGTCACTTTATTATTGTTTGACTTGGGTATGCAATTAATAAACCATGACCATTATTGCTATGTAAGGGCGGGATATGGACCAATACATGAGGAAAATCACATGAATTCCTCTAAATTCCTTCTGCATTCGCATTTGTACCAAGGACCACCACTGGGCACTGGACCACTTTCCTTTTGTCAACTACTCTTATTTTCCATGTATCCAACTGTCAACCCTAATCTTGGTTGCTTGAAACCCTAGAACAAGTGACAATCAATGGACTTTCCCAAAAACATGTTAGTCTTTCCTTCTCAAGCATTCACTTTATTTTGACAATTAGTATTTATTGATGGATGTTTAAGATACAATCAACCACTTTCTGAACTAGTGCAAAAAATAGATCAAAGCAAATAATTGATCATCGACGTATATAGAACATTCGACTCGATAATAAACAACAGTTTTGAGTTTGAGTTTAATATCCACGCACAAGTAAGATAGAGAATTTTCAAATTCAAAACAGAGTTGCCGTACCAGTAGATTCCAAACAATAATTGAGCCATGAATTTATGAGCAACCCAAGTTGGTTAAGGGTCTACGAGCTGCTTCACCTCACTAAGTCATATAGACGAAGCTGTAATTGGTCCATGGGCTAACGATATTTTGGTCCCCCAACTTGGGATTTTGTGGAGTCGACTTCACAAGTCATAATTGGGCTCTTCTATGTCTAGCTGGCACTTTGGAATTGGGCGAAAGGCCAGACATCTTCTAATACACCCGCTACTGTTGGCCCTATCACTATGAATTCATACTTGATCCCTTTAAACCAATGAAATGTATATTCTGATTCTTTCATTCGATCTAAATATTTTTTTCCTCATTCATTATTCATAATTTTAACATTAGGAGTATTATTTTGTTGCAATGGAAGATCTTCATCGTTGGGATCTGACAGCCGTGGTTTTGCTCCCCACTCATCAAGAATTGCCTTGTAGTACAGACCACTCATTTCTTTGCAGTTGACAGTAAAATAATTGGGTCTTCATGTCCTCTGGTACTAGAAAAAGACCATCTAAATAGTCCAATATTCACGCTGAACATGGACCCATCTTATTAATTCTGAAGTTGTTTTTCAGAATGAGAGTAACCATGATAATGAGCAATCAATGTCTGTCATCTTTAATGAACTTTCATTGTTTGCTTGATAAATACTTGAACTCCCTTGAATATTTTTTTAAAAAATTTATTTGTGTAATTTTTGTTAAGTTAACACGTAAAGTCTGTTGTGTTGTATAATATTACTTTTTTGGCATGCACGAAATTGAGGTGTAGAACTATATTTTTGAAGAAAAATGGACAGGAGGATCGATCTATATTCCCCTATATATATATATATATATATATCAACACATAGCATCATCGCTAGAAATTTGTTGAGTAATTCACAAGCAAATTAAAAAGTAATGAAACTACAAAGATTAAATCAGATCCTTCTTTTTTACAGCATCAAATTTTGTAACACCAATATATTTTATGTAAGTTCGCATGTGTGCGTGTGTATAATGAGTTAAATTTCGAAATTCAAAATGGGCTGTCGGCACAATTCAGTACAATTGACAAAACGTTCAATTTATAAGTCACTTTCTTCTACTAAATAGTATTTGCCTAAGTTCTTATCCCTCTAGTGGGAGTACAATACATCTTTCAATTTTGTCCCACTTGGCGAGTCATTCACGTTGAGGAATGAAGATGATTATGACCTCTGCAAGAAGTCCAAGTTGTTCATTTCCATGCAGAATTAATGGAATGATGAAGAATGTTGTGATTATGTTTGGAAGGGGAGTTCATGGGAAGAGAAAGTTGTTTGGTTGGAGTTGTATTCAATAAATAATATGTTTAGTTGTAAAATTTTTTATATTTTAAAAATTTTAATTTATTTAAATATATGTATAAAATATATTATAATGATTGTATGATATGATAGTATATAGATATGATTATTAATTTAGAGGGTATAGATATATAGGGTGTGTATATATATGTGTATGTATGTATAAATATAAGTATTAATTTGATTGTAAATAGGTATAATCATTAAATAATAATTAATTAGTTATATATATAATAAAGAAAAAATTTGACTTTAAATTTAAAAGTATTGTAAGTTTGTATATTTATTAGTAAAAAATTAAATAAGATATGGAGAGTTGAGGAATGGATTCCAAATATACCCCCCATGGGGCGTGTCAGTGTCACTTACGTATTTTTGGCCACCAAGACAGAAATAATTGTTGCAAGATCACGATCATACTTGTGGTCATGGTATTGTGATAGGAGTAGGGTATAGACCATGACATATTTTCCAGGAGGTGAGAGGAGAGGGGAGATGAGGATTCATCTTATCCATTGGATTGGGATGGATGGAAATAGATAGGCGTACTAACATAGCTTTGCAAAATAGTAGTCTTGACCTCGAAGAAGCTATTAAGAAAATGAAGGCAAGGTCGGTCTTTCCTTACAATTATGTTTGGGACAAATTCATGATTTTTGTTCGTTATAATATTTTCTCTTATTAGTATTGAAGTTTAAATGTCACATCCATGTCAATAGAGTCTAGCCAGTTCGAGTGTATAAATATGTGTGTGTGTGTGTGTGTAGATTCAAGGGTCTTGTATTTAAGTCCTGCAAAATGGTCCAACATGCATCTTTGAGGCAAAATCAGGTCATTAGCAAGTGAATTAACGTCGTAGACGTGGGGATAAATCATGGCACTATTCCTTGAACCCAATAATTAATGCATTATTAAGCCCCAAAGACTATTTTTATTTCCTTTCACATGCTAGTTTGGTTGCGAAGATGCTCTTATAATTATGTTATTATGATAGCATATATACAACAAATATAGAGATATGTGTGTAATTTAAGGGTTTGGCTAATTTGTTATAAATAAAGGCCTTAATATTCCGACCTGCAGCCCAAAACGGTTAATCCATGTGGTCTCATGTGTTTACACATGTTTAATATTAAGACTAAATAATTGCACATTTACGGTCAAACGTAGTTCATGACAAGATCAACCCTATTCATGTTAGTGTATATGAGTATTTAATTGATAAATATTTGTAAGTATTCTACATGTTCTGCTAACAGTTACAGTAGTTTGTCTACTTATATTCTTAATCATTATAGATTAATTTGATAATTAATTTGGTATGGTGAGAACAATTATGTCGGCCTTATATATCTAATTTAAGACATACTAAATATGATAAGGTCGTATTTAATTAATATAGACAACTATATATAGTATGGGTCATTATCCAGCTAAGTAAGCGTTACGATTCTCTAGTTTTCAAGTCATTTGCATTTATTGATAACTTATACATCTCTTAATCAGATAGTTCCTTGCATAAATTAATAGTGATGACAATGACAATAAATAATTTTTATTACTATAATGATGATGATTATAAGAATAAGAAAATAGATTTTAAAAAAATGATTGCTTGGCCTCCATGTCATTAAGAATTTGAAATTAATTGGCTTGGCAAGTTGGCTTTATTGGTAAATTTATATCATTAACCTTAATTAAACGGACAAATTCTCAAATAATTATTAATATGCCATGCTCTTATTTCTTTATATATTTTATTTTCTCTCTTCTTCTCTAATCTATACTATATTATATTAAATTAAGAAGGGCTTTTAATTGCACGCTATAAAATTATACAATTATTTTTATTTTAATAATTTTTTATATCTCTATCCTTTTCTTTCTCCGTTTTCTTTTAACTTATTATTTTTATTTAAATTTTCTTCCAAAATTTATCCAATATTTTAAAATCTTATGATCTTTCTTATTTTTTATTTTAAATAATTTTGTAATTTTAATTTTAAATATTTTTATATCTATTATTTATAAGACATAACTTTATAAATTTTATATTAACCCTATATACATATAAAGTGTACAACTTTTTACTTATTATTATTATTATAACATATTAGAGCAATGGTATAGACAAGTCATATTCATATGTTATGCCCCAATCAACAAAATTCCACATGTTACTTATTAGAGTTCACGTCACATACTTTGAATTATTTAGAAAATGTTAGTTAGTTTGGTTAATTATAATGCAAGTTGTTGTGGTGTATGATGGGTTACCATAAGCTAACACACGCAAAGAAAATGTAAAGTAAACATTAGAAATTTGTTCATATAGTTCGAAGATAACTCTCTTACATTTGTAGGGTTATGTTCAAAAAATATCATTAACAATGATATAATACTTGTTAGTGCAGAATGACCAAAACTATTAAACACACTCACCTTACTCAAATTCTCTTTAATATGAATTAGTTGACACATTTCAAGTTAAACTCCCCTAAATAGTAAGTTTCCTTATTTCTGTTTAGCCAATACTCTTTCTTGGCTCAACTTCCAATGTTGATTAGTGAGCTTTTTTCTTCCAAGGATGGTTCTTCATTCATAGATTTTAGTGGGTAGTTATAAATGAACTTGAACATAACAACTCAATCGGATTAATTCAAAGCTATGCCAAGAGTTCTCTCCAAAATGAATATATTCATTCAATATAATCTTTGATTTTGTCTCTTCAACTCTTTTGACAATTGTCTGTCTTGTCACCTTTTAATACTAGGAAACTATTTCAATGAAATTCTGTTGACAAACTCTAAGATTTTCAAATATTATACTTTGCATGTTGAATCATTAATTATATAATTTTCGAGATTGTTTACTTCTTGGATTTCTAGCACCTCCAGCTAACTTCCCTTAACATTTGAAACTAAAAATATTCTAAAAATCCTTTCGTATGAGTCGGATTTGACTGGGCAGCGAGAAAGGAAAACTCAATTTTGTGGTTCTCTCGTATCTTCTAAATAAGACAAGTCAACTCTATACTAACTACTTAATTAAAATTCATTTAGTTTTCTAATAGTTAATCAGCATACGATTCCCTTCATAAAGAAGAAATCAATCAACTGACAGATATTTAACAAATTTACATGATTTTGATATAAATTCTATCGTAATATGTGTTATGACACGCTATAAAAAAAAAAAAAAAAAACCGAAATTTCCATGAACAAAATCAATGTACTAAGTTAACGCCACATTTAGGATTGTACAAAAAAATATTGACAACTCAACAAACATTGCTTACGTGGCACTAGCAGAAAAGAAATAGTAACCTCGAATGAATGTTGGATAAATTAAAAAAATTTGTAAGTATTTTCAATCTGTCAAGGCTAGCTTCTCACCTATATGGTTGATGTTTTTTAATTGACAGTGCTACTTAAAAGAAAAAGGAAAGAAAAGAAAAGTTCAAAAGTCAGGGTCACGAAAGAATTAATTAAAAACTAAGGGAAGACGGCCAAATCGGCGCTAAGGAAAGAAGGAGTGGAGTAAATAATCAAAGCCATGGATGGCGGTGCCAACCCATGTGCAACGCAAAACACTCTCCAATTCATTCATTCTTCCAACTCCAGAAAACTAATATATATATATATATACATATGTATATATGTAACTATATGTATGTATATATACGTATGTATATATGTGTATATATGTATGTATATATACGTATGTATCGATTTTTGGGGGATTATAAAATTAAGAGCAATGCATCTCATGGACATACCAATGAAGACCTACGTACACGACCCTTTTAAGAGATGTTTTAATGGGTGCTTATTTCTTGATATGTATACATAAAAAAATAAATATTTAAAATTATATATGTATATCGGCGTGTCTTAGAAATAATTATTGAGTGCTTAATGTAATATAGATAAAAACCCACATTTTTAAGTGCTTTGCGACTTTGATTATTGACTAAATTGCATCAGGCCATGTTTAATTCAAATCCTATAATTACGTGCATGTCTTAGGTTTTTTTTTTTTTTTTTAATATATGAAAATACGTTTCTGACTCAAAAGTAAAAATTCAAATACATAATTTACTATTAAATGTACGAAACACCAAAAAATTAGCTATAAGATTGAAGTAATATTTTGAACCTGTGATCTTCGGGCTGCCACTTTACAATTTTTACGTTTAGACGTCTCCTGATAATTTCCTTATGGAAATCAAATGTGTTTAAACTTAATTAATTGTCAGAGTTCATTATTCAAATGAGTAATTTATTATATATATATATATATATATATATATTGGTTATTAACACGACCCAACATTGGCATTCGGAATTGTGGTAATAAAATGGAACCGTAATTCTCAATTAGCGTAAATAATAATGGCACACAGTGTTGATTTTGTATTAAATTATATCTTGTTAATTCTCCAACTTAGCTCTTTAATGGTGTCTCTATTATTGAACTATTTTTAAACTTAAGTTTTGTATATAAATAAATAAAAATTTGTTAGTCCTAGTTCTTATGCTATGTAAACAAGAATTTGGACTCCTCAATGCTGATATATCTCTCAGCTGATCCATCCATCTTTGTTTGTTTTAAGTTTTTTGCTAGTAATTTCAAATGTTTCCATGTAACATGTTATATATACTGAAAATGATCAGCATTTAATTGATTTTGACAAAAATTTATTGATTTGCATGAATGATTGGTGAATAAGATCTTCAAGGGTCCACAAACATGCAAAAAGTTAATTGAAAATAAAAGGGGATGGGGGCTACTGATTAAACAAATTTAGGGCCCCATTTCTTCCATTATTGCTGAAATTTTACATGATATTGAAAGATTTAGTAAGTCGCTTTCGATGTATATGTAACGGAAATACAAAGTATCTAGCATAATATTCTTTCTGAATTTCGATTGAGACAGGTTAGATTTGCAAAGATTAATTTATTCTATATTTTTATAAATTGATAATGTTCTTTTTCTTTCCAAAGGTTAACGACTTACCGTCATGTGCCATAATTATCACCCCTAAAACCATCATTAATACCTAACACAAATGCATATTGACAATATGTTTCTCACGTATAATCAGACTACGGACTGACACTTTCTGTTTGAAAATAAATCATCTCAATTATACTGCTGGTTTATTCAATTGCACGACATATGTATAAGGGTGAAAAAAAAAAGGATTATTATTATTATAAAAAAATGCCGTGTTATATTTTGAGATAGGACTTCATTTCTTAGGATGAAAAAGTGATGTGATCAATACAAGACTTAGTGTTGTTAAAGTGATATATACTATAAATCAATTATAT
Source organism: Avicennia marina (assembly GCA_019155195.1). Taxonomy (NCBI): domain Eukaryota; kingdom Viridiplantae; phylum Streptophyta; class Magnoliopsida; order Lamiales; family Acanthaceae; genus Avicennia; species Avicennia marina. The sequence continues at coordinate 10,980,751 of CM032769.1, read as the reverse complement.
ATACAGAGATATTTGTAAAGATTAAATCATTCTTCAAAAGCGTTCAGATCTTCGACAACGAGAGAATGGGCGCCTCACAATCACTAGCCAGCAAACTTATCTTAATTTGTATAAAGATAATATTTGTTTATGTAGGTGGTGCATGAAATAAATTAAATGAAGTTTTTGGTTGAATAATTAAAGATTAATAAAAGATGCCGCAAAAGAACATACATAAATACATACAAACATACATATATATATATATATATATTTATATATATAAATATAAGTATGTGTGTCTATTTGTATTTACAGGTGAGAAAACAAAGATAAATGTTATATAAAAAATTTTTGCAATCTCAGCGCTCCCTCTTACAATCACAAATGGGGCCTAAACACATTATTTAGAGAGAGAGAGAGAGAGAGAGAGTGTGTGTGTGTGTGTGTTCTGCAATATAATTACGATTATTACAACACTGAGGACAAACTCGCTCTTTTAATTGACCAAATGCAAGAGTCCACGTCAGAACTTTCGTGGCAAAGTATCATTGGATGCTCCAAAAGCAATTTAGGAGTTTAAATTGTGGATTATTGCATAAGTGTGCCTGTGTCCAACATTCCAACAAGACACTTGCTGGGAATTTCCTTTCTGGACTTGCCAAACAATTCATCATTTTAGTGAAAGACGACTAATTCATTGTTTTCCTCAATTATTATTTTTTTTTCTTTTGACGCCGTTGATTAATTGACATCAATTCCTTTGGTAACATTAGTGTTTTTTGCGTGTTTGAATTCGATAATTATTCGTATTAGCTGGTTTGAACTTATGAAAAGTAGTAAAACTCAATTTGTTTTCCATCTTTAAGGCATACTAGTAAATAATCAAGAAAGGACACAAATCCAATTATTGCAAACCATGTTAGTTCGAGTTAGGTAGCAATGAAATGATAAAACAGTACTACAGCAAAAATTCTAATGCAAATCTCATTTCTTTAGCCTAAAATTCGGAAGCAAATGTCATTGCTTTGGTCAAATCTCATGTCATATGCACTTTACGGTATCAAAAATTAATAAATAAAATAAAGTAAAATAATCCAACCAAAACCAGAAGGCCACCTAAAGCCCCACGTCCTCAATTGTCCTCATGCATGTCAATACCTCTCCTACGTCGAATTTTCCTACTTATAAGAATATTACAATAATAAATCAGACAATTTTTAATTCATTATCACTATTCTACTTTTGATTTAGAAAAAAAAAATATCTGTTCAACTAAACGTTTTTATTAAATTATGAGCCATGACTTCATTCATAGTATGTGTTTGCTTTAATTAGGAACAGCCACATAAGGACATAGATACTGAGATTTAGCTTTCGGCAGGCTAAGCTTCAACGAAGAAGACTGGCATACAGTTAGAATTATAAATGCAGTACTATTTTTCAAAAAGTGATAATTAAATAAACACTTAAGCCTTTCTTAATTCTGCCTCAAGAAACTTTACGGTATCACGCGTGATTGCAACTCATTACAGAATTCACAAACCTTTTGCATTGTTTAATGATCAATGTGCTCTTGCTTTGATAGCTCATGGCAAGTACAGCCAGCCACACAAAGTATTGGGGGAGAGCCCTTAATTTCCACAAAAAGGAAAGATCCTATTGAGGATTAGAATCAGAAGTCCCATCTATAAAATACAGAAAAACTCACAACCTGGCGGTGGAGCACAGGCAAAAGGGCGGTGTGCTGCAAAAACTAGGCAAAAAAAATTCCTACAACTCACATCCCTATCAAATCTTGCATGGGATATCTCAAGATGTAAGTTGTCAGAAGAGTTTTATGCAGACACGTAGCTTAGTTTCAAGAGAATCTAGCCATACGTGTTTTTAGCTATGTTTGTTTTTAATTATTTGTTAAAGCGTGGTTTTAAGTGTATTTTTTAAAATAATCGTATAAAAATAAAAAAAAATTTAAAAGTATAATGATAATTGATACTGTACACACATTCTAATGTATATAACCAAGGTTCCATCTGTTTAATTTTGCAGATAAGAAAGAGCCAATTGCGTCTTACAACATCTTGCCTTGTATATATTGATCAAGGAAAATTCCGTATTTGACGACTTATGAACGGTCCAAGTCAGGGATGATGTTAACATCAATCGGTGCAGTACTTACAGTTCAAATAAGAGATTTTATTTCACCCCATTTAGCAGTAAACGTTATTCCTTGCTAGCGCCCACAATACAATGTCCAACTCTCTACACAATAATCCACATTCCTCATGGATTCTTGTACATGCTAGCATGTTTTGAGAATTGAACTCTCTATATTTCTTCTTCAATACACAAACACGCGCGCGCGCGCTTATAAACTTGTTATAACCTTTACAAATGGCAAGCTCACAGCTCGCAATCTTTTTCCATAAAAAGAAGAGAGTCCATGAAAACCAAGGTTCCATTCACATGCTCCCCTCTCCATTTCCTAATAAGAATTTACTGTATTTCAACAACTCGCAGTGGGATGAGGCATGCACTATGTCCTTCAGTGAGATTAATTAAATACATTAATTGTGTATCAACCTATGATTAATAGACAAATAACAGTCTATGCCCTTAGCAAAGCACTGCCTAATCATCATCATTAGAGCATGATAATAACTTCTTGAACAGGATTTACTTTCTTGTCAAGAGGGCGCGTGTTGGGTAGAAGAATGTGGTCACAAATTTAAATCACAGCACTAAATAGATTAGTCACTTTTTCAAGAAAGAAACTAATGTCACAACTGATCAATACTAGGGAAATTTAGGCTTTGTTTAGGGTTGCTAACCATGTTATTCTTTTTCTTTTTCTTTTTTTTTTTTTTTGTGTAGAAGTAGATTATAGATAGGATCTATTCGTGATGTATTGTACATATTGCCAAATATATTGTCATTTCAGGTGCATTGTTTGCCCAAGCTTTATGTAAAGGGACTGTACAAATGACAAGGCTTTTGTAAATGAGCATTATTGCACATACTAGTTAGGGCACTGTTTGGCCATTACCTTTGGTTATATAAGGCATCTATTGATACATTTGCATACACCTCACACTACCTCACGGTTTTAGCTATGCTTTGTGGGTTGCTAATGTGCTCAATCTCGCATTTAGATAGTCTTCTTGCTACCATTACAGTGATGCCATTTTGATGTCTTTCCCCTATTCTTGCCCCACGTTAATGGAAAGTGTAGAGTTATGCATGAGATGGTGCTTACTTATAACACCATGATTTTAAATGTTTTGCTTTGACGAGCGACTATATATGTTGATTTATAAGTGAAAACTTATACTTGTTTTGTGGCTGTGATGGTAGTTGAGAATGATGTATTTGTCTACATGTATGTTGTGTGTATGAAGTTTGTAATTTGAGAACGATGCTCGTGTTTTCTGCTAATGTGCCATGTATTATCGTTTTCTTCTAGTTGTATTATGTTGTAAACTATATGAATGTAGGTTTGTAATTATTTTGGTGGATTTTGTCAAATGGTTAGCATTTAATTAGCATTGCAACTGACATTTTTCATTCTTGCAGACTTATGAGTTAGGACTAGTGAATAAATGGAAAATTTTATGGCTCTCAGATGTGGAAAAAATATTTATAGTGGTTTTAATATTCCCACTACAAAAATAGTATCCTTACAATCTGTATTAAAATGGATTCCACCACTACAATAATGTTATTTTGATGTATGCTAACAATACTTGTCACATAAACTTGTTTGTGACTACTTCAATTCCAACAACTTCTAGGAAATAATGTAAATGTTAAATTTTAGGGACTACGAATGTACTAAATATACAATTTTCTTACTTTGTCAACTATATTTTATAGTGGAACTCAAATTTGATTAAGTATACTTATTTTATTTTAACATCTTACAATAAAAGTTTTATGTCTATCACAAGTCCCAATATAATTTCAAATGTAATTTTAAATTGTAAATATTTATTGGTACTACAAAAAATTAAAGTTTCTAGAATAATAATTTATATTTTATTATCACACCTATGAAGTTTGCATGAGATAATACCTTATTTGACAAAATGTGTATGCCATGAATTAAAAGCATTTATATGATTTAAATAGAATATGTGCATTTGAAAAATTATCGTAGTTTTAATTTTGGGAATGCACATGAATCATTCAACCATTAATAACGAGGGTTAACATAACACCACCAATAGTTCATCCAAAGCATTGAAAAAACTAAATGCCATTGTACCATTTATACAAGTGAATCTAGATACTTCAAAGTATAACCTATATACTTACCCACATTATCTTAGAAATATTACTTAGCCCAAACCAATAGAGAAGGCAATTGGCCAGTAGTTTTAAATGGAAACACCATCTGTATGGTTATTTATTTTTTAAAAAATTTTATTCTTTATTTATATTTTAATTTCCCTAATTTTTTAAATATTGTACTTTGTTTTTCCTTTTGGACCATGATATGTTTTACTGTTAGATGTAGATATGATGATATTTTGCAATGAATAAGCTAAACAAATTACCACGTAATTTTGGGAATTTAGGCCTTACCATTTGAATTTAATGTTTAGTGATCTGTCTTCAGATATAAATGTTGTCATCCTAGTCTAACGATGGTCATAACGATTGGGTTCCAATGATGCACATTGGTCACTACAAACATCAATACCTTTATGGACATAATGCATGACGAGGTGCAGCGTGGCAATCTAAAGGGTGCAACTTTCATTACTTCAAAGTGGAATGACAGCCTAATTAAGAAGTGGTTGGCTTCTCCAAGGTACAACTATATCACTAAATAATTGCAAGATAAGTTTAACAGAATGAAGACAAAATGGAAAAGGTACTACTAACTACTTAATTCTAAGACTGGGTTTGGCTGGGACTTCAAACATGATGTGGTCACCAACATGAATGAAGTGTAGCGCATATGGCTAGTGGTGGATTTAAATGTACTCTGCCTTCGAAAATTTTCAAATTTGAACCAATAGGTTTCTTATCTAGATCATACTCTCCTAATGTTTATCATTTGTAGGCAAACTCGGATGACAAAAAGTTGCGGAATGAGAGTCTACCAAGATACCGTGAGTTGACTGACATCTTTGCACGGCATATGGTGATTGGAAAAGTGGCACCTACTTCCACACAACTCCCCCCCTTCCATCAATGTCGGTTCAGCGCCTTTGTGATGAGGAGTCAAGCCAAGTCGACACCTAGGACCTGATTGTAGATGATGCCCCACAATCATCATATCATGCTTCTCAATCATTTAGTGGCCACATGTCCACCAGTTGCGCACCATCTTAGTCCAAGCAAAAGAAGTTGACATTACCTATAGCGGTGTCAGCTTTACAATCGTGGCAGAGGGCGACCGAGGAGGTCGCATCACAAGACGATCCATCCTTAGTGACCACCATCAAGATGTGCATCAGCACACCAGAGGAAATGCTTGACTTGCTCGAGAAGATGTACTTCAAAGCCTTTTTGTCCATCACTGAAGACCCCACCCGTTGTCGCATTTTCCTTGCGCTTTCACTCCACAAGAGGCGTGGGTACTTAGAGAGCTTGGGCTAGGAGTGGTGGTTGTACTTTAAGTTGTATTTGCCTTGAGACTTTTTAATGTAGTTTTTGACTTATGATATATTAGCTCATTTTTAATGTCACAGCGCAGTACAAGAAAAATAGCTTTTTTATGAGTCAGTATTTGAAGTAAAATGCCAAAATTTGCAGCAAAAGACAAATGGAAATAAATCCCACCGTTTATGGAAAAATATTTTTCAACCAATACATGAAAAATAAAAATGAAATAACCTACACAACGATATTTAAAATTTAATTACACTAAGAACTTAATACCATATGTATCAGTGCAAATTCTTGTTTCAACTCAAAAATTAATTAAAATTAAAATTTAAAATACAAAACAACATGTCACCATGTCTAAAATCATACATTTTTTTGTGTAAATTGCATTTGAGTTTGAAAATGAATCAGGTTGCCAAATGTCAATTTAGTGGGGTTAGCGAAACAAGGGGGATTAAACAATTTAAGGATGTTGCAAGGGTGGTAACATATTTGAGATGGGGACCAGAGGAATGGGTGGAGTTGGGATCTAGAGGGATGAGTTTATCGGGGAATAAAATACAAAAATTTATATAATAAAATTTAAGAAAAATATAAAAAAGTGGAAACCAATAAGGTGTTTGGAGGTATGTTATTATAAATTAGTCTTTGTGCAATAAGTGTGAAAAGAATAAGAGAAAAAATTGAAAAGATGATGGTATATTAGGGGAAGTAGGTTCATTGTAGTAGAAGTAATTTATTTTCATTTTTGATAATTTATGCAGAATATTATTTGCCGTGGCATATTTAATTTTAACAAGTGAAATTAAGTTATTTTTTGTTGTGATTTTGTTCTTGTTAGTGAGCAAAAATTCTTATAGTGTTTTTTTTTTTTTTTTGTTAATGGTAAATGTTATAAGTCATAAAGGTGTAAATGTTGATAAAAAAAAACAGTGTTAAAATATTTATGTGCACATAATAACAAAGAAAATACTTATTCCTCATTAAGGGGTAGTAAAAGCTCCAAAGTGCATAGCCTAAATCTTTCTTTTATTACAATTCCACTTTAGTAGCAATTAACTACCTTTTGTAACTAACTTTTTGTTGTAGTAAAAGTAATAGTAATAACAGGCCTTTTTTTGTTCACACTAGCACAATCCAAAATTTTAAATCAAAAGTGGCATTTTACAAATAAATAGTGCAATCATTAAAGGAACACATGTTGCAATCCATGTTGCAAAAGATACAAAGTTTACTCAATCTATACATTGAAATAATATATCCAGCACATGACTAATTTTGCCCTTTTTATTCTTCATGTTATTCTTCACAACTATATAGAATTTTATTTCATTTATTGTATTTTCTATTGTCCTTTACTAATACATCCTCCTGTTTACTCTCACTTTGTGCTAATTTTCTTAAGATATGAATTATCATCGTATAGGACCCCACGGTGCTGACATCAATAGTGATGTGGTGGATGATGTTGTGATGACATTGGCAATGATACGGCGAGCGCAGGCAGCAGTGCCAAAGCCTATCTTAATCGAGGGATGCAGAACTTCTCTTTTTTCTATCACGAAGGGCCCCCATAATTGTTTGCAAATATATTTAAACATCCTTTTTAGGTTTCTCGCTTCGTGGCCTTGATTGTATAATTGAGTTACTCATTGGTCATGACAATTGATTCTATGATGCTCTTCATATGACAAAGCCTTCGTTTCGCTTGTTGGACAATAAAGTTGTGCAAATATGTTATTTACTACAGCATAATAGGGTATATCTACTTTTGGAAGAGTTTGTGGCCATTTTCCTCCAATGTATGGCCATGCACCATTCTCACTAGGATGCTGCCGAGCAATTTTAATGTTCACTAAAGACTATTAGCTGCCACGTGCACATGGTTTGCTATGCTTTGCGCTCCATGGCCCCCGAAAATACTAGGCCGCCAAACATGAACGTTGTGTTTGAGCAAATTCTAAACAACCCTTAATGGTACCACTATAAGGTTAGCAACTGATGTAGTCCACGCATACCGAGGTAAAGCACAAATCATCAGAAGCTTATTTGTCATTTTATTATTTTGTTGTGTACTATAGGAATGTGTTGGGGTCGTTGTCAGAACACAAGTGTCTGGTTGGGTGTCAGTGACCATGGCCCTTACACATCGAAAATGGAAGGGTATTCTAAATCAAGCAGCATGTGACTTCAATTTGAAGTTCACATTCATAGTTGCAGGATGAGAGGGTAGTGCGATCGATGCATGGATCTTTTAAAAAGTTCTTCAAAATCTTACATACAACTTCCCATAGCCACCAGAATATATTAAACATTTGACTTTGACATCCTTCATATCAAACGCAAATAGTAAGTCCTTGACCGCAATATGTCTATGTGGCAGGAAAGTACTACTCTATCAACACGGGATACGCCAACATTTATAGATTTTTGGCACCCTACCAAGAGAAGCACTGTGGTGCTGGACGAGACCCACATACGGTAAGGAAACTTTTTAATAGACACCACTCATTTGTGTGCAACCACATTGAGTAGTGCTTCTGTGTGTTGAAAAAGTGGTTCCCTATACTTAAAGGACTCATGTCGAACTATAGCCTCGACACCCAATTTGACATTGTAATTGCAATTTGTGTTATTTATAATTTTGTTACCACATTGCCATGATGGCTGCTTCTTACATGAGGTTGCTAACTCTAATTGGGTGGATGATGATCTGGAGGCCCATGCCCACTAGCTAGAAGAAGAAGAACTCCCCTAACTAAAATTGTCTAATGATGTCGTTCGGGCAGGCAACCTCATAAAGGACTAGTTTGCACAACAAATTTGGGGCAACCAGAACAACTGAGATTTCACAAAGACTTGTGTGTGCATTTAATTTATTCTAAATTGATGTATTTTACATATGATTATTATTACTATCAACTATAGACTATATGGCAAATGCCATTTATGTGGACTGGTTGTTGTTGAAGACTATGTCTAAAGTATGTGGCATTAATATATTTTTAATTTCATATCATATGCTTGTGTATACGACATTTGCGTGGAAGTAAATATTTTGCTAAGCAATTACATAATTAATTATTTGTCAATTATTATATATGATATCAAACAAGTGAGACATATTGACTTCATTTTAAATATATCAATTAGTATACTGACTTGAATGTTTACATATATTTATATATATATACTACACAACATGTGATTATTTTTAGAAAGTAAAATAATGAATAACGAAAAGGCCTATTATTTTTTAATTCATAGGACTGGATTCATAATTCATATATTTAAACAATCTCATGTAGTACAAAGATTATTAATCTATCATTTATTCTCTTAGCTCTACTAGAAATGCAAGGCAGAGTTAAAATAATTGTTTTAATATTATTTTTATTGCATTATCCTTCTATTTTCTAATTTACTTTTTACCAATCGCTATTCTATTTAAATTGATTAAACTTAAACTAATGTTTTTTATTTTTTTTATTGGCATATTGATCCGAATAAAAATTTCTTAGTACTGATACAATTCTATATTATTTTATGTTCTGTAGATATATTGCTCATTTTACATTTTAATTGCTTAGTATTGATAGTAAATATTCATATATCTAATTACATAATTTTCATATTTTTTTATAAAAACCTTTTTTTTTTTCACTCACACACATCATCTTAAATCTATCCATATAAATTTATCATTAAACATTGTTCTTTACTATTTCAATTCAAAGTTTTTAGGTTTGTAGTAATTTTGTGAACTTAATTGACAAAATTTATAACATTTTTAATTTATTTTTTAAAGTATCATTTTATTTCTCATCGTATATATTTATTTTTCTTTTTAAAATTTTTTCATAACATTAAATCTAGACGAATATATTTATTTTAATTTCCAAACAAGCTCCATGCTTTATCCTTACAATAAAAGGTGGCATATCTTCATAATTGTTGGTCTGCCTCAATACTATGACATTGCAAATAATTAAAATATAAAATAATTTTAATTTAAATCAAATGAATATCACATATTTACTTTAATGTGCAATCAAATTTTACACATTTAAAGTTGTTTTTAACATATTATTAAAGGACTCATAACAATAGCTGTAGTGTAGTTGGCAAATTTATTTTATGCTAAGTGATATATATAATACCCTAAGATTTTGGGATCACGAAGTAATATTTATTTTAATTGTGGTAAAGGATTTAATTACAACAACCATGATTTTTTTTTTCTTTGGTTATTTTTGTGTAAGGAGTTGGTGAGAATAGCCATGTATGTGTGGAAGATAATATAACCAAGAGGCTACAAAAAAAACCTTACCAAAAATAAGGGCACTAATGGAGACATGTTCCCATGAACATACAAAGCCAAACACGGGAGATTAGAGTTAGATTTTGGCCTGAAAAATTAGAGAATTTTGTGTGAAATTCTGCCCAAAAATAAAAAGGCAGATATTTTCAAATTTAAACACATAAAGCCCTAATATAAATACTATCACCTTATATTGAGGTCAAAAATTTTATTCTTCCACCCTAGAGCCTTGAGTAGTTGTCCAAAGGCAAGAAGAAAGAGGAGAGACGAATTTTGGACTTAAGAAACCCAAGAACACATGGAAACTAACGTGTGTTCTCAAACTAAACTTGTAGTAATCATACATAATACTAGGAATTTAATTTCACATGTTCTGGGCACAATAAGCATTAAAAATTTCTTATTAATGCATGAATAAAGTCACAACATAGTATTGAAATCATTTGGCAAAGCCATGCATAGAAATCAATTTGAATTCACATATAAGAAAAATATATAGCATTGTGGCTAAACTTTGGATTTCTTGAATTAGAAAAGGGAGAACCTTTCAAGATTAAATTTTTATGCTAAGAACATCATTTAAAAGCCTTTAGGAACTTTAGAACAGGTTTATATAGCGAAACAGAGGATTAAATTGGTTTGCACACAGGCAGACTTGTGTTGCGTCTATTGTTTGTAGCTATAAGGTCGTGCATCATGCTGCAGCACAAGTCACCATAGTTGTAGGAGAAACCACAATTGGATCCAGTACACTTTGCAGTCAATGCCGCCCACCCCTGCGCACAAAGTGGGTAGCAAAAATTTCCAAGATGGTTCGCAGCCATTTTCGCAAGCGCAAGGAAGCCCTCATGTTATGTGTATGTGTATGCTAGCACAGCTTATCAGGTGAGCTATCCATTTTTAGCGTATACTCATGTTCATGTATAATCAGGAATGATCTTATACTTCTACATTTCGAATTATATTCCATTAGATTGCCTGTCATGATGCGTGATGTGTATGCTAGCATGACTTGTCAAGTGGGCTACCCATTATTAGCTTATACTCATGTTCATGTATGATCATAAATGATCTTATACTTCCACATTTCGAATTATATTCCATTAGATTGCCTGTTATGACTTTTTTTCATATGGTGTTTTTGAACTAAATGAAATTTATTTTGACTTTTCTATTATGCCTATTTAATATGTATTTACGTAGAAACCACCTTAAAGTAATACAATTGATGTAGTAAAATAGTGTTAAATGAAATTATTACCCACAACAACAACAATAACACTATTACTAGTAATAATAATTATTGTAATAAGAATAATTTTAACTATAACAACAACAATTACAACAATAAAAATAAAAACAATAGCAACACCAATTACTTTAATCATAACAATAACAATAACACCAACAATAAGATTAATAACAACAATTATTATTATTAATTGTTACAACAACAATAATAATAAAGTAATAATAACAGAACACATAAATATTAATTACAATAATTATGACTATTGTAATATTACTAGTGGTAGTAGTAGTACTAATGATGATGATAATAATTGTGACAATGATAACTATGATGAAGATGATATACAAACTAATAATATTATTAATATTAGTAATATAAATAAATATTAATAACAATAGCAACAATAATAATAAACACATAATTTATTGCTAACTCCAACAAATTCATTCTTACACTAATAATAAATACATAATTTATTACTAACTCTAACACATTCATTCTTTCACTCAGAACTACTCGTTACAATGCTGCAATAATTATATTATCTATAAATACCATACATTTACATTCAAATTCCTGCTTTCCTATCTCATTTCTCAATATATATTTATATATATATATATATATATATATCTATATATCTCACCTTTTCTCTTAAAAATAAAATTCTTCAAAACAAGGTGCTTACCCAATCGTAGGCTTGTTCTTCATCAACTACTCTGAACAAATATCCCTTTTTGAGAGATTTTCATGCAAGATGTTAGTTAAAAAAAAAAAAAAATGTGGGTCGCACAGCGACACCATGTCAAGTGGCTTTGTGGTCTGAGACAGATTTATAAGTCACGATCCGAATGTAGGGGTCCAGAAAGGAGTGGATGAAGTTATTTGCCTGAACAATTCCTCCACGTGGCTACACCCATCAGAAATCCTACTCAACTTCTGCTATTGCCAGATAAGCATCAAAATTTCCACATTTTTTTCTTGGGCTTCTGGTGGGCCCACCAAAATCCGATGTTGATGGCACATCAACGTCCACTGTATCCTAATTCTCCATCTATTTCTTGTTTCATGTCTTGTAATTTTCTTTCCACTGTTTATCCCCTTCTGTAGATATATCAAATATAATTATTGAGAATAGTCAGTAAGTTGTGTGGCCGCAGGCTTGGATGGTGTTGCTTGTATCAAGTTAATGGATGAGCTGGAGCTGATGTGTAAAGTTGGTTAATGAGCTAGTGCTAAGCTGTTGGACTTAGGGAAAATGTAGTTAGGAAAGGCTTTGTAAATTAAGTAGGAGTTATGGTGGTTAATTAGCTAGCTTTGCTGTACTTGTAGAAAGAGTCCATTCTGTAGAGCGAGAGTACCAATTTTTCCAAGAGCAAGAAGAACAGAAATTCATTCCTCTTGCAAGCCAAATTCTTTTCCTTTAATTTCTGATTGATGAATTTGATTCATAAGTTTTTCCTTCCATCTCATGATTTAGTCAGGATTGTGAAAATAATATAACTTTAGCTGTGAAGATAGCGCCCAACGTATATGTGGAAAGTGAAAATACAGAGGCTTATCATCTTTCTGTCATTGCCCACAAGATATTAATACAGGCAAATCAAACCAGTCATACAGATAGCGTGATTGAAATAAAGCACAAAGCTAGACTGATGATCAAACCCACTTCATTATTATACTGGATATCACAGTTAGAGCATAAAAAATACAAGAGTTTGGCTGATGATTACGGGTGGCCCCATTCCACATAATACGAAATTATGTATTGCATCGAGTGCCTATTTAAGGCCCTCCACCCGTTTCACTCTCCTCAATCCAAGCAAAATTCGAAACTCTCTTGCAAAGTTCTTTTTTCTCTACGTTGAATCTACACAACTGAGTTGCTCTACACACAAAGTCCCATAAACAGACCAAGAACACTGCTTTATGAAGCTACATTCCGAGCAGAGACCCACAAAAATGTTCTGTTCCGAAGACACTGATATGTCCTCACGCAGACGTGTGTGCGTGAACGGCCCCGTCATCGTCGGGGCTGGGCCGTCGGGCCTGGCAGTAGCCGCCGGGCTAAAGGATCAAGGGGTGCCATACGTGATCCTGGAAAGAGAGGACTGCATTGCTTCTCTGTGGCAAAAGCGCACTTACCATCGCTTGAAGCTTCATCTTCCTAAACAGTTCTGCCAGCTGCCCAACTTCCCGTTCCCCGATCACTACCCCGAATACCCCACAAGGGGGCAATTCATCGAATACCTGGAATCATACGCTAGGCACTTTGACATCAACCCGCAGTTCAACAAGTGCGTGGACTCGGCTAAGTACGACGAAGCGTGGAGCCTGTGGAGGGTGAAGACTGTCTCCACTGATGGCTCGGAGGTCGAGTATACCTGCCAGTGGCTTGTGGTGGCGACTGGGGAGAATGCGGAGCCGGTGGTGCCGGAGATCGAAGGGTTGAAGGAGTTCGGAGGAGAAGTGATTCATGCCTGCGACTACAAGTCCGGTGAAAATTTCAGGGGCAAGAAAGTTCTCGTTGTGGGTTGTGGGAACTCAGGCATGGAAGTTTCTCTCGATCTGTGCAACCATGACGCCAAGCCTGCCATGGTTGTTCGCAGCTCGGTAAGTACTTATAAGTCCTGACATAAGTTTCTTGATTTTTGGGGGATGGAGGATGCAGTTAATGGGTTCTAATCGGATTTTCGTTTTTTCTGGTTTTCAGGTTCATGTGCTCCCCAGAGAGACATTCGGGAAGTCAACTTTTGAGTTGGCAATGTTCATGCTCAAGTGGCTGCCACTGTGGCTGGTTGACAAGATCATGGTGATTTTGGCATGGATGGTTCTCGGGAACATTGAGAAATACGGTCTGAAAAGGCCGTCTGTCGGGCCATTGGAGCTGAAGAACACTCAGGGAAAAACCCCTGTTCTGGACATTGGTGCACTTGAGAAGATCAGATCCAGGGAAATCCAAGTGGTGCCTGGAATCAAGAGGTTCTCTTGTGGCATGGTGGAGCTTGTTAATGGGGTAAAGCTCGACATCGACTCGGTTATTTTGGCTACTGGATACCACAGCAATGTGCCTTACTGGCTGCAGGTGAGAAGATGTTTCCTTTTCCTGGACTTGACGAGTTATACTTGAACTAGTTACGTGACTGTGAACAGAGTTTTATGCTTCTGTTTGTCAGTTGGCAATGTTTCTTCAGTGAAGAATCTGTGATAAATTTTAAGTTTTGAAGTTTATTTGAATAGATGGCTGATGTTGTCTTGATTTGCTTATGTACAGGAAACTGAATTCTTCTCCAAGAATGGATTCCCCAAAGCTCCATTCCCAAATGGTTGGAAAGGAAAAGCTGGACTATATGCTGTTGGATTTACAAGGAGAGGGCTCTCTGGTGCATTTGCTGATGCCATGAAAATATCACAAGATATTGCCAAGGAGTGGAAGGATGATTTGAGGCAGAAGAAGCAGAAAGTCCCAACTAATAGACGGTGCATTTTAACGTTTAGATAGAAAGGGGCTTTCAGTTCTTTCCCGGATTCTGGTCTTCCCTTCTGTTGTTTCGAATCTCATACACGTTACATAATCTACGGCCGAAACTGTAGAAATACAAAGAAAATCCGATGCCAGCATAGAGACCAGCCCTCTCCAAAAAGGCTTTGGGAAGAGAGAAAGCTACAAGTCCAAAGAGTGAAAAGAAGACATAGCTAATGCCAACCAGTTCAACCCTGTTTACAAGGCAATGAAAGGGTTGTTCTAAACGGAATCCCGTTCCGGGTAAACATGCAAGCAGCCATGAGCCTAACTACAATTTTAGGAGCTCCTGTAATTTCTTGGTGTTTCCATCGTTGAAGAGCTGCATGCTACGGCCATGGAGAGTGCGAGGTTGAAGGCAAACTTCTTGAGTTCATATTCTCGCACGGCAGCTGTTACAGGATGCGAAAGGATGTTCGGTGTAGGTAGGAAAACTGTAGAACCAAATTACCAATACCTTAAAACTCTAAACATGGGAAAGAAAAAGGGAAGAAAACACAAAAATCCCATAAATAGAACGACTTTCGATCAACCAAAACCAGAACAAAATAGCAGACAAAGGTCATGTCTTTTCTTTCATGTGATTAATGGCATATGTAATTACAGAACAAGAAAACTAAAAAGCATCCAGAAACAAATTACCTCAAGAATTTGCTGGGTGACTCAATTCAGAACAGCATGGAATAAAAGACGCAGGTTTAGGGGAGAGGGGCCAGAAGGCGGAAATTGCAAACGGGGAACTCGTCGGGCAGGCGCTCCAGATTTTTTAGCGCGAAAGAGATGGCGCTTCCTAGCGTTGTGAGAGTTTGTCGGCTTGGTGGCTAAATTGCCTCGACTTATCAGCTTGCTTATTTAGTCATTGGCTGAATGACGTGGATTATTAAGACACATGGCAGCCGCGGAATGGATGGGACCGAGGATTTATTACGCTTTTACTGCTGACTTGTTACAGAGTTGTACAACTTGTATAATTGATCAATTGCAATGAAATATAGTTCTTTTTTCTTCATAATCTTGTCGTATTTCTATGCATCCAAGTTTGCCCTTTTACTTCAGTCGAGATTTCAGGGATCAAATCACGACTCTCGATAGATGTAAGCACAACTGAACCTTTTTTCAATTTCTGAAGAGGGAACGAGAAATAGAGACTGACCCTTTATTTGCTATCCTAAGATCAAGCCACCAGACAGGAGGAATGTTCCAGCAGAATCAGTTGTTTTCAAGTTTCACATCAGTTAGCAGCAATCAAGTTCAAAGTCTCCCATCAAATTGGTCTTTCAAAATGTTTATCCATAATTTGACCAGACGTGCTTGTACTGGGCTCGTGTATCACCGTTACTCGTGCATTATTTTCTTTCACCGTCCAAGACCCAGACTCTTCTAAAGAGAAAAAAATGGACCAGCATTTTATCGCCAACTTGCTCATCTGCAGCAGTTGAATGCGTGCAATTATTGTCACATCATTTTCGTTGTAATTTACACTCAATTCCCTGCAGCTGCATTTCTTAATTGCAACGAGTATTATTTAGTCTTCGAAATCATGCAACTTCCCAAAATAATTTTGATATTTTCTTCTTGTATGATGGTAGCAAAACTTAAAATTTCTACACCAATTACTGCAGATCTCATCTTCCCTGTTGATAACATCAATTCCCTCATTTGATGATGATGTATTATATTTTCAGTTTCACTATCTGTGAAATGAACTAAAATGTGATGCATTCTCTGCCGTGGAGCACATGGATGTAAGGTACATATATCCTTATGATAATTTAAAGTTAAATCTTCTCTGGTAAAGCATAATGCAAATTGAAGATTACAGTTGATTTTCCCTATAAAGCATGGGAACTAGCACGGACCATATTAAAGAAACCCTACTGTTTACATACCAGATTCCAATATCCATATGTATGGGTTCTATAACATCGAAGTACATCGAACATAATTTGACATGGGTGTCACACATGCTTACTCTATAGGCTTGGATTAGAATTTGAGGCTTTGAGCACATTTTCAATTTTTCTCCATGATTTCCAAGGCTATGTTTGGGAGAGGAGTTTTGTTGGGATGTGATGTTGAATAGAAACTGTGTTGGGACATAATAAATAGTATTATTTAATTGAATTTGTATATTTATATATGTATAAAATATATAATAATAAATAGATAATTGGATGATTTGATAATAAATAGAGATAATGATTAATTTTTAGAATATAAATATGAGAATAATCATGTGTGTAGGCATTGATTTGATTTGATAATGAATAAATGTAATAATTGAAAAATAATTAGTTAATTATAAATGTAAAAAAAAATAAAAGTTTGAATTTGAAATTTTTTTAAAAAATTTGTAATGTCAAATGAAGTTTGAAGAGACGAAGAAAGGTGAAAAGGTGGATAAACACAGCGCAATAGAATTCGAGACACCGAAAAGGTCTCCAAAATTTTATGCATGTGGATAATAAAGATGGCACATTTGGAAGGTTGCCACTCGCAGCTTATTTTCAAAAGCCTTAAAAGTAATTGCAAAGTCAAAGAGTGGGTTAGTAGATCTCTTTGACATCGTAGTTTGAGCCTCTCACTCTGACAACAATCACCACAAATTTTATCCAGTACTGAGCTCAATCAGGAGTGAAATGCAGCCACAGACAGTATTTGTTGATCCTCAATTTTAGTTGTGTATCTGAGCCTTGATTACCAGCAATTTTTACCCTCTGGAATTTCAGACAGCAATACCTACAGATTTTATCCAGCACTGAAATGCAGCGCAGCCACAGACATTAATTATTTATTCCTCAGTTTTCTAAGACAACCAAAAAAGACAACCCACATGTTTCTCCATGCCATGGATCAAAATTTGATCTAAAATACCGCGATTCGTCAAATGCATTTTACTCACTCATTCCTAAATGTGGAACATCAGTCTTGACTCAACTCAACTTCACATCTGCATGGTGTCTTTTTTTTTACTTTGGCTCTTTATGTACTATTTACTCATCATAGTTTCGGACATCCCAAGATATGTTTTCAGAATGCTAGTTCTCATGAGGTTTCTGTGGCTACTATCTCCTCAAAATTCTGTATAGCTGAGGTTTAGTTTATATTTTATGTCGTTCTCCATCCCACTACTGTTGCAGCTTAAGTTCGAAGTGGATGACTCTTTCTAAAGTACCAGACTGTTAGTTTATAAACCGCTCCAATCCGTTTTCAAAACTCTTTCCAAAATTGATGTTCACAAAAGTTCACGTCCTCTCTCACTTAAAGCATGCTGTTAAGCATGTATTGTGATTCCTACAATGTTTACTTATTACAAGTTTATATGTCTGTGCTAACTCTTTTTTCTGAGCTGTTTATTACATCGTACATACGTTAATTTTCTTTTCCAACGTATTGGTCAAATTTTAATACTAAAAATGTCATTTTTGAGACAAGTCTTTGTGGGTAGTTTAGGCAAAACTATTCTCAAAATTAATGTTCATCAAGATCACTTAGGAAGATTAAGATTTTTTACTCAAGAACATTCAATTAGAAAATTAAAGCCTCCAAGAGGAAGAAAATTAGTGATGCTATAACTTAAGTGATAAATTGTTCTATAAAAAGCTTGGGGGGTCAGTTGTTATTAGGGATCTTATATGACGACCACAATACATAATTTGTGATAAAAATGTGAGCTGGAGATGCTCCATGTCCTTCCCGAGACGAATTAATTCATATGTTAGCTATATGGAAAAAAAAAACATATCTCAAACTAATCACAACATTGTCGCGTTATAATTGCATTATTGGCAGATGGTTTCTGTATCTGTAAGAATAAGACATATATATTGAGGCCCAAGGATTTGATGGCATGAAAGAATAAAGAAATGAGTTGTGGGGTGGGTGGTTTTTTGGGGGAAGATGCATGAATTGACTAGAGAGTGGAGTGTGATCAGATGCCAGCCACAGATGGGGAAGAACCATAAATGGCATTTTCAATGTATTTCCGACATGTTCTCCCGCTTTAAAAAATTATTGTCTATTTTCTAAAGTAATCAGAGTTCCAGCAAAGATTATTGACGAGTTTTATGCACTGAGTATTTGTAATCTCTCATGTGTAGGCAAGAGAAAAAAAATAAAAGGCCGACTCCATTTTGGTGCAAGTTATTCCAGTCTAGACTCAACCAAACTTTCCTAAGCCAATTTGACATTTGAAATGTTAATTGGGTCTCTGGATTTGTTAACGGGCTTTCGTATTTCCTTTCACTTGAGGCCCAACTTCCAGCCCATAATGGTATAGATCTGTATAAAACACGTCTTAAGCCTAAATTTGAATGCTACCATTCCAACCAGACAAGGTCCATATTGTGGTTAATTAATAACTGCGTATTATTTAAATTAAAGTATTGGCTTTGTTAGTTTTGTTTGTGGTTCAATGATTATATTTTTAAAATTTTATTTTTTTATTTTTTTATTTTTTATATATTTTTTAAAAATTTTATTTAAAAATTAAAATAAATATAACTATTATTTGAAAAAACGATAAATCCTGACTATAATTAGATAAAGAATTATAGGTAGGATTCAAACTATAAATCCTTATTAGATAAAGAATTTTAACACTCGAATCCCTCCATTAATAAAGAAAAGCCTTATCAGCAACATGCACCTATTATTTTACTTTTGCTTCGGTTTGTTTGGATACATGGAAGGAGGCGAAAATTATCAGAAATTGTGGGATGAAAATTATATTTAATAGTAAAATTTTGATGAGATAAAATTTTTTTAATTATATATGTATAAAACATATCATAGTAATTAAATGCTATAATAATATATATAGATAATAATTAATTTGATGATATAAATATATATAAATGTAGGTGTTGTGTATAAATATATGTAATAATTTATTGTGAATAAATATAATAATTAAATTTTAAATATTAATATACATATATATATAAAACAAAAAACGAATTTAAAGTTTAAATTAAAGTTTTGATCGAAATGTATGTTTGAATTATTGAAATTTTGAAGAGACGAAGCCCTTTCAAATCACAAACGAGACATACGAATCATGCGTTTTTTTCTGTATGTTTTATGCGAGATGCTCATAATTGTTTTTTTTTTTAATATTTATAAATAAATTGTTTTAGTTGAACCCTCGCGGGGACAGTCGCCAATCTATTTCTTGCACGCCAAATTAACGTTAAGCCCACGCCGATTTCTTCCTGCAATGTCGGATAACTGAAGAGCGTTCGGAGAACAAGTGCCGACAGTGAAAGACGAAGCTCTCAAGCTTAATACAAGGAGTGTGCGGAATTCAGCTTTGTTTCTTTGTGATGGCGTCGATGACGGCCGCGTCTCGCCTGACGGTTAGGGGCTTCGACTCCGTTTCTCTTTCTCCCCGTTCTTCTTCTCGTCGCACCCAAGTTCTTTCTGTTCCTCGCGGGCCCGATCGTATTTCCACTTATTACACCATCAGAAGGAACGCGGGGTGCGTCAAGATTCGGGCCATGTGCTCCGATTCGCTCGGGTCCCGATTGGAAGAGACTGTGAAGAAGACCGTTAGCGAGAATCCAGTTGTGGTTTACTCCAAGACCTGGTGCTCGTAAGTGCTCCCTCAAAAAAATTGTCAACAAATGATGGTTATTGGGAGTTTGGTGTTCGGTTTGTATAGTTGTGAATTTTGTTTCTTGAATTTTTATGTTTTTAGGTACTCTTCACAAGTGAAATCTTTGTTCGAGAAACTTGGTGTCGAGCCGCACGTTATCGAATTGGACCAATTAGGTAAGGTTTTAATCTCTTCTTATACTGTTGTCGATGCGTTCTCATGGCAGACTGGATGTGCTTTTTTCTTTAAGGCCTGCCTGTGATTATGGTTAGGGATTTTCTATCCTTGTTCAATGAAATTTGTTAATGGATGACAACTTTCTGGATGGGAAAAAGCCTGCGATATTTTCTGGTGGTTGGAAATTTTGTGATTGTAAAACATTCATCCAGAGAAAACAACTTCAATGGGAGAAGTTTGTACTGGAATGGGCATAATTTATTTTATCTTATTTCACTTGGAGAGAAATTATATAATTATTGATGGCAAAATAAAGGATGTTGTTAGTTGCGGGACTAGAATGTTGCTCTCTGCACAGCTGCGGAAGCATTGTAGCAAATTACTTAACATTCTTCTTAGTGTAAGAATATTATGGCAGTGTTATATTGTGGACTATTTAGAAATTGTTCTCATGTTGCTTCCTATTTCATTTTACCTTTGTGCACCCGTTTCCCTACTCTGTGCATGTGATATACTGATTCTTTTGTCCGAGGTTTTATTCACTCTAGGATTCTCAATGCTATATTGGGCCACATAAGAATTGCATTCTTGAACCAATTGCAGGGTATTCTTATTTTCGTAGCCAAAAACAGTCTTGCTTCTTGCAGCCATCTGTTCTGCCACTTTTGTACTACCATCAGTGTCAACCTGGAAGCTTTGATCCAAACTCCATAATAATTTTAAGTCAACAACAGTTTGCAACATACAGATTGTTTTATTCTCACATTCTTACGTATTGTGAATACAACTTTATGTGGGGAAAAAATAATTTTAAGCCAACCCCTATATGTTTGGTAATTGTTATACGTCTCAGATATATGCCATCCATTTAGCTTTTTCTTGTAGTGTTGCTTGATAGAAAGATATCTTATTCTGTAGCATTATTCTCTGTTAAAAATGATATTTATTTAATCAATTTAGCATGAAAGGCTTGATCAATGAGTGTTTGAGCTTGCATATATTATTTTTGAATTTCTTTAATCTACTGTTATAAAAATGTGATAATAAAAATCTCAAGTGATTCTTCATCATGGTTCTTTATCAAATAAACTTATCTGTTTGTTAGAGGTGGAATATTAAAATATGATCAAAGTTACTTCTGCTTTTGGTGTTTTATCTCAGAGCAAGAAAAATTTCAAAAGACTGATACCATGGAATAGTACAAACTCAATTAGCATCACTAAAGCTGAAATGAAACATGATCCTAACGAGTACTGTCTTGTCCTTGAAACTTCTTTCAATTTTAGGTTCTCAAGGGCCTCAAATACAGAAGACTTTGGAGATAGCCACTGGTCAACGTACTGTTCCTAATGTGTTTATAGGTAAAACATTTCTTTAAATTATATTAGGGATGCTTTCTGATTCCTTTACACATTTCACTTATGCAGTAACAAATACATTTTCAAATGTCCACAGCAGATTTACAAAATGAAGTTGTGCTATGCTTAAATATGAACCGCTAGCTACTTTCACAGAAGGCTCTAGGCTGTACTAACATTTTATGGCTGTCATTAAGAATGAATTCATCTTGTTACACATCACTCATTAGATTGTATCTAGAGCATAATTATGCTTCCAATGAACAGAAAATCAAGGTTGTTGATGACAAAATATAGTCACTCCGTTGCAAATTTATCGCTTCCTATTCCTTTACAAGACATTCCAAAAATAAGAGTTCATTTCTTTAAGTAATTTTTCTTGTCTGAACTGTTGTCTAAATTAAAGTGATAATCTGATGTCACCCCCCAAATTTAGAACTTAACACAACAATATCTTAAGTTAAATGACTTTAAAGCACCAAAGCCAATATACCGAGCATACCAATTAACACAAAAAATTTCATTTTCAAACATGCTAATGTTCTTCATGGATTACTTTATATATTTATTAGTGTGTATATATACATTCAGGTGTTTGTATAGATAAACTGAAATATATATGTATGATGTTATATTTAAAGAATTATTGACAGTATTGTTGTTGTTATCGTCATGATGATTTTGCTCATTAGTAGCAAAGGAAAAATGCTTGACCAATTGAATGGGTGGCATTCGCAAACCTTGACACTAGTTTATAGATTTAGATATTAGGGAATTAGCATGTGAAACCCTTTCCACGTCTATTATATTTCTTTTGATAAAACAAGCATTAATTAATCATTATATATGTTATAATTGTAACACACACACACAGGTCTATATAAGGTCCTTGTGAGAGAAGCTAAATGTTCTAAATGTCTCTTTAATCAATATAAGGCATGCACCATATAATTACATCATTTTTTCTCTTGTATATACAATAAAATTTACCTGTTGATTTACTAAATACTAATCATTTATCAAATTTTTAATATTCTAAGAACCTATGATATGTTATTGAACATGATTCATCATATTACAATTTTAATCTCACAATATGAAATTATAATTATAGCACACTAATAATTTTCCTAATGCCTAGAATTAAAATTCTTTAAATATGTGTATAAATCCATTTGAAAGAAAATTTAACGCTTTGAATCTTTACGTCAATAATACTGAGATTCAGAGCTTGTGAACCTTTATCCACTTCTATAGCTCCTTCTTGTTAGAATGATTGGAAGAATTAATGTACATTTCATTACTCAAAATCATCCTAATTTACAATATGGGACTAGTACGAAGATACCAAAAGTACTTCTAATCCTACAATAATTCTAATTATACTAAATATAACTGAGTATATGCTAATATTCTGTTACTATTAATTAGGACGCTAAATGTAATTAGTCTATAATTTCTATATTTCTATATTTCTAACAATTTCCATAACTTTAAACCTTTTTAAAACTAAACTGTCTATAATATAATTCTCTATGAATTTATGGTAGGAATTTTGACAGAGTTTGGGTGACTTGTATCAATGTAATCAATTTAGAGGGTGGTAGCATCTATTTATATAGTTACACCCAATAGTTTAAATAATTTAGGACTCTAGAGATAGTACTTAGTCTGAATTATGGTATCTGATTTGGTTGAATTGGGATTAGTAATACTTCTTAGATAAATATGATTTCATTCCAGTTGGGTGGCGTATGACACTTGGTACCATTTCAAGGAAAATAGGTTTGGTTATTTTTACAGCCGACGCATTTTCTTTTATCATCTAAAACTTGGAATCAGATCAAACTCGATTTTGGGATGTGGGGACCAGCATATGGTTGATTCATAATTAGATTCTTATTTTAGTTCAACTATTTACCTTTGACACATCATTTGGTATTTCATGAAATCTGTCTGCAACTGATACTGATTTTTCATGACAGGGGGCAAACATATTGGTGGTTGTTCAGGTACTTTTTTAAGAACATCTAACTTCCGGATGAGATTTATTGTGGCAAATCTTTTAGCTTCTCTACTTCGGAAAATGCTGGTGTAAAATTTTGAAGCAGTTATAACTTCACTGAATTGACTGTGGTTAGTAAGTTCTAAGTTTAGGCTGCACATTGCAAATAATAGGAAAATTGTTAAACATCAATTCATTTGAGTCAATATACAGCCTTTGCCAGTGCTCAGTAAAATACCTACAGTGTTTCAGTCACTTATGAAATGCTTTGTTTGCTCCATCTGTCAGTTCTGACTTGTTCTATTGGACTTCAACCATATATTGGCAATAATTGAATCCTAAGAGCATCAATTCTCTGGTCTTAGAAACCACATTGTACCTTTTATTTTATCTTGAAACTGCGACATATGGATTGCACTTCAAGTATCACTGCAGTCTTCTTGGGTATTCGGTGATGCGTTGGGAACAAGTATATATTTGAAACCTCATCGTTCTGAAAGTTAAGGTTATCAGTAACATAATTATCCTGTTCAATCATTAAAGTATTAGAAGACAAGATCCTTGTCAGCAAGATCATTTTTATTTTTGCTCCACTTGTGGTGCAGATACTGTCAAGCTATATCAGGAAGGGGAGCTCGAACCTTTGCTTTCAGAAGCTGGGGCCAAGAAATGAGAGTTGCTCTGCAGCTTATCTTACTCTACTCGTTTGAGTTCGCTGACAAGATATTTTGCATTTCTATATAAATTAATAAATTAATATATACACATATATTACAAGTGCATGTATTGTGTTTATGAAGACATTATTCTGTGTTGTATTACAATTCTACTCTGTACCTTACCTTAATTTATTCAAGATTTCTTACTTGCGGCACGTCAGCCTGGCTACGTTTCTCATTATTTCTAAGTGGATTTTAGTTCCTTGTGGAGAAATCTTTCCACGGCGATTGGTAACAAATGTTATCATTTAACCCTTGCTTATAAGGTTTGATTCTTAATTTCATTTTATGTGACTTTTGTATAACTCCGTGCTGGGGCTATTTGGCCCATGAGCACATTATTAGGCAACTTACATGGACTATATTATTTAAGATACTCTTGCCATGCGGGTGAGAAGTGCAAAGTACAAGGTTGACAAATTAGATCATGGGTTTTGGTGTATCTATTGTTATATCAATTGGTATGAGGCTGCCTCTCTGTGTGTGTTTGTTTTATGTATCCAATTCTGGTGTGTTTGTTGACTATTGTTATATAAATTCATATTTTGTAATGTGCGAAATGTATTCTCTAGGAGTATGATAGCCTAAACCATTTAGGGGCTTATTTCCTTTTATTTTTTGGTGAAATGATTAATCATGTAGGATGAAATTCTTGACTAACAAAAATATTTAGTGTAAGATTGAATAATATGGGTCAAATTAAATTTTATGGGTTTTACTCTTTAACTTTAATTATCTGATTTTTCTTTTAAAAACATTTGATTTAAAACTCAAACAATTTTCAAGTAAAGAGTTTATGTTTGATCTTTTTTTAGAGTTGCCAAGTCTTAAACAACACTAATTTTCGAGTTTAATATCATGATTTTAGATCAAATGTTGGATTTAAAGACTTTGATGAAAAATGTTCTGAATTTGCAACGAATTTGATAAAAAACATGAACTTTGAATTTGATAAAAAACATAACATTCTTATTCGAATTTAATGAAAAATACAACCAATTCTTACCTTTTGAAAGAACGTGAAGAATATGGCAACTTCTAACTTTCCTTAAAATTTTTGATGCAGCTTAATAATTGTTAATCACATACGCCGCGTCAAGGAAGATTATGCTCATAAATTATTTTTATTGACAAAAGTTTTTTTTATTTTATTTTATTGCCAATGTTTTTTGATAACTTTACTCCAATTACTAAAAATATAATATTATTATATTGTTCAATTTGTCAATGACTCTAAACTCGGATCTATAAAGGTTGGGATTATCCGTGGCCGGTTAGAGGTCGTAGAGGAGATCCGAAAACCCGAATCTCCCAACCCAATAATAACAGCCTCAGAATATAATCTTATACGTGGCCAACTGTCACAACGGCCCCGTCTGCTGCTGCTCGGCGCTGCTAGCGATGGCCGCGGTGGTGCCACTCTCCACGCTTGTTATCGACTGCCCCCGTTGCACTCCCACCCTTAGTTTCCTCGGATTTTCCCGTCGTCGATTCAACTTTGCCGTGAGCACTGTCAGCTCCACACGGCGCCGTAAAAGCCGAGAATCCTCCACCCTCACCTGCTCCGCCTCCAACGAACCCTCTTCTTCGGAGATCAGGTCCCCTCCTTTTACAATTCTTCGTATCAAACAACAAATACTTTTGACTGAACGCTGGCATTAGATGCTAGTTGCCGCGGTTTCGGTTTTGTGGATACCTGAAATTGCGATTTATCTGATTATCGTCTGCTAGCTGTGTGTGGTTTTGGGCGGAACTTGTGCTATTGGGATTCGTCTTTTCATTTTGTGCTGTTGAATACATTCCCTCCAAATGGAAGTCTTCGTTGGACAGATAGCCTTGTTCTGATAAAATTGTTTTCGATAAATTAGTGCCGCATTTGGCGTTTCGGTATTTTTACTTCAATTAATCGGTTGGGTTCTAAACTTGCTCTTGTGGTTGAATTGCACTGGTCTCTAATCTGACTTCCAAATTGGGACAAAAAGTTCATAGTATGTGGGGAACACAGTATTTAGTCTAGGCATGATCACTTTTAAGGATTAGTCCTGATAAAACTGTAATTGATAAAAATTCATAATAAAGCATGATCCGGTATTATTTAATAAAATATTAGATGAGATAGCCTAATCCAACATGTATGATAAAATAATAAAATATTAGATGAGATAGCCTAATCCAACATGCATGATAAAATAATCTAAACATATTAGTCTATTTGATATATTCATTATTAAGTTATCATATATTTTAATCCATATTAGTGAACATAATATTAAAGTATTATGTGATTAATTTATCCTTCAAAATAATCCTAGGGTTTTAACCCTATTCATCTAAGAGAACAAGTCTTTTTAGTATTTACCAATGATTGGTTTCAATTCTCATGGCCTTGTGAGATGATTGTTGCATCTGGTACTTTTGTAGTGCCTCATTAACTTGTATAGACTCAAAATATAACTTTACCAAAGCCTAATTTTGTGACATGTGCTTTAGGGTTTAGTTTCTTATTTTAATAATTTGAAGCTTTAAAATGCCCAGCCTGAGTTTTTTTGTTTGCAATTTTATCTTCTTCTTTCGTATATAGCTCTAATTTCACCAATTACTCTATTGTTTTATTATGCAGATGCCATTCTTAGCCCAAGTATAACAAAACAAAACATAGGATCATAGTCGACTGGAACCACAACTCTATACATGTCTCCAGCGTGTGCCGAGTTCTGATTATGAACTTTGGCCCATGAAGACAAATTAAGTAAATGATTTAGTCTTTTCTAGATAAAAAAATGAACACTTTTTAAAATGTCTTTGTATCTGTTTTTGCTTGAGATCTTCCAGAAAAATTAAACAACACTATACCAGAATTCTTTAAGTAGTTTAATACTGCCTTTTGTTTAGTATCTTAACTGATACCCTTTCTTGCTATGCAAGTGCTTCAGCATTCAGTTACTGTTTAACAAGTGAAGCCTCCTTGTAATCATCATTTTATTTGTTATTCAGTTCTACAGCCAAAATACGAAGTGAAGTCCTTTCTCCCTTCCGCTCTCTTCGAATGTTCTTTTATCTTGCCTTTATTGCAAGTGGTTCACTTGGAGGGTTGGTAGCTCTCTCTCAGTTAATTGGAGCCCTGGCAAATTCATCAAGAGCAGATGAAGTTCCTGAAATCTTCAAAGGTCTAGCTATAGACATTGGCGCAGTCTCTGTTTTTGCATTTCTTTATTACAGGGAGAATAATGCTAAAAATGCTCAGATGGCTAGACTTTCAAGAGAGGAAAGTCTCTCAAATCTTAGGCTACGTGTAGATGAGAGGAGAATTCTTCCTCTCAGTGCTTTTAGGGGAATTGCTCGCCTTGTGATCCTGGCTGGCCCTGCGGCTTTCATTGAAGAATCATTCAAACTCAGTGAACCTTTCTCTGAGCGTCTTCTCGAACGAGGGGTTCTTGTTGTACCATTTGCTACTGATGGGAGTTCTCCTAAATTTGAGTTCAAAGAAACAGAAGATTCAGAGGAGATAAACGCCAAGAGGAAAAGGCTATGGCAGCTTACTCCTGTTTATGGTGCTGAGTGGGCCAAGTAAGTTAATCTGTAACGGTGTCTATTGTGAAGAATTCCTCTACATCTCCCCCCTCCTTGTCTTAATTGCCTTTTATTACTTATCAGTGCAAGTTGACGAGGAAATGGAAAAGAAAGAGACCATAACATTTTCTGTTTTGTACTTACCGACAACAGGTGGTTAGATGAACAAAAGCAATTGGCCAAAGTCTCTCCTGAATCTCCAGTGTAAGTATCCTAATTTTGCTCAAATTTCACATTTGTTGATAGGTACAGCATCTGATTTCTGGCTCGTGCAATTTAGTAATTTAATTTACTTATTCAATATCAATTTCTCTCTATGTGCAACTTTCTACAAAAGTCAGTCCCATGGAAAATTTTTTAATCTAAGTTATCTAGTCCTTACTGTATACGAAAGATCATGAAGCCATTTCTAAGAATGTTTGGTGAAGAAATTTTACGTCTACATTTTTCATGTAAAGTTATCTGTCACTCCGTATGGATGGTCGAGTTCGGGGCAGTGGTGTTGGTTATCCTCCTTGGAATGCCTTCGTTGTGCAACTGCCACCAGTAAAGGGGATATGGTCTGGTCTTCTCGACGGTATGGATGGAAGAGTTCTATGAGTAGTTAAATAACCCTTACCTGATGTGTGAAAAACTCCTTGTTCATAACTCTGTCGTAAGGCAATTATCATTTAGCCTGGTTCTCACTGCGGGTTTTCCCTTTATATTGTCTTGGCATACACTAGATACCTTCTGGAACAATCTTCAAATTTTAGATTAATACTTTGAAAGTTCCTTAGGGCTGGCTAGTCTTGGCATACACTAGATTCCTGCAGGAACAATCTTCAAATTTTAGATTATTACTTTGAAAGTTCGTAGGGCTGGCTAGTCTTTTATTATCTGTTGGAAATCAACTTGGTCCTGGAAGTGTCGGTTACTGAAACGCTTACCTTTATTGATTCGGCGTTATGTTCCGGTGATCTCTTCCATCCATCTTCAGGTTAATGTGATCTCTTGGTGTAAATCCCTGTTCGAATATCGTTGAAACCCCAAAATTTTTTATCTAGTTACTTAGTTCATCATTAGGCATCTGTCCAACTTCTAGTAGGTGAAGTTCTGAGACAACACTGGAGAGCCATTATATTGCAAACCTATTTGCAGAGAGTCGAAATAAATATATAAAGCATAATTGTTCCAAGCCCAATGTACGATTAAACAAGGTTTCACTCATACACACTGTGTACGTATAGCTAAAAGGATCATCAAACATTGAAACACACGGATGCTACTAACAAAACGAAGTCAGCATAATAATGGCTCATGGAACCACTTCCACTTCATCCAATGCGTAGTTGTTTGTTGATACATTAGCATAATTCACTTTGTTGAACCTCACAACCACTGGGTAGCGAGTCTTTGGGTCCTGCGAAGTCATATTACTTACGTCAAAGATAATACAACAAAATCACACACTCAACGACTTACAACAAATGTAGCATAATAGCATGTATGTGTATGGATATGTCTCACCTGGTCAACAGTCACAACTGAACCCACGCCCTTGTACCAGTATGACTCTCTCCTAAGGATTCTTACCTGAGGAATCAACCATATCAATAACAACACATGCTGTACTAGTACTGCCTTTTTCAATTATCTACACAGCTCTATCACAGCATTCTCTTGAATTTATTCGTGACATGACCTTGAAAATTGTCACTTACCTTGGAGCCTCTTGGGGGGCCAACTGGGGGAGGCTTGGCTGCTTTAGGGGGTTCAGCAGCCGGTTCTGCGGTGGTGGTGGCGGCCGCTGGAGCGGGTTCCGGTTCCGGTGCCGGTGCCGGTTCAGGTGTCTCCGTCTCTGCCGCGGCCCGAACCGCCAGCCTTGAATTCCTCCTGTTCTTGGAAGAGAAGGATAGCATGCTGCTTTTAGGGTTGGCTGTGCTGGAGGTGACGTTTGGTGCCACCACAAATCTACATGCAGCAGAAGCCATGCCGCTTGTTGCCATTACCTGTGTTTCTCTCTCAAGAACTCCCTTGACTGATTGCAGATAGTGTGTTGATTAAGCAGATTTTGATGTGGAAAAGAGATAAAATCGAAGAAAAGTGGTGAGTTTGAATTGAGGGGATATGTTATTCCTGTGGACCTGGATTGATGGGGGAAAGCCATGGTGTTGGTGTAGCCATTGGGACACTGCCACTTGGATACCGTATCCAGTTCTTTTGGATAATGTCATCTCTACCCGTTATCTCCCCTCGGAAATATTTGGTTGTTTAGAAGGTTGTGCTATATAACCCTATATACGAATTGAATCGAACTGAATATGGTCTCGATTCAATAATTTACTAAATATTTTTGATATATTAAAATTGATATTTTAGTAAATTGAATTTTAATTTGAAAATTTTTAAAATAATACAAATAAATAATTTTATATTTAAAATTGTAAATTTTAATTATGTAGCTTATAAATAAATATTAAATATTTTATTTTAATATTTTATTATTTTAATTTAGTTTTTTTAAAGGTAAAAAAAATATCTATCATAGTAAATTTTTTGTTTAACAAATAAAAAATAGTAATCTAAAATTTTTTAAAATTAAATATAAGAATAAAATAATTAAATCATTGATATATAATAAATTAAAGGAAAATAAGTAAAAATTTTAAAAAATATATTAAAAATGAAATAAATTTTGGGTTTTGGTTCAATATAAAAATACCAAAACTTAAAAACAAAAACTAAATCAAAAACTAAAATTGCATGGAAGCTTTAGTCTTTTTTATTCGATTTAATCCGTTTACAAAACGTAAAAACAGAAACTGAATCAAAAAATAAAATTGTATCGATGCTTTAGTCTTCTATATTCGATTCAATCTGTTTACTAAATTGTAAATGTTCCTAGTTTTTTATTGATATGAGGGTTGAAAATAGTAAAAATTATGTTTTTCAATAAAATTTTGGTGAGAATAAAAATTTATATTTATTTGAATGTAAATATTTCTATATGTATATAATATATAATAATAATTAGAAAATATGAAATACGAAAGATGTATAAGATATAAATATATATATATACATATATGCATGTATATGTGTGTGAAAGTATTGATTATAAATAAGTAAAATAATTAATTTTTAATAGTTAATTATGTATATAAGAGAATAAATTTTGAATTTTAAATTAAAAAATTTACGTGTAAAATGTGTAATCGTAAAAATTTAATGAGTTAACTGCAAACCCAACCAAATTGGGTTCAAAAAAAGCCTTGTATTTTCTTGGCCCGAATGCCTCCTTACATTTCACGAGTTCGTTTCTCATTTACAATTTTTCCTCTTTTTTTTCAGTTGAAATTCAGCTTAGGTGGGTGGATTTGATCATTACTGTAATAATATGACGAATAACGAAACAGCTTGACAAGTTTGTAATAAAGAGGGAAAAAACACAAAGGAATGGCAATTCATTACTCTTGTTAAGAGATATGATGCATCTTATCAACTGTGAAAATTACAATATATTTTTTCCCTTCATCCCTTTTTCTTAGTAAACCATATACTAATCTTGTTTAAGTTACATCAAGCAAATGAACAATTAAATAAATAAAATCCATTTACTTGTGCAACTCACAGCACCAATTGAAAAATAGGCGGGGTTGTATTTGGATTGTTGGCTTGTTTAAAATGCTCATTCTCAATTCGATCTCCCAATTTATAATTTGACCTTATTACTTCCAATACTGATAATTTCTTACATAATTGAAATATACAATTCAAGCATAATACGAAATTAATAACTTTGACTTGAACTTTCATTTGTTTAAATTAAAATTGAGTCAAATTTGATGGACTCAAAAATTAAATGAGTTGTGTTCAAATTGACAATTTATTTTGAATATTTGTATCTCAATCCTTCTCGCTCACTCATGATGCAATCTAATTTCCACCCCAAATTAAGAAGGTGTTTGATTGAGTTTATAAACTTTTTAAAAATTTTTGGTAAATTTTTTAACGAAAGAGTTTATAAATTCTTAAATTAAGATGTTTGGAATTTATAAATTTTTTATAAATAAGTTAGTTTTTTCTTAACTTATTTTCAAATATATTATAATTTACCTCATTATGTACGTTAAAAATAACATAAATATTTTCTATTACATTGTGTTGATAACATTTAATTTATTTGTATTATTATTACATTAAAAAATTATGATTAAACTTTCAGTAAAATTTTAA
This sequence comes from Avicennia marina, assembly GCA_019155195.1. Lineage (NCBI taxonomy): Eukaryota > Viridiplantae > Streptophyta > Magnoliopsida > Lamiales > Acanthaceae > Avicennia > Avicennia marina. Next base: position 10,948,417 of record CM032769.1, on the reverse strand, counting down.
AAGGTGTCTTCTCTAAATATTTTATAAGTTTATTTTAAAAATAAGATGTATAAACTTATAAGTTTCAAAAATACTTATGAGTAACATGATTTTATAAACTACTTAAAATAACCTTAGCTAAACACTTTCTAATTTCACAAATATTATCTTAGTCTTTACACGACTATAAATGTGGAGGAAATTGTTTTACCAACTACAAATTCCTTGACACGAGATTTGACCGTAAAGTCACCAATTGAAGTACTAAAGTAAGTTTTTGTTATTCATCGAAGAAGAAATGTGTTATAATTATTTTTCGAATATAGAATATTAAATATGTAAACACCAAAACAAAAAAGAAAAGAAAAGAAAAACCCAATAAAATTCTACATGTAATGTAACTTTAATTCCGAGTTTCGTTTTATTTGTTGCACGTCACTTTTTGATTCCAGCATTTGCTCCTAGAGGCGAGGAAAGAACCTAAAGCTTACCAAACCCAATCTATAAATCCCATAAATATTCTCCTCTATTCAAGAAAAGGAAAAATTTTCACGAGTCGAGGCATTAATTAGAGGTTGGTGATAGGGTCTAACTAAGCGAGTGTCTAGAAGGACCAAACTTTAAGCAAAAGGTAAACCTCATTATTCTGCAAACCATAGGAAAACAACTCAAATTAATAGTTTATTGCAGTGATTAAAAGTGGTTCCTTTGTGCTGAATCTCTAATTAGTTTGACTTTGGATGGAAAATTAAAAGGATCACTACAGGTGTTGAAAAGTGGCAAAAGATGCACCATCCATTACACATCTCCTATTTGCCGATGACAACCTCCTAGTTTTTTGAAGTCAAGGCAAATGAATTCCAGACCGTGAGAAAAGTCCTCAACAAATACGCCAGGACTTAAGGCCAATTGGTAAATTTTGAGAAATCTTACGTGGTGATCAGCCGAAATGGACACCAGGATGAGCAGAAATCATTGTCACAAATCTTTGGGGGTTCATCCAGTGCCTGGACATGATAAATGCTTGGGTATGCCAGCTACAATTTCTCGATCAAAAAGTGCCATCTTCAACGATCAAACATAAGGGATGGCACGAACAGCTTCTCTCTCAAGCTGGCCATGTGATCCTTATCAAATCAATCTTATATGCCAGATGGTATGTTTCAAGTTGCCCCATAATTCTAAAAGAGATGGAATCAACAATGGCTTCACGTTGGTGGTGGTTTTCACGGTCTTATGAAATTCCTTGGGTGGGATAGAAGGAGAGGACTAGGTTTTCAGAATCTCCGAGCATTTACTCAAGCCATGCTTGCGAAGCAGTGTTGGAGAATTCTAACTAAGCAACAAAGTATGCTAAGTAAAATTGTGAAAGCCAAGTACTTTTCAGATCGGGATTTTCTTGCAGCCGCAAAAGGAATTAGTCCCATCTTTTTCGTGGACTAGCCTTTTAATTGGACAGGAATTCCTAAAGAAGAATGTACGGTGGCAAGTGGGATTTGGAATATTTGGGTGCGAGGGTATGTGAATTTTTGAGTGTTGTCCCGTTCAATGATTTTAAGCCCACAAGCGACTGTCTGTCAACTAGCTATTTGACAATAGATGTTAGGATCTTGATCTGATCAAACAAATATTTTGGCCATCACTTGATTAGAGCAGTCTCAATCGGAAGAAGGGAGGTCCCAGGTATGGCACTATTCTAAGAATGGGACGTTTTCTGTACGTAGTGCTTATCATCTAGCTAGAGAATGGAGGAACGTAGGGGAGGGAACAATGCAGCATTGAACAGACTTTCACCCAAATAATGTTGGGATTCTCTTCGGAAGGCTGGAGTCTCCAGGAAAATCAGTCTTTGCATGGCTAACAGCTAGAAACATTCTTCCAACCAACCATAATCTAATCAAGAGAAAATGTTGTGATATGGAGGAATGCCCTCAATGAGGTTTTGAAGGTGAGGATACACAACATGTGTTGCTGACTTTCACATATGGTGGAAACGATCAGATCTTCAATGGAGCATTATTTGGAATCGGGAGGGATCCCCTGTGCTTTGGTTAAGGAATATTAAAAGCAAATTAGGAGCTGATAAATTCGAATTAGTCCTCATTGTCGCATGTGCAAGTGGGTGTAGAAATAAGAAGTTACGGGATAATATTAAGTCATAACCAATGGAAATGATAGCATTTGCAAAAGGCTACCTAATAGCTTATAAACAAGCATCTATGACTAGGGTAGCAATTCACGATTCAATCCAAAAATTTGATCGAACCAAACCTAATCAGAAATTAATAGGTTCATATCAAGCCAACGAACTTGAAAAGATAAACATGTCAATTTTATATTATTCAACAGGTTAACCTACAAACTCACAGACTCGTAAATATATTTTAAATAATTTAATAAATATTTATATAAATATAAAAAACTAATTAAATAAAATTACACAATAAAATTATAAATATTTAAAATATCAAACCTTAATTTTAATTAAAAGAAAAATAATTTCTCTTATTAACGAGTCGACAGGTCAGACTCACATAATCCGCGAAATTAATATACCAGGTCCAAGTCAAATTTTTTAACTCGTACGAGTCGAGTTTAGATCAACAAGTTATATTTAATATCCAAATTTTATCTCTACCCGTTGCCACTCCACCAAGACGAGGGATGAATTTCGCATCAACTTGGTACCCACCACTACTGAACTATTGCATTAAAGTAAATTTTGATGGATCAATCTTTGTTAGATAGAGGAGGCGTTGGCTTGGGAGTGGTTGGAGTTGGAAGAGGTAGCTAAGGAAAATGTGTGGCATGGAAAACAATTTTTATTGAAGAACTTGGTGCAGCATTTCATCCCTCTTAAATACAACCGAGGAAGAAGAAATATGATCGGACAAAAGTCCAGATGCCATCATTTCTGGTACTCTCGAACAAATAAAAGTAGTGCCAAATTATTAGTTTAATGTAATTAGAAGAGAATAAAGTGGCACATTGTCTGCCTAAGTTTGCTCATGACGTTAGTTTAGAAGATGTTGAATTATCGTTACATGTTTTTGGTACTTTTGTATCTATGACGTCTTGAATGAAATTTCATTCTATCTTCTTTAACAATAAAAAAAAAAATAAATAAATGGTCCTAATATTCCCTAATCAACTTTTAAAAAATTAAAAAAAAAAAAAAAAAAGTGTTTCGAGACCTGGACAAGATCTATGTTGATCAAGATTGTCCGTGGCCTGAGTTGGTCAACTTCCATTATTGTACTCGGGAGGATTTTTTTCTAAGATCAGTTTAAACAGACGTGTGTACAATTTGATTTATTGATTTAATCGTATCGAATTGAAAAATATTTTGAAAACTTTAGTATTCGGTTCGGTTTTGATAGTCAAATTTGATATGTCAAATCAAATATCAAAATTTTGTTAATATATATATTTTTATATTTTTTATATTAATATTTTATGCACCACTAAATGCCATTTGTCAAATTAAAACATGCTTTTAGCCTTTCTAAGAAAACCAAACATGGCATTGTTCACTCTTCACTTTTTCTACAGATTTTGTTTAGTAAAAGAGTTTTTTTTTTTTTTTTATGAAATTTGGATAATTTGATTATCGAATTGAATCAATCGAAATAATTTCTGTATAAAACCAAATTAAACTGAAAAATTCGATTTGGTATTTAGCATGTTAATTTAATGTATCACAATTTCGGTATACCTAACTTTTTGTTCGATTTTACTGAACAAAAACCTCTAAGTTTAAGTGATCAAACCTATGACATTACTTGTATTCTCATTAAAAAAAAATCTTAAATCTGAATTTAGAAACCAAAAAGGAAAAAGAAATATTTATGAAATAGATAAATCATTTTTTTAAGAAATTGGTAATCAAATATCAAAAACAAACCAACACTAATTTATTACATAAATACGATGAATCTATACATTGCTCGAAATGGGAAAATTTTTAAATTGTTTAGACTCAACTTTATGATCTCAAATTGAAAAATATCTATTTTATAAACGTATATATACACTTACTACTAATCAACCCAATATGGGAAAAGTTGAAATGTAAATCTCATTTGAGATGAAATCAAATTAAAAGTTAATGATATTCAAAAACTAATATTTGGAAATGTAAATACCAAAATGGTAAATCCATAATTAGAAATAAAAACTAGTCACCCTTAAATAATTTCAACTGTATTGACATCAAATAGAATTAACCCAATGAATAAGCACCCTCGGGCATATTTTATTACTTTTAATTTAATCTACTAAGTGCTTTTTATTGCATAATGTTATATTATTAAAATATTATTATTTTGATAATTTATATTTTTATTTCTCTATATTATTTTAACACAATCTAATAATTTTCCTCTCACAATTTTCAATTCATTCATTTATCTTTCTTTTATTTTAAATTTTAAAATAATAATGAATAAAATTTTATATTTATAGAATTAATTGCACGTACATTTTGCACAAATTAATTTAATTATTAATTCTAAATTTTTGAATTACAAATTTCTTTTCTTTTCATTTGAGATTAAATAATAAACATTTTGTGTCCCGTCAAATTTTTGAATACTCTGTATTGAAAAACATATTTTCTTTTAAATTGTGTTGTATTTTGATTTAACTTTGATGTAATTAAATACATACAATACAAATATATTATGAGATATTTTATTTGTTTAAAATTTGAAATATAAAATAAAAAGATAAATTTAAAATAAATGTGTTTAGATTTAGAAGAATATATAAATATTATAAATTTAAAGGATTTTGTAATTTTCAAAGAAAGAAACGTATATTTGGTAATTAGGCTGGATATCTACGTCATTAACCTAATTTAATAAATTTGATGTGCCGCCACAATTAATTGTTACTTAACTAGTAATATTTTATTTTTAGAAATAACTTTATAATATATATATATATATATATATATAAATGAATATATATACAAATTTTCATACAATGTAATGCACAAAAGAGAGTCGACTCAGTCGAGTCGCAGGGAGACGATTGCGGGAAAGCCAAGCTCACTGCGCGCCAGAGAAACCTCTTTTCGGCCTGTGATTTCCCGGGCGAATTATCACCAGAATGTTGGATTCCGGCGAATCTGCGGCGGCGCCTGCAGTTTTCACTTGAGCTATCCTTCACAGCTTTTGTTTACGAGCACTTGTTTGCGCACGGGCATAAATTAGAAGAATTGTTGGATAGTTACGGTGCTCACATTGGTGGAAATTGCTAGTGAAACTATCTCTCTTTAACGCTGCGGTTATTTTCGGGCGGACTACGGAGCTTTTTTGGTGCGGAACTGCCTTCTTGTACTGTCCTCCAGTCTCGCTTTCAGAAGGTAAAAGAATATACAGAACCTGATTCAATCTTTTTATCTTTCCCTTTTGGTCTGCTATGTGGCGACCTTTTTACTTTTTTCTGTAATGATGTTTGAATAAAGTCATGCTTCTTTTGTCACAATATAAAATTCAATTGATTTTTATGTAATTATTGTTGTGGTTTGCGTGTTTGCTGAAAACTTTTAGGCGTAACGTCTCATTTTCCTATCTTATAAAATTTTTCACTGCTCTGGAAATTTCTGATTTAGTTTTGTAAATGGATACGTGTTCAATTCAATATAATCAGGTTCACATGTGTGTTATGAAGGCGATTAACTGGGGAAAGTGGAGTGATACTGGCCTTGATATTTGTTTTTGTCAACTTTAAAGAATATCTCTTTGGCGTTCGATTCTGTAATTTTATTACATTTTTTCATTTTCTCGAGGAACTTGGAGTTCATTCAGGATTTGTAAAGAGTAGTAACTTCTTGATGTGACATTTCATGGAATATGCTGCAATAGGGCAATGTTTGCAGAGGAGTGTTGTCTTTGTTATTCTTTTCGAACTCAGTCTCTTTTCACACTAATCTAGGCAATTTGTTCTGTAGTAAGTTGGCTCTTTAAAAAGCGGCCATGGTCTTTCATTCTCCTCCTCTTCTTGATTTTCGGTCGTCCTCATTCGCGTCTCTGTAGCTTCAACTTCTTTTGGTCTGAAAGATTAATCTTGTTTCTTTCTTTCTCTTATTGATCATTCTTTGAATTTTTTCCCTTCTCTCTCTGCCATTTTTTTCGGTGTTGGTGTTGGGGGCGAGGAGGTTGAGCTGCGAGGATTGTGGTTGCTAATGTGCAAAATTAAGGTTAAATATGCGTTTTCGCCTTGAAGGCTGCAGGTTTTCATCTAAGCAACTTTGGGTTGGATTTAGACGTTTTTTTATTCTTGTTTCTTTTTGGAGTTATTTTGTTCTGTGATTCTATTGTATTGCAGAATTGATTGATGCAGTAGAATGTTCTTTTCCAGATATTGCAATGAAAGATGTTGATGAAAATGGCAAGAATCACAGTTTTGATAAAACAAATCCAGGTTGCCTCGGGAAAATGGTGAACCTCTTCGAGCTGAACGTTGGGGTGTCTGCAAACAGGCTGCTCGCTGATAAATCGCATGAGCATGGTGCTCACTCTTTCTATTCTTCTGTAAAAATTTTCGAATTTATTTGAGAAATTAGATTTCTCGTGCATTCAAGGCGCCATCTGACCTTGTTCATGTCATTAAACGGATCTGGTGCTGGGTATTTTGTCATATAAATGTTGTTTTTATTTTTTTGCTCTCCATTTAGAAAGGCTCTGGGGCTAATTCATAAATAAATGATTTTCAGCATATCAAGGTGATTATAAGTAATAAGTAAATAATGATATAAGTAACAAATAAATGATGATTTTTTGTGAATAGCCTACATGATTTTTGGCATGTCAAGGTGATTATTATGTGATGGGTCCAGTATTATTCCTTGTACCTTTTTTTCTTTGCTTTCCTTCATGCAGCGCTGAAATGTTGATTTATTTCTCCCTGTTACTACTGATACGAGACCATAATATCAAGGTTGCCAAGTGACTTTTTACTAACTGATTCACAGGTCCTCCACTCACAAGGCGGAGAGCAGATGTATCAAGGATGATTCCATGTGATGGTCATATGGAAGAAAAAGTGGTATCATCTATAAACTTTTAGTATCATCAAGTTAGAGCCTCAAATGGAAGCTTGTGCTGATGTATTTTCACCCTCATACTAAATATATTTTGTTATGTTGTGAGGCTTGCAGATCTCGTCTGAGTTTTTAAATAAGAAGTCAAATGGAACGAACATCAAAAAGCTCATTGCCCGGGAGATGTCCAAAGAAGTGAACTCCATGCATGGTCAACCTAATTTAGTTGCCAAATTAATGGGGCTTGATGCCCTTCCACGACAGGAACCTGACTCGGCAATAAGAAACCATTCTGGAGGTAATCCAAAAAATCTTTCAGGTAGCCATATGAGTTATTGGGAGCAACAGAATAGATTCTCACACTATGTAGATCCAAATGCAGGTCGAGATGCTTATGAGATATGGGAGCAACCGCAGAACCCACCACACAAGGGCAGATGTGTGGAGACCATAAATAACAAAAAGATGGATCTTGTTCGTCAAAAGTTCATCGAAGCAAAACGCCTATCAATGGACCAAAAACTTCGTCAGTCTAAACAATTCCAAGATGCATTAGAAGTCTTGAGTTCCAATAAAGACTTACTCCTTAAGTGTCTGCTAGAACCGAATTCAATGTTGTATCAGCACCATTACAGTCAGGATTTTGTTTCCCCTCCTCCAGAGACAAAGCGAATCACTGTTCTTAAGCCTTCAAAGGTGGCAGACAGTAATTACTTTGCTGGAACTCGGAATAAAAACGTAAATCAAATGAAAAAATCTGCCTTTCTTCAGCTGAATGGGCTGGAGAGGATTCATCTAGGAAGTTCCCCTCCTGCAAGTTTCGATTGTTGTGAAAATCCCACTCAACCAACACGAGTAGTTGTTCTAAAACCATACCGTGGGAATCAACGAAGTTTTAAGACTGCTTCTCCTCAGCCTGACGGACAAAGGAGAATGCATGGCAAAGACTTTTTTGGGGTTGTGGAAGACAATGACAATCAAAAATCAAGAGAAGACCCAGAGGTCATTACACAGCAAATGCATGAAGAACTTGGCTGGCATCACAGAGATGAAACCTTGACTTCTTCTGTAAGTTCTAATGGCTATGCAGGTGATGAAAGTTCATTCCATGAATCAGAAACTGCGTACACGGATGGTAATCTCAATGATTCAGAAGTCATGTCGCCTGTATCTCGGCACTCTTGGGATTATGGTAATAGGCTTGGTAGTTCTTGCTCATCGTCATTTAGTCAGGCATCTTATTCTCCAGAGCCATCAGTTTTTCGAGAAGCAAAGAAACATCTTTCTGAAAGACGGGCCAAAATGGCATCTAATGGAAGTTGCCAAGAACCAAACAACCTCCTGAGAAGCTCCCGAAGATTGGGCGAAATGCTTGCTCTTTCTGCAGTAAAAAAGGCTGAATATCACAGGCAAGAGAACTGTTCTAGTGAAGGACGGAAATATTCAAATTCTTTCGTAGTGAGTGAATTAAGACAAGATGAAAATGTGGATAATTCACCACGAAATCTCTTGAGGTCAAAATTTGTTCCTGTATCTTCTACTAAGTTCAGCACTAGGCTCAACATAAGCACTTCAGTTTCAGATGAGGGGAAACCAGAAATTCCTAAGGACGCCGCAAAAACAAGAGGTGTTAAATCGTCTTTCACAGGGAAAGTTTCAAGTTTGTTCTCAAGGAACAAAAAAACTGGTAAAGACAAATCGCTTGTATCTGACACCAAAAATGAATTTCACTTGTTTCCTGGAGAAATTTGCAATGATAGAATTGAAAGTCTCGACAAAGGTTCCAACCTTGCCTCACCTGGTCTGCAAGAGCCTTCAAGTAAAGCATCTTTCTCTAGTCTAACTGGCAAGCAGGACATGGCATCTCCCAAGGTAATTTTGTTATATTTTGGCTAGATCATGAATCTTTATTTTCATATTTTACTGGATAGTGGATACATGTTTCTGTTTCAGATATTTTTCTAAGCATTTGCTACTGACCTGGAACTTGTTGATCCAATTTTTTGCTTCTGTATTCTCCAAAAACTAAATGAATCTTAATGATTTACTCTTGCTGCGCTAAAATATGTGGTTAAATTTTATTGTGATAAGTTATATATCCTATGTGCAATGATATCAGAATTGGCATGTAGACCTTAAAATTTTGTATATGAAGCAATGTTGAAGGATCTAATACAAGGCCATATCACTAGAACCATTATCTTAGGATGTTGTTAAAGGTGATTGCAAAGGTTATATCTAATCGGGGAATGAGCATACAGAAGCGTTCCCTGTTTAGTTTTATCATAAAATGCTTATCTTTTAAAGACTTTCCTCTGAACCTTGGTTTAGTTTAGAAAAATGAAGATCTGTTTCTCTTTTCTTTTTCAAAAAATAATTTTGGAGACGTTTTGTGAAGTGGACACGCACTTTCTATGAGAAATGATATAGAGACATGAATTCAAAAATTTAGCAATTTGGATTAAGAGATGCCGCTAGCTTTTCCGGAGGTTTTTGCCGACTTGTTATGGCGGGATGTCATATGGTCAGAACTGCTGCGTGTCTTGAAATTTTATCGATGTATCTGGCAAGCTGGAGACTATATTATACAATTTTTTACTTTTCCAGGCTGGCTTGGCTGCGGCAAGGCCTATGGTATCTGGAAACCTGGGTGAAAACCTGGATCAGCCAAGTCCGGTATCTTTCTTAGATTCACCCTCCAAAGAGGATGGGCGGACAGACAACATGTCTTCACATTATACCAGGCCACACCAACATGGTAACCACTCATTTACCTGAATTGTTCTCTTGCATATCTTTTTCCACAATGTATTTTTGAAGTGGCTTGTTACTTAATTTTCCGCGACCAAAAATGCAGGATTTACGTCACCACTCAGCTCCACTGGATCAAACTTGATCAACAGATCGCAAATTATAGAATCCGTTGGTCACTGGGATGATTCATGTGTAAACACAGCCTCATCTCATCTTGCAAAGGAAACCTTAACCGTCCAAGGAACAGATGAAGAAGAAGAAGAAGAATGGATTTTACTTGTCCAAACATTGTTATCTGTGGCTGGTCTCCACGATGAGGTGCAGTCCAGCTCATTTTTGGCAAGATGGCACTCACCTGAAAGCCCCTTGGACCCGTCGTTAAGAGACAAGTACATTAATTTAAAAGACGAGACACTTCATGCGGCCAAGCAAAGGCAACAGCCATCGATCCAAAAGCTCCTGTTTGACTGTGTAAACGCAGCATTAGTGGATATTGCAGGATATGAGTCAGGCTCATGCCAAGGAGCCATTCCATGCATTGGGGCCAACAAGCGTATATCGGAAGGGAGGCCATCCTCGTTGGTGGACGAGGTATGGGCTCGAATGAATGTAATGTTTTCTTGTGAGATCAGATGCATGTTGGATGATTACGACAACAGCCTGGTGGCGGCGAGGAAGGAGGTGGCGGGCAATTGGTGGATCGATCATTTGAGATGGGAGATGGATGATTTAGGAAAAGAAATTGAAGAGAAGTTGCTGGAAGAGCTTTTGCTGGAGGCTGTGGTTGAGTTGGAAGGTAAGAGTGTGAAGAGCCCGGCTTTTCATTCTGACTTTAAACTCGTATCTTAGCTTTTATCACTTACTTCACAATTTGTATTGTTCTTGTAACGTGTTTTTTAAGCAACAATGCTCCCAGCCCATCACTAACTCTGTTTCTTGAGTGATGCAAATGGTCGCAAATATGCGTCGTCACGCATGCTTCTTTAATCCCATTTTGTCTAATACAGGTTGCTAAATTTTTTCTGTCTGATTATTAATTGCATTTAAATCTTGATAAATATATTAGTTTCTTTGCTCTGTTCTGTCTTTCCCCCCCCCCCCCCCCCCCCCCCCCCCGTCAATCCAAGTTTGTTGTTTGATCACGTAAACGATCTAGTTTGAATTTTAATTATTATTATGTTTGTGTTGTTCATGTAATAATATATTAATTGATTTATTTTAATCGAAATGAAAAGTTTGTAAATGTACTATTTGTGTTGCAAAATACGTAATTGGATGGATGGTTAGTCTTTATTACTGTGCTTCTACTGTCTGCTGGGTGCTGCAAACTATTGAGTGGGGTAGATCGATGTCAGATTGTTGGCTTTGCTTTAATCTTTATTTGCAGGGTGTACTACTTTTTGTGATCAGGCCAAGTCTTTTCACGTACGCACTGAACAGTGAACACTGCGTCTTACTCTCCGAAATGCTTTATCAAGAGACACAAATATCTAATTTTGTTTTAAAAATTAAATTTTTAACAAGATAAGCTCTGTTCATTTTCAAATTTTATAATCTAAAAATATACATTTAATTATTATATTTTTATTTTTTTCTCTTAATTATTTATTTATTCAATTTTCAAAATAAAAATACTTAAAACACACGTACAAAAATTTGAAAACAAACATAATTTTGATTATATTAGTTTCTATTAAGAAAACTTAAGAAATATTGACTAATTTCACAAAAATAATAAACATGGAAAAGTTTTTTCTCATGATCGATATAAAATCACTAAAATACAAGAGCAAGTAATTTTTCATATTATTATGATCTAACACTAGTATAAATTAACTAATTTTTAAATTTAATACATATATAATAATTTTAAAAATTAATTACTAAACATTATACTTAACCAAATACTTGTTTGTAATTTATTCTATTTAAAATTTTTTTAAAAAAATGTAAAATTAAAATAATTATATAATTTTATATTGTACAAGTTATTTGCTTAAAATATAGTGTGTGCGCGCGCGCGCGCGCTTAACTAATGCACAGGTAAAGTGGATGAAATAATGTCCTCTCATCCTCGCATCCATCCGGCGGGGTCAGTTCCGAATCGATTGCCATCCTACTGAATTATTAGTTTCTGCCAAAAAGGTGGGGTCTTTTAGACAACGAATGCTCTGTAAATTTTTGTAGACAACAGACATAGCTCCTACCACTACCACATCTGTTTGGTTTCCACATCTGTTTTAACCAATTGTCAGAATATCAAAAGAAATAATATTGGGAGAAAGCACCTAGCCATTTTGACAATAGAAGACGCCAATTCCAGGTACATTTTGGAATGCTGGCTCAGCCAAGACAGGTTATCTTCAATTAATATACCAGATAATAAGGGAGAAATCACTAACAGATGTTCCAACTATAATTATAGTTGAAGAACATATACCTGATTTATGAATTGAGAAAATGACACTGGAAAATTGATTCATGTGGGCATTGTGTAACTAGATCATAGAGTGCATTAATGTACTAAAAATTTAGTGGTCCAAGTACAATGCAAGAGCCGTTTAACAGCAGACCCACTTAGCTTTTGACGTTGGAAAACTTGAAATTCCTGCCATATAATCCTCGAGTTAACATGGAAGGATAGTATTAATTCCTTGCTAGGTAACTTCATGCGACATGGAAAATACATCCCTTAATTGGCTGCCACCGCTTCTGCCACGGGCAACAATAAAATTCTCCTAAAGTACAGAAAAGTAAAAAAAATAAAAGTTCTTATTTGTGGTGGAAAAATATTCTTGGGTTGCAGTGAAAGCAGGGAGGTGTACTTTTGAAAACTTTTAATAGGAACCAGACAATTGCTGCACAATGTAGGTACTAATATTGCATCATCACTCTGAAAATTCTCTCGTGAACCGGAAGGACAATCCCTATGACGTTTGAATAACTTTGAATTGTAATGTAAGGATTGAAAACCAGTAAAAAAGTTGATGGGATTGCGACTTCATATGTCCGGAGGAGACAGCTAAGTGACAGCGAATTCACATGGGATTTCCAAATTATTGCAATTTTGAATTTTGCTTATATTGCGACTCTAGCGTTGTATCCCATTGCTCGTTGGCAAGCATTAAGATTCTGAATGAATCGAGTGTGATAATTAAATTTTTATTCGTTCCAATGAGGTTTTCCTCACTGATGAAATAATGAGTCCAACAGTCTTTTGTGCCTTCCAAAGTTGCCCACCATTTTTTTTTTTTTCCCGTAAAGGATGTGAACTGGTTGAAGAGTAAAGATGACTTGTGCATACAAAATGTCATTATTTTGTCTTGTAATGAGACGATTGATGCTTATAAGTTAGTATGGGATTTAATTTTGAGCAACGAATTATTCCTTCATGTCCATATAAAAATTGGCGTGATTGGCCAACGTTTTCTTCCATTTCATTAAAAAAAAATGTGATGAAGAGTACTTCAAAGCAGCTAGAAAAAATGCCTTGGTTCCAAATGACTGCAACCCGCACTATATAACAAACACACAAACACACAAAATCACAATTTCGTCTTGTTTCACAACAGTTAACTGCATCCATTGGCACCATTTTTCTATCAATATTCACAAGAAATTAGGGGAATAAATGACAGTGGGATGCCCTATTTACATCAAACTTACTGATTTGGAAAAGTAGACAAAAAATGGCACGTGATATATGAGCTAAGGAAAGACACTCCCAGTATTGCAGCAAGACATACCCCATCGTTGCACACTTCAAGCCTGAACATCAGCGGAGAGCTTTTGGTCCAGTAAATTGTGTTTCGCGTCGCCACTGTGCAATCCATACTGCAACCAAAAATTTATGATAAGAATTCAACAAGTAAATGTGAACATATATCAAGTAACAATACGGATTGATAAGGCTATGAAATGCTGAACCAAGATTAAATCCATTGTGAAAAAAACCCAAAACCAGCATCAGGAACCAACTGGATCCATTTTGAATTATACAAAGCAACTCAACTGAGATTCAGCCACAGCCGTTCTTTTAGATAAAATTCATTAAATGCTTACTCTTCCAATATTATTCATTTCTCTTAGAGCTTACCTTTTCAATGTTTCTTCGTCTCTATAACTAATGGTTCATCTGAGAACACAATAATACATTGAAGGTCAAGCAAACCTATTAAATCGATCTCCTACACATCAAAACCTCATCAAAGGGGTTGGTAAAAATGCCCTCCCCTCGCTATTCTCATCTTGAGCTAGATTATTCGATCTTCCATATTTTAAGAGGTAAATCACTAGCTCATCTAAACTCAAAAAATTTGGTTCAAAAAATTACACATATCTGGAAGTGCTATTGCTAGTGAGTTACCAGCATCTGCATGCTTCGCATCTTTGTTGATTGACGCAACATCATGACTAACTGATAACTGATAATTGGACAAAAAATGCATGAACAAAGGATAATTATATTGCCATTTAATTTATGTCATTCCCAAATAATCATGGGGAACAAGATTCGCTAGCAGATGTATACCTTTTCTCTCATCCTTGAACTCCAGATATCAGAATCACCTCTAGTTGCCCCAGATGATTGACTTGAATATGGATTAAGCAATGGCTCCCTCGTGCCAGTCCTAAAACCATAATCTCCCTCAATATCATCATCTTCTCTCTGACGAGATACCAAAGATCTCAGTATTACTGCAAAAAGTACGGACAGGACCTGAAAAGAACAAAAATCATTCCTATAATATCAGAGCACCATATTTGACAAACAAATAAATATCAAATATGCCATGAAAGCCATATCTAGTAGTTCATGTTGTAAAAACAACAACAACAACAATAACAATACAAGTTGACTGATGAAATCTGATATGCCACTAGATTGCTAGACTGGATTTTATCCATTTGGAAGAATCATCTCCTTGAATTCAATGTATAAAATGTAAAGTTGACTAATGATATTTGGGAACCAAATTGACCATTAGGTTGGGTTCTATCCATTTGTAAAAGCCATCACTTTAGAAGCAACTAGCTTTTACAATTCCCTGGTCTTTATCTGCTAAATATTTTACTCTTGCTAAGGTGATCGGAACTATCATTTTAGAGATTAGGAAAAAAAATTACATTTTAATTGGGACAACAAACTTTAGTAGTTAATATCCACAAAATATAAAAGCAGAAAATTAGTGAAATTACAATGCTAATAAGAAGGATAAAACGTGCCTGTGTTGTAACAATAGCAATGCCGACCCACAAAAAGACATCAACATTGTCTTGAATAAAGCTTCTCAGACTGTCAAGTTCACCAGTGGAATCAAATGGGATGTCCTGGAAAATTTTCATGCCATGAAAAGGAACAAGGATAAATATAAAAGCATTGAGATTATAACAGCAACAAAAACTCTACCTTCTCCCAGTGGTGATCAAGAGCAATGAAAGCCACCAAGCCCACTTCCAATAGAATAAATATGGTAGTCAATACAGCATACTGGGATCGTGTGGTCAAGGATACATGATATTACAATATTAAGCATGGCTCACAAACTTCAGTCTCACCAAGATTTCACAAGAAAATTGAAAGCAGTGAAACAAGATAATGGGAATATACATATTAAATTTTCTCAGTAGGAAAAATATTATCTTCCATTACAAAAGAATAAATCGAAGTAAAATTTCCAATATCCTTCCTGTGGAGCAATTTCAGGCCATAAACCACAGCCCGATAATTGATGTAAAAAAAATTTGAAGACTACCAAATTTTAGCATTGCCATCAGAGTTTCGGCTCATTCTATCTTATATTACAATGGAATCTGATTGCAATTCATTTCCCACTGACATGGCCAACTCTTCATATCTCTCTCTCATCGACAATTTCAGTACCAGGATAGAAGCTGAATCAGCAGTTCTAAGCTAAAAAAAAGTTCCATTTATGATCAATTAGTAAAGATTTCATATTTTTAGAGACATGAGCGTCAGTGTCTAACGTTGGAAACCTTTCTGCATCCACAGTCCTTCAAGTGTTATATTAATTTGGTGAAATGAAGCATATATCAAATTCATGTTGTAATAATCTCAAATTCCAGTTCAGGATCACACTATCTACACAACAACTAAAAATTAAGCTGAATTATCATTTTAAAAGTTAGACATAGCCGCACAAATCAATGTCACCAACAAGAGGAAACAATTTCAAGTTGCTTTGTGCATGCTACAAGAGAGAGAGAAAAAAGTGGGAAAGAGAACAAGCAAAGGATACGAAGCAAAGGCAACACCCATTGATCGCCTCTGCCCCAATGTGACCAATGAAATTGATGCAGCAAACCAAAATTCCGATTCCCATAAATGCATATATAAACCTGTGCACAGAAATAGACACATTAAGAAACATGGAAACAAATAATAATCCAATTTATTAGATCATCTGAAAATATTAACGATAATAATAATAACAAGAAGAACAATAAAAACTCCTTCAACACTAATTCTTGTCGCTAAATCTGAGCAAAAAATAAGAAACTATTACCATCCAAAAAGAAAAAATCAACGAATAAGCAATACCAAGGAGCTGGGAGAGAGTGAAAATTGAAGCGGAGTGCATCATCGCTCGAAGAAAGCACGCCAAAGGTAAAATTCAGAGGGTTAATGGCGTCCGGGGGAGGGAATTGGTGATGGTGGTGCTGCCATTGATTAAGGCTGTAAGCAGAGTACACAATTATTGCAACACCAACAAACGCCTGCAGAAAATTCAGGAATTTGAGGATGAACGCCAGGAAAGAATGGCACCATGGGGTTCGCATTTGTGGATTTTCTTTCAATATTGTTGTAATCTTGGGATGCGTAAATTCAGAAGTCGGATAAGGTGATATTCAGAAACCTAATCCAACCCTACGGGGAAAGAGATCTGCTCTTTTCCGGGTTTTAATTATTTATCGTCGACGCTGATATATTTTCTTCTTGTGTTTTCTTGTGTTTTCAAGAAAAGGAATTTGGAAGTTTCCGAATCAACGGAGCCCAATACTTAACTGGGCTTTAGTGTTACTTTTGGGCCAATTCGGCCCATAAATACGGGCCAGTTTGTCTCACAAAATGGGCGAAACTATACATGTAGGCTGAAATGTCGATACATATGCGGGACACGTAACATTTGGAAGCCATTTTTATCATTTTTCTCCCCATCGATCAATATGCACAAAGTCCAAACATATATATTTTTACACTTTTCCAAAATGAATTTGATGCCGGTTTGAGTTGATAAGGATTTTGATCTATTTTATGCGAAAAAATATTTTAAAAAATATTTCTCTATGATAAAAACAAATATTTACTCAATCATTATATATATTTAATACATGCGTTCATACTCACATTTATGAATATTTATGTTTTAATTAAAAGATAATTGTTATCTCTATATTAAATTATATCATTCAATTATAATATAAAATGATGGATATAAAATTATTAAAGTTTGCAGCTATTTATACACTAAGAGACGCTCATTTCAATCAACATGAATAAGCCAAATATTGTGATCAATTGGATGTAGAGGTAGGTGACTTCAAACATAACCAATCGAGTATAGGGGTAAGTACTTCAAAACTTGGCCAATCATGTGCAGGGGTAGATACCTCCATTTTTGTCCAATTAGATGCAGAGGTAAGTGCCTCCAAATATAGTCAATCGAGTGCAGAGCTTTCAACTATAAATAGATGAGATTTTGGCAAGCTTCGGCATCGGTTTAAGTTCAAGAATTAAGTGTGTGAGTATGTGTAAAAAGAGTGTTCCTTGTGAGGTTTTTTTTGGAGAGTTCAAATTCCTTCCTTACCTTTGTTATTTGTTTTCTTTCTTTTGTGTACTTACTCCCTCAAATATAAAGTGTCACGTTTTAAAAGCTCATTTTTGTTTTTAGAGTCTATTTTTTCCAACAAAGTGGTATTAGAGTCGAACATCTATCATTTTTTTAATTTCAACAATGTAGGAATCGACCGACACCATGATCAAGTTGAATCCTAGCACATATACTATTTGGAAGTCTCGAATAGAAGATCACTTGATCATATGAGACCTATAGAATCTAGTGCTTGGAGACGCTACAAAACCCGAAGGTAAGTCCGATGCCGAGTAGAAAATGATGCACAGAAAAACAGTAGGCCAAATTTGTGCTTAGATTGTTCAAAATGATTTTAATCATGTTTCTAAAAAAACAAAAGCTGATATTTTGTGAAAGAAACTTGAAATAATGTATGAAAGGAAGTATGGATTAAACAAAACTTTACTGTTAAAGAAAATTACTCGTCTTCGTTACAAAGAGGGTTCTAATATGTCGGAGCATTTAAATGATTTTCAAAGATTAATTAATCATTATACAACCTTGAAATTAAATTTGAATGATGAGGTTCAAGTTCTTTTGTAATTTATTTCCTTACCTGATAGTTGGGAAATATTATTTGTTACTATTTCTAATTTTACTTGATAGGAAGCCCTGCTCAATGAAGAAACAACAAGGAAAGAGCTTGAACAAAAAGTTGAAAGTCAGGCCTTGGCTTTTTAAAGATATAGAAGATGCAAACGATGCCAAAGTTGAGAACCAAATCGAAGAAGATGATACTCAAGGGGTAAGTTTGTTAATAGAAAAAAAGTTGAATACTTCTACTATAAAAGGAAAGGCCACATCAAAAGAGATTGTTGAAATTAAAAATGAGATTTTAACAAAGGAAAAGAGAAGTAAAAGATACAAGAGAACATGCTTAATGAAACAACAGCCACAGCTTCAAATGAAGATGTGATAATTGTAAGCAGTAAAAATTCCTTAAATTTTACCTTTCAAGATTGCTCTTGAGTGATTAATTTTGAGACTTCCTATCATATTACTTCACATAAGGAGTTCTTCTCCTCTTACTATACTGTAGAAAATGACTTTGTAAAAATAGGTGATAATGGCACATGAAAAATTCATGGTTTTGGTGATGTTTTGATAACTATTGCCTTTAGATGCAAATTAAAGCTAAAAAATGTGAGGCATGTACCGAACCTAAGGTTGAATTTAATTTCTACGGGAAAGTTAGACGATGAAGGGTTCTTCAGTCATTTTATTAGTGGAATTTGAAAGTTAAGAAAGAGCAACTTGATTATTACCCATTTCATGATGTAAGGGAGAAAGATAAATACTTTTTACATGACTGATGCAAAAATTGATAGTAATACTTATGCAGTGGTGGAATCATCAATGGAGTTGTGGCACAAAAGGTTAGGGCGTATAAGTGAAAAAGATATGTCAATTTTGGTTAAAAATAATTATTGACTAAAATTTAAAAAATTGAATTTCATACCTTGTATCAACTGTATAAAAGAGAAACATAAAAAATTGCATTCAAAAATTATCCTCCCACAAGGAAAGAAAAACCTCTTGAGCTTATATACACCTATGTTTGTCAAATGAATGAAAGAACTCTTAGTGATGCTTTATGTTTGGTAAATTTTATTGATGATTTTCTAGAAAAGTTTGGTCCTATGCATTAAAATCAAAAGATCAAGTTTTGGAGTTTTTCAAAAATTTTCATAAAAGGATTGAGTGAGAAATGGGCCTTAAATTAAAATATGTTTGAGCTAATAATGGTGAAGAATATCGAGGACTATTCGAAGAATATTGTAACATCCATGAGATCCGATAGGAGAAGACTGTTCCAAAGACTCTATAGCAAAACGGCGTTGCTGAAAGAATAAATCGGACACTTACTGAAAGGATTTGAGCTATGCTATCACATGTAAAGTTGTCAAATCCGTTTTGGGGGAGGCTATGACGACAGCTGTTGATTTGATCAATCTTTTGCCCTTAGTTTCTTTGAATGGAGATGTTCTAGAAAAGGTATGGTCTGGTAAGTATATCAATTTGTATTATTTAAAAGTCTTTAGGTGTCGGGTATTTGTTCATATCTCAAAGAATGAAAGGAATAAACTTGATCCTAAATCAAGAGATTGTATCTTTCTAGGATATGAGCATGAAGAATTGGATATAAATTGTGGGACCTTAATGAAAAGAAAATAATAAGAAGGTGGGATGTTATTTTCTTTGAAAATCAAACTATTGAAGATGTAAAAAAAGAAAATAAGAACAGGATTACTGAAGAAATTCTAGTGAAAGATCCTTCCTCTCAGCAAGTTCAACAAGGAGTTGAAGTCCCACAGGAAAACATGGAAGAAAGGTATGAAGTTGAAACTGCTCCAACTTCACCTCAGCCTGTAAGGAGATATGAATTAGAAAGGAGACCGTCAATAAAATATAATCTAACTGAATAACTAATGCTGACAGAAGATGGTGAACTGGAGTCATTTGAAGAAGTAGTGGATGATAAAGATAGCAAAGAATTGAGGAATGTGATGGAAAAAGAAATGAAGTCCATCTATGAAAATCAGATTTATGATTTAATAAATCCACCTCTGTGAAGAAAGGCATTCAAAAAAAATGGGTATTCAAGCTAAAGACTGTTGAAGGGACTTCTTAACCAAGGTACAAGGTAAGGTTAGTAGTTAAAGGTTTTGAACAAAAATCTAGCATGATTTTGATGAAATTTTCTTCCCTTTTATGAAAATGAATTCTATTCGAGTTGTCCTTGGATTAACTGTAAGTTTGGACTTGGAAATAGAATAGTTGGATGTGAAAATAGCATTCTTAAATGGAGAACTTGAAGAAGAAATTTTGTTAGAGCAACCAGAAGACTTCTAGGTGAAATGTAAAGAAAATTTAGTTTATCGACTTAAGAAAAGCCTTTATGGAGTAAACCAAGCCCCAAGACAAGGGTACAAAAAATTTGACTCCTTCATGGCCAATCATAGTTTTAGAAAAACAAGTGGTAATCATTGTGTATACATTAAGAATTTTGATGATGATTTTATCATTCTTTTGTTATATGTTGATGATATGTTTATTATTAGTCATGACCTAAACAAGATCAACAAATTGAAAAGGGAATTAAATAAGTCTTTTGAAATAAAGAACTTGAGACTAGCAAAGAAACTCTTGGACATGCATATTCTACGAGATAAGCCAAATGGCAAAGATTTGACTATCTTAAGAAAGCTACGTCAAAAAGATGATTAGAAAGTTTATGATGGAAAATGCAAAGCCAGTGACAACTCCACTGAATAGACAGTTCAAATTGAGTTCGAAGTAGTGTCCAAGCAATGAAGATAAAAAAAAGTATATGAGTAAGATACCATATGTCTCAGCTATTCGAAGCTTGATGTATGCAATGATTTGCACCTGGTCAGACTTAGCTTATGTAGTTGGATAAGTAAGTCATTATATGTCAAATCTCGGAAAGGAACATTAAAATGCTGTCAAGTGGATTTTGAAATACTTAAAAGGAACAATCAAATTTAGACTTTGTTATACTCGAGGAAGAAATAAACCTGTTCTTGAAGGATATTTAGATGTAGACATGGCAGGTAATGTTGATTCAAGAAAATCTACTTTTGATTATTTAATAACCTTTGCAGGTGTTGTTGTATCTTGGCAAAGTAAACTCCAAAAAAGTTTGCACTTTCAAGTACAGAGGCAGAATACATTCCACTAACTGAGGCTTACAAAGAATTAATTTGGTTGAAGAAGTTCCTTCAATAGTTAAGATGAAGCCAAGAGAAGTATGCCATCAACCGTGATAATCAGAGTGCGATTCACTTAAACTAGAATTCAACATTCCATTCCTAGTCCAAGCATATTGATATTCGTTGTCACTGGATTCAATAAGCCTTGAAAGAAAAGGAAATAAGTTTGCAAAAGCTCTATATAGATGACAATGGAGCAGACATATTAACTAAAGCGTTGCCTAGAGAGAAGACTGACACGTGCAAAGAAGTTGCTGAGTTATGAGCAAGTTTATAAATAGAAACAAAAGGGGAAGAATGTTAAGCTTTGTGGTTATTTATACAACAAGAGCCACCCCTTTCAACCAACAAGAATAAACCAAAGATTGTGACCGATCGAGTGCAGGAGTAAGTGTCTCCAAATATAACCAATCGGGTACAAGGGTAGGTGCCTCCAAATTTGGCCAATTAGGTGCAAGGGTAGGTATCTCCATTCTTGGTCAATCAGGTGCAGAGGTAGGTGCCTCAAAACGGGGTCAATCGAGTGCAGAGCTTTCAACTATAAATAGAGGAGGTTTTGGCAAGCTTCGGCATCAATTCAAGTTCAAGAATTGAGTGTGTGAGTGTGTCTAAAAAGAGTATTCCTTATGAGATTATTTTTTGGGGAGTTCAAGTTCCTCCCTTACCTTTATTGTTTCTTTTCTTTCTTTTGTGTACTATACACACTCAAATATAAAGTATTGCATTTTAAAAACTCTTTTCTATTTTGAGTTCATTTCTCCCAACAAAGCAACACATAACAATCAAAATCAAATATGCCTACTTTTTACTTTTTCAATATTCATTAATTTTCACACAAACACATACTATTTTTCAATACTTAAACATAGTGATAAATAATCGCACTCATTGGATCTTTACTCCTTTTTTTTTTGGCTGAACTTCAGCTCGTTCCTATCATTTTCAAATTCTGGATAAAAATAGTGATGGGATGACTACTTAATGGCTAGTTTATTATAAGTCAAAAAAGTTGTTTAACTCAAATTTGAAAAAAAAAAAGAAGGAAAGAATGAAAGAAAAATGAAAAACAAAAAAAAAAAAGGTGCCCCTCCAACTTTCAACTGTGAATGACACATAAAAAAACTTGTTTGCCAAAAATAAGAATGAAGAAAAGTAGATTTAAATGATAATTAGAAACTTGAGTTTGATTGTTAATGGAGGATCTCAAAATCTTGAACATGACATTAAGCAAATCTTAATTATTGTATGACTATTGTGGAAGACTTAGGACATAACACTATTTGTTGCATCATTGTGGCGAAGAATACATGAAATTTTTGTTGGTTAATAAAAAGTTAGTTGATGAAAATGACTGTAAAAAATACAGTAATGTTGTAGGTAGTATAGCAACAATGCAATTGGATTTAGGTAGTCTTGCAGAATTAAGCACACAAAACATAAGTGCGCGCGCACACAGCAACAATAACGTTGACAAATATGAAATACCAATATTTGTTAACACATTTCGGAGATCCACTTTTACGTCTGCGAGTACTAAGTTATGATCACTTCACTATCACAACTAAAATATAATGAATAATAAGATGAACAATACTCACATCTCTTACACAAATCCTAACACCTTCTTCTAAAGTGGCCAATTAATTGAAATAGTGTAGTATTTATAGTTGACAAATAGAAGTTCTCCATTCCTTGCAAATACTTATGGATAATTACAAACTCCTACGAAGTCAGCTGCCCCCTAGGTATTTAGATAATGTTGCAATGTCACCTAAAACATCGTAGTTGAATTTTGGAGTAATCCAGTCGTTAATGCATATCCAATAAAGACTTAAACTAATCCAACTGTGCTCATACTATTTGCGCCTAGGCTCTATAATCAGTAGAATTCTTCAAACTTCTATAGACATATATCCAGCCTCAATCAATATCTAGTACTTGGTCTCCCGAGATTATAAAACAAGTCGGTTTAACTTATGACTACCCGTAAAAAGTCCAACCATGAATAATTAGTGGACTTTACTTAAAAAAAGTTTGTACAAACTTGCTAATCTAATTTTAGTAAGAGACTATAAACAAGTGATTGAACTCTTGATTTTTCATCCAAAATTAAAGTTTTAATAGCTTGATGCTCAATTCATAATCATCTCCAGAAAATTAGCTCTGCCAATTCTAAAGAACCGATGACTAAGACAAAGGTTACATTGTCGGTGTCCGTATCTCACGCACATGATTCTCACCCCTTTTCAACCTAAAAGAAAATTGATCATTCACTCGTTACTTTGCGTTTATGTACTAACAAATACCAACTTCAGCATTCAATGTTTTTGCTTTTCGAAAGAATTTCTTAAGCTTTGTCCATCCACCATTAATTATTAGGGTTTCAATTCCCAGCATCCGTCTATAAAATCACTACCCAATTATGCTTTTCTCTCGTCCTGATTCGAGAATATATGTGTGAATGCGTAGAGAGAGAAGTTCTGCACATATATATGATTTCTGGAACTAAGAATATGCCTCGTTCTTCTGCTATTTTGGTTGTTCTTGTAGGTGTTAGCGCCGTGGCAATGTTGGCGGCGGCGCCGGTGGAGGGTTCGCGGGCTTTCTTCGTGTTCGGAGACTCTCTGGTGGATAACGGCAACAACAACTACTTGGCGACCACCGCCAGGGCGGACTCTCCGCCTTACGGCATTGACTACCCGACGCACCGCCCGACGGGAAGGTTCTCCAATGGCTACAATATTCCTGATCTAATCAGTATGTTTACAATTTCGTTCTCCAGTTATAAATTTCGTTTTTGGTGTGATGTCGTTATGGTTTTGAAGCAGTAGTCGCATGCTATGGCTATGATTAATGGTTTGCTGACCGTGCAGGTCAAGCACTTGGTGCAGAATCAACGATGGCGTATCTGAATCCTGAGCTAAGAGGGCAAAAACTACTGGTTGGAGCAAACTTTGCCTCTGCAGGAATTGGAATACTTAATGATACTGGCATTCAATTTGTAAGTGGGAAATGGTTTTATGCTATCATAATAAATATATGCATCTATTTACGTGGAAGGAAGGAAATAGTTAACGAAATTACACTTGCTTATGAGGAAAAAAAACAGGTGTGTGTGTATGTATAATAAGCATTATATATACACTAGTAAAAGTCGCTAAGTCTATACTGAGTGTATAAATTTACTTATAAATTATAAATATAGTGATAAATAAAAATTATTAAAACTAAAAGTATAAATATATTTAAAATAACAAAATAAGGAATAACCAAAAGAATTTGAGATAACATAGATAAAAATAATAGGTTAAAAGCAAAGAGAATAAGAAATGGAGAAAATAGGATAAAAAATATAAATTAAAATAAGGTTTTTTGTGTGATTTGACATTGTACACTAAAAAAAAATTATTAACTTAATAATATAGTATAGATAAATATATATATATATATAAGCATATGAGTTTTTATTATTTCAAAGAATTCATATCGTCACTGCATAGGAAATCGTAGTTAATTTTGTTTTGTTGTATTTAAAAGCATGAATGAGTTAGTTGAGACCATGCCCGTCAAATTAAATAGAGAAATAAATACATAAAAGTTGACAAGGGTATAGTTCGTAATTTGGTTTTAGAACCCGAGTAGACTTCCCTATATGAATGCATGCACGAGTGAATGAATATACAATTTTCTTAAAAGCGACAACAACATACATATACGATTAATTTATATAAAACTTACTTTCAGCCATTTATGTACTTCAATTTGTCTCTGTGGCAGGCAAACATAATTAGAATAGAGAGGCAGTTGGATTACTTTCAGCAGTACCAGAGCAGGGTTAGCTCACTTAAAGGACAACAGCAAACGCAAGAGCTGGTTAACAAAGCCCTCGTACTTATCACACTCGGTGGCAATGATTTTGTCAACAATTATTTCTTGACACCTGTTACCGTCAGAAGGCTTCAATACAACCTCCAAGATTTCTCCAAGCTTCTCATCTCCCAATATAAGATCATTTTGCAGGTTAATTATCACTAATATGCCCCCCATTTTCAAGTTCTTCATTTGTACACTTCTTTTTCTTAGATATCAATGACTCTTGCTGCAGAAACTATATGGGTTGGGAGCCCGAAGAGTTCTGGTGACGGGAACCGGACCGTTAGGCTGCGTGCCGGCGGAGGTGGCCATGAGGGGCACCAACGGCCAGTGCGCGGAGGAGCCTCAACGCGCCTCCGTCATTTTCAACCGTATGCTCGTCCAAATGATCACAGCCCTCAATCAAAAATTTGGCTCCGACGTATTCGTGGCCGTCAATGCAATG
Organism: Avicennia marina; assembly: GCA_019155195.1. Lineage (NCBI taxonomy): Eukaryota > Viridiplantae > Streptophyta > Magnoliopsida > Lamiales > Acanthaceae > Avicennia > Avicennia marina. Next base: position 10,922,710 of record CM032769.1, on the reverse strand, counting down.
GAACTGCAGAATGATTTCGTCAACAATCCAAAAGCCTTCGGTACGTATGTCTGTTTTCGTCAAAACCCTTTTCATTTTCTTCCAATATATATGTACAGTTGCTTGATTGGTGATCGACTGTGTTTGTTAATATTATTTGGACAGGTTTCGTGACGTCAAAGATGGCGTGTTGTGGGCAAGGACCATATAATGGGTGGGGGCTTTGCAGTGTTGCATCAAATTTGTGCAAGAATAGATCAGAATATGCGTTTTGGGATCCGTTTCATCCCACAGAAAGGGCCAACAGGATCATTGTCCGAACAATATATAGTGGTTCCGAGAAGTACATGGCACCAATGAACCTCAGCACCATCATGGAGTTGGATTCCAGGACCTGATTAGTTTTCAAAATGTCCCAATAAAATGATTAATGAGATAAGAGATGATTAAATAACTGCTTCCGAGCACAATTATTATGATTATGTATCGTGAGAGTACTTCAATGGGTCCTGTACTCCAATGGGGACTTAGTTGTCAATTAATTGTCTTTCCAGCATGCCATCTACTAGCTGATTCATTTGGAGAATATTATATTCTAATCAGTGAAGCCCAATTTATGATCAGAAAACTTGAGTCGATAATACTGAAATAAGAGCCATCTGCACATATATTGCCTTTATTCGACAAAGTTAATATCTGAATATTATTATTACTTTTGAAGATTATAATGTAGCAAACATTATTCACTGGGGCAATATGATGGCCGTGGCATCTTGATTCTTTATCAGCTTCACTGCTAGTGAAGAGCAAAGTGGTGATCATCAATCAGCATGAAAGCTTTTGGTACAACAACAAGCAAGCTGCAGAGGTGGGAAACCAATACGAAGTCCACCACCGAACCTTCTGCGAATGCAAGCTGCTTTGCAGTTTTTGAAGGCAGAACAGTTCCCAATGCAAGCCACTCGCTCTTCGGTGCCTCTCTCTATTTGTCCTGCATTTTAGGATAATAAACAAAAAAGTAAAATCCGTTAGACAAATTGTCAGGTGTGTGCAAATTTACCTTTAAGTTTTCATATTAGACCTTTGAGGTCTAATTGCAAAGTCTAATCAACTCAAAGGCATACTTTATAGGCAAAAATCTATTGGTCCGGTAGGAGAGCTCAACCAATTAAATTTGAAACAAAAAATCTATGAAACTGTGCACAAGTATGTATATTTGCGGGCTTGAAATCATTGCTTAACCAAAAATCTTAAAAAATCAATTTATAGGTCACTCTCACTTGTATATAACTTAAAAGGTAAAACATTTTAACTCTTACTCGAGTCAATGGCCTCATCTTCGTTAAATATGAGTTATTCAATTTACTTTTACCCTTACTCAAAAGTGCAATTTCTTCAACTTACTACACCTTAGTCAAAAGTTTTCAAGTATGTCAAGATCTTACCCAAAGTTTCCTAACTCTTTCAAGCCTATTAATTTGGCCTTTCGTGAAGGTGCCAACCATATGATAATCGGGCATCATTAATATACTTGTCCTAAATCAAACCATGAGACTATTTGTTAGATGCTTTATTTACATACTTATTCCAAGTTGAACCATACTACTTGTAAAATGTGTATAACCCCAACCACAAGCTATGCCAAAGTTCAACCAACTTGAGAACATCACCAAGCCTCAATTAGACCTCTTAGACTAGTGGCAAAGCCCAATCAACCTAAAAGCATCATTCATGTGTAACAATATGTTGAATGCCAAACCAATAAAATTGGTGAGAATTATCTGTAAACCTATGCATATATGCATGTTCATAAGGCTAACACCATTTCCCAATCCAAAATTTAAAGGTGCCAGTTAAATGCAATTCATTGTCCCCACCTTCTTCCATTGTGGGATATTTTAAGACATACATGAGTTAACAATTATGATTCTCTCCATTTTAGTGTGACTGTGCTCTATGCCCAATATGTAGTTGCTTGTGGATGGCACTTCTAGGTTGGGCAATCGTTTGAACCGGTCCAGTCAAAACTTGTAGTTAAACTTGCACGCACTCAATACAAATCTTGCGTAAATGATAAAATTATTGCATTGGACTGATCAGTTTGATATAAGTTTGTGCTCTATATCAACTAATACAAAATTGAATAAAACCGTGCATGATTAATTAATTTTCTGAATTTCTAATTTTCAACATTATATATATGCAAGTGTATATCTTCAGTTTCAGAGTTAGAACTTAAGATAGAAACATCAACTTTGTTTAAAAGTATATTTTGGTGGGAGGAAAATTGACATAAAAAGTTAAGAATAGTATAAAAGTAAAAGAGAGAAAAAAAACCAAAAAGTGTTATTTTGATTAATGATAAATTTAATGAATTAAATTTTAATAGGAGAAAAAATAAAAAAAATTTGCATACAAACATAGCCGTCAACTTTAGCTAACAATCATCGTGTATATATCAAGTGAAGAGAAAATTTTGTTTTTGCTTCAGTCTATTTGTACTTCTCATAATTTATTTATTAAACTAATTATTTTCCCAACCCTGAAAAGAAATTAAATCAATCCCCCAAATATAATAAGAAATTAATTCAATTTAAGATAGCTCAATAGGGTTGCTCAGATTCTACATTACTGAAATTATAAAAAATGGGAAAAAGAAAAACAAGTCGTGGAAAATGTAAAGACAATTACGGCAAAAGTTCCCAAAAAATTTTCCAATTCCTGAGGAACATGGATTTTGCAGGTAAATAAAATTATATTTAAACTTAACAGTACGCATCGGTTAAGAAAAAAAGGTGAAAAAAAAAGTCTGTTTTTTTCATCAAAATTAAATAGTTGGAGTCAGGGGTAAAGTAACCTGAAGGCATGACCATAATCACGCACAAGATTCCCATGAAATAAATTCCTCTTACACCAAAAGCCATTTCTAACAACCTGCAGAGGTTCTTTTAACAGCTTTCAAAAATAGAATATCCCCACAAAAATTTATGCTATAGCTGTTATGCATACATACATATATCCATATACAGACACGCACAAACCCACACTAGCTAGGATTACGAGGTTGCTAAGACATAATTGCCCATGTATTATTAATGAAAAATCATCTAATAGTCTGCACAACCCAAATGGATTGTCTAATAAGCATTCATGAATACAATAATTAGCTCTTCTCCTTTATAATCAGAGGACATGAATCGAAAATTAAATTGTTGGATTAAAGAAAATAAAAGTTGCACTTATTGTGGGAGACAGCATTCAAATATTGCATGCATGATGCGACCTTTTCCGGGGAAGGGATTTGATTTAAAGCCAAGTGGTGACAATTATAAAATAGCAAGGGATAATAATTATCATTGTGTCCCTATGTGATGCTACGTTATTAAAACATACTAATAAGATTACTTGACATTTAAAATGTTGAACCTCATTGTTGGGATATCAGTCTATAAATTTTTAACTGCAATCTGTAATTGTTGCTTTTTTGTAAATTAAAGATCGATGAATATATGACATTTAATGTAGTATTGATCTTTTATTTAATGGTTTATTCATCGCTTCACTCCAAAAAATTGTCCATGGAAAAGCTTTCCCACAACCATTCACCTGTTAAAGTGCTTTCCACATTATCTACATTAGGTAGAGATGTTGCAGTAATTAATGGTGATTGCAATTTTTAATATCAGATCTAGTATGACTGTTAAAAACTTTTTATGCGAATAAGAGAAATCTTGAACTTTAGACGGAGACCCTCTTCAAACCCAACCACTCCAGCCCCGAACGACCTTATTAGTATTATTTTAATAAGAAAATAAAAAAATAAGAAGTGACCTCCACAGCCATATCACCAGGATAACATCGTATCCGTTACACCTAACAACGCCAAATAAAATATGTGTCTAGAAAGCACACAAGAATCAAAATGTGTGCAAATTTGGACATGACAAGTTTGCCTGCACACAATAAGGTTTTGCTTCCAATATTTCCTAAATTTATATGTTTATGTTGCTTGAGTTTTAACTGTAAGTCGCATTCTCATTGTTCTTCATTGGTTACAAAAATCATTATCTAATCCTTGAAAACACTGTCCCTCTGGGGAATACATCTGACAAAATTGGATGAAACAGAGAAGATTAGCATAGCTCGGATGACACGCATAAATCGAGAATCATTGAAAACACTGGAAAATCGACATGAAAAACACCTGGAGAGACTAAATCATGCGATAATATTCATCAACAGTAGGAAACAAGTCTCTAAAATATAGTATGTTGTCTTTCATAGACTTTATCTCGAAATACATCATGTGAATCTAGCTCATTTATTTCAAAACTTAAGTGAAAATAAAGCCGGAAAGAGAAAGATACTAGTTTATTTAATATATATCGTCAATCTCCAATAGATCTTCTTCTTGCGTTACTTCTCCAAGCTTTCTCGTGCTGTAGTCCACCATAAGTGTTCTAAGATTTGTAAAGATGCAGAGTTTTGTGTTTAGAGGCGTCTATATGCTTAGGGCTTCAGAAATCAAGGTTGGTAATCTTTGACACTTCATAGAATTATTTTGAAGGATAAAAAATTTGGAAGTATTAATTAATCCTTTACAATTATATTTAATGAGCATGACTAATTAATTAGTTGTCTTTATCTTTCCTATTTTAACTTTAATAGAAAAATAATTCAATTATAATATAATGTTAAAATAGCCTTTTAAAAGATATAAAAAATCACAATACTTTGATTATTTCATCACAGCTCTCAACTAACATTAGTTATCCTATAATTTTATAATTTTATATTAAACTTTTAATATGTCAAGGATTTTAATCATTAAAAACAACAGTTGAATAGCCTACAGGAATCTTATCATTCAAAATGAATATTACTTTGAAATACTAAATAATAAATGAGTATATTGTGGTCTGGTCTTCAAGGGGCTTGACCGTGTAAAATTCAACACTGTAATTTTTCGAAGGCATCACCAAGGACACGATGAAGAAATGGGGCGGAGGACAGGTGAACCTACCCCCTCTTCTTCTGTTGCATTAATTAAATAGTATCTACAATTATATTTATTACATAATATAAATATATATTAATTAAAATAAATCATAAACTAGCAAAATATATATTATTTTAACTAAAACAAATTATAAATTAAAAGCAGTTATGCACAATGTTAAGTAATTCAATTTTGTATATAATTTGAAGTTTGGTTAACTTGAAAATTAGTCCACTAAATTAGTAATTTGTTCACTATACTTAAAATTAAAAGAAAAATATTATAAAAGAATTAATTTTGAATAAACATACATTTTAATTGTAATGAAATATACACTTTTTCACAAAACTAAGATTTTTTTCACTATAAATCATCATAATATATGAGAAAATCAAATTAATTACAGTCAATAAAAATATAGAAGTTTTCACTTTAGTTGATACAAGATTGACTCATTTTCTATTACATTAAACTAGTTAATCAAATATTTTAAATATAAAAATAGTATCTTTTATTAAAATATTATTAATAAATTAATTTTAAATTTAAATTCTTCCCTCAATTAAGCACTTGCGGGGGAATTGGACGGGAAATGAGAGGACAGAGGAGGAAGCGAATATGGGGCTGCTTATAAAAAATTCAATTTCATATACAATTTTAAGTTTGATTAATTTGAAAATTAATCCACTAAATTAGTAATTTGATCACTATACTTAAAATTTAAAAAATCTTATAAAAGTAATTAATTTTGAATAAATATGCATTTTAATTGTAACAAAATACACATTTTTCACAAGGTAAGATTTTTTCCTCACAATAGAGAATCGTGATGTAATTAAGAAAAAAAAGAGTAAATCAATTAGAGTAAATAAAAAATATAAAAAATTTCGCTTAATCGATACAAATATTGAGACACATTTTTTACTAATCTAAACTACTTAATCAATTACTATAAGTATAAACACAGTACTTTTTATATTACATTATTAATAATTAATTTTAAGTTTAAATTTTTAATCGAAGCACTCACTCCCCTATCCTATGTCTTGTTAGGAAAATTAGACAATAAAGAAGAAAGAAATTAAAGAAGAAATGTCAAACAAAAGCTGTATAAACTCCATCAAAATGTGTATATACAAAAAAACAATATTAAACTGTACTTTTAAAGATGCTTTGACTTTGTTAATTGTAGTAGTTCTAAATAGCTACAAATTTGAACATTCCTCCCCCTTTAGCTATTTATAGACTTTAAACTGTATGTAACCACCCCAACCCATGTAAGGTTAAGGAAGGTCGTCTATGTAAGAGATGTTGAAGTTCCACATTAAGCAACCACCTCCACTCTTAGCAAAACCATTCCCGCCTAGGAACTTGCGGTGTATATACTTCCCTTGGCCTCCAAATTTCTCACTCAAAGAGGTAAGGAAACTTTCTGAAATTTCTTTAAAAAAACTCCTGGTATTATTTCTAACTTTTGAATCTCTTTTGCGTAAGGATTTGTAGAAACACCTAGAGGCACTAAAGTTGTTCACTCAAATTGTTTTAACGTAAGATTCTAGTACAACTATATTTAGGTTAATTCCTTAATTATTGGCCTGATTTTATTGTGGTTTTAGGTCAATTACTATTTTAGTCGGTGATAATAAGAGTAATATATATGTGTGCGAGTGTGTGTGTATATATTTTCATAAGTGATTGCACCGCTGTAGTGACGAAAGGAATTTTATTCTGCTAGTTTGGGTATCGAAGTTTAGAGCATGAAACTCAATGTGGGGGTCACTATCTGTGTGTGTGTGTGTGTGTGTGTGTTTGGGTAATCATTGCGTGTTTGATTAAATTTGCATAAATAGGCATGTCCATGTCCGTGGGAGTGTATATGATTGAAGAAGGAAAAGGGTGTTGTCAGTTGTCACTTCCGAAACCGACTCTTGTACTTGAACATTTGCAATATACAATTAATTGTTGACTGTTTATTAAGGAAAGTGCTGTGTTTAGTAGGTAGTTATGTATAATATAGGGCAAGAAGGGCAAAATTGGACGTTCCTATGTGCCAACCATTCTTGACTTAATATTATTTTATGACGATTTACTGTATGGTGGGACACCTCGTAAGTGGTAATATTACTAGAGCACTTAGGATTGTTGCTGATGTCTATGTACATGCAGAAATATAGGCCGAGGGTGCTCGTGAAAGATGATAGCCTACGTCAGTGCTTCCAACAAGGCAATAATTGTACACAAAGTGGAACAACATTAATGTGAATATTCTAAACAAACGATGGCAGGATAAGTTCAGGTACGGTGCCCTTTATGCTTAGAATGAGGCACATATATGTATATAAATATATATATTTGTTAAGTAATTATTACTTAGTCAATTGATAGTGCAATAGAATATGATGAGGAAATGCACTGTATACGAGTATAATTAAATAATAATACTTTTAGTGCCCTTGGGTAACTAACACTCAAATCAACTTCCGTAAACACATAATCAGAAGGAGAAGAATGTTCGAATGACAGTAATAAGAAATTAGGTTGGCCAACTCTAATGACGTGTGAGAAATTTCTGGAAATGCTAAAATTGGGAAATCATGTTACAAATGATGCAAGATAAGTAATAGGGATAATAATTATTTATGTTTTGTAATTTTAATCAGTTTAAACTTTGATAGGAAATTTCATTTTTTTCTTAGGATTGAAGAATACGAATCAAAACCCAAATCAGCTCATTTGGAGTCAAAATCAAGTAAGTAGCTTTTCTCACTCTTACTGTGAACTAAAAATATTTCTTCATTTAATTTTTGAAGTGTTTTCGTTGTTTAACTCATGAAATGACTTCTTTACTCATGAAACATTTTGAATATGAGCTCACAAACTTAAATTTTCTGTCAAATACATTTTATGTACTATTTATTGCTATGCATGCATGAATATGAATTTAAATGCTCTTAGCAATTAGAAAACCAATGCAAAGGAATGAATTTTAACCCTTAAACAAGTATAAAATTTGTTCTGAACCCTCTTAATTAAGGTTAAAGATTGATATTACTGACTCTTAAGTGAGAATAAAAACTATTTTGAACCCTTTAAATGAAATTTAAAGATTGATATTACTCATCATTAAGTGGAAATAAAATTTGTTTTGGATCCTATTTAATTAGGATTAAAGATTAAAACATAATTAGTGTATTAACTGTTAGTTACCTAAAAACCATGAGCATGTTTAAGTTATAAATCCGTTTTAAGTCATTTTCATGAAAATATATTTATGTTTACTATCATATTGGCTTGAAATTCTAATAAGCATGTTACATCATTTGGTTTATGAAGCATGATTTATTGTTTAAATTATTGCATTGCTAAAGCATGATTTTACTTATTTTATTCGTGTAGAATGATGAACCTGCTTACTGAGTGACTAGTCACTCACTCCTTTATAAACTTTACAGATGATATATGTGTTGGAGAAGAGTTTTGGGGCTAGTAAAAAGTTTGGAAGTATTAGTTAAGTGCTAAGTAGGGATTAGAATTTGATTATGGTTATTGCTAGAACACTTTCTTTTTATTGATGTAACTAAAATTCTATGTCGCTATGTAACATTATGTTTTTGATCTAATGAAGAGATCGTGTGCATGTGTAGCGACTCCTATTGTTTGGCTTTGGCACTTTTAAATTATCTAATTTAAAAGCACTACCATGTTATGTTTCAAATTTGGGGTGTGATATTATTACTTTACATGCATTAATCTTCTCTCCAGCAATGGTTTTCGTCAATATCTGGTCCATTTTCATTTGTATAAATCTTCTACTCACTTCTTTTTCTTCCAAGACTTGGTGAATCCAATGACAATGAACAAAGATGTGCTTGGATCGAGAATAAAACATGGAATTCTTGCTTAAATGAATGGCACTCTAACTATCACAGTTGATACTGTACTCTTCTTAGTTCTATCCCAGCTTTCAATGGAACTTCTTTAACCAAATCAACTCTTTGCAAGTCTTGGTTAGTACTATATACTCAACTTCTATGCTAGAAAGTGTAAGACATTTCTAGAGCTTGCTTTGCTAAAACACTAAAATACTTGCAAAATTATTAAATAATCAGAAATAGATTTTCTTAAATCAATATCACCTACTATGTCTGCATATAAGTATCCTTTTAGGACTAGTTTGTCCCTTCCTCGATTATAGCAAAGTTCAAGCTTGGTGGTTCTTTTCAAATATTTTAAAATCTACTTGACGGCATTCAAATATTCCTTTCCATGATTTGACATGTAACAACTCATTTGTCCAATTGAATAAACTAGGTCAAACCAGATACAAACCATTGCATACATCAAGCTCTTGACAGTTGAAACATATGGAATTTTGCTCGTATACTTCTTTTCACCTTCATTACTCTAGCATTGCTTTGAACTTACTTTGAATTGTCCTCCTAGTAGAATTGTTACTAACTTTACATTTGTCATACCAAACTTTCCTATCATCTTTTTAATATAATTTTTTGAGATAGCCAAATTTACCACTTAGTCTATCCCATAGAATATGCATGCCCAGAATTGTATTTACCGATCCAAAGTCCATTTAAAATGACTTATTCAACTCCTTTTCAACTGGTTTATTTTACAGTAGTCATGATCAACAATTAACATGTCATCAACATACAACAATAAAATTATAAAGTCACTACCAAACTTTTTAAAATACACACAATGATTACCATTTGTCCTTTTAAAGTTATGTTTGTACATGAAGGATTTAAATTTCTTATTGCCTCTTAAGCCCATAAATGCTTTTGTTAAAATAATAAACTTTTTTTTTTTTATCTTGCACCTTGAAGCCCTTCGATTACTCCAAAAAGATTTCTTCTTCAAGGCCTCCAATTACAAATACTGTTTTTACATCAAGCTATTATATTTCTAAGTTTAGGCTTGCAACGAGACCCAGAACAATTCGAATAAAAGTCATTTTAACAATGAAAAAAGATATTTCATCCAAATTAACACTGAACTTTTGTTCAACCTTTAACAACCAACATCACCTTTTAATTTTGTAGTAAGGTCTTTGGAATAGTCTTCTCCAATCATATTTCATAACTACTACAATAGTCTTTAAATGATCCTTGATATTCTCCACTATTATCGGCTCAAACACGTTTCAATTTGAGGCTGGTCTCATGTTCAACCTTTTTATGAAAAATTTGAAAATACTCCAAAACTTGGTTCTTCAATTTTAATGCATATGACCAAACTTTTCTACAAAAATCATCAATAAAAGTTACAAAATACAAGGCTCTACGAAGCATTTTTTTTTCATTTATTTAACTTACATCAGTGTATACTAGCTCATAGGGTTTTTGCTTTTTAGTAAGGGGATATCTTTTGAAAGTAATTCTCTATTACTTTTCTTTTGTACAATCCTTATAAGGCATGAAATTAAAATTATCAAAATTTGGCAAATAATTGTTTTTACTCAAAATTAACATACATTTTTCATTCAAATGCCTCAACCTTTTATGCCACTACTCCAAGGATGATTCTAGCACAAAACAAGCATTACCATTGTTAATTTTTGTATTAATAACATAAAGAATATTTACCTTTCCACCTTTTGCAATAAACAAATTGCCTTTGTTAGCTTCCATACTCTACTAGCAAAGTCACTAGAGAATCCTTCATCGTCCAACTTTCTCATGGAAATTGAATTGAGCTTCAAATCTAATACGTGACTTATATCTTTTAGTTTTAATTTACACCCTAAGACAATAGTTATCAAGACATCTCCAATTAACAAGAACCCCTTATGTGGAGTTATATAATAGGAAACCCCCCAATCAACCACCTAAGAAAAATCTTAAAAAATAAAATTTAAACAATTTTTGTCACTTGCTATTAATTATTACTTTACCATTAGAAGTTGCGGTAGTTGTTATTTCCGGCTTATTCTTCTACTTCTTTTGTTCTTTTTTTTTTTTCCTTTAGCAGAATCTTCTTTCCATAATCAACATTCACTTTTAACATGAACTTTTCTTGTACACTAAAAACATTCAACTTCTTTCCTATTAACAGGCTTACTCCTTCAGCAACTTCTCCCCAGTTTGGTCCTCAGCTCTGGCTTCTTCCACATCTTTCTTGTCTTTCTAATTCAATTTCTTGTCCAAGTTCTTTCCTCCTAATTTCTCCACTTAACAATGTTTCATTCACAACATCCAAAGTCAATAATCCACTTAGAGCAAAATTAAAAATAGTAACAAATATAGTTTTTCAACTATCAGGTAATGAACTAAATAACAGAAGAGTTTTAACCTCATTATTCAAATTTAATTTTAAGGTTTGTACAAGGATTAATTAACTCTTAAAATTCATTTAAATCTTCCAATATAAGCCCTCCTTATAACAAAGGTCAGTAATTTTCTTCAATAATGAAGCTTTATTTGATATAGGCTTCATTTCATACGTTGATTCAAATTTTCCATAAAATATCAACCCTAATTTATTTTAAAACATCATTAAAAATACTTTGATCAATTCAAACTCATATTTGACCTACCGTTTTCTTATGCATTCTTTCTCATTTAGTATCAAACTTACAGTTTTCCATAAAATATCAACCCTAATTTCTTTTAAAACATCATTAAAAACACTTTAATCAATCCAAACTCATATTTGACCTACCGTTTTCTTATGCATTCTTTCTCATTTAGTATCAAACTTACCTTCTGGTTTACCAAAGTCTTCAAGCACTGGATTCCACAAGTCTCATACGATCAAGTAATTCTCCTTTTGGAGCTTTGAAATTGCATAATTACTGGAGGTCAACTTGATTATTGTACTGGTCGAGTCATCCATTGCTTCTCAAAGTAAAGTATCAAAATCATGGTTCTAATGCTACTTGTCGAAAAAATTAGACAATAAAGAAAAAAAGAAATTCACGAAGAATTTCCAAACAAAATTTTTATAAACTCTACCAAAACGTGTATATACCAAAAAAAACAATATTACAACAAATTTGGAGGAAAGTTTAACTCTCTCTCTAACAACACTTAGAAGGAACTTTATTTCTTCTGAAACTTTTACACGCACTCACACACTGAGTTCTTAAATTCTGATTAATGCCAAAACCTTTCAAGACCTCTCCTATTCATAGGTTGTCCTCGTCTCAGATTGGCCCGTTTGTGAGGCAACTACCACAATCTTGGCACCTCTTCGTTACTTGAGCGAGAGGAGTGAGTCAAACACGGCCTGTCTGCTTAGCATTGCCAGCCAGTTGTGGGTTGGTGTACCAACCCCTTCTCTATCTTCCAGGACTGTCATTATTAGATAGAAAACATGCTTTTTTAATGATGCTTGGACTTTGTTAATTTTAGTGTCCCTAAGTAGCTACAAATGCCAATATTATTGTAACATTTTCATTTTACGTGCATTGACCCGTCATTTCAACGTTGAAAAGTCAACTTAATTTTCTATCTTTTTATAAGATTCAACAACCTTCGTCAAACAGCTCCACGAAGAGATACGTGCTTCCAAACTCTACTATTGTGTCCTGTAAATTGTCCTTCCGTTTCTTCATTTTTTCTTGCAATTGAGCCTCTAACTTCAAATGCGAGAATTATACAAAACAAAACATGTCTAAATAAGTGTGTTTTAGACCTCACATGCTTTAATTTTGCATCTAAATTAAGTCCGTTGCATATTAAGTGCATAAAACACAATCATCATGTGTGTGCAGTATTACATGTAGAAGCCGTTAGCTGGGAGGTCGATGAGTTACAAGAAACAACCAATGTTGTTACACTCAGGCAACCCGCTGATCCAATCAGTTTGGGTTGATCGGACCCAGGTCACCTTTCTTTTTCCTAATTTTTTACTTTTAATTTTTAATTTTTGAGAAAGGAATGAGGGGTTTGCAAAGAGAAAAAATAATAAAATAAGAAAAATGATTGAAAAAATATGAGGAAAAGAAAAGAAGGCGAAAATCCAAAAAGAATGAAAGAGTAAATTTATATATATATATATATATATATTATATTTTATCTTTTCATATGATTAAATAATTAGTGTATTCCGAATGAAGAAATATTTTTCAAATAATTTAAGTAAATAAGTTATCTCATCAGTTACTCAAAAAAAATTAAATACTATATATTTAATTGGTTTGATCTTTAATGAAAAATAATTAAGTACATATGTATTTAATTATTGTATAACGATATTACATTGATTTGTTTTATTAATTTATTATGTAAATTTGAAGTTTCGTCAATAAGCTTTTTAAATTTTTAATTCAATCGTTACACACACACATGTATATACATTATGTTGAGTCAAGAATGAGTTGGACTACTGACTATATTAAATAATTTTGTATGTCATTCAATTCGATTTTGAGAATTGTGCTAGTGTTTTCTTCTAATATATTTTGAATAATTATTTTGTCACGTTTTAAATTATTTATCTAACATTTTAATCATATATTTTACACTGGACTGTTGATTTGTCACCAGTTTTCATGGTCTAAAAAGAACATACAATTAGATAACATAAAATAATTTATTCAGCCCAAGAATGAAATTGCCTTCGTTTCTAACGTCGAAGCAAGAGCCATGGCTCTTTAACTACTTTCGAATATTACAATTTGGTAAATTGTATCCACTTCGGCGGTAGGAAAGAGCAGAACGGGGACGATCGTCAGCGTCCGGAGCAACAACAAGCGAAATTTTGCGCCGTCATGCCGACGCAGACTCCGCCGACGAACCCTTTCGCAATGCAGGCGGCGTTGCAGTCTACGGAGACAGAACAGTCCCCAATGCAGGACACCGGCACGTTTATTCCTACGCCCACTTGTCCTGCATTCATTTAACAGTAATAAATAAATAATTGTTCTGGTATTTGCTCTAGTAGAATTAATCAATCCTATGAAAGTTGGATTACATGAGGCAGATTGATTTTATTTTAATTTGTAATTTGTACACTTGGCCCATTTTCATTATTATGTTAGGTAAATTATTTTATCAAATCTAATCACATATTTTTTATGATAGATAAAAACTATTGATAAATATTAAATTTTTATAAAATAACAAAAAATAATGATAATTGGTCTCCGACATTAAATATAATAAAACAATCATTTAAAATAATTCTAAAGAGCCTCAATCTCATTCTTAAAAGTGAACAAATTGGCTATATCAACTGATACAAGATTAAATACATAAAACCGTGTATGATTAATTAATGTTCTGAAATTTAAAAATTTCCGATATACATATAAGTATGGACACAGTTTCAGAAGTTAAAAAATAACATGAATAGACAAACATTTTGAAGATCAAAGCATTGTTTGCATATCAATTGTGAAGAAATCTTTATTTTTGCTTTTCAGTCGGTTTATTTATCAAAAGAATTATTTTCCCGGCCCCAAAAATCAATTAGAAAAACAATTCAATTTAAAATAGCCCAGAAATGTTACTCTCGTATGTTCTTTTTTTTTTTTTTTTTTGAAAAAAAATGGAAAAAGAAAAATAAATCTCTTGGCAAAAGACTATGATGACTCCAGACAACACAATTAACAAAGGTTTTAGAAGAAATTTCTACAAGAAGTTTGTCAATCTCCAAATAATGTGGATTTGGCAGACACATAAGATTGTACTTAACCTCAAATAATGTATGGATTGAAATAAAAACATGGAGAAGTAATACATTTTCTCATCGAGATTAATAATTCGAGGATTAATAATTCGAGTAAGAGTCAACAAAGTAACCTGAAGCCATGATCAAAATAACGCACAAAATTCCCATGAAATAAGGTCTTTGAGCACCAAAAGCCATGACTGACAGCTTCGAGGTTCACTTGAAGGCACTGAAAAATATGATAAACCTTCAAAAACTTATGCCAAATATGATAGATACATACATATATATATATATAATGGTAAAATGGCACACTCTATGTGGGCGCAAATTTATTTATAAATTATAAAATTATTATATTTTAAATAATATAAATAAAATTATTTAAAAATTAAATTATAAAACATATACAATGGCTAGTTAAAAGAAAAGAGAAAACTTAGATATAAGTGGAAATTTGAGAGAAAACATAAATTAAAATGGTTAGTTAAAAGAAAAGAGAATAAAAAATGATAAAAGAAATAAAAGATTTAAAAGTGAAAACAATTATGTAATTTTACATATACAGCCACAAAGTCTTATTAACTAATTAATATATAGTATAGATATAAGCACACATATAAATACATAAACTGATATTGTCATATGTTCATTACCTACACCCCAATTATTTGAATTAATTCTCGCTATTATTCATCATCATATTTTTTAAGGATATCTATATATATTATATTGATATTATATTAATATTATATTAAACTAGTATGTATCCCGTATTCTCTTTCTAATTATAATTCGTGTATAATGTTTTAATGATTAAATTTAAGTAACATTCTTCATAAAATTAAAGATTGCTTTAGTTAAATTACAAATCACAATAAATTTTGTAATCATATTTAATATCTATAAAGAAATACTCGTGGAATAAGAAAGCATTATCTCCACATGGCATATTTTTAACGAATATACATGTGTCCATACACACACACACACACACACACACACACACACACACACACACAATCTTTGTAATGCCTCCAACCCTTAAACTTCATACTTTGGTTGACACAAAGAGAAATCTTATTATTATTTTTATTATCATATTGCATATAAGTTGGACAAAGATTAAATGAATAAACTTAAATGTCTTGACTTTTTAACTGAAACACATTGATGTTTATTTTCACCCCACATTCACAATCATTTATCAAGAAATTATTATCAAATAAAAAAAAAAAAGCAACTATCTAATTTTCTAGAAAAATCTATGCCTTTCATCTGTATATTTGTGTATAAATGTGTTCAAATTATTGTAATTGCAAATACATTAAGTTTAAAAAATCGCTAGAATATAAAAAGGTAAACACTAACATTCACGGCTAGTCAAATATACAGCATGACAACATCAATGCAAAATTATTTTGAGCACATGTATAAAAATAATCAATTAAATGAAGCATTTGGAAATATTACAATATTGTTTACATTCAATGAAATATTAATTGTCTTTTATTTTAAAATAAAAATATTTAAAAAATTATTACATTATACTCAATTTTGTTATAGTTAATTATTTTTGTTTGAATAACTGATTAATATTTTTTAAAAATTTGCATTTTTTTTCTCTCCTTTTATTCTTTATGTATTTATGCATTTTCTATTGTGTAACATTCAATAAGAGACTCTAAAAGATAAGATTTATGAAATATTTTAACAAAAAAGCTTGAATAATCTACATATAATAAGCCTAATCATATTTTACTAATATTACATTTATTAATCCAAATAAAAATGACATAAATTAACAGATATGTTTAAAATAAAATACAAAAGGAATATATTAGAAATTATTGGTTCAAAATTTAAGGAATACTGCGTGCAAAATATAGAAAGGATAATTATAATAATCGTTTACTGAAATTTTTAACATGATATAAAAAATAAACTTATATAAATTAAATAATCAGATAAAGCCTTAACTTAAAATAGACGGAGCTGTGGCTGAATTTATTATATTGGTATAGCACGGTTTTTAAGAAATGTTGAAATAGTGGGAAAATTTCTGTTGATAATGATTTATTAATTCCATTTTTTAACATAACGAAAAAAGGAAATTTGTACAACTAATAATTATATAATACGTGTACGTAATATAAACTAAAATAAAATGCAACTAAATTTATTTGGATCTCCATATAAGCATGGCAATAAGTTTACCTAAGATAAATAATTGCATTGATTGAATTAATAATTTGCCAAATAAAAATTTTTAAAAATTAAAGAACTTCAAAATTGTGATATACTATACCTTTTTCAACAAATTACGTCGCTATTATGTACTATATATGGTTTATGATATATGATGAGAAAATATATTTAGAAAGAAGATCAATTAGTAAGCATTTTTCTAAATAAAATACCACAAAATGAAATTTTTTAAACAAAAAATATTTATATTAGATAAATTTCTATACAATTATTTTAAGTTAATAGCCAAATCTTTGGGACCATATATTACATGATTTGAGCAACTTCTTAATGGAGATATGATTAGGATTAGATAATTAAGTGGCAGTATTGATTTGGAAAACATTTAGTTAGATTTATGATACGATAAAAAGAAAAAGTGAATAAGGTAGGTAACATATTCAGAGAGAAAACCAATTAGTAAGTAACTTTATATTAAAAAAATTCAAAATTGTAAAAATTGAAACATGGTTATTTGGAAAGCAAATCAATAATAAATATTTTTTATTAGACATTTTCAAAATAATTTATGTATAATATGCGAAAGTAAAATAAAGAAATATGGCATTTTAGACGGGGGGGGGGGGGGGGGGAGCTTCGAAGATAATGCATACATGATTTATTCACATTTCTCGATATGATATGAAATTTTTAAGGAATGGGCCAAAATAGTAGAAAATTTATACATACAAACATGATATCTTTTCGTTTATAATTAGAGGACAGGGGTTGAAAAACAAATTATAGGATTCTAGAATAATTGTGGAGGATAACATTCAAATGTTGTATGATTTGTTTGGCATGGGACTTGATTGGTGAACCCTAGCAAGTGGTAGAAGCATAATTGCGAGGGTTAATGACTGTCACCACATCCCTACTTTGTTAAAACTGACAAAAAATCCAAATAAATACAAGAGTGATCCGAATTCGGACGACGGTGTAATGGATTTTGATGTTAAAAGAAGATTTGTCTTTCTCGAGTGTATTTTTAATTATTTTATGTAATTAATAATGCTCTAATACACACACACACACACACACACACACTCATATAGTACATCTAACAGTTATACATTAACTCATAGTAATTATTATATATTATTTATCTATATGCATATTCAACATATTAAAATTTGATTTTAATATATATTTTGGACAACTAAATTATGAAACTTTTCCTAAAAATTAGGGAATATTCAAAATTCTAATTTAGATTATAAGAAAACTTATAAAAGTACACAAAAAATGATAAATAATTTCAATAAAACTACAAATATCATAAATTGATATAATTATGCATCTTCAGCACTGTATTCATATTTAGTAATTGTTATATACATATTCAATCATAATATATTAACTTTTGACTTCATTTTATTGTTTTTATTTTAAATTTTTGAAAATTTTTACGTATATTAAATTTTTAATTAATAATTTTTTACTAATCAGGTTTAATTAAATTATTTTAATTATTATTTTTAATATATATTAAAATTAGAAAATATGGTTCATTCAATTCTGTGTTTTTGTGTTATGTCGCGGGAGGAGATCATTTACTTCTCATATCCAGTTATTTCTTTTTGCTACTTTTGTTTTGTTTATGTTGATGTTATATTAGACTACTTCCATACTAACCAGTTATTATTGACTGATAATTTTTTGTAAATTGTGGACTGATGAATATTTGATATTTAATGTAGTGATATTCTATTCAATGGGTTGTTCTTCACTTCACTCCAAGAAAAATTAAAAACTTTTAGGAGATATTCACTTTTTTTTCATGGAACTGTAATCCATGGAATTATTTTGAAGGGTGAAAATTTTGTAATGATTGATTAATCATTTAAAATTATGTTTAGGAAGTATGACTATTTGAGATGATTATATTTATTGTTTCTATTATAACCTTAGTAGACAAATAATTCATTTATCAATGTAAGGCTAAAGTCATTTATTAAATGATATATAAAAGAAAATTTACACTTTAATTATTTATTTTACATATCACAACTCTTAATTAAAACTGGCTCTTTTGTAATTTTATACAGGCTATTAACATATCAAGCACATTAATCATTCAAAAAAAAATTGATTAACTTACCTAAAATAATTAATTCCACCTTATCATGCAAAGTGAATATGACATTTCAATGAAATAGCATCCCAACAATCATTGACCATTTAAAACGCTTTTTATATCTATACTAAGAATTTTAAACCACTTGCATTTTTATAGAATTTAATAAATTAAAATGTTTGGATAGGTGGACTGATAAAAATCTTTACATAATTAAATAAATAATAATGTTTAGAGAATAATATTTTATTAACAACATTGCATTAAATATGCTTAAATTTTAAAAAACAAAAAATCATTCATAACTATTTTAATTTATGATTTAACTTATATTGTATTTTATTTGCAAGATCTTAATACAAAGACATATATATACATGTCATTTTTATTTGGTGACTATTAAATTTAAATATCGGTAACCAATAAGTAGGTATATGGATTAAACTTTTTTGTTAAAAATAGGTATAAATTAAATTTAAAATTTTGAATTAAAAAAGTAAACAAATAAATTTATAAATAAATAAGTCCATCTTATGAAGTTTAAAATAGCAATAATTTTTTATATTTTTTCAAATAAAAAAATGAATTATATTGAAAATTTAGTACCATGAAGCTAGATGAGAATTTATGGATGATGATAAAAACAAAAATCTAGAAGACCAAATTCATTGTCAGAATAATATTGTAAATTATATGAAAATTAACTAAAATATGCTTGAAATTAAAGAAAAAAAATCATTTTTAAGTATTTTAATTTATGATTTATTAAGCATTTTATTTAATTGGGAACATATTAATGAATGTAAATATCATTTTCAATTGGTACTTAATAGATTTATATATTAATAATACACAAGAAGGTATATTATTTAAGCTTACACGTTTTAAAGAAAAGCCAAAATTTTTTAACTTTAATAATCATAATAAATGAATTGCAATAATAAATGAAAAAAATTCTAAAGTCCTAAATTATAGTAAAAAAAATTTCATTCTTAATTTTTTAAATTAATAATATCGAATTATAATAAACCATAATTAAAATAAATATATCAAGGTTAAAATATTTTTATTTAAATAATTATTTCCCTATATAAATTTCATGATCATATTATGTTTCAAATTCCACAATTATTTATCTATTATTGTTGTTGTTGTTATAATCTACATATTGTAGGCCTTAAAATGGTCTACTTGTTAAAAATATTAGCAATTTGAAACCGCATTTCAATTTCTTTAACATTATTGTACTATATTTTATTGTGGTTTCCTCATTCTTTTTGAACTTCACTTTAATTTTCTTTTCTAAATTTTAAAACCAATTGTAACTAATAGTATGGTTGGTCACAATTGGCTTTTTGTCCCAAAATAGTTAGAGTAATTATTCTAACAAAAAGTAAATCCCATAATAAAATAATTAATTGTTATTTGTGCAATCAAATAATGACATGTTTCGTGCACTAATGTTCAATAAAATGTAAATCATGTATTCAATTATGTACTATTACATCTTAATATAAATATATATATAATTACAATTTTTTTCCATTTTTTAATTTGTCCTTTTTATGTTCTTATTTTTTCTATAAATTCTTGATATTTATATAACTCAAAATTTAATAAAAATTTGTTAAATTATAAAATATTACATAAAATACTATTTATGTAGTTTTCAAATAAATTCTTATAATTAATTGAACCCTGCATAGCACGGAAATTAGGCTACTGTTTACCATTGTAGAATGGAAGAAACCTATTCGATCATTTAATGCAAGTCCTAAAATACCCTATATTGCTCTTCTAATGACATCTAAAGAATGGAACTTAAAATTCATGTCACATGTCTTAACAATTTTCCTTCCATATATCTCACCATACTTATATATTAAGGGAACAGCTATAAATTTAGTTGTACATTATTAAATTACCATTATAAACTTGTTTTAATATATTATAATTTTCCTTCCTTCTCTATTATATTTTAATATAATTTTATAAGTTATAAAAGATTTCACACATGGAGTTTGCCATTGTTATTTGTTAAAGTAATTAATGGTTATTGCTATTTGTTAATTTTAGAATATGATAAAGAATTAGAAATCTACCGTTTAAAAGATTCAGTGGAACCAAACTTTTACCTAGCCACTGGATACGTATTGGGTCCTAAAACATTGTGTTCAGGTAAGAGATCTCAGACTTTGGAGGCAATGAAAAGGCCAAGAAAAAAGAAACTAAATGTTAATTAAAGGAAAATAATTTAAAATAATAGTAACGACGTGGAAAAAAAAAACTAAACCTATTTTAATTCATTTGCCTTTAAGACTAAAAGGCTCTTTGAATAGTGCAAAGAATTTATTAAGGGGAGATTTTGAAAAATTTATTAAAATGACTAAAATTAGATACTTAAAATAAAGTTATAATATATAGGATAAACAGTAAATATAAGTATTTATGAAAGGGCATTATTAAAATACCTCATAAGATTTTAGTGCTAATATGATAGCGCAGATAATAATTATTGAATAGTATAGTTACATGCAAAGTACTAATTAATTTTTAAAATACAAGCATATATACATGTGAGTTTATATATATATATATATATATATAGTGATTTGATTGTTAATAAATATAAAAATTGAATTTTAAATATTTTAAAAAGTAAGCAAAAGAGAGAATAATTAAAATTTAAATTTAAATAAAAATTTTGTTAAATAACATGTTTAAATTGCATAAATTTTAAACCAAACATAGCCAAAGTTAAGTCAACATAAATTTCCTCTGAGTATCTATCCGGGACACCCAACAGTGCCAAATAACTATAGCATCAAACAACCGAGCCCAACAAACAAACTCTCTTTGTGGTTGGAAAAACACCTGCAAGGCATTGCATCTTTAACAGCTAGTTCTCTCAAAACACATCAAACACAAATCTGATGAAAAGCACATGACGTAAGGTGTTGAGAATCAAAAGCATTAACATCCCAAGGGAATAATCCCTTCCCTTCAGAATGCAATGTGTAAAATTATGTTGGATAGAAATTGCTGGGATTAGCCTTATTTGCGGCTCTTTTTTGCACGCTTTCCCTGGCCTTTCTTGGGCGGTCCCTTTCCACGCCGCTTCAACATTTCAAGTCTGTTTAATCGCCTGCCATAACAGAGATAAATTAGAACCACACAACATATCCAACCTGATTACTTCACAGTTCTGTTCAGAGACAACATAAAGAAAATAGCAATACAAGAAGCATGCCCCGCCGCAACAACATGACAGAACAATAGGATTCAGATAACAGTATCGTTGATCAAATCAGAAAAATTAATTCGTTAAGTTTGTTGATCTAGTATCAAAATAGTTCTCGGCGAAACTCTTCCACAGTACTAGTTGCAATGGGCATCAGCAATTTCCCTGAGATTTGACAACGGATTCGTTTATCTTCATGCAATGGGGTTGAGCACATGTCAAATGAGCTGAAATTGAATTAAGAATCAGAAATGGGTGGGTAACAAGTGAAGCCCTAAAAATGCACTGTCAAGACAAACTACTTTTAGCACAACCATTTTGTTTATGGAGAACATAACTGGCTGATGACCGAAAACTATGACTTAGTAATCACTCTTCCTAAATATTTCATGCACGTCTAAGCCTCACAAGATAGACATTTTGGAAAGGCTATTCCTTGCTCTTTGTTGCCATCCAGCAACAAGGTTCGCTTAGAAGACTGCATATACTCAATCACACTGTGCTTTGCTTTTGGCATATGCTTCTCCCCACGATTAACATAGGCTAAATTCATATATCAATGGATAAATATTATGATTAACTCTCCCCTTCTAGTATCATACAACACAAACGCGCAAGCAAAATCAAACATGAAAAAGCTACTTCTGAAAATGCATACAACGAGTGGAATATATTCTTACTCTTGTTCTTTGCGAGCCATGACAAGAGGATCATCCTTGTTGATGTCGTAAGGATACCACGCGGCAACTTTCTCGCCGATCAGCTTTTTGCGTAGAATTTTGTGAGAGGATCTTTGCCCAGTCGGGTTGAGAACATGACCAAAAATCCTAGCCCTCGCCTCAGTAACTCCTCTCAAGGCTGCTTCAGCCAGCACATTCTTCAAGCTTCCAAGGCTGCTGCCAACGGTCATCTCTTTGATATTTAATTTCCTACTTTATTCAGACTCAGATTAGGGGCAATGCTAATAATGATGGATCTTCATATCAATACATTTATTCAGAAAAACAGCGCTTAAATTTTTCATGAGCAAATTATCGAACAGCTGGGGTGCAAGGAGAATGCCCAAATAACCAAGCACGAAATGCAACGAAAATGGACAACAAAAACCCATAATCAAATTCTACCTGAATGTGTGCTTTATGATAAAGAAAATAACTATCTTGCGTATAATATTTGCTTCGGATTAAAACTTCACATTTAAAATCGATGCAATAAGAGTACCAGAAATGAGAGTGAAAGTGGACACTGACCGCAAGAAGAGGAAATGAGAAACAGAACAGATGAGTGCGATCTACGAGTTCCTTTAGGGTTTGCTAAATCGCATTGACACTCACTGAATATACATAAAAGTCGCTCCCAAATATGTCTGCTTTTCCTCCTAAGGGGAACCATAAATGAAACTACAGTCAATTCCAAACTCGAGTTTTAATTTTTACTATATTGTTTGAGACTTTGAAAAAACGATATCTAGATTATTATTCTTGATCTAGTTTATGAGGAATTTATAAAAAAAAAAAAAAAAACAATACCTGAATTATTAAATACGAAAGTGTAATTCATATTGTGCATAGATAGTCATATTTTAGTTTTTATCATCTATGTATAAAATTTAAGTGAATAGGTTTTTAGTTATATTGAATCTTGTTCATAGTTAAAAATTATTTTCAACAAAATAGCTACACAAAATTAGTAAAAATAAAAATTTATAATTGTGTTTAAAGTAATTAAAAATCTAAAGTTCTTGAAAATTTTGAGAATTGAAAAGTTTTGGTCAAAATTGGATAAACACCCCCCTTTCAAATACTAGTATATATATATAGTTATAAATAAATGTTGTATAATATGATTATATATGATTTTGAATTACAAAACTAAAGATACTTATCATTTAATTTAAACTAAACTACAAGATTATCAATCATTTTGAATAAATATTTTTGTAATAAAAGAAATAAGTACTAAGTTAGAAAAGAAAAGGCTTTTATTATATTTGTTTATGTTTTTAGTGAGTATTTTACTGAAAAATGTGCAAAAATAAAAAGAGTAAGAGATAAAATTTAAAATATGTATTGATTGTAATCTCTGGTTTTTTTTTTTTTTTTTTGTCATTTGAAATTATGAATATCTGTATGTGTGTGTATGTAAAGCATTTTGTGAAATTTAAATTTTATTTGTAAAAAGCATTTTTCAAAATATGAAACTTTATATTTTTCTAGTGAAAAAAAAAATACTTTAAGGCCATGTAAATAATTTTTTTTAAATTCATCTAAATATTTATATTACTGAAATTTATTTTGAAAAATAAAAAATATAATTTATGCATGTGAAATAGTTTATTTTTCCTTGATCAATGCCAAAAATGATTCACATTTTAGAACTTGGCTATTTAGTATCCTGTTTATTTTTAATAACTCTGGACGGGTAGTATAATAATAAAGCAAAAATTGATTAATGGAAAACTTCAATCTTACCTGCAATCAAGGAGTATGTTATATAGGATAATACATATATATATATATATATATATATATATATATATATTTTAAATTAATGAGTTCATTTGAAAAGGAAACAAAGAACTGTCTAGTAATATTTGATTAAGGAAAATTACAATCATGTATGGAAAAAATTTATTTGATATATTAATTCTAATATCAATACGATTTGACTGTAATGATAAACAAAAATAATATAACTTCAAGTTAATCGGTGAAAACTTTCAAGAAAACAAAATTCAAAAAATTTATCACTTAATCAAAAAGAATAAGGAATAATTTAAATCTAAAATTAAAAAATGAATTAAAATAAGGAAACATCAATGATTTTTATTTTATAATAAATATGCTTTTTATTTATTTTTTGGGGCGTGGTGGATGAGGGTGTTGCTCAATTATGGAAGTCAAAATCATTTGGTTATATCATATATATAATTATTATAACTGTTTTTACTTAAAAAATGGAAAATACAAATATTCAAGTGAATATTTTAATTTTGTCATCATTAGGTGTTTTATATTTTCTTTTTCTTATAATAGTTTAAGATGTCATAGATAATAATAAATTTGTAATGGCTAATGCAAATATTCTATTATGACTAAAATTATGGAATGTATTGCATGCAGTGAATGCATCTAATAGCTTGAAATTAATTAATGAGCCATCTAAAAAAGAAAATAAACAATCATATAATAACTTGACCAAAGAAATATAACAAATTAAAACAATACAAATGGAAAACTTCAAATAAATTATCATAAAATTTTGTAATCTTATCAAATATTATAAAACTAAATCAAAATTGAATTTAGTTTGACTTAGATGTGACAGAATTGCATCATTATGCTTAATGAAGGAGTACAAATTTATAATGTGCATGAAATATGTAAAGAATATTAATTCTTGTCAAATATAATTGAAAATAAAAATATGAACTAAAAATTTGAGAATAAAACTAAAAACTTGAATGACAATTAAGACATAGAAACATGTTGCACGCATTAATTATTTAGAATCAAGAAGATACAATTATATTTAAAAATAGAGCGATTGTTTCAAATTTTATTATTTTCAATTACCATGTCTAAAATAAAGAAAAAAAATTGAGAAATAACATTGAAAGAGCATTAGAATTGATTAACTAAAAATTTATTTTTTTAAATAACTTGCATACTAAAAACAAAATTTATAAAAATAGTAATTCAGCATCTAGATGCTGCAAATCAATATTATCAGATGGACCTAAGCATTTGATAGATACAAAAATATGGAAATATAAAAAGAGAACTAAATTAGAGGACAGTACCAAGTTTGATAATATAGCGAAGGAGTAAATTATGATGAGTAGAAAAATATTCACAAACCCAAAGTAATCCAAATTTTAATAGAATTAAAAGCTAAAAATAATTGAAATACAAAGAACGGATCTGCATAGAAACACAAATAATAATTGTATTTCTTAGTTCAGAAAAAGTAGATAACATGAAAATAAAATTATACATTCATCAAATATAGAAATAATAAAATTATTACAAAAGATTAAAAGGAATATCGCATATTTCATTAGACAAATTTTATTTGAAACAATGAGCGAAAATATGTCAAAAAAAATAAAATAAAATATATATATATATATATATATATATAACTTATCAATAGATGCAAAAATTGTAAATCAATGTAGCTGTAAAATAAAAAAGTGAAGAAAGTCAAGTAAAAAATGAAGCAAAAAATATAGAAAAACTATATGAAATTATTTTCCTTTATACCAGTGTCACTTCAATGGCGAAATCAAAAATTGGAACCAATTCAAGCTATGTAGTTGCTTATGACAAACTTCAAGAAGATTGAGGTTAGGAGAATTTGAATGGTGAAAGTGGTGATATAAATCTTTAGGACAGTTGAAATAATTCAAATTCAAAATCAACGTCTAATTCATTCTCTAGCTTTAAAAAGGAAATTTCATATATTAGTTATTGTATAATGTATTTAATCTAAACAAATTATAACACAAGAAGGAAATTTTCGCCCATTAATTATTTTGTCATATATTTACCAGAAATAAATTAGAGCACAATAAGGAAATTTGAAAAAATTAATGATTTTAAGATATATTGCTCTAAATAAATTTTAAAAAAATCCATAATATATATACCGTAGATAAATTATAACACAATAACGAAAATTGCACAAGTTAATTAAATGACGTAACCTCCTATTTTTTGACATGATAAATTTAAAGAAGATAGTAAAAAATTCTTAAAAATTAATTATTCAGGCTTGTTGATTTTGATTCTTCTATTTATATTTTTATCTATATCCAGATGCGAATAACTAAAATATTTGAGATTTAATATTTGTCATAACAACATTCATGCCATTTCTAAATAACTTCGAAAAGAAGGTTCGATATTATCTTGAGTAATTGTAATAAAAAATAACATGTTCCTTTTTTATATGATGTAAAAAGGAAATTTAGCTATGACATATGTATCTAGCTTTAAACTTTAATTTATTATGATAAATTTTTCTAATTAAAATCTAACATAAAAAAATTGAAACACAAAATGAAAACTACAAAAATTAATCACCGTATAATATGTTTAATTTAAATAAATCAATTATTAAATATTTCTTATTAAAAAATATCCAAAATTCTGAAAATGGTCAAAATTGGTCAAACATCAGCGGCTATTAGATATTCGATTAGATTAGATTATGAAATCTATTTTACTAAACCGGTCTAACCCATATCAAATTCCATGACGGGCCTATGGAGCCCACTCTTGCGCATTTCCGGCTGATCTAATTCAGTCTACTAATGGGCCATTTTGGGCCGGATTTTGATCCAATTCGGTCACTTCTCTCCGCAGTCCGTTTCTTTCTTGAACAAGAAGACAACTCCGTTCCTTTCCCAATTACAAATAAACTTCTCCAAATTTCGATCCCAAATTATACCGCAGAGCCATGGGCCAGGGAACACCAGGCGGCGGTCTTAACCGTCAACACCCCGGAGACCGCAAAAACGACGGTGAAAAGAAGGAGAAGAAATACGAGCCGGCGGCGCCTCCGGCTCGCGTCGGCCGCAAGCAGCGGAAACAGAAGGGAACCGAGGCCGCGGCTCGCATACCGACGGTCACGCCGCTGACGAAGTGCAAGCTGCGGCTTTTGAAACTGGAGCGAATCAAAGACTACTTGCTTATGGAGGAGGAGTTCGTGGCGAATCAGGAGAGACTGAAACCTCAGGAGGAGAAAACAGAGGAGGATCGATCGAAGGTCGATGACTTGCGAGGGTCGCCGATGAGTGTCGGGAATTTGGAGGAGTTGATTGATGAGAACCATGCCATTGTTTCTTCGTCGGTGGGGCCGGAGTATTACGTTGGGATCTTGTCGTTTGTAGATAAGGATCAGCTCGAGCCTGGTTGCGCGATTCTTATGCACAATAAGGTATATTTGCTGCTTTATTATGTAAGTTTGAGCTATTGATTTCGAAGATTTTGAGAGATTAGGAGATTCTTCAGTATGCCAGTTATTTTTTGTAGAAATGGAGAAGATTCAATGGGTGTTACTAAATTTTGGGCAGTGAAATGTGGTACTTTGCATTTGAAAGTGAAGTGCGAAGAATCGCCATTTGACTTGAAGATTGGTAGAGTTATCTGATTTCGTGCTCAAACTATTCTCGTGTTTCTGTAGATGGTCTTATCTAGTTGTCTAGATTCCACCTTCGGTAGGTTTAATTAGGGTTTTTCTTGGAGAGTGTGGTTTCCTCTTCGAAGTTGCATTAAATACACCTGCTGAAGTTCAGGATTAGGGGTTGTTGCAATGGATATTTGTCAAATTGAACTTTGCTTAGGAGTGAATGAAGTTGTTATTTAGGACTCTAGGTTTGGGCTGTTCTTGGCTTTGTATTTCACATGAGAAGTACATTGACCATGCAATTCCTGAGGACATGTTGCAGTTTTCTTTGTCCAGATGTTAAATTGGTGTGGACGAGAATCTTGATGGAAAAGCTGCAATATTTTCTGAAGTTAAGGTTTAGCAATCAACGGTCCACAATTCCACTTGGATGATTACTTCTTTTTGGTTTTGTATGGTAGGCCTCGTCTAGCCGTTGACATTGGTGGGCTGGGACGTAGCTGGGTTTGTGGACTAAGAAAATTACCTCTGCCTTATATAAGTTGAAAAAAACTCTGTTGTTGAAGTAACTAATTTAAGAAATCTAAAATTGTGAGCAATTGTGACTTACATTATCAAGCACAATAAGTTGAGACTGTTCTGGTCAACATTAACTTGAACAATATCATTTTCCTTTGTGATGGTAACTGGTAGTTCTGTATATGGGGGTTATGCTATTTCTGTTTTAACTAGGTGATGGAGGCAGAGGAAGCTAAATTTCTCTGTTCTTGAATTGGTTTAAGGTAGAAATGGGCAACGGTTGTGTAGTTTATAATTCTAACCTTGTTGTACCAAGGGCTTTCTAATTAGAAGAGGAAATGCATACATGAATGTTAGTTAAGAGAATTTTGGGGGAAAAAGTTAACACTTAAGAGAAAGCTTTCCAATAATTGAAGACATCTGTTTTGTTTGCTGTTGGAGATTGGATCGCCTATAGCGTTCACAGCTGTGTCTTGTTGCAGGTGCTTTCTGTTGTTGGACTTCTTCAGGATGATGTTGATCCCATGGTGTCTGTCATGAAAGTTGAGAAAGCTCCATTGGAGTCATATGCTGATATTGGTGGTCTTGATGCCCAGATCCAGGAAATCAAAGAGGCAGTTGAGCTACCACTATCGCACCCTGAATTGTATGAAGATATTGGTATTAAACCTCCCAAGGGTGTCATACTCTATGGAGAGCCTGGAACTGGAAAAACTTTACTGGCAAAGGTGTGCATGTATTTGATACTTTAAGTGCATTAGTTTGCATCTGTTGTTTGTTTCATCAAATGTTAAGGCCTATGTTTTTCTTGGGGACTCGTTTTTTTGGTTGTTTTTTTTTTTTTGGAATATTGTGTAGAAGTGAAAAAGAAAGAGATAAAATTTGAAAAGTGTAATGATTAAAGTGTATGTTGTGGTAGAATGATTGTAAACAAGCATCGCCAAGGTTTATGTGTCCTTTGCCAGGGATGTGCAATCAGAGGAAAACCAGGGAAAACTGTTATGTTGTTTTGTTTGCTTCTTTTGCACACATTTCATTTATTTTAAATAGAATGCAATTATAAAGTATTGATTGAATGTTATCACACGTTTCATTTATTTTACTTAAGACTGCAATGATAAAGTATTGATTGAATAGTATCAATAGCATGTAATATAAAAACTAGAAGTGGCTGAGGCTTGGTTTGTCGGGCTGGTGAGTTTTTCTGTGCAGGGGGTTTCTCCTTACTTTCAAGTCCAAAGAATTATTCTCTTGCATTTGCTTCCTTATACGGGCTTAAAGTTAGAACTGAAACAAATTTTGCAATTATAGAATGGTGTTCTGGGTGGTGCTGTTTGCTTGTAGCATCTGATGTTCATGTTCTGTGGATGGTTACTGCTAACCATGGATTGCTTTAAGTTATTTATGTTTTTAATCTCATTAATTGACTTTGTTATTAAATATTAGCTGCATGAAGTCCTCAGAGTTCATGTGTGAAACTGTAGCTCTCAACTTCTTTTCCATGTGAAAATCTTTAGGCTGTGGCAAATTCTACATCAGCAACTTTCTTGCGTGTTGTTGGAAGTGAGTTGATTCAAAAGTATCTGGGAGATGGCCCGAAGTTGGTGAGAGAACTTTTTAGGGTTGCTGATGAGCTCTCACCATCCATCGTCTTTATTGATGAAATTGATGCAGTGGGTACAAAAAGGTAAGATCCGGATGATTTCTGCCATTTTCTTTGATGAAAGGAGACTTATTGGGATATTATTTTTACAGATATGATGCCCACTCTGGTGGTGAGCGCGAAATTCAGAGGACTATGCTGGAATTGCTGAACCAGTTGGATGGTTTTGATTCAAGAGGAGATGTGAAAGTAATTCTTGCAACGAATAAGATTGAAAGTCTTGACCCTGCCCTCCTCCGACCTGGTAGAATAGATCGAAAAATTGAATTCCCTCTTCCAGACATCAAGACAAGGAGGCGCATTTTCCAGGTACTTATGGCATATGTTTGTCACTTATTAAATTTGCACCTGTGTGTTCATCCTTGTCAATATCTCAGGAGGCTGTTAACCTAATGAAGTAAATGTCTTGTTTGATGATTAGATACATACATCGAGGATGACTCTGGCTGATGATGTCAACCTGGAAGAATTTGTTATGACGAAAGATGAGTTTTCTGGAGCTGATATCAAGGCCATATGTACTGAAGCTGGTTTGCTTGCTTTGAGAGAGCGTCGCATGAAGGTAAGCAAAATCCTTTCACTGAGATCCTCAATAATTTTTTTGATCAGTTTGAGGATGAGCAAAAGTTATCTTGACGTGGCCATGTTTTCATATGCGTCTGCCTTTTTTGGCTATGTAAACTCATTGTTTTATATGAGACTTGCTGTGCGGATTACAATTTGTACATGGAGGATGGCGAGGCAAATTATAGTTTAGGATATAAGTATTAGTTCATACGGTTGTTCCCTTGGATTTGCATATTTTGTTATATTCAAATTTCTAATCTTACCTGGAGAGAAATGAAGAATATTTTGTGAACGAGTGGATGAAAATGCTTCAACAGTTCAACCTAAAGAAATCTGGGATTGGACTTCACTGATTGATTTATAATTGATCCAATATGCTTTGTGCATTCGACATATTCCAGTGACAGATATTGATAAACTCAATTTCCATGGTCAGGTGACACATGCGGATTTCAAGAAGGCAAAAGACAAGGTTATGTTCAAGAAGAAAGAGGGTGTTCCTGAGGGGCTCTACATGTGATTGTTGTTATGCCTGTCCTCTTGGAATTCGATGTGCATGCCTTGTGTTTTTTGAATTCTTGAACTTGTCTTTGCCTGTTCTTTCAGATCTTTGGCAACTAGTTCTCTATTCTGAAAATTCTGGAAGCTTCAGTTTGCTGCAATTTGTTTGATGTTAAAAGCATTTATTTTTTTGCTGAATTGAGCTTCTTAAATCTCACATGCTCGGAAGTGCAATGTTTGTTTTCATATTCTCACTTATAAAAACACTACTATTATTATATTTTTTAAATTTTATTTTTTATCTTTCTTTTCTTTTTTTTTTTCATACACTCTTCGATAGAAATTTATATAAAAATACATACCAAAAAATTAAAGTAAACTAAACTGCTATTGAACAATCATCAATTTTTAAGAAAACGTGGTTCCAATAAAAAAGTTCTTTAAAGTTCACGCAAGTTTAGCACATTTATTGAAAATTCCAAAAAAATTATTTCTCTCAAGACCTGGACGCATTTTTGACACTTATTTTTGTCCTTTTGGGTAACGTATGTGCCTTTCTAGTTCGCCCCAATTTATTTGTTGAAACAGATTTTATCCCTAAATGTATTTGTATGTTGAAGTGGCACTAAGGGGATTTTTGGATATACTTATATTTTTAAGAGATTATATACATTTGTAGTTTGTGAGATGTCTTCTATACTTACAAACTAATAAATTTGATCTTAAAAATAAGCTGGAAAGTTGTTTTAATAAAATGATATACAAAACTTTCCATTAGCATATAATTTTTTTGTATAATAATGGTAAATAATAAATTTAATTTTACTTGAGGTAAATAACTTGTAAAAACATATTTTCCGAATTCATAAATAATTCACTAAAAATAGATTACTAACCCATTTAAGAAGCTTGTTGTAAGCGCACACAAATACATACCCATTAATTTGAACTTTCGGTTTGCTTAAAATGTAGCCAGTGTCTTTGGTTCCTTAATTGGGTGGATAGAAAAATTTTGGTAATTTGAGTGAGCAAAATGAATGTTTGATATCAAGATTAGAGTTAATATAAAAATTATTTTTATACATTTAATACGTAACAATAATTAGATTAGATAGTGTCGTGGTATACAGTTTTATAAGGTAAAAAAAAGTTAATGTAAATTACAAAATTATATAGATAAGAGTTGATTTGATTATGAATTGTATAATAATAATAATAATTGAATAATAATTAATTAATTAAGAAAGTAAGAGAAAGAAAATTTTAAATTTGAATTTGAATAAAATTTGTATAATAAGATATTTAATTTTTTAAGTTTTTTAGTAACGATGAATATGGTAAACAAGCAGCCAAACAAATCTAGGATTATTATAGAGGGTAATGGACCATATATACATCTATGGGAAACGTACAAATCTGTACCTATATTCCCAAGTAGACAAAATAAATTAATTAACAAGCCTGAGACCAAAAACATTGCAATGAATCTTTGACAATATGCTCTCCACAAGGGTTTCTGATCAAAGAACGATGGTCAAAAAATTGCACCCACACCCACACCCACACCCACACACCTCTCTTGCACCTTTTTTATATGCCAATAAACCTCGTGCTATTTATTGTTTGTCCGTTGCCTTACCAAAAGTAGATAAATATATTCTTGTTCAAGCTTAACCTAATAAAAACTTAAATTAGATTTTTCTTTTAAACATTTATTCACGCTTGACGGTGGCTCTTACATTAATACACACACGCATACTTTAACATCTTACTTTGTGTAGATGAATCATGGATGATAATACTCGAGAAACTACACACCTTAACCCCATTTCTCTTTCAAAGTTCCTTCGGGTTTTGAAAAAATCCATGTTAACATTCAAATGATTGACATGCCAATTTCAAAGTGATGCTAAGGGGTTATGTGCCACTTCATTCTTCTAATGAACACCAAGATATGACAAGTGAGTTAGATAATAGTTTGATTTTCGACTCGAATCTTTGTTGAATCGAATTGAAGTTCAATTTTCTTTCTTCAAAAGCTTGTTAGGCAGTTGGAGAGTTTTTTTTAAGTATTTTTATATTTTTATTTATCAAATACTTCATACATTTAAATATAGTTTATAACCATAAAATTAATATATAATAAATAATACATATCATATTAAAATTATATGTAGTAAATACTTAATTATGTGATAGTAATAATGGGATATTTTTAAATATATTATGCGAACTAATATAAATCTATATCTAATTAAAAAAAATATTATTATTCTTCTAATATATATCTTTTGATCACTTAAATATAAAAATAACATAATAAAATTAATTAAAATTGTGTACTTGTTCATTTTATAAGTTAATAGATATTAATTAGACTAAATTAATATTTTAATTAATAAAATTGTTAATATTTACGAACTATAAGATTATTTAGTATTATATCACTTTTTTTTCACTTTTCACCAAATTAAAGATAATAAAATTTTTTACAATATATATTTTATTTTAAAAATAAAAATAATAAGTTCGGGTTTAAATTTGAATTCGACTCAATTTGGTTCAACAAAATTTTAAATTTGAGTTTAATTCGATTTAATATGCGACGAATTTAAATTTAAAATTTTTAAGTTAACTTGACTCGGATTGAAATTATTTCCACCTATACTTTATTCCATGTTGAAACAGTTTAGTCACAATCATTCGCAATGTACCACAGTAGCTTACAGACAGAAACTGGGCAGTCAACCGAATAAAGATTTGTCGAAAATTGGAAACACAAAAGGCAGAAAGAAAAACACCACCAACAAAGACATTAGTAAATAAGCAAACTCAGAACCTGAATTAACATAATTAAATGTGCTAATAACACAGCATTAAACAGGAAATGATGAATGAGTAGCGGCAGAATCAAGTACGGCTTCAAGGATCTGGAAAGGAACCGGCGCCGAATCCTGCGCCGCCACCAGCCCCGCCATCGGCACCACCACCAGCCCCGCCATCGGCGCCACCACCAGCCCCACCTCCTGCGCCGCCACCAGCTCCAGCACCAGCCCCGCTTCCTGCGCCGCCACCAGCACCGCCATCTGCGCCGCCACCAGCACCTCCAATTGCGCCACCACCAGCCCCTCCAATTGCGCCGCCACCAGCACCGCCACCTCCGCCGCCAAACCCGCCAAGATTTCCCAAGCCACCAGCACCACCAAGACCACCGGCGGGTAGAGTCCCCATGCCACCTCCAATGCCGCCGAACCCATTCATTCCACCAAGACCACCTCCGGCACCCAATCCACCACCAAGGCCACCTCCGGCACCCAATCCACCACCAACGGCGCCATACGGTATCCCGTCGCTGCCGACGCCGGAGTAGCTGCCGAGGCCTCCGAAAGTGGCCAAGTTCTTTTCATCAGTGAGACCTTTGTCGCCAGGCACAACCCTGGCAGCAGCATGATGAGCTGCGAGGAGAGCAACAAGAAACACGAAACCCCACCTCGCCATTAATCCGTCTGCACTTCACGACAGAATCTTTTTCCTCTTGAGTTTAGAACTCCCCAACCCTAAGTTGACACCTTGAAGAATGTGGGTTTGGTGTCTCCTTTTTAAAGGCGCTCGCAGGATGGGCTGGTGAGCAGTTGGGAGTATTGAATGCAGAATTATTTAAGGATCCTATGCTTCAGTTTCCTCTCAACCTTGGTGGTACTCCTGTAACCTCTAGGGTTTTATTCTTGCAAGCTCTGGATTCATAATCGCAACTAAATACTTTTGGCTTTGCAACAATTACAAGCAGTTTTAGTACTTCAGAATCAGTATATTGATATTGAATGCATGCAATTGCTGTTCTCAGTTGCAGTATCTTCTAGAAATAAATTCATAATTAGGTATAGAAGGAGTCAGACGAGGAGCTTCAATTATCATCAATGTATATTCACTGCATACGCATGATTTTGCTGGCCAGCCTGGTCTCTGCATGCCTATTCGGCCTGTGGGCAAATAATGCTGAGTAATTTAGAAATGAGCCAGTACGGGTAAAATATTAAAATTCTCTGCTCGATTCTGTAGTTTTAGGTCGCGGTGTTGGATTTTGGAAGTAAAAAGGATGAAAAACAAGCTGAAAATTTTACTAAGGAAGAAGGGAATTGAGGGAAAATCTTAAACTTTTATTGCAGTATAAAAATCACCAAACAATGCCTCAAACTATTACACGAAGCAAAAGAGAGGGGGGCTGGACGTGTGTTTAAAAATCTGCAGCCATAACCATAATGCACTGATGTACTACTAAAAACCTAGTCTAATTAACTAATAATCTCACCTACCAACAACCATAATTAAAGGAAACAAATGCTGGAAAATAAATCAACACAACCAAGCAAAGTGTCCTCCTAAAATCAACTCTCATGTAAATAATCATTCTTCAAAAATCTCCACTTTATATGTAATATTCTTTATCACCAAGACTCCTCTTCTGTAGACATAACTCTTCCCACAATCTTTGAATCAAATTTTCAACGGTCAATCACAATTGTTATTCCACTAATGAATGAATGAGTGCGTTCTCCACATATGCTCACTGTCACTTGTTTAATATCTTTGCTTCGATAGCATGGATTCATGAGCTTATACTGATCATGCATTGATTAAGGATGTTGCCCGCTGTAGCAATCTCTTCCTTCGTGCTAACCTAAAAACTGAGGCTTCGTTCGGATGCAAATTATGATGGGAGGAAAATTAATATGAAAATTTAAAAATAATATAAAAGTAGAAGAATTATTTTTGTTAAATAGTATGTTTGGAGGCTCAGATTTTAAAGAAAAAATGGCGGCAAATTATACATGAGGTCTCTTGTTACATAACATAGTACATTTATATAACTAAATAACATTAATAACAATTATGATGTTATTACACGGCATTTTATCATTAATATGTTTATTAGGCCCAAGCATTTGTCGGAAAAAGAAAAAGGGTCCATAAAATTTCGGGCAGGCTATAGCAAAAACTTCAACAGCTACAAGCAAGAGAGCAAGAGAGAGAGAGACAGAGCAACAAATGCAGACATTCAAATGAACAGAAGAGGAAATAATAAGCAATAGCAGAAGCAGTAATCCCACAGTGCATCTGCCGACCACTCAACATCACCCAACTGGGAAATTAATTGCACTGGCTGAGAAAATTATTATTTGTGCTCTTGCAAGAGATGGAGAATGAAACTGATTGGTGTCGTTTTCCTACCTCCATTATGCAGTGGGAGTTAATCAGCTCAAGCCAGTCTTGTCGGTTTATGTTTTTTTTCTGCTGCTGTCTGAAACTCATCCACCCTCGGAATGCTCTATTATGGTGGGTTCCATCACACCCCACCGACTTCATTTCTGATAAACGTAAATGCAGTGTCAGCAGTTGGTGTCGGGCTGTATATAATTGAGAGACAAATGAAATTTAAAATTTCGCCAGACAGGTTCTCAACTCATCGTGCAAATACTTAAAAGTCACAACTGCTGTTGCTCGTACCGCACTGTAAATGTAATTCATTGCCATACCTTATGGACGTGTTTATGGAGGGCCTAAATATTTTTAGGGGTCACAAAGAACAGTTTCGGTAGATCTTGGAACCAGCTTTCTTGCTAGTCGCTTACAATTAGGAAAATTAAGTCACATAACCGAAACATGAACAAGATTTACAGAGACTAGAATGGGATTCCTTTTTTCATTTTTCAAATTTGATGAGTCTCATCTATTTTTTAATATATTTGATTATTCTATAATCTATCTATACTTGTGTATTGAGGCTTAAGGCCCAATCTTAGTTGACCACTGTTCAATTATTATAATATCTTTATAATTAATATTTTAAAATTTTTCTTTTTTTTATATTATAGTTTAATATATAATTCAGGCATTTTCTTTTCAAATTTAATATATATTTCAATTCACACTATATGTAATTATATTATTTTAAAAAAAATTTCAAGATTTTTTTTGATTGTTAATAAAATTTCATTGGTTATAAAAGTTTTCAGGATCCCATCAAATGTATTATTGTACCATTTTTTCCTTAGTTGGGGCTTAATTTGGCTGCATATTATCCTTAATTTTAAAAATCAACAACACACATCTATATTGTATTGTTAAGAAGTGTTGGTAATATGTCTTTTAACATTAATAGAAAATGATGGATACTAAAAGATATTGGTTGTGTACGTATTTTCTTTCAGTTATTAACAAAATATTAATTTTTATATCAATCTTCTGGTAAGTTTTCACATATGTAAATCTTAATTAGCATAAAATATTGTATGTACTTATGTGCTTAAGTTAAAAAGCCTTATTCATAAGGAGTTATGAATGTAGACATAAGGGTGTTTTAGTACTTAATCACTAAAACCAATCTGTGAGTCATAGACACTTTACAGAGTATTTGAGATTTGATACGACTTACATACTTTGTATTTGTAAAGTGAATGTTATGTCGTTCGGTATAAAATATTGAGAATACATATGTGTGGGTATGCTATTGGGGAATGGACATTCGGACAATTACTCACAAAACAAAATAGACGTATGTGTGTCACTCTCAATTATTAATATCTTGTGTCGTGATTGTGATCGTGTCAAATGAACGTGCACCTTAGACCTGAAACAACCTCGTTGTCTTGTGCATGTGACAATCAACATGTCACTAAGGCATTAAGGGTTAATACTTATCTTGGTATGGGATAGAGTCATAAGCCCAACGTGGCATTGTCAAGATGAGTATAGGGATATGTGTGAGTTTAGTAAAAGATTTGTTTCTTTATAAGTAAGCAAAGCATTCGTCCTATGTAGTTGGTATTCTATGAGACGGAAGCCTTTAGCCAAGGCAATGTATAATCAGAGAAGAGTATTTGATATAAACATTTATCTCATGAGAAAATACCAACTAGTATGATTGAATTTGTAAATTTGATTAAATCCTTGACTCTCACTCGGTTGGGATAACGTAAGGCAAAAGTTTATATAGTATGGTAGTCACGATCGAAAAGGTTCATCGTTATCCAATTCATTTCACCTTAACTGGACTATGATATGGGTTATAAGCTAAACGTTACTCATGTCCTTCGAGCTATACTCGTTGCTAATTAAGGTTGAATCTAAAAAGTCACACATGCATAAGGTTAATATATATTGTGAGTGTCAAATTGATGGGCTGCATACGAAACTTGAGAAAACTCGTGTAATAATTTATTTAGTTAGAAATGAATTGGACTAAATAAATTATTCTGGTGTTTGTTAATGATAATATTATTAATAAAAGTACAATGAGAATTTAATTTAATTAATGGTAATTGGACACAATTCGGATTTAATTATTAATGAAACTTAATAATTAAAAAGTTCATGGGTTGATTTATTAATGAAATTAATAAATACAAGTTCATGGGCTATTTCAATTAAAATGGTCTATATAAGAGGGCCCATGAAGTCTATACATCAAACCCTTGTATCATAACTATTTAAAAGGGTATTTGAATAGCTCAAGATACACTTGAACCCTAAAATTCGTGTAGCCCTATTAAGCAAGAATAAGCAGCCCCTAGCTACCCTTTCTTGAGCTCTTGTTAAAAGTTCTTTGTTGCCCAAAGTGTTTGCGTTAGAGTTTCACAAAAAGTGTTTTGTAGAGTGTAGAAGGAGCTCGTGATCATTTTAATTTTGTGGACAAGTTAGAGGTTAGGATTTGAAGGCCACGACTCAAGGATCACATTCAAAACCATTTCGAAACGTTTCCAAAGTACAAATTATCTTGTTCTTGTTTTTTGTGATATCTTGTGAGTTTTATAACAAAAATGGATGAGATTTGTTCTTATTGCTTATGTTGTGATTGTATGATGCTTTTATGTTTTAAAGTTTTGATTTTTATGGACAAATCTCATGGAAACCCAACAAGAAGTAAGGCTTTATGGTTGTACATTATAAGATCACACAACTATCATCGATTTTATTTTTTTAATTTTCTATTTTTAAATTTCTATTTGTATTTTTACTAAAATACAAAAATTCTATAATTTATATATTAATTTGCATATGCATAGAGTGTACCATAGGATAGAAACGTGATTTTGGTTCAATATTAAGTTACTATAATGCTTTATGCAAATACTTTTAATTTTTCCTTTTTCATTCTT
Organism: Avicennia marina; assembly: GCA_019155195.1. Classification (NCBI taxonomy): domain Eukaryota; kingdom Viridiplantae; phylum Streptophyta; class Magnoliopsida; order Lamiales; family Acanthaceae; genus Avicennia; species Avicennia marina. Next base: position 10,882,996 of record CM032769.1, on the reverse strand, counting down.
ATTAATATGATTATGCATTTTTCTCATATATTGTTTTTATATTTTAAAATTACTTTTTATTTTTATTTTTCAATTTTTATATACTTTTAGTGTTAAATTAATTTTAATTATATGGTAATTTGTTACAATGAATAAACCATTTTATAATTTATAAGAAAATTTACACGTGAATTTAGCATACTATCATTTCTAGCTATTTATTATTGATTGATGGTTACTACTTGCGATTAATTGATCTTCAAATGTAACAATATATTAAATATGTGCTACATAAACATGATTTAATATAAAGGATTTTGAGGATGGAGTATATGGCCCGTGAGAAGGATATGCTTGTAAAAGATCCATTCATAAATAATACCTAATTGGGCACAATTTGAATCAAATTTGTGTACCTTACATTATTGCCCAGCTTAAATGCTTCCTATTGCTTATATTAAATTATGATGAACTGCATTGTGCATTATATTTTTGATATCTCAATGTTGGTCCATATGTAACACCTTTTATATGATTATAATTATTTATAACAAAACCCAGTGAATGACGTTAGAGAGGGTGTCAAGGTGGGTTTATAAGTTTCATACAACATTTTATTAAATGTTTGATAACTTATAAATTTGTCAAAAGTGCTTGATAAATTGTTTAATAAAATAACTTATAAACTCCAAAATTAAGATGTTGAGAGTGTATAAGTTCTTTAAAAATAAATTAGCTTTTCTCTACTTATTTTTCTCTGAACTTCTTTTCTAATATCTTATAAAGGTATATTGTGTAAAATATTTAAAATAAAAAATTGATGAAAGATCAAAAGAATCTAAAAAATGAGAAAAATTTGAGAGAATATATAAATATAAATTGTAAATTGAAAGAAAAGAAAAAGGAAAATGATAGAAAGAGTAAAATTATTTAACATAAGAATAGCTGTGTAAATTTATTTCATATAATAAAGAATTTTTATTGAAATAATAAAATAGTATGGATGTGTATGTGTGTCTATTTGTTCATGTAGAATATTTCTACAAATTAATGAAGTTGTTAGGAGAAGGAGAATAATTTGTACGGATTAAGAAGAAGAAGAAACGGACATATGAATCATGAAACGAATAAATAAAATAAGAAGTATGGGAAGAAGAAGAATATATTGCTTTAGGTGGTTTACATTCAAGAAATGGATATGTGAAAAAGCAGGCTGTCAAAATTGGAAAGATTAATAAGATTAGATAGAATTATTGAAATAACTTTTAATGTTTTTTCTGTCAATATTGATTCACTAAAATTTTCTCAATTAATTTTTTAAATCATATTTCTACAATTTTCGTGGGTTATGAATTGGGGCTCAACAACTTTAGATATCAAACTTACATTTAGTGGTCTGAAACTGTTTTATTTTTTATTTTTTAAAATTTTATCAATATAATTAAATTATACAATCGACATAAATATATATTCTATTCAAATAATTTATTTATGAAATATTTTTAGTTGCTCACACGACGAGCATCCCAAAGCACTAGTACTATATTAAATTGCATTGACAGATTTAATGCAATTGTAGTATGTGCTTTCAATGCATTGCCACATATGTCCTCTTCATTCAAATATGTCCATTTCTACTTCGATAATATGGTCTTGGGGCCCAATCACTATTTTTGGTCCAATTAGGAAAAAAAAAAAAAAAAAACCATATGCAAAACACTCTTTAGAGTCTAATTACATAGCTCATTGTCTAATATTATTATTTGTTCCATATAGTGATAAACTTGACAGTACTCGTGACCTGGTCAATAGTTGAAATGGGGTTCTGTTATTCTATAATTTATTTTCATACATTTTTGAAATTTTTTTATTTTGTGTCATTATTTTTCTCTCCGTATTAGCATAGTTTTGAATTTTGTTTGCTATGACAAATTTTATAATATTTAAAATTCATGCATAACAAGTGCATGAATTGTTCTATAATATGAGTTATAAAATAAAACACTTATACAAATTAATGAAATATTAATATAACAAAAATAAATATTTAAGTGTGATAATAATTTACACTTAGCATTTTAGATGCATGTGTAATGAGTGTGGAGGAATTACCAATTATTAAGAGTTTTTGTGCAATTTGATTACATATTGTAAATTTATAACATTACTCTTAATTAGTAAATTTACACCACTATCCTTAACTAAAAGGATTAAACATTTAAATATAATTTCTAATATAATATTACTTCTTTTATACACTGCACGCACACACATGCATGTATATATATAGACTTATATTAGTATGAGACTAAAATTTTTTAATTGCATATTATAATATATACCACTATCTTTAATTAATTTATTTATTCATCCATCCTTTCTCTTTCTCTTGTTTTTTCTCTTTTCAATTTTTTTTTTCATTTTTGACTCTCTCCTTTTTTTTCCTTATTTAAATATTTTTATACTGTCAATCTATATCTATTCTATAATATTATGCAAGTGAGGCTTTTTGGGTTGCACAACTATATTTAATTTTATTTTTATTATTATTATCCTTATTTATCTTTTCTTTTGACTTCTTATTTATATTTAATTTCTCTCTTTTCAAATTTTGATCTTTATTTTTCTTATTTTAAATATTCTTTATATTTTTAATTTTAATAATTTTTACTATTTGAAGGACAATAATTGTGTAATTTATAAATAAACATACACGCATAGTGTATCCCATTTCTATAGTGTTTAATTAAGATTACATGCATTCAATTAAGATTGAAAAGATGTCATTACTGAAATAACTTACCTTTAATTAAGATTACACGTAGTTATATAATACAATATCCTACTCCAGGTTACAACATTAATCATGTTGACAACCACTTGCCATAGAAAATGAATGCCAAACCCAACTCATGAATTATTGTGTGAGTATAACCGCATGTATATTGGACAAATATAGAATATTGATATTTATAGATATAATGGCAAATTCTTCGATAGAAAGTGTCCTCATTCAGCCTCTTGTCTGCATGGCCATGGCCACGCATGCAAACATAATTAGCCTCATCCTTAATTAGCTATCACTGCTAAAAAAAATGCTCATAATTCTCTGTCCCTTCGTGTGTGCGCGTGTCAGCACGTAAAATGATATAATTAATTAAAATTATAATATGGGGTTAAGATGTCCGACTGAAGTGAACACAAATGATATCAATTGGGGTTTTCCCTTTGTCATCCCATTTGTCTCCAAGTCTTTTCGATTTCCGTTGCTACCAACTCGGGCCAATAACATGATAAGTCATTTTTTTTCTGCTGACAGCGAACGGTATATTCTTAAACTGTTTATGGGTTTGGAATTAAAAAACAAAAAAGAGTTATATGTTTGTTTTTTTTTTTGATATATGTGTATTTTTTGTTTACATGACATGCTTAGCCAATAGATGGATGGGATTTGAACAATTGACCTCTCACTTGAGAAATTGGAACATAAACGATCCATTTACATACGTAAATGTTTTTAGATATGTGTGTGTGTGTGTTCACATTTGCACGCGTGTTAGTGGTGACTTCTTTTTTGAACAACTAAAAGGGTTATTGGCTGCTGACTGGTTGAACTATTTTAGAAATTACTGTACAAATTTTAAAACTCTTCTTAAACTCAAAACGATTATAAGTACAAAATTCAAAAATTAATTTTGCAAAATAAAACACATCAATTAAGATGAATAATTTTAATTTTAAGACACAACATTTAAATTTTAAAAAACTCAATTAGAAAAATAATTGGATAGAAATTACTATAAAAAAAGTCAAAATAAAAAGGTAAATAGTGGTTCTTGTATACCTAACTAATATTTAGGAGTTGAAATTGTTAGAAATTTGAAAAAAGTCAAATGGTATTTTTATTTTAAAAAATACGGAATTTTTTAGGTATAATATATATGTATGCATGTATGAATATGGATACAGCTAGGTTAATTTATTTCAAATAATACTAGGAGAACAGATATTAAGTTAATAAGAATTTTTAATAGCATAATGTCAAATTACATAATTATCTTTTTTTAATTCTTTTAACTTATTACTTTTATTTATGTTTTCTCTCAAAGTTTCTCTTTTTAAAATTTCTTTTTTTGGGTCCTTCTTATCAATACCAAGTGAATTATCAATACTATATTATTATTTTAGTAAAGAGTTTTGGTTTTACAAAGTGAATTTACAAAATTAACCTTATGTTGAATACATTATTCTTTCTATCATTGTTTTTTCTCTTTTTATCCAACTCATTACAATTTATATTTATATGTTCTCTCAAATTTTATAATTTTTTCTTTTGATCTTTCATCCTTCTTTTATTTTAAATATTTTTTGCACAATGTAACATAACATAATTTTATTATATTCTTTTTTCTTTTAACTTTTATTTCTATTTTCTCTCAAATTTCTCCTTTTTTTTCGATTTCATTTGATATTTTTTATTTGATCATTATAAATATTATTTATAATTTTTTAATAATTGAAATACAATTTTTTATAATTTATAAATAAATCTACGTATGCATAGAGTGTACAAATTTTACTAGTGTATAATTATTAATATATATATTTTATGCTTTTCCCACTTTCCTATGCTAATTTTTATCTATTTGATCTTTTTCCTCAATTTTAATTTATTCAATATTCTCTTACCTCAACTATTTTCTTCTTTTTCCTCTCTCTGTCTCTTTGTCTGTCTGTCTGAATGATGTAAAATTTATCTTTAAAAATTATTATTATTATTTCATTTATATAGTCATGTACACACATTAAACGTGTCTTCATCACTAGTAATATATATCAAAATTAATTGTCTAATTTTGGTCACGCAAAATGCAATTCTTAAAGCACCTTTAATTCTTTATACATATTCATTTCACTCACCTCCCTCAGTTTTATCACTTCATTTTCCTTCCTCAATGATAATTTAATTTATTTTTTCATTTTTTCTCATTTTATAAATAATATAAAACTTGCATTTAGGAAAAATTACTTCATTTGTATGCACATGCATTGATACATTTGGTGTGCCCCTCGTCGTTAATATCTATATATAATTAGTTAATATATCTATGATTCAGTAACATTTCTTATGTGAGTGGTGACAGGAGTTTAACTTATGTAAGTGGCAACTGGATTATATCTTAGCCGTTGAAGAGGAGAAAAAAATTATAAATAGATGTAACGTGTATTGAATTACAATCGAATTGGATACAAGGAAGGAAAGTGTTTTAGCGTTTCATCTGTCATGGGTGACGTGATCAACGATCGCGTCGGATACAACAGTGTAACCGGACCCGAATCCGATAACCCCAAAGACGCGAACCAGGCGAAGAACGCCGACCTAACGTGGTAGGATTGGATTGAACCCGATAAGAAACGGCCACAATCAGCACACTGATTGCTAATTGATACGTTACGAATCACTCGAACCAATTCGGAATGACTCGATTTGGGATATAAAACTCACGAGAAATTGAAAGAATCAATTTCAGGGAATTGAGAAGAAACTTGAATTAATTGAAAACTCTCTGTCTGCCAAACAAAAAAATCCTTCAACTGAATAATAAACAACTATTTATACTAAAACTATCAGACTCTAACTTAAAAAGCTCATATGACCCAATTTATTAATTAAGCCCATTAACCAATAAAACTAAAATTAATAAATATTAAAATAAAATTCGACGGATCTTGGATCGCGTCAATGGGTGCACCTCTTTATTGTGTATGCAGAAGAAATAAGCAGTATACATTTCATTATGCTTATGTAAGGAAATTTAGATTTTTAGCTGTGTTTTTAGGTGTGATTTTATTGAAATTTATTTAAAAATAAGAGAGAGATAGAAATATAATTTAAAAGGTATAATGATAGGAGTATATGTTTTTTTGTTATGAAATTTAAAAACAAATTCCCTGAAAAAAATTAGAAGCAAGACTCCCTTAATTATTTGCGTATATTCATGTTTACATTTGTTTAGTCTGCGGTTGTAAAAATACAAATATTTTGATTCGAATGTTCACTTTCATTGCTCTATCAAAAAAGTTACAGCAGTCACATTGGCTTAGGCTATGTTCAGAAATCCATTTCAAAATTTACCTAACTCATCAAATTTTACATTATCAAATATATTACTCAACAAAATTTTCATTTAAATTCAAATTCAAAAATTTCTTCTATTATATATATAACTAACTAATTATTTTCATTTATTATACATCTTCACAATCAAATTAATATCCATACAAAAACACACACAAACTTTAGGTTATATATACACTAAAAATTAATCATTATCTTTATATAATATCACATAATTCAATTATTATATATATTATAAATATATAAATTCAAATAAATAATATTATTCATCTGCTAGAAGTATTTTTTTTAAATATACTACTCATTTCAATACAACTTCTACCAAATATCATTTTCCAACAATTGCCCTCTCCCCAAAACATAGCCTTATATTCTTGGCTCTAATATATATTATCCCCTGATAATTGCTAAAGATTGTTCGTCAATGCAAATTTAATAAACTTAATGATCATCGTTGTTCACTAGTCTTCCGTTTCATGTTTTTAAAAATTCCACATGCTCCATAAAATATCAAAGGAGACACAAAAAATTTAACTGTAATACCAAAAAAAAACCAATAATGATAATCGTAACAAAAGTCAAAAGAAAATTCCATTCCATTATTACACATATTTACCACCAAAGTCGTAAAACAGACACATTTCGCACCACAAATACTTCATTTCTTAACCATTCGTTGTGTTATTAGGATCAGAAGTAATCGCCATTGCTCCGCCACGTAAATGCAAAAATCTTGTTACATTTTCCTCTATAAATACTTACAGCCTTAGTGCTTATGTCAAGATCAAATTACAAACTCCCACCAACACGAATTCTTGTAAGACAAAAACTCAACACAGTGAACATGGCAAGCATGGCTCTCACCGCCTCCCTCCCAAAGCTCCAGGCTACAAGGACTTTTCTCGTCACTTCACCCACCAGATCTTTACAGGTAAATAATTCCATGACGCCCCTGTAAATGTTAGTACTCATCAATATTCACCTCGTGCATGGCAATACAAGCATTTCATGGGCCTGTTTGTGTAAATGATAGGCGGGCAGACGTTTCTGTGCGATGGCTACGCATGATGAGGCGGCCAAGAAGGGCGTCGACGCGGCCAAGAAGGGCGGCCAACAAATCAAACACGAGGCCGCCGCCGCCGCAGATAATGTATGTGTCGTCGTCGTCGTCGTCGATATAGTACACATTTAATTCGATCTGCATGGAGTTAGAAAAGGGTTTATAAAATCTTTAATTAAATAAACTTAACCAAACGCGGCCTTGCTTGAACTCTAATGAGAATGTTGTTGAATTTGGCGATCAATTATTAGACGGCTCAGAAGACGAAGGACATGGCGGGGAAGGTGTCGGGCACCGCCCAAGAGGTTGCGGGGAAAGTGAAGCAAACTGCAGAGGATGCGTGGGACACTGTCAAGGACGGCACCAGAAAGATGAAGGATACGGTGGTCGGCAAAGCGGAGGCCACCGCCGACTCTGCTAAGCGCACCGTCAGTGAAGGAGCGGCCAAAGCCGAGCGCACCCTCAATAACAATTGATTTGGATTGGATTTATAGTGATATTGATTAATTCTAAATTAATTGAATCGTGGAGAATAATTCATATCTTGATTCCATCTCTGAAAGCAGGCATGTGAATCAAGTATGATAGGACTCAATAAGATTTTATTTTATTTTTTGTTTGCGTAGTTAGTTTTTAGGAGATATGTTTGGAGGTTGTCCTTCTCTAAGGTACAACTTTTGAAGCTTGTCCGGCGTGGAGCCCAGCAACTGGGAATTTTCATTTCAGTAATTACAAAGATTCCTGTTGTTTGTTTTATTTTTTTATATTTTAATTTTCACTTGCCCATATGCTTATTATATAGATTAGTGTCAAAATAAATTCAAGGTAGATTAAATTTTAATATTTTCCATCCTTAAAAAAAGTTTGTTGCTAAGTAATTATAAAGAAGACCGAATTCTATATCTGGGGACGTCTGAGTGGGCGTGTGTGGTCAAATGTGGCGCCACGGCTGAAATCAAATGAGAGGTCAACACTTCGAGTCTCATCTCATTGCTTCATTAAGTTAAAAAAATATGTATTTAGGTATGTTCGTGACTGAAATGAATAAAAAAGGAATAATACGTTAATTAAATAATATTAATATTTAAAATTTAGTATCATTAACTTTATAAAAAGTAACGTTATGAGTTTCTGAAAGATTAAAAAGTTGAGCTCTGCAATGTAAGTACACTAAGCTGATAACGGGGGACAAGTGACTGAGGATTAAGTGATCAAATTCATCACCCGCGTAAAATTGAGAATGCATTTGGATAAAATAATTTAAAGAGTAGGATTTTAACTTCATAATAGAAAATCTTTGCGGAAAATTTTATTTTGTAATGAAATTCAATTCTTAATTAACTATATTTTGAGCTATGACAAGAAATTTGAAGTCCATTCTTGTTTTAGTCATCTGAAATCATTGTTTCAAATTTAAATCATTCGACCTAATTGAGGCTCTAAGAGAATAGAAAAGAAAATATACAAATAAAGATCTAGCCCATAACATTTAACTAGTAAGCGCTCTCTATGCTTCTAAAAATTTATTTACAAGTTTTTATAATTATATTATTGTTAATAATATATTATAAACATATTGTATTTTAAATAATGAAATAAAACATTCAAAATAAAACTTATATATGAAAATGGAATACAAATAAAGAATCCCAAGGAGAAAGAAACATGGTAGAAAAAAATAATATACATTGACAGAAAAAGAGAAAAGAATAGAAATACAAAAGAATGGCATTTTCATGAATCAATATTTGATAACTGAAATCAGCTATTGTAAAGTCCCCATGCTTAATATAATAACTAGCTATTCACACACACTTTCTGATTGTGCATTCTAATTTAAAATATGATATTTTTTTTCAGACAAAGTTTTATTTTTTTTATGTAAACATTTTAGAATATCTTACGTACTTATATATATTATTTTAAAATTTTTTGAAAATTACATATTTCGTGTCTGTGCATAATCTTTTATTAATGACTGTAGAACATAAAGAGATAGGTTACAAAAAATTTTCAGTAATAAAAACAAGATACAAAAATTAGAGTTAGAAAAGATAATCTATATAAAATAGGAGAGAATGAAAAAATATAATATAATGTAATATGTAAAAGTAAAACGAGAAACCATAAAAAAAATAGTGGAAAGAATTCAATACAAATTTTTATATCAACATTTGAAACAACAGTCCATAATCTCGATGGATTTCTGGCAATATTGGTGGAAGTTGTGGACAAGTTACAGGAAGTTTTTTAAAATCGGTTGTTGGTATGATTGAAGAAAATTATTATTATTATAGGCCATAAAATTAATTTAGGAAATTAATTAAATAACCAAAAACTGTTATTATAAGGGATTTGCGCGTTTTATAATAGTATAGATTAGTCATAAAAACACACTAAATGTATGAAAATAATTACGCAAATAAATTAATAATTTTTAATATAATTTTTATGTGTTTTATAAAAAGAAAAAGAAAAAAATAATAAATTAACATCAAGAAAACCGGTAGGAAGAGATAAATGTAATCAGTTAAAAATTGAAAGAAGATGACGGAATAAATAAATTTGACAGAATGAAAATAAATTCTGTAAAGAAGTAAGGGTATACTTTATATGCTTTTAAGAACCAAAAGAGATCTTTAACCTGAATATGTAATTAGTAAAAAATGCAAAAATTGTGTTTGCACAATTAAAGAAAAACTATTAATTAATGTAGTAAACTATAATTCTTGATGATTCAATAATAAAATAAAATTATGTAATAATTAAAAATATATTGAAAAATTGTATAGAATGAGACATGAAGTAAACAAGTTCGAATGAAAGAAAAATGACCAAAAATAAAATGAATTAAATAAAAATAAAAATGAAGGAAATTAAATACAAAGAAAGGAGGCATTTTACTTAGTTAACCTTTGGCAACAAATAATAGTTACTCTAGGCCGCTTCCTCTATAATATTGCTAGCAACTCATGCAGACTTGATGGGAGTGTATATAATATTCAAAATATAATTTATAATGTATATACATGAAGTCGTATTTTAATTATATAAATACAAATATATTCAATTATATGTATACATATTCTATTTTATAATTTCTTGTGTAATAAAGAATGATTATTCTGGATACAATAAATTTATATAATTTTATTAATGCAAAAAATAAATTACCATGTTTCAAATCATTTAAAAGATTTACTTAAAATGAGAGGAGAAAAGAAAAAATTAAATAAGAATAAATTAATTAAATGAAATTAAAAAGTACAAAAAAGAGAAAATGTTGAAAAGACAGAGAAAAGTAAAAAATCAATATAAAAATAAAGAAGAGGTAATTTGATCTTTCTATTTTAAGTATTAAAAATAGTTACTACAAGGTATTTAACAGTTTGGTCATAATAAATAGTATTGATATAGATTTATTATTGGAGTATTTCAAAAAGATATATTCAAAGTACTAAATATAGTTACTACAAGGGTTTCACACTTAATTATATAGTATAAATTGATAATATAGTACAGATATAAATAAAGATAAAACACTTAAAAGTAAATGCACACACACACAAACTGTATGGGTTCTCCATTTTACAAAACGAATTTACATAATTACCCTTATGTTCAACATAAAGTACTCTTATTTTTCAGTCATTTTTTCTCTCTTTTAATCTAACTCACAATTAATTATATTTACATGTTTTCTCAAATTTTATCATTTCTTATATTCTTTTAATATTTTATCATTTTTTATTTTAAATATTTTTGCACAAAGTAAAATTACATAATTTTATTATTTCTTATTTTTTTTCTTCTAATTTTTATATGTGTGTCTTCTCTCAATTTTTTTATTTTTCCAAATTCTTTGATTTTTTATTTTATTATTTAAAATATTCTTCATACTTTTTGATATTAAGTAAATTCATTTTTATTAATCAATAAACAATTATTTTGTAATATATAAACAAACTTGCACATGCATAGAGAGTGTAAATTTACTTGTGTGTGTGTGTCTGTGTGTGGAGAGAGAGAGAGAGAGAGAGAGAGAATAAAAAATTAAAATTAAAGATAAAGAAGAAATAAAAACAGGAACGAACAAAACACAAAGATGAAGAAGAAGTATATAAAATGTTAGAAAATAAAAAATTCTAATTGATATTCTTATATTTGATGACGAAACAAGCAACATTAGACTTGACATTGGGCTTAAAATGGGAAACGAAGGAAATGCTATGGAAATATATAATAGTCAAATTAACTAATATTCTTTCGTGAAGAGGGGGTCCGGTTGACTGGTCAACTACGATGAGCTATAACCAATTTGGGAATTTCAAAGAAGTTGCGTTGAAGTTTCTCATGGATATTAATTAAACTCATCAAATTAATAAATAAAAATTGGCGATGGGACCCACGCCAGATCGGATGCTAACTCGGTCCAAATCGTCACATCATATTACATGGCGAGGCCCCATTTGGTGCAAACTCCGTACACGCTGTCCTGTTCACGTGAGGGCACCATGACATGCACTAAACTGCATGACAAACTCAAAATCACAAGCAAGACTTGATTGCAGATTACTGTAACACGTAGAGCATGCAAATATCAGGTAATAAGATTTTCATAAATTTAATAATTTTAATATTTAATAAAATTTTTACATTTTATAATACAAAATTATAATATTTATCAGAATTTTAATTACTTAGTGTAAATATACGAGTTGCATCTTGGTTCTGTAACACCCCGTAAAAACCGATATCAATAAACGCCACTTTGCTCTGATAATTAACGTGTCACCATGTTATTGGCTATCTACGCATCCCATCCTTTTTCCTTTATTCTTATTCATAATGAAGAGAGAAAATTTTGAAGCGTGGTCATTGGTGGATTCACAGAGAGCTAAGGGAAAGGAATTTTGTTTGGTACTGAGTTTGTTTCAGGTCAGAAATGGATGAACACGTAGTGAAAAAAATTAAAGAACCTCGCCGCTTCACCCACCAATGGAGACAAAGTCCAGCTAGCCAAGCCCGAGAGCTTTCCCCTCAGTGGGTCCAATCCCACCATTTCTCTGTCCACATTAAAATTCATACACATATATATACTGTATATCTATTACTGTTTGTTGTATAGATAGAGACATGAATGTATACATGTGTGAATGTAATTTAGGAGGGTGAAAAAAAGAGAAAGGCTGAGGCACCGCTAGGTTGCACCATTCAGGTGGGATGGGAACGTATGGCTACAGCCGTAAAATCTGGAGATGAAAGGGAGAAAGTAGCGGCACGAGGTTTTTATTTCTGGTTTTGGATTTTTCCTCTTTCTCTCTGTCTCTCTCATCAATGTTGAAACCGCTATCCTACACTTCTCTCTCTTAATTTGAAGTTGAAAAGCCCCATTTTCTTCCATCTCTCTTACTTAAGAGCAAACCTCCACGAAAAAACGATTTGAACTTATCTGTAAGCAACCAAAATAAGAGGGCCATTCAAGGAAAAAAAAAAAATAATAAGAATTGAAACTTCCTAGAACTGGCCAGAAACATTCATGGTGGTTGTTGCGTTCCAGGTGATTTAAGTCTGGTGGTGCTCTTCATCACTCGAAATTTGTCTTTTCAGGGTTTTGTTTTTTGCTTCTGGTTTTGTTCCCTTTCGTTTTTCTCCTTGCCTATAATTATTCGGAAACCCTCATATCTAGATTTTTCTTCAAGAAGTAAGGCTTGGTTGATCGATCCAAGATCCCGTGTAATGATTTTTTATTTTGGCGATTGACACTTGTATTCTTGGTTAAATGCTTATTTTAAGTGTAGATTTGCCTTCTTTGGATATAAATATATATATATACGCATGAGCAAGTGGGAGGGATGTTTGATGGAAACCCCAGATGCTTTTATGTTGCAACTTGCAATCCATACTTTGCTGTACTTGATGAATTTCTCAAGCCCGGTCCTTTGAACTTGTTTCCTTAATCACTTGCACTCGCTAGTCTCTTCCTTCCTTAGCCGTACACAGTCCATTTTTCCAGTCCCATCATTCTCATTATTTCTTTTAATTATTATTATATATCTTTATTAGAAGCAGCCATATTGTTCATCTGAACCAGCACTGGAGACATCCAACTTGAATCTCACTTTGGAATTTCCAAGATGATCAAGGATGTAGTAGTGGAGCAAGATCTGCATTTCCGTGCGGGAAATGTTGGGGTGAAAATGGATGATATGGCGACGGCGGGTGGTGGTGGTGGGGTTGCGAACCCTACTGGTTTTGATCCCATGGAAGAAGATCGTCAGGTGACTGAAATGGTGTCTATTGGTGAGAAGGATCTATGGCTTGACAGTGATCAAGAACGTCTTCTTGATGTGAATGATGCTTCCATTTTTTACAACGATTTCCCTCCTCTGCCAGATTTTCCCTGCATGTCGTCCTCTTCATCTTCTTCCTCCACTCCGGCGGCGTCCAAGACCACAATCCCCGCGACGTCGTCTTCCTCCTCTGCTGCGACCTCCTCGTCGGCCGCTTCTTGGGAGATGATGAAATCGGAGAATGAGGAAGACACCGGGCGGATGAATTTGCAGCAGTTCAAGGACGATGACGACCAGGTGAAAGTGGAGTCCGCCCCCTTGTCGTCCACCGCCTCGATGGAGATCCCGCCGCCGTCGGATCATGACGGTTTGGGCGATATAGATTGCGTTGATGTAATGGAGAATTTCGGGTACATGGATCTGATTGACGGCTGCGAAATTTGGGACCCGTCTTCGGTTTTCCAAAGCGAAAACCCTCAAGAATTCTTGGAAGACCAACAGGCCCAGCAAGTGGTGGCGCCTGCTCCGGAAAGGCCGCAACAGAACCATAATATGGAAGGTCAAGAAGAAAGTGACGGTTTTAGTTTTCTCCAGGGGAACAGTGAACTTGCTATGATCTTTTTCGAGTGGCTGAAGCAAAACAGGGATTACGTATCCGCCGAAGACATGAGAAGCATAAAGCTCAAGCGATCCACCATTGAAAGTGCTTCTAAGCGTTTGGGCAGCAGCAAAGAAGGTAGAAAACAGCTTTTGAAACTTATACTGGAGTGGGTTGGGCAGTATCAGCTCAAAAAGCGGGCGAGGGAAGGTGGCCCGCAAGCTCCCTACGCCTATCAAGAAACCGTTCAGAATCCTGAGCCTAATCCAAACCCTAAACCTAACCCCAATTTTAGTTTCACACCTATGCATCCTGATCCGAACACCTGCTTTTCTACTCCCCCCTGGATGGCACCAGTACCGCCACCTCATGCATCGGAGGCCCCCGCCATGGTGGCCGGGCCACCGGCTTTCCCGACGCTACCAATGGCAGGTTATACCGTCGATCCTTATCACAATCCAATTCCGGTTGCTCCTCCGATGAATCATCAGGTCGTAAATGGCGTACCGTATCCACACTCGGCGGAATATCCAGTGATGGAGCATGCTCAAGCATGGGCTCTGTCCCCATTCCCCATTCGACAATCACAATTCGGCCCGTTTCATGATAATGGTAATATGATTACTCGTCAACAGGCTCTGTATGGGAATCCCTACCAGGTGTTTGATTCAAATGGGGAGAGAATGATGAGATTGGGCCCTTCTGCTACTAAAGAGGCTAGAAAGAAGAGAATGGCCCGACAAAGGCGGCATTACACTCACCATCCCCGCCACAGCAGTAACTCGACTCAGCACCAGAATCACTTGAATGATCCTCATGTTCTGGGCGATGCCAGAGAGGATGGCGATCAGGCTAGCTCCCCAAGTACTTGGCTGTACTGCTCTCCTGACACTGCTCCTCCTTCAACAGCCGGACATGTCTCACAATTGGAGGCATCACAGGCACAGCCACAAAGTCATCAGCGGTCGGCTACCTCTGATTGGCGACAGCAGCAGGTCCAGGATTTGATAATATATTATTTGGGATATTTTATTATTAATTTTTATGATGATTGTAATGTTCTGGCATTAACATATTTGTGACTTGTTTTGTCTATAGGGTTTGAAGACAGAAGGAAACTTGAAGTTTCTGCTGCAGAAAGTCTTAAAGCAAAGTGATGTTGGTAATCTCGGAAGGATCGTGTTGCCAAAAGTAATAGTTCTTTCTCTTTGTTAGTTCTTATGATAATTAAACTAGATAAGTATGTCAGAATATGGCTTGCTTCTGATATGTCAGAAACTAGATCTCTAAAATCTGATTAAACTAATAAATGAATAAATATATGTATGTGTGTGTGTGTGTGTGTGTGTATGCTGCCAGAAAGAAGCTGAAAGCCATCTCCCTGAGCTGGAATCGAGAGATGGAATTTCCATTGCCATGGAGGACATTGGAACTTCTCGTGTGTGGAACATGCGTTATAGGTATTAATTTTAGAATTAATAGGAAATTGGATTGCAATTCTGAATCATGGAATATTGTCAATTTTTTGTTTTCTGAATCTAATTTTCTCCTTACTATATGATTGGTGAATTCAGGTTTTGGCCCAATAACAAGAGCAGAATGTACCTTCTTGAGAACACAGGTAAAGGGTCAAGCACCATGACCATCATGTGACTTTGAATTGGTAGCAATTATGTTTTAATCATATGGTTCATGTCCTTGTACAGGTGATTTTGTGAGAGTTAATGGTCTTCAGGAGGGGGATTTTATAGTTATCTACTCAGATACAAAATGTGGCAAATATGTAAGACATGCTAGTCCCTTTCTTTTCATTTGATCACCTTCTTTCCTGTCAGTTGGCTTTTTATGGTTTATCTACTCATCTCCCTGAGACTGACAACTCTTGTGTGACGCAGATGATTCGGGGTGTTAAAGTACGGCAGCCTGGAACGAAATTGGAGGGCAAGAAGCTGGCGAGGAGAAACATGCTCAACTTAACTGTTGCTGGTAATAGCTCTTCATATGCACCTATCAAACAAGCCGTAAGATGAAGAAGGAAGAAGAAGAATGAAAGAGTCCTCTACAGATTCTTGATGTTCTGTTAATTACTGAATTAATTAGTTATCTCTTTGAAGATCCAACGTTTGAAACCAAAACTGTGTTATATATGTAGTGTAAGTCGTCCAAATTGCTGGTGCTCGCTTTGATTTTCTGAATCCCCAAGAGTGGTACATAACGTATGGTTCCATTTTGGGGTGGCTACTTCTTGATAAGGGGCCTGCAGGTGGTCTGTATTTGTATTACTGTTACCTGACAGACTTGTGATCCGTGTAATGCTGTGACAATAAGCTATTTCATATTATCATGCTAAGTGTAAGTGAAACATCTGTTAGTATGTCTTGTGATGAATTCTCGTGCCTCACCTTCAGTCGATTTTAGCGTGTTTTCTGTTGGGGTGAATTCAGCGGTTTATAACCTCTATACACAAGCAAATGAAGCTCAGTTTCAGAGGTTGGTATTTTGGTAATCATACCTCAATTTCATCTTGAATTTTGATACTCAAAACGTGGAAATAAGATATTTTGAAATTTATAAACTCTTATAAAGTATATTAAGTAAGAAGTGTTTGTGCGAGAGCTTACAAGCTTTCAAGAACATAGTATAAAATGTTTAAAAGATTATAAATTTTTAATAATTTTTTAAATGAAAAAATTTATAAAATAAAAGTTTATAACGAATATTTATTAATCTTTTAAATAAAAAATTTTATAAACTCTTTAAAAATAAATTTGGCGTCCGACGCGGGGAGGCGCTAAACGAGCATATTTAGTTTGCAGAAGTCAAGAGAGCCTGCGATGTGGTCTTTGACTTCGCTACACACGATTACGCATTCTTCGTTGAGGATGGGTCTTCTAACAGAACCTCTTCCTCCGCCTCATGTGTCAGTCTTCAATTCCGATTCTTCCAAGTGGTCTATTGGATAAGCAGCGGGGTTTTGAGTTCTATCCCCATCCCGGAAGCCGGCTAGGGTAATGCTTCCACTTATAAATTATTTTATTTTATATTACATATTAAAAATAATATAGATATCATTAAATGATATCAATATTAATATTATTTAAGTTATTTTTATTATAATTAAATAAAAAATTATAATTATAAATTTTAATAAAATCTTATAAGATAATATTACAAAACACATTTTTAGCTTATTTTTAAAATAAAATATGTGAGCTTATATGTTTTGAAACTTCTTATAGCCTCTTCACAATAAGATAAGTTAAGTGTAGCCAAACACCCTGTAAATCTCTTGCCAAAAGAGTTTATAAGTTTGAAAACTAAAATGTTTGGAATTTACAAACTACTTTAAAATAAGTTAAATTTTCTTATAAGTTACTTCATTTTATAAAAAAAAAATTGATGTAAATATTCTTAATTATATTATATTAATAATATTTAGTTTAATTTCATCATTATTACATAAAAAACTATAATCATTTATAATTATAAATTTCAATTAAATTTTATAAAATTATCTTATTATTTTTATTCAATTATTTTAGCTCATTTTTAAAATAAAAGTTATGAGATTATAAGTTTTGAAAACATTTATAAGCTATATAATCTTATAAGATCTTAAAAATAAGCTTAGCTAAACACACTCTTGATTAGTCAAACAAGCTCTTAGTCATGTCATCTATAATTGGTGAATGAATTTGGAAGAGCTATATTTAGATAACACAATTGGGAAACAGGTATTGCATTCAATTATGGAAGTCTCTTGTGGAGCTAGAATAATTAAAAATGTTGATAGTGTCAGTTAATAACCAATTATTGTAATCAAGAGGACACAAATTATTTTTTTGTGATAGAAATATCCTTACGTGCATCATTTTTTTGTCATTAATTACTCTAATGGAAAGTAATAATAATAAAATAAAAATTTGGGGTAATTTTTCTCTATTGGTTTGGAATCACTACCGTTTATTCATCGATTTAAATGAGAGAATCTTTATGAGACTGATAGTTTATCCAAAAAGTAAAATCTTATATTGAAGCATCTTAAACAAGATAGAATAAGTAAATTTGGACTGAGAAAAATACTTTTTTTAGTAATTATACATCTTCTGTTGGTGGAAAATTTTTGATCAGCACAAAAATGATGCACGGTATACTTACATATATGTACATTCATATAATACATATGCAAAAAATAAAAGAAATAATAATTACCCCTAAATTTTAGAATAAACAATTAACAACAATTTCATTAATTAGTAAATCTCGATTAGAAATAATTATAATATTAAATCGAATAATAGAAATCATCTTCCATATTAAGAAAGAAAAAAAATGTCCAGCTTTATATCACATACTGGCCTTCCCACCCTACTCAACAGAACCAACATAAATTCAATCTTGAGTAGGCAATTCATACTGTTATGAACTGTGTTCTACCACAGCATCACTATAAAAGAAAATGGCTACCAAACCCCCCCCCCCCCCCCCCAAAAAAGGGCATGTTACTTAAATGCAAAAGAATTGAAAAAATTTTAAAAAATAATTCAACACAATCCACTTTAAATTTGTAGCAGCATAGAAGCAACAACAAAATCCTGGCACCTTACATTCTTTCACTAAGATTAGCATCAACAATTTGTATAATATCAAAGAAATATTTACCTGCCAATAAGCGAGAATGAAGACCATAAAGAAGAACTCCCCGTATTGCACCAAACTTCCCAAAGCCAAATCCCTTATATCAATCCAATTTGCAGTGATTGCCCAAGTAATTAAATGCAATAGATTGGCACAATCAGGCTGTATAGGCTATGTTTGGGAGAGGGGTTTCGATGGAAGTTCGTTAAGATAAGGCAGTATGTTTGGTTGTAAGATTTTGATGGGATAAAAAAATTTAATTTATTTGAATATATTTATAAAATTTATAATAATAATAATAATAATAATTGAATGATGTGATAGTATATAGAAAAAATAATTAGTTTATATAGTATGAATATATATATATATATATATATAAAGTTTGATTTGATTATGAATAGGTACGATTGAAAGGGAGAAAAAAGTTTGAATTTGAATAAAAGTTTATCTAATTGTATATTACGGTAGTGTAATGTTTGATGGATTGTATAGATATTAAAAAAATGGAAACAAACAAACATAGCCGTAGAGGCTTAAACTAAAGCAAAACATGTTAAATTCCAACTACTTTTAGTTTGCATACGTTAATGAAAAGGCATGAAATCAGTTGGAAGGAAAAAAGAGAATAAATAAATCTATAAAAAGGATTACTGAGGGGTAAATTTGTAATTCTATTTTGACCCATGAAACTGTTTCTCTAAGGTTTAGACACATAATAATACAATATTTATATTATTTAATAATAAAACAGGGAAAAACTTTTAAAAAATAAAAGAAATATTAAGTAAAAATAGGATAAAGATTAACTAATTATAATAAATTAAAATTGCAAGAAGACAATGAACAAAAATTCGGGAAAAAAAGAATTAAAGAAAATATGTGCAGCAATAATAATATTTCATTAATTATACATTTAATAACCAAAAGGAGACCTATTGCTTCATTATACAACGACTATTTTAAAAGTGAATGTTCCATCGGCCTGCAAAAGAATATAAAAGAATTAGTGATAATTTTTTAAAAAAATATAGGATTAGTAAAATAAAGTAAAATACAAGGAAACTTAAAAGAAAATATAACATAAACTAAAATTCATAAAACATATTAAAGAAAAATATAATAAATAAACATCGAGGAAGAAAGGCAAAATTATATATGTAAAGAAGTGAAGTCATTTTCAGCATTAATCTTTAAGATAATCAAAAAGAAGATCTTCATCCCCTATTCCCCTATATTATTTTAATAAATGACACTTTCTCTATTTATTTTTGCATATCGTATGGAATATTTGTTCCGATTTGGATCTTCCCCAATATTTCAAAACGTCAAGCGTATGTCTAATAGCCTTTGATTTGTTTTCAACTATCATCACTATAATAAAATTATACTAATCAGCATAAAGCATATATTTTATTTGAATAATTTATTTATAAATATTTTTAACTACATTTACAACAAGTGTGTAACAACACGAGTATATAATATAAAAAAATTGATGAGTATTGGTAGATGCACGTGGATGCTAATAACTTACCATTAAATAATACAAAGAGATAAAAATAAAGAAACCATTGCACGTCTCCCTCCCCGACTTGCGAACTTCTAACCCAAATCTCATCCATTGACAATTTATTTGTAGTTAAAAATAGAATGATTTGAAGATGAAATCAGCATGTTCTTGTGAATTCAGTTCAGAAATAGAGTGAGAATTAATGATAATGTGCATAAAGATGCAGATTAAAGAAAAATGCAAAAAACATAGCTGACTACAGAAGAAAAATACAAACACCATTTATTGCCATCCCCATAACCACAAGCAGTAGCATTTCTACTGTTCACTGACGCCCAGATTTGGCAACAGAAGAAGCTGAATTCAACCATGAAGATGCAGAAAAACTGGAGTTATTGCTCTGCAAGTACAAGCCCTTCATTGCTGATGATGGCCCCTCTGCATTCCAACTCTTGCTTTCCTGCTTATCACTAGCACGTGAACCTTTTACAAGCACATCCACCTTTGGAATTCCCCCTCTTTCATGCCTTATTTCCTTAAGCATTGCGGCTACATCTTTCATGGTAGGCCTGTCATCAGGGGAACGATGCACACAAAGCATGGCAACTCCTAAAGTTTGTCTCATCTCTTGGATCTCCGGCTCAGGCCTGTGCCGTAAGCTGGGGTCTAAAACCTCCGCCCCCTGCATCCGTTTGTATCGCACCCAGTCCGCCATGTGAAGCCCTTCTGGTATGGTTGGGTCCATCGGCTGCTTACCCGTTAGTACTTCAAGCATGACTACTCCATAGCTGTACACATCGCTCTTTTCTGTGATCTTCATCATGTAGCCATACTCTGCACATCAGGAAACACATAGCATAGGCCTAATCAGTTTTGTTCTCATGTATTGCATGATCAAATGCCAGTTAAGGTAACAAAGGTGAACTAACCAGGAGCTATGTAACCGTAGGAACCGGCAACTGTGTTGGATGCCCGGGCGAAATCTCCATCATCAACTAGTTTAGCAAGGCCAAAATCAGCAATATATGGCTCAAAATCAAGGCCTATTAGAATGTTGTTGGTCTTGATGTCCCTGTGAACAATGGGGGGCGCACAATCATGGTGCAGGTAGGATAAGCCTTGAGCGGCCCCCAGAATGATTCTGTACCGGACATCCCACTCCAGGCAACCTCTGTACTTTTCGTGAAGGAGACTTCCCAGGCTGCCATTAGGCATGTAATCATAAAAGAGCAACCTGGTGTTCTGATTCCAACAACAGCCTAAGAACTTGACAATATTCTTGTGGCGGATTGATCCGAGAGTTCTCACCTCGGTTGAAAAAGAATCTCGGTCACCATTTATGGCTAACTGATCATTTTGACTGTTATAACTGGCTTGTATTGTTGCTGGCCGAAGCTTCTTCACTGCGATGACTTCACCGCTGTCAAGTTCTGCTCGGTAAACAATTCCGGAGCATCCCTTGCCAACTGCATTGTCTTCCACAAGACACCTTAGTACTTGATCGACAGAAAAATTCAGCTTCTGAAACGGAGTAAAATTCCAGGAAAATGGATCGCCCCCTCCCAATTCAGAATCTGCATTTCTTTTGTTCATATTTCTGACCCTTATAACCGCTACAATGCCAAGAGCTCCCAAGGATATTGCCACAACAGCCATCAATGCAATGGCCAGCTTTAGCCTCCACGACCGCCTAATGCGTCTGCCACGAGGCGTTCCTGTGCCTTTTGTGCTGCTCAGGAAACACAAGTCGTGTCCCCGAGCACATAAACCTTGGTTTCCTGCCAGTTCTCTGGGTGACAACTGCCTGAACAGCCTGTTATCAGGGAGATAGCCTGTGAAATTATTGTAGGAAACATTCAATGAAACCAGGTTAACCAGGCCGGAAAGAGACATCAAGTCTCCTTCAAGCTTGTTGTGTGAAAGGTCTAGCACAGAGAGCTTGTTGAGAGCAACAATCTGAGGTGGGATTTCCCCTGTCAGGGCATTCCAGCTCAAATTTAAGGCAATTTCAAGACCCTCAATGGCAAGGATTTGCACCGGAATGCTCCCAAACAGTTGGTTCTGGCTCAAGTCAAGCAACTGAAGCCTTGAACAGCGGCCGAGGGCTGATGGGATTATCCCCGAGAAAGAATTGCTGCCAAGAGAGAGTGTATTAAGAGAAAAGAGCTCACCAAAACTCCCTGGAATTGGGCCGACAAACTGATTCATGGAAACATCCAACACCTCTAGTTTACTAAGGTAAGACACAGAACTAGGCAGATTTCCACTTAGTGAATTCCCTGCCAGGTTCAGCATCTGCAATTCTCCACAGTTACGAATTTCATCAGGCAATGATCCACTGAGATGGTTATTAGAAAGATCAAGAAAACTGAGATTGGCAAGAAGACCGATTTCTCTTGGTATTTGGCCATTGATTTTATTCCCCGCCAGTCTCAGTCGAAAAATGGATTTGCAATCACCTATCTCAGGAGGAATGGAGCCCGTGATATCGTTAAAAATCAAGAGAAGCTTGGTTAAATTTGTCAGCTGGAAAATGCTTGGAGGCAATCTACCGGTGAGCGAGTTCCAAGACAAATCCAATTCTTTAAGGCTTTTGCAACCTGACAATGATCCAGGAATGCTTCCCTCAAGCCTGTTATCCCATGCTAAGAAGACCTGAAGCTGAGCCAAGGATCCAAGTTCTGGTGGGATGGAGCCAGAAATCTGGTTACGGTCCACCTGAAGCTGTAACAAACTCCTGGCATTGGAGAGAACAGCAGGGATTGAACCGGAGACATTGTTGCTGCTGATCATCAACTCTTCAAGACTCGTCAGGTTCCCAAAAGATTCAGGTATTGTTCCAGTTAGAGAATTCAACGAAACATCAATGATGACTAAATATTTGCAGTTCCCAATCTCCTTAGGAATAGAGCCCACGAAATTGTTCTGCCACAGCAACAGCTTCTCCAGCTTCAGAAGCTTTCCCAGCTCCCTTGGAAGCGAACCCGACAGGCTGTTCTCGTACAAGGACAAGCCCACAAGCTCTGTGCAGTTTGCAATCTCCGGAGGAATTTCCCCTGAGAGCATTGTAGTATAAAGTGACAAAACCTGGAGCTTTTTCAACTTACCCAATGAAGAAGGAATCCTGCCAGAAATCTTAGTTTCGGCAAGGCCCAACACTTGCAAGTTCTCGCAATTCGAAATTTCATCTGGAATTTTTCCCTCGACGTCTTGATTCCCTCCGGCACGGATGATTTCTAAAGCTGACAGGTTTCCAAGCTCGCCAGGAATGCTTCCGCTCAGCCTGTTGTCAAATAGCACAAGACTTCTCAGGCTGGCACAACTCCCAAGCTCAGCCGGAATCTTTCCAGTGAGCCGATTAGAGTTCAACGCCAATTCCTCCAGGTTTTGAAGTTCTCCAATACTTGCCGGAATACTTCCGACGAGGTTGTTGGAACTGACATCCATCTTTTTCAGCGAACGACAGTCTCCAATATCGAGTGGGATCGTTCCAGTGAGATTAGCCCCTGAAATAGTGAGGCTTTCGAGGAATTTCAGGGAGGAAAGATTGGAAGGAAAGGGCAGGGCAAGGGGCACTGACTGAACATTTATTTCTGTGACACGACTGTCAGAAGAACACGTGATGAACGACCATTTACAAGGGTTGGAGTCTTGTGAGTTCCAATTTGAAAAAGCAAACGGTGGAATATAAGAAGAAGAAGAAGCAGAAGCGCGAAGCCAAGACAATAGTACGATAACTTCAGTGTTCGCTGCTCCGAGGGGAAAACGCGGAAGAATGCCGAGCAAGAAGAGAAGGAAATGAAAGAAATAGCAATGCTGTCGGCCGCGGCGGAGGTGGAAGAAATATGGGGTGGCGTTCAATAATTGCCTCGGCATCGGCATTTGCAAATATTTGGCCTCAAAACCTAGATCACTCTTCTGGTACACTGCATCGGGCCTCTCCAAGTTTCTGTTTCTCGATGCTATCTTACTTCTGTTTTCCTGAATTTCCTCTCCTGAAAAACTATTAGTGGCTTTAGCGGATCTTCTGCCCACGTCTGCACTTCGCATTATCAAATCAAGGAAAAGACTAAAGATACACACACCTGTAATAATGCAAAAACAAACTCCCTCTCACCAGTTTGCTTCTTTTTCTTCTTCTTCTTCTTTTTTTTTTTTTTTTAATAAATACAATCTCAATTAAATTAAGATGAAAGATCAAAATTCTCACCACCCCTTTTAATTATTAGTTTAGATTTATATCCAGTCAATTACAGGAACTATTAGAAAAAGTAAAAAACATCGAGGTAGTGGACCTCCTCTCCCCCACGGCACCATTTTCTTCCTCGGGATTCTGTTTCCCACTGCTGTATTCTGCTTTCTGTGTAGTATGGTACTGAACTAGTATTGGTCATATTGAGCCGAAAGAGAGCTCACGTGTCGTTGCATTGAATTCCTCGTTTAAATCAGTAAGGTGACCGAATGCCTCTGTTCTGGGAGTTGTCTATGATCTCTGTCCTTCTGTTATCCGGACCAGTAGTGAATCTAAGACTACGTTTGGTTAAGAATTTTGGAAGGAAAAAGAAACAAAAAAGTAGAGAAAGGAATTTTATAGTAGTGTGGTCGATAAAAAAAAATGATAAAGAAAAATGCAAAAAAATTATTTTCCTTACAAAATAGTGAAAAAAATAGAAAGAAACTGTTTTGGCTATATCTTCGTTTTCAAAACATTCATCATTTCTATTTTTTTTCTCATTTATCTTCATATTATTTCTTTGAAATATTAAAAAAATAAAAAATCTAGGTTTTTTTTATCTTATTTATTGTTTTTAATTGTTTTTCTTTTTCATGAAAATCATTCAACCACACAACATGGGATTTTAAATTTTTCAAATTTTCTTATCCTTTAATCTATATTTTTTTTTTATCTTTTCGTCTCTAAAACCTTAACAACAAGCATGGTGCAAGACTTTATTTGTTTCGGATGCTTGTGTGTGGTTTAGTGAGCTAACTTTTAAACTTTTATCAGTGAGATTTGAAGTTTAAGCCTCCACTCACTAAGTGTGTATGCACACACAGCCTGTCTTAATGTTCTTCGGAAATTTGTGATCGTAGGTATTTTTTTTCTTATTAATTTTATACTAATTTCTCGTATATGTTGCAAGTTGTAACTGAATTATTATTGTTTTAACACTAGAATTTCAACTGGAACTATTAAGAATGTCGACATAAATAGAGAAATAAGAGAGTGCCAAACATGTCAACTCCTCCAGAAATTAAACCCCTTTTCATGATAAACGTAGTTGGTAGCCATATTTGTCTAAACAATATTAAATGATGGATATGCATCATGGTTTTATTTATTTTTTTATAAGGAAAAAGAAAAGGTTGAACTGGCTGTGCTCAACATTTCCCAGATTTTGAGGGTTAAGCACGTGGAAGAGCAAAATTCCAATTCCACTCCAAACACTACTTTAAATTTAAACAAAGTGAGGGACATACACACTCTTGTTCAAATCATCCTACCCTTTTCAACTTGCACAATGGTACAAAGAATCCCATGTCCCATCTTAAAAAAAAAACAAAACAAAACAAATCAAGAAAAGACCCTTTGACTACAAGCCCACAAACATTGTCTTCCAACAAAGATCAATGATGGGTTCTTTTCGCAGACATGGTCCTTAACTTGAGAAAGAGAATGCATAATATTATGTATTTGATGAGTGTACCAAGGACCCACACGGTTCTAAGATTACTTAATCGCTCATTCTCGTTATCTCTATCCCTTCGAGCCATCTGCATTGAAAATGATACCATATAAGTTACTTAAGATTATTTTATCATAATTGTTGTGTGGGATTACCATTTTAATTATTTTACATGTGTTTGCAATAAATCATGAGTTTTATCTATTAAAATGAAAATGCAATTATCATTGATAAAATGATTCAGCACGTTCAATCATATAAAGTGAACATCAACTCATTAGTTCCCACCCCTTCCACCAAGAAACCAAAGGAAAAAAGAAAGAGAGATTTTTTTTACAAAAAAAAAACCCCCCAAAATTAAGGGCACGTGAACTGGCTTTATTCCTTGAATGCATGCAGCCAATAACTTGTATGGCATAATTAGATTGCACAAGTCAATGTGGGACAAGTTCCCTCACATTTAAAATATCCTCAATTATGCCTTTTGACTTATCATTTCCTTGGTGTTTCCAAAGTTCACTTGTGGTCGATATTTTATGGAGCCACTGGGCTTCCACTGCATGTCTATGAAGTCATGGAGCCATGCATGCCATAAATGGAAAGATGAGTTTGGAACCGTGATATTTGTGTTGAATTGAATTTTAAAATTTTTAGAATTGAGTCGTAGTAGTTTTGGTTATGAATAAGTTTCAAATTGAGTTCGATCGAATTTATTCCGAAAAATAATCTTTTTGTTAGAAATTTACTTTTAATATTATTGTTTGATAAGCAATTCATTTAAATCCCTTAAAATGTTTTGAAAAGAAAAAATGAGAATAAAAAATAATTATTTCTATTTTTTTTAGCTTTGTATCCGTATGAATCAAGACCTAAATCTACATCAAATCAATTATTTGAATACACGTGATTTTTTTTCACTAATTTTAGGCTCTGTTAAATCAGATCAAACTCAAATTTATTTTGCTTTAACTTTAAAATTGATATGATTTAAATCTGACCAAAATTCAACCTTGTTATTTTGAATTAAAATCGTAACGCCATGAAGAATAATGATGTAGCGATTGAATGGTATCTGATGAATAATTTTCCCATATCATCCTTTGACTATTAACAATTGATGAGAACTGTAGGGCTATCATTTTTTCAAGGATATATTCGTTATGGGATATGTAGGCTCCATAATTCCCTTATATCAGCAAATTAGTCTGCCCCACACGGGTAAGGGACAAATCAATTTATTTATTTTTTCGATGGCATAAATCATTGTTCAAAGTATTTATTTAATTGCGAGAATTAATTTGTGACGCATAATTGGACCTTAACAAGCCAACACCGTACGGATTGGGCCGAGTCTGGGGCCTCCCCCAGAAAATTTTTCCCAGAGGTATCCAATTGAAATTGAGTGGGGAACTCCAGATTAACAACTAATGGAACTCCAAGTTTGAATTAAATTTGATTAATCTCCAAATATTTTTAAATTCAAGTTGAATAACTTGGCTTGTTAATACTCTCTGCAATTCAATCCTTTGAGTTCTTGGACCTTGTTATTGGATTTAGGACGGTCAGTGCATTTAGTAAAACTAAATGGAACTGAGGTTTTAGCACACCAAATTGAATATAGAATCGAAATTTTTGTTTTAGTTGAGTAATTTACCAATTTTTTTGTATGTTTGACTCAATATTTTGGTATACCAATTTTAATTTAAAAATGAATAATAAAAAATAAATTTATATTTAAAATTATAAATTTTAATTATACACTTATAAATAAATATTAAATATTTTATTTTAATAATTCATTGTTTTAATTTAGATTTTTCACAGATAAAAAATATTTCTGCCATAATAAAACATTCTTGTTTAACATACATAATATTGTAATATAATTTTTTTTCAAAATTAAATATAATAATATCTTAGATATATAAAAAATTAAGAGAAAATAAATAAATGATATAATAAATTGATATTTGGTTCAATGTAGTATAACAAATTTAAATATTAAAATCAAATTAAAAATTAAAATTTTAAAAATGGTATACCAAACTCGTACCTTTACTAGTGTTAGCTTACTTTTTAGGCTTTGTAGGTTCAAGGCTTGATTTTAGATAATATCATTATTTTAATCATTCACAATTTTTACTTTTATATATATATTTTTTGTTTTTTCTCATATAATTTTAAATTTTCAAATTAATTTTATTTTTATTATTAAAAATTGATATTTATATATATTTAAAATCAAATCACTACAAAAATTAATATATGTGCTCCCTCATGTTTAAATATATTTTTTATATAATATAACATTATCCAATCATTATATAATAATATATAATACAAAAACAACTGAATGAATATAATCTGCTTATTATATTTACTCTATCTATAAATTTTCACACAAAAAAATCAGGTAATTTTAACTTTGCAAAACCCTTAAAAATCGAAAACTAGCCAGCAAAAAACATAGGCAAAGTTTGTTTATTCATTTTATATCTGTTTTTAAGTGCATTTAAAAACAGTTTCAAAATAAGTTTGAAATAAATAAAATTTAAAAAGTATTTTATAAAAAAAAAAAAAAGGGAAAGAAAAAACTTGGACTTTCATAAATACTGTATTTAATTAATAGTTCCTTACACCACCTTTACTCTTTGCTTCATTTATGGGTGTTGTGAATACCTTCTCCATCTGCACCTTACTCCAGATGCTGAGTTGCTTCCGCTAAAAATTAAGCTTTCACTGCCGGGGGAGATGCATGGGGAACCTTCCTTCCCCAACTCTTATCCCATTTGTACTCTGAAGGACAGATGTCTACTATCACTAGCTTCTATTGCCATTGTTACACAAGATGGAAAAAAGCAATTCTAGGACTCATGTTTATGCATTTGGGATACTGTTGCCTGGAAAAAATGCAAGGAGTGGGAGTTTGTCGACTTGCCTTCATTAGTCAAAGCGACAGCCTTGGAGTAGACAACGACGGAAATTTTTGAAGTCAATCTCTTGAATGGTATAAGGGATCCAACCAAAGAAGGGTTAGTTCAGACATTGAAGCTTGTAATGGGATGCTTCGCTCCGGTGCCATTCTCCTGTTAGGCCCACAATGGATGAGGTTGTAAGGCAGTTGAAGGAGAGCAGACCAAGGAACAGATCCGTTGTGCACTGCCCGGCGGAAACTAGGAGCGGAATTCTTACTCCCTTATGAGCTTCTCTGTGCATTAAGATCTATTGTTTAGTAAGCATGAAAGGGTAGATGGTAATGAGTATATTCTGTTGGTTTGAGTCCTTGTTTTAACTCAAGGAAGCGGACACCATGATCTATGGTAGGTTGTCCGGAAAAATTATGTGCTCTGAGAATGATATACAATGGATACATTATTTTATTTAGTTTAATAAAATATTCTTTTTAATTGATTAAAAGGAACTTGATAGGATTAAGTTAGGGTATGATATTACAAAATTATTGGATAATTAATTCAACTAAAAAGCAATCATAAAAATATAGTTAAAGGCTTTTTAATTTGTATGCCATTCAAAAAAAAAGTCTGTTAATTGAATTATTTACATTATGATGTAACTACCTTAATTGTTAAACTTACTAATCATCACTATTAAAAGATTAATTAATTAATACAAATTTTTTATCCTTTAAATAATTGTTTATATTACAATCTCATTCAATAAAGTTCAACAAAATGAACATGGGCTTTAAAGTTGAGAACTTTCTTGGAGTAAACTTTAAGTCTTATGCAGAAGCAACTTAGGTTTATGCAGTTGGAGAATATCATGATTTTTGAAGACTAAATTCTGATTGTCACTAATCATGAAGCTGCGATAGCTTTAGGAACATAAGGTGTAAAAGAAGTTACACCACTTGGCTGACAGCGAATAAATAACTGATGACTAAGAGGGTGTTTATAAGCTCTCTAATGAGATCTTTAGGAATTAATAAGTTTTTTCAAATTGTTTGATAATTTTTTTAAAAAAGAGTTTATAAATTTTCAAAATAAGATGTTTGAAATTTACAAACTTTTTAAAACTAAGTTAGTTTTTTACAACTTATTTTTCAAACATCTCATAAGTTACTTCTGTATATATATCAAAAAATACATAACTATCTTAAATTACATTATATTAATGATATTTATTTTTTTTATCATTATTACATCAAAAATTTATAATTAACTATAATTATAAATTTCTATAAAATTTTATAAAATGTTTTTATCCAAACACTTTATTAACTTATCTTGAAAATAAAATGTTTTAGTTTATAAACTCTAAAAATATCTTATAAGTTACGTAATCTTAAAAGTTATTTAAAATAAATTTGGCCAAACATCCTCTAAATGTGGAATAACAATCCTATGCTCCAAACTGAACACCTTTATCTCATGAGTTAATTTGTGCTGCGTCCATGGTTCTGTCACATCGGATACATGCTGATCTTCTTCTTAAACACACTGCAGAACCCATTGAAAGTCACAACATTAAGAAGGGTTTGGCGGCACTATGGCATATATGCCGCGTGACAATTCAAGTTAGTAAGATCATTGAAAGATATTATTTTGATAATATTTTTCTAACTAGTAATGATTTTGAAGATAGAAAAAATTTTGATCAAATATTTGAAGAGATTGCAATTATCCAAATGAAAGAAAGATTTACCTACCCAAAGTGGATTAGATCGAATCGGTTGAAATATGGAAAGATTATCCTTCCATAATTAAAGGATCTAGAGATATGCAAAATCTGGTGTTGAAAGGAAAGTAAACTCACTATTGTAACATAAAATTAACAAATATAGAAACTATAGTGTTTACTGAATCAAAAGGATCGGGTGAATTTGAAAATATCAATGTCATGGAATGTTGTTGGAGGACTTCTCCTTATGCAAAAGAATTGAGAAATGATCTATCCAAGCTTGGAAAATGAGTGTGCATGAAATGTTGGTGAGATTGGCGTCCTGAACCTTTATTTGTTTAAGTGTTTTTTGTATCTTTTTAAGATACTAAAAGTGATCCCAGAAATACTGTACCTCTTATATAGAGTGCTCACCAGAAGAATAGGGACCTTACGATGTTAGATCTTTATTCTAGTAAAAAGTGCTTGCTGTATAATTTTGCTTAATTAGAAACCCAAGTTGTGAAGAAGTAGAATAATTCAAGTGGGAGTCAAGTTGTGTGAGTTTAGTGTAAAACTTAATTTTAATAGACTTATTCCTACTAGGCGAAACCCCGCAGGTATAGGTGTGATTACACCAAACTATACAGTGTTTATCTCTTTGTAATTGTTTCATTTAATAAGTGATTCTGTTCTTGGGGAAGTTGAACGAATTCTAAACGATTGTACACCTAAAAGTTGCATAATATGTCTGCCGCATGCTTTGATGTTTTTTCAGTGTTACAACTATTGTTTCAAAAACTGACTTGAACTAGTTGCACCAATCGGACCACCAACTGATAAAATATAGTTTTTAAACTAGGACCTAAAAATCAAAATCGAATAAAATTAAGTAAAATTACAGTTGAACCTCTAAACCCTAGACCCTAAACCAGAAAAACCAATCAAGGTTCATGAAAACCTCATGATCCAAATTGATAAATAAATAGACTTCTAAATTTTAATATTTTTCTTCTTAATTTAATTTTCATTTTTTTTATCAGAATTTATTTTCG
This sequence comes from Avicennia marina, assembly GCA_019155195.1. NCBI lineage: Eukaryota > Viridiplantae > Streptophyta > Magnoliopsida > Lamiales > Acanthaceae > Avicennia > Avicennia marina. Next base: position 10,851,414 of record CM032769.1, on the reverse strand, counting down.
ATTTGTTCTCCTTTATAAATTCTTTTTTTATGAATCACATAAATTATCTTTTAAGATGTCCAATAATTTTTTAATTAAACACATGTTGAATACACAAGACGTCATTAAAATTCTATTATATTTTGATTAAATATTTTTAATAAGATATATTTTTTGCATATTTTTACATGTATTTCTTGAATTAATATTTATTGTTTTTATATTTGTGGTATTTTTATTTTATTAGTGCAATAAATTTAACTATTAATAGTAATTAAGAATGTTGAAACTTAGAATCAAGGATTTTTTTTCTTAATATTTATTATTTTATATATTTTTAATGTTTATAATATAAATATTAATTCCAGTAAAAGTAATATTGACCGACAAAATTTGACAAGGATAATGCATATGATTACAAAAATTTAATAACATTGCAGATTGACGATAACAGAAAATCATGAGACTACACTAAGACTGCCTCTTTTTCAACCTGACTACATTCTATGGCTACACATATTGAGCATACCCTATTGAACTAAATAATTAATAAAGATGCAGGCCCACACATTTGATTAGCATGACCGAGGGAAGACAATGAAATAACACGAGCAACGCTTCTAAACCTGCTCCAAAGGGTCTCGCACATTTTAAGACGAAGCAGGCCGAGGTTGATTACTGGAGTATAATTAAGACACCTAAGAGAGGTTGATTAGTAGCTAGATTTTATTAGACTGCTGGAAGAACTTCAAGAGATGTGTGACGAATCAGTAACGCTTTGTTGTCTCCTGATAATCGTCAACACTAGTGTTCGATGAGTTGATCATTCAGCACTGGAGACCTTTGCGGCAGTGAAGCACCCCAGCCTCGGAGGTGAGGGCCCCTACCAGGGAAGAAGATCTGGCTTCCATACTTGAGGCCTTGGCGTAGCTGGCTGCTGCACCCCGGCCCGATGGGACGAAAAAGGCTCCATTTAGCATAAGGTCGCCCTCTGATCTCCAGTTCCAGTCCTTCCATCCGTTGGGATCACTCTGGTCCGCTACTCTCTTCGTCACCTGTCAGAAGAACCTTTCCTGAGTGAAGGAGATGAAATCTGCAGGGTATTGTTTACAACTAGTGGTGCCACAAATTACTAACCTCTTTAGCAAAAGGGTTGTCTGAGGCATAAAATCTGTTGCCTTGGCTGTTAATTGTGGGATTGGCACTGCCGCCGATAGCATACATCTTCCAGGAAGTGTAGTCGTTGTTTACCACATGGAAATAGCCATGTCTACACCTGAATGTTGGAGATTATGTATCTAGTTAAATATACACATTAACAGCTGCAAACACCATCATTGAAGAGGGAAAATTATTTGAGATCAAAACAAGGAAGACCCTTGTAGTTAATTACCTAGGCATTCTCTGGGTTAGGCCCTCGGCGAAATGGTTGTAGGCAACGGTCACCTGCATGTCCTTGTCTGCAGTGTGGGAATCACTGTGTCCCAACAAAATGGCCTGTTTACGAGTCAAACGATGGATATTAATTAAATCCAGGCCCGTCAAAGTGATGTAGAAATTGGAGAGGAATCGAATTAACCAACCTTATCGTGATGACTGAAGTAATTGTTAGAAATAGTAATGGCAGTCGATCCCATGATAGCATCAATCAGCCCATCAGAGCATCTTGACAGCGAATTGTGATCGATCCAGACGTGACTCGAGCCAAAAAGGGAAACCCCGTCGCCGTCGGCCATGCCCCTCCTTCCATAACGCGTGGGCGAACTCCGGACCACGGCATTGCCGGTGGGCTTGCAGTCGTGAATATTGAGCCCATGGATGATGACATTAGTCACGAACTGAAGGGTAATGCAGGCCCCGTTGGCGATGTGGACGTTGGTCCCGCGTCCGTCGATTGTCTTGTGGCTGTTCACTAGCAGTTCCTGCTTCAGCGTGATCACCATGTCGCGCTGGAACACGATCCAGAGGGGCAGGTCCTGGATCACGGCGTGTCTCAGGGTGCCGGACCGGGGGTTGACAGGATCGTCGTCGCTGGGGTCCGTGACCACGTAGAATTTGCCGTCCCTTCCGCCGATGGCTTTCCGGCCAAAGCCGATTGCGCAGTCGGCGAGGCGCTTACGGTTGCGCGTCCAGTTGCGGTCGCACCGCCAGCAATCGTCTATGGGGTTCCCGCTTCCGCATGAGGAGGAGAATCCCAGCTTCCTTCTCTCCGTGCTGTTCCTGATAGCCCTGAATTTTTGTGAAACACGTCAAATTTTAGGGATGACGGTGATATGATAAGCTTCACTGGACAAATTATGCACATCAAAGTTGAAGCCAATCGACGACTCAAAACACGCATACAGACAAGTTGAAGCCTCCTGAAGTAGAAAGCTTACAGTCTAGCATTTGTGAGGACAAAATAGAAAGACTTACAAATCAACCATGGCAGCAACAGCTTCTGGATCATCCACTGCATGTTCGTGCTTAAATTCCGTGTCTTCACGTAACCTACAAATTCAGCAAAACAAAGTATTCTTCTTAATTAATCAGGTGTTAACTTCCGGGAAAGCTGGAGAACACGAAATGACACTCTGTCTACAAGAAACGGCATTGCCAGTGGCTTCAGCTATGATAAGTAGATAATTACCTTTCTCCAAAGGCAATCCCATTGGCAAACAGAAGCGCAGAAAGAAAGGTAGAGTAAGCAATAAGTCCCAGAGAAACCGCCATTGATGCAGATCAAGATATACAAGCGACTATCTTCCTCGATGTCTCTGGCTGAAGATGGAGAGAACATACGGTGGTTAAAGGAAGTTCTGGCGCGAGTTCTTTTATAGGAGAAGGAAGAAGAGAGGTTGAGGCGAGAGTCAACTTCCAAAATGTTATTGCTCCATATTTCCCCCAACTTACGTTGGACTAAGACTGACAACAATGGTGTAGGTTAAAAATTAGGCTACTTCCAACTCAATAGAACCATGATTTTTTATTGTCATGTTATTGTGACAGTGATGCTGGAATTCACTACAGCTATAAGATTTATTTATTGTTTTATTTATTTCACCAAGGCTAGTCAGCATGGATAAAATATTGACAAACAAACATAAATAATTAAAAGTATAACATCTTTCTTGTATAATATGAGATGAAAAGCCAGCAATTGTATTCCCTTCAAATTCCATATCATTTTGTATCACTTTAATTAATAAAATTATGAGGGAGTAAATATTTTTCATACACTTAATTATGGAGCTGGAAACGAATGTGAACGTATCTCAAACCACATATTAATTTTACAACATCACGTATCGATTTCAATAGGACAACGATTTGGTCCATATTTTTGTTATAGCAAAAATTTGTTACTCCATTTTGTATGCATCAAAATACTATAAATTAATTAAGTAAAAAAAAGAGAATTATTTAAGTTAAAACATATATGTGACATAAACAAAACAAAATAAATACGAAGAAATAATAAACTGCTGTTTAAATACATATTTATATCTAAATAATTAGGGTGGTATTCAAATATAGGCAAAACATGCGACTTTGCCGACTTAACTTCAACCCTCCAGATTGAACTAACATATGCCAGATTTTTCAGATGTTTTTCAAAGATACATTTATTTTGGAAAAATAAATGCAGGTCATTAAATTTCACACCCATTTAACTACTGCCTTAAAAGAACCATTCAATGACAAATACCAATTATTATCTGTTTATCCTGAGAATTCCAACTTCACTTATTTGTTCTTTCAATGTTCATAATTAGGTGAATTGAATGATATTATTTCTCAGGTGGGCAAAGAAGGGTCAGATCTTCGGGTTCTTTTTTCCCACAACAATTTTTTTTTATATTCCTATTAGAGTTTGACCTGTTGGTTCACCAAAATTGTTTATAGTTTCCAAATAGAAGTTGCTATTGTCGTTTGTTCTTTAACAGAAATTGTTGGTTGTTTCATCATTATTGAATGTCTTGTGTGCAGACACAAACTAATGTTGCGAATGTACCCAATCGCTTCTAGACATAACACGGTTCAGTTTATGATTTGACCACAGACTTAGGATGTTAATTAAATTCTATGAGCAGAGTTGGCTTTAAGAAAATTAGCCTTGTCGATGGAGTAGGTCAAAATGCAGCAAATGGATCAAACGAAACTATAATGAGTTTTTTGTTGACTTGAACCGACCGGACCATTTTTTTAATTAAGTAAAAGACGATAGTGGTCAATTTTGTTGCAAAAATCAGATATAAGGAGACCCAATTGTCTTTGGTCCCCATTTAATTTATATGGGAAATATAGAAGGTAAATTGATTCTTGTAAAAAGGGACCCAAAGGTGGTGGCACAACAAAAAGAACCAAATATATTTCTTTGAAGCCAGCCCCATGTCATTTGTAGCAAACTTCTTGGAGGATCCCTTCAGATTCTGATGGAATCACAAATCTTGTCTCCCGATTTTATTCAAAAAAGCATGCAGCAATATATAAGCCGAACAAAAATGTGTGGACATGTAAAAGCTCTTACAAATGAAGAGACAAATCAAGGTTTTGGTCTTTGTGCCTCTCATAATCCCCGATGCCATGGTTTTTGTTCATCCTCAGTGAACCAAACCGTGGACACTCTTGGTGTTCAAATCTCGGTGCACTGTTCCATGAGAAGCCGTCGGCCATCTGATGGCCCTGGAATTGGCAAAGGTTGGCGCCATGTGGACTGACGTAGGCTGAAGGATTGAAAAAGCCAATGGGACAGTTGGAGGAAAACACCAATGGAGGTTGCGGGGGAATTAGGGTGTAATCACCAGACCTTTTGCTCTTTTTTGCAGCAGTCCTTTCTTTCTTGTGAGCATTTTGATGGCCACCCAAAGCCTGTGAACTGTGAAACTTTCTTGAACAGTACAGGCAGGAGAAAGGTTTTGCTGTATCTTCGGGTTTGTTTGGTGAACCATGACTCAAATGCACACCCTCCATTCCTAGTCTGCAGTAGAAAATTGCAAGAGAAATATAACAAATGAACCTCTGTTTGATAAGCAAATGTGAGAAGGTTGTAATTGTAGAAGTTACCGTTAAAACATATGCAAAGACAACCCAAACAGACCTCAGAAAAGGCAGGTCCAAACTCTGGCCAGGAACAGCAGAAATGGTTCTAAATCAAAACGAAGGCTGTGGAAGAGAGTTCAGAAACCAAGTTTGAATTATGTGAAGGGATGTTTGAATCCAATTTATAGACAAGGGTGCATTAGCATTTGGCACAAGAGGGTGTATGTATGGGCTTGGAAGCAGAAGAGATAGGAGAGGCAAGTGTGGAAGCACGGGCTTTCTGAATGCCGAAGCAAAGAGAGTGATTGGTGAGAGAGAGAGAGAGGTGTAAAATATTGGCACATTGGGAAATGGAATCCCTCCATCAATTTCTGACACATATGGACACTAGATGTGTTTTCCTTAGAAGACTTCAGTTCAGTTTTGTGTGACCCCATTAATCAAGAAATTGTGCTCATTAGCAGGAGGGATCTGCTGCGCTGTCCAGTGGACCTTTAAGCGACACGCTATGGCAGAATAAGCCCATCCAGGGCCTCAAAGTTACTTTACTGTCTCAATATTTTCAAATATGAGAAACTCCACGATACAAATGGATATAGAAACAATCAAAACCACTGAGAAACTCGTTCAAAGCTGTGCCAGGAGCATGTAGACAACCAATATATGAGCTGTAATGTCACGTGTGTTGATGGAGATGTTGGAGAATTGGACGACTCAAAGGCTGGAAACCAAGTAGAGCTTCCCAATTGGTGGTCAGAGAGGTGTGGAGTAGCTGCACTCATCTTCTTCCTCCTATAAGTACCGCAACATGTTGGCCTATATCCTAATGCTGCCTTTCTCTGAGCTCTGCTTTACAATAAATGGTTATGGAGGACTAGACACTAGACAGAAATTGCCATTTGCCCCATTTTCCTCGGGCTCCCCACCGCCAACCTTTTTCATCTACTGACATTGCACGCCAAACCCAAAAGAAAACAGTGGTCCACTTTTCCAACCAATTTTGGCATGTTTCAAGAATGAATCCAGCTTTTGATCAGAGACATAGCTAAAGAAAGACCACATTGTCAGCTCGGGAGAACTCCTTCCCATAAAATCAATTTCTGTCTCCCTTCTTCACTCCAGGTCACCATATTCAAGTCAAATGTTACTTACTGAGCCGGTGCGTGGAAAAGTGCACCAGATGGATCATCAAGGCCTTATAGCACAGCCTTTCTGAGACATTTCAAAATTAGAAGCAGAGATTCTTTTTGAGTTCAAGAATTGATGACTAACCAAGTTCAATTCCTACTGCAACATAAGCACCTATGTTGGGTGATTTTCTCAATGCTGTAGTGCATATTTTGAATCAGTGAATTTAATGGCATCCAATAATGCAACATTATTTCAGAGCATCAAAGAACAGGCAACAACACATCGCTTTCTACCGATATTTTGGCACATAAAAGGATTTTGATGACAAAAGAAGACAAGATTATAAAGAGAACGAATTTACGAAACTGACTCTGCAATAACAATTCACAAAACACTTGTACAACTATAGGTCTAGGCAACGTTTTTGTAACAAGCTAGGCGGTATTATGGGGAAAAATAACAGCTTGCTGGAAAATGCTAACAAAACAACCATAATTTCAATCTCCAACAAAGAACACACATGGGAGGGGACAACCTCACCAATTAAATTAAAATCTAGGAACAACCAAAGCATGCGCCGATGGAGCAAAAGCTTGATAATGTAGGTTCTAGATCAGGCTCAACATTTTTACGCGGAAGATGTTTAAAGAATGCCTTGACAGCTCCTGTCACCCCATCTTCATTTTCTATCGCCTTTGCAAGTTCAACTGCACGCTCCTTGACCTGCGTAAAATGATATAATTCACATTCTAGCCATTAGTTTCTTCTGGCACGAAAATTCTTTTTTCCATTGGTACTCCAGAATATCTAAGTTCGGTTCACTGCTTTGTTTTCATGTGAGATGGTGCAAAGAACACTTACAAACTCTTCAGTTATCCAATATATCATATGGTAAAGCAACAGAAGATTTTCGAATGAAGTACCCTGGGGTGCAGCATAAAATTAATTGCATTGACCAACTTCTGAAGTGAAAATTCGTCAACTGGGATTGGAGGAGGTCCTACACCTTTATTATGGACTCTCTCGCCCCAAAAGAGTTGATCCCCAAAGAAGGGGATGATGGTGGTTGGGCACTGTATTGCCAAAAAATAGATAGGGGTAAGTCAAAAACAAAGTCCATGAGAAGAAAGGGCAAGAACAGCACTTTGAGCAGATCATTACTGCAGCTTTAAGACCAGCAGCTGTTGTTCCAGCACCCCCATGATGCACCTGAAAACAACTTGAAATATAATAAAAATAACCTCATGAGCTCGAAACATACATGTAAGAATTTATGCACTCAAAGTCTAAAGTTAAACAAGAAAAGGTTTTAGGGATACTCTCATGCCTAAAGCATAATTTCACACTGAGAGCACACAAGATAATAACAATATAAATTAATCAAGTCTATTTTGAAAGAGCAGCATCAAAAGACAAATTCTGCTCATTAATTTTCATGATCTGACAAATAACTTCAGTTCTAAGAAAGCCTTCACTAGTAAACCCACCAAGGACCCGATAAATAATCAAAGAGATTATGTTAGTGGGAGTCTGGAAGCAAATTACCAATAAAACTACACTAAAATGAAATCAAATCAAATTAGAGAAAAAAGCAGAAGCAGAAGCAGAAGAATTGGAGATAGAACAGCTGTACATAGAACAACTAACCACAGCAGCACATTGCAAGAAAAGCCAGTCATGAGGACAATTATCCATCTGATATACAAAGTCCTTTTCTTCTGCCACTGAGAACAACCATAAATTCCAGACTAGTTAGGAAACATAGGAAAAAAGATCGTGTGTCATTAGTAAGAGCAAACAGGGATAAGAGAGCTCACAATCAGCAAGGCCACCCCAGCCTTTGTCTATAATGCCCCTTTGTTTAGTTATTTCTAAAGCTTTGACAATAATTTGTGTCATTTTATCTGGTTCTTCAACAGGCTGGAATGATGAAGAAAACAGTTAAAATTAGAGATGATAATTATTTTCAAGAGAAAACGGAAGCTGAAAAGCATGAAAGCTTTTTAATTATTGTTTCTGAACACAAAGAAGAGCAGAATGTAATGCAAGAACATAAAGAGAAGCACACATCCTCCTAAAGCAACCAGAGAAGATCTCACTACACAGAAGAAGGTCACTGGTTTCTAGTCAAACTGAAGGAATATACATTTCCACCTAATGTTGCCTCATAGCAAAAAATATCATTTTTGTACCACACAACAGCATCTTGAAACATTGGTTTCTAAATGTGAAATAACGTGTTCCAAAAAAGTGAAGCGGTTGTCAATGATCGCTAATCTTCTAAATACAGTTACCCTCTTTACGCTCTTAAATGAGACAATTATTGTAAATAAATGTGAGAAATTGATACTCACAAGACTGCCAAACCCAATATATATGGGCTTTGGACCAGCTTCAAGCCAGTTTAAAAGTGACTCAGGCGGCTCATAATTTGTTGCCAGATCAAGGAAGGAAAATCCAACAACGTCAACCTTTGGTCCCCAATCTGCAAGGTTATGAGTTTGCAGAGCTCAATTAGCAACTGTAAACATAGACATGCAATGGAAGCGTGTGCATTATGGACTATGCAATACTAGCAATCTTCACAAAAGTTGAAAAATAAGCTAGCTCAGGTTAAATATGATGTGTTGCTGATTTACATGCAAAGAGTGTTGGACACTATTTTGAGAATAAGATGATACTGAGAAAAAAAACACCTTTTGGTTTAGGAACAAGGTGAGGACTCCAGAGATATCCATGTGGGATGTCCACCTCAGACCCTTGTGATCCACTCAAATATGTGATTGGACGAAGCTTCAGCTCTTTTTTCCTGAGATCATTTATCATGTCTCTCATTCCTAGCCATATCAAGGAGTCAACTATCTGATATGATAACTGCAAAATTCATTCAAGGAAACAACTTTATGTAAGAGAATGGAGATCATACTCCTGAAAAGTAACAGAAATGCAAAAAATGCAAAATAAAGGTTTCCCCAAACGCACTCTATATGCAGCTGATTGCGTAACACAAGATAAAGGATGGGCAAATTCACTTGTTGGCCTGTCAGAAAAGTCTATCAGTTAGACAGACAAGAAGGTGCTTAACAAAAAGCAGACATTTTTTATTTTAAAACGATTTTAATTTCTTCTCCAAACTATAAGAAAAAGTGCATCTCCCTCTATGAGCCAAAAAGATCCAAAGAAATCTTACGTCCAGGGCATAGTGAAAAATATGTGAATTGGTATTCCCAATGCCTCTGCTACATGTGTATGCCCTGTAAGAAGATAAAACAATTTTATCAGTCATTAAACGTAATCAAGGATAGATAACTTTGCATGAGACCTTAAAGTTCAAGAATACCCAAAATTCAGGTGTTGTGTTTGATATATTTTATGAAAGAGGCCCATAATTCATGAGTAGGGTTAGATACATATTATAATATAGTTATCTATGACCCAGTCAACTATTGAGAATCAAATATCGATTGACCACTAGACTCTCAACATCAACAATTTGGAGCAGCCTGTCCATTTTATATGACATTTGCCCATTCCGCCATATAATTGATTAATTCAGAAAACTGTAAGATGAAGCTACTAGAATAAGTGACATCATCTAACCATAGGCTGGAGGATTAGCGACAATTGCATCTGCGTTAAAAGGAATCCCAGAATCAATATCAGGCTCTCGGCATGCGGGAAGTAGTGAATAGATTATTTCCTTTATTTGATTTCTTTGCGTAGGTATTTCTGAGGGCCCTGTGGGCAAGAACCCTTTGTTCTTAACCATGTCTGCAGAAGAGAAAGAATTAAGTCAGTGATTTTATGATTTGATCATTTATAGAAAGTCAGTAACCTCTAACAAACATCAAGACTCGCCAACTGCATCAAAATTTGGTAAAAACGAAAACTCAATATGGATTCCCAGTTTGCATGCACAATCTTGAAATCCTTCTCAACTGTTTGCACAAAGAGTTAAGTGGGGAAGAACGTGCTCGACTTTGTCTTGTAATATCAAGTAGCATTTCAAGTTTAAACATGAATAGAAGAAATTTTTCATTAATTTTATAGGAATAATCACATGTTCTTGATGTATTTAGAGCAAAAGTTGGAATGCAGTCTGCTATATATCAAAATAGAACAAAGACAAATAAGAAACAGTGAAAATTGTCTGAGAAGAGATGTGCATCTTGTCTGAAAAACCAAATGGCTCAATAATTCCTAACAGGAGCGCAATGAAGAGTAAAGTCATACCACAGGTCTGTAGTAAGACCTTACTCTTTATTGCAACAACAGAACCCATCAAAATGTGACAAATCAAAAGCACCAGCAAAAGAAAAGGCATTAGTAACATACATCCAGCAAGAACTCTAGGATCACCACCCAGGGGATAGAATTCCAACCCAGAAGTCAAGACAAACTCTTTGAAATTGGAATGAGTAGCCAATCTAACACGATGGCCATAATCCTGCACCCAAGCATCCTCATAAATATATCTACAGAGAATTTAAAAGGGAATTTCTGATATAATGGTAAATTTAAATTTTGTTTAATAAAATAACCTTCTTCCTTCAAGGCAGAGTAAGAATCCTTCAAGCCATTTTGAATTAATGAGTTAATTTGCATCTACTGGATCTATGCCATGTCAGCCCACATACCTGTAGTCGCTTTCCAATTGCAACAAATGGCTGTACATCTCCACGAGTTCCAACAATAAGCATTACAATTTGCATTGGGGGTATATACTGGAGTCCTGTTGCGTCAAAGCACTCCTCATCCACTTCATTGTATATGCCCTTAGTACCGACTCCAAGGGTTTGAAGGTCAACATCTCCCAGGATTTTAAATTCTACAGTTCCATCATTTTTAACAGTAGTAATTCTGTTCAACAATTGGAGCTGCAATGCTTTAAGTATTCAATGAAATTCCAGGCATGTATTTTTGTTTGACTATTAAATATTAAGCAACTAAAGAGTTCCTTACATAAGGACAATTTATTATGAAAAAAATATCTCTTCAGTAAGGAATAATGAGTCATATAACTTAATGAATTTTGTAAATATTATGTATCGCATTATCCATAAAAGCTACAAACATTTTTAGACCTGTCTAAGGTATGCTTATTGTCTGGCTACTGACCAAAACTTGTGTGCCAATTTGGTTAGGCTCCAAACTACTCAATACGAGAATCAACTGATGACAATAACCAACCTTCTTGAACATCTCTAATTGTGCAAAAACGAAATATGTATGTACACATATATAACAAGGATATGGTTCAGTAGAATTCCTCCTATACCTATCACAAATCAAATTATCTAACTACGATAAAACAATTATCTTATTATAATAGATGGCCACCCATCAACTACGTAACTAGAGCTCCCTGTAATTATAGTAAAATTATGAAAATTCCAGGGAATATATTATATGGACACCAAAATATATTTTAAGTGAAAGTAGGGACAAAGTGTGACACTGAATCCATCAAAAATGGGTCAAACTGTAAGTAAACATTGGATCAAGTTCCAGACTTCAACTCTATTCACAATATTGCATCCAGCTTCATAGCTTCTCATTTATTATCTGAAATTGATGTATTTACAGAAGTACGGAAAAATCTGTCTGATTTTAGTAGTAGTACATAATCCATTGGCGTGGCATACTGCACGTGCATCTCTATTTGTTTAAGTAAACAAAATTGTTATTACAAAGATAATAATTCTACAATTCTGATCAATGAAAACAATATTAGAAAGATACTCCTGTACTCCAAAAGGGATTCTTACCTCCTGCTGTACATGAACTCGGTCGTCAAAAATCTGAGCAGCTTCTTCAGCTAGTGTGTTATTCTGTCTCTGCCTCTCAGTCTCCACCACCAAAGGCAAAGGAGGCTCTAACACCTTAGAATTCAAAGTTTCTGGAGGCGAAGTACTTAATCTAGAGTAATTTGCCCCTGCAACATTAATTAGAACAGTTCCCACGTTAAGAAAATTCATCTTACTAAAACAAAATCAAACTCAGAACATACAAGCAGAAGCTTAAACCACGAAAATCCCCAAGCCTAAACCAAACCCCCTTTTTTCTCCCCGAAGACAAAGCCCTACTTCACCTGAAGAGTTTCTGCCGCCACTGGAAAACCAAGTTGCGGCAGAGCCCCAACTATTAACCGGGGCAGCAGCAACCTCCGGTGAATCTTTCTCCAACTCGATGGAGACTTCACTGGAACTCGAAAAAGAGCGGGCTTCACCAGCCCCTGACATCGACGGCCCAGCCGTCCTCCGAGGTTGATCCATATGTACGGAACCTTCAATGAACATATACTACCGGATTTTACCTGTATGTTTGTGCAAGAACTCAGAATGATATGACAGCTTGAGGCGTACAAGTAGAGGGAAAAGGATAATAGCCCACGTTCAAGAGCGAGACTCTGCTGGCAACTCTAACAGGAAAATGCAGAAAGCTGAAATACGGGGTGCGTGAATTTCTTGTAGGGAAGGGTATGCGGTCGGCCATTCAACGCCAACGGTCAGAGCGCGGACAGAAACTTCGGTTGTTAGCATGGCCGTTTGTTCTTCTCTTACCATTTTTCATAAATTGCACTTTGGCCCCTAAAATTATGAGGTTTATCAAACTTACCCCTTGAACCCTCAAGTTGGGACAACTACTCCCACTTTATAATATACAAGAAACATCAATAAACTACAGTTGAAAAACTAAAAACTGTGCCCTTAGAATTGTCTTAGAGACAGCCGCAGTTGAGATTTTCAAGTCAAACTTGTCAGATCATTATTTTGTGTGCAATATTTTTTAATTCAACTAAAAAAATTAAGAAGTATCTTGAAGCTGCCAAAATGGGAATTGAGGTAGCATTTGAAAATATGGAAGATTATAAAAATAACCTACTTCAAGCTTAGTTATTAATGTTCAAGCCACGGCAGGGAGCAACTTTATCCTTTTCTTTCTTCATTTTTTTCCCCTAATTCTCCTTCTTTGGTAGGAAGTTTGCATAATTGGAGTTATGGGGTTGGGCCTAACTGCAGTTAGTCAGCCGGTCTCGAACTAAGTGAGATGTACTTGTTAAGGATAAATGAGATTCTTGGTGTGCCAATATGGGATTATTATGCCGATGATACAAGATCCGCCAGGTGGAAAAACGCAAGCGAATAGCCCGCAAATATAGCCCCCCATCTCAATTTCATACCTTGTCCTCTGTGGACAGTTCTCCTTCCCCTCCTTATAATTGGCTGTATCACATTGCTTGTCATTATCAAACTCCCAAACTCATCTAAATCTACGCCTTAATTGCTGCTAGTTGGTACGTGCCATCTTCGGCATTGACATGGCATTGGGACCGATAGCAATACAGTACTGGTGCGCCTTTATTTTGTTGCCTTAAAGAATGCATATATTCCAATTTAGCATACACAATGGAACATTTTCAAACCACGAATCCCCCTTTTTTAATGGTGAATTCCGTATCACTACGTTTCAATTTGAAGACAGAAGCATTACAAAGCTTCACGGCAACCGTGATGTATTTATCTAAAAGAGTGAGAATAGGAAAATCAAATGAATGACAATATAGTGAGCAGAAGTACAAATAAAATGTACTTCTCAAATAAATTACATTTAATTTCCATTACCAGGGTTGAACGCTTACACATAAATGTACCTATTAAACATCCTTATACAGCAACTGAAACTTTGGGATTCTCTCAGGAGGCAGTGGACAACTTACAATAAGCTTGCCCTTCATTGCCCCCCTATAAATTGCCTGCAATCAGATAGAGCAAGCATTATACATTGATGCAACAGAGGCTTCCGCAGGCTGAATAAGGAAACAAGACACGAACAATAGGACTGAGCAAAGCTTCATCAAGATATTGATATAAATTAAAGAAATTATGTGGGGCGTCAAAGCTATACTGTTCGTATTTCTTTCACAAATAATGTTGGGCATCTATACGCAAATAATGAATTCAAAGCAACTCTTGTAATTCAATTTTATCAAGAGTTATACATATGACAATGCATGCCTTTAAAGATCAACTCCTAAGCACAGGAATTGGAAGTAATGTTTATTATGGGGATTCTAGTCTGAAATCCCAAATTGATACCCTAGAATTTGATGGTTAAGTGATACTGCGGGTATATGATGAGATGCTGAGCCCTCAATTCGTAGGTATCATTATATACTTTTGGTTCTAAGACATGACAAACAAAGCCGCAGATCAAATAAAGTGTTCGTATACATAAAGTATGATGTATAAGTTGTAAAACACGTTTTCAGCATCTAGCAAATACATTAAACATTCCATAATCTAGCAGATGAATACCTCCACAACATCAATGAAGTCCTGTTTTCTATGAAATGTACCAACCCACTTAGTGTGGTCTGCACTTCTGCAAGTGTTAAAAGAAAGAAAAAATTATTAATCCAACCACATAACACGAATGCATAAGACTCTGTACTATGCTTATGGTCCATACAGAAACAGCACGCCGCCAATATCAGACCCTCTTTACATTCAAATATAAAACACACTTTACCTAGAAATAAACTTTTCTTATCTTGCTTGACTCAATTTGGAAACAGAGTAGGCTCCGCCCAAGATTCTAAAAATATATCATATTATGTATATGAACACAGGTCCAAATGCCTGTATTTAATTTTTCTTCCAAAAATAATTCAAAGAGATCATAGCATACTCACGCAGCAAAAAGCAAAGCATCACAACATATGCTATCACAAGAACACAGTCTACGAGTCGACACTTCACCACGCTACAGTTGAAGCATTCAAATTACAAAGAAAAATAGGATTCAGCGGCACAATACCCGGAATCCATCTTCATGTGGTGAGCATTAAAGAAGAAAACGATGGAGGGAATAATTGTGATATCAAAATACTTGACATAAACTTGAATATCCTCCGGATCCACATCCACCAATGCCACCGTCGCGAATTTCGACACGTCCCTGGCCGATTTGAACAGCTGCCAATCAAAAAACAACCTAGGGCTAACTAAATTTATTTTCAATAATAATCAACACATCGATTAATTTCTTTTTGTTAAACAAGGGAAATAAGTAGGGAATGTAGCATACAACGTCGTCGAGTTGGAGGCAAACGGCGTCGGAGGAGCGGCCGAAGCGGAGGACGAGGACTTTGTCGAGGGTGTCTCGGATAAGAGAATCCACCTGTCGCTTCTCCCTAAGCGTTGGCAGCAAATATTCCATTCCTACCCTTTGGAGGAGAAAGGCTAATGTTTTTCTCAACCAGAATAATTATTTTATAACATATGGACTGAGACTCAAAAAAATAAATAAATAAAATATCAATAATAATTGGTGATTGCATTTCCTAAATTGTTTACAGGTGCATTTGAAAAAGAGAGAACCAAAATAATAATAAACTTGGCACATACCCTTCGAGACTAGAATAATTATTTGTTTGATGCAAATTTCACACTTTTTAAATTAATTCTTTAAAAAATACCAACAAAATTTTTGATCGCTTTCTTTTTTTTTTATTTTTATATTATTTTAAAATTTTCATATTAAACTTTCTACATCTAAAATTTAAATACAAATTTTGTCCTATTATTATTTAAGAGAGAGGCTACACACACCACCAGCTAACAGGTCAACTTTTAATTTCACCATTTTATTTTCACTATAAATTTAACAATTGATATTCGAAAAAATGTAATGTAAACAGTCAAAAGGAAGATAGTCATGCCAGCTGCTTTCTTTTTTAAATTCAAAAATGCCATCCAATAATAATATGCACGGACCACTTACAAAAATTGATAAAAATAACTGAAAATATGAGGAGAGACTGATATATTGGCTATGTTTGGTTCCTTATTAGAGTCTTAATGAAAGTTTAGGTGATTTTGCGTATAATAATTATGTTTAGTATTAAATTGTCAAAAATAAAAAAAATAATTTATATACATTTAATATATATTAATGATATTAAGTAATATATATATATATATATGAATATTAATTTGATTATGAATAAAAATAATTAATTAATTATAAAAAGACAAAAAAAATAAATTAAATTTAAATAAATATATTGTTTCATTTGAAGTTCTCGACCCATGGATTAAAAGGCCTCCCTTTCCTCTCACGATGCTCTGTTTTGCGTTTGGAGTGACATACAAGTTAGCAGATGCCATCGTTCAAGGCTTCAGGCACGAGTGTCTTATTCACAAATAACGTACGAAGTGTCGGTTGGACAACTTTCTTGACGGTGATTCAGCATGGTTTCAGAAATACTGTTGCAAACACATAAAAAAAATTGTGTCTAACTAAATAAAGGCATGTTAATTAAATAATTTTTATTATTATTTTAAAATTTTAGTTAAATTTTATTTTTAAAATAAATAATTAATATTTTAATTGATCGATCAAATTATCGTGTATAACTTTATTTTTACTTTAAAACAACATATATTATTGTGTATCACTTTAATTTTACTTTAAAACAATATATATTATAACTTGCCAAACCACCAACCTAATTGCCAAATAGAAACAAATTAATTGACCCAAACTGCTCAGCTTGAAAAGATTTGTAAGCTACTGCAATTTGATTTTTTGTAAACTCACCTATATCAAGTTGATAGAATTTTCATTATTAACCTAGTCGAACCAATTTATGTATACCCATTCATTAAAAGTCACCGAATTTTGAGACAAGTTCAAGTAAGTAGATTTTTCCTTTCTATTTAAATTAATTTAAAATATGATTGTATTGTTTTATGCAAAAATACCTTTTATTTTGTCATTATATTTTTATCATTTTTATAAAAATATTGATTGTGTTGCGTAAATGGTTTATTATCAAATGACCTTAATTCTTTCTTTTAATATGTGATTATTAATTTTATTCACTACGAATATTTTGGATGTGAGAATAAATTAAATTCTTTTCACCTATAAATTTTATGCCATTTAATTATATGTACATTTATGAAATTCTTTGCTCTGGATAATTAGAAAACCAATACAAATGAATGAGTTTGGACCTTTAAGAGGCTATAAAAATTGTTTTATGTTTCTTTTAATTAGGGTAATGGATCAGTTAGGATTATATTTTGAGACTAATGTTTTAATCTCTTGATTAAAATAAAAGATTAAAACCTTAAACTGGTAAAATAATTGTTCAAACTCTATTCAATTGAAGTTATACACTAAAGGTTTGATAAGTAGGAAAGAGCATTAGTGGACTATTCTTTTATGAGCAAGCAAGCTAATTTAACTTATGGATCTTTTGATTTTGTTGTGTGAAATTTTTACCAAGTTATTTAGTATTAAAAATAAAAAAAAGTTGTTTTCAAAAAATGTATTTGAAAAATTTGCAATTTTGTGTAAATATGATATTATGATTTATTGTGTATTCTTTTGTTTAATTTAAACTTCTCAGTTCTCAAACCAATAGAATGGTAAAATCATTAATTGAGTGAGGAATCACTCACCCTAATCAATTCTGTAGATAATGTAATAATCAATAGAAAGGATGATCAGTCTTTGAGAATGATGGAAGTATCATAATTTAGCCAATGCAAGTTAGTGCAAACATTTTTTTAAATTATCTCTGTTGTAATGACTTGTTTCGTATCTGTATCTTTGACACTTTTTAGATTGTATAATTTTAAATAGTGCTTTAATGTTATGCTTCGATTTGAGGTATGATAGCATTTCTCCCCGAGTCCTAACCCAACCAAACACACTTCCGACATTTTAATCAAGAAAAAAACGAATGTCTCTTGCATTGTGCATGGTTCGAGTATCTAGAGAAGCAAAAGAAAAGAAAATTGTAGATAAAATAATTTTAATTATTTGATTGAAGAAGATTACAGTGAGAAAAGAAAAATTGAGGGAAAATATATAAAGGAAAATCATTTTCCTCACAAAATAGTGAGTTTTGTGAGGAAAATGGTTGAAAAGTTACTTTAAACGTCTCTTATTCTCCAAAAAAGTAAAAGCCTTTATTATTACTATTTTCCTCATTTATCTTCAAATTATTTCTCTTAAATAATTAAAAGAATTATAAAAATTTGAGTTATTTTTATTTTTAATTATATTTTTTTCTCACAAAAATCATTCAATTAAACAACTTAGTAGATTTTAAATTTTTAAAAAATTTTCCCTTTTCTTTAATATTTTCATTTTTTTTAAAATCCTAAAACCCAGCATAGTGTCAGTAATTGAGGATTTAGAGATACAATTAGACACATTGAGCCCTCAATTAATTGGCGCCGTTGGATACTTTGGGTTCTGAAAAAGGAAAAAACAAAACTACAGATGAAAAACCTTCGCGGGGGTTTTTCGTATTTTCACTCTCCTTTTCTTTTTAATTGTCTTTTCTTTTCTCAGTTTCTGTTCATTTTATCAGTGTTTTATCTCGGCATTTTTCGGTTTTTGTATTAATATTTAAAAATACAGTTTTGTAATTTATTATAATTAATAAATTTGTATGAGTTATAAACATTTTATACACATATGACGTATAAAACGTGAAGCGTCTATTAATACTTTTTTTTATTAAGGGAAGAGACACATATTTTTATTGTTTCATTTTTTTCCGTATTATTGGTTTTTTTTCTCTCTTTTTTTTTTTTTGTTTATTCTCCAACTATCTTCCTTTCACTATTTTTAGTTTTTTATTTTATTTTTATATGTTTTTTATTTTTGAATAAGCTCGTTATTATAAGTACTTGTATTACAATTCAATATAGTTCACAATTAATAAAAAATTATATAATATATTAATATATTTACACACGTGTATATTTTGCGTCTACTAACAATTTATTTAGACAAATTGATTTTGTATAGAGACATTCAAAAATAAAATGAAAATATTGCAAAAATTGCTATTTTACGACTGTGCAAAATTCTTGCTTTATTTTTTATCTACTCGACAGTATTTTTCAGAGATTTTGAAAAATAAATACGGAATATTGCCAATATTTTGAAAATATATTAGAAATTTCGTTGAGTGAGATAAATTAGGATGAATAAAAATTTAAAAATTCCTCTAATTTTATTTTAGAAAGGACAAAATTATGAAAATTATCAAATCATGTTTAATTGATAATTTTATTTAAAAGACGTCCGGTAATATATGGATTATGGTGAATGAGTTTTTTGTTTAACATTGAATTTAAAACTTAAATAGTAGTGATTTGTGCGTATATCTGCAATTTACACACAATTATTACCATTTATTAAGTGTAAATGTCTCATGCAAAATTTATTTAGTTGTCATTAGTGAATTTAAGAATTTTTTTATTACTTTTATTCTTTCTCGTTACACTCCTCTTCCTGCTAACGTTTGATTTGTTATCTTTCTTTCTATTTTTGCAATTTTTTCTAATTTCTTTCTGCGTCTCTCCTTTTAATAAACGTTCCAATATAATTTTAATTGTCAAATAACTTTATGTTTTATTAATTTAGAAATATTTTAAAAATATAATAATTTTATATTTTACTATATATAATTGAAATAATCTATTTAAATTATTTTGCCAGGAGATCAAATTAAAAATCACACACAATAATAAGTGTGGTTATATTTGTTTTCGTTTTTTGGTGTGTTTTTTAGGTGTAATTTTATTAAAAATTGAGTAAAAATAAAAATAGAGAGAAAAAAATTTAAAATTTGTAATGATTATAGTGTGTGTGTTTTATGGTATTAACAATGAAAACAAACATAGCCTATACTTTTAAATTTTGTTCAATTTGATTTATAGGATTAATGTCTAGAGACTATTTGGAAAGATAAATAAATAATATAATAATTTAATATTGTGTTCACTAATATGAATTAGAATTAGAATATAAAATAACTTAATGATGAGTATATCAAATGAATTAATATTTTGATTATTTTATTACACTTATTGACATGGATTATTTTATTTAATATTTTGTTAAAGCTAATATCTAGCACATATTTCATAATGACATTTTTCACTTAAAATGAAATTTTGATTAGTCTTGATAAATTAATTTATCAAGTCTACCAACGACACGCTAATGTTAAATATATGTATATATATCTATCTCAATTACAATCATATAACGATTATTAACATACAAGATAACTTATATTAATAATATATCAGTTCGCATTGTTAACTATAACTAAAAACTTGGTTTTAAAATACTTAATTGTTTAAATACCTTTAATTCTTATATATAGTCCTTTTATTATACTACTTTTTATCTACTTTATATTCTACATTATATAGTAAAGCTAAAACATGTTTTTAGTTGCATAACTAAATTATTTTAGTATCTTCATGTAAATATTTTTCATTTTCTTTCCTTCTCTATTTTCCCTTAATATATAATTTTATTTTTCTCTCGTATTTTTTTATATCTTTCAATTCACTCTATTAATATATATTTTAAATTTTTTTTTCAAATTTTTGAAAATTATTAATTAGTTATATACTAATAATACGACATTAACATTATACCAACACAAACATTAGATTAACATGTTAAATGTTGATATATTAATAATTTATAAATGACGATATTCGTGATTTATTATTTAATTGTGTATAGCTAATCAGTTTGATTTAATTACGTTAAAACATGCAACGTCAATGTACATACAGTAAAATTATGTTAATACAAAATAAATTAAAAGAAATGCTTGGTCGTTGATAGTTATAAGTGTTCCTTTTTTTCACTCATAAATGAAAGACAAATTCACATTTATTGTCATTATCAAATTCCAAATTCCACGCGAATCCACCCTTAAATCGCTGCCGGTTGATGCGCACTATTGAAAGATTCCTGTACATGGCATTGGACTGACAGCATCTCAATGCCTAAAATATTTTCAGCCAACCGATTCTTCATTTATCAGTCTTCATTCTCTCTAGGATATTAGAAAAAACTCAAGCAACAAACTTGGCTCAATCAGTTGAGAAACCAATGCTCGTTTTAAAGGAAATGGATAATCAGTTTAACAGAGAGTTGCTTATTTAATATCATACAAGTTCAGAGATGGATTAAGACGTAGGAATCCATCCCAACAACAGAGATATGAACGAAGACTTCAGCTGTTCAATCATTATTTCCATTTCCAACAGCAAATATGCTCCTGCATACATCATTCCAGCTAAACAGATTACGGGTGTTGGAAACTTGATTTCTTGGTTCATGCCAAACTCCTCTTCTCAGGAGGTGATCTGCAGAGCATTTGAAACACCATTACAAAAATACCAAACAACTCCGCGCAGCCAACGGCTGCCAAAATTTCAGGGTATATCTATCTCATTTTAAGAGTACAAACTAAATGTAAATGAATACCAGATGCTTCAGGATGCAGCCTATTGCTGATCCTCTTCTGATTGGCCACGTCTGAGCCTCCGGCGCCTTCTTGGATTTGCTGGAATATCATCGCCAAGATCATTGAGTATATTCAGCTCCTGTTCATCATCCTCGTCCTCCTCATCTTCATCCTCGTAATTGTGAAGGCCCAGTAAATTTTCACCCCACAGATAGCGGCGTCTAGAAAAGGTCCCACCAGCACGGCGATGCCTTGGGAACACCCGTGCCCTGCCACCTCTTAGGTCACCTCCTGGATCCATAGGGCCAATCATATGAAACAAGAAGAAGGTGCTTAGCCATCGGCCACCATCACGGGCACCAACACCTCCACCTCTATCTCTTTCAACTGACAACCTATCGCCATTCTCAATCACATAGTCACCCAATACAACTGCACCAGGCATGGCTGAGCGGACGGCACTGACAATATCATTGTACTCTCTTTGGTCCTCAAGGCGATGCCATGCTCTTTGTCTCGATGGGTCAACATCAGCCGGGCGAACAGTTGGATGAACTCTTCTAGCATGCCTGCGCACTTCCCTGTAGTTACCAAAGAACTGACATGATTCATGAGAGCAGCTTCTAGACTTCCGGTTGAGGTACTTTCTAGCCTCTTCTACAACTTTCCAGCCCAAAACACTCCCACGGCACAAAGGACATTGTAAATTTGAACCTTCTTTGGATTTCTCCATGTTACTTTGCCCAACATCAGGCCTTCCCTGTAATGTTACTTCTTGCTCTCCAACATCAGAATTCGCATAATGGTTACTGCTTTCTCCAGATCCTCCAGGCAGACCCACATATGCTGTGGAGTTGATTCCAGACAATGGGTGATCCATATGATACCCACCAACCTCAATCCAAGTTTCCAAGTCCACAGATCCATTAGAAGGGTCAACAGAATCATGATGGCTTTCTGGTATGACATTGGGTGGTGCAGACAAGCTGTCTGCATTTTCTTCTTTGAGTTTTTTAAATCGATCCAAGCAGTTTGAATGTCTATAACTAGTATCACAAATGTATGAGCGACAGCCCTTGTCATGGGAACTGCAAATAAGAAGAACAGCATTGTGTGGATGGTCCATGCATATCGGACATGAAGCTTCATCCCATTCCTTGTACAGAGCAGACACATCTGAATCATTTGCTATGCTTCTTTTCCTACTAGCCATCTATTCGCATTGTGATATGTTACTAATATTGCATTCATTGGCATAACAGCATAAGCTCCACAAAAAATGCAAGAAAATAAAATTAACAGAACTTCAACTGCAGAAATGGCAATAACATTAATATTTCATAAAACAAAGCCAATGCTAAAGAGATTATTTGTCATGGTGAGAAGCACGTTCAAGAAAATAGGCATACAATGCCAACCAAATGAAAAAGGGAACATGGCTGCCCCCAAATACTCTCATATGGTGTGTTATGGTCAATAATCTTGTTTGTCACCATGGTACCACCCAAACAGCAGCACACTCGAAAACACTCTATCATTCACCTTAAAATTCAGAATCAGAAGTTATGAATAATAGCATTTTTTATTTGAATTGTAGCCCTAAGAGAAACCCAGCTGCTAGATGCACACACACACAAGATACGTGTTGCACGCGTGCATGTATAAATAAATATCACTATAATTCAGAAACCATATTACCTAGTTGCCTATTTCTACTCTACTTCTTCGTCATCCCTATCTACAAGACCACCTAGCCCTAAAGAATCCTACTTTTCGATAGATTTACCTTGATATCAGATAGGAGACATGAAGCAGCTTACCACATAGGGAAGCAGAGAACAGTAACTGTTCCCAGACAATCCATTTTTAATTCAGAAGAGACAAGGATGTCGAACTGCTTAACACACTCCATCCCCTATCCACCCCAGTTGACCAACGAAAGAAGGTTCACATTTTAAAAAAGAAAGCACAGCAAGAAGTTACAGAAATTCAAAGAGTATTAGGTGACAAGACAACCTTCCTACATGAAAAGTAAACTGTCCAATGAGTATAATGAACTAACTAAAATCATCCTTTCACATCACCAACAATCAGAATAAGAACAAAACACCACTAGCTGTTTCATTTTTACTCACCGCAGGAAGGCACCGATGTTAAATCTTTTACTGGCAGCTTCGGAAGCTTATAATGCAGAATCTGAATCTTATAACGGATTGTATTTTGCGAAAATGAAATAATATGGTATCTTTAGTTGTCTGTACAGCATATCTGGTGGCAATGCATCACGATCATTTAATAAATACAACTCAGAACAGTCCTAATATCTTGGAGTAATAAGGCTTCAAAGAAAGAATAATTGGCTAACAATCAACAACGAGCCCCACAACCTGCAGTAGCATTGTGGAACATAAAACAGTCATTTGCATGACATCCAGCTTTGAACAAACAGGAAAGACAAACCAGACCAAGCATCCAAAACAATAGAATTAAATATTGGATTCAGAGGCCAAGAAATACCTCAGAAACCAACCTAAAGCATCAAACCAAATACCATACATTTGCCACATTATCAGTAGGGAGTGACAATTGACTCAGGCAATTTCTCCTTAGTTATTATCAAATGTTGGGATCGAATGAATTTTTGAATTATCCCATCTTGTTTCTATTTAGAAGGTAAATTTAGGAACATGACGAAATTTTAAAAACAGAACAGCAAGCCCTGGAAAGTTTTGCTATCAAAAAATAAGCCAAAACAATATCCCTTCTTAAAATCCAGGAACCCTAAATTCTCTTTCAACAAAAAGATGATCTCCTCCCTCACCCTGATCCTCATCTCTAAACCTGGCAAACTCCAAAAAAGTCAGAATGATTCTTTATTCTTCCACACATCATTCAACCAATAATTAAATCGCACAACACAACCATGACATGCAACTACGGCGACAAGGATCAGAGCAATCTAGAGACAAAGACACAAAATACAGGTAAAATTAACCAAAAAAGAAAAGTCCCACGTGATAGAAATCAAGATGTTCGAGGTGCGGAATTACGACTCGCAGAAATTAGGGACGGAGAAGCGATCATCCCTTAATTGAACGGTGAGAGGATTTGATCTATACACGAATAGATACAACTGGGTAGATTTCACGCGATAGAGTCCGATAGATAGAGGGATACGGAAATGGCGAAAG
The DNA here is from genome assembly GCA_019155195.1 of Avicennia marina. Taxonomy (NCBI): domain Eukaryota; kingdom Viridiplantae; phylum Streptophyta; class Magnoliopsida; order Lamiales; family Acanthaceae; genus Avicennia; species Avicennia marina. Next base: position 10,826,781 of record CM032769.1, on the reverse strand, counting down.
GGTTTCGTAGGACATTCTCTTTGAATATTTTTATTTATTTATTTATTTTTTAAAATTTAGAATAGTTTTATTTTTATCATTAAAAGTATGACATCTTGTTTCCCACGGCGCAGTAAAATTTAAGTACATTGAATGGAGATTGAAATTAGTTCAATTTGTAAGGCATTGGAGTAGGAAAATTATTTATATATATTTATTATATAATAATAGTTGAATAATATAATAATATATATTCATATAGTAATAAAAAATTAAATATCAGTAAAAAAATTATAAAAATATGTGTTGATGATTTAATTATAAATAAATATTATGATTAAAAATTTATTAGTTATAAAAGATACGAAAAAAAAATTTTGAATTTAAATTTAAATAAAATTTATATAATAAAATATTTAGTTTAGAAAATTTTTAAGTAACGACAGAATAATACGTAAAAGAAAACCACAAAATCCTTATATTTACTATATTATAACTAATAAAAATATGTAATTTATAAATTTTTTTTGTAAAGTTCCAAAACATGCAGCACTTCTAAGTACTAATGTTTTTTTTATTAAGGAAAAACACATATCCATTACTATATAGTAATTGCTTTTTTGCCTCAAAATCTAATCATTAAGATATTCTTCACATTTACTTTAATTCTATTATTGTTTCTCCATAAAATTTTAGTTATTATATCTTCTTATTTTATTTATTATATCCTTTTTTAATTTTTGCATCTTTTTGACCATCCTTCTAATTGAATAAATTTGTTTTTATGATTAAAAACATGACAAATTTACAATGTATTATAATTAACAAAGGCATGTCATTTGTAAATACATTTACATATAAAACGTGCATATGCATACAACTATATGGAGAGAGAGAGAGAGAGAGAGAGAGAGAGAGAGAATTGATGATTTTCTGCTATTCAAATTTTTGGCTATATTTATTATCCTCTTGAAGGGTTTTTGTGAGATTATAGAAAGCAGTTCGTTTGAAAGCAACTTTTTTGAAAAAAAAATTGGATGATCAACGTAATGATTTGTTTGACATAATAATACTGACCCTCTGTCATTATATACGTCATGTTGTTTGACTTTTGCCAAAATCAAGACTTCGTAATAATCCGCTAAACAATATTTCAATCCATCAAATATGTGCATATATTTCTAATCCTACACTCTTTTACTAAATTCATAGAAAAAAAACAATAGTTTTGTTTGGGTGCAAATTTTGATGGTGTAAAATTTGATACAAAAATTTAGAAACAATCTAAATTAAAAAAATTTAAAAAGATATAAATAAATATTATTTTACTGGATAATGTATTTGGAACGAAGTACTTTTTGATTGATTGATGCAAATTTAATTTACATCTAAACACACTTATTTGATATAATATTTTTTGAGCTAGGATGGAAATACTAAATTATACCTCACCCAAAAACAAAAAATGGAAGTCATCCTAAATAGTATATTACTTGTAACACAGGAAGTCGATGGGATCTTAATTGTGTAACCGTAGCTGTGGTTTAAGGTCCGATTAAATATAATGCACGCGATTAAAGTCTCACCAAATGCAGAGTAATAATGCCTTTGTAACCACATCACTTATTTCAATTTATTAATCATTAATGAGATTATGCTATTATACTAATAAATAATTGATATTCTGATATGCATATTATAATGTAATTAACCAATTATCATTTTTTCATTTGTTTTGCCTTTTCCTCTCTCTGTCTCTCTCTCTTCTGGAAAAAGATTGTCTGATATTCTATTGAGCTGAAAAGTTGTTTAGGCCTCTGAGAGGAAGGTTTTGGGCCTTAGGAATGGCCCAAAACATTAAATTTCTGAGCCCAACACTGTCCAAGCCCAAAAGAATTTAATTGACTGATTAGGTCAGAATTCAGGAGAACGGAACTTTTATTGGGAGAGAGAATTTGAGTGGCCGATAAGCTCTGCTCGAAGAGAATCAACATGAACAATCCCTCGCAGTTGCTTCCATCAGGTTCCCCATCTCCGTTACTACGTGTATATGCTTGTATACGTGCTTGCGTTCATGCTTGTGTAGGCGTAGCTCGCTTTTGATTCGTTTTACTGAACCGAAACTGAAGTTCCATCTGCTTTCTTAAAATTCAGAGCTAATCGATCGGTGCATCGGATCGAAAATATGGGTGATAATGAAAGGAGACAAAGAATTGGTGGGCACTCTCAGGGGCATCGATGTTTACGTCAACATGGTTCTCGAAGACGTCACTGAATAGTCCGTACATTCACACAATTTGCCTGCTCAATCCCAATTGCTTGTGCCTGCATTTTTGAGATGCGTATGCGTGTTGATCTACTATACTTCTGTTTGGAAAATTGGTTAAATTCATTTTATGCTGTAACTTTTTGTTTGACTTCTTCTGCTAAATGGAAGTTAGGGATGGAGCCAACGGGCGGGCTGGAGGGGGCAGCCCCCCTCAATTACATATAAACTAGGAATAGTGGCATATTCGATGGGCAATTTTTTTCATATATAAATTATATTTTATTTATTGTAATAAAGTAATAAAATTAAATTAAATTGAGATTGAAAGTACGTGAAAATTTTGAAAAATTAAAAAAGACAAATAGAGTTAATTGATTGATATACAAAAAAACATGTAAGAAAACAAATATATAATTATGTTAAAAAGAACGGAGAAAAATAAAAACATAAATAATATCCATACCATGTTATTAAGGAGATAAAGGTTTTTGGTGGCACAAAATGAATATCCATAATTCTCCTTATGCTAAATTCTTTTCTTTTTTCTGTTATCCTCTTTCTCTCTCCTTTTCGTTTAACTACTAATTTAAATTTATGTTTTCCTCTCAATTTTTCTCATTTATCAAATTATTTTGATTTTTGATTATAAATATTTTTACACAATGTACAATAACGCATCTTTTGTTCTCTATATTTTTTCTTTTAAGTTATTATTTTTATTTGTCTTTCCTCTCAAATTTTGTCCTTTTTATATTCTTTTGATATTTCTTTATTTTCCTATTTTTGACATTCTTTATACTTCTTGATTTTAAATAATTTTTTATTAATTAAAATATAATGAATTTATAATTTATAAATATATTTGGGCATTATAGTAATTTAAAATTATATAAATAAGATAATGTCCTTAAATTTAATATACAAAAGAAATAAAGAAATTTTTTAAAAATAAAATAAATTAAAACAAAAATGTTGATGAAATAAATAAAACTTGAGAGACAAGAGTGAGAAGATAATATGAAAAAAACAATTATGGTGTTTAATTAATTACAAATTGTGCTACCAAAATTTCCTTACTTAATATGCAATATATGTATGATTAAATGCATAAAAAATATTTGAAAATGAGAAAATGAAAAAGATCAAAATAGTTTAAAAGAAAATCACAGAAAAAATAAACGAATTTAAAATAGTAGTGATTGTGTAATTTTATTTTGTGTAACCCCCCTCGCCCTGGCAGTGGCCCTGTGTACCGCAATCATAAGTTGAGTACCTCAGACTGATATATGGTTTTAAGTGAGATAACAGTAGATGTGTTGTTGTTTGGAAGGTTTGCAATGATAAGAATAAAATCTTGTTGCAACGGCATGGGAATTTAGTAACTGGAGAGTTGAGTCAAAAATGGAGAACGTAGATTGGATTTTGTTAGTTCAGTCACCCCTTCTTTACTGTCATCGGCTATTGCCTACCTTCCTCATCACATATTTGACTGTATGCTTGTGTGGTATATGTTACATTCTAGACAATCAGAATGTGAAGAAATAGTGAATTACTGGTCAGAGGAGGAAGAGTGGTCAAGTGATTTCAGAAACAATCCTCGTGACTACATAATACAGTGGGGCGGTGGGGCTATAAGGAACGCCGGCATGGTGGTGTTGTGAAACTCTGGTTTACTTCGTGCAGATACGTGATTTTTCTGCAGTGAGCTGTAGTTTTACATGGGAATGTCATTCTATACGTGATTTTTCTGCAGTGAGGTGTAGTTTTACATGAGAATGTCATTCTGAGACCAATCACGACTTCATATTACCAAATCAAGGGATTGTTACACGAGAGGGAAGTTTCTGCAGCAACGATGGATGTGTGTGTTTTAAGTTTCCTTTCTAAAATTTATGGTCTTTATATTACCCACTGAGATGAGCTTTGCTTACTATGGAAAGGTTCATGTTGCTCCAGTAACATGGATTGTTTTGTACTTCTTACTGAATTCTTTATTGCATTTTTACACTTTACAGCGAAATTACTTCTGAAGGGCGGCGTATTACAAAACTTGACCAGATCTTACTCAACGGAAACAATATAGCAATTGTAAGCACGCCAAAGTCCTATCGCTTCTATCTTCAGTTTTATTAAGTACATCATTTTTTTCTTCGAGATGTGCACCTCTTACAATGTTTTCATGATGCAGTTGGTGCCTGGAGGTTCCCCAGATCCGGAATGAAAAAGATGCCTTAATCTTGATTTGCTTCGATGTCCCCATTGAGAAGGGTAGGTTGATTAGCTCTAGCTCAGCATGCTTATGATTTTCTTACTGTTCGGGAACAAGCTTTCTGTCTCTGTCTGAGTCTAAATACAACATCAATCTACTGCTTTTGTAAACTATTTTTCAGAAGTTCCCCTGGGTGATTATTGTGGTTGGTTTATTTTCGTACAATCAATCAATGTTCAAGGAGTTGTATTAGAAGGTAATGGATTTAAGATGATCTACGTGTTCTACTCGAAGACCATTCCTGCAGCCGTCATAGTGTACAGTACATTCTATTTCAAATTTCATCGTGAAGTGAACACTAGCTGAAGTACCGTGCATGGTTGGTTTACCAAGAAAGGGATAAAGCCAGTGTTAGAACATTCCAATGACTTCTCGTCTGTTTAGTGGAATCTCATAAAAATAATCCACTTGCCTTCCCAAAGCAGGCTTGAAATGTTCCATTATTTTTGTTATAAATTTTGTTTGAAGGGGAAAATCATTTTACGAGCAAATTCTGTCTTACGGGTAAGATACGGAATTTTATTTACAGGATCACACACCTGTCTGTGGCAGAACGCTCTAGGAGCTGCCAAGTATGATTCATCCATAGCCACAACCATAGATCCTTTTCTTCCCTGGGGTGGTAAAAACAGGAATTTTCTTGATTCTAGTGAAGGTTTCGCCGGTTTTTTATACTTGTGGTAAAGTGATTCATTATTTTTACACGTGTCAACATCTGCATCACCAAGTGCATAATCACCCAAACCTCCTTTAATGAATGGCTAATTTATGAACAGATTTTGTTCATAAGTAATGCTTTGCGAGCAACTTAATCAATCATATAAGGCAGGCTATTGATTGGGATAAATCTCAATCGGTCATGGCAATGATCTTCAACAATCTTTTCAGTAAATTCCAACTTGAGGATCTAACTTATTATGAAAATGTCACATCCTTTCGTCACTGCCTCGTCATTCGGACTAGTCGTGGAAAATTCCTCTTCTTTGCTGTCATCGTTGCCATATGGTATCGTTGACACGGACACCGTCAAGGATACAATGAATGACAGAAACAAGCGTCCATTACCACACGGTTATGCCTGTAAGATAGGAAAAGTGAGGACACAGGAGAGCACGTCATACATACAGACAATAGAAGAAGAACGGGGACTGGAATTCATCCACCAGGAACAGGTTAGGTTTACAGGGTCACCCATATTAAATGCCCCCAGACATTCCTGCAAGGATATATTCTCTCATTCCTTCTGTCCCGATATGTCCCAACTCTTTTAATTTGTTGGAGAAACACTCGACTGATGGAAGACAAGACAGCTTCAGAAATGTTCACTTGGGGGACGAACTGAGAGCCCCCCTGAAGCCACATCAGAGGCGTTCCTCTAAATGGAAGGCAAAGTGACATGCCTTTAGTTATTAAGGTGTCAACGAGTCGGGTTTAGATAGTACTTTGAGCTCAATGAATTTTTAAATTTAGCTCACTTCAATTTTTTATAGATTGAACTAAAAATCAAATTCAAGTAAGTTGCGATCAATCGAACTTGATAAGATGGAAAACGTTTTTGAACTTAATTGAACTGAATCAAGTTCTTTAATTTATTAGTACCCCTATGAGTCATCAACCTTCTGCCATATTGGAGGTTCAAGAGGTGGAATCGTGTCCATTTTTGGATCAAAGAAACACTTAGCTTGTGTGTACCTAACTGAATGGTTATATATAACAATGTTAGGGCTATGAAAATTTTGAATGGACTGGATTAGATTTAAACACTTGCGCTCCATATAATCCCAACGACCATGGGCAGTAAATAAATCTTTACCTTCTATGGTTCAATATTTTTCATATATGGTTGACGAAGATTGTCTTGAAAGTGTATGGTGGGCCCATGGGCAACAAACACTTGGCCACTTTGATGCATAAAATCAACCCTACACAATGCAGGGTATAATCCATACATAATAAATGCTTCACCTTCTGATTTGGTGGGTTAATCTATCCAATCAAGATTGGGGCCCAAAAAAGACAAATCGAACGTCTTGGAACCGTCAAGAAGCCCCAACAACATGGCCCATGCACTAGGACCATTTCAACTTTTCAATCCTACAGCTCCACACATACACGGTGAAGTGAAGTGCCATCAAGGCTAGATTAATTCTCAATTTTAAGTTGAGGTATGATTAATACACAGCCCATTTTGATGAGCTTATAAAACAAGTCCTCGTACTCTCAGAATCACAAGCCAGCCAGCCAGCCCCTTACTCATTGCCTAGTTGTCTCTCAATCTTCCTAGATTAGGCCAAGGTTCTCACATTTTTCTTTCCCCATATGCACGTAGGCCTAAATTCTACGAAGGAAATAACCAAATAGAAAGAATCTTTGGGATGCACAAGCAGCACAGATAGATTCCTTGTGTGCTGTCTCTTTGACTAAACAAATAGTCTCACATATCTCTTCACCATCTACAGAGCTTAGAGTCAATTAAAAAATATTGAACCTAACATGCAGGTGAGCTAGCTCTGTAATTTTTGTGATCAAACTAATGTGTACATGATGTTCACCTTATACTTTAAGAATCCCTCTATGTTACTTCCAGTTGTTTTATATATGACAGATCCTTATTCAATGGCTCTCCAAGATAGCGCATGAAAGTCCAAAGGTGGCGAATTCTAGTCGTGTCAACAAGCTGCAGGGTGGTAAAGGTAATATATAACCGTTTCAAATTGGATATATGATGTTCACTATGATCCATCCATTTTTACATCAATGGTGTAGTGAGTGTGCGGCTTTTGTTTCTTTTTTTCAGATCAAAATGTTAAGTCGAAAGAGATGGTGGCGTTCAGTGACTGTGGGATTAGGCGAAGGCACCTTAAAAGAGTGGAACTAAGCAAATTGAACTGTGACAACTTGAGCCTTTTCTATTTCTTACGGAGAAAAGACCTCTCCAAGTCTTGCTTCTATCACACACTCAACTTAAAGGGACTTGGGAGCTTCCATAGAAGGCAGAATTCCGCCCATCCGATGAAGATGAAAAAAGAAGTCACTGCAGGACTAAAGCCAGATTCTTCAGCTAATGTAGTAGGAAATAAAGTTTTACCTATTGCTGATACAGTTCGGTCATCATCAGCAAAGAACGATGACCAGTGCACCAATGCAGACAAGAAAGAAAAGGGCAAGGGCGATAAAATGAAGACCATTTCCAAGATGAAGGAATTACTGAAATGGGCTGCAGCTGCCAAGGCTGAGGAAGGAGGAAAGCATATTAGAAAGGTAAACATACATGTAATTTTTTTCTCACTTTTAAAATCCATGTGCTGTGCTTTTGTTATTATTGTACTGATTAGAAGATTAATATGTTCCACAGGTCTTACATTTTAGGAACAGAGCAGCTTTAAAGGCAGTTCCAGTTGATGATCAGACAAGCGACGATTCTCCCAAGATGAGTTGTAAATATGATGTGGACAGTTGCTCCACCATCTCCCCTGTCTATTCTGCAGTTTCTGCAGTGGCTTGTTCACTTAGACATGACCAAATACTGGATGCAGATTCGATAAACTCCACTCTCTCTCAGTCCGTTGCTAGATCAGGAAATTGGATCACCACGGATTCTGAATGTAAGGCTCCTTGTCTGTTCATGTACACATGGATGCACTCACGCACAATCTGCATACACACGTATACATTCATCTATTTGAAGTTTCTTTCTAATGTTTGGATTTGGTTTTGCACAGTTGTCGTGCTGGAGCTGTGAATATCGGATGCGAGGACCGAGCGGCTGTATGACGCTCAACTAGGTCTAGCGTGATCTCTATAGTTGTATCAGATGTATTACTAATGCTTTAGAGCAGGGTGAATGTAATTGTGATCTTATCAACAGATGACGTGTAAAATAAAGCATCCTCGTATTGGATTATCTTGAATTTTATGAGTTTAATGAAAGTAGCCCGCTTGGAAATCAGTGTTTTGATAAATTCAACACAAGAATTGAATTGTGATGATTTTGGGTTTGCTTTACCACTAAAAAAAGAAGCCATCCAAAGGCATGTCTCATTGTGAGCATAAAAACCCTCCCAACTTGGGATGGCTTTCTTTTGCTGATGGATTGCAAAAAGTCATCTCAATTCAAGAGTTTTAAAACAAAATCAAATATAATTATCTTCCATTTAAAAACCTAATCTTTCTTTTTACCTTTGCCAAAACAATGTCAAATTAGACTGAAAACTCTACAAAGTTAGTAGGATTTTAATTGTTTTTATTTTTAAGGTAATATTGTTGCTCTTATTTATATTATTATGTGGCTTTAATTTTTTTCTTGGTTTTTAGTTTCATAGATATGTATAATGATGATAACCTAAATTTTTAAGGAGTAATTCATAATTTTGCAGCATACATGTGAGATTTAAAACCAATCTATAATTGGCTTATGTTATTTTGACTCATTGCATGTTTTAGAGACAACAAATGAAATATGTATTGAATTTTTCCATTTTTTTTTTTTAGCAATGTTGGAAAATTTTTGTAGAGTTGAATGACATGTATTTAACACATGTTTGAGTTGTCATTTGTTATATACGTATATTATTAAATTAAATTATGAAGTTTGGTAAGTATAGGTAGTTTTGAATAAATTTCTTTATGTGTTTGTTGTAGTGAAAGATATTGAGACAAATTAGTTATTATATGTACAATAAAAACCTTGATGGGTATTGTGGATTGATTCAGGAGTTTGAGAATGGGGTGAATGAATTCATATAGTGGCTTATTAGTAGTTTGATTTCATGGATAGCAATAGGATTAGGTGTTTCTATTCGCAGTGCAAGAACAATAGATTTCTATATCCTAATGATGTGAATGTACACTTATTTAGGAAGGGATTTGTAAATAACAATTATAACTGTACTAGTCGTGATGAGACTAAGTACTTTGATAGTGTTGCACGGAGGGGAAAGGACAACAGGCCTACACGAAGCGGCGTGGGTGATGATAATGACCAGAAAATGCTGTGGGACTGGTGAATGGAGTATAATGTAGTTGGGCCACGTATGAAAACATTTATAGATGAAGCATGCCCAAGTAACTTAGCAGGACCTTACGATGAAGACACTCGTCCTCATGGGAGACAAAGTGATGCTGCAAAGTATGTAGAACGATTGTTAGAAAGATTTTTTTGAAGTGTTACAGGTGGTAAACCAACCTTTATATGATGGATGTGAAAATTTTCCCCAACTGTTAGCTATTGCGCGACTAGTGCATATAAAAATAGAGTACGGGTCGTCATAGTATTACTATAATAACATCTTGAAGTTGATTTGTGAGGGATTAACATGTGACCATCAAATGCCTGAAAACTATTACAATACAAAATGATTGATAAAGGACTTAAGTTTGCCAGTTGTGAAAATTGATTGTTGCAGAGCTTGTTGCATGCTATATTGGAAGGACGATGAAGGACTCAAGAGTTGCAACTTTTATGGGCAACCTAGGTTCTGATTGTGGATGAGTAGTAATCATAGTAAAAGAGACGTCCTTATGTGAAACTTTAATACTTTCCATTAACTCCAAGATTGGAGATATTATATGCTTCGGTTGAAACCAAAGAACACATGACATGGCATGCCAGTCATGCCACTGAAGGATCTATGTGCCATCCATTCAATGTTGAGGTTTGGAAACACTTTGATAGGACACACCTTAAGTTTGCTGTTAAGCCTAAAAATGTGATGCTTGGTTAATGTGTAGATGGGTTTGTCTCAAATAGATCCTATAGGAAAACATATTCATGTTAGCTAGTTGTGGTGACGTTGTACAACATTCCACTTGGGATGTGCTTGAAGAATCCATACGTGTTTTTATCTCTAGTGATTTCAGGATCATCTAACCTGAAATTGATTGATATGTATCTATAATTGATAATTAAGAAGTTAATTACGTCATGCGACGCTGTTGTCATAATATGTGATTCATTTAGACAAATTTATTTTAATATGAGATTAGCATTGTTATGGACAATTCATTACTTACTTGCATATTTGATGATAATAGGGCGAAGCTCGGTTGGTTTGATGGGTTGTCCAGTATATATAGATTACAATAGAGCAATTTATCTTCAACATGGTAGGAAGACAAGTTACTTTGATTGTTATTATCAATTCATTTTGGTAAACCATCTGTACAAAAGAAACAAGAAATTTTTTACCAAGAAACGGGTGGAGAAGCATCTCAAACCTTAGGACGTATGAGAAAAACGTCCCTTGGTAAGTCATGTTAGAGGAAAAGATATTTCTGCCAGCATTCTTTAACTTAATGGAGTATCTTGTTATAGATCTTTGGTATAAGGTAAGGATAGGGGGTCCTGTATAATATAAGTGGATATATCCATTGATGAGGTTAGTGGTTCATTCACTTAATTTGTGCGTTATATTACCGTACTCATAGAGTCTTTTGTATGATATACCATATATTGCAATCTCAAGTTACTATACCACAAGATTCAAACTCAATTAATATGATGAAAAAGAAGTTTTCAAATGTAGACATGACAAACTAGTGGTGTTTGTAATTTTATTAGTGATACATGGTACATAGTTCATGATTTTATATATACAAATGACACAAGCGAAAGTACAATGATGATCTATTCATCATCCTCTGGGCAGAGGCATCACTCTCTCCCTGTATCCCTATGTCCCATGTATCCTCCACTGATAGTAGGTGTGGTTCTTGTTGAAATGGTTGAAGACGAAACTGTCAAGACCATGCGAGCATAGGACCAGCACTTTGGTGTCAAGCCATCAGGTCACAATAATCATGTGTAACCTTATCTCTCTTAATGGCATATCACCAATACTTATCTTGCTAGCCACAGAAATGAGCCTGCCTGGCCTCCATATCAGATAGCTGAGCCTCAATGCACTCTATGCATGTATTCTGGTGTTGCATATGTGCATCCATGGAGTCCATGCACCCGAGTAGCTTGCCTACTCCATTTGGCAGAGTCATAATAGGATGTACGTATGCTGCTATGAAATACCACTATGTCCTAGCCATATTATCAAGTCTCGTGGCTTTGAAGTGGATTAGATTTAATAGTCCATCCACATTACTCCACTAGGGCAAAGTGTAGGATCCATCTCCCTTATGGCCCACCTTATCTCTCACAACTACTCAAATTGTGTACTGTGAGATCTATTTGGTACCTGAATAATGCGGATGATTGTACTAGGCTCAAAACTAACTTGAGCCCCTCGCACCCATGAATGTATCGTCATGGTGCTCAATATGTTGGCATAGAACTCCCACGCAACGGGCTTCATGCCATGGTGCTCTAGATCTTGTGTAAACCACTTCCATCTAAATGTCTTAATGGTATGATTATTAAGGGTGGGAATTTCTAACATGACTTGAAAATACAACCCGAACCTAACATGAAATTACTAAGTTAGGTTAAACCTTCGTGGTTGCAAATTAAAATCAAGTTAAACCACAAATCCAAAAAGAAAAATGAGTCAATATTAGGTGACTCGACAGGTTGACTTGCGAACCTGCAAATATATTTAAACTAATTTAATAAATATTTATATAATTAGAAAAAAATTAATTAAATAAAATTAAATGGTACAACAATAAATGGTTAAAAATTCAAGCTCTTAATGTTAGTTAAACTAAACCTTGAAAACCTCACTTTCTTGTTCTAGTATAGTGGCATTAACTCTTACACAGTTGCTCGTCTACACTGTTCGTCTCTGCCCATTCATTCCACACTCTCATTCTTTAGCTTATGCAACCATTCAATTTTAGGTAAGTGAGATTTTGGAAGGCTTTGTTTAGATTGCTTCTTTGTTACATTATTTGAAGTAACTTTTTTACAGCTTAGGCATTTAGATTTCAAATAAGTTGAAAGGTTTTGCTTGGATTGCTTCTTTGTATGTCGTATTTTTTTAGAAGCAAACCCGATCAACTATTAGAAAAAGGTAAATAAATTTTCTTCTGTTGCCTAATATGTTCACATTCTCCTAATGAATTCTATTTTTTTCAATTTGAAATTTTTTGTTGACAATTAAGCATCATTTAAAAACAAATAAATTTGTCCATTGATATAAAATAATTAATAATACTTTCCAAATCCAGTATGATGAAAATTTAAAACTTGTGATTAATCAAATTTTGGCATACAAAAATTTATGTTGGTAATACTCAATCATTATAAAATAATAACAATTTTTTTTATGTATTGACAAGTTGGTGGGTTAGGTTTGGGTGATCCAAGAAATTGGCGAGTTGGGTTGAGGTCATATTTTTTGACCTCTAAAAATAAATGGGTCGGGTTCAGGTTGATGAGTTGCGTGTAATACCCTTCCAACTTAACCCATTGCTATCCCTAAAGACTGTAGAGCCTATGTTGCCTTATTTCCCTTATTATACCATGCTTGAGATTACATTACAGTTAAAAATCAGATTGTTCATCTTATCTTGGTATTTTGGGGATAAATATTTGGTATGGTCATGCATGGGGCCCTTACATGATCTCTTGGGAGTTATTTGCCTGCAAAAAACAATACATTGTGTTAATATAGCCATATTTATCAAAAGACATATTTGTATACATAAATGTAACAAGTAAATTGTTTCAAGATGAACAAATTTTCCATGGTCCATGTTCCAATTTCACCTATCAACTCACTAGTCACACGTACAATCACCATCATTCATAATTGAAAGCAATATTTTTATCATGCATTTTATTGAACACTTTATTAGCAATACATATTATCACTAACGAAACAACTGTTTTGTCATTCAATCAACGCAAAAACATCAACCGTACCGACACTCGAACCTCTTCCACAACCTATACTACACCATATTAACAACTCTCCCACAAAATATATAGCAAATAATTACATAAACAAGTTTTACCATTAACCAATATATGTTATTCAAATAATTAATGAATTCCTCCTAATTTATGTTAAACATTAAGTAAACGTAAGATAAGTAAGAAAAAATACCTAATTTAAAGAAGAAATTCAATGTTGAAGGAAGAAATTAACATGAGTAAATTTAGAAATTGATTATGGTTGAGTTTTGCAAACTGTTTATTGTGTCATATTTATATAAGTTGGCATCCTTAAGCTTGTTGTCGAGACGATGAGCATGATGGTACCTTTTTTTTGAAGCTGTTAAGCACGATTGTCTCAAGGACAAGCTCAACAGCCAATCTAGTAGGTTCTGGATTAGTCGTTGAGCTTGATTGTCAAGGACTAGAACCTTCTGTAGTGGCCATCAACTTGGCTATCGAGATGATGTTGCTTGATGGCCATTCCAGTGGATTCTAGAATGGTCGTCAAGTTGGCCATCTAGATGATCGAGCTCGAAGGCTATTTCAAAAGCCAAAATTAGGTCGTCAAGTCCTTTGTCTAGATGATTAAGCTCGATGGCGAACCTGTGAAGCTTAAAATTTTTAATTTTGGATGGCTTTTTTTTGTAAATTTACATCCCAAAGCTAGCCCAAATCTTTATTTATATACATAAAGCCTCCTCCTTCTTCATTTCTTCCTCACATTTCACCTTTCCAAGTCAAACCCTAATGTTGCAATCTCTTCCCAATCTCAATCTATAACTCATCCCCACTCCTTAACATCAAACTTTCATCTCCATTCCTTTTATTTCACAAGAGTTTTCGATTTAATTGGATTATTTTGAAGAAAGAAGCCTCATTCCTTCATCATTTATAAGGTAACAATATTCTTCATTTTCTATTTGACTAACATCAATCTTATTGTGAATTCTACTTCAATATTATTGTTGATTAAATGTGTTGTTAATTTTTGTTTAGGTTAGGGATTTGTGTGTGTGTGTGTGTCTGTGTGTGTATATTGATTTCTTGTTGTGCGCATGTTGCTTTTGTTACTAGGCTAGGATTTATACAAGTTAGGGATGTTGGGCTATTCTTTGGCATGGTGGTTTGAATATATGGAAAGCTTAGATTGTGGTAATTATTTTTGGGTCAATTATGTTGTTTCCCATTTTATCAATCTTGCAATGTTGGTTTGAATGTTGTAAATAGAGCATACATGGGTTATGTTGGTTTGAATGTTGAAAATGCAGAACACATGGGTTATGTTGGCTTGTATATTATAATTGGAGCACACATGGGAAACTTAGAATTATTTGTTAATCTTCGTAAATTGTTGAATTACATAAATTGTGTTGAATTTTTTTGTAAGTCATTGCAAAGCATACTTTCATCACATAAGAGATATTGAATTATTTATAAAGCACTGATTGATTTGTCTTGTTAAATCACATGTTGTTTTCAACTGCTATTAATTGAGAAAACCTAACGTGTGATTTATACTTGTTGAGAATGACATAGAGAGTATTTGTGAGACGTAGAACATCCAAAGGTAAGGAAGTTCAACAGAAGCATGTAAGTAGGGATCACATACCCACCTCACCTTAATATGACACTGAGGGACAACTTGAACACCATAAACATCAACCATTGCCCTCACAACAATCCACACAACATATGGAATCCTTTTCATTAGTATTGCCTACACAAACTCCTTCTTCTTCATCAGGGGCTTATGATGATCCATGGTGCCTACCTCTCTGAATGTGCCAGGAGTCACAATGGTGAATTGAAGGTCCAATAAAACATTAAGTAAAATTGCTTCATGACTTTAAGTTATTGTAAAATATATGTGTAAATGCAATGTTGTTTATGTGTAGTGTCTTACTCGAGATGACGGATATAATTAGATACATTATAATCAATAATTACAATGGGGCTTGAATTCGGTACTTTAACGAGCCACGTGACGTGTGAGAATTTTGTTTTAGAAAGTTGAAGGTGTATCTCCATTGTTACATTGTCGTTTGAAAGAATTATCACTTTGCCTTGTTTCTAAGTATGTCACTAACTTACAAATTTTAAAATATCATGTTGTGTATTTTGGAAGCATTTTTCTTGCAATAGTTGATATGTGACTAATAAATTACTTTAAATATATGGATGAATTGGTGTCTATTACTTTCAACCATCAACTATGCCCCATTGTTTAATTTTGTTTTTTAGGAACAATTTACATGAAATGATATTGATGTCTCAATAATGGAAAAAAATTTCAATAGAAAGGTTAGTGAATTATTGAAAAGCACTTGCACCAGGCAAGGCCTTCTAACACTAGGGTTGGGAGGATTCCCGTTGACAAATGGGAAAGATGTTGAAAAAATAAAGAGAAGACACGTACAAGGTAGTGCGTGAAAAATAAAGCTAACTGTGTTGCTAACTCTGCCTCTACTTCAACAATCTATTAAGGCAAATCCATATCGATCTCAACTCATGGGGATTGTTTGTTAAGCTTTGAATCTGTATCTTTTCATATTTTATTTCATTTATAGTAGATGACTTTAGACAGACCTCCCACTCACTTAAAGCTATACTCTAAGGTTAGGAAAAATGCAGTTGGAAAGTGGATGGGTCTACGTGTGTAATCCCAGGGTGTAAGTTAAAATTTTACATTGATTGTTGTATATCAAATAGATGTTATAAATATTAATTGTGAACTTTGTTTACATATTCTAGCAGTTAATACAAAAAATTCAAGATGACTTCGATAGTCAAGAGGCATTTGGATTTGGGAGTGTGAATCAATCTAACTCCAACAGCAACATTTTTATGTATCAACTTGAGAAGGTTTCATGAATGGAAGCTTTCCAGGTATGGGATGCGAAACAAAATCTTTTAAAAATTATTCAAAATCAAGATCTACTTCATTCTCATCATCCACGCAACTTGAACTTGTGAGAAGAGCTAAATAAAAATTAAAGGAATCTACAAGGCATGAGATTAGAATTGGAACACACAAGACCCAGATTAGAGCGCATGGAAACAACATTGAATGAATTAATGAGGCTTGTTAACCTTAAAGATGACTTCAACATAAATTTAGCTGGCACATCACATCCTGTAAAGGATGAGAAAGGGGACAATAAGAATAGACTGGACAGTGATGATTGATGTAGCTCTATTACTGCCCAAAATGCATTTCATATGTATTTCCAAACATTACTTGTTTCTCAAATATTTATGACTAGATCAATTTGTAATTTAATTATTTGCAATAAATATTTGGTATTTCGCATATAGCTGCTTTTTATTTCATAATGTGCAATTTTGATAAATTAAGAAATATATAATTATAAAAAAGCAAAATATATTTTAAAAAATATCTCAAAACAATACCAAATCGAGATCTAAAAGATTACTCGAATGCAAGAGCCCTTTCAAAAAGTTCATCCCAATCAGCCCTCCCGAAACTGTTCCAAAAAAATCCTAAAAAAAACCGTCTCAAATGAAAAAACTGTTTTTGTTTCCTGCTAGCTTTTGAGCGGCTTGGTTGCCATGAAAAACTAGAAGCTCATCAGTTTTGGACTGATATCAAAATTGTTGATTTTATTTTTCCAAATAAAAATCTGAGCTGCTTAATTAGGACACATATTGTCCTCATGTTCTTATTTTTCTTCCACGGTCAAATATAAAAGGCCATGCTCAACTCAACCCTCGGTCAGGAGTCAAAAAAATCCCCGTCGATTTTACTTGAAAAGTCGAAATCTTGATAATTCTTTTTCCCTCTCGCCCTTTGCATTTTCAGCTGAAAATTTTGAACAGATAACTATTGACTGCTTACATATAAATTTTATGTTCTTTCTGGGTAGTCCAGGCCATCTTTACATGTAGGAATCAAAATTTTCCGAAATCCGAATTAAGCAAGGAATTCGCAATTGACAGGATTAATCATTCAATAATTGTCCAAATCAACAGTATTAAGCTTCATTTGATCATAAATCTGAAATCAGTACTATTTCTGCAATATACTAGCACATCTGAAGAATAAACAAACCCTACTGTTGGAAAACATGCAATGATGACTTTTCCTTTGTGCCGCCAACCCGGAATTAATATTCTTTCTACACTCCCAACTTCTCCTCTTCCATTCGGATTCCACAACCTAGAAATGAGACAGATTTGACGTACTAATCAACGCCAACCTTTGTTTTCTTCATACCGCCAAATACATTTTCCACCAATTCTTTTCCTCTCTATTTTTACGCCTCTTTTCTTTGCAATCCGTATTTCATCCAGCCAAACATGCCATTCCCGGTACCACGTCCCCGTTTCCTTCTCCCTGAATTCACTCTGGAGCATCACCATGAAGGCACTTGATTCCCTTTCGTCTCAGAAAACCAATTCCATATTCTCAGACTCATCGTCCAAATGGGATTTCCTTGGACCGGACCTGACAGAACTAATCCTTTCCTATCTCCCGATTCCTTCAATAATTCGTGCAGCATCCGTCTGCAAGCAATGGAATTCTATCGTCCACTCCAATTCCTTCAAAACCCGGGTATCATATTCCAAGAGACAGCCCTGGCTCTTCCTTCAGGAACATAACAATAATATCTCAAATAACATTCAAGTATTTGCATTCGACCCTCAATCCGATTGCTGGATCAAACTTCTCAAGGAAACCCCTCCGTGCCATAACCCGTTCACTGCCTCCAATGGGTTCCTCTTCACCACCTGCTCGGGGAGCCTCACTTTCAAGCCGGTTCTCGGTGGCAAGTGGCGCCAGACAAGCCCTCTTAGAATTTCCAGGTGCAACCCCCTGATTGGTGTGTACAACGAACAAGATTGCTCAAACACTACCAGGTTTGTCGTCGTTGGTGGCATCAGGCCTGTTGGTGCCTTGGTAGATGTAGAAAGCGGTTTGGCTGTGGAGATTTACAACCCACATAACGATTCCTGGGAAATCTGTCCCCGCTTACCAGACATTTTCAGGCCTGGAAACTCGTTACAGTTATTGTGCTCAGCTCTGCACAGAGGAAAATTCTATGTCCAAAGCATGTATTCGGGCTTCATTTCGTCTTTCGACATGAAAAAGCGCTCCTGGAGCGATGTCCGGACGCTTAGGCCTCCCGGGGTGCTATTTTCCTGCTTAATCTCCTGTCAGGATCAGCTAGTCATCGCTGGATTGTGCAGCGTTAAGGATGTTCTGGAGTTTAATCTGTGGAGGATTGATGAGGAAACACTGGAATTTAATGAGATTGGAATTATGCCCCCAGAATTGCTCTCCAGCTTCGTTGACGCTGACAGGGATCACAAATTTGAAAGCTTGAAGTGCTTGGGTTCAGGTAATCTCGTGTATGTGTTCAACGAAGAGCCTAAGGCGAACCGCCTGGCCTGTGTTTGTGAGAGCAGCGATTCAGGTAAATGCAGCTGGCGAAGGGTCCCCAATTTGCCGGAGCCTGTAGGCAAATTCCACGAGATTGTCAGCTTCTGTTCCGATGTTTTCTTACTGGACATCCTTGGAAATGCAAGGGACTGATTTGGATTCTTGAGTCATTCCTCCTCGGAAGTGACCGAAGTTTTCTTTCACACGAAACATTATTTCAGAGTTGTTGTCGATATAAATCCATGGTGGCAGTAAATCAATTAATTCTCTTTCTGGGTATTCTTTACTGTTCGTACTTGGAAACTCAAAACACTCCAGAATCAGGACACTGAAATTTTTTAAGTCCATGTCAATTGCAGGCTGGATACAAATAAAAATCAAAAGACGTGTTGATCTTCTGTTATAGACCATGTGGGTGGGAAAAATGAACATTTCATGCACGGATTGCTTGAATGGTCAAACATTTTGGCCACATGGATGAAACAAGCAGACCCGATTATAATCTTAGCAGTCTACACAAGTAATAAGTAATAGTGGCACATTTGACGCGTGTACAAATTTTATATAAATTATATTTTTTTATGCATTGTAAGAAATTATCATAAAAATAGTATTAATTTAAAATTAAGAGCATACGAAAAATTAAGAAAATAATAGAAAGATATAAAAATATAAGAGAAAAAATAGAAATATATTAAAATAAAATTGATAAAGAAAGAAATAGAAAATATTTGAATAAGGATATTACAATAATTTAACAATATACAATTAAGATTATGCCTCTTGTTTTAATATATAGTATTGAATATAAAATATACAAAAGAATTAAAAATTTTGAAAAAAATTGAGTAAATTATAACTATGAAGCAAATGATATGATTAAAAATTGGAAGAACAAAAAAGATAATAAGTGAAGATAAGGGTATTTAAGTAGTTCTATATTGTGCAACCAAATTTCCTTACTAATTTAGTTTATACAAGCAATAGTGGCACACACAACGAGTGTGTAAAATTTTAAATAAACCATACTATTTTGTTTGTTGTAACAAATTAAAATAAACATTGTATAAATTCAAAATTAAGAGCACATGAGAGAGAGAGAGAGAGAGAGAGAGAGAGAGAGAGAGAGAGAGAGAGAGAGAGAGAGAGAGAGAGAGAGAATTAAAAGCTATAAGAAAATGAAAAATAGAGTTATATTAAAAGAAAATTGGAGAATGAAAAAAATATATAAATATTCAATAAGGGTATTATAGTTATTTAACATTATAGAATTGATTTTGTCTCTTGTCATGATATATAGCACAGAATATAAAATAGATAAAAGAAGTTAAAAAATAAAAAAAATAAAAACTAAGTGAATGATATGAATAAAATTGATAGAATAGAAAAATGCAATATGTGAAAAATTGAGGGTATTTAAGTTGTTTTATATTGTGTAACCAATTTTCCTTACTTAACATAAAGAGTAACAATATATTAGTAATTATACATGATCGTGTTTGGTCTTTTTGATTAAGGGTAATGGAATAAATTTACTCACAAAGAGCAATGATGTAAACTCATATTGCCGAACTAAATTAGCCTTAGACTCTACACACACACACACACACACACACACGAGTAAAAGTTGCACATTTTATGTATATGCAAATTTATTCCCATACTTGTATTCTAACTCCTTCTTAAACATCATTGAATTAAACTATTCCATCTTCATGAAATACACACACACTAGTAAAAGTTGCACGCGTTGCGTGTCCCAAATTCATTCCCATACCTATGTTCTAACTCCTTAAACATCATCAAATTAAATCATTCCAACTTCACACCTTAAGATAAATGAAATGAGTGGATGGTTATAAAACCCTGTTCAAATCCGTGTCCAATTGAAACATGAAATCATGACTAAATTGGTCCTAATTACTCTTAGAGATAGAGTGAAAAAAGAGAGGGGATTCTTGAGCGTAGAAAGGGATTCAATGAACTCAAAAGAATAAATTATAAAGTTATTGTTTTTTAAATAATAGAAATAAAATTATTTAAGCTAAAATTATAAAAAAAAATTAATAATAAAATAATGACCAAAAGAATTTAAAAAAGAAGAAAATTATAGAGAAAATTTAAATAAAAATAATAAGTTAAAAGACAATAGAAAATTAAAAGAGAAAAAAAAAGGATAGAAAAATAATAATGGAGTTAATTATGTAATTTAAAATTGTACCGTCAAAAAGGCTTATTAAGTTAATAATATAGTATAGATATGTATGTATGAGTATGTTTGATTCCTTAATCCCACACATCAAACTAAATAAGTTGAAATAAAAATGTAGAAGTCATCCAAACATGTCAATCATAATGACATTGTCATCAAAGTTAAACTATACATGTCACGCTAGTGAACTCCAAATACTTGAGTGGGTATACTTTTGTATACTTTTGCGAGACTTGAAAGTTAACAAAAGTCATTGTAGTACATATTGTACTTGTATTTATAGTAGTTGTTGGAGCAATATGGAGCAATAATAGGATCATAGAAGTATGAAGAAATATGTAAGAATTATGTGGAAAAGTTTTAATAATTGGGAAGAGTTCTAATAGTTGGTAGAAATGACTTGGAACTATTAGGAAAGTTTCAAAAACTGTTCTATAATGTAGAATAGTCTGTTTCCAACTGTTTGATATTTTTAATTTCCACCCTCCATTAGGGAAGGTGATAGGTATAATTAGTAGTAGAACCTTATTTGTAATCCAACAAATTCTAGGTATATAATAGAGAGTACTTTCCTTGCAATTACCAAATACATTATTTACTTTGCATTGCCATGGCTATGTTTGGAGCACCATTTTTAATCTCATAACATTCTTTCAAACTTGACACAACTAAGCATCTTACACCATAGAATTCTTATCTAAATTCAAATTCAATTTTTTCTCTTATACATATATAATTAACTAATTATTTTTCTATCAATATACCTATCTACAACCAAATCAATATTTATTTATATACACACATTTATATATATATATATATATATATATATATTTATACCCTATAAACTAATCATTATCCATACATACTATTACATCATTAAATTATTATTATATATACTATATATTTATAAATAAACAAATTCAAGAAAATAACACTATTCATCCTATCAAATCTATCTTCCAAATATATTATTCGTCTCAACGCAAAACATTATTCATCACTGAAACACCCTTTCCAAAAAAGGCCCATCTTTCTAAGTTATGTGGCGTATTTTTCACACACTTGCACTTTTCACTTTGGAGAAGTGAGGGGGGTTGATTTAGCTAACAATAAGAGACGATAAAAGAGCTAAGTATCAGTTGACAAAGTTTGTTTAAGGTACAAGGTTGTAACAAGTGGTATTACAGCCAAGGTTTAACTCGTGTGAAGAAACATGTAGCAGGATGACAAACAACAGGGGCTGCTGTGTCGAGTACCACAAACGAGCATGGTTGGGAGGTTGTTCTCATATAAGGAAAGAAGAAATGTGACTAGAGTAAAGTTAAGAAGCCAAGCTCGTGAGAGAACACCTAAGGGAGAAGGGCAAAAGGCTTGAGAAGGTCGAGCACACCATCAAAATATTGAAAGAACACATTATTGACCAACTTGGTTCTATGAAGGAAAGTGCACAAGAGGAGGTTAAGGCTGTTAAGAGCTATGTACAAGAAGGGCTAAGATGATCAAACGTACCCAGGGGAAGCAACAAAATGAACTAAATCTAATCTTGAATTCCAAAGACGTGTGCATCAAGTGTCTGACCCAATATAGTTGAACTAAAAAAGAACTTGACAAATTGGATAAACGGCGTGATAAAACTGCTACAATTAACATTGTCATGGTTAACTAATATGCCACAATTCAACAAGAATTACTCTCGAATAAATCGATTTGAATTTTTTAATGAATTTGGAGTCGTTAAACAAACTCGAAGAATTGAAAGCGATAATTTTATTTCAGTAAAATTTTTAACTTCATAACTCTAAAATCTGTTTTTCCAAGTGAATAAAATGAATAACTATACTAAAATATGCTAAACCCTAATTTTAAAGCCTATATGACCTAAAATACATTAAAGTTCAAAAATAAATGTATTAAAATAAAATAAATTATAAAAAATAAAAATTCAATAGATCTCGAATTGTATCATTCCCCTTATTGTAAGGGTGAATTATACTTAATTTGAGCTTGTGTTTACTTTGATCAAACATAGATCTATAAAATCCTCTCAATGTTTTGGAATCTCGTCTAAATTTTAACTTTATCTCCTTATAAATCCAGCAATTACATTCCAACAGCGAACCAGTTAGAAGAAAATTTTTAATCACCAAAGACTAGCCCAAATGTGCATATGCAAACTTGTTGACTAGAAGAACCTTTAATTCTTGTGTAACATAGATAGGCAAAGAATACTCTAAGTAGTCAAATGGTTCAATATATGTATGATCATATACGCTTCTCATGGACCACTCAATTCCTTTTCTACCTCACTATGATTTATCAAGGATGATTGATCTTCATTAGGTTTTTCCACATGCTATATTAATTCCTTAACCTCCAAATTAGTGCTATTATTGCTGATATCTTCATCTTGTATCTTCTTAAATAGTGTTTCTTTTATAGTCTTCTCTTTAGTAAAATGTGGTATCTTTATGTGTGGACTTTTCTTAACTTCTATAATTTTGTTAATATCAAGATAAACCTCATCGTTTGAACAATTGCACATAATATGTCCATGTTTAAAGCAATTAAAACCTAGCAAAAATCAATTTCGCATGTAAGAACTTATCGAAATGATACTTTAGATGTCTCATCATACTTATCTTCGTTCAATCCAAAATTCTTGTCATAAAAGTGCTTGTGAGGTAGTATATGTCTATTCCTTGTCCACTCACGTTTAGGCCCAAAACTATCTCTAGCAATCGTGTGTGACTCCACCTTTTCTAAATGATTCGAAATGTCATTCATAATCCAAAAAATCCTTCCAAACTTTTCAGTCAATACCTCAAACATAAACTCCTTGTCCATTGGTTTCTCACCTCGTCCTATATGATAACTGGCCATCTATATAATTATTAGCAAAGCAAATAATAACGATATCCTCTTAACACTATTTTTTCATTTCTCTTTGTTCCGCTCTCATTTTTTGAATTTTTTTTCTGATTTTTCTCTCTCTTTTTTTTCACCTTTTTCCTATTTTTCTGCTCTTTTTTCTCATTTTTCAATCGTAACAGAAAATTTAAAAAATCAGAAAGAAGCCCATCCTAGCCCAACAGATCTAGTCCCAAATCCAAATAAAACACAATTCAGGAACTAACCCAAAAACTAAGTGGACTCTAAATCAAATTCTGGCCGATAGATCCTACCCACAACGAGAACAAAAAAAAGAAGGAGATGGCCCTAGCAATGCACTGATCAATGTAAATCTGGCCCCAAAATTAAAATGCAACGGAGTAAACCTGACCTAAACTAAAAGTATTGACCCACTTTATCCTTAGGCTCAAAAAGCAACTCAGCCTGTCTGATTTGACCCTGCGAAGTTTCGGCCCAAACATCAATTTGCTGTTTTTCTTTCTTTCTTTTTTTTTTTGTCAAGCAGTAAAACCCCAAAGCTTTCAGCCCAAACAAATCTCTGGCTGCGTAGTTCGTGGAGTGAAGTTATGCCTAGGCGCTTCAGAGGGCCAAGTAATTTGTAGCACCGATAGATGGCTGCAAGGTGGTGCTAAGTATGGACTTCTTTCATAAGTTAAGTGTGAGCATTGTGCTTTTCTGTAACTCAATTTACATACTTGAGAACAGACGTCCTGTACGGTGTTTTGCACGAATTTGCTTAAGGGACAACTGATATACGAGAGACTATTGATCATGCAATTTATCAAGAAGATAATGAGTGTTAAGACCACCTTAAAGAAAGAGTGACTTTCCAAGGCTCAAGGGGCCAATCCATTCAAAGAATAAAGTGTGAAGTTAGTCAAGCCACAAACTAAACTCCAACCTAAACAAAAGCAAGACGGGTGGTCTATTGGTAGAATTGCAAAACATGCAAGACCAACAACACTGGTTGACGAGGATGTCACTAAACATGGATGGGGGAGGATGTTACGTCTCGAGAACTCCAAGTAGCTGATAGGTGCACTTTTACTTGTTTCACGAGATTTAGAAGTTAACAAAAGTCATGATAGTACAAATTGTACTTGTATTTATAATTGTTGGAGTAGTATAAAATAGCGTAAAAAGTGTAGAAATTTGTAGGAATTACGTAGAAGAGTTCTAGTTGTTCGTAGGATTGACATGAAACTTCTAAGAAAGTTCCAAAGGATGTTCAAGGATGTAGAATAGTTTAGAGGACTAGTTCAAACTATCGGATTATTTTAGTCCTCACTATCCATTAGAGAATTTGATAAGTATAAATAAGAATAGAATCTCATTTGTAATTTAATAAGTTACAAATAACATAATTGAGAATTCTTTCCTTGTGATCATCGAGTACATTTTTTACTTTGGCATTGCTATTTTTTTAACTTTTTTGGCACATCCTTTACACACTTACACCTTTTCACTCCGAAGACACGAGGAAGGCTGACTTAACTAATCGTAAGATATGGTAAAAGAGTTAAGCATTGCATAACATCACTTGTTTGTGAAAGAAGGCCCTGACAACATGGTCTGTTAAAAATCCTCCTTCGAAGCTCCCAATTTGAAAGGGCAACATCAAAGACATTTCTTTCATCGTTTAATGAAGCTTATTTTGAGTTCTGAGAACACTTTCTAATCTTTCACATTCAAGTCAAGGTTTCTGAGATTTTAGCTTATCCCTCGTGTGATTGTGCGTTATTGATGCATAATATATATGCTGGCGACATGTACGCATATAATTATATTAGCTAATATTTTTCAAGTATAAATGTTATATTATTTTTAAAGCAAGATAGCAAAAGAAGCTTAAAAAATTAAATGTAATAAATTAAAATTGGGAGAAAAAATTTTTTATTTAAAAAATATAAAAAATAAGGCCTATATTAGTGATTGCAGAATTGATAATTAAAAAGAAGCCTTCAGCATTAATCTCTAACCAGTAATTTTGGCACGCCTTACGTGCGTGTTTAATTAAATTTATTTAATATAGAAGTAAAAATAATTATTCAGTTTATTTAAATATTAATTTCTGTAATAATACAAAAAATTGTAAAGACAAGAAATAAAAATGAAGAGAAAATTGCATAAATATTAAAAAAAATATTTTTTTGACTATTAAGTTAAATAATGGTATATTGGAAAGTATACACAATGCCAACCATGAGAGGTATTTTAGGAGCCAAAATTTAAACATACAGTATAGATATAACATTTTTTCTTCCACCCTCTTTCTCTAAGGTTAAAACTAAAGTGGAGTTTTAAAAAAATATATTGTAAAATTGAATAATTTAATCACCAAACATCTTAAAATAAACTTAGCCGAACACTATCCAAAAATGAAGGAAGTTAACCTTTGAAAGTGGATCAACTAAATAACTTTATAAGAAACTACTACTAAAATATATATCTACAGTCAAATGAGATAATCAAATCCAAAATCCCGTTAACTTTGAATGTGGATCAACTAAATAACTTAATAGTAAACTACTACTAAAATAAATATCAACAGTCAAATTAAATTATCAAACCAAAAATCCCGTTTCTTGATACAATTGATAACCATGTGGAACTGTGAATTCCGGAAATATGGATCCCAAGTCACCTCGACAAGGATAGTACTGATCATATGCCAAAATGGAATACAATTATTCATAACCTAATGTGTTATTTATAATTATAAAAAAATAGAAATAAGAATCAACGTGATTCAAAACTTAAAAATAGCCCTTTTCCATTTCAGGCTGGAATCGAATGATCTTCCCCTTCTGCAGCTAATACACAAAGCACACACAGCTTAGATGGTGTTTAAGTGAGTCAATAAGTTTCTCGAAAAATATTTGCAAGTTTGTAAAATTTATAAACTCTTTAGAAATAAATTAATTTTTCTAACTTATTTTAAAGCATTTTATGAGCTACTTTATTCTGTATATAAAAATAATATAAATATCTTAATTATATTATATTAATGAAATTTAATTCACATTCATCATTATTACACTAAAAAATTATAACCATCTATAATTGAATATTTTAATAAAATCTTATAAAATAACTTTATTATTTTTATCCAAACATCTTATAAACTCTCGACAATAAGTTTAGTCAAACGCCCTCTTATACTAATTAATCCCATTGCACCTTAAATTTCAAAGACGGAAAAGCATTATTCGGCCTAGTGAGAAATGAATGATTTATTTTAAAGTCAAGCTAGTGTCGTCATTATTTTCATATAATCTCAAACTTAGCATGATGAAACAGAAATTGATGATATGACAATTTTATTATTAGAAGGAATTCTTTCCAACAAAAGAGGTTGAACCAACAATTTGGAAATGAAAGAAACTTATTGGGAGAAAAAGCAAAAGAGAAAAACACACACGCTAAGTTTAACTATATATAACGGAGAATTGAGTACACATATGATTTTAATTGCATTAATTGACTTAGGATGGACGAAGAAATTTAATGATGAAATTAGTACACAAATAATGCCAAGTCGTAAAAAAGGAGAACGTCAAGTGCACCACGTCTGGACCTCCACCCTTTTAAGTCTTGAGAAGTGGGCATTTTCTATATTATCAATGCTAGTAAAAACATGTGTCTACAATATTATTAATTATAATAAAAATAAAATTGTTTATAAATTAAAATTACATTCAAAAGTTTTATAAAAAGAGGAAATAAATTAGATGTGAGAACGAAGAAGAGGTAAACATCAAGTTGCCATTGAGAGAAAAGATTAAAAAAAACGTTAAAAATAAAAAGATTAAAATAAAAATAAGGATAATTGGGCAATTAAGCCTTGACAGCCAAAATGTTATTTATTGTAAATCGCTCTTACTAATTGTGGCATTCACGGCGTTGTTATTATTATCATTATTATTGTTATTATTATTAATATCATTATCACCATCTATATTAAATGATTATTTCAATAAAAGTTATTGGTTGTACAAAGAAATTTACTCTGCTACCCTTATATTAAATACTTTTATAATTTCTATCATTTTCTTTTATCTCTTCACCTAACTAACAATTTATATTCACATGTCCTCGTAAATTTTATTATTTTTTAAAGTCTTTTCATCTTTCATCATTTTAAATATTTTGTACAATATAAAATCACACAATTTTCTTAATCTATTTTTTATTTTTCCTTAGAATTCTTTATTCGTCTTTTCTATCAAAATTTCTCTCTCTTTTTTTTCTTTCAAATACTTTTGATATTTTTTATTTTAAATATTCTTTAAATTTTGTAATATTAAATAATTTTATTTTTATTAATTGAAACACTGTAATTTTATAATTTATAACTAAATTCGCAGTCTCTGTAAATTTTACTAGTTATTATTATTAAAATTACGGTCGTTGTTGTTGAGTAAACATGACTGTTGGCAGTATCTAATCTGTTTCACTAATCAATATCATTGGGGTAAATACTGGCAAGTGTCGGCCAGCCAAGATGCGTGGCAAACCTGCTTGGCTCTTTGTCGCCGTGACCATTACGAGGACGAACGTAGACGTCCTCGAGTCCAGATTCATTTCTCTTCTCATAATTCAGCGGTCCTATAAAATGGCGCGGTTATTTTACTTTTGTACATACGAATCATCCACTTGCTTCTGCCACCCTCAACCCAGCTGTCTCGGCTGCTAATATATTTGACGTCAATTATTTGCACAGAGAGTGTCTGGTTAAGCTGCCACCGGATTAATTAATTGTAAGAAGCTGTTTCTTATCAAAGAAGCTGAAAGTAGAAAGTATTCGTGCCGTAGAAATACAGAATGGAAAGTGGCCCGAAGAAGAAGAGTCCACAGAAGAAAGAGAAGGACCTGTTTCATGTAATTCACAAGGTCCCTTGCGGTGATGGCCCGTATGTCAGGGCAAAACATGCTCAGGTACTTCTTTTCTTACACAATTTTCTCTCACGTAGAACATGTATACATGTATGTATGTGTGTATGTATTCATTAGTTTGATTACATGTGGATCAAGCGATTTCATCAGGGCAGTAGACTTTAATTATCTTTTTCATTTTTTAGTCCCTTGTTTCCCTTTACTTTGTTATTTCCAATTAATGCCGTATTTTGGGTTGGTATATATGTTTAGTATGAACACGCATCCTGAATTAATTAAAGATAGGTTGTGCTGTTATCTATGTTGTAGGGTGGAACTTAATTAGATCCCTTTGTTTTTTCGAGTAAGGGTGAAATAATTTAGATCCTTTTTGGGTGGTATTACTCATAGAAATAATGCTTAATAAACTATATTATATTATTTCAGGGGAAAAGCATAAACACTACAATGTATTCAATTAGTGTATCCCTTTAGAACCCAAGTCTCCTAGATTAAAATATATTATTACATTAATGTATTGTTACCTGTTATCGCATGGAATCACCCTAAACCCTTGGATGCTGCAATAGACAGGAGTCTTGAAACTGGGTTCGGGGATCACACTCTTCCACTAGTGTGGGATTCATGTATGGCTTCTTCAGCAGTGTTGGTCATTAAGTAAGTCCATTAAATGAGTTGGTTCAAAGACATAGGTCTCAAGGACGGCCGGCTCGCTGAGGCCACTGTTGGAGCGGGGGAAGGCGTAGGGGCAGATTGTTTCTACGGGAGACGGGTGAACCAGTATTTTAAAAATCGATCCTGAAGCAATCAAAAAAAGGAGTTTGACTACGTCTAGAAAACCACAATTACAATAAAATCAAATCAATTTGGATAAAACTATGGTTGGTTTGTTATATCAAATGAACTGGTTCATGGAAATTGAATGATTGGAATTGATTTTTAAATCTTAATTTTTCTTCTTCTTGACTGATTTTTTTTTAATTGTTGTTTATTGTTGATTCATTTTCTTTTGTAGAAAGATGTCACGTATCAAATGAATGGCCTCTCAAAATGTTCATTAGGTTTTTTTAACTTAGATACATATAGAATATATAAGATTTTATTAAAATTCTACTATATTTTGATTAAATATTTTATAAGATATCATTTGATTGTATGTCTTTGTATTTCCGTTTATTAGAGTAGTATTTATTATTTTTATTTTTGTGGTATTTTTATTGTATTAGTGCGGTATATTTAATTATTAATAGTAATAAAAACATTTAAAATTAAATTCAAGTGCTTTTCTTAATATTTATTTTATTTTTATATTTTTAGCATATTAATTAATGTTTATAATATAAGTATGACATTACTAGTTTGGTAGTGTTTGAACCACTAGTTGAACCAATAATCCTTAAATTAATAAATTTTCTTATTTAATGATCTATGAGATTTTTAAAACACTGGTGAACACACTCGGTCTAATTAAATAGTATTCACAATTATATATATGTATGTATGTATGTATGTATGTATTATATACATACAAATATCTATGATTTGATTAAAATAAATTATGAAGCATTAATTATTATTTGAAATTTTCAGAAATTAATTATATATAATTTTATATTTGATCAATTTGAAAATTAATCAATTAAATTAGTAGTTTGACAACTCCATTAAAAATTAAAACAAAGAACCCTATAAAAATTAAATAATTTTTAATGAATACACATTTTAATTTTGAGGAAATATACTCCTAGTCACAAAAGCTAATTTTTTTTTTCTTCACAATAAAAATTGTAGAATTCATCACAGTAAACAAAATGAATCTATAATTTCCACTTTAATCAATATAGTGGTTGACTTATTCTTTATTACACTGAACTGGTTAATTACTTATTATGGGCATAATTGGAGGCTAATTTTTTTGTATTAGTATTAGTGGATTAATTTTAAAATTAAATATTTTTTTCTATCAACTAGCACTCATAGGACAACCAGGTCGAGCGTGGGAGAAGAGGCATTCAATAATGGGAGTATGGGACGAGGGACGGGTGGGACTGGGATCTTGCCCCGTTCCCATCCCTGATGGAATCTCTCTGAATTGGCACAGGTCCACAATGCATGGGATGTGGGACATTCTGAATTGACTGAAGCCACACAAATATGACCCAAGCTCCAGTAAGTTTTTTGCGTCCGTTAATGTTAGAGACCTCTATAGTTCAACTTTAGCTACATTTACGAACGCCCACATATCTCCATTAATGACGTTTGCCTAACTCGCAAATACGACGACTCCATCTGTAGACATAAGACACATAAGACCTGTTACAGGGAAGCTTGTCCTGTGAAAACCAGTTAGTATGGAAGAGTGAGGTCACCGTATAAGTAGTTTGCTTCTACTCAACGTGGGTTGATGGTGAGACACAGTAAAGTGGTAAAAATCCGAACTTGAAGTGTTTGGACTTGTCGAAGATATTTTGTGGCAAAAGACGCTATAAAAGTTTCGCGACAAAAGATGTTGACCCACTAGTGAAGTGGGAGTATGGGGGTCTCTCTATATATACGTAATCCAGCCAGTGATCATTGTTCCAAAGTCATACGTAAAAATTAATAGCAAATGCGATAATGGTCCATAGGAAATACTCCCAAGAATGTGCTCTCCAACCGTTTGTATTTTTGTTCCACAGATTTTGTGTTTCGTCTTGAAGATTGGTTATAGTTGATCTAGAGCGAGGGAGCAAGAATTGGCCAAATAACAAGTGGGATTTACTTTTGCGGCTTCTAATAATCGATATTTTCACAGAATATGCATTATGGAGAACTGCAGACAGTAGAGTTTGAAACAAAACCTCGTTGTTAGATAAATCCCTTGCTTACATATTTCCTATGTGTTGTTGGACTTTTACTGGGACTCAGCTAGTTGAGAAGGATCCAGAGGCAGCAATAGTGTGGTTCTGGAAAGCCATAAATGCAGGAGATAGAGTGGACAGTGCCCTCAAAGACATGACAGTGGTTATGAAGCAGCTGGACAGAGCTGAAGAGGCCATTGAAGCCATCAAATCTTTTCGGGGCCTTTGTCCCAGAAACTCCCAGGAATCACTTGATAACCTTCTCATCGACTTGTACAAGGTACGTACGTACGCACACGTTCTATTCTTGTTTTCATGCTTATTTGTCCTTAGTGACTCGCATTTTTGATCATTAATGTCATGGCAGAAATGTGGAAAGGTTGATGAACAGATTGGGCTGCTCAAGCATAAGCTCAGATTGATATATTTAGGTGAGGCTTTCAACGGGAAGCCCACGAAAACTGCGCGCTCTCACGGCAAGAAGTTTCAGGTTTCTATCAAACAGGAGACATCAAGAATACTCGTGAGTAAACGTCCCTCACTGATCAGCTCTCATTCCCGCATATTTTGATCGAAAATTAAACTCGTGATCTCATCATGTCATAACAGGGCAACCTGGCCTGGGCTTACATGCAGAAGTCCAATTTCATGGCAGCAGAAGTTGTGTATCGAAAAGCCCAAACCATCGACCCGGACACCAACAAGGCCTTGAACCTGTGCCATTGCCTCATCCAACAACACAGATACCAGGAGGCTGATTTGGTTCTTCAGGACGTGTTGCAACACAAGCTTTCAGGTTCTGATGATCGCAAAGCAAGAAACCGGGCCCTTGAATTGTCTTTGGACCTGGTTGAAAAGCAGCCCGGCAACCGGCAGTTGCAGTCAAATCTTCCGGGACTATGTTTGGAAGGTGACTTTGTCGAAACACTGGATCGTGTGGTGAATGAGTGGGTGCCTAGCAGATCAAGAAGGCTGCCGGTTTTTGAAGAAATTTCTGGGTTTAGAGATCAGTTGGCTTGTTGATGTCATTTATTTTGTTATTGCAATTAGGTTGTAGTGATTGAATTAAGATGGAAAATTCTCACAAAGGAGATGTATAGTGAATAATTTGTCTTATGGAAGGGCAGCAGTGGTGTGTGTACGTATGACGTGCGAGTTGGTAAATTTAGTTACAATAAGCCTATGTTTGGTTAATTATCTTGCACTATTCATCTCAATTCAAAATTTTAGCACACTGTATATTTTACTTTTTAAATTTAAATTTAAATTTTCTATCTCTCACCTTTTATGATGGAATAATAATTTTTAAATTATTATACTTATTCGTAATCAAAATAACGCACGTATCTATAATATTTTTCATTCAAATTCAATTTTTTAATATTCTATAAATACATATACTGTTACATTATACAATCATTGTTATATATAAAAGTAATTTTTCTAGTAATTTAAATTTTATAAACCAAACATAGTTTCCATCCTACTCAAATCACTCAAATTTTCTTTTCCATCCTCGCTGGAAGACAAGGATAGCCTAGTGTTTTTTGTTCTTTTTCTCGCACGTGTAAGAATACAATACTAGAAGTTTGAATATGCAAATGTAATGAGGTTGATAATTTCCTTTTATTTAACAAACGTATGATTACTAAAATGCCTTTATCTCTTCATGTATTCTTATTTTTTTCATTAATTCCTATTTATTTATTTTTCACTCGATTTTAATTATTTTCCTTTTAATTTGTGTTCAATAAATGATATAAAATTTGTATCTAAAAATATATTAATCTATCTATATTAAAGCTAAGGATCTGATTTGAATATACAAAGTACAATTATTAAGGAATATTCATATTTTATATTTTTTGTTTACTTTCTTCCATCTATTTTTATTCCATTATATTTTCTCAATTTTAATAGATTTTGTAGTTTTTCTATTTTCGAAGTTCATTCTTTCTCAAAATAAAATTTCTATTTAAAAATAATTTTTTCCATTTATATGCTCATGTATTGAGTGTGAAGATGTTACTATATGGTAGGGTCAAGGTGCCAATCTCTAAAAACATCTTAGTGATTTGATGTCCAATATTTTAGATTTGAGTTTCGAATTTAAATCCTAAATAAATGTGTGAGTGAGGGAGTGCTTTTTTATTTTTTATTTTTCTCTTTAAGTGAAAAATGGGTCAAGCCCACTACTCTATTATTATTATTTTATTATTTAACGTTCCTTTTATTTTTGTCTTACTCTCCATGTCTTTTTTTTTTTTAATTAAGGTTGTTCATTC
Source organism: Avicennia marina (assembly GCA_019155195.1). Taxonomy (NCBI): domain Eukaryota; kingdom Viridiplantae; phylum Streptophyta; class Magnoliopsida; order Lamiales; family Acanthaceae; genus Avicennia; species Avicennia marina. The sequence goes on along the minus strand of CM032769.1, from coordinate 10,792,887 downwards.
AATCAAATTAAATTAATTTTCAATATATCAAAATTTTAGTACATTAAAATTGAATTCTGAATAACAAACCGAATTTTTTTGATTTGATTGACATTTTACCAAAGTATTTTTGATTAATTCGATTCAACATTTTGGGGACCGACATGAAAAGCTCGTACACTTTATTTCTTTTTTTATTTTAAAAAATGTTTATGTGGCATTTTATGTTTTTTATTTTTTTAAATGAATTGAAGAGAAGAAATGTAAGATCAATACATAAAGAAAATATATATTTTCAAAATGACATCTTCTATTAAATAGAAAATTAGTTTTAAAAATAAGAAAAAAAATTGCCATTCAGTTTGTTACCGTATCCTAAACTTTGATATAAAAATCAAACCTAATGCGTACCAAATTTTATATCGAATTTGAAAAAATATTATACCAGATATCAAAACAAATATTTCTATTAAGATTTGGTGCGTAGTGTACCCACCTTTGAATTTCGGGTCTCTTTTCTTTAAGCCACTCATATTTCCTTCTCAGCATTTTTCCTCTCTCTCTCTCTCTCTAGACTTATTATATGTCATTCTTTTAGATTTTTTTCGTTTTTCACTTTAAGTAAATATTTTTTTCCAACTTTTTTATTTTTAAAATTCCTTTTTTCTCATAATTCTAGAAAATAAATACAAGTCAAAATAATTCTCCTCGACACTTTCCCAATCACTTAATTATGTTTGGAACCCAAATTTCCATTTCAACATTTGTCCTCAAATCTCACGCTATCAAACATTATAATCAACAAAATTTTCATCTAAATCTAAATTTAAATTTACTCTCTTTATATATATATATCTAATTATTTTTTAATTATTATAATGGTTGATAATCAAATGAATACTTATATATACTCCACACAAATTCACATTAATTTTTATTAATATTCTAAAAAATAATTATTATCTACATATATATTTTTACGTCATTTGATTATTATTATATATTTGATATAATATAGTTAAATAAATCAAAATTTTCATCTAATCAAACTTTTACAACTAAACATATCACACAATTTTTAGAAAGGACTATCTCCAACGAAAACCCATCTTCCAAACATAGCGCTGACTTTTCAAACATGTAACGCGTGTCATTTTGCATGGGTCAATCAAAGCACATTTGTATTCAAATTCCAATTGGCATATCCGTGTCAATGTCCCGTGCACGTATAAAAACTAAATAATTTATTAGGATATATTTGAAAGATATTCATGGGTCCACCCTGAACAAAGTATAGTGGTGATATTGTAGAAAATTTATTAATTCATTTTGATATCTGTCGTGTACAACAACACCAAGAAGAACTAATATTTCGACACATTCATTATTACATAATTAAAAATATTTTATTTGGAAATTATATATTTTTATGTTGATTTGTATAATTTAAAAAAGTAAGTACAAGCCAAAATTTTAAGTATAGATTTGATAGTTTAAGTTGTTGAATTTAACTCAAATCATAGTCCATAAAAAAAAAAAAATAGTAGAAAACCCATAAAAAGTGAACGAGACTGCAATTGAATGAATGGATACTCTATTTGACTATTTCATAGAAAATTTTTGAGATTGAGAAAAGTAAATGGTCTTTGGAATATAAAATATAATTGTCACAGGGATGTAATAAATTGTTATTTATTAAGAGATGTGTTTATGCGAAATATACACACACACATATATATAATTGTATGGAATAGAAATAGAAAGAATGACCAATTTTGTGGCAGAAGTGAGAGAGATAAACGTGAAAATTTGTGAAGGAAAGTGAGTGAAAATGGAGTATAAAGTAGATTTTTTTTTCCTGAAAGGGATTTTCTCTAATATGCAAAACTTATTTTCAAAAGTTTGTAATATGGTTTTTGAGCTTTTAAATTTTATTTCAAAAATAAGTTAATAAAATATTTAAATAAAAATAATAAGATCATCTTATAATATTTTTATTGAAATTTACAATTATTGACAATTATAATTATTTTGGTGTAATAATGATAAAAAGAGACTAAATATCATTAATATAATACCATTATGAATATTTATGTAATTTTTAAAATAGAAAATGGAATTAGTTATGAAATGTTTTAAAATATTTTATAATGATTGAATGATGTAATAATTTATAAAGAGAATGATTATATATTAAAGGGTATAAATAAAAATAAATTTAAAAAAATATGTATGTGTGTGTGTGTGTCATATATATATATATATATATATTGATTTGATTGTAAATATGTATAACAATTGAAAAATAATTAGTTAGCTATATATAAGAGATGAATAATTTAAATTTGAATTTAGATAAAAAAGTTATAGAATTGTATTTTTGGTAATATGAAGTTCGAAATGTTATTTTGAAGTTGAAAGTTAGGTTTCAAACATAACCTTATTTGTGTAACTTATAAACTATGTCATAAAAACATCACCACACTTTTGAGAAATTTATAATTTTTTAAATATCTTATAAAATATTTTTAAAACTTATAAATTCATCTAAACTCCTTCTAAATAAATTTATTTGGAAAAAGAGAAAATGAGATTAAAATAGCCATCAATCGCATGCTAAAAAAAATACGGAGAGTATTACAAGCCAAAATTTTAAGCATAAATTTGACATTTTAAGTTGTTGGATTTAACTCAAATCATAGTCCAAAAAAAAAATAAAAATAGAAAACCCATAAAAAGCGAATGAGGTTATGATTGAATGGTATCCTATTTTATAGATATTTTTTTTGGGATAAAGTGAAAAAATGAGATAGTAATATTTTTGAGATATGAGAAAAGTAAATTTTGTTTGTATGTGTGATTGAAGGGTATTTGGAAGATCAAATATAATTATCACATAGATAGATGTAATAAATTGTTATATATATATAATTGTATGGAAGAGAAGTAGAGAGACTGACCAAACTAGTGGCAGAAACGAAATTGGCAAATGTGAAAGTTTGTGAAAGAAAATGAGTGAAAAAGTGTATAAAGTGGTTTTTTTTTTTTTTTTTTTTTTTGTTTTTTTTGAAAGGGATATTCTCAAATATATTGGTACTTAAACTAAAAGAGTGTTTGGCAAAACTTCTTTTCAAAAGCTTACAATACGTTTTTAAAACTTATAAATTTTATTTTTAAAATAATATAATAAAATATTTAAATAAAAATAATAAAATCATCTAATAAGATTTTTACTGAAATTTTTAATGAGAGAGAAAAAAAAAAACAAGGACAAGTAGGAAACAAAAAATATGTAAAAAAAATAAAAAAGAGAAAATATAAAAATGAAAAATAAATAAAGATAAACAGAAAGATATTTTAGTAAATTAGCTCTAAGACGTAAAGTGGTCACAATTCCTACTTTCACATTTCATATCTATAAAATGTTTTAAAAATTTTATAAGTTTCTCTAAATATTCTTTAAATAAATTTATTTGGAATAAGAGAAAAGAGATTAAAGTAGCCATCAATCGCAGGCTAAAAGAAATACGGAGAGTATAGCCAATAGTTGAAGTTCTATAATTTGTTTGGCTATTTCTTAAATTTTAAGAACTAGTTGCAACTACACTCAATGCGTGTGTATTTTATTTTCACAAATAAAAATCCATTTTAATATATAAATATGTCAAAATAAAGTATAATTTATTCTTTTGATTTTTTTTTTCATTCATGTGCATAGGTTTTTTATTAATGATAATGAAGTACAAATTAATAATACTATAAAAATTTTAATGATAAAATAAATTGTAAAAAATAAAAATTATATTAGATTACTTTGTATGAAATGAGAGATAAAATTGAGTAGATAACAAAATAATAATTAAAAAATAAAAAGAAAAAAATTTAGAAAAAGGTTAAAAGAAGTAAAAATAACAAGAAAGATATTTTAATAAATTAATTTTGAGGATCAAGATGATTACCATTCACCTTTCTAACATTCTATACGGTATAGGTAAAATAAGAAAGAAAAAACAATGACAAGTAGAAAATAAAAAATATGTAAAAAATTAAAAAGAGAAAATATAAAAATAAAAAATAAATAAAGATAAAAAGAAAGATATTTTAGTAAATTAACTCGTAAATGAACTCTGAAGAGATAAAGCAGTTACTCTCCCTGCCTCCACAATTCATATCTATACTGTATTATGTTATTATTGAAATAAAGTATTTTAATTACATAATATAAAATAACGTAATTATTCTTTATATATATATATATGTTTTTTTTAAAAAAATTTCTATTAGTTTCTTTTTCTCTTACTTTTTCACGTGTTCCTTTTTTAGTTTTATCTTTTACTCAATTTTTTTTATCATCCTTTATTTTCTTATTTAAAACATTCTAATACATTTAATTTTTAATAATTATATCTTTTTTTAAAAATATAAATAAATTTGTTAATTTGACTGGTACTAAGTATAGACATGCTTTGCTCATCATTTTCACTCACCAATTATTTGCTTTGTTTGGCAAACCCCGAACGAGAAACGGAAGAAACAAAAACAGATGGCAAAGGTCAAATAAAGGAAGAGTTGGTCTCAATCTCCCTCTTCTCCTCTGTCTGCGCGTTTCAGTACCATTCAATATCTTTTTCTCTCTTTCCAATGAGCAATCCGCCCGCCACATTTCGGTATGTTTCCATTTCTTGGGAGTAAACCCTCTTGTTTTATCTAAACGTCAAGGGGCCTGCGAATTTCGGGATCTTTAGACGAAAGGAGGACAAGAAGAAAACGAGATAAAAATTTCGGCTTCCATGGCTAATGATGAGCCGCTGATAATCACGGGGAAAGATGAGATGAGGCGGTGGTCGAGGTCCGTTAGGGCACAAGGAAAGACCATTGGCTTCGTCCCCACCATGGGATACCTCCATGAAGGCCATCTTTCTCTAATCCAAGAATCTCGCAAACACGCCGACCTCGTTGTTGTCTCAATCTATGTAAACCCAGGTCAGTTCTCCCCCAATGAGGACCTCTCCACTTACCCTTCTGATTTTTTTGCCGATATTCAGAAACTGAAGTCCGTTCCCGGCGGTGTTGATGTGGTTTTCCGCCCCAAAAATCTGTATGATTATGGGGAAATTAATGGCTCTAAGAATGGCGGAAATGGAGCGAAGACCAGCGGCAAAGAAGAGGAAAAGGCGGTATCTTGCGTGGAAAATAGTGGGATGGGGCATGAGACGTGGGTCAGAGTGGAGAGGTTGGAGAAGGGTCTGTGTGGGAAGAGTAGGCCAGTTTTCTTTAGAGGGGTTGCCACAATTGTTTCCAAGTTGTTCAATATTATTGAGCCCGACGTTGCTGTGTTTGGGAAGAAGGATTATCAGCAATGGAGGATCATACAAAGAATGGTAATGAATTTGTCCATTTCATCTGCTTTTAGGAATTCTAATAGTTAATTTGTAGATATTGTGGGTTCCACGAGGATAAGATGAAGAGAGATTGTTTGACAGAATTAGTCCAAAGCCGTTTTCTTTACCTTGTCTGACCAATTATGTTTCAGGTTCGAGATCTGGACTTTGGCGTAGAAGTGATTGGTGCAGAGTTGGTACGGGACAAAGACGGCCTTGCCAAGAGTTCGCGTAACGTGCACCTGTCACCAGAGGAAAGGGAGAAGGTATTATCTTTCATTGCTACCACTCAAATGATACTACTACTCGGTAACGAGGCCTTAACGTAGCACCAACATGAGCATAACTACAGGAAGATGTTAGCTGTAATAGAAATGTTGGTTTACGATGAAGCCAAGCGGGCTCCACTCTAGTGTTATGGAGTGAGGGGAGCAAAGAAGCCCACGGTCTAGGGGTAACTCTGTAAAATTGTACCGAGTGGGTGCTACGTTAAAATGATGTTGCAATTGTAACTCTGATTAGATAATTAGAGAATTTGACGGCTGCTCCGTACGACGTAGGTCCTGTCTTAATTTTCCTTTGTTCCATGGTTTGGTTGGTTGCGCAACTAGAAATCTTGTGTGATTCTTGCACCCTTCTTCTACGGCAGATTCGGTTGCAGAGATTTAGATATTGGTCTTCATGTTGCAATCTTTGCTGATCAGATCCTCCAATTGAAAATGTTCCCTTAGCTGCTCTTCATGTGTTCCCTCTCCTAATTTTCTTTAGTCAAATCAAGTACCCTTTTGTCTTTTTGCAGGCATTGTCAATGAGTAAGTCTCTGTTCAATGCTAAATCTGCAGCAGAGAAGAAGGGTCAGGTGAATTGTCAAGAATTGAGGGATTCTGTCATCCAGTCCATTACTGAAGCTGGGGGAAAAGTTGATTATGCTAAGGTGAAGCACATGACAGTACTTAAATCTTCTCTTACAAACTATAATTTGAAGTGCTTAATGTGAAGGAACTATATTTTCTCCTTCCGTTTCCTAGTTCCAAAGTGATTCGTTTCCACATATGCTCATCCATTTGCATAGCAAAACGAGCAGCAATATCTTGTATCAGACTATTTGACTGATCGTATTTGTGCGTAATCAGCAGTCCTACTGTTCTCCAAGGAGTTTCTTCTGCTGAAAGTCTCATTAATTTACGGCTCAGTTTTGACTGTAGCAACGTGTGGTTTCTTGATATCTATTTATTTAGATCTAAGTTAGGTATGTCCAATTAAACATGATGTCAAACCGAGTAGAATCCTGAATTTTGTTGTTTCTGTTGTCTCTTAATGCTTGAGCAGATAGTAGACCAAGAAAGTTTGGAGACTCTAAAAGAGATCACGAGTCCTGCTGTGTTTTGTGTAGCTGCGTGGTTCGCACAAGTCAGGCTTATCGACAACATAGAAATCAATGTCTAGCACAATGATGGAACATCTTACAACAGGTACGAGTTTGGGCTTAGGAAGACAAAGCAGAAAGAGATGCTTAGCATCTCCCTCGCATGGCCTTGTTGACCATTTGTTTAGGAGCTTTGTCGTCTGTCTTCATTTATTTCTTCTTGCCTCATAATTCGCGATAACTATTTTGTCTAATGCAATGAAAGTATCTCATGACGCAGTAATGGTTTGCTTCTGCTCTGTATGCATAGTTGTTGCTGTTTTCTGTTTTTTTTTTTTTTTTTTTCCTGTTTTTGTAGAAATTAAAATTTGGGTTGGGAAAAAGCTAAAACTATGCTAGAAAAAAAAAATTAGTGGTGGTTTTGTAGTGGTCGAAAAGAAAATTTGAAGGAAAATAAGACGTAACAGTGAAAAAACATGTGGGGAAAATACGCGAAAATTTATTTTGGCTCTCTTTGCTTGCAAAGTTCTACCTTTTTTTCTTCTCGTTTTCCTTAGGTAATTAAATTTGAAATTTTATAGTTTTCTAAAGCTAAAAAGTATGACTTTTACATGTATATTAAATATGTAATTCAATATAATAGATAATGTACTATTTTATATTTTTTAAAAAGCATATAGCTTAAAAATTTTAACTTTTATGTAATAAATCTTAATTTTTTTGTTTTAATTATATATTAATAATTGTTTTTATTATGTGAAAATAAAAGTAAAGAGGCATGCCTTTGCCTTTGTTATAAGAAGTATAAAATATATAGAATTTTTAAAAGTACAAAAATATTTAATAAAATATTAATTATAAATATAGAAATATTACTTTTTTAATTTATTGTCTAAAGAGCTTAGAAAATTTATTTTCTACCTTACAAATTTTAAATTAAAAAATATAAATTTAAAATTTTTAAATTTTCTAAAAATTGAAGATAAAGACTTCTATTTTTTATATAAAATGTAAATTTTATAATATTTTACAACAATGTTATCAAAAGAAATATAAAACATATACTTCATAAAATTATAATGAGATAATTACAACGTCACAAAAATACACCCTCACAAAATATAGGTCATTACGTTCACTCCTTGCGGCTGCCGGCGGGTAGTGCTGAATTCCTCTAAATTTCACTGTCGCATCCTAAAAATGACATCCATAAATTCCCAGTTCCATCGTCTATGGTTGAAACTAAGCTTGTTATCTAATTGTTTTCATTCTTGATTGATAAATACATCATTAAAAACTCACTCTAAAAACAATCATAAAAATATGTATCAATGCAAAATTAAGATGCAGTAGAATTAAATTTTTCTCTTAGCTTTATTTGCCCAGACACCCCGCTATCACTACCCCATAAATCTTAATTGAGAACAAGCTATAACATCTATAAGACTTACAATTTACTAATAATACATTCAGATGTGTAAACTATACAAAGCACAGTCGCACAAAATACACATTATATAGAGCATAAAAGGCAAGACCAGTCGCCAAAAATATCTCGAGGGGAAACAAAACGCTAGTCCAACGATGAAGCAAATAACAAGGACAGCCTGTGCAAACACCACGCTAACAATGGAACCCACCACATGCCGATAAAACTATGATAAGTATCAAGGCAACAATGATGCCGAGAACAATCAGCTTTATCTTCATATTCTGCAGCCACATCTTTCTCCTCATCTGGGTTCCTTGTGTCCTGAAATCTTGTGCCTGCAACAAAATTTATACACCATGCCAACAGTTAGCATCACAGCAGGACACTCCATGTTCCACAAGAACCAAAATTCAATAACGAAAAACCTAAATCGGAACAAGAATTCCACCATAAATACATCCTCAGGAAATTAAACAGGACTTGCGTAACATATAACAACAAAGAAACCCACAAACAGAAGATACAAGTAATAAATATTATGAAGAGGAAAAAATATCTTAAGTATACCATAAGATACGAGAAATCACTAGAGCATATAGTCTCATTGCGGATGCAGAAAGAAATTCTTATGAGGTATACATTACTTCAGCTCTATCATCAGATTTTAATTGAACCTCACAGTTATATTCCAAAGTTGCAATGATTTCCTTGATTTTAAAGAAACCCCAAACATTGCAATCTCAATTAAAATCTGAAATACAAGCATGCGGGATGCCATTGGATGAACCCAATAGCTTCACCTTATTCATCAAAGTGATGGTCAAAGAAATGACAGGTAATTACAAACCTGGGAATGAAGATTCTCAGTTTTATCCACCAAAAGCTCGATTTTCTCTCCACGGTCAAGAACCTGTGAGGAAAGATGGTAATGCTTAAGATGTTGTTGAATGATATGCCATTTTCAAATACCTACTCTTTTGGTTGGCCTCATAAGCAGCAAAACTGAACACTACTTACGACAAACGAATTATAGATTTTCCAAAATTACCTTTTCAATGTTTTCCATCATCACCCCTTTGACCTCTGAAACCTGAGCTTTCACTTTTGAAAGCTTGCTGATCTCCTCAGGATGATCGACACAGTATTGCATTTGCTCCTTCAATTTGGGCCTAAGTTGTGGGAATTGTGTCCAAACATAATTGGCAACTAAAAAGATTACGAATCAAATCATAACAAAGAAAACACAAAGGCAACTAAAGATTACCCAAATTCTCTATTCAGGCTGCTGGCAACAGCTGTAGCAGCCTTTCCTCCACCATATTTCTTACTAAAATCCTCTTTAATCCGCTCAAGAAATGCAATAGGAACTTGTCTTCCAATAGATTCAACAGCCACAACACAGTATGCTGTCAATTGGAAAAAAACAAAATCAAGGAAAAACAAAGTGGAGTAAATAACAAGAGCTACAACCATCATTCACAGGGGCCGATATGCTCATTTGAAAATGCACAGAGTCAAGCATGCTTGATTAAATCACAAGGTTTTTTTTTTTTTTTTTAAAAAGCAATGTTTTATCAATTTATAATGTGAAAAGATTAGCCAAACCAACTGAGTTCAGATTAGAAGCCACTTAACATTAACTGAAAACCACTAAGTTGAAGGTGCAATATAGCCATCAACCCATATACAATGTCAATTTCAAGGTCTAGAATATACATAATCATACTTGCATGCAAAGAAGGTTATTAATGATTCCAAACACATGATCACAAAGGGCAGCCTCGCCGTTGAGGTGATTGGCTATATTACACATAAAGCTAGGAGATTTCAGTACCATGTAGGCCTTTGTCTTGCAACATAGAGCCAGAAAGCATGCAGTTAATCAAATAAATTGTTATAGAGGTGTGAAGGATTAAAATAACATTAGCTCAGTCCAAAAGGTTTTCTACCTCCCGTAAATTTCTCAATTAGTAAAGGAAAAAATATACTATCCCTTCTCACAACAACAGATTAAACCATACTGGTGATATTATACCATACCACTGATGCAGTATCATTAACATATGCATCATCTCAAAATCAACTCGGTAACAGCATAACTGAATCCAAAAGTAATTTGAGCATAATAATCACTTCACCAGCAAAGATTTCGGAAATTTATGTAATTGAAAAACCTTGTACGTGATTCCAAAATCAAACCGCAAATGAACAAATCAACATCCAAGCAACACAGACCCAATTGAGATGGAAACCAAAATAAGTTTATTGACCCAACAAAAAATTACAGATGATGGTAACATATAGAACTCAGTTGTATAAATTTGAATACTCGTCTTTCTCATACTATGTTATCGGTAAACAAAAGAGGATTCATCAAGTAAAGATATCACAGTAGCGAAATTTTAAAACCGATCCACACAGAATAACAGTCAATTCAAGACCTAGTCAACAGTAGATACATTCAACTAAAACCTAACCTCTTCAGAAAAAAATATAAACAAAAAACAACCTCTCAAATCTCTAAAAGCTAATCATCAAACTAAACAAAGATGGCGTAAAGAACCTGCAGCCAAGCAATCTAATCGAAGAAATGAACATAAACGAAGAACCAAACATATCAGAGACGACGCCGCTTACTATATCCATCCTCGACAAGATAATTGAAGGTGTGGCCATCGCAGTTATAGGTGAACCTGTTGTTGGTGGCAGGAAGTTTCTGGAGGCACTGCGCGGCGATTCCGGTGAAATTCCCAGTGAACTCAGTGTACTCGGCAAGGACGACCGTTCCACGCGCCACGAAGCTATAGATCAACGACCGCTGTCCCATTTTTTATTTCTCTTTCTCCCTCCAATAAACCCTAGGCCAAGCAGAGAAGACGAAAAAAGAGGGTAAATGGTATTGATTTATGCAGGAGGAAAGTCTAATGGTAGAAAATGAGAGACGATTGGGAGAGGCAGCGTGACGCTGCAGCCACTATCGCTTTTGAACTTCTTTTCCCTTTGATCTGTTCTGTCTGTTGTGTAATTTGAAAAACGCTTACAGGTGTAAAGCTGTCAAACGACCCCTGTTGAAATAAGAAAATTACGAGGATGCCGCCGTCAATGCGACGCTGTTATAAATTTAAAACAAGGTCGTTTAAATTAATCAGATTTTTTTTGGCTACGATTTGTTTCCAATTTACCAACTATTCATCCCCGTTTAAAAAAATTATGCAGACCAAATATAATACTATATAATTTTTTTTAAAATTTAAATTTAAAAATTTTCTTTTCTTATAATTTTTCAATTCTTGTATTTATTCATAATTGAATCATTACTTATTTCTATAATTTTTTATTCATATTTATTTTTTATATCTTATAAACTTATATATATATTATCACATTATTTAATTATTATTATATATTAAATATATATAAAAATAATTTTTTTACCAACTCAAATTTTACAAATTAAACATAAATCACCTCAATCTCTTTCCCGTCCTAATTTAGAAGCAAACATAGTCTTTATGAATTAAGCATAACATGTCGGGTTGATTAGAATATAACCAGTGTTGTTAAATTCCGTCCAGCTGGTCTAACCGGAAATGGCCGGTGGTCCGGACTGGGTGGGCACTTGTTTGGTTTATTTTTATTATTTGATTTTATTGCTTTTGTTTGGAAGAAGAAAACGAGGGAGAAGAAAGAGAAGGGAAGAAGAAAGAGGAAAAATATTGTAGGAAGAAAAGAAAATTAGAACCGAATTATAAATTAAAACTTACCAAAAAATGAAAGTTATATTAAGAAAATAAAAGTGTATAAAAGGGAAATATCTCATTATATTACACTTATTCTAACAAGTTTTAATTATTTTTTTTTGTGATCACATAATTAGTTTATACATGATGAATAAGTTATTTTGAAGCTGATAGATTAATTGTTATATATTTAATTTATTTTTTTAAAAAAATAAATAACTAATTATATATTTTTTGCTTAAATAATAGCATTGAAGGTATGCAATTTTAAAATATTGCCAATATTTTTTATAAGTTGCTTATTAAAACAACATGAATATAAACACATATTATAAATTGGGTTAAATAGTTTTTAGATTTGGTTGAATTGGTTGGAACTACTGGGTCCATATATTATTTAGTTTTATTAGTTTTGGAAACATTGAATATAACTAAAAATTGACAAACTATATAATTTATTATTTAAAATATAACTAAAGAAATAAAAAGGATAAACTGATGAAAAAACGTCACTTAGAGGATAGAAGAAATTATTTATCATCGTTGCGTTTATGATTTTAACTTCTTTTGCCAAGTTTTGTAAGTGACGTTTGTGGTTACAAGTTTGACATTTTATTTAAACATTAAAGTCGTCAAACCGAAATAGCGGCACAGCCATTCGTTGATTAATAAAACATACGACTTTTATGCGCATCTAGAATAGGTTGGGTCCAACGGCTGCGCCTATCCATCAAATGATCAGAAAATAGATAAATACGAAGACCATTATGACAAGTGTTTTGAAAGATTACTGGTAACACTGAAGTTGACCTTTGATTTGAAACATTACATTCTTAAACTTGTATTAAATTATGCAGTGATGGTAGATGTTAATGTCGCAGTTCTCAATCCAAAATCATTAACAGAAAGGGAAATGGCAGCGCGATCGAGTTTGGGAAAATTTCCCAACTTCTTTAATCTTCTTAACGGTGAGGTGATATCGACGTAAAACCAATCTCAGATCGAAAGGTACTGTTTGCACGTAGATTTATTGAGCTTATATGAACCAATCTCGAAGGCCATGCGTGGGAGTGAGGTTTTTGTTTGATTTTAGCAAGAATTGTATTAAAATAAAACAATATGGTTGGAAGTAGGATTTTAATAGAATGAATAATATAATATATATATATATATATGTGTGTGTGTGTGTGTGTGTGTGTGTGTAAAATAAAATATTAAATAATAATTATATGATGTAATAGTTTATAAGTATAATGATTATATTTTTTATTTTATGAATAAAAATAAATGTGAGCATAATTGTAATATATTATAAATATTAATTTGATTATAAGTAGGTATAATAATTGAAAAATAATTAGTTAATTATATATATATATATATATATACATATGAGAGGAAAATTTTAAATTTGAATTTAGATAAAAATGTGGTTAAATGATATATTTAATTTGGTAAAGTTTAAAATGATTTTTTGGTGTTAAAAATAGGGTTCCAAACATAACCTATGTGATCTGTCATCCGACAATAAGGTGGGGTTTGGACAGTTAAGCTTTGGCTACTTGAAAAGTCGTTTTAACTGTTTATGTTGCTTTGTTTGTTGCCAACGCGGAGATTGGACGACGCTCTCGCCCATAAAAATCGTGTTTGAGGTAATTTTTCTCTAAAAAACAAAAAACACAAATTTGGCATTTTCTACAAAAAAACTCTCTAAGATGTTCTCGAAGAAATGCAAATGGCCACATTTATTATCTCGTGCCTCTAGCCCCATTATTTTTTTACTTACAAACGATTCTTCTTCCACTTTATTTAACTTTTATTTTCTACTCATATTTTGTTGCAATTCCCCCCTTATTTCCATGTTGCTGAACGATGAAGATTGTATACATACATATAGGTTATGTTCATAATCCAACTTTTAATTCCAAAACATTCTCTCAAATTACACATTATCAAGTATACAATTTAACAAATTTCTCGTCAAAATTTAAATTTATTTCTTTCATATATATAATTAACTAATTATTTTTTTAATCATTATATTTGAATAGAAATTCCTAGTTCTAACAAGTTAAAAGCTAATATGAGACCTGCTTGCAATCTCAAACGAAGACAAAATGTAGAGAAATTACAGACCTAGAGCATCATAGAGACAAAAAATTTAAAGGAGAATCAGACGCTGCTTAAACAGGATTGAAATCAATGACAGGTTTCAAACTGCCAAGAAATGAAGATTCGCCATCACAAACATCGTCCACATCGTACTCCTTCCCAAATTCAGGGACAATCTGTGCCTCAGAAGGCTCCTCTACTTGCCTAGTTGGAAGCATGGTATAAATATGGAATCTTACCTGCAGGGGGAAGAGGAAAGGAAAAAGGGGTAACGACATGTTACATCGCCTGTTGCTAGTGAAGTACAATTGGTTCAGCATTTCATGCTGGGATTATTTTCCGAATGACAGTTTATGTGCCACGACATGATTTCCAATTTTAACTTGAGAGATGGGAAAGATAATTGATACCTTCATTGCAGTCGTGCAGAACGATCCTTGCGGCAGCATCAACATCAGCAACACCACCTGTTTTGGGGTTTCCCCTGACTGTAGCAACCTTCTGAAGGTAGTCATCAGTAGAATCAAAACCAGGGATCTTGTATAGGGTCTCCAATACTCTGTCTGGGCACAGCTTGAGAATTTCCTTAACAGCATAGTTGTTGCAACAGATAAATAACTACAATCCAACCCTATATTGAAGGTAAATAGTAGTGATGATGGAGGACAAAGTGTTCTCACCAGGACCAACTGGATTACCTAATTTTTAAGTTCTCTAGCAATTACAAAGGGCAACAGACGAAACGTTTTCTGCAGATCTAAGCGTCACAACCACGGACAATCCAATAATTTAACATTTTCATCCACCTGACCTCGCATGGATCTTGTTAGCCCAGGAGTAGCACCTACGTTGACAACATGAGATCTTTTCAAGCTATTAATTAGACTTCTTTTACCAACATTTGGCAGGCCAATAACAACCCCTGTGATAGACTTTTGGATCTGCATATAAATTTGTAATTAGTGGTACCGCGTGTGTCTCAGATCAATTCCAAGGAAAGCAACTTAACAAAGTAGGGCTACTACTGAAACTTTCTAACTACACCTCATGGCTTCTTGAGTAGTTTTTCTGTAATTTTAGACAGTTTCAGCTTCTAGGCGGTCACTTATTTGGAGAAGATTGTTTGGCTTCCCAGCCTTCTTAACTTTGGAGTAGATTTCCATCCAAGGTTTGACTTCTGTTCTTGTGTGCTGCATTTAAAGGCAACTGTTGGTAATTCTTCTCTCAGATGCTTGACCCAGTTCTCAACAGCTTCGTGAGACTGTTGGTGTACAGCCACAGGTGTTGCTATTGTATTTGCAACAATTTGCAGCAAACCATTTTCATTAAAGAGTCCAGCAATCAGAGAGTGTTGTATAAACAACACATCAACTGGGGAATATAACCCCATAATACTGAAGGGATTAAATCCAAAATGGTATGCAAAAATCAATCACATAATAGTTTTGAACAACATTCAACGAGCACACTCAAATAATTTAAGAACTTACCGCATATCAAAATTAGTGTTTGGGATGGAAGTAGCTTGAAAATTATAATAAAAAGATATAAGGGTAGGGAATGCATTCCGTTTTTATTGAGGACCAAAACCAGATGCTTTTCAGGCCCTGACTTCATGACCATCTTCTCCATGTCAACACAGCGAGTACCCAGAGGATCATGAGCATCAAGAACTTCCAAAATGACATCAGAAGCTTCAATGACTTTGACCAACTCCTGGTAAAAGGCTCTCTCTGAGTGGTATGAGACAGACGTAGAAACTGTTTAAAATCCACCAGGAGCAAAAGCTGAGAAGACCCATAATATACTTTCGTCCAAAAAAAAAAAAAAAGGAAAGAAAGAAATATATCAGATTTATTGTTTACATACTACGACATCTAGTAGTTACAGCAGAGTCATCAGTGACCCAGTCTTCTCCAGCGGAAGTCTGTTCTTCCATTTCTTCATCCTCCAACAGTCCCAATTTCTCTTTTTAGCCTTAACAAGTAAATGAGGTTGCAAATGCAAACGAACAAAATGAAAAGAGAACAATAGCATCGGTATAAATGAAAACATTTCTAATTTGACTTCACGTTGCCCCCAGTCACAATTTTGAATACATTAAATTTGAAAATGCATCTCACTCAATTCATTGTCAAGGATAAACCTTCATAATTTGAACCTAATCCAAATTGGCTTATTTCGAAAAAAAAAAGAGAGAGATCCTTAATAACTCCCAGCTTTAGCGGCTAAATTTAGCAAAGCTCCTGGCTCTTAACACAATTGCTAGAGCTACAAAGAACCATACAGACTCATTTTTTCCAAATGCTGAAGGACCTGTAATTCACTAGCCCCAGACTACAATTCTGAGGCAGAAGAGAAAATCCAATCACACATGCGGAAGATCAATAGTCCTGTTTTAAACGGCAGTTTACAAGAACACACCGAGGTTGAATCAAACTGACAGCAAAAAACTTTGAATTGTTTAAGAATAATTCTTCCTATGAGTTTTTATAATAATCAGAAACCAATTTCCGACTGGTTCAAAAGATGATCTTTAATCGCTACAAAACTCAAGAAACGGCTGCCAGAAAACATGAAGTAAACAGAAACAGTTAGCCAATCAATGTACTATTAGAAAGATGAAACAACTAATTTCTTGGCTTCTTGCTCCAATTTCTTGGCTTCCTTGGCCTTCTTCTTTTGGTGCTCCTTCACGTTCCTTATTACCTTGTAATTCTTCCCCAAAGGGAACGCTCTTGCTTTTGCTCTCTGAGGAACGAGAACGCCAAGTCAAAACGCAAAAACCAAAAAACAGAAATAGAACTAAGAATTATACTTATAAAAACAGTGCATCATAGAGTAAGAATAAAACTTCCGTACTTTTGTTTTTCTTCACCAAGTCTGGGCAATGTGGGAGGAAGAAGGAGACTGAAGAGGGTATTGGGGAGAGATTACTGTTATTATCGTTTGGCATCGAAAACAAACCAAACAAGGGTCAAGAAGACAGACTAGTCGGCGGATACAAACGGGCGTGGAAGTAACGGAGAAAGTAAAATATTTGGGGTGAGAGAGGCTCGAACTCTCGACCTCAGGATTACTCTTAAGCTATGAGACCTACGCGCTAGCCAACTGCGCCACCACCTCGTTCTGAAGTCCTCAACCATATGATCAAATTTATCTATAATCAATATAAAATTCTAATTAAACATATTATATATACAATAATAAGTGTAAGTAAATGAGAAGAAACTAATCTAGAGATTTAGGCTATATAATCCCAAATTTTCTTGAACTTAAACCAAAAATTTCAATAATGCAAGTCACTGGATCTAAAGAGTTAGAGTGTTTTTATTTTGACTTAATTCAAGCAAAATGCACGTTGCAGTGGCACTTTTTTCTTTCTGAAGGTTTCGAAGTTGGGCTTAACACTGACCTTTATTTAATGCAGTGCAAGAATCTGCCAGTTGTCTTGCAGCAGAACTGATGAAAGTTTCCTACATAACAACGTCAGCGTAGATGAGTCTTTATCAATAGGCCCAAGTTGGTGTAAGGAGTCCAATCCTGGTTTATCTCCTACATGCAGTTTTGGATGGTGGCCCAATAAGGCCCAAGACATTAAGTGAAACCATCATGCACCCTGTTCCTGGACAAGGATTGGACAATTTGAGCTGGGCTGAATAATACCCAGCATTACATGTTCCAGGGTATTTATGTAATAATATACGCGACGGTTTATAAATAGTGTAACACTAAGATAGAAACGAAAAAAAAAAAAAAAAGATTATTTTATTAAGTAGTACATTTGGAATGATAGATTTCGATTGAAAGAAAAATTAGGAAAAATTTGCCTCTAGACTAGGGATGATTATAAGACAAGTTACTAACACTTTAATTCAATTAGGCTTGACAATACTTTAGAATTTAATCGAACTCAAATTTAAACCTGAACAACTTTTTAAACTTAATTCAATTGATTAATTCAAATTCAAATTTGATTTTGAATTTTAAAAAATTGAGACGAGAAATATTTAAATAATTATCGAGTTCGACTTATTGATACCCCTACACCAGATTTACGATTTCATTGTTCGTGAACACATCTGATAAAGCACAGTAACAACAACATCCAGAAACCACTAAAAATGGAAGCCTCATAATGGGGATAGAGTATGGAGACTAAAAGTGACTTCAATAAATTAAATTAGTCACACCATGCGGGTGAAAGCAACATTCTTTGACTGAAAAGTTGGTTGATTAGTATATTAATTGGGCAAGATAGTAATGAGGATCTTTATTACTGATGATTTTCATCATAAAGATGTGATAATGGCAGTATTCCTAATTTTCTAGTAATTATTTCCTCCTAAAGCAAGAGTAATTTAGCAATATTTGTCTTAGGGGTTAATCTGATTGAATTATTTGTTCTTAATTTTGGTGCGGAAAGTGTGGTGGGAAACTCGGGAAAAGGACAGGCAATAAGAGCAATAATAGTTCTTTGCCAAAGATCACAAAAAGAAAAGCACATATTTTTTTTCACAAGATAATATGTATCTGTGCCCTACCATTGTGAATCATGAATATCTTTTGCAAAGAAACTTCTTATTTTACTCAATCCAATCTTGTTCAACCCATCCCATTAATTAATTTTTTTCATAACTATAGGTTTACTAGCTAGGACAAGTTGTCGATGCAATGTCTGGACATTTAAAATGATATATGACTGGCTCGAAATTAATTTGTCTATGTTGGCAAAGATTTTGGGCCACGAGTTGACATGATTAGGATATGATTATGTGGTTTGTTTGTCTTATTTTGATGGGAAACTGTTGGACAAGAGATTAGGGAAGAAAAAGTGGATCATATGATTGTAGGGTAGATGAAAAATCACTGTCAAAGCAATTGAGTGTACATACGCAATTTTGTGGAACTGTACGTAACTACGTCCCCCATGACCTGCATGCATGCAATATTATTCTACTGTATGATTTTTGTTACCTGAGGAACAAAAAAAGGATTTTCTTATTCTTTTCCTCAAAATTTTCCAAGATGAGCTTGTTTTGCAATTGACGAGGTGTGTCATCTGTGTATCAATCTTTCGTGGTGAATCCTAATGTATGCCAGATTATACTAAGAAAAAGTTGAATTGTGTTCAGCTGGGCCATGTCCATTTAACATTGTTTAATACTTTAATTTTAGTTGGCAGCCACTTTGTCGCTTTACACAGAAAAAAAAAAAAAGTGACATTGAGACCATTGAACAAATTTTAACTGTTAATATTTGATTATAGAAGAAAAAATGCAAGTAATGTCATTTATGATTTATTTTATATCTATACTATACTATACTATTATTAAAATATATTTTTAAATTGCACAATATGAAATGACTTATTTTTATCATTTTCTTTCCTTTCTATCAAATTTTCTCTCTTTCGTTATTTTTTTAAATATTCTTTACACTTTTAAAGTTAAATCATTTTATTTTTATTATTTAAAATACAATAACTTTGCAATTCATAAATAAATTTACTTACGGGCATAAGTGTGCAACTTTTCCTGACTCACACACACACACACATACATATATTTATACGTGCATGAGTTATTTAAATATTTTGGTTCTTATTAGATTCATCTCATGCTTGATTAATAATAGCGCCAATAAGCTTTTACATGCAGATATATGTATAAATTGTTATTTGAAAGAAAATAAAAATAAATCAAATATTGCCTCCCGAAACCACCCTTACCCTCTCAATTGAAACCCTAATCCAATCAATCATTACTTATACACAAACATCAAATCACAATTAGGCCCTTTTTATAGAATAATTTATCATACTCAAAGTTGAGTTATTTAGACTAATAGTTTGCTCGGGATACATGATTGAGTGCTGGTGATCATAGTCATTATAAGGTATTGGTGAGAAAAAAGAGAACATGTGTAGGTGTCCTTGTGTGGATTGTTCCTATGATTTTTGTGGTTTCAATTGTCCACCCTCTTTTCTTTTTCTTCTTCGTTTATGTAAGAAAGACAAGACAGCTTAAAGCAGGAAAGCACATGAAAAAACACTCTCTTATTGAAGTGATTGTTATCATTTTTGCATTGTATGAAGTATGAACTGGAGTGGCCCTTGGGGGGCTCTCTCACACAGCCAAGTTTCTGAATACTTGGAGGTTGATTTTAATTAGGAGGAATTTTGTTTTACTTTCAAATTTTGACACAAAAAGGTAAAGGATTTCATATTCTTTAATATGTGTGTGTGTGTGTAATGTAATGGTGGCAAACTCGATGTTTGTGAGAATTTTTTTTTTTTTATAAATTATAAAATTTAATCAAATGTAACAAGCTATACAATTACCATTGTTTTGATAATTAATGATAATTTTTTAAAAAATGAACATTAAATGAGAAAAATTTTAAAAATTAGAAGACTGACAAAAATAATGCGTTGGAAGATACAGAAAATATGTGGAAAAATATAAAAGAGAAAGAAAATAGAAAGATAAATACAGAGTATTAAAATATGATTCAAATATCATAGTGAATTAACATTGTGCAACGAAAATATGATTACTAACCTTGATATATAGTTCATATACAGATTAAAATTAAATATCTTCTAACAAGAACAATAAAACCAAATCTTTCTTGTTATATACTGAATCTATAATTAGGTAAGATTTTCAGTAGTTGGAAATAATTTTCCATTGTCCTTTTTAGGGGTAGAAAGGGTATAGGCATAAGAATTGACAGGTTGAACAATCTTTATTATTGTTGTTATTATTTACACGCTCTCAATTATTGAGTGATAGTTTTCAAAATGACAAAAGCATTGCAAGAGGCAACTCCGAGTCCAGCTGCCCAACATTGTAGCCATATATCCTATTAATTATTGTTAAGAAAAACATTAATTTCTCCAGACAAGAGGAGATATTATATCAATTTTTGTCGATTTAGAGTCAAGAGTGTGGCCCTCTTGTGATGTCATTTCCAATTCTTATCACATAATGAACTGACCTGTGTTTCAGCTTCTTCCATTATTTTTTTTGGCTAGATATTCTTCCTAGGACCTCTGATCTCTATTTAATTTCCAATTATCCGGATAAGTTATTTGACTCGAATTAAGTTAAATTTAAAACTATCTATAAATTTAATTAAGCTTGGAATTGAAATTTCAAATTTTTTTAACTCAATCATGTTATTTGACTTAAATTCAAACTTGAGTTCGTGTCTTGCAAAATTGAATTGAGTCAAGTTGAAGTAATTATTAAGTTAAATTGCTACTCATAACTTGATTACACACAAAAATAGAATTTAAAAATAACAAAAAGATTTTGTGTTATTTTTTGATTTCATTCTTGGATGTGGTTAACACAATTTGTATTAGAGAATATATTTTAATTTTAATGACAAAGATAATATATATATAAAGTACATAGTAATAAGATATATATATTGCGCAAAAAATTATATATATATATATATATATATATATATCGAGATCAAAGCGGTCCATCAATCAAAATATATGCATACTAATATCATTATATAGATATGATCTAACAATTAAAAATTTTCAAAAAGTTTAACAATATTACCTCATGTTAATTATAATTCAAGAATTATATTTCCTTATCTCACAATTATTTATCCCAAGATAATCTATAAGAATCATATTCACGAAATAATCTGTGATTTAGCTATTAATGATCTCAACAAATCTTCAATTTATCTACGTTCTTATCAGATCAATCAAGTTTGTCTTCTTAGAAAATCAAATCTTCGTCACGAAGAACTCATCACTTGCATAGTTACCCAAACATTGATTTAGGTCATGTGACCAATGTCTCCTCAATTCTCATCAATTCCTCATGAACCTAAACTTGATTTCTTCTATACATTTATTCCAAAATTATTGTCTTAATTATTCTTAAATAATCTTACATGCAATTTATTTGATTCTGATCTACCCCTCACTAAACATTATTAATGCTTCTGCCATAAGTCTCAATATTATACTACAACAACGATATATATAAGTTCGGCCCTAAAAGTCGCTGGAAATCTTTTTCAGTTGCTTTCAAAAGGTACATAAGGCGTAACGTCGTCGTCTTCAATTTAATTCATGAGGTGCACGCGCACGCTTTTGAATGTTGCAGAATACAAGGAACACAAATCCATGCACAACGAATGCCACACAGGTTGATTTAGTTTCATGCACGTATAGTTTAATTATAAGGAATACAAGAAACATTGAAAAACGGCTTTGTTTCTATTAAAATTTTGTTGGGTTTGAAACCCATTAAAATTTTGTCAAACAAATATTTTACAATACAATTTTTTTTTATCTAAATTCAAATTTAACTTTTCGCTATGTTATATATATAAATATCTGTTTCAAATTCATTGATCATATTAATTTATAATCAAATCAATACACACACACACACAAATTCACATTTACATATATTTATATCATATAAACCTTACATACTATTATATCGTTTAATCATTATTACATATTATATACATATAAAATATTTAAAATTCAAATACATTTAAATTGTTGATTTTCATCAAAATTTTACAATTAAAAAAAAATCACCCTACAAAGTATCCATTATTTTCATCCCCTATCAAAATAAGAAACCAAACGTTGCCAATGTGTGCAAATATAATTATACAATATCAAGAGGGTGTTTGCCCCAAAACTTTAAGATCTTGTTGTTTAAAGCACGTTTAATTTGGAGCTTGTAAACTCATATATTTTATTTAAAACTAAGCTGGTAAGGTGTTTAAATAAAAATATTAAGATCTTGTTAAAATTTATGAGGTATAGATGTTTGTAATTTTTTTTGTGATAATGATAAATACAAAGTAAATGTATTAATATAATGTAATTGAAGATATTTTATGTCATTTTGATATATAAATTGTGATGGTTTATAAGATGTGTTAAGATAAGTTAGGGCTGAGTCACTTTTTTTTTAGAAGTTTATATATATTTTATAAGATATTATAAATAACTTATAAGTTTTCATATATATATATATATATATATGTATGTATGTATGTATGCATGCATGCACGTAGATGATGGGCAACGAATTGTAGCAATATGCTTTCACAAGCCATTGTGCGTGCGTGCGTGCGCAATATATGTGATGCTAATTCTAATTAAGTACTATTTATGCAAATTTAAGGCTGATTTTTGTGCTAGAATGCGCCTGATTTATGCTTAATTTTAATTACATCACCAAGACAATCTGTAAATTAGATAAGGCGAAATGTTGAGAACTTCTCGAATTGATTAATTTCATGGTTATATCGTTAATTTTCTTTTAAACACCAGCGTATTCAAATTATAAATGTCTTTTTCTCCTTTTTATAATGAAATATCTTTATCTAGAATTTATGTTATTGAATTCTCAAAAACTGTATAGAACATATAATTCATATTTTTCAGCAGGAAGAAATATATTGGTGTGTGTGTGTGTTGTGAGAATTTCGATATGTACATGTTCTTATCACGGAATCAAATCATCCTCGTGGACACAAGCAGTAGTCATTGAGTGATTGCAATGCCTTACCTCATTTTGTTGACATTTTGGAGCAAAATAGTACCAGTATTCCCAAATCTGTGGTTTGCTGCTAGCTAGCTTTAATATTTTCTTACAAATTAACAATGTGATTACGAAGATAAACAAAGGACATAATTATTTAGGCTGTCTTGTCTTCTAAAGTTGGAAACCATTCCTCCTAATTGTTATTTTAACATTACAAAAGCCAATCATGTCCTGACTGATTCGCCGTGAGTTCCCCTTGGTTGACTTAAACAGAAATTGTCATGGAAATAGGGCCATTAGGCACAAGAGCGTTGGTGTCCTTTTGCTGACAAATATTTGAAAACTTGTGTGTTTCGTTTTGGTACTGTCATCTATCAATTTATTTTTATTGGACCCTTTCATCGATTTTCTATTTTGTTCTTTTATGGGTAGGTCATTTGTGAAGTGACGAATGATAAGTGTGTGTAATAATGTCATTAATTCTTTAGGTGGCATTTGCTTCACACAAAAAAATCAAATTTGGATATGAAATCATTTATCTCGAATTTGGAATGAAATTATTCATTTCTATACATTTATTTGGTTTTATCCGTGGATGGTGTATCATTACTATAGCTAATATTTGGTTGGTAAGCTCTTTTAGAATAAAATACGATAAATTTTTAATTTTAACATCTATTTATATAATGTTAAAACATAGATAATTGAATATAAATTTACATGTGCAAATTATTTATAAATTTTATATTTTATTAATTGTAATATATTATGAAATCATCATATTTTGAATAATAAAAATAAAATTATTAAAAATTAAATAATATTAGAAAATAAAAAATAAGTATAAAAAAGAGTTGACGAAAAAGGAAAAATCAAAGAAAAATGAATGATATGCATCAACAGAAAAAGCAGAAAAAGAAAAAAATTGATTAGCAAAGCGCTCAAGCATAATTTAATGTTTTGGATAAAAAAATCTTCAAAAAATTAAATAGAGACTTAAATAAAGAAAAATTGAGGATAAAAAATAAATAAGAAGAATAAAATAAATTGAAAGATAGAGGAAAAATAATAAATAAAAAAATAAGGGTTATTTAATAAAGCCTATATAAGGTAGAGGGAAAATGAAAGAAAAAAAATAACAAAATGCATTAAGATGAAGAGAAGAAAGTGAATTAAAAAACAAGTGTAATTTAGTAATTTTACATTGGGGTATGCAAAAAGCAAGACTTGTCTTTAATTATATAGTTTGTGCATGTAAATTACATATTTATTAAATTAGCTGGTGTGACTTACATATCTTAAATAAGTTAGATGGGAATTCAACTTGAGTTTTGTTTAAAACCATCCATTTTATAAGGATTTGGTGAATTCTAAATTTTTAAATACGATTTCCAAACTTCGCTTTCAATAGTTATAATATAAACATCAATAATAGAATTCATTCCAATTCCTAATTCAAAACCCTTTTTCCGAGCATCTTAATTAATAGATGACGTATATAGAAAAATGCAACAATTCCATTTCATGACTAATTGGTTGGTTTTGATTAATTATGGGAGCAAATTAATTAATTATTGCACCAAAGAAAATGACAAATAATATTATTGAGCAACTTTTGAGAATCATCATTTGGTTACCATAAGGTGCACAAATAGCTCAAGTATATACAAATAACCTTTTTAAGTCTATGTTCGTCATTCAAATAGTTTCTTTTAATTAAAAGTATAGTCAAAATCAAAATTAGTTACATATCTGATGTTATACGTCGAAACAATGTTCAAAATTCTGTTGTGGAGTAGGAAAATGAGCATCATATATGTATTTTTATATGAGTGCAATTAATTATAACGTGTTTTTTTGTAAGTAAATGTTTTATTGGTAGAATACATGAGATGTATACTTGGTCAAATGTCGATATAATGTGTAATATATGGCACGTGAATAAGTGCGCCATTTATAGCCCAACATTTTGGCACATACGTTGTGTATAATAAAAATATATTATAGACATATTAATTAAATATATTTTTATGTTATCAATACAAATTAATTATCTTGATAGAATCTATTTAAAAATAAAAAAAATTTAAAGCAGGAATAAACTATTAAATATAAATTTAAAGCAATTATTTTTTTAAATGATGAAGATGGTAAAATTTTATTAATAAAATTTTTATTTTTATTATTTTTTTATAAATTGGAGAGTAAGGAAAATATGATTACAAATAATAATTCAATTTAAAATGTGTAATAAAAATATATTAAAAGACTCAAAAAGAATCTTATGTATTTTAAATTGCATAAAGGTAGATATGCATACATGCAATGAAACCAGGCACTCAATATGCAAACATGAGGTCCAGCATCTCTAAAATTCTATGGTGGAGACAAAGAGCTTATTCTAGGCACTCAATATTTATGTATCTACTTGATGAACTACTAATACAAAATTTTCCCTAATAAATAAATAATACATATCAATATATGTGTGTGTGTGTGTGTGTGTGTGTGTCTGTGAGCGAGCGCGTGTACATAGAAACTAGAACAAGTCAAAGAAATTGAGTTGGGGCAGCAAACAAATTAAAAAGCTAGTCATCTCTGGTGGTGACACCTCCACACCTTACCTTGCCTTTTCTTTTCCATTGTCCACCATTTTTTTCACTTTCCAGATACATTTTATTCTTTCTATAGTTAATTTTGTTGGCCCAACAACACACACACACACACAAGGAGAATCAGAGGAGTCAATTATGGTAGGGGCTTGATGATATGACAATCATGTCCTCCTGGCTGGTCTCATATATATTCATATATATATATATATATATATACACACACACACACACCTGACCAATATCTGTACTCTCATATTAAAAATTATGCATAAAATGTGAATTAGTTCTTGTTTAATCGCGAGCATGGAGTTTTTCTCAAAACGAATTACTTCTTTCGAAGAAAACTAGCGGATCATCGATATTCTTCTATCTTTATTTTCTTATAATAATTCATATTCTACTATTATTAACGAAAAACAATGGGCGCATTTCCTCTTCCTGGCTTTTGAGGTGATTATTTTATTTAATTAGAAAAAAAAAAAAGAAACGACAATTAATTAAGTGCTGCACATTTTCTTGAATTCCAGTGCTTTATAACAATCCAAGTATGTATTTACTGATTTTTTATTTTTTATTTTTGCCCAAGTGTGTACGTATGTGTAAAGTTAGTAATTAATATTTAACAATGGACTAATACCAGGTTCTTGAAAAATCTTTCTGGATTTCAAAAGTCCATACAATTACAAATGCTTGGTTAGAATGAAAAGTCAAATAATTCATGCTTGATTAACATTAATTAGCTCACAGAATTCAAACTTTTTTTTACTAAAGATGAAATTCATGTTTCACTCTCCGACGTACATATGCTTTGTGGGTCTCATACATCCGAAATAAACTAAAGCAAAAACGTCACTGCATGCAAAGACGACGGAGCTCAATGAAGTTGGACCCTTGTACCCTTTCCATCTCTACGATGAACACTAAACTAAAATCTAAAAATTCACCCCTAAATCCTTGATATTTTTATTCTAATACGAATCAAATACCTATATCTATCCATATATAATACACACACGCACGCACGTATACGCAGCCACAACCTAAAAATTCCACTTAGATCCATCCCTACAATCAATTAAATCACTGCGTGGAATCCACCTCATCAACATCAAAGTATGAATACAGAGAATTTTTCTGCCTCACCTGAGTTCAAAATTAATTCTTCCAATGAAAATGCCAAACCAAGTTAGAGAAAAGTTAGTGTTAATTACGAAATACCCTTGGAATTATGATCTTTTAATTAATCCATACCAATCCACACAATTAAAAGGTGGGCACCAAAGTCAATGTCTTCACATGACAGGCCTTTTTTCATCAATACGCAGACTAGCTACATCATTCTGATCATATACCTGTATATATAAACAATTACGCGTAAAGAGTAAAGTCATTAAAGTAGGAAAATTTTCTTCGGCTTCACAAAGCCAAAATGTGTGTGGAATTTCAAACCCTCCTTTCCATCTCCTACCTTTTCTGAAGCTTCTTCACCCTTCTTTCTTCTCTCTCTCTACCCTCTGCTGCGCGCCCTCAGGTTCCTTTCAATTCCTTCGTCCATCTGGTTAATGGATGTTGATTTCCTGTGGTCTCTTGGGGGGTGCAGGTTTCTATACACAAATTGCATGGCCACAAAGCTGAAAATCAACTCTTCCTCTTCATTCTCAGTTCTTGAAATTATCTTCTCAAAGCCGCCCCATTTTTACTTCTTCCTTGGTCTTCTCTTCATCCTTGTTGCACTTGGGATTTCCTCATCAGGCCACCCTTCAGAACCCTCGTCAAATATGGCCTCAACTCTTCCTTCCCATCAAACCGTTTCCCCAGATTCTTCTGCAGATAAGATTCCAGCGGCCGAAACAGTGGATTTTCAGCCGGCGGAGAGGGGAAACCCACATGCAACTAATCCCAAGGGACAACGTCAGTTTGAAGCAAGAAATCATGAAGTCCCCAGCGGACCGAACCCTATTTCCAACAGGTAAACATTCGGGGTGTTGCGTAAGACCAGATGCTGCTGCTCATGCGGAGAACTGAATAAGAAAGATCTGTAACGGCGAGTTTATCTTTATTATCGTTGGTTTGGTCATCTCTTCCTCTGTGGTCCCTTATATCAGTCGCCATTAGTATAAATATTCTGTCCATTGGTGAGAGTTTGTTAGTTTTTGTTGTCAGTCATCATTGTTCAATAATTCCCCTTCTATATATTTTTTTCACCTTCCTCTCGGCTAGATATCTCTTGCTTCTTCTATAGAATTGTATAGATAGAAAATATATACATATATAGATTATCTGCTGGTTGTTTGAATGTTGAATGTTTGATGGTGGAGGTGGTGGTAATGGTATTCCTATTGCGGCACCATTGGTGATCTGTTTGTGTGGTGATTTTTGGCATTTCTTCTTTCATACTCCTTAGTATCTTGCACGAGTATTTTTATCATAAATCATAAGTTAGCCCTTTTGCTGGCTTATCTGTGTGTATTTCTGTGGGTTATGACTGGACTTCCGGATTAGGGTTCTTGAATCTTGACCGTCCGGCAAGAAAGGAAGGTGTGTGTGTGTGTGTGTGTGTGAGAGAGAGAGAGAGAGAGAGGGTGTTTTTCAGATGGGTGGGTGAAGAGCTTTTTGTATTGGCTCAACAATAATTTGAATAGCTTTGGACTTTGCCTTTGTCTTCTCAGACACAGCATCCAAGAAAAGCTGGTAACAAAAAGCTATCATTTCGTAATCATCACACCTTGATTCACTCTTATTCATATGTGACCACACATTATGCCTCCAATGTTTATGTTATGTTATAGTGTGTGTATAAAAAAGTGTGTGGTGCAATTTATACGTGTGTATGTGTGATTATATTCATAAGTTATAGAATTATTATGTTTTTAATTTAAAAAGGGAGAAATTTTAAAATAAAATACAAATAAATATAATAAGTTAACAGAAAAGAAAAAAAGATAATGACAGAAAAAATTAATTAAGGATAATTATATAATTTTATCATATGCAACTAAAATGTCTTTAAGTAATAATATATTAATAATTGTATATGAGCGTTTGGTCTTCTTAATTAAGAGTGAGTGTGTAAATTTACTTATTGAGGATAGTATTGTATATTAACATTGTGTTACTAAATTTACTCCAAAATTTCAATAATATAATACTAGTAAAAATTGCACACACTTCATGCATATGCAAATATATTTATAAATTATAAAGTTATTGTATTTCAAATAATAAAAATAAAATTGTTTAAATTAAAAGTATAAAAAATATTTAAAATAATAAAAAATGAATGACCAAAAACATTGAAAAAAAGAGAAATTTGAGAGAAAACAAAAAGAAACGCAATAAGTTAAAAGAAAATAAAAAAAGAATTGGGAGAAAGAAATGATAGAAAAATCAAAAAAATAATATAAAAATAATTGTGTGATTAGACATTGTACTACCAAAATTCTTTATTAATTTAATTTAATTATATAGCATTGATAAATTAGACAAGTTAACAAAAAAAAGAGTAAAAGAAAAGGATAGAATAAACAAAAAATCAAAATAAGAACAATTATGTAATTTGACATTGTGCAACTAAGATTCCTTATTAATTTAAAAATATACATTCAAGTAACAATGCACACTCAATGCGTGTGAAAATTTTTATATAAATTATATCATTTTATTCATTGTAACAAATTATAATAAAAATAATATTAATTTAGAATTAGGATCATTTGAAAAATAGTAAATAATAGAAAGAGTGAATTGAAAATTATGAAAAAAAAAATATAGGAGAAAATAAGACTGATATTTAAAGAAAATAGAGAAAAAATAAAATATTTAGATAAGGGTATTATAGTAATTTAACATTATGCAATCGAAATGATCTCTTATCTTAAGATGTAGCATAAAACAAAAAATAGAATAAAATTAATCAAAACTAAAAGTAAATTATTTGAGTTATCTTATTTGAGTTAAAGATAATGGAGAAGATGTAAAGTGTAAAAAGTAAAGACATTTAAGTAATTTTATATTGTACAACCAAATATCCTTACTAAATATATAGTGTGTATATATATATACGCGCGCACACACACACACACACACTGTATTATTAAGAATTTAGAGCTACTTTTGTTATATTAAATAATAGTACAAATATACTCTTCTTCAACTTAATAATAACAAAATTATTCTTTGGTCATTCTTTGTTTTTTCTTTTTATTTATGTTTTAATTATAACATTGTTTTGCATAAGTATAAAATAATTATTTGAATAAACTAATATATTCTACAAATAAAATAAATCAAATAATTATTTTAATTCTTTTGTTATGTAGATTTAAGCACAAATAGAGTGCACCACAATCATTAATATTATTTCATCAAACTATTGTACACATATAATAACTCGAGCACATTTTTATGGACTCTTTCTAAATAAAAAAGAATATGTCTTG
Organism: Avicennia marina; assembly: GCA_019155195.1. Taxonomy (NCBI): domain Eukaryota; kingdom Viridiplantae; phylum Streptophyta; class Magnoliopsida; order Lamiales; family Acanthaceae; genus Avicennia; species Avicennia marina. The sequence goes on along the minus strand of CM032769.1, from coordinate 10,762,272 downwards.
TATGCAAACTCTAATTTAGTTTTGGAAGATATAAGATGATCAAAATCACATTTTTACATATCGTAATTAGATTCTTATAAAATCACTTGGTAAGTAGAGCAGTTCATCCTTCTTTTTTCTTATTTTTAATCAGTTAATTAACACAGGACTGGTGGATCTAAAATCATTGCATAAGTATACATACTTCAGAAAAATGAGATCCTTGAATGAAAACTCACAGTCCAACTGGGTTATTTCCAAAAGGAAGGTGAAAAAGTGTTGGAAGGGAAAGCACGACATTGGAAGTTGTGATATTGATTTATTCAATCCACCAATAAGACGTTCGTTTAGTTGAAAGTTTGTCTCTTGCCATTAATTGGAAACCCACTCAATTCTCATTGGCAGACTTTGTGTTTGAAATGCCTTTTAGGTCAAGAGAGAGAGAGATTACACTCGTTTTCTTGTCTGCCTCACAAAAATGGCTTTTCTTCTTCTTCTTCTCCATTGTTATAGAGGATAACAGTACTAATTGGCGGTCATCCATTACCAATTTTTCTTTTTTTATAATAAAATATAATAATAATTTTGATAATACAAATAAATTCTATTCAAAAAAATTACAATTACACTAGAGAAATTAATAAAAAAATGCGAGAGAAACAGACTAGCAGAGAGAGAAAAAAATAAGAGCAAATATAGATTATATTATACATACATAGAGAGAGAGGGAGAGGGAGAGAGAGAGAGAGAGGCACAAAGAACTGTGTATTATTATTCACCATGGGAAAGAGAACAGGGAAACAATAAAAAGAAAAAAAATCACGGATCCATGCTGCATCCATCTCCAATAATTTCAACCCACATTTTGTCATCTCCCTTTCCAGCATGAAAAAGAAAATCAATTCACTAAACCTAATTGAGAACATCAGTCGAGAAGACATTGTTCTACCACTTCCAGCTGACGAGACTATTTAACGCTAACACTCATCACAGCCAAGCACCCGTAGCTACAGTGACAAGAATTAAGATGTAATTGCACCTAGACTATGTCAAAAGACCCAACACTCAGCCCCAAAATGGGACACTTCCCTTACAACAAGTTAGGAAGGGAATCGCCTTCATCATGCATGACAAACAAGCATACAACGAAATGAGCTATTCACAGGGTCACGCGGACTTTCACCGAGGAATCAGTTAGGACAACACCTTTCGAGTTATCCGCCTTTGGGTGGTTAACACAATCAAACTTGACTCTCACGTGGAGAGGTCTGATAAATATGAGTTCTTCCAGGCCCGTGGCCGACATCATCAGGACCTTAACAAGTAGATCTTTGTTGAATTTTCTTCTGGGGTCCAAGATATCAGCGATCCTTGCTGCTTTGTTGTTTTGACTATCATGTAAATTTGTATTCTTTTTCAGCCTCAAGTACAATGCAGCATAAACAATAGCCTGGGCGAATCAGAAAAAAGCGAAATAATTAAAGACTCTAGAATATGCCCCGGATTCTGAAAGCAACGGTTTAGCTTTCAAGAACAATGTATATCGTATAGCATTTTAAGAAAGAGATCCTTCTAAGTAAATCGGGGCCAAGCTGCTTTCCTTGTCAATTTTCCGCATTAATAAAGTTGGCCAAAATTCACAAGCGGTTTCCAGAACCAGAATGATGATTGAGAATTTATACCTCGCTTGATCCAGGGCTAGTGTTGATTGTGCAACCGATGCGGATTCTCCCTTCTGGCAGTTCCTCAGCAGGGGTTTCGCTTTCCTCTTCTGTGCTAGCTTCTTCTTCTGGCACTTCAAAGCAAAGGTTATCGAGTTCGTCATACCACTGCTGAGCAATACCCACCTGGACAGCCAGAAGTTTGAATTTTAAAGCTAGCAGCATACAGATGAGAAAAATTACATAAATGAAGAGATGGTGAATTTCAGCACACTAGTTACCTTTTCTGATGATGCAGCCTTATTTTCCACTACTGAGACTTCAGCAGCAGCCCCTCTAGCCTGGCACCATATGCATCCTTCTTGTGGTGGTTCTACCAGATCAGTGTCTTGAGGGATATCTACATTCAACTGTATGTGAACTCTACCTGAGGCACACAGGATAAGATTTAATTATGAAACTACCCACCATGAAATCGAGGTCTTTGAACTAAACAACACTAGGCACACAGCATAGTTAGGTGCCCAAAGTACACCAAGGCACAAACTTACCAGGGTCTTAAGCGCAAGGTGCAAAACAATTTATTATAACTTGAAATTGCTCTGTTACGCATTATTCGGGGAAATAAATGTGGCTTGTGGATGCCACTCTCTTACAAGAATAAAATTATCAAGTTTACATATAGTATGCCTCCAAGGGATACAAGAAAAAGTGTAATGAAGAATAATGTATTGCCAAAAATATCAAGCACACATCATTACTGATAGTTGTGATTCTAAGGACAGACAAATATAAATTAAGAAAGCCAGATCAATGAGGAGTACATATTAATGGGCATAAGCAAGGAAAATAACTTGAAAAGAATGAGGAAATTGTACCGGATGCAGTACAGTTGTAAATACCTGGCAATAAGTGAAAACATTCAAAATGATCAGGTTCTATTCCTGACTCACTGTAACATTGGTTAAAATAAGTTAATCAAATAGTAAAACTAGGTCAGCAGAAAGCAACTTGAAATTTGCCAAAGCTTCATACATACACAGCATAGACGCGCTCCAGAGAGGATACAAGCCAATAAGGAAGCCCAAGGATTCCAAAGTTTGAAAATTGCAAGTTTGTTGCTGATCCAGATCCTTTGCTGAAGTTAACTACTGTCTGGCCAACTTCACATATAAACTAACAAAGATCACCATAAACAGATATATCATTGCAACAGAAGAATGCCAAGCAAGTATAAGCTTGAGTACCTGTATCGCAGAATACTACATGGTCCTCACAAGAGGCAACAGAAGACATAAGACCAGCATACGGAATTCCCTCAAATGAACAATGGGTATTGGCTTGCCGCTGTAACCACACAGAAGGCAGCTGCGTCAATGGGATGCATTTCTCCTGAATCATCTGCCCACAGATCTCCAAAATCTTTGAAGATTCTTTCAAGTAAAGAAGGGTTAGTGAATCACAAGAACGGGGAACACTTGAATTTGGAGGGGGAAAAAAGGTCCCGTACCTTTCACAACTTCTCTGATCTGTCCTGATTCCAGATCTATAATCCATAGAGTTCCAAAGCTGCACATATCAGTGATAATAAGATCAACCATTCTACCACAGATGCAATTCAGCTGATGAAAGCAATATAATGTTGTATTCTACCTTTGATTGAGTATAAAGAGATCATTGTTGGCCTTTAAAAGATGCCAAGGAAACAAGAATGACTCAGAACTTAGTTCTTCAGACATCAACTTCTTGTCACTTTTCTTCCATATCTTATCCAAAATCCACTTCCATAAACTTGTATTCTTCTTATTTCCATCAGCTACTGGAAAAATAGTCTCCACAACCCTCCTCTCCATATCAGCTCTCCTGATGGCATGGTTCTGTGATGAATGGAGAAATAATTAACCACACATATATCCAGACATTTATGGAAAATATAAGAACTAAAACAATGAAGGAAAGATGTTGGAAAGAAAATCATATAGGTTAGTAATAGATTTGATTAGATAATATCACATCAAATATTTGAGACAAAGAATATTTAGTAAACTATAATTTTGTTGATTTCTTTCCATTATTATATTGTAAGACTCACCCAAGCCATTGTAACACATCTGTAAGAGAGAATTAAGAGAGAGTATATATTTGTGTCATTTCGGTATTTGTACGTGGATGTAAACCTAAATGGTCAAACCACATCATTCTTTGTGCGCTATTGACTCTCTTCACCTTTGGGTTAATTCTTTTAATATTTTAACATGGTATTAGAACCAGATTTGCTCTTAAAGTAATTCTGGACTTTGTTCCTTTTGTTCAAGAGAGCAGTTGGTTTGGAGGTTTGTTTCCACACATTGGAGGTCGAGTTTGTTACAACCATTACACTTTGTTTGTTGCCCTCAAATCAACTGTCCCTCCATACACTGCTGTCGGATTCAACGGTTAATTTCGAATTGATTTGTTTTGGTGTTCCTTCTAGTTTGGGGTTCCTTCTATTCACTCTTTATGATCTCTTATTGATTGAAAATATAAGAAGTCACTATTTAACTTGAACATGGAATGTTCAACTCGTAGGGCTGAGTTGAAAAGAAAGAAAACCACATAAGTCAGTAAAGATTTGATTAGGTTTGATTTGATTAAATGATACCATATCAAATATTTAAGATCAATAATATTTGGTATGATATAATTATGTTGATTTCTTTCTATTGTTACCTATAAATAAGTGATCATTGTATCATATTTGAAAGAGAAAATCAAGAGAGAGTATATTTTGTGCCTTTTGAGCATTTATCTGCAAATGTAGACCTAAATGACTAAGCCACATAATTTGTCTTGTGCTTTATTGTTTTTCTCTTCACCCATGATTCAATTATTTCAATATTTTAACATAGTAGCAAAGTCAGATTTGCTCTTGAAGCAATTCTGAGCAGTTAGTTTGGAGGTTTGTTTCCACACTTCAAAGATCGAGTTCGTTATTAACGCCACTTGGACTTAGTTTATCGCTCTCAAATCGGCCGCGCTCCAAATGCTTTTGTCGGATCAATTTCCGACAGACTGGTGCTATCAACTCTCAATTTGGTTTGGTATGTGGAATTTGGCTTTTACTCAAGGGAACTAAATTTTGACAAGTATATAAGCCTATTTCATTGACTTAGAGTGAAATTTTGGATTTTGCATTTTGCCCAAGTGTGCAGAGTCTTAACTAGTTTTATGCTTGTATTATTTCCATCCACTTTTGATGATTTCTTATCAATGAAAGATATGAAAAAGAGTTCAGTCTCATTGTCTACGTTTAGCATAGGAGTGTTGGAAAGAAAATCAAATATCTTAGTTATAGATTTGATTAGATGATATCGTATCTAATATTTGAGATCATAAATATTTGGTATAATATAATTCTATTGATTTCTTTCTATTATTACATTATAAATCTTACCTATAAATAAGTGACCATTGTAACTTATCTGTAAGAGAGAATTAAGATGAAATAATATATTTTGTGCCCTTTTGGGAATTTGTCCGTGGATGTAGCCTAAATGATCGAACTACATAATTCTTTGTGTGTCCTTGTCTCTCTCTTCACCTAAAATTTTATTCATTCAATATTTTAACAAAAGCAAAATAATATAAGTACAAAATAAGAATTTTGTTGCTAAGAGCTAAGATAGTTGTAGATCTCTAGGGAATAAAACATCTATGTTAGAATATTTCGTTTGAAATTTTACATATATTCTAACCTAGTACAGGCTTCGAATATTTTGTTTTATTATTTCATTAGATTAGTTTTACATCAATTATTTCCAATTTATGGTGTCTTTGTATATGACCTATACTATAAATTAGGACAACTACTTGTAACAAACAATGCATTAATTTTTCCAATCATTATAACAATTTCAAACCTCCATCTGAGAAATAAACCTAAGTAGCTTAAAGATCAATGGATAACTCCTTGATACAAAACACATACTTTTGATGAAGTTGTCTTAAAGCCACACACTCAGGATGATATCAACGATATGATTTTTGATGTTTAGTCACGTCTTCCTCCAAGGAGATTTCCTTCTCTTTAAATATATGTTTACATCCAGATTAAAGAACCATATGCCCTGTAGTACTTATCAAATACAAAACACAGAACAATTATGAGATGCTTAACTTGCATACCTCAGAGTCCACAAAATAAAGCGAATCCTCAGAAGCATGATAAAATGAAGCTGCAGGGCGCATTAACCTGGCTATTTCAAACTCTCCGTCCTCAAATCCAGGGGAGGAACCGATCTGAGAAGACAAAACAGTTCTGAATTAACACATTCCGTTAATGCATATTGAACACCGTATTCTCAATAAAACCACTTAATCATCCTCAAAGTATTAAAATACAATGTTAGCACATACAGCATCTAAAATTTTCCCATGGTTATTGATCACAATGATCCGGTGGTGGTTAACATCAGAAAGGAACATGCAATTTCCACTCTCATCAACTGAAATGCAACCTGCAAAAATGACATAAAAGGTTAAACTGACCAGCACCATAATGCTACATGCCTGTCTTACAGACACAGCAAACCCAACAAAAAAAAAAAAAGCAGGCAAAATTTCCCAAAATACTATGTTTGTGCCGGAGCTTAAATAAATAATCATGCCTACAAGAAACTACAACAGAGGTTTCTCAGTAAACAAACTATATACCTCTCCTGAACCGCTTTCTTCAAGTGCAACACTAAAAACCCTCATTGGCAACAGTAAAAACCAACAATTATATCAACATTCATCACAGTGAGAGAACCCCCCCCCCTCCCATCACCTCCTCAGTTAAAAAGCCCTTCAATAGTACATAACCCCAACCACTTCTCACAAAAAAGTTCTCTTTTCCAGGCTCTCACTTGCTCATCTCCCTGCCCCTCAACTTTATCTAAACCAAAAGGTATGAGCACAAAGCATAAGAGGACTCTACCTGCGAAAGAAAACAGCAAGTTCCGTGAGGCAGAACAAATATCTGGTTCTTTAAAAGCTTCAACAGGCTTGACCCAACTGCTTTTTGCATCATCAGCATTAGCTCCCTTGTCATTTTCCGCATTCAAATCGTTAATGGCTGGCAATGTTACAGCAATTAAAACCATCAGATATTCAGCAATAATTGCTGCACCAAGCATATTCGATCACATGCAGAAAATGACCAAACATCATAAATAGAAGGATGCCAGGAAAACGCCAAGAAGAAAAGACCCAAACATATTGGTCCACAAATCCACCCAACTCTTTGTCAAATGGCCATCTCACCAAAAAGATTGAGCAGGTAGAGAGAGGGTGGCATCATTTAGTATTTAGTTACCCACCCTAAAGTACAAAGGGAAAGAAATCCATCATCGACATTCACCATTTAACATGGCTTGCTGTTAATGGATGTGAATATAGGAAATTCAATGTAAATATATTCAATAAAGAAGAATTACTTTGTCCAACTATAACTTCCTTTCTCTTGCATTCCACGAGATGAGATCAATAATTTATTTATGAGAAGTGATCAATCTTTAAATGATTCTCCCATACTTATTTGAACAAACCGTTTCTCAAAAGAAATTTTTCTTGTGCATAGCATTCAAAATATCCTATGACAGCAAAGCGATAAAGAAATTGTAAGTGAAAACAATTAACAAAAGAATGTGTCCCAATAAATAAAAGGGAAACAAAGATATATTCCTATTGTTGTATTTTTCAGGCAACTGAAAAATGTCTGAACAAATTTTGCAAGGTCTCCTTAACATGACAATGTCCTGTGAGCTGACAGCTTCACAGATGACTCCTTGATGAAATGTATACAATCCATAAACACTATGTCAATCCACAAACACCATGTTAAGAATAAACTCTTAGTATGTCTCATAACAATCATTTGATGTTAATCAAACCAAACAAGGTAATGAAAGGAGCAAGAGTGCATACCTTTATCAAGCACTTTAAGATCCACATCCATGCCAGAGTAGACTATAGGATTCTGAAAACCTTTGGATATGATGTGGCAGGGCACGTTTGCCATCTAAAAAGAAAAGGGAATGGGTATACACTTACGAGAGAATTGGTCTAATCAAGAAGAGACTACTTATTACTTAAGAAATTAATAAAGTATAGAATGGTAAGATAAATCAAACAAAGAACGCACAACCATACAACAACCCACGAAAACATCTTGCATCCACCAATTTGTGACACATCTAGAACGTTGTTGGGAATCATAATACAGACGAAGTTAGAACCATTTCCATTTTTGTAAAAGTACATTTCAGCTAAAATGGAATGCTTTGTATGTAAAGATCTCCAACTGACTTGATGAACCTGGTTCCCTTCGCAACGAATCAAGGATTTTGAGGAAATCATGGAATGCGAATTCTAAAGCATACATGATTTGGAATTGAGCAAAAATTCAAATATGAGCCAAAAAGGAACGGACAAATAATTAGTTAAAGAAATGATTCACCCATGAAAATTATTAAAAGTCTGATTTAAAGTGAGGATGTTATAATATACATTGGGCATTAATGATGAAACTAATGCATTAAACAATGAACATAAAAGTTTCAAGATAGCCAATAGCATCATAACCACATCTGAGTTTTCTGACTCCAACAACCAGAAGAAAATGCAATAATCTTTGCGTTGTACTTGTAACAGATTTTCTAATATAACAGAGCAGACAAGAATTAAGCCTAAACTTGACAACACATTGTCAATATCTATTCTTTAACAAATTGTATATGATATCTATTCATGCATTATTGATTCTTCATAATTTCAAGGAATTATTAACCAAGACACAAAAGCTTAGATAAACACATCATTGGGATAATTCACAAAGCACAACCAATAGACCTAAGAATTCAAGTATGTAGTGTAGAATACGCAAAAAGCTCCATTGAATACAAATCATGTAACACATGTAACAAACAATGTGACGTTAAATAATCGCATCAAGTTTTGTTCCAATGAAAGACAAACCTTCAAGTTCTTTCCAGACAACAAGATGGGAAATACAACATATTCCTTCATTATTCTCCATAGCAAATCTGTAGAGATATCATTCAAGCACATTGACTTTCCATATTGCAAAGCCATAACTTGAAGGGAAGGATACCTGCAATATCAAAGATGTGAAGTACGTATGAACTCCTTCTTTAACTGCATCTTAGATTCACTCAAGCCTAGCTATTTGAAAACACAAAGATACCAGTACCTCTGCTGAAGTGATTTTGCCTTTTCGAACATTTTGATAGAATTTTGATTAGCTTCAAAAGAACCTTCAAGATACTCATCAATGAGAACTAGGAAAATTCCTTCTTCCTTGAACAAATTCTCGTTGCCTGCAGCTGTGTTCAACCAGCAGTGAAAAGGGCCTGCAAGTTTACTCATTTAGTATCTGGTTTAGCACTGGTTTCAAAAAGAAGTCATCACATCTCGCATTCATATTTGAAACCTGTTATAAGAGTCAATGAAATTTAAGATTTGCTTGCCATCACAAAATAGCGGAACAAGAAATAGACATTGCAACACACTAGAGATAACGTGTATGTCTCCTGTCACCAGGGTCAATAATAACCAAAGAGCACAAACTCCAATCATTTTGCAAGGAAAAAATTCATACAAGGATAGCAGGCAACAATATCTCCAGTCCATGGACTTGAATGGGAAGATCTGTCTTGAAATTTCTGGGAAATCAAACTAAAAAGAGATTGAGACATAGAGTCTCTAGAGTCTAGACTACCTCTCTGAGATCTTGAAACTTATCTTCATCCAAAAAATAATCAAATGGCACTAAATTATATTCAGTGTAAATATCTCCAAAACATTAACTTTGATTTTACAAAATTGAGCACCTTAAGATATTGTAACAAATGGAAGCTGAATAGTCGAACAGTTAGCGCACAAAAGGAATTACAAATTCTGTGCCACATTCCTTGTGTAGACACACCTTGGAGAAGACATCAATAATAAATACTGACAACCTACATTCACCTATCAATTAGTCAGATGTAGAAAGAATTTTGTCCTTTCTCTAATTATCATTGATACTTATTGAGATGAGATAATACAAGAAATGCGTAACACTGAGTCACTTGATGACTTAGGCAAGACTTCACTGAAGTTTAAATTTTAAAATAGCTCCAACTTTAATTTTTACACTATATCTTTAATAAATGCCTCTTGCATATCAAGAGTACACATTAAACATTATACATCTTTTATTTACATTTGGAAGTCAAACTCATAAGAACATTTAAGGAAGAACGACCAAACAAATAGGAGAATAAAAGTAATTTCTAGTTTCAGAGGTAAATAAAATTTTAATATGTGCGTTTCAGTTCAAGCACGCATGGACGACATAAACACATGCAGGAATGCGGGCAATCATGGCTACAACACACACATACGAGACCAACCAATCAAAAGCATACCACTCCAATTTGAGTGGCAAGTCACCACAATTTAATATTATCAAAATAAAGGGTGTCAAACCAAGGCAATGTAAAACAAAGAAGCTTTTGTGTTAGTGGATATGATAATTAAAATTTTGTATTTCAAAAAACTTATTATGGTCATGATGGAAGTGATCCATTGTACAAAAGGACCGAACAATGAATCCTAGCAAGTCTCATGAAATGAGTAATGATTTAAATATTTAAGGCCCCTTGTGATCACAAACGAAATAAGCTTAGACAAACAAGCACAACCACACTTCTATGGTAAGGAGAACAATCCTTTTATCCGTTGCTGATTTAAGTATTTTCATGTTCTGACCTCTTCTTTTGAATCTAAAATGAGCAGTACAGTTTTAAAACAAACAAGCACTCCTCTCACCTCTGGGCTTATGAAGAGAAGATTGAATGAACGACAAAACATCAACAGTAGAAAGTATCTCATGTTTTGTTTCTGGTACAGTGGAATACCTGAAAAAGGCTGCCATTAACAAGTAACTAAGGAAAGATAAAAGTTTGAAAAAGGCAGAAGACTAAAGTAAACTAACATACTATTAAATATTAAATATAGATAACAGCAGTGTATATTTGAATATGAATATAAATGTTTGTGTATATATAAATAGAGAGAAGGGCAAGGGATTGGGAGCAGGAAGAATCAATTCTGAAAAAATGACAAGCTTTTCAAGCTTGAACTGAAAAAGAAATACTAAAGAACAGTAAATGCAGAACTGAATTCTGGTCTACCCAAAAAAAAAATGCAGAAACAATAGAAGGAAAGGAAAAAGCTTAAAGATTTTCATCTTCTAAGTGTAACTCACAAAAAAACCACGAAATGCTTTTCAAATGAGAGAAACTTGACATCTCGAGAGAAATCACTTTGCTTATTTTCTCTTACCCTGGTTTCTGGGATTTAGGTGGATCCTCTATATTCCACAAAGAGTAAATATCCATGCTCAACATGGCTCCGAGAGAATACAATAATAACACAAAAATCATGACAGACATTTGCACTAAAACAGAATATGAAACAGGTTTTAATTTCTCAAAAGAAAAAACTCCAATTCCAATTTTGACGTTATTTGTCTTTCTTTTCCATTTGCCAATGAATCCACAAACCAACACAAAAATTTACGTACTGCCATCCAATTCAAAACTTAGAAGTGAAAACAGTGCAATTCTTTCCACTTGAAGTGGTCGATGCTTACAGGAAAACTAAAAACCGTAAGGAAAACACGAAATTACAGCGTTGCACCTGCAAATTACAAAGAAAAAAATCGAATTCCCTACCTTCGCCGTTGACAGCCGGCCAAGTGTTGCCACCTATAGAATCTGTTACTCGCATTAAACCAAGAAGCAATCCAACGGGCATCTGCTAAAACATTGACGCCCGCCCCACGTAACCCACGAGAAGTACCTTCACAGAAAAATCAAGAAAGCAAATAAATGACAACGTTTAATTGCAAAATGCAAACAAACAACGCGAGTAGACGACATGTTTGGGTGTTCGTAATGCTCTTACCGGGACAAACCTTGGGCAGAACCCAAAAACTATGACACAGCCGTCGAAATCTGAAGTGCATCTAGATTGCCCCGATATATCGGAGTTTCTTGTTGATTTTCGGGTGTGTAATGAATGTGGGTTATGCGCGAATGAAGAAGTAGTTTCTGGATTTCGTTCTTATGCACGATTCCAGAGGCTTGACAGACACCCGAATGCTCTCCTTTTTAATCGTTGACTGTGTAATGAATCTGGGGCTATGGGCGGATGGAGGAACAGTTTATTGATTTTAGGTTTTTATGCAGGGTTTTAGAGGTTTAACACATTACCGACGGGGCAGTAGACAATGTTGTGAGTCTCCGTGGGTGTTCTACACCCGGAGCCTTCAAATCTGAACCGTCTATTCTCCTAAATTTTCTTTTTCATTTAGTTGGTACTTTTTGTTGAAGGATCCTTTGTTTAGATTTTTTCTACACAAAACACACATTATAATGATCATATTATTTTATTTTTATTCCTTTTTACCTCTTGCTTTAACAAAGTTATCACACTAAAAACTGCATACCCAAAACATTAGAAAGGCATGGCCCAAGATTTTGCTAGTATTAAAATTATGTTAGATTATAAAATTTGAATGGATAAAAATTTAAATTTATCTTAATTAAAATATTCATATGTAACATAATAAACAGTTAGATACGTGAAAGTATGAAAGAATAATAATCAATTTTATGGTATGAAAATTATATAAATGGGAGTGTATGTTTGTATATGTATATAATGATTTGAATTTGAATTTTAATAATAATATAGTTGTGTGGTACATTTGTATTGTGTAGAGTATGAAAACCCATCAAAACCATCAAACAAACATAGCCATAGTGTTCATGATCATGTTTTTCACAGTAGAGAGGAGTAAGCCATTGACTTAATGAGTTTGGCAAAGGGGTGTCACTCTGTTCAACTCTACTGACTTACTGATCGTACTACCAAATACAAGTGAGAGCTCCCCTTAGCCCTGCACCCTGAAGTTGTTTTAGGATAGTGTTTTCTACAAGCGACCCATGGCTTCTGCTTTCAACAGATTCAATTCTATTGTTTCGCCAAACGAACCCACATGAAAATAATTTATGCAGCTCACAAACTTGTTGGTAATAATTTTGCAGTAAGTGGAGTTGGTATAGTGAAAAGACTTAACTATTTGTTTGCTTCGTTTGTGCTATGGTTTTCAACTTCTCCGTGGTGGATTGCACAGTTTTTCATGGATAATCATAATTTTGCACCTTTTACAGGGCACAAATGGGGCAGTAGAGGCAGAAAAGAAAAAGATCAAGATATTCCTTTACAAATAATAATTACAGACAAGGACTGTCATGAAATGCTGCCATTCGCTCTCCATGCTTATCATACGTCAGTAAGAACTTCAACCGGGACAACCCCCCAATCAGTAGTGTATGGAATAGAGGTGGTCTTACCATTAGAAATGAAATACCTTCTCTAACAGTCCTCGTGGAGACGGAGTTAGAAGAAGCCAATGGAAAAAATTCACGATATGTTGTGAGGAAAAGAGACTAGTTGCAATCTGACATGTCATGGCCAACTTTACATGGCTCAAGCCTATAAATAATGAAATAAATAATAAGAACAAAAAGGGTTGTATTGAAGAAAGTACCGCCAGCCCAGGAAGATGTTAAAGGCCTTGTGTAGTAAAGAGAACCTGCATGAAGGCCATCCCCTGCTCCGCGCGCAGTTAGGAAAATTGCAATGCAATGATAGGTGTCTACAAGATTAATAAAAATGTAATTATATTTTGATACTGACCCCTTCGTGCATTCTAAGTAACATAGATAATGCAATAATGATTTTATCTTGGATAAAGGAGAGAGAGAGAGAGAGAGAGAGAATACAAGTAACTCAATGATTAAACCAAGTTCAGCATTGCCAGATTAAACCAAGTTCAGCATTACTCTGGCAATTTTGTACACGACTCAGGTGACCCACAGCTCCTGCCTTCCACCAATACTTCCAACAAGATATCTCACAATAAAGTAATTTACGCAACTCACAGACCTGTCTGCAATAATTTTGCAGAAGTGGAATCGGTTTCTTGAAAAGATTTATTATTGTTTGCTTCGCTGTAGGATTCTACATAGTTGACATCCATCTTCTTTACTCTTGGTCATTTGAGCTAAATTCAGCTACTGACTGGCTGTGGTCTTGTTTATATATCTACTCAAGATGGCAGGGTTCTTCATCTTGCACAGTATTGAATACTGCTCAAAGGTACCGTTCTCCTGAAGCGATGTGAATGATTCTAAGGCACTTGATGATTGCCTGAACTCACTCAGAATTTCCACCCACAGATTCCCGAGGTAAAGGAAGAAGCAGTGCACGTCTCGTGGTTGTTCTTTTCCCATTGTTGTTGTATCAATTTGAGATTGCCGATGCAACAACTCTCACTGTCGGAGATTCTTCCGACTGGGACTTCAATGTGGGTAATCGGACAGAGGGAAAGCGTCTCGGACAGCTGATGTACTCGGTAAAATCCAACCAGAACAAGCCTTGAATGGAGTTTGGTTTCAGGTTGGGATGGTATTCCAGAGTTTGAAGTACAATCATTCATTGGACTTACTGGCTCTTTTATTACAAAATATAAGAAATTTTTAATTTTAACTTTTCACTTATACTATTTTAAAAAGTAGACAATTTAAATTGAACTTTGCATGTGTGAATTATTTATAAATTTTATATTTTTATTAAATTATAAAATTATTATATTTTAAATATTAAAAAGAAATTATTCAGAATTAAATAATATTAGAAAATAAAAATAAATATAAAAAGGAGTTGAAAGAAAAAGAAACATAAATGCTATCCGTAAAAAAATAGTTATTTGAAGCTCTGGGCATAATATAATTGTATTGATTGTTTAAATGAAAAATCTCTAAAAAAATTAAAAGCCAAATGGAGGATGGAAAAATAAAAATAAAAAAAAAAAGAGAGAAGAAAACATGTCAAAAGATTTAAAAATAAATAAAATATTAAAATAAAGGTAATTTAATAAGTCAAATGGACGGTAGAAAGAAAAACCAAAAAAAAAGAAAAAACATTAAATGGAAGAGAAAAAAAAGTTATTTTAAAAGATTAATTTAGTAATTTTACATTTTGATACTCATCTCTTTAATTATATTGTGTGTGTGTGTGTATATTTTATAATTATTAAAATAGTGTGACTTAAATATTTTAAATGGTTATGTAAGACCCAGAACCCTCCAGCTTACTAGAAATCTGGTCTATAAATAAATCTAAAATTTTAATTCCACCAGTATGATCCCAATATGAGATTGTTCCAGTTCCTAATTCCAAACCTCAGTCTAATCCAGTATTTTTGCCTCTCATGATTTCTTCTCTCATTGTACTATTTCGGTTCTTTTGCGCAGTGTTCAACTACGATGCTTCATTGCACTATGTGGTTGTCCATGTGAATGGATGCAATGGATGCACTACTCCTTTCAGCTCCATGACTAAACATACCATCGGAAAGAAAGGACAGAGTCACACAGGGAATTCACTACTTCATATGCAGCTGTCCTGACCGTTGTGAACGAGGCTTGAAGATTGCGATTTCTTCCTATTGAGCTGGAGCAATAAATGATCCCCGTTTGAATGTCTAGCATATGAATGTGCTCTAGTAAGTCGTATTGTTTGAACCCGAGTATCTTGAATTCCATGCTAGCTTGTGATTGCGTATCTAGAATCGGCAGAAAGCCCCAAGTTTTGTACACTAAGAAGCATTCACCTTACAGTGACATTATTCAAACAGTTGGCAGACGTACAAGATTGTCAGTTTGTTACAGTTGATTCAGATATTGAAACTGTCCCGTTTGGGCCATGAGAAAGAGTGCTTAAATCGTGGGTTCATAAATTAAGGGCAAGAGGTCAAGTCTACCCTGCCAAGTTAGTTCCCGTATTTTGCTCTCCTCTGCACATTCCTTTATACCCTCTCTTCCCTTCTCTTTCCATCTTCTTCGGGAAATTGGGAGGAAAAGAAAAACAAAAGCATTTGTTCTCTGTCACCCTCCAAAACATGGCTTCTTGCAATGATCAGGTTATTATTCGTTGAAATTTTATCCTGGTTTTTCTTTTCCGGTTGAGCTTATGAGGTATACAATATTGATCATTCAACCTGTTTTCCTGTTTCGGGCACCTTTTGTTTCGTTCAATAATCGAGGCGTTTTTGTCCATCTGGGTTTTTCTTTGGTTTATTTAATCATGAGATCCGATGGATCTATTTAATCAGTGCATGATCAAGAAATCGGCATCGTCATTATTTCTCTTGGTATTTGATTAAGTTATGATCAGGGAATGCTGCGTGCCCTGGGATTTTAAGGCTGCTACGATGAGCTGTTTCTCATGCTTCTCATCCCGTGAAAGAAGAATATCAAAGTATGCGGGCAAGAAACAAGAAACACTCGCTGCCTCTCATCCACGTAGAGAGCCATGTTCACAATCTCAGCCACAATCATTGCAACGGCCACAGAATGGTACGACAAGCAAAGCCTGTTGTCTTGCTATTCTCTTGTAAGAATTTAGGAAACTAGAGTCATAATTCTGTGATGTTCTTGATTGAAACTGATGTTGTTTGACCGAGGATTTAAACGTATTTTACCTTCTCTTGATTATGTTTTCGTGAAGTTAGACAAGGGTTTTTGATAATGCGTTATATTTTTCCCCACAAACCAGAACTCAGTTTTTACTGCAAAAGTTCAGAAATATTTGCTGCAACTTCTTGTGAGATCAATTATACATTATTGCAAGACAAGAATTTAAGGTTCGCCAACAATGTTCTCTGTCCCCGGGAGCAGTGGCTTTTCTCATTTGCTTTTTGGGTTACAATACAGTTGCTTTAAATATAACCCACCTCATACAATTTTACGAAATTATTAAACCAATTTAATCCTACCCTTAGGCTCAAAGGGATGGGTTCTGGTTGCAACAGCAGAGCCACCCATTTAATAAGTTCATCATGAGTCACATATAATACAACAGATTGGTGACAATGAAAAAACATTGTTATTTGTTCTCCTTGCCCGAGGCAGATGCTAAAACATCATATGCTACCCATAAGCTGATCAACGCCAATGAGACATGTTTCTGATGCAGTCTACACATTAAGTATACTAATTTCATTAGCTCAGCCAGAAACCAACTTCAATGAGGAAATTGAGATGTTTCAATTTTCTATGCAGAACAATCTAGAAAAACACCACCAGAAACCATAGACAACAAGGCTATCATCGAAGGAGGTAACAACATCGCAGCACAAACATTCACTTTTAGGGAGCTGGCTACCGCAACAAAGAATTTCAGGCAAGAATATCTGCTCGGAGAGGGTGGATTTGGACGAGTTTACAAAGGCTACCTTGAGAAGATAGACCAGGTACATTTGACGTTTTCTGCAATGGCCTTCTTTTTTTATTTAGTGTTTTGTGCTGCTGCTAATTACCTTGATGTCTATACTCAGATGGTAGCTGTTAAGCAACTTGACCGCAATGGGCTGCAAGGGAACAAAGAATTCCTTGTAGAGGTTTTGATGCTGAGTCTTTTGCACCACTCAAATCTGGTAAACCTAATAGGATATTGTGCTGATGGTGAGCAGAGACTTCTGGTGTATGAGTACATGTCTTTGGGTTCTCTAGAAGACCATCTACTCGGTATGGTTCTTTAACCTGCTTTGACCAGTCTTTTTAATGCACTTTAATAACATTTTGTGTAATCTTGCTGACTGAATTCTCCAGACCTCCAACAAAACCAATCTCCCCTGCCTTGGTTCACAAGGATGAAAATAGCATTGCAAGCTGCCAAAGGCCTAGAGTATTTGCATGATCAGGCTAGTCCTCCTGTTATCTACCGAGACCTGAAATCGTCCAACATATTGCTGGACAGGAAATACAGTGCAAAACTTTCTGATTTCGGGCTGGCCAAGCTTGGACCGATAGGGGATAAGTCGCACGTATCTACGAGGGTGATGGGAACATATGGATATTGCGCTCCAGAGTATCAGAGAACGGGTCAGCTTACGGTGAAATCAGATGTATACAGCTTTGGCGTTGTTTTTTTGGAACTGATCACAGGAAAACGATCAATTGATACCAGGAGGACGCATGAACAACACAATTTAGTACACTGGGTTAGTACAATTCTTTGCAGACTGTTCTATGATTTTTGAGTTTTGAACGCTGTAAGCATAGTCCCTGTGAGAAAAAGTAACATCATTGGTGACATTTCTGATCAGGCTGAACCAATATTCAAGGATCCAGGCAGATTCCATGAACTGGCTGATCCATTGCTCCGAGGAGACTTCCCAAGGAAAAGCTTCAACCAAGCAATTGCCATTGCTGCCATGTGTCTCCAAGAAGATGCAGCCAATCGTCCTTTGATCAGCGATGTGGTGACTGCACTCAGCTCCCTCCCGATGCTACAAGATGAAGAATTGCCCCCTCTTGATTCCAATCCGTCTCCCAAGTCGATAGAGGGCCACCCCTCAAGCTACCAGAATGAAGTCACAGCGAAGGAACGCGAGATAGCAGTTGCAGAAGCCATAGCATGGGGCTCTAAGTCAAGGAACAACAGTAAACACTAGCCGGATGTGCTTCGTTTGTTTGATGTTTCTCTTTAAGCTTAGTTTTTCTTTTCATTTTTTATCGTGTATCCAAATAGCTTGTAGCATTGTGTTCTAGAGGGAGTACAAAAGCACTTGCAGGAACATGACTTGAAACGTCAATGCTTGTTTGTGGTACATGTACATGATCATTTCTCCTTGATATGTATAATTGCATTAGACAATTTACTTCCTTAATAACCCCTTCTTGATTTAAGCTGCTAAGCTTTCTGTTGGGGTCCACATCTTAAAATATTTAACAATTAAATATAATAACAGAGAAGGCAGTGCATTTAATGAAGCACCCGCTTTCTCCCCTCTAAAAATAAGGCATGAGCAGGCAAGTTTGCTGCACATTTGAGAGGTGAGATTGAGGGGTTTGTTTGGTTGGCAGAGAGAATTGGAGGGTCGAGGGTATGCCGTAATAACGTGATGTTATTTTGGTGAATTGGTAAATTGTTAGAGTGGGGGGAGATCAAAGAAAATTGTGGGAATTTTTTTGTAAATAACAAAATAGTGAGAATTTGATAGGGGTGTTTTTGAAAAATACTTCAATGCTACTATGTTGGAAAAAATTTTCTCTTGTACTTCTATTTGTTCAGTAGTATAACAATTTCAGAACCTATTCGGTGGATGTAGTCTATTAAAAGGTGAATTATGTTAAAATTGTTGTATCATTATTTAGTGCTTTATATTTATTTATTGTTTATTTGTTTTTTCTTAATAGTCAGTGGTTCTTTTATCCGACACTCTATGGCTAATCCATCCGATGGATTGTGGCTTTCTTGTCCAATGAATTGTGGCTTACCTTTTTTTTAATTTTGCTGTGTAGTTATTAATATTAACAAGTATTTCAAGTTACCAACTATGCTATTTAGAAGCCACGTATAGAAGATGACCTTATTATTCAAGATATATAAGATCTAGTATTAAGTGATGATGGAAAGTTGGAAGACAAATCTAATAGTGATGGGGAAAAGATGCACAGGAAGACAATGAGACAAATTTGTGTGTGACTTGACCTAAGTATCTTCAATCATGTGTCTACAGAAACCCAAACTGACATTCTCTGGAAGAAACTTAAGGTAATGTATGAACACAAACATGGCTTTAACAAAGCCTCCTTATTAAAAAAGACAACCCGTCTTCGTTATAAGGAAGGATCAAACATATCAGAACATTCAAAGGAATTTCAATGCCTAATCAATCACTATAATACTTTAAAATTGAACTTGGACGAAAAAATACAGGGATTGTTGCTGTTCAGTTCTTTATTTGATAATTGAGAAACATTTTTTGTTATAATTACAAATTCACTTGGCATAGCCAAAGAAATCCTTCCTAATGAGGAGACACGAAGAAAGGAGTTATGGTAAGATGTTGAGACACAAGCCCTAGTCACAAAAAGGCGTAAATCGAAGGGAAGAAGCCACGACCGAAAACCAAACCAACAAAGGGGATATTCATGAAAAAAATCAATCAATAGAAGGGAGATAAAGTACTTTTATTGCAAAAAAAGGGGCATATCAAAAGTGAGTGCTAAGTTCAAAAAAAAGAGCAAGTCAAGGAAAAAGATAACAGGACAAAGCAAAACCAAAAGAAGGCAAATAATGAAACTGCAGCAGTGACAGTTAGAGGTGAGATTTTCATTGTGCTTGATAAATCATAAGTCAATTTAACAAGTCAAGATTCTAGTTGGGTGATAGATTCTAGTACATCCTACCACGTGATTCCATACAAGTAGCTTTGAAAAGTTTTTCCCCTTCTAGAAAATCTAAAGCTTTTGAACTTGTGCACACTAATGTTAGCCAAAGGAGTGATAAAACCCTTAGAGGAGCCTCATATTTTTTAATCTTCATAGAGAAAAGCGTGAAGTTTTGTCCTCAAGACTAAAGACCAAGTCTTGGAAACCTTGAGAAGTTTCCATGTGAAAACTAAACATGGAGCTAGCCTAAAACTGAAATGTGTTCATGCTAACAATGGAGGGGAATATAAAGGATCATTTGAAGAGTATTGAAATAGCCATCGAATCCGATTAGAGAAAATTATACCAAAGACCTTGCAACATAATAGCATTGCAGAGAGAGTGAACAGGACTGTTGTGGAAAGAATCAGAGCCATGCTGTCACACTCCAAGTTGTCTAAACCTTTCTGGGAAGAAGCCATAAGAACAACAGTTGATTTAATCACCTATCACCATCAATCCCATTGGATGAAGATGTCCCTGAAAAAGTATAATCTGGTAAGAATATTTTCTACAAGTATTTAAGAGTTTTTGATTGTAGAACTTTTGTTCATATTCCTAAAGACAAAAGATCAAAACTTGATGTCCAAACTAAGGAATGCATATTCTTAGAATATAAACATAAAGAATTTGGATATAAGCTTGGGGATCCTATTGAAAAGAAACTTGTTAGAAGCAAAGATGTTACTAGTCTAAAACACCAAACTATTGCTGACTTTGAGAAAAGTTTTAAGCTATCTTCTAGTTCAGAGATTCTTGTAAATAATCCTCCAGTAGCTCGTGGAAGAGTGGAACCACAAATTCAAGTTCCTATGAAGCAACAAGAACAAGAACAAGCAGTGTTTAAACCATCAACATTAGCATCTCCTCAACCTTAACTAGAACAACAACTTAGAAGGTTAGAGATAGTCAAAAGACCTTCCACAAGATATAGTCTGAAGGTTAGAGATAGTAAGAAGACCTTCCACAAGATATAGTCCGAATGAGTATACTACGCTTGCCGAAGGAGAAGAGCCTAAAACTTTTGAAGATGCTACTAGAGATTAAATTAGCTCATGCCCCTATTTGTAGAGGGGAGAATATGGTGGTCCATTAAATGCACCACCTTATCTATTATTATTTTTATTTAAGAATTTTTTGATTGTAGAGCTTTTATTCATAACTCTATGATAACTTCGTGACAACGTAACTTATGGTGCTCCTATCTAAATAAAATAATATATCCTATATGATCACTCAAAATAAACATATCCAAATATTCTCGTCGAAGATGTTTAGTTTCGTTATGTAGCTAGTCATGGATTATTTCTCATATTATGAGAAAAAAGGGCAAATTTTATTCAGGTCGTCAAAGTAAATGAACAAGAACTTTGATGCTTATGATACAGTTCCCAACTCTTTTGGACTTTAATACTCATAACATAGTTCCTAACTCATCAAGGGCATTTGGGCCCTCCTTCTTGAGTCTTCCAGTCGTTGTAGCAGGAGCAGCATTCCTTGTTCCCAAAAGTTCCCGGCGGCACACACAGGCATTTGTTGCAACATTTGTTGCAGAACAGCAGACAGTTGTTCAAATGGGATGTCTTTGAGCATCGGCGCTTGCATTCACTCGCACAGCCTATCGAACAAATGAGAGAAAAACACATCACCATGTGTTAAATCCCAGACTTTATACCAAAAGGAAAAATGAATAGCTAAACCAACAGTTTGGTAGAAGAAACTCACTGCGTTGAGGGACTGCACAGGTGTTTGCAGATTTTGCTGATGAAAATTGAGGAGGTAAACGGTCTTCGTATTCAATGTCAACATCCTATCATCCAGGGAAAATACGGAATGAATCAGTAATTGCTGTGGCATGCTTTTGTGAATTGTTATTAGTATTAAGATGTATACCTGGGTGAGTAGAATCAATTGGGATATTTGGCCTTCTAAAATCAGTGGAGGAGAAGAAAGGTAACAACTTAGTTATATTTCTATATTTCTATGATATCAGTAAATTTAATTCTGGTGGAGTTTGTTATGTGCGTACGATGTTTGATACTCAGTTCTTACATTTAATTTAAAAAACTTCATATTTTAGTTGTACGTGTGAAATTGGCATAAGATAAAAGAGAACGTTTGATTGTACCATGTAAATGGAGAACAGAGAAAATGAAAGCAAATAGATGAAATAATGACTTCAAACAGACAGAAATAAGAATTTGCAGCTAAAAAAATGGGAAAAATGGTAAACTATGGTATCCCTTCTGGAGAGAAAATCAAGGGTGTTTAGATTTCCACTTACGTGTGAAAACCCAATGAATAACAAGGAAGAAGCACATAGAAGAAGCAAAATGGATTGAATGTTTGAGGACATCATTCTTGGTCCCCTTCTTCTTCGCAATGGGTGGGAGGTTGATGGGAAGTGCTTCCAATGCTCTTTCTTATATAGAGCAATCTCCAATAGATGAATTAATTAAATATCATAAAGCATTTTTAACTTTTTCCATATACACCAGATTATTTGACTCAAATTATACGATTAATGACATAATTGTTGCTAGAGACGTTATTGCGGATGGTAATCAAATCTACGCCCCATAATCTCCGACTATATTTCGGATTACGGAAATGTGATAGTATTAGATATGAACATACAAGTTTGACTTAAAAAGGTTAATTTGGTCAAAACCGGCCTATAAAAATAGAAATTACCACTCATAATAAAGTACACGCAACGTGTGTACATAATTATATATGTTTATGTTCATTATTAAGGAAAATGCAGGATGGGTTAATTAATCTAAATTAATTAGTATTCTTTTTATTTAATTAAAATTCTGCATATGTTAATAATACAATGGAAAATTACAAAATTATAGAATAAGTAATCTTACTCAAGAATTAGGATAAAATAATCACAATGTTCATAACTCTTCTATAAACCTTTTAAAAAACTATTTCAACCTAGTATTATTAATTGAATTATTTGTACACTAAGATTGTGATGAAAAATAAATATAATTACTTTAAATAGTCAAACTTATTAAATATAGTTTTTAAGGATAATTAATTTATGTGATTTTCCAATTCTTCAAAATAATCTTTTTAATGATAATCCCCTCTAACAAAGTGAAAATGACCTGTATTAATAAATAATCATTTGTAGAATAAGAGACGAAACACTTAAAAGATAATATAAGGAATTAAAATTAAATGGCACTCAATGTTTGTGTATATAAATATAATAACAATATCTTTTAACTATAAATCATTATATAATTTATAAAATTCATAAGATGGTAAAAAGTAAAGAAATTTTAGAAAAAGAAAAAATGTAGAATAGAGTGAAATTGACCAAATAGAGTTAATACTCAAAGAAGTTACTAAAATAAATGAAATTGACCAAATAGAGTGACAAAGATTATATATAAAGAATTAAAGAAAATTTGATAATTATATATTGAGCAACTAAACTTCTTTACATTCTTGATACTAGCAAACCGCGCATGTTTGATACAAGTATACATAAAATTTAAAATACAATCAATCATATACACACATAAAGTGTTTTTATTATAGAAATATTTGAATTATATACATTTTATTTTATATTTTCTCATCTAACAAAGATTACCTAATTTATATATAATAAAATTATATAATTTTATTAAGAGATATTTACACTATCCCAATTTTGAAGGGTTGCTATTACCCCATAATTTTTAAAAAATACTACGATGGTGGTCCACCAATAGAATTCCAAGCAAAAAATAAGGCCAAAATGTTGAACATACGTCTTCATTCATTGTTAGAAAAACTTGTTTGTAATTTAATATATATATATATATATGTAAGGGGCCTTATTATAACATAACACAAAAAATTCAAAAATCTTTTCTTCAATATTTTCATCTCTAATAGTGTTCACCACTGGCAGCAGCCTACGTCTAGTTAGATTTTATGAACTTTTATTTTTCCTAAGTCAATTTTATTGAAGTCTCTACCCGTCGTTGATAAATTTTTTTTCTATTTTATTGATTTCTTCTTATAAACTACGAAACTCTACTTTTTTTTAATTTCCAACTATTGATGACGGTGTTTTCCGCTAGAAATGGTTTCTGTTAGTCAAATTCTCATGGGTTTTATTTTCCTTAAGTTAATTTCACCTAATTCTTTCTTAATCATTTGCAATTTTTATGCTATTTCAATGGTTTCTTCCTGCAAACTATGGCCCCTAATTTCTCAACTTTCAACTATGGCTCGTGGTGTTTGCTGCTAAAAATGGTCCTTATTTGGTCGGATTTTCATGGGCTTTATTTCCCCTTATTCAATTTTAGTTAACTCTCTCTCTCTCCATCATTGGTAATTTTCCTTTTATTTCAAGATTTATTTTTCTTCTAAACCCTAAGTTTTCCCATTAGAAAACCTAACGGCAATTATGAAATTTTGCAATCTCTAAGTATGTCCAGGATGCAATGGTAAATTTTAAAAAATAAGGGAGATATTTGCAATTTTACCATAGGTTAAGGGCTATGGTTGTAAGTAGCTTGTTATTAATGATGCTAAAATATAAAGTATTATATTTTAAAATGCATTAAAAGTTCATAAGAAAGGAGAAAAACTCAAAGTTTAAGAGTAAAAATGAATAACAAGAAATAAAATAAATTTAGTTAGAAAGGATGAAGAGAAAGAGCAAAAATAAAAAATAAAAACCAAGGGGACAAAAATGTAATCTCCAATACCTCAATTAATTAAATATCAAAAAATATTCGTAACTTGTAGCATATACACCAGATTTTTTTAAGTTTAATTATTCACATGTTTCACAATTGTTGCTTGTGACATTATTTGAAAATTTGCAAACTTAAAGACGTTTTCTATATCAGATTTCTTTTTGATTCAAACTTTAGCCTAGAATACAAGAATTTATTCAAATTATTTTTGATAACATTCGTCCATTACAAGTATCGTATTCTTCTTCTAATATATGTTTAAATTTATATAATATAAAATTAAAAATGTTATTTGAATTTATTTTATATGTATCATATATTAGTCTATTTAAACGTTTATTTTATACATATGTGGCAAAAATATTATATTAAAAAGGTAAAAATAACCAAACAATTAGTTTTACCATTGTTAAGATAGAGAACGATATATGAATTTATTTAGTGTAATCATTTAGAGACCAAAATCTTCATTTATTGTATAGACTTATCTAAATTAAATGATTACCAATCTTAGATGTTTTAATTAATGATTAAAAACACATAATATATTATTCCATTACAGTTTTTTTTTTTTTCTCATTTTTCTCCATTTACTTTGACTATTGCACCGCTTACCTTTTTTTCTATATTTTCAAAATTGGCAATTTCAGGAGGAATATTTCACTAATTAACTCATTTTGATTATATATATATTTTTAGATTTGAAGTCTAAATAAGCAATTATACTTTATCCAACCAAAATTTGAATCTTAAGAGTCACAACCAATATAAAAGAATATAAATAAATTATATTATCATATTTCTTAGTTGTACTATTTATCAAGAATTTTAATGATTTTATACCAGACTTTTATTTAATCAAAGTCTTTACTCATTTAAAAAACATGTAATTAGCCTACACAATAATAAACTATCTACCAAAATATTTCAAAGTGAATGGTTAAATGTGGAATGCCATCTTACAACATATGCTATGTTTGTTTTGTCATTTTTAAGTATATGTTAATTTGTTTTTATGGTATAATTTTTAAATTTGTATTTTTAGTGTGATATTTTTATTATATTTTTTCTAATAGAGTGATGTTATGTGTAATTTTTTTTATATACGTGAAGAATAAATTATACCATGGATCAGTTTTTCCATAGTTAAACCAAATTGACAGATCGAAGCGATATAAAAATGAACCAACCAAGCATCGATCCAAATATAGATAAGTATCGAATTAAACAATAATTTATGAATAATTAACCCTAATCGGCTATTTACAATATATTATAAAATGCCTTTCAACTGTAGCGATTACATTTTCCAAAATGCATCTACTTGAAAACTTTGCGCAAAGTATCTGACTAAATAATAATTACACTTTCTGGGAATTCATTATATATATATATATTAATGTTCAAAGCCTTTGATTTGAAAAGGTCGATGACATTCAAAACGTAAACACAATATGAGTGTTTTAGCATATATTATAATTATAATATAGACAACGTATGCGTAGTGTTGTCAATTCTATGTGGTATGTAATTAAATTGTAATCCTTAGATTTCAAGAATAATAAAAATAATAATCAATATCTGTATTAAATATTAGTTTTGACCAATTATGCTATTTTTGACTAAATTCTACGTTGTCGGATATTTTGTTTTTTTGATCAACACAAATTCTGTAATTGGTTAATTAATAATAAGTTTTAAACAATTATTTGAATGTAAAATAAAAAAGACAAATGTCCCGGCATTGGAAAAATAACATTTTCGTTAATGTTATCATATCATATATAATGGCAGGGTGTCCTTTCACCAAATTTGATCAACTGAAAAATTCTAATTTTCTAAAATTTTGAATTTTTTATTAAATTAAAATTCTTCTATTTGTTAGACTATTAATAATACATTTACTGTTTTTTTGTTAACTTTGTATGCTTGATGAAAATGTAATATTGATTCAGTAATAAACATATTTTTATAGTTTTTAAAGCTAAAAATATAGGCTAATCAGTATATATGTATATACAGAGAGACAGCGCAATAAATAAATAACTATAATATGCATTAAAATAATAGTTGTAAAATTATTATTTTAAAATTATAACTCAATTTATTAAATATATCCTAGCTTAATGAAATTTTACATTTTTGTTGAATTATTCTTTATTTTTTAAAATATTTTATTATTTAAATTACAAAACTGCTATTAACTTAGTCTGTGCTGTTGTTAAAAATGTAACGAAGAAACTCCTTGTATAAAACATAATAAAGACAAACACAATAATAATAGATTTTTTTTTCTGAATCTATCATAAATTAAATTTGAGCATGTTATAAACTTTTTATATATATACATATATATATATATATATATATTACTGATATAAATTATTTAATTTATAATTATTTTGATAGAAATTACTATCGTAAAATTATAACTCATTTCATTAAATATATCTTAATCGGTGTAATAAGCTTTTAAATTTTTGTGGAGTTGTTATTCGTTTTAAAAATATTTTATTATTTAAATTATAAAACATATTACTAAATTAGTCAATGCATTTATTTAAAAAACTTGAAAAGTAACTCTTTATATAAAAAGTACTTCAGAAAAATACAATAATAATTGATATTTTTTCTCACTAATACTCATGCAAATTACTTAATTCTTAATCATTCATATATACAATACAAACTTACTCATTATGTTGTATGTTTTTATTAATTATTTTTTGTCAAATATTATTTCCCTATTTTATACTCTTTCAGATGTTTTTTTTTTAATTTTTCCAGATAAAATTTTTAAATTATTTTTCTCTTGCACCTTCTAATTAAATTGTTGTTCCAAAGTTTAATTTTCTTAATATTTGTATATTTTTTAAGCCTTTCATTTGAAAACAAATTCATAAATACAAGTTAAAAGAAATAATTTCGTTTGAACCATAACTTTAATTCTCTATGTATAACTTTTTCAAATAAAAATTAGAAACAATTAAAATAAAATGCAAATATACAATAAAGAAATTGATCATTATTTCATTGAATGAAATTTAAATAATCAAAAATCTTATAGAATAAGTTTTTTTAAAAATCATCACACTACATACGATCAATTTTTAAATAAATTTATTTTTAATAAATTTGAGTTATTAAATTTTTCAAAAACTACAAACTATCTATGCATATATAATAAAATTAATTTTGATAGAAATCTTAAATTTACAAAATTTACCACTTAATGTTATAGAAACTAAAAGCACATCACACCTAACAATTTTATTTTTCCAGTGCCGGGACATTTGTCATTTTATTTTATATCCAATTAATTGTTTAAAACTTATTATTAATTAAGTTGATTAAAAAAAATCTGAATTTAGTCAAAAATAGCATAATTGGTCAAAACTAATATTAAATACATATATTAATTATTACTACTACTTATATTATTATTATTCCTGAATTCCAAGTATTACAACGCAACATGTACATTGTCTATATTATAATATATAATCTATGCTAAAACACGCATATTGTGTTTATGGCTCGAAAGTCAACCTTTTCAAATCAAACTCTTTGAACATTAATTTATATAGATTCCAAAAAAAATCTATATATTATGTAGTCAGATAATTTGTGCAAAGTTTTCAAACTAGATGCATTTATTGTTACTTTGGAAAATGTGGCCCCTACAGTTGAAAAGTTGCATGTTATATTATAATATATTGCAGATATCCGATTTTAGGGTTAATTTTTCATAAATTATTGTTAGAATTCGATATTTATCTATATTTGGATTGATGCTTGGTTGGTTCTTTATTAAATCGCATCGATCTGCCAATTTGATTTGACTATAGAAACAATGATCAATGGTGTAATTTATTCTTCACGTATTAAATAAAATAATTACACTTAACATCACTGTATTAGAAAAAAATAATAATAAAAGATAACACTAAAAATACAAATTTAAGAATATTCCATAATAAACAAATTAACAGTTAAAAATGACGATCAAAGAACCAAGAACATTATCACTCCTTCTCTATATAGAATATATAAATTAATTTGATTGACAAAAAGCATAGTTCCATATATTTTGGAGGCAATAGATGTTTGACACATTATTTCAATTCGTTTTATATTTAATTAAAACAAACATCTAAAACTAAAATATTAATTTTTGGGTAGCTCAAAAAATGTAACAGTTTATAGCGTTAATTTGTTGGCATCAAGCCAAATTGTATATATCCCATTTTCATGGCTAAATTTTTTAAGTTTTTACTTCATTATTATATTCATAAAGATAAAAATAATTATGCACACACGCGCAAATAAATATATATAGAGAGAGAGAGGGAGAGAGAGAGCCAGTAGAAAATAAGTTTTAAAATGTGCATATATTTCATAGAACTTATAATTTCTCTAAAACACATTAACAATGAGATGTTTTAAAATTTATAAAATATATTTAAGTGTATATATTATCTTTTTCGAAATTTAAACTCATGAGTTCTTAATATATAATATTAAATTTTCGTGAACGCTACATTAAAAACAAACAAGAAGTTCTTTTAATTTTGAAATATTTATTAAAAATTAACATTAATAATATTTGTAAAAGCTCCACAACGTTATCTATCAAAAAATTTTAAGAGTTTATCTTTAATATAAGACCTAATTTTTGTAAACAATATTGGCTTAGTCTGTTTTGCAATTATACACTAACAAATATATACTCAATTATTATTTTTTTTATCTCTCTTTCTTTCTTACTTTTACACGATTCTCAATACAAAAACACTTAAAAATACACTAAAATTAAAACGCAAACAAAAGCAATAAGTTTAAATAAATGCTTTCTGATTTGAATACAATTATTAGAAATTTCCTTTTTTTAACCTATAATAACTACTAAGAGATGGGTTACAAGAATACATTAATCAAAACCTAACAAAAATATTATATAAATGTCAATCCCAAACTGCTCAAAAATAAATGGTGAATCGAGTTTTATAAATCACCTTTTTTCATTTTTCTTACAATATAAATCACCTTTTGGAAATGCACTATGACACTGAGTTTTGAAGGATTTTACAGTCTAAAGATTTGATATCGAATGAAGACTGTAGCTGCAATAATTGTACAAATATATTTATTTTTATTTATATCTCATCAAATATATAAATATTTACTGTAACGAAAGTGTTTTTAATCTTGTTTATTGCTAATTTATATAACATCAATACGAAAAATAAAACTTTTTAGTTGCAAAAGTAAAAATTAAACTACTATTAATTTTTTTTCTATTATTTTTTCATCTCTTCTCATTTAACTTATTATTATTATTATTCTTATTTATATATCAATTTTTTCTTTTCAAATCCTTTTTATCTTCTTTCATGTTCACGTTTTAATTTACATAATTTAGCATTGCCTTATTTTAAATTACATCATTTTGTGTACTTTTATCTTTTCTTTTAATTCGTTATTTTTATTTATATTTTATTTAATTTTTATCTTCTTTAAATTATATTTTTAATAATTAAAAATACAGTTACGTAATAATTTATAAATAAATTTCCTTGTGTGCCGAGGGCAGCTTCCTCGATTTTTTTTTACTATTTATACTAATTTTTTTTATGCTTTTTTAAAATATTTTAATTTTAAAATGATTGATGAATTTAACCCAATTACGTGGAATAAAATCACGAAAAAGTAAAAAAATAATGTATAAAAAAAATTTTAAAAAAAAGTTGCATAACATGAATTCATGGAATTAATTTGGTGAGCTCAAATTACGGCATTCCGTTGGTATTTTGTTTGTTTATGTTGAATTTTTTTACTGTTTTTTTCAAATATTTATCTTATTTTTTAAAATATCTTTATTTTAAAATTATTTATTAAATTAAACATTTAAAAATAGATAAAGAAATATATTTATTATGTAATAAAAAATTCACAAACAAACATAACAAAAGACAAATATGATATATAGTAAAATATATCTATGTTAAACGTTGCATAAATATATTAAATAAAAAATAATGAAATTACTTGCATACGAATCTTTTTTATGTTCACATGATGATTAATTCTATTTTTTTCAATAATTTTAATTTCTATATCAAATATCCAAATCATAGAAAGTAAAGTGTGTTAATCTATTATTCACAATTATTATACTTTAATAGAATAATTAACAAAAAATTTATGTAATTATTTTCAATTAATTTATCTAACATAAATATTTACATATCGATAATAAATTATATTTATTTGTATATTGTTTGTTATATAATAAATTATATTTATCACAAACAAATAAATAATAGAGTATTAATTTTTTTATTTTTTTATTTCATAATTGTAAATCATAGAAATCTAATTTTATGATTTAAAATCGCATAATGAAGTTAATTTTGTAAATGATTTTAAAATATAAATATTTAAAAAAAAGGTTAAACAGTAAAAAAATTTCAGTTG
This sequence comes from Avicennia marina, assembly GCA_019155195.1. Taxonomy (NCBI): domain Eukaryota; kingdom Viridiplantae; phylum Streptophyta; class Magnoliopsida; order Lamiales; family Acanthaceae; genus Avicennia; species Avicennia marina. The sequence goes on along the minus strand of CM032769.1, from coordinate 10,731,063 downwards.
TTTCTGGCTATAATTAATATTATTTAATCATATGAAATAAATTGTTGTCATAAATAAAATGGGTAAACCCGACTCCGTTAACCCGGAAATCGTCCGGGCAACTTAAAAAGGCATCGTTCCGAGAATCCCGCATCGGCATTTCCCACGGAACGGCAAACCACCATTTACTTTTCCTCCCGACTGCCGTCACCCTGTTACGACTTTTTATTAGGATATTTTTCCACGAGCGCTGAATTTGTTGTTTTGAGTCATTTCTTGGATGGGTTATGATTTAAATTACTCCGTTTGCTCAGTTTTCCTTTACATTTTCTTTCTGAAAGTCATGACTTGGGTGTTTAGAATGTTGTAAGAAAAGGGCTTCCATCATGAGATTATTTCGTGCTTTGGTCCAATTCGGAGAATGATTATTGAGTATCTGAAGAAAATGAAAGACTAACATCGTTATCAGAATTTGAGGTCTAAAATTCGTTTGGATATTGGACCGATGAACAATCACTTGTGTAGATGGACTTTGGGGTTGATTTATATAGTTGCAGTGGCAGCTATATGGGTTGCTGCTAGTTTTGTGGTACAGATGGTCGTAGAGGATGGTGTTTCACCGTTTCTCGTGACATACATTTGTAATGGATTGTTTGTGGTGTACATACCTTTAGTTGAAATTGAGCGCTATTTGGAGGGTAATTATGGAGGGTGGTTGTTTTGGAGAACTCGAGGGGTTACTGATTGGCAGGAATCTAGGGATTCCGGGCAAGTGGCCCTTCTTGAAAATGAGGTGACTGGTGCTCAAGCCAATGGATTGAATTTGAATGCCGATACGCTTGAACGAAAAGAGAATGTCAATCACCTGGAAAACGTAGCTGTTTTGGGACAGTATGGAGTTTCTGAGGATCTTAGCAGCACGGGATTGGATGCAAAGGGCCGTTGGACACGTACAAGAGTTGCAAAAGTTAGCCTGTTGATTTGTCCCTTGTGGTTTCTGGCACAACTCACGTTTAATCTTTCCCTCGAGTATACTACAGTTACAGTAAGAATTCAATGTAACTTGATTTTTATGCATGGCCTATGTAAACTCTTCTCCATTTGACGTAACATCAAGTTTCTTTTATGTTGTATAGTCAAATACGATCCTAAGCAGTTCCTCCAGTCTGTTCAGCTTTTTGGTTGCGCTTGTATTTTTGGGGGAGAAGTTCACTTGGCTGAAGCTGATTGGCGTTCTACTTTGCATGGGAGGAACAATTTCTGTCAGCCTGAGCGACTCGGATACAGGATCAAGTGCAGTTGCATCAAATCCTGTTCTTGGTAATATTTTGGCTATTCTGTCTTCAGCGTTTTATGCTGCATATGTCACCCTACTTCGCCAAAAATTACCGGATGAAGATGATAAAGTGCAAGGCCATGCCAGTATGGCGCAATTTCTTGGATTCCTGGGGTTGTTCAACATCTTGATATTTCTACCCGTCGCCCTGATAATGAACTTTATGAGAATTGAGCCTTTCGACACTCTTAATTGGAAGCAGTTTGGTCTAATTGTTGGTAAAGGTATGGTAGCAAAGCTTCAGCCCTTTTTTTCTTTTAAGTGCACGACCATTATTGCTAAACCTTTGTACAGTTTATTCATCAACGTTCAGTTTCATTCTTAATTGGGCCTATGTTAGTTATCATTTGCTTATCCTTGGTTATGACTGTAAACCTTGTTCTGACTTGAAAGTCGACTTTGTTGTGTAGTTACATTATGTATAGTAACTGTGTGCACCTAAGACTGAAGTAAAGCAATCAGATATCAAATGGTTGTTAGAGGATAAAGAGCAAAGTCCTATGTAGCTGGCAGTGCTATCTATTTCTTATATTGCCTTTAATGCCACCACATTTTCCTCTTGGTGAATAGTTTCTCTTCCTCCACTACCCCTAGATGCACATAGCTACATTCTTTCTCACGGGGTTGTTAGAATCATTTTAATTTTTTTATCTTGTTTTTTAAATTATTTTTGAATTTTTATTATCTTATACTTTGAATTGTGATTAACATGGATCATTTATTTCATTAGCTGCAATCTCATGATTTATTTGCACACCTAATCTTCTTCTGTGCATTTGGAATGACAGAACATATAAATTTATGCCTTTGTTCTTCTCTGCTGATGTCAAGGACTTATTGTTCCATGTGATGTTGAACTGATATGAACTTCTGCATTCAGGTTTAATGGATAATGTGCTGAGTGATTATTTATGGGTCAAAGCTGTGCTCCTGACAACCACCACTGTGGCCACGGCAGGTCTTTCAATTCAGGTACCTTTAGCAGCTATTGTGGACACATTTAGTGGTAATGCGCCTAATCTCTTGGATTATGTTGGAGCTGCTGCTATAATGGTTGGTTTCGCGTGCATCAATATACATCCAGACGCTTATTTCAGAACTAAGGAAGCCTGTATTCAATTGGAAAGTTGAGGTGTCAATCCAAGAGGAGGATCGTGGTATTTTTCAGAGGTACGGTATAAGTTTAATGGTTTCAAGAAAAACACAGAATACTAGTAGATTGTACCTAGAGTAAGGTAGACATGCTGGACCTTTATGAAACTATACCTTTCATCTCCTTGTCCTTGTGTTTTCTTGAAATGTCTGCTGGATTTGATGCCAATGTCCTGAGGTGTCCAGTATCAGCAAAGAATAGTTAGGGCTGCAGGATGCTGTAGGCTTGCAAGAACCGTGCACTTCACAAGTCTGGCTGAAGGTTGGTTTCTGCACTTCTGAAGTTTGGCATCATGGCAATAAACTAGCACGATTTAATTCATGGATGTATGATTTTTGATCACGTGAAGTGTGCAATAATGTTTAAGCGCCTGGTATTCTTGACAAGTGACGCGGGGGGGGGGGGGTGGCTTGCTTCAGCCAGTCCTATTAGTTACCTATTGCAGTAGACGGCTCTTATGTGGATGCAGCCAAGGTGGCCTTTAATACTTGTGAGAGCTTACATTCGCATTGTATAATGTCTTTTAGAGGGGTCATAAGAATGAATAATGGAAGAATGATACCCTTTTATGTTTGTTTATTGAGCAGTCATATGCATATCAAAACTAATCACGTCTCGTTGGGCTTACGCATGACATCAAACAAAGATGGATCTGTAGAACAACTTGGAAATTTTAAGAGAAAGCAGAAGGGAGAGCAAAATCAGTTAAAAGCCACCAAGATATAAATTTTCCAAAATTGTAAAAAGACGACCTAAACAAAGCATATAACTCATACAGAACCGGATGATCTTTGTTGAGTACTTTCCAAACTCGAGGCTTCTAACTGTAGAACGAGTGAACGATGTCATTACAGATGACCTTGCATATGCAGCTGGAGTGAAGTGATGATTTCTTTACCTTTAAAACTATAAGGAAAGAGGATGAGCACATTAAATGTTTTCTTCGACCTGTACCGCACGCTCGGAAACCCCAGCTGTAACCATTACCTAGCAATTTTGGATCGACGTAAGTATCTTTTAATGTGACGCGTTTAACAAATATAGATTCTTTTAACAAGTATCACATGCATCTCTTAGTGAGACAATTCATGCCCTGATAATGTAAGAGCAGGACCGTTTAGTCATGTGAGGAATCCGATGATTATCCACATTCATTGATTCAACCATCTCACACTCCATATATGATGAAAAATGAGGTGCACGGCTGCACTTAACACTTTCAACAATCACACCGAAACCGGTTTGCGAATGCCCAAGTAGATTGTTCAAGGTTCAATAATGACAGTTAAAACGATGCAACTTCCCACGAAATAGGCCACATTTTCAATTAAATGGGCACGCGAAGCAACCTACGATTTGGCTGGTATCAGCTAGTGCGAGTTTCAATATAAATGTCGCTTCCTAGAACAAAATATACCAGGCCAAGTCTACATTAATATAAGCTCACAAGAAGGTTTAAACAACTTCAAAATTCTTCGAAGGAAAACTTTTTTAACTCTAGCTCCGTGCCGTGTTCATATGCCCGTGCCTCTGCATCACTCTCCTAGTTGCTAATGCAGCAGCCTCACTAGCACGTAACGTCCCCGTTGCCATGATGGCAGCAAACTCACTGCTAATCTCCTCTTGAACTTTGCTTCGAGCATCACCGAGGGGATCCCCCCCAACAGCACTATCAGATTGTTTCTCTTGTGCCTCGCTGGATGGGGGCACAGTTTTCTTCTCAGTCTGTTGCTCTACATTGCTTGCAAATTCTGTCTCTGAGTTTCTATCAACATCTTTATCCTCCGTCTTTGTAGATTGGGCATTACCAGCACTGGCCGTCCGAATAGAATTAGCCACTGCAGAAGGACTGAACTGGGGTGCTTGAGGAGCTGTACCTGCTCTTAAACTAGTCTCTAATTGCTGAATCATAGGCACTGCAAAATAGTAAGATTGTTTAAGCAAGCAAACAGCATTTACCTTACAAAGCAATAATTGTCTCTATAAAACTATTCGACTAAATATGTATTTGTTTTCTCCCTCAAGTTTTTGGCATTTCCGGAAATTACATGACCTCCAACGGCATTGAACCACAGAAAACTCCTTTGCATGGAAAGAAAATGTTCAGATTTTTAATTTGTAGCAATCAGAATGTTTCTCAATCTCTGTGAATAGAACTTTCAAAGAATACTGTCCCCAAGTATGGCTAGGGTACGTTGCGACCATTGGAAGTTACCATTCACACAAGAAATCATCACATGAGAAGGATAGGACTTACACATGAGAGCACCCATTGGGCTGCTCATAACTTCATTTGGAAGATTCAGAATGTAGTCTGGTATCGAAGCACTAACCAGGAACTGGGTAACCTCATTGCTGAAATTGTTGCAATTGTGAGTCAACAAACTGTAAGTTTCAGGTGTATAGCGGGGAGCAATCTCCTGCAGGTACATTTCAAATACATCCTTAGGTATGTGTGTAACACCAAGATCTACTACTTGAATTGGAGTTCCATATGGAGTTGTTCCAGCTGGGGCACTTTGTATGCCACCTCCAAAATAGTATTCAAGACCATATACCACCACTCCAGTATGCCTAAAATATTAAAATATAACCAAGCAAATACACGTCAAGAGCGGAAATATTCAAGAAAAATTACCATCGCAAACAAAATCTACTTTTCTATTACCCAAAAAGGAGAACATCCATGACTAATTCACGTTGAAATGCACTAAATTTAAAAAGAAACCCTTACCATATGCCTTCAATAGCCTTCCCCAAAAATGTTGTAGACAATTGTCTTGCTAGGCCCTGGCTTAAGTCATACACGTTCAAGGCAACTTTGTAGCCATCCTGCAAGAGCATGGCTTTGTAAATTGAAATGCAAAAACTACCCAAGTAATTTTCTCCATTTGTTACTCCATAAAATTACAACATTCTTGCAATTGATCGGTTACAAAATGAAAAGACACACACCTCAGCCATCTCCACCAATTCAATCAGAATAAATCTATGATATGAAAGGATGAAGACTGTACTCAAATGTGATCAAAGGATGACCTACAAAGCACAAATATTTGAGATTATACTTGAGAAGAAAGGAAAGGTGCTGACCAATAAAAAGAAGAAACCCCACAGAAAACAAAGAATAACAAAGAACATTGTGAAGTGAAATCCCTTCCATCCAATGCATGCCAAAGAAAGAGAGGTTCTAACATCAGCTAGACAATGCTAAACAGGCCAAAGTCAAAAACTGGCTATCACAAATACAGCATGACAAGTAACCTCCCCAAATAAAAATTCACTCAAACCAACTTATTACTAAGTAATACTTATCTCAGATTTAAACTCAACCTAAGCTGTCCCTTAACAGCAGCTTGCAAGACTTTTGCAAATAATTGATCAACCATATGCATACCATGGACCTAGGACTTTAAATGGGTGGGTATTACTCAAACCCAGGCTCCAAAACAGACCCTAAACAATTAATTGTATAGACTCAAACCCAAACCCCATGGGTATTTGTTTTTGGGTCAAATTAATAGACCACAAATTTGGGTCAAATCTGGATAAATTAATTATGATTAATTAAAAGCAAACTTTGTTTTATTATGATTACATTTTAGTTGATAATTAATTGAGTATATGAATAAATTAAAATTAAAATTTCTGAAATTTAGATCCACTAAGATACCAAATTATTATTAAAATAAAGTATTGTAAAAGAATTAATGTATTTAATCTATATGAAAATTTTAAATGAGTTTTAAAAAAAATTAACAATTATATTGATTGATAAAAAATAAAAATTTTATTATAAATATTAATTCATCATAAATTTATCAATTATAAACTTTTAATCAATAAATATACAACTTTAACAGAAGTAAGTTTATAAAATTTATGGATTGTAATTTGACAAGAGAATTAATGTTTCAAATGTAATGCAATTATAATTAAATTGTGTTGCCAATTAATTATTGATATCTTTTGATGAATTTTGTTTTGTAAGAAGATTTTACAATCACAATTGTTTCAATTAGTGCAAAAATAAAAAGTAAAATGTAATAAACAATTATGTGGGAATTTGCAAAAAAGATCATACATTGCACATTTGACACATGGCAACAATTAAATAAATACTTTTTCAAAATATAAATTTATGTCATTATGTACAAAGAAATAAATTTAATAATGACCAAAAATATAATAAGTTAAAATTAAAATGAGATTTAAAAAAGAAAATATAATTAACAAAAATTGAAGGATACTCAACGTTGTTTGAATGTAAATAAAGTACTAAGATTTCTAACAAGAATCTTACATCAATAATAAAATTCATAAAAAGATAAAGAAAGAAATTCTCAAAAAGTAAAATAATTAAAACCGATTAATTTGACTAAAATAAATAAAAGTTGAAGAAGCAGCACAAAAAAATATATAAATAATTAAGGATACATTAGGAATTGCAAATTGGATTATTGAAATAAAATTTATGGGTGTTGGAAGGTTTTGGCTACCCACACTCTACCATTGGATATGGACCCAAACTAGACCCAATGTATTTACTTTAACAGTCTATCTGGGTCTGGACAATATACATTGGGTTTGGGTCGTCTTGTTTGTAATTTAGCATATGGGTCTAGATAATTAATACCCACGTGGACCACTCCTGCACTGTGATGATAAAAAAACATGAAAGTAAATGTCATGAAAAAAATTCGTGATGCTGTCCAAGAAGCAATACCCGAACAATTTTAAGAAACTAGAGGACTACGGTAGTCACCATAATCTTGTGTTCGAATTTTGATACTGTAATCTGGAAGACTAATAGAAACTATTTTATATGAAACATGACGCAGTTACCAAAGAATAATAAGATAATGAACAAGCATCAAATCCCTTCCTATTTGATCCGTTTGAAAAATCTGAAATTAACAGCGTGTAACAAAGGATTCAAATTACAGGGAGTTCCAATCTCAGACAATAATCAAGATTGTGTCACCAATTAGATCAAGAATATGATAGGAATGTACATAAACAACTGCAACCACAACCCCAATCTCAGATATTAACTTTCAATGCTCAAAACGACAATTATTCCGCCGGAAACAACCGCCAGACACATATACAGATCTAGCAATGTAAAATTATCGCATCAACAGGCAACACAACATTCACAACGTACCAATCTTTGCAATCAATTGAGTTGGAGAAAAATTTTAAAAACGAAAAATCGGTCTCACCAATGAAATCTCTCTCGTTCGCAACAATGTACCAATCTTTTTCCCCGTAAACATAAAAAGAACCAATGTTCAGAACACACTACACGATGCCTCAGATCAAATCCAAATCGAAGCTTTTCAAAGCAGAGATCACATAAATCACGTAAAAATCCGAACAAATACCGAGAAATAACACCAAAATAATTAGATAAACCGGAATTCTCTGAGCAATAGAACAAGAAATTCCGTAAAACCGAATCACGTTCAACAAATGAAAAAAGACGACAATGTAGAACAATGCAACACACCTGAAGAAAAGGGAATACCGTGAAGCTCCCGCAGGCGCGAGAATTCTCGAGCGTTTCCTTCGGAGCATCTACATCATAGAACACGGAAGGGACTTTATAGTGTGTGGGGGGAAGAGGGAAAATACCGTAATTCAATCTGAGTTCTCCGCTTCCTCGAGCTTCTAGAATCTACCACCCAATTATAACCCGACACGTCACTAAATCTTTAAGTTACGCTGACTGCCGTTCTCGTGGACAACATTTCAGCCTTTCCTTCAGAATGCGAATCCAAATTGAACCATAACTCATATTTTCCCAAAAATAAAAAAAATTCAAATTTTGAGGAAAGAAAAGGCTATAATTGTAATCTAAGTAATTCTTAGTATGATATATTATTACCAATTAATAAATAATTGAGTCCAATAACTAAATAGCCTAGTAATGGGTATTGGGTAAGAAAAGAATGAAAATAATGGAATATTTTTTTGGTCTGGTCCTCATAATACATTCCAATTCCACGTGCCTTTTTGAATAAAGTACATCAAGACAACAAGTTCAGGCAAAAAAATAGAAAGAAACTATACGAATAATAACCAAAAAATAAAAGCATGTATGCATAATTTTACTTAATCACAGCACGGAAATTGCTTTAAAAGTCAAATTCTTTAAAAACAGTATATAAATAAATAAATAAAATAAATATTGCTAACTAACTCCTAAAAAGATAAGTTGCGCATTTTATATGATTATAAAATTATTTATAAATTTAAGAGTTTGCTAATTATAATAAATTACAAAATTATAATGCTTTTATATATTGACTTAAAAATATTTAAATTTAAAAGTATAAAAATATTAATTAGGGAACATTTAAAAATAAGATAAAATTTTAACATATAATTTGAAAAAAATTGTGATTAAAAGCAAGTTAAAAAAGGAAAAAAAGAAAATGATAGAAAATAAATTAAACTGAGGTGATGAGTACAAAGCAATTGACATTGTGCACGCAAATTATTGTTTTTAGATTTGATATATGGTTTAGATGAGTGTACATGCATGTAATGTATATGTATGCATACAAATATTTACAGTTTAGTTAATGATTATATAAAATTAAATTATTACTTATATTTACCATGTATATTCACTTATACACTTGCTTGCGTATATATTTATACTCTATAAATTAATTATTAATAATATTACCAAACATTTTTGTGTCACCCCAAAGTCCAAACACGCATGCACACACACAAACACACACACACGCACACGAAAAAAGAAAGTTGATTAATGATTTGATTTTTATTTTCTCATAAACAATAATGTCTCAAAATTTCCCACTCAAAGCACAAGGTTCCAACTCTTAAAACTTGATCTTTTTGATCTTCTTTTCACAAACTAAGAATTAAACAAGTCAATTTGTATATAGAAATGTCAAATAAAACTAAGTAGTGGTTAAATTTATATGATTTCAATTACATAACATGTTGTCCAATATTATTAAGTTAATAAAGTTTTTGTTGCACAAAATCAAACTACACAGCTAACTTTTTTTCAAACTATTTTGATTTTTCCATAAATTTATTTCTTATTTTCTTTTAACATATTATTTTTATTTGTATTCTCTTTCAAATTTTCTATATTTTCAAAATCTTATAAACTTTCTTTATGTTCTAATCTTAAATATTTTTTATATATTAATTTTAATTTTTTATTGTTATTATTTAACATAAAATAACTTTATTGTTTATAAATAAATGTAGTTTTAGTACTTTAAACATGTGGTGATATTTGTTTTTTGTAATGGTTGATGTATTTATTTTGTATTCATTAGTGGGAACAAATTATACCACCGGTGTTATATCAAAGTTTCACTTCTGGTTGCTCAATTATAATAATCCGTATATTTCTTAACTTAATCAAATTCAAGTTACTTGACATGCTTTTTAGTAAACGTTCAATCAAATTTTTTATTGGTCAATGGTAAAATATTTAAAATGTTCATGTAGACACTCAAATTTTGTCTATTAATTAAATAATGACACATGAAAAAAATGACTTTAAAATGTTAATTAAATTAATCTTTATTTATTTAGGAATTTAAATAGATACAATTTCTTAAAAAATTAAATAAATGATTAATATTTTTATCAGCCAGTCAAATGGCGACAAGTGGTAGAATCCTACTAGAAGTTTAAAGGATGAAAGCTCTAAGTGACAAAATCCTGCTAGAGGTCCAAGCAATAAAGACTCAATTAAGTTGTTAGGTAGAATACAAACTCAGATGACCAATAAAATCGCACAACGGCAGTAGGCTGATTCAGCCACTTTATATCTCGTACAACTATAAATAAGGGTCAAACCCTATAGAAATAAAAGACATAAGTCAAGAAAGTGAAGTAGCTGAAGACTTAAAACTCTTCAAATTCTCTTTGGAATTCCCAAGAACAATCAAAGTGTTCTTCTTTAAATTCAAAGAAGTTCGCCGTGTTCCAAATTTAAAGAAGTTCTTCGTATTCTTTGCCAAATTCAAAAAAATTTATCGTGTTTTTCCCCAAATTCAAGAAGTTCGTCATATTCTTCCCCAAAATTAAAGAAGTTTGCCATATTCTTCCCCAAAATTCAAGAAGTTCGTTGTGTCTCTGTCAAGTTCGAAGAAGTTCATCGTTTTCTTCACCAAATTCAAGGAATTCGTCACCAAAATTCAATGCATTATTTATCAAAGTCCTTAAAAGCATTTGATTCAAAATCGTAATGCTAAGCTCGAAGATCAATGTTGCTGAAAAAGTAACAACCCTCGAGGAAGACCAAGTACAAGCCCTTTCATTAAAGATTATTCAACTTTCAAGTCAAGCGTTCTTGAAGGAAGAATCAGAGAACTAAAGTTATAGAGTAAAACCCACAAAAAATTCAAGTTGATTCAAATTATTCGCTCAAACATCAAATTTTATTGTTATTCAAGAATTTCGTCCTACAGATTTCTGGCACGCCCAGTGGGATATCTCTACCTCTCATCTCTTCCTTCATCAAATTTCAAGCTAACTTCAAGTTTCAAATGAGTCACTATGGCCAGTAACAAGGGAAAGTCTACCAAGGCTGCTACTGTCGAAATGGTGTCATGAAGAAAGTGCTCGATGACTGCAAACCGTTTATTAAGGCTGAGTCCCATTTCACCAATACAAAATATTATTTAAGCAAAGTTGGAACTTCCGAAGCTAATAACTCTTAAGAAAACAAGAAACAAGATGACCTGGCAATGAAAGACCCCCCAATTGACATGGCACACTCCAAGAGCCGCATGGGCAAAGAGCCAGCAATCGATGATACCCTTAAAGGCACAACACTGCCTCTAACTCAAATTGATAATAGAGCACTTGCTCAACCATGCAAAAAAGCTGTAAAGGAACACTAGGAGTCTCAAGAGTTAAGAATTGCAAAATGCTTCGACCCTAAGGTATATAAACTCTTCATTAAGGTTGAATACAACCCACAGGAGCAATCGCTATTAGGAAAGCTTCCGTAGAAATCCTCAAGCCAAAACCTGCGAGCAGGACTTGGGTATGAACAGTCAAAAGGTCCTATCTGCATTGCTATAAGAAGAGCTTCCACTAACGCTATCATAGAGGAAGACTGCTCTTCAAGAATTAAGAAAATGTCAGCACGAGTATCAGTTTTCAAAAGACTTGATCTACTCAAAAAGTAAAAATGCTGGAAGCCAAAAGGGAGCATCACTGAAGTAACAAAATAAGAGGGGAAACTCTAAAGCCTAATATTTCCCGTATGTAGTGGCAAACAAATTTGATTATGTCTTGCAATAGAGTCCTTAAGGTCAAATTTCAAACTATCACCTTCACCAAATCTCAAGTTGAGGAAGACGATGATAAAGAAAGCATGGGCTTATCTAACCACATAACCTCGCAAAAAGAAGGAAAACTCGCTGAAGAGGATGTTGAAATCGCACTATCTCAAGTGGAAGCAGGTTCCAAGTCCATAGTAAATGAACTCGGAGCAGTAAATTTGGAAAATAATGATGACCCTCGTTCCACTTACATCAGTACACTGTTTACAAATGAACAAGTAGATGAATACATGGAACTACTAAAACAGTTCAGAGATATTTTCGCATGGTCATACAAAAAAATGTCTGCTTAGACTCAAAGGTGGCTGTGCACCACTTAGCTACGAAGAAGGGAGCTCGTCTCGTTAAGTAAGCACAACGTCGATTTCGACCAGAAGTTCTCCTCCAAATTGAAGTAGAAGTCAACAAATTAATCGAAACTAAATTCATCCAAAAAGTTAAATATCTCACATGAATCTCTAGCATTCACGTACCTTTTAATTATACATGTTATACTCTTACTCCTCCAACTCCAACTGGTGCATATCTCAATCTTTTTTCACCTAGGTAATTTTCTTTATTTTTTAATGTTCAAATTTTCCAATCACTTTTACATATATGTAATTGATCTACTAGTTAATATTATTTATTGTTCTAATCTCTTTCGCCAAAAATTACCCCAAAGTTCTATTGATTATTTTCTTTAATCTTTTATTTCCCATTGACTTTAGGATGCTTGTATTTAATTTATGATTTAATTTTATTTATTGCTCTTATATTCATCATCCAAGTAATATTTATCTATCTATCTATCTATCTACACACACACACGTATATTCTTTTCTAATCATAAATGCATGGTTTATGATTTGCTCAATAAAAATAATGTTTATATCTAAATTTTCAGTTGTCGTGATTTTAATTTTTAAATTTTATTAGTTATCCACTAATTTTGAAAATAGATTTTGGCAGTTAGTTAAGTTAAGAAATATTTAATTGAAATGGAGGCAATTAATTTTTTTATTTATATCCCTAAATTTTGCCGTGAGTTAGGGCATGATTAAGTAAAATATTTAATTAATCTAGCAAAACATTAGTGATAATTAAAGTAATGTAAACTAGCTTGCAAGAATGCCCCATGAATATTCATTATTAAATTTGTTTTCATTTATTATAAACTATAAATTTTAAAATATTCTAAAATTTTGAAATGTTATTTTTCCCACGAACTGTAAATTCTCAAAAGCACAAACCAAGTCAACAATTATCACTTTATTTTTTCTCAAAATTTTTATGACATGTTTTAAATTATTTTTCATTCTATAAATTTATTTTCCTCTAACATTTATCTTATTGAAGGACCGTCTATGAGAGGAAAAAATAGGCAATCTGATGATTTTGTCATCTGGTGCTAAAAATGAAAGTAAACAGTGATTATGCAATTTTCCAGTTATTCATTTCTTTAATACATTTAAATATCATACAAAAAATTTTGGAAGATTATGTTGTATTTACAAACAGTAATTATATTTGAGATAGCCTTAATAAATTTAATGAACTTAATCAAAAATTTTAATATTGAGTTTGAATTGAGAACCACTTTTTCCTAAAACATATTTATATAAATGCTCCATAAATATTGATTAATGAATTCCCTAAATTTTGTTATGAACTCTAAATTTTGAAACTTTCCAAAAGTTTGTGATATTATTATTGCTAAAAACTATAAATCCTGAAAACACAGGTCAAGTCAATAATCATTATTTTATTTTTTTCAAAATTTCCCACAAAAATTTTGAATCATTTCTCATTCCTTAAATTTTTTTCCCTCTGTAATTAATTTTACAGAAGGATCTTTATAACAATATGTGATTGTCTAAGATAAAACGAATTTTGAAATCTGGGGAATTTGCATTTTTTACCATTTTTTATCTTAAAAGAAATGTTCCATAAATCTCCCTTAAATTTTGGTAATATTTTTAGTAAAAATGTTATATAAAGGTAAAGAATAAATGTTCCATCAATTATCCTATAATCTTTTATTTAGAAATGTTATATGAGGATGATTATATATATATTTTTTAGTTTTCAATTTAAGCAATAATTTTGGCCACATTGTTATATAGAAAAAGGAAGCAAAAGTTCAGTCACAAGATGTTAAAGTGAGTTTAAATTAAAGTTGAATGATTTGCAAGTTCTATTATCGATTTAGATTGCAAAAATTGCAAATTGAATGAGGTAAATAGGGCATGAAAAATGATGTCTCTGACATTAATAGTGACAATGCCAAAAGAAAAATTGGAGACACTACCATTAATATTTTTTGTTATTTTTGTTAGTTTAATGGTTATAACCAATAGTCATTTTTTGAATGTTCGGAGTAGAAAATGTGTTGTATTATGTTTTGAGAATGTTGAGTAAGTATATAGTAATTTTCAATGAATGGATACTATGTATTTTTTATTTAAATATTTTAGAGTTGCATTCGATTTAATTTTTATATATCATTGTTTACTATATAATATACACACACACATATATATATATATTATCTATTTATTTGTTGAGATAATCATATTGCTTAATTTGGAATGATGAAGACCAACGTGTAGTTTGTAAAGTGTTGTATTTCTTTTTTGTTATAAGCATTATTTTGCTTTAAGAAACTTATTTCTTTCTATTTTAACTTTAATTAAAACTTTTTCAATTCACCCTATATTACTTTGAGTTGTATGTCTTATTATCCACATCTTTAATAATCATTTTCCTATATTTAGCAGTCAATTACTAACTATCCTTTATATTGATAATTATTTTTTATTTATTACCAATGCAAATAAATATTTTTTATTTATTTCTCATTCTTTCAATAGTTATGTAATTTTTTTCTATAAATACTTTTTCTTAATTATTTTCTTATTATACTTTTAAATTATATTGCTGAACTAATTTTACCTTTCATTATAATCGATATCTAAATACTTTATCTTCTCTAATATGATCATTGATACTTATGTCTCAGAATATCTTTTATTTACATGCGTTGTACTTTTGGTTTTTTAATTTTTACATCACTCTTATGCTCTTTAATTAATATTTTGAATGAATTTTATTTGTTGTAATAATTATTTACCAACTTCATCATATTTAACATTTAATTTTTAATATAATAATAAAAACCTTCATCTTAGTTTTCTTCATACAAATACCAACATTCATAAGAATTAAAGAATTTTAGTTTTATTTTTAGGCTATGTTATAATTTTTGACTGATATATATGTATATGTTAATTGGTTTCATAAAATTACTTATTACTGATGACATATATATGCGTGTGTGTGTGTGTGTGTGTGTGTCTGTCTGTGTTAATTGTTTTCACAAATTATTAAAAACTTTAATGTTAGAAACATGGATAAACAATAGATTTATTATTAAATATTTTTTGCCTATTAAATAATTTATTTTACCTGTTGGTTGGTATGATTAGTATTCACACCTTTTAGGAAGATAATATTATGTATATACAATATTATGAGTATTATTTCATTATATATTCTAATAAACTTTTATTCAATCTTTGCAAAACTAATTCCCTTAGATATTACAAGTGATATTAGCTTGAATTTTCAGTGCTATTTCAATAGTAACAGCTTTTAATTGGTTACTTAAATAATTATTGAATATGTAGTTTTTTTTTTTTTTTTAAAGTGCAATGTTAAAGATTTGAATGTGTTGAAATCTAACATATCATAGAATTGGTAACTTAAATTATATATAAAGTTAATATATACATACATATAAATTCTTACAATTAATATTATTATTGTTATTGCATAACGAAGACAATTATTGCTGTTTGGACTTAATTCTTTGTATATGTTAAACACATTTATGAATTTTTTAAATTAATTTTGGGTTGCAATTCTATTAAAAATATTTTTTAACTATAAACAAGATTCAATATAATAAAAATGCAAATCATTTTTAAAATTTATACATAAATAATAAAAAATAAAATATAATTATTTGTTTATAACACGGGTCACACTCTAATTTATATATAAATTTGCACATGCGACTTTCCCTAATCACTATAAAGATAATCTCGTTCTCATTAAGACAAAATTTTAAGGGTTATGTTTGTTTCCTAATTTTTTACTATTCATTATCATTTAAAAATCTTATAAATCAACATCTTATCGTACAAATTTTATTTAAATTCAAATTCCAAAATTTTCATCTTCTTACTTCTTTATAACTAATTATTCTATAAACATATATACTATCACATTATCAAATCATTATTCATATTAAGTATATATAAAAATAATTTTTCTATCAACCTGAAACTCGTAAACTAAACCAAAATTATCCTCTCACAATCACCAAAAACTTTCCTAGTCACTCCAATAACAAGTCAGACATACCTATAAAAATTTCCCTTCTAACAGTTGCACTCTCGATGTATAATAATTAAAAGTTAATTTGTGACTGAATATTCAAACACAAATATTTAACGTAACGTAAATTCTGCATATGATTAAAAAAACTGGAATTAACTGCAGATCAAGTCGTATAATGACATACGCGTTTTTGTCAATAGTTAATATTCATCAACAAAGTGAGCATGTGATAAAACCGCATTATTATCTAGAGTTCTAGAAGCATGGGGTTTATGCTTCGGGATGTTTGGTTTTAAGATTTTAGAAAAGAAAAGAAAATATTAGGTAAAAGGAAAAGAAAATTGAAAAAATTCAAAATTACGTGAATTGCTCGGTAGAATGATTTTCACAAAGAAACAAGATGATTAAAAATAGGAAAAAGAAGATAAATTTTCAAATTTTATAATTTTTTTGATTATTTAAGAGAAATAATTTGATGAGAGATGAGAAAAATAGAAATAATGAAATTTTTAATAGAAAGAGGGGTGGTTAAAATGGTTTTACTCGCCATTTTGTGGGGAAAATGATTTTGTTTTATTCTGACTATATTTTCTCTCGATTTTTCTTTTTCTTGTTATTTTTCATATCAACCAAACAAATAAAATCGTTTTTTTCTACCAATTTCTTTTCTTTTTCCCCTCAAAATTCTTGAACCAAATATAGAATAAGAGATCTTTTTTAATATTACCAATATTTTTAAAATCAAATTGATTTCTAAACTAATTGAGTCACCTGTTTGATTGGTTGGAGAAAATATTTACTTGAAATTATATAATATATAATATTCTTGAACTAATTTTATGAAATAAATGTAATTCAATTTTTAATGCTCATTGACATTATGTTAATTTTTTAATAATTCAACAAAAATAAAAAAATTACTACACGATTAAATTTTTGGTTAAATTTAAAATAACATAAAAGGTATACAATTGGAAAAAATGGTTCTGTAAAGCAACACATCAATTAATATGAAAAATTTTAATTCCAATACACAATGTATATGTTTTCAATAATTCAATTAGAAAAATGTACAGATAAAAATAATTAAATTAATAACTGAAAAAAATTAAAAGTAGACATTGAAAATATATAATCTAATCAACACTTGGGAGTTAAAAGCGTTGGAGAAAAAAAAATCGGATGATATTTTGTTCAATTTTTTTTAATCAAAATAAATTGTTGATTTTTTTAAAAGACATTTTGAGTCGAAGCTGACTTTGACTAGTTTATGATGGGTTTCATTGGGTCAAGACAATTTTTTAGACCAGTCAACTTTATGACTTGATCAAATTTGGAAACCAACTGATTGTGAGTTGAATAGGTTGAGCTGCCAAACTGAGTAAGTTTTCAAAGCCACGGGTTATATTTCTTAGCCATCTTTCATCTATATAACTAAATATTTTATGTTATAATTTTTTAAAAAAATTAAATTTAAAATTTCACTTTTTTTACATACATAACTAATTAATTATTTTTTAATTATTACACTCATTTATAATTAAACTAATACCCATATATGTACATGCTTATTTTCATATTTATATATACCTTAAAAATAATTATTACGTTATATACTATTATATCATTTAATTATTATTATACATTTTATATATATTTAAATAAATTATATTTTTATCACATCAAACCTTCCTTCCAAATGCATCATGCATGCCAACACAACTCACAAAACATCATCTCCCAACAAAACTCCATCTCAAACATGGTCAAGTTTTGAAAAATATAATTTATTTGAATATATGCATAAAATATATAATAATGATTTAATGACGTGATAATACATAAGAATAATGATTAGATTTTAAAGTATAAATAAATATAAACGTGAATACATGCATGATATATATCTACGTCATAAATAAGTAAGTATAATAATTAAAAAATAATTAATTAGTTATATATATATAAAAGTAATGGGTCAAATTTTTTTGTCAGTTTTAATGTTTGAGACGACGTTTCAGAAGCGAAAGTTACCTTCCAAACACAACCTACGAAATTGGTTAACAAACTCGGTGTTATATCAAATCAACAATACGAGACCTTTTCGTCAATACACACTAGATCAGTTGGCGTGTACGGACATTTCCTGTCCTATTTGAATTTATTTGCTGATGCAAGGGCAGATTTGAGAGACAATTTATAAGTACTTTTATAAGGGGCCTATGGTCTCGCAAGTATGGCCGACCAAAGTTGGGATGGAACGTCCTAACCAAGAAACACACATATTCAAGTGTGAGTGTATGCCGAGACCTTCGTATGGCGTGACACTTTATTAGACTTGTGCTCAATTGTGAGGTCCGAAATCAGGCCACGCGACCCACAGCGGAGAAGGGAACACCTAATGGAGATACTTGTGTGGTTGAGAAATTGACTTCTAAACTAATTCTTTTGCTTAGTCCCCATCTCAAACATGACTTGGGAGTGATTAATATATTTATTTATATATCGAGACTTTTTTTTTTTTTCTTTCCTGATTGCTTTCATTAGAATGAATGATAAATTTTGGTAGACTTATTTATTATTAATTTTAAAAACGCAAAAAATTGTTTACCCTGTTACACTGATAATTATTCTATACTGCGGAGTTCATTTTATGAAAATTAGTTTGGTTAATTTATTCTATGCTGCATGTTAGGGTCGGGAGTCAAC
Source organism: Avicennia marina (assembly GCA_019155195.1). Taxonomy (NCBI): domain Eukaryota; kingdom Viridiplantae; phylum Streptophyta; class Magnoliopsida; order Lamiales; family Acanthaceae; genus Avicennia; species Avicennia marina. Next base: position 10,712,150 of record CM032769.1, on the reverse strand, counting down.
TTTGGTTATGCAACATTATACTACGAAATATATTTATTTTAATAATATGTAGTTTTCCTTTTTCATTAATTTTAATATAATTTTATATTTTCTGTTATATTTTCTATGGCTATGGCTGGTTAATTTTTTTGGAGTGTTTTGAGGTGAAGGTCGTTTTTTTTTTAAAAAAAATAATAAAGTGTTGCATATAGGATTATAATTTTGTTGTTTGTCTATTTGGTGTTATATTTTGTAGGGCTATTTGTTTTCAGGGTTTCTAATATTGGGTGTGACAGGGAATAAACTATATTGTTGATTTCGAGACGAGGTTTTTTGTTTTTTGGAATTTGAGTATTTTTTATAGATCAATTAAACACAAGTTCTTATTATTGGTAAAAAATTCACTTTGATTCAATCAGAATTTGCTAGACCAAAAAGATTTTTTTTTCGAATTTTCAAGTGTTTGTTTGGTTACATTTTTAGACTTCTAAAATTCTTAGCCAAATATTTATATATGCCATACAATTCCATTTTATTTTGGTTTGTTCAAAAAAAAGAAATCCAAGCATAGAATATATTTTTCAATTTTTATTTTATTTTAAAATATTTTTATATATTAATTAATTTTGCTTTTATCATAATTTTTTACAATGACTAAAATTTTACAGTTTACAGAATATTTTGCAACCTGTCAACTTTAGTAAGTAATAATCATGTTAATTGTAGGCTATTTTGTTTTTGTTTTTTATATGTATATTTTATGTGTTTTTTAGCGTAAAATAGGAGAGCAAGTGATAAATTAAAAGAACAACAATAACTGAAGCGAGTATCTTATTTTATTATTGAAAAAGGCGAACAAACGGTCCGAATATTTTCTTTCGGGAAGACTTACGATCGAATTTCTCCCGAATCCGCATTACCGCTGAAAAGGACCCTCACCATCAAATGTCCTTAAACATCCAACGTCTTACAAACCTGGCACGCCACGTCAGCAGATCTCTCTCGCAGAATTATGTAGAAATCACTCTAGCGTCGCTTTGTCAAAGTAAATGTCTCTCGACGTTCTACGCATATGATCGCTGTCTGTAACCACGCTAACCCGAAGCTCAAGCCCCGTGCGAAGTGCTACTTTAGGTACCACTCCGAACCTCAGTCCGAGCCAAAGCACTCTATAAAAGGTTTTTCTCCCGTGCCTTAGGCTCAGATCCCTACGTGACTACTTTCCCAGCTATTTTCGACTTTCTGTTGCCGATATTTCAGTCTTTCTAGTTTCGCTCATTAAGTTGAGCTCCTTCTTCATTGAATCATTCACGATTTCTTCTTCTTATTCTTCATTCTTCTTTAGATTTAAGTACTTTGTTTGTGCACATGAATTGTTAAAATTGAGTTATTTTTGACCAGGAGTATAAAACTCGGATGCATGCTTGCAGTTCGTTTGAATAATCAAGGAGAAGTTTAGTAGAAATTGATTTTGAGATTGCGATCGCTTTGAGGAATTTGATAAGAACTCTGTTCCGAGTTCAATATTTTCCGATTTAAGGGAATAATTTGGTTATACTAGAAGAATTTACGAGAATCGGAAATGAATTGACTAACAAGTAAATGTACTTTGAAATTTTTGGGAAATTAGAATGACATTATTTTTAAGCAAAGATCTCTTGATTAAGTGAATTTAACTGGGCTTTCTTGACTTTGTGTGAGTTTAGTTCGAACTAGGGTTTCTCGATGGAAGGATCTTGTGCGCATCGTCATTGCCGGGTTTGATATCTCCAATTGGTATGTGAGTAACTCTTTAATTTTTTATTTTCTGGAATTGAAATTCGAGGCTTTCTGCAATTCTAGACTCTAGAGACAAGATTTCTGATTAAATTGCATTTATGCTACTGGATTTGATTTCAGAGAAAGAGGAGAGACTGACGGTAAAATCTTGAGAAGTAACAATTATGGCGCAGAGTAACTGGGAAGCAGATAAGATGTAGAGATTCTACTATTTGCACTTGCGTGTCTTTTCATCCACTTCGTAGACTAAAATGGGAAACCGATGGAATATTTTTCTTTTGGTGTTTTAAATTTATTTTTTCCTGTAAATATTGAGAACTCACATAATATGGCGGTTAATGCTTGAAAATTGGAAAAAAGGTCGTTGAATCATAGCTCAATAACTCAGTAAGGGGAAAAAATCGCGTTTACAGCGTGGAATCATCTTTTCTTGCTGTCCAAAGTATCTTTTTGTTTCTTTCGCACATTTTGAAGCCAGCAAAAATTTATGTTGCAACTGTATTTGAAGTAATTTTCAGAGGGATTATTGCTGATGAAGGTTTCTATTTCGATATTTTTCCAGGCTTGATGTCTACATTCACGACTATTTGTTGAAAAGAAAATTGCACAACTCTGCGAAAACTTTCATGACAGAAGGAAAAGTAGCTACTGATCCTGTTGGTAAGGAATTTATTGTAAACCATGTGGTGGAGTTTAATTATTATTGTGCTTGTAGTTGTTCAATGAAAGGGCATTGCCTTATCCTGTTTGATTGCAGAAAATACTAGCCACGGACAATAGCTTAATAACCACTTAATACGTGCATTCCTATTGTGTTTGTAGCAATTGATGCACCTGGAGGATTTCTCTTTGAATGGTGGTCTGTCTTTTGGGACATATTCATTGCAAGAACAAATGAAAAGCATTCTGAAGCAGCTGCTGCTTACATACAGGTTTCTAAAATATTTACCATTCCTTTTAAGTGCTTTGGATCATGTTAGATCAATAAATGTCTTATGTGTTTTATATGTGGGGAAAATACGTTGAAATTATCCTTTGCATTTTCATGTCGATTTCAGACACAACAAATTAAAGCAAGGGAACAGCAGCAGCAGCAGCAGCTGCAAATGCAGCAGTTGCAACTCATGCAGCAGCGCAGTGCCCAGTTACAGCGGAGGGATCCTAACCATCCTCCCCTCAGTCCCATGAACTCAATGAATTCTGAAATTGGGCAGCAATCTGCCAGTGTATGGGCCATGAAAATTTATGAAGAACGCATGAAGCATCCTAATTCCATGGATTCAGAGACATCACCGGGCGTTATAGATGCTAATAGGATGGCACTTCTCAAGTCCAGTCCCAATCAACAAGGGTAAGGTTAATATTGCTTTATTAGATTTTTTGGAATTAAGTGTTGAATTGAAATATGCTTTAGTTAAGTGGATAATTACTAATTTTTCTTTTTCTCTTCTGTGGTTGATTCAGACAGTTGTTGCAAGGTAGTTCAGGGAGCATGTCTGCAGCATTGCAGCAAATTCAAGGGCGGCCTCAACTGACCACTGTAATTGCCAAAACCATTTTTTTTGTTGGCTGCTTTTTTTTGCTCTGTTTTGTTTCCTGATTGAGCTCAACTATTTACTTTTTCTTTCTTCTAGGACATTAAAGGGGAAGTTAACTTGGGTAACACTCAGAAATCTTTGCCTATGGACCCATCATCTATATATGGACAGGCAATTCTTCAGTCAAAAGCTGGACTTGGTGGTGCAGGTATAGTACTCATTTCCGCAAAACCGTTTATTTGAAAATTTCTGTATGTGTGCCTTTGATGCTTTTGAATCACTAATATAATTTTGAAGCATAAAGTTGGCATCTATGATTTGGATAAGTAGGAGGTAGCAATGGAGACAGTTACAAATTTGATCATATTATGCATATAAATGTCATGATTATATGTAGGTGTGTGGAAACTCTCTTGTCATATAAAATATGTAATCTACACTTTTGACCAACTACATTTGATTTGAAAATATGGGAAAATTTTTTTGTGGCTCAAGACAAACTCTTCTGTGTGGTAACAAATTAGTTGACAGGGAGGAGCTCCCACTTTCAATTTTTAATATATATATATATATTTATTTATTTATTTTCACCCCTTCTGCTGCCTAGTATAAAGCATTATAGCGTTTCAGATATTTATTCTGTGTTGAATGCAAGCTTGTCAACAGGGAAAAACAAATATTGCACCTCTAGTCATTGCTTGTGTTGCGTAATTGCATCCCCCATCCTTGAACTGTTGCTAGCGATAATTTTAAGTATTTGCTGTAATTACTGAACATTCTACTCAAATATAGAAGTTCAATGATGTTGAATCCAGTAGGTTTCAGGAATACTGACATAAGAAAGTCAGTATTTTCCGTGTTTGAGCATGTTTCTGAAGAAATGCTGATTTCTTAGGTGGTCTTGCGCTATCTTATTTTCTACAAAGCAAACCCTTCTTTACCTTTGTATCCAATGCAAGTGGGCTACATAGAGATACAACAAGAGGGCTAGCTTTCTTTACTTATGAGTTATGATGCCGTCATTCTCGATCTCAGCACAACATTGTTATTCAGTGTTATAATGTGCTTCAGCACTATTTATTTTTTTTAATCTGTTTTGTTGGGATCGCTGTCGATATATTCTTTGTTAAAGACTCGGCGCATCTAGGCAGAAGGCACAAATTTTTCATGAAGCCTGGAGAAATGGGAACTCTCTGAATTGAGTTAGCAATCACTTCCTTTTAATTATATGTTGACAAGTAAAAACTTAAAAAGAGAATGAACAAACTGGGTTGGATAAAGAAATAAAGAAACCAATGGTTGGTGCTTACCTGGAGGAGGCTGGGGTTTGGGGGTAGAAAATGAAGATGAAAGGAGGGAAGGAGGGAAGACGTGCCTCTTAATGGGAACACTCTCAATTCATTATTTGTCCTTGAGTAAATGTATAAAGAAAAGCAGAATAGTCAAACTGGTATGGAAGAACACGAGAGCAAATCTGGGTTGCAGCTGACCTGTAGTTGGGGGGGCGGGGGGTGTGGTGGCAAAGAGAAGAAACTGAAGCAAGAAGAAAGATGGAAAGAAGTGCCTTTCTAGAGCCTAGAAAAAATAGCTTAAAATAGTTGGAAGAAAAATACAAACCTTTGGTTTTTAAATTTCAACCATGGTATTGTCTTTCGTGTTGGTAGGGAAAGATGACCTTACCCTCTGCATTATCCACTGTTACTTAATGCCCTCAAGCGTCAGAGCTCGAGTTTTTTCATATATATATGTGTGTGTGTGTGTGTGTTTCATTGTTCTGAATCTGAATTTGATTCTAGTATTGGCTTTTTAACCTAATCTGACTAAAAATTGTCATGATTTTTGTTGTTATTTCAGGGTTGAGTCAAGCAAATAGTCTTCCACTGAAGGGTTGGCCATTGACAGTGAGTTTCTTGGGGCTTTAATTTTCTTTCTACTTTGGAGGAAATATCTTAAATTACAGGAAATAATTCCTTCTAAAACAATTCCTGCAATATTACACAGGGAATTGATCAATTACGACCGGGCTTGAGTTTGCAAGTACAAAAGCCAAATCTGCAGACTCAAAACCAGTTTCTTCTGGCATCGCAACAGCAGCAAGTTCTAGCACAAGCTCAGGCACAGGGGAACATTGGAAATTCTTCTAACTATGGGTTTGGAGGCTTACCTAGGGTTAATTTTAATGCAAAAGATGGCCAGCCTCCAAGAAATGATGGATCTATTTGCTCTCCAGTGCAATCAAATTCACCCAAGGTAAATATCATGGACGGAGTATTAAAGAATTTATGCTCTTATTTTCTGATGAATTTTATATATTTTTTTTCCTCTATTTTTTTTGAGTTGTCTCATTTGCACTGCCCTTGAGTGAGAATTTTGTTTTTTCCACTTTAAACTGGAATTTAGGACTTCGAATCAACCTAAAATGGCCATGGTTTTGCTTCATCTGAATTTTTTTCCTTATTTAAAGAAAGGATGGTTCTTAACCTTATGTGATAATCCTTCACTGAACTGCATTAATTATCAAACCTGTTACATCTCAGAGTAATGAAATGAGAACTCATAACTCTTATTGAAACATTTGGGCTTAAATAACTTTTGAATTGAGTTTCTCTGGATGTTTCTGATTAGAAGTTTCTCATTTTGGGCAGATGAAAATGCCCCAGATTCAGCAGCCTTCCTCTCAACAACAGGACCAGTTGCAGCAGCAGCAACAGCAATTGCAACTGGTAAGTTCATTCATACGCCGTTATTGATCCATTTGTTGGTTCAATCACAATAAACTTTTTAACGTGACATTTGCCTATTAATTACCTAAATGCTCATTTTGAAAGCATCCTTCGAATAATTTGTCTTTTTCCATGAATATAGAAATGAATAACATGCATTGGGCCTGAAACAGAATAACAGGAAAAGGAAACAACATTCTTCGTCTGGGCCTGCTAACAGTACTGGTACGGGGAATACAGTGGGCCCTTCCCCAGGCTCACCACAATCGACATATACACCTGGTGATGGAATGACCGCTGCTAGCAGCCTGCAACATGTCAACAGCATGTCTAAAAGTATAATGATGTATGGTACAGAGGGAGCTGGCGGACTTGCATCATCTACAAATCAGCTTGTAAGACTTGGTTGTGTAAATGGGTTTACATATTTATCTATATTTTTGGTATTGTCATCTACTTTTCAGTGATACACCTTACAAATTTTTACGCTAGCAAATTATTCACTTTAAGGGTATGTACTTGTTCATATTTAATGGCCTTGATACACATATCTGATATTGGTCCGCATCTCTATTGTTTGGATTTTTGTTGTCAAGCTGCTATTGGGGGGTTCTTCAAAACATTGTAATTCTGAATGTTGCAAAATGCTACAGGTAGGCCTGAATTTATTTAATTATGTTCTTTATACAGGATGACTTGGAGAATTTTGGAGATGTTGGTTCCCTTGAAGATAATGTTGAATCTTTTTTGCCGCATGATGGAGGAGATGGAAACTTGTATGGTTCTTCGAAACAAACTCTTGCCGAACATAAAACGGGGACTTCTAAAGGTGGTTTTCTATGACGTTTATGCATACTTGGATCTGCTTTTAAAATCACAATTTCCATCACAGAAGAAAGTTTTATTTCACGGCATGCAGGTTTTTCATTTGGAGAGGTTGGTTGCATTCCGACAAGAAATATAGTGACTTGTTGTCACTTCTCTTCAGATGGGAAGTTGTTAGCTAGTGCTGGGCATGAAAGAAAGGTAATTACTTGTTCTCTGAAGTTCAGCGTGGTTACTAGATTAAAGGACAGATGGTGGTTGCATGTGCTGCCAGATAAGCTTGATAAGCAATTTAATGTAGGTTATTGCACCTCTGTTCACATTTTACTGATTCTATAGTTTGGTGGTTGTGCACCCCCCCGCCCCCGCCTTGATGTAGGCTGTGCTTTGGAACATGGACACTCTTCAGACAGAGACCACTCCAGATGAACATCAATGTTTAATCACGGATGTTCGCTTCCGGCCAAACTCAACTCAATTTGCAACAGCTTCATTGGACAAGTCTGTCAGATTGTGGGATGCAGCTAATGTAATGATTTCTCATTAATTCAATCTGCAATTAATTTCCTCTTTGGACTGTTGAAACTGAAACTAGGAATAGCAATAATTGCATGCTGAACCTCAACTCACACCAGTTTTTTTGTTTATGTCCTTTTTATTATTATCACATTTTTACAGTTGAGCCTCACAAACATTTCCTTTTTTCCACTTCCAATAAACTGCAAGCAGCATTTTTGCAACAGGAAGTACTTACTATTTAATTTTTTAATGCAGCCAAGCTATTGTCTGCATGCTCACACGGGGCATACTTCCCTTGTGATGTCCCTTGATTTCAATCCTAAGAAGAATGATCTTTTCTGTTTCTGTGATAGTAACAACGAAATCCATTATTGGAGTACTAATCCATTTTCATGCACTCGGATTTCCAAGGTTGGGTGTTGAACACTGGTTTTTGATATCCTGCATCTTTATTTATTTCTTTGTGGTTGATTGATTGTCTGAATGTAATTTCGTGGTTCAGCAAGGAGGCAGCGCACAGGTGAGATTTCAACCTGTTACGGGTCATCTACTGGCAGCAGCATCAGAAAAGGTGGTTTCTATATTTGACACTGAAAACGATATGCAGACACATATTTTCAAGGTTTGTGCACTGTTAGTGCTAAATTGGTTATTGAAGGGATTTTAAGTAATAATAGATTCCATGTTTCATTCACTGAATGTACTGCTGGTGATTTATTAGGAACATTCTAGTGTGGTGAATTACCTGTGCTGGAGTCTTAATGGTGAGCTCTTGGCTTCCGTCAGCGAGGACAGCATTAAAGTGTGGTCGTTGGCATCCAGAGAATGCATCCACGAGCTTAACTCCAATGGGAATCAATTCCATTCTTGTGTTTTTCATCCAAATTGCCCTTCCCTCCTGGTGATTGGAGGACTGCGGGTATATCACCCCCCTGTATCCCTTGTGCACACATGCATTGTAGTTATGTTATTAATTCTCATGTTCTTACCTTAATGATGTAGTCTTTGGAGTTGTGGAACATGGTCGAGAACAAAAGCATGACAGTTCCTGCACATGAGAGCATAATTGCTGCTTTGGCTCAGTCGCCTCTGACGGGAATGGTTGCCTCTGCAAGCCACGACAATTCAGTCAAGTTATGGAAATAAACCGAGGATGGCTGCTTCACGTTATATATTTTTAACGTTAATACTTGACATGTTTACTATCTTCAGACTTATCAGAAATACTCTATCTATTATAGGCACGTGATTTAGTAATATATATATATATATATATATGTTTATGTTTTTACTTTTTTTTTTATTTTGTATCCTTCCCTTGTTGTCTCTTCTCTGTGCCTCTGGTCCTCTTTTTCAAGTATACTTTCTTAGTTATAACAGCGCAAAATGAAGTAAAGAGTCTCAAGAAGCCCTTGTTCTATGATGCAAGCCAAGTTGTCTCTATGTATTAATAAGAACTGAACTAAGGCATGAAGGCTGCTTTATCAATCTGGATCACAATATGTTTGTTGTGTACATGCAAATGCAGCATAATGAAAGAGTAACTGTGGCAGAGACAGTTGATTTATGACGTAATTAGTTGACACTTATATCTACTATATGTGATCATCGAATGAACTCTGTCTTAGGTGCATCCTTCCCTTGTCACTATTTCCTTGTATCTGCTGCTGGCCCTTTTTTCTCTAAGCTACATTTCTTAGTTAAACTGCATATGTTGCAAGGAGTTTTATTAAGATAGCAAGCAAAGTTGATTCTATCATTCCAGAAGACTCTTTATTTAGCTGTATGCTTGCCAATGAAACTTAAATCAAAAAATAGCAGCAACAGAGAGAATTGGGAGAAACAATTGAAAAAGCTTAGGAATGAAGTGGGACTTGATAACTTTCACTAGCGTTACCTAACTTACCACATGAAAGTAAAGCCAAAATGTAATCCTTGTTGCTTGTACAATTTGACTGCACTAACTTGTTATTTAGTTCCTTAGGGTTTTGGATTTGCCGAAACTATGGTTTCTCTGTTTAGAATCTTAGATATTTTCAATGCTAATGTGGAAGATGTTCTCTCATTTTTTGATTAAAGAAACACTAAATTGGACCAGGCTCTTTACAACTCGCTGGAAGCTCTACTATCAATGTAATTTGTGATTAGCTGATTACTTTATTTCAGGAATTGCAGTAGGCAAATTCTACTTTCCTCTAACAGGCAATTAAATGACATTTGAAATGAATGATCAAGGATTTGCAGCATTAAAGCTGCATCAGACTTTTGTGCTCATAGTTGTTGACCATTTCTCCTGGCTGATTATCTTGTAATGTAATGAGAAATGTATTTTTTTCCTTCTTCTATAAATGTGATTGGGATTACATATTTATACATACACTGGGGTCTGTCTTTGGTAAGAAGAATTAACACCAATTGATTGATACAACATTACAAGTGCACAATTATTGTGATCAAGTAATATAAAGTAAGAGTGACAAATCAATAGAGGTTAATTGATACCTATTGAGTTGTTCATGTGCTTTTAAGTTAAGTTAGATCATCTTTGTAAGCAAGAAACATTGATAAATTACATAATTTAAAATTATTGTACATCACATTCAATGGAAGAACAAAAGAAATATATGGAAATTTCTGAATAACTTTAAATATTTAGGTTCTTGTACCATGATGTGTTATACTTGTGTTCAATTTTTGTTAATTATCACTGTAATTGAAATTACTACAAATTTAATGCATAAATTTCCTAGTTTTACTTCCATTATTCCTAGGAAATTTATATTTGTAGTTAACTATGGAACTTCACTTCTGTTAGTATTCCACAACCTTAATTTTGCTAAGAATTGACCAAATTTTTAGAGAATTTAAGCAGTTAATCACAAATAGTAATTTAAAGATGATTAAACATGGAATTGAACATTTTCAACCAACGTTGTTCACTAGTACAAGTGCCACAAAACACATTTTAACCATGAAATTGAACAATTTCAACAAACATTATGCACTAGTACAAGTTCCACAAAACACATTTTAACCTAGTGTAGATAAATAGAACTTCATTGTAAAATATAATAACTAAGCAACTCATAAATCTAAAGAAAGAGAAAACTTAGTCTTGTAAAGAGAATTGGTTTCGATGGTGAATCTTCCAAGTGCTTTTGAATTCTCCAAAAAATTCTTGTTCACCTTGAAGATATATGCTTCTTTTTTCCCATGTCTTTTGTTTCGCCTTTCCCCTTAAATTTCTTCTTTGTTTTACATAAACCTTTTCGAAAATGACTGTTCCTGTATCCTTATGTGGTTGCATATTTGTTACGCGGCTGCATAACCGTCTACAATTGAATCGCATGACCTTAACGTCTTTTTCTTGCTCAATATTTGTTTGCATACATGTATATAATCCATATCTTAGACTTAGTGTGAAAACTATTCCAGGTGCATCCAATAAATACAAAAACTTTACACATGTTATGGAACTGTTAAATCATGCATAACAACCCTAAATTAACATTAAAATGCTTTTAAAACTCATAGAACTAGCAATTATAAAACAAAATTGAGTGTTAAATAACCCTACTTAATGAAGTTTTTACCCATCATTCTGTGCACTATATTTGGTTTGTTATCCTGTTTTCGTACACTATTACATTATTTCACGTAATATTTATAATAATTTATTCCAAAACGACAGATTTCATTTCATAACAACATATTCATCTGTGGCACTCCTTTTTAAATTGGAGAATAGATTTTAATCTTGTTTAACTTGTTGCAGATGTAGCTGACTCAATTTCCATTAAGTGCTTTGGTGAATATATCTCTTAGTTATTCCTCAATTCTCACATTTCATGTGGAAATTAAATTTTATTGTTGTTTTTCCCAAACAAATGGAACCTTGGGTTGGAGGCTATATGAAGAGTAGCTTGGTTATAATAGAAAAAATACAATACCAAGTAATAGATTTTTGGTTAATCATATGTCCTACCTAGTCAGAATTTGAGAAACACTCAATTGGAGTATATCCATGATTAACATATTTATTCTATATTTGATAAGGATCAATATGCAGTGGGGGATTGATACCATTTTCGATGAGTAAATTTGACCATCTTGATTCTACCAACTGATTGTAGAGTTGATCATTTGTACATTTTAATTCATAGATGTGGATTTTGAACGCGTGAATGGGGATATTCCTTGAATTCACATAAAAAAATGGAAGTGAGTTAGATAAAAAGAAAAGCCACGACAGGTAGTCTGCTTTAAAATCTTGTGCACTACAGCTACCCCAGCTCCTTTTAAAGTAACCCAATATTTGTTATATGAACTGACGTACAACATTTTTTAAATAAGTGAGGTATTTAGATGGGTTATAGTAAGGTAATTTAACTTTCCTACTAGTATTTGATATTTATCAGGGTCCTTAAATGGATTTCATTCCTTTATGAAATGTTAGTTGGAGCCCATCACCTTACTGCATAGTTTGGCCTTAGTTTTTTAGTTTCCACTAATAGTTAAAGTACATGCTTCTTTTGTGACATGAAAATACATTTCTTGTTCCTTGATCCCTCAATTCTTAAGAAATATTTTAGCTTTCCTAAATCTTTAATTTGAAATTGACTATGAGGAGAAAGCTTCATGATGAGATACCCACATCATAATGACATCATATACATATACAACTAAAATGGTGATATCAAATGTAGGCATGTTGTAAAAGACTAAGTTATTAGATTTATCTTCTTTCATTCCAAACCTTTCTATTTCTTTGCAAAACTTTCCAAAACAGGGGTGGGGGCTTTGCTTTAGACCATATAAGCACTTGCAAAAGTGAGACTTTCCTATATGTTCCAGGTTGCTCCATATAAACTTCTTCTTGGAGGTCATAATGGAAGAAGGTAGTTTAACATCTACTTGATATATTGGTTAGTTTTTGTTAGCTACAAGGTACATGAATAAGCCAATAAATGTCAATTTAATGACAAGAGAGTTTTAGCATTGTCAACTTGACAAGTCTAAGCATAGCCTTTTGCTATGAGACGCTAAGTCATGCAACAAATCTATTTGAATTGAACTTAATTGTAAGCTCCCACTTGCAATCGATAGCTTTCTTTCCTGTACATAAAGATACTAAATCTCAAGTATTGTTAGCATCCAAAGCATTCATCTATTATATTTTAGCATTATGCTTGCCAGGATGATGTAAGGTTTCAGTTGTGGTTTTGGGAATATGGTTATAGAATTAAGAGAAGCCACAAAGGAACATTAGGTAGATGAGAGCTTGTTATAGGATACCTATAAATAAATGGATGAGCAGCATTGATGTTTACCTTTTCGAAAGGTGATTGGTATATCAAGATCAAAGGTTTTGAATATTATGACAAGGAAGAATCTAGTCAAAGGCATGATTTAAGAGAAGCATGTCTAGTGTAGTGTTGTAAAAGGCGCGTGCTCACTATTAACATTGAATAGTGACCCCCTTCACTATGGAGCGCCAGAGAGAAGAATATTTTTTTTACGTTTTTCCAATATAAACACGCTTTTAAGTGTGTTTCTGTAAACAAACAAACACATCCTAAACAAACAAAACATGCTGCCCTTGGTTCCCTCCCACCCGATGCTCGATTAGCAACCTCAAGCCCTAGCGAGCGACTTGAACAAGAGCATTGCACACCGAGCGCTGACAAAGAAGGAGGTGGGCTTTGGTTTTCTTTACTTTCTATTCACCCGTGAGCCGTGACTTAGGTAAGTTAATTTCTTCACTTTCTTACCTGTAGTAGGGTAGGCTGTAGTTGTGTGTGCACTGTGTATGCTTTCGGCTTTGTGTGTGACTATGTGTGCCTTGGATTTGTGTGAATGGCTTCGTGTGTGCGGTTGAATGCTTATAGGTTTTTTCTTTGAAATTGAATTGAAATTGAGTTTGTGTTTTTTGGCCAAAAATTTTTTAATTGTGTGTAGTGTCTGCTGTGTAATTCTGTGCACACAATAAACAGAGCAAGTTACAAGCTTGTGTGTGTAGTGTGCTGTGTAATTCTGAATTGTGTGTGTAGTGTGCTGTGTTTTTCTGTTTATTTTACACAGTGTGTACTATGTATTGTGTAAGTGTAATTGTGTATGCATTATGTAGCATTATGGTTATGTGATTATATGTATTGTTGCGAGCATGATCCATTATGTATTTATGTACAATACTACAGCTATGTATGGCTGCATTATGTGATTATGTGTATTGTAACAGCATTATCTGTATTATCATAATTAGTCACTTTTAAGTCTTAAAGTTTAATTTTTAAATTATTGAATAAGGATTAAGGTAGCAAGATGTCAACTTCTGATGCGTCGAACCTGAATTCAAATCGAAAGGACTTGGCTTGGAATTATGTGACGTTAGTCGATCCAAAAAATACAAATGGCGTCAAATGTGTTTTTTTGTAATAAAGTTTCGAAAGGACTCCTCAAACGGCACAAACAATACTTTGTTGGAGGCTTTCGAAATACTAAGGCATGTCCAAAATGTCTCGAGCATGTGAAGGAAGATATTAGAAATTTAATGGAGAAGAAGAAAGAGCTAAAAAATCAAAGTGATGCAATTCTTCACTTTGATTTGGTAGCTGAGGAATTTGAGAAAGTGGATGAATATAATAAACTCTTGAATTTTGGCAACACCCATCTACTAGTTCATTAAGTGCATCAACTAAAAAAATGAAGCACATGAGCCCCATTGACATGTTTTTTTATGTGGGATGATGAAGTGCTGAAATGTAGCGGTAATAAGGGAAGAGCCCTAAAGCTTGATGCAACTACAAAAATGGTGTAATGGTTTGGACGGTGGGCGTATCAGAGCATGTTACTCTTTAATGTTGTCAATTCGGATATTTTTGGACATATGTTAGAAGCTTGTTTTCAGTGTGATCCTAATAGAAAACTTCCAATTTATTATGAATTGAGGGTGATTTATTTGAAAAGGGAGTTGGAACACACAAGTGGCCTTTCGAAGACTCATGACGAGGTAGTAGCAAAATATAGTTGTTCGTTGATAGCAGATGGTTGGACCGATAAGAATAATAGGACATTGATAAAATTTTTAGTGAATTGCTCGAAGGAGAGCAAATTTATTGAATTGGTCAATGCTTTGGAATAGTCTCACACTGGTGAGAAAATGTGCGAGTTTTTATCGAAATATGTCGAATAGATTGGTGAATAAAAAGTGATGCAAGTAGTTACTAATAGTGCAAGTGCAAATGTTGTTGCCGGTAAGAAAATTTCAAACATCTAATTCTATTATTTATTTTAATCGCATATGTAATCACTTATAATATCCTAATTTTTAATTTCTGTTAAATTAATAGGAAGATTTTTGAAGGCTAAATACAAGTATTTGTTTTGGACTTCTTGCGTTGCTCATTGCATAAATCTTATTTTTGAAGATATCCTTAAAGTTTCTATTTTGAAGAAGATGTATGAGTGAGCAATGATGATAAATTGATATGTATATAATAGGTCCAATCTCTTGGACTTGATGAGAGAGTTCACTAAATAAACGGAGATGGTTTGAGCAGGGAAGACTAGATTTGCCACTGCTCTATTGACTTTAAAGCGTTTTCAGGTATGGAAGGCAAATTTTTGGAATATATTTACATGAAAGTAGTGGGCTAAATGCAAATATTCAAAAGAAACACAAGGTAAGTTGGTGGCGCATGTGATTAATGCCTTCATTTTGAAATACTATAATCTTTGCACTCAAAATTGGTGGGTTGCTACTAGCTGTGTTAAGTTTGGTTTAAAGTATGCCTCCAATGGAATATATATATGAAGCCATGGATAGGGCAAAGAAAGCTATAATAGCCACATTTAACAATAATGAAGAGAAGTATAAGAACATATTTAAGATTATTGATAGGAGATGGGAAATGCAGTTTCATTGGCATTTAAATATAGCTAGCTATTTCTTGAATCTGGAATTTTTTTATGAGAACTTCAATATAGAAAAGGATCTAGAGGTTACAAATGGTCTACATAAATACATAGAAAGGTTTTTAGATGATACACATGATAAGATTTATCAAGAACTTTCTTTGTATAAAATTGTTTAAGGGTAATTTGGAATTGCATCGGCAGTTAGACAAAAAAATTAAAAGTACCAGGCATTTATTATATAAATTTAAATATATTTATTGTTTCATATACCTATAAATAACTATTTTTATCTAGATGCTTATTTTATGAAGTCAAATGGTGGAAAGATTTTGGAAACAACACTCTAAATTTGCAAACTTTTGCGATTAGAGTTCTTAACCTTACTTGTAGTGCATTGGGCTGTAAAAAGAATTGGAAAATATTTGAAAATGTAAGTACATAATTTTTATGTGTCTATAATTATTATTATGAAATAAATTTAAAGTTTAATTTTTGCAGCTTCATTTTAAGAAGAGGAATAGGTTTGCTCAAAAATGCGTGAATGATTTGGTTTGTATCAAGTATAATCGAGCTTTACGGCGTCATTTTGAGAAACAATAGGAACTTGATCCCATTAGTTTGATAATGCTGATGAATCCAATGAATGGTTGCTTGGGAGATTGGATTTCGATGAGGCGGCAGCCTTTATGCATGATAATGATGACTTGAGGTGATGTTGCTAGAGGTTTTGGGGTTAAATAAGAAGTATATGATTTTCGATCTAAAGTAACAACAAAGGTAGGATCAAGATCATGAGGTGTTGCATCTAAATACAGGCCATGTCAATTAATGGATGAAGATCATGAAGAAGACACTTCCGAGTAGAATGAGCTTCAGTTTAAATTTGATGATGGGAATGAATATGAAAATGGTGGGGAGAGTGATTGTGATTTTTTTGATATTGATGATTAGCATTTATGTTTTTATTTACATAGTTTATTTTGGTTGTATTTTGAACTTCAAATGTATTACGAATTTTGTTATTGAATTTTATTAAGTTGATATCGCGGTTGGCATTTGAAACAAATTATTTATGCCTTTATCAATGTTATTTATTTTTTTAATTAGAAGTTGGTGTATTTTTATGATTGTTCTATATTTCAAAGGCATATATTGGAGGTAGAACTATTTTTGATTAATTTGATTTATTGTGTGCCATACTTCAATATAGCGCGCGCCATGCACCATGGCTCTAGAATGAGTTTGTACTACATCGTGCCATTCACCTTTTAGAACTATGGTCTAGTGTAATGAATAGGTGGCAATGGTTGTGGTGATGTATTTGCTCGTGGTTGATAGGTCATATGATATATACTACCAGTTATTGGGCTGTATAGAGGTCAATAAGGAAAGATTCCGAAAGAAGTTAACATATGCTGACGTTGGATATTGAGTTCAAGGCAGAGACATCGATATACCTTTTGTAAATGAGTATCCAAAGAAAAAGTAGTTAAGGGACTTAGGATCCAATTTGATTACATGAGAACCAACATCATCCACAAAACAAAACAAGTGCTTTAAAAGATTTGAAGTTCAATTGGAAATAAGAATTTACCAAGAAATATAACAAAAAAAATGATCTCACCATGACCTATAGATGAAGCCATGTGGTTTTTAAGAAACACATGGTGGATATTGGATAAACCCAAAATTGCCATGGAAATACGTCTGGAATGACAATGCTATCACAATTTCAAGGTGTTTTATTTCTCAGCAACTCCATTTTGAGGTGGAGCGTTAACTCGTGAGGATGGTTGAGAAGAATGCCATTTTGGGTCTTATTTATGAAAAGGATCAGAAGAATATTCTTTGGCATTATTATACGAAGGTATTAAATTGTGTGTAACCTTTAGCACAAGGAGCACATAAATGATAGAATAGCTCTAGACAACTTTTAATAAATAAATCTATGTCACTTGAGAAAAATATCCACAAATGTAACAATATAGGAGCCTAATTCCTATGTTCTAAAATCTCATTGGCATCTTGTATAAAATACATGTTAATGGGACCCATTTGTTTTGATCTTTTAGTTGAGATTGTAGAAGAAGCACCAGATAGGCACTTGTCAAGTCTTAGGGCCACATCATCCCATTTCTCAAATTCTTGATACTACATTAAAATGTGGCCCTGCATCAATTTGATTCATCAAGACCTTTTCTAACTTTGTCATCTCTTCTTTAACATGTTTGGGACATTTTGGTTATGTTGTCATATTTCAGAAGCATCCAATAAGGTGCTGCTTTATGTTGTATAATTCCCCCTTTTGAGACTATCACAAAAATACACTTGCAATCATTTGTATTTTTTGGATCAATTAATGTAGCATAATTCTGTATAGGATCTGGTTAGAAGCATTAGAAGTTGAGTAGGTGCCATTGTTCCTTTCAATATTTTTCATCATAAATAGAATTAGTTAATATCATAAATGTGTTTTTAAGAATTAGACCGACAGTGTTTTAATACTAAGAAGTGAAAAAAATAGCATCTTAAATATCACGCAAGGCCTGCACCATATCAAGAAAAAGGTCATTTGTTATAAATGTCACAGAAGGTGCTCCATTGGTGCCACATGCTATTCTGTGCCTTTTATAACTATGGGTTTCCCCAATCTGCTACCTTGACAAACTAGAGCACTAGGTTCTTGAATTGTTGGTGCAGAGAAGGTACCTGTGTATATATGAAGTATCCTAGCCGAGGCCTTAGGCAGTGAAGGAATTCTTGTGATGGACAGAATCTGCAATTTCAGTCCAGTCCTACCAAAAAACTCAATCATGGCCATTTGTTCCCATTGTGCTTTCTGAACTTTAGTATCAGTACTAAAGGGGAGCAATTTAACTCTTCATACATAAAATCGCTTACACGCATCATAAATTTGTCAAATCTTCCTTTCCACTTGTATAAAAGCTCAAAACATTCCATTAATCAGTGATTAATCAACTTACAACCTCACTATCAGTAGAGTTCTTAATCTATAGGGACAAATGTGTGTCGTCCCACAACTTCTTGAGAGTATTATTAGTGGGTTGATTGTCAGTGAGATGATTATCTTTAGAAATACTTTTTAGATCAATCTTGACTGTGACACACCAGTCGAGATAGCTAAAACCTGCTAACCTGTTTTTTGTAATTTTGGATATCATCGGAATAACATCTGTCAGTGCACTCTGTTTTTGATCATTAGCATGTTTGACAACTAAAATAAGCTTAACCACTTTGTGAAATAACTAATACACTTCAATGAATGGTAGAATGTCAGCAGCAACGGAGTTGTAATTGTAACAGAGCTGCAGTAGTAACAACAGAGTAGCAACTAGGTGATGAAAGGAAGAAAGGAATCAACACTAAACTCAAAACCAGTGCTCAAAGAGGCCACAAATGACCAGGCAGTTCTGGTGGACTGGTTAGTGTCAAAAGCTTTGTCATGTTCTCGGGCTTGGGATGGGACCAAACTGTGGTGCTGGTGTGAGACCTTCACACAGGTGCAAATTCCTGTGATGGGTCTCGGAGGAGCAGCTGATACAAAGAACAAAACCCAGGTGGAGGTGTAGCAAATCTCAGCCTCCGAAGTTTGAAAATGGCCCTTGAAATGGACTGTCTTTTAGGCTTGGAAAACCAGCTGATTTTCTCTCAGAAATCATCACTTGTGGTGGTGAGTATCCCTCCAATCAGGGCACAGTGGTGCTGGAGAACCCCTTAAGGAAGGGTTCGTCACAAAATGTCTCTTTCATAGGGAGCATAAAACAAAATTAGCCTAGATAGGCTCTAATACCATGTAATGCAATGAGAATATTTTTCTATTTTCTTTCAATCGAAAATTGTATTATATATTTATGGACATATGCTAGGGCCTATCTTTGGTAAGAAGAATCAACCCCATTATTCCATATATTATTCTACGCTATATTAAGTTTGAGTCTGCTATCTTGTCTATATGCTACTACATTAGCACATTTACAAATATTTATTATATTCAGTCTATTGGAAGAAAATTTTACAAGTTAGTAATAGATTTGATTAAGTTTGATTTGATTAGATGAAATCATATCATATCTTTGAAATCAAGAATATTTGATATGTATAATTATGTTGATTTCTTTCCATTATTTCATTATAAGCTTCACTTATAAATAGGTAATCGTTGTAATACATTTGTAAGAGAGAATCAAGAAAGAAAGGAATATAGCTTGTACCATTTGGACATTTTTCTGTGGATGTAGGCCAAAATGACCAAACAACGTAGTTTTTTGCTTCCTATGCTTTATTGTCTCTCTCTTCACCATAATTTAATTTTTTCAATATTTTGACGCGGTATCAAAGCTGGTTTTTTTTTTTAAATTTGTTTTGAGAGTTCGGAAGTTATCCAAACAAAGCCTAGTTTTCCCAAAAAATCGTCTAGCAAACATACCCTTATCCTAAAATAAAACACAAAACCCTTGCTGAACATGCCTCTACCCCCCATCCTAATTGTGACATGAAACTCAAATCAGTGTTGATTTGTGCCTTCTTCAAAACCCTAACCAACGCCACCAAGCTACTCATGCTCTCGCCCTAGTCTTTACACCACATGTGACCCATGGGTTGTTTGTGCGTAATTAGTCAATACCTGTCAAGATGCTCATCCCCGACCATTCGGGCCAAAACTTAGCCTTATATTAGTGGAGGTTTGACGTCAGACTAGAAACCTAGTTTGGGTTTTGGGTTCTGTTTAAGCAGCTCTCAAGACTACAGCTTGTGCTGCCGTTGTTGCTCTTCTCTATTGGCTGAGCATGCTGCAAGCACCTCCACGACAGAGCACCACTGCACAATAGATGCAAATAGATAATAGAGAATGAATCCCTTTGTTGAGCGTGATTTGTTAGAGCTACATTTTTATTGTTAGTTTATGTTTTGGGCTAGTTTTGGGCCATGTTTCTAGAGTAAAATGATGGGTGTGTACCTTGGTTCTCTTGGGCTTAATTAATTTGGTAGATTGTTAAAAGATGGGCTGAAAATTTTCAGGTGAAAATTGTATATTTTAGGTAGGAATATATTTTAGTTTATGGGCCGTTTTCTTGGCTCGTTTGATTTGTGTATGGGATGAATAAGAAGGCTAAGGAATCAATTACTTGTTGGTGTGTTATGTGCTTGTTTTTATTCTTCGGGCTTTTTGTTAGGCTGTTTTAAGTGGGTTCTTTGTTTAATTTTCGTTTTGTTCAAGAGAGTTATTGGTTTGGAGGTTTATTTCCATACTTTGGAGGCCAAGTTTGTTGTCATTGCCATTTGGAATTTGTTCGTCACCCTCAAATCAGCTGCCCCTCCAAATGCTGGATTCGACTGTCAATTTTTTGTAGATTGTTGCCCTTAGATCTCAGTTTTAGTTCGCTATGTGAAATTTGGTTTCTGCTTGTTTAAGCAAAATTTTTACAAGTTTTAGACTTCCTTTAGTGTTCTGTCTATTTAATCTTGTTGATATCTGATTAATTGAAAATATGAAGAAGTCATTATTCAAGTTGGATGTTCCATGTTCAACTTGCAGGGACTATTAGAAAGAATATCATACAAGTTAGTAATAGATTTGATTAAATGAAATCATATCATATCTTTGAAATTAGGAATATTTGATATGATATAATTATGTTGATTTCTTTCTATCACTGCATTGTAAGCCTCACCTTTAAATAGGTAATCATTATAGCACATCTGTAAGAGAGAATCAACACAATAGTTTGTGGCCTTTGGGTATTTGTCTGTGGAAGTAGACCAAAATGGCCAAATGAGTTCTGTTGTGCTTTGCCGTCTATCTCTTCACTATATTTTAATTCTGTGAATATTTTGACACATTCCATGACAGTTATTTTTGTAAATTATGACAAATTGAGTACCATTTAATCAAACAAGCCCCCAGAATATTCTAGTGACCAAATTTTTGCAGTTTGCTTCAACTACACATCATGCAAATGAATATCTTGCCATATTTGAACAAAATGTTTTATGTTTTTTGCTACAGTCATCTTGACATGAGTTTACCTAGCCAAAATAATTCTGTTTTTGCTTTTATTATATTCTTTATGATTTCGTATTTCAATTGACCTGCCCCTTCAATTTAATCTCTACATGTTGGGCTATTGTAATCCATTAGTTTGAAGCTTTTGCTCTTTCTTGACTTTGATAGTTTGACGACATTGCCTTCTGCCCTTGGTGCTTTGACATGCCTAAAGCAACTTCACATCTCAGGCAACAAGTTGCAAAGTATCCCTACTGAAATTGGTTATCTGACGAAACTTCAGGTTTTAAAAGCCCAGAATAACAGGTTTATGGCCAAGAGTAAATTTTCAGAAGATAGTACTTCTTTCAAGATGGTTGGATAGAGGCATGGTTGTTTGATCCTGTTTTTTCTTCAGTACCCTTTTTCCTATTGGGAATCTTTTCTGGATGCAGGTTGCAAACTATTCCTTCAACTATAGGTGGATGTGTTTCCCTTGTTGAGGTACAACCCTCCTTTTCCATTTTATGTAACTTCCTTTCTTTGTATACTTAACTGCTACTTTAAAATCACCGAAGTACTAACACATCCCCTTCTTTCATTATTATAAATCTTTCGTCCAAGTTCTCCATGTTCATCAATGAAAATTCAGCGAGCTTCCTACGTTACTCTAACTTAATGTTCTTTTATTGGTTGACAAACTATACTCTAACTCAATGTTCTTTTACTTGTTGACAAACTATCTTAGGTAAGATTTGAAACTTGGATGAGGCATACATGTGGCATTTAAATACATAAGAGGTTGACAATATAATGAAACAATAACCCAAATATGTAACTGCTAGGCAGAAAATTTAGTTGGTAGTGACTTTTTCCTTCTCAGCCACTTGTTCTGTTCAGAATTTGTCAAGGAAAAAAAAACTTTTCTCTTGGGTTGCAAGATTAATATGAAAAAGCGACATGCTCTTGAAAAGAATTTATTGGGAAAAAAAATAAAACGTCCCTCTTAGTATTTATTTTCTTTTCCCTTTATAGGATCTTTATTTTTCACCTTCTTTTGGCATTTTCTTTTTTCTAGTCATTAATTTGATAGTAGCAATGATGAAAATTGCAGAAAAAAAACATGTTAGTGAAAAAAGTTGAGTGATGATAAGAAAGTTATCACTATACGTGATGTATTAATTGACAATATCTATTTCACTAGTTATAGATTTTAGCTACATCACTTATGTTTGGGGCACACAACGGCTTAATTTTGAGAAGACTTAAGTGGTCGGTATGGCTAAGTCATTAATCCTGTCACATGCAAAGTGACAACAAAAACCATCGTTAATTATATACTTTTGTTGTCACTGTGCATGCATTACTATTTTTTAGTATCTGTTTAACATGTGAACATCAGTAGTTGACAATGAACTTTTCTATCACTTAATAGATATGCAGTCATTACTATTCATTCTCGTAATAAAAGTAAACAAGACAGTGGACAGAAATAGGGGATGTGTGGGATGCAGATTGAGATAGAGAAGGGGAAGAGATGTGCTGGGGCGAAGAGAGGAAAGGATGTATGACAGGGGTGGTGGGTAAGATGCTATGATGAAAACAAGGAGGAAGACGATGATTGGATAAACAGGGAAGATGAGAGAGAAGTGGATGCGTGGCAATTTGGGAAAGAGTGCAGATGGAGGAGAAAAAAAGGAAGAGGCAAGAGAGGGAGAAATGACAAGAGGGGGTGATGATGGCTAACGATGGGGAGTTGGTTTAGGATGTGATTGGATGATGGGTTGTTTCCATTTTCCGTATCTGTCACTTTTTTTAGGAATATGGTCTGTTTATTTGATATCTCTAGAAAAATTTCTCATTTTCCACAGATTTGCTCGTGTCCCATATCTCACTTTTAGCATATACTTACATGGTCTTACTCTTCCCAATACTGCACTCTTTTCTATATATATTTGGGCATGACTGGTATGCATAAATGGAATAATTTAGAAATGAAACATTGTATAAGTTATCCCATAGTTGGTATGTATAAAGAATAAAAAAGGAATGTTATTTAGAATTCCATTTCCGTAGTTGGCTAACAGAAATGAACATATTAATACTACGAACTTACTTATAATAATAAAATTATTTTTAAATGTTAATTTTTCATACAATTATACATTCAAAATTTAATCAATATTTATATTTTTCAACACTTAAATCGGTTGAAAAAATAAAACTTTCAACGAAAAAAGACTTCCACAAAAAAAAAAAGTTCATTTATTTACCAATTTAAAAGTATTATTATTTTTTTTATGGCGTAGTGTTTTAATTTTTTGCAAAAAAAGTTGATATGAAATAGCAAATAAAGATAAACACATCATGTCATTCAAAAAGAAGATAGCAAGAAAAAATGGTAAATGAGACTATAGTTGTAGATATGAATTTTTTTTTTTTTGTTGGCCTAGAATTTTAATAAAAGGCGAATGTGTGCTTGATTGTATAAATATTATTTGCATTACTTATAAAATAAAAGCTAAAGAATGAAAATTAAAATAGGAAAAACTACAATAAGTTAAAATTTAAGGAGAATATTGATTAAAAAATATAATAAATTAAAATTTAAAGACACCTAATGTCTATGCATAATAATAATAATAATAATAATAATAATTTAACACATAAATTTTATTCCATTTATACAATTCATATGATGATAAAAAAGAAAACATTTGTGAAACAAAGAATGTAAAATAAAAATAAATTTAGAGAAGTAAATGAAATAAATAAAAATTTTGTGAGTATAGTGAAAGAATATTTAAATAATTAGGAGTATTTTAGTAATTATATGTAGTACAACTATAGTATATTGGAGAAGGATAATTCATAAAATAAGAGTAGAAATTTATTCTTGATAGATTAGTAATATGTAAACTATGGCTTTGAAAAGACATGGTTATTCCTATACTATTAAGAATCAGCTTTCTATTGAGAATGACTATTCCCATGTAAAATTTATACCAGCTGTATGTTTTGAAATAGAGTTGGAATGTTCATTCTATTTACAACTCATTCTCGCACATCAGCCATGTCCTTATAGTACATATATATATATATATATTATATACTATAATATATATAGGAAAACCTTCAATATTACATATTCATTTATTAACTAATAAATATCTATTCTTATATAAACAACTACTTATCCAACTTTCTAACTTTATCCTGTGAACATTTTATCCTTGGAACGGAGTTTGTATTATGTTGCGCATTTCTAAATTGTGTCAAGACAACACAATGTGATTGACTTTATAGTAAGAGGTCAATTATAAGATTTGAACTATATTCTATATTATAGAGAAAAATTAGCACTGGGACTTGTGATATATCAGTTTTCAGAGATTGATAAATATATATTAAAAAGACATCCCTTTAACTATATCAGTGCTTCAATGGACTTTTCAAATCCGTAAATGTTACCAAGGCAGCTAAAGATAGAGTGGTCATTT